>CM050448.1:6430000-8830000 GCA_027563935.2 Costus lasius
TGTTACTGGTTCAAGCTTGTCGGAATTACATGTGGAGTTGGATGCAGTAAACAAATTATTATTATTATTATTATTTTGATACTGTCACATCTTCTTGTGCTAATTGGAAGACTCGAAGGGTCTAGGTTACAAATTGAAACTTCTGTTTATGTTTGATGTGCATGTATTAGTTGTAATTCTAATTCCAATAATGCTGCTATGCATGCAACGTCATGACACATAGCAATGAGCAAAATAGGTGATGTTAAGCTCTGAAGTATCAGAGTCATTGAACATGCTAAAAAGTTTTTGGTGTATCAGGTCTGACTTTTGAGCTAATTTCCCAACTAGCACCTAATAGGTTACTTGTTGCATATGAATCGTTAAGAGTATATTGTTATAACTTCTCTGTAAAGTAAACATGCTTAATTAGAAGAAACAAAATTTCTAGTACTTGTTGATCACCTCTTCTAACATGCACGACCGGACCGTACATCAGATGTTTTTGCTTCATTCAACATGGAAGTGCATAAGTATGATCTTAATTTCAGATATTATTTTTTGCTTAATCACTGTTTTTAATTTTATATAGTATTTTATTTAATTATATTTTATATTATTTTTTTCAACAGTTATCTACAGGACCTGCACAGCAACAGTACATACAGTACAGCAACAGTACTACTTTTACAACCTACAACTGCAGAACCTGCACTGCAATCCCAAACTAATGCCTTCTTTCCAAAGCAGTGGCATTTTTCATTTCTTTCTAATGGTAAAGATAAAGATACTTGTAGGCAAGCCCTAGAGGAACAAACTTTTAAGCACAACTATCCCTTCACTATTTGATAAAGAAAGAAGTAAGCAAACCCAACTAATTAAGGTGGCACAAGATATGTCAACTGAGATGGATGTGTGAAAATTAACTTGTAGCAATAGGTTTGTCTCTAGCCACTATCAAGAGGCAGCATGAGTGTTAGACAACTTGTGTATTAGAATATGTATGTATTAATTGTGGAACATGCCTAAAAAATATAATGATATTTGTAATATACTCAGATATTAGCTACAGTTATAAATGACAAAGGATCAAGTACATATTCTTTTATCTAATACCTAAACCTAAGTTGGGTAACATATTACATAACTCGAACCTAAGTCAAAGTATTTAAATAGGTAATCGTGGGTATCTAATTAAATAAAAAATAATTTTAATTTTTTTTATTATTTTAAAATATTCTATAAAAATATATTTTTATAAATTAAAATAATAATAAATATATTTATATAATAATTATTTTTTATTATATTATATTTTATAATAAAAAATATATTTTTTATTTTTAGATTAACTATCAAGTATTGAGTACGTATCAAGTACCAAATACTTGTACATATAAATCTAACTGTCACGTCCCGGCAGAAATCCAGCTATTCCTTTAGCTGAGGGTTCCCCAGCAAGATGACAATATTAATAGGAACCAAAGAACTTACAATAATCACATATCCTTTATTTAATAAACAATCCAAATTTAACATCAACAGTTTTATAACACAATTTCTCAAATATTCTAACAAGATGTAAACAATTCAACTGAAATAAGGGCTACAAGACTATCTAAACTCAGGTTGATATCTGCTATCTACTCTATCCCTCTCATAAGCTAACTCTGTACCTGGAAGAGAAACAAAGGAAGTTAGCAAAACTCTAAGTAGGAATCAACAAATATGGTAAGGGAGTCAAATAACCAGATAATTCAATGACTGAAGCAGCAATATACAAATAATATACAGAATGTCATGTAAATCATCAAGCTGGCCAACAGATCTCAATCAAGAGCCGCACTCATTTTCAGAGTGTTTCCACTGTTGCTCACGCAGTAGAACGACTGTCTTAAACAGCCCGGGGTGTTGCGTCCAACACTGACATCCGTAGTATTGTCCCGAGGGCAACTGGCGGTGCCCTAACCGGCAAACAGATAGTCCGATACGCATCGGAACTATAACTCACAGAAAACAGGCCACTGGAGAATAAATTATCCAGGTCAAAGGTCAATATATATATATATCACTACTTTAACATAACAAATATTCAACTGTTTCACATACTCATGTGTCAATAACACAGATACACAATTGTTCAACCATGTTCATATGTCAATATATCAGATATCTCAACACAGTTTTGTTAATCATGCATACAGAAATAGAATATGACTAATGAACAAGATAAACGAGATCAACTGAATTTCAGGAACAAAACAAGCAGACAAGTCAAATAGATATCAGTGTCAATCAATTCTAATATATGTATCATATATCAAATCAAAGGAATAAGCAACTAATCCTATAATTCTTGACACTATAACAAAGGAGTAGAGTAAGATTCCTACCTCAGACGTTGTTATCCTGAATCCCAACAAATTGTTTTATCAAATGATGCAAGCCGACTAGGGGATTAACCACTCTTTAACATGAATTTGTACATAAACTATATCAATAAATATCCTAACATGAAAACCAAGACTACCAACATGTAGAACACATCCCTAAACTTAGAGAACCAATCTTATATCAAGTGAACCGGACCTAAAACCCACTGAACCGAACAGAATTACAGTGAATCAATCAAATTCACCCTGAACCAAGTCAGACCAACACTTAGAACCTAAATTACACAAAATATACAAGTTATATAAAGATACACAGGATACCATTGGATAGGCAATTTCATAAGCTTTCCAACGGTGACCTGAATCGGCCCAGATTCGACCGAATTAGGGTCGAACCGGTCCAAATTCAAGCACTGGACCAAAAGTGAAATTGAACCGCTTTGATTCGGTTCAACTCAATTTCACTCAACTGGCCGGTTTATTTCCAAATAAACCGATTGCAACCCTAAATCCAAAATGAGCCGTCCGCTCGCCCGCGCCGCCCGCTCGCCGCCGTGCAAGGCCGCCGAACCTACGTTCGCTGTTTGCGCCGGCGAGGTTCCGAGCGTACGTCGAACATCTATTCGCCGAACTTCGCCAGTTTGCTTCCAACGACGAAGCGAAGCTTTAGGACGGGCTGCGGTGAGCTTTTGACCCACGGTCGAAGCATCCAAAGCAGCAGAAGGTATCAACGGTGGCGCCACCGCTGCCGATACACAAAACCTAACCAAAACCTATCTATACCGAACAGAACTTCACCAAAACAATAGGAAAAAAGGAATACCTTTACTACGACGATGTATCGTAGCCCAAAACAGAGAAATCGTCGTCGACGGGTGCACAGAAGGTGGAAGCGGCGCAAAGCTCCAGCGAACTATTCCTTCTCCGATTTCTCCCTTCTAGCGGCGCCGTGCGTCTCGAAGATACTCCAGGGTTCGTGTTTCATCAATGAGAGCAGAAGCCCTCTAATATAGCCATGAGACGCGTCCCTAAACAGCGAGAACACGACGGCGACTCAATCGCCGCAAAAGTCGAAGAAGACGACGAGTTGACTCGGCGTCCGAAAATAACGTAACTTTGAAATAGTTAAACAAAGCGTGGTTTTAATTTCAAAACATAACTTAGCCCAATGGTTGGGCTGAGTCCAAACTTCAATTGTGTCGCGAGTTTGAATCCCAGCGAACGCGCTTAAGGTTTTAAATATAAAACTAATTTTTTTAATCTTTTAAAAATTCTGAGAAAATTCGAGAAAATCATAGCGTGGTTTTAATTTCAAAACACAACTTAGCCCAATGGTTGGGTTGAGTCTAAACTTCAATCGCATTGCGGGTTTGAATCCCAGCGAACACGCTTAAGGTTTTAAGTATAAAACTATTTTTTTTAATCTTTTAAAAATTCTAAAAAAATTCCATAAAATCATAAAAATTCTAAGATCTAGTTTCTGAATTTTTTAAAAATTTAAAATTTAATATTAATAATAGAGAATTTCAATTTCAGGTTATAAAATTATTCACTCCTTTAAAAGAATTTGGTCATCTAAATTCAGAGTAGCCAAAAGAATCAGAGTGCACTAAAAAAATATATCATAAAGACCCAAAAGAATCAGAGTACGCGAAAAGAATATATATGATATAAAGAGTATTTATTTGACTGATTCATTTATTCTATCCTTAACTCAATCCTAGTCCTGAGGTTCCTATATCCTTAGGCTTTCCTATTTAACCTATACTTCTAACCTGTGGGTTATGGGCCCACAGAAATCTGGCTATCCTACTAAACCTATATCTCTGATACAAATAAAATTGTCACGCCCCCGCGGAAATCCAGCTATTCCTTTAGCTGAGGGTTCCCCAAGGAGATGACAATATTGATAGGAACCAGAAAACTACAACAATAACCACATATCCTTTATTTAATAAACAATCCAAATTTAACATCAACAGTTTTATAACACAATCTCTCAAATATTCTAACAAGATGTAAACAATTCAACTAAAATAAGGGCTACAAGACTATCTGAACTCAGGCTGATATCTGCTATCTACTCTATCCCTCCTAGAAGCTAACTCTGTACCTAGAAGAGAAACAAAGGAAGTTAGCAAACGCTAAGTAGGAATCAACAAATATGGTAAGGGAGCCAAATAACCAGATAATTCAATGACTGAAGCAGCAATATACAAATAATATACAGAATGTCATGTAAATCATCAAGCTGGCCAACAGATCTCAATCAAGAGCCGCACTCATTTTCAGAGTGTTTCCACTATTGCTCACGTAGTAGAACGACTGTCTTAAACAGCCCGGGGTGTTGCGTCCAACACTAACATCCGTAGTATTGTCCCGAGGACAACTGGCGGTGCCCTAATCGGCAAATAGATAGTCCGATATGCGTCGAAACTATAACTCACAGAAAACAGGTCATTGGAGAATAAATCATCCAGGTCAGAGGTCAATATATATATCACGACTTTAACATAACAAATATTCAACTATTCCACATACTCATGTGTCAATAACACAGATACACAATTGTTCAACCATGCTCATATGTCAATATATTAGATATCTCAACACAGTTTTGTTAATCATGCATACAGAAATAGAATATGACCAATGAACAAGATAAACGAGGTCAACTGAATTTCAGGAACAAAACAAGTAGACGAGTCAAATAGATATTAATGTCAATCAATTCTAATATATGTATCATATATCAAATCAAAGGAATAAGCAACAAATCCTATAATTCTTGACACTGTAACAAAGGAGTAGAGTAAGATTCCTACCTCAGACGCTGTTATCCTGAATCCTAACAAATTGTTTATCAAACGATGCAAGCTGACTAGGGGATCAACCACTCTGTAACATGAATTTGTACATAAACTATATCAATAAATATCCTAACATGAAAAACAAGACTACCAACATGTAGAACACATCCCTAAACTTAGAGAACTAATCTTATATCAAGTGAACCGGACCTCAAACCCACTGAACCGAACAGAATTGCAGTGAACCGATCAAATTTACCCTGAACCAAGTCAGACCGACACTTAGAACCTAAATTACACAAAATATACAAGTTATATAAAGATACACAGGATACCATTGGATAGGCAATTTCATAAGCTTTCCAACGGCAACCTGAACCGGCCCAGATTTGATCGAATTAGGGTTGAACCAGTCCAAATTCAAGCACTAGACCGAAAGTGAAATTGAACCGCTTTGATTCGGTTCAACTCAATTTCACTCAACTGGCCGGTTTATTTCCAAATAAACCAATCGCAACCCTAAATCCAAAATGAGCCGACCGCTCGCCGCCGTGCAAGGCCGTCGGACCTGCGTCCGCTGTTTGCGCCAACGAGGTCCCGAGCGCGCGTCGAACGTCCGTTCACCAAAACAATAGGAAAGAAGGAATACCTTGCTACGACAATGTATCGTAGCCCAGAACAGAGAAATCATCGTCGACGGCTACACATAAGGTGGAAGCGACGCAAAGCTCCGGTGAACTATTCCTTCTCCGATTTCTCCCTTCTCGCGGCGCCGCGCGTCTCGAAGATACTCAAGGGTTTGTGCTTCATCAATGAGAGCAGAAGCCCTCTAATATAGCCACGAGACGTGTCCCTAAACGGCGAGAACACGGCGGCGACTCGATCGCCGCAAAAGTCGGAGAAGACGACGAGTTGACTCGGCGTCCAAAAATAACGTAACTTTGAAATAGTTAAATGAAGCGCGGTTTTAATTTCAAAACGCAACTTAGCGCAATGGTTGGGCTGAGTCCAAACTTCAATCGTGTCGCGGGTTCGAATCCTAGTGAACGTGCTTAAGGTTTTAAATATAAAACTAATTTTTTTAATCTTTTAAAAATTCCAGAAAATCATAGCGCGATTTTAATTTCAAAACACAACTTAGCCCAATGGTTGGGCTGAGTCCAAACTTCAATTGTGTCGCGGGTTTGAATCCTAGCGAATGTGCTTAAGGTTTTAAATATAAAACTAATTTTTTTAATCTTTTAAAAATTCTAAAAAAATTTCAAAAAATCATAAAAATTCTAAGATCTAGTTTTAAATTTTTTTTAAATTTAAAATTTAATATTAATAATAGAGAATTTTAATTTCAGGTTATAACACTAACTCTGACTCAAACCCAACCCAGTTTTTCAAATCTGAATCATTTCTATTTAGTTAATGAGTACTCGATTCATCATAAATGAGCAAATTTTTAGGAAAAGACCTGAGCAAATTGTTTAGGCAAGGACTCTGCCCTAAAATTTACCATTGTATGCTTTAAAAACACAAAGCTTAAAGCAATGGTAGAATAACTTTGCTTTAATATTAGTGTTTTCAACAAATCAAATGATAAACAGGTAAACCTGTCTAAGATTTGCCTAACTAGGACCTATTTTGAAATCTTAGGTAGGGTCACTTGTCTACCATGGATACTTTAAAAGCATAAATCTTAAAGCAATAATAAAAAACTATGTTTTAAGTACGCAAACCATCCCTAGCTTTAGCTAGAACACACCAAATGACATGCAAACACTAAATGAGAGACATGGCTAAAAATTAGAAAAATTATTTTTAAAAATTCTCTAAGCTTCACAAATTCTTCTATTTGTTATAAATATCACAGCATAAAAACCAAATAAAATATCTGATCATTATTGTAAAACGAGGGCTTTGAATTCTTAGAATATGACATATATAATTAAATATATTAGAATATTTTAATAAAATTTATGTTTAATATCTAAATTTACATTCTTTAATCAAAGATCATTGTTTAATATATTTGTTATTTTTCATGTTTAGAAATTAATGGCGGCAATGTATGATCTGTTCTATCCAGATTCTATGGTCATCTAATATTATATTTATTAATACTAATTTAATGTTATTAATATTATTTTTATAATTAATTAGTAGATAAATTTAAATAATTTATTAATATTTTAATTAGGTATCGAATATTGAACACCCATATTTTTGAACTTGAACTTGATTTGTCAGATTTAAACTTGTCCCAAAAGAGTCAGATCCACTGAAATTGGATATCAATTAATTTAAATTCAATTAGTAATAGCATTTATTACTTTTATTTATTCTACCAAGTGTGACAATAAATTTTCTGAAGTACACTTTTGACAAAATGCATCAGGAAAAGTCTTATTGTCCTTTGTAGAAAATAGCTAGAAATTATCTCCTAATATCGTGAAGTTTTATCATTCTGCTTGCATCACAAAGCACTTTCAGAGTTTAAAAATTATAAATTAGTCCTAGTGATTTAAGATTACAAATTAGCCCTCCCCTCTATAATTGCCAAGTATGGAAACTGTATGAGCTAATATAAAAGAAGCTAAAACTAAAGAAAAGTTTAAAAAAATCTAAGCAAGCCAATTTACAATTCTTTAACTACAAGGGTCAATTTGCAAAGAGTTTGTAGCTGTGTCATTTTGAAATAATGGATTGTTCTGCTGTCTTTGAGTTCTTTGCACAAGGCAATCTATTCATTGCTTTGACCAAAATAAAATCAACAAGAGAGATCCCCAAAAGAACATCTGAATGCTGAAGGGAGAAGCTTGAAGCGTACTGTTTATGTTCAGAATCTTTCATCACTTATGACCCTTTGGGAGTATGAACACATTCATTTACTTCAGCAATTTCAACAAGGATACAGATGTACTGTTTAATTGTCAACAATTGTCGCCTTGACTTTTATTCAATAAGGCGCGCTTGCCATTGATTGCTAACTGCCACCAATCAGATGTAATACAACTGGTCAATGTGTGATACAAATCTACCGCATTGCTAAGAAACCATGAAGAAAATTAAACAAATAGATTGAGAAAAGACGAAATGTGGTAGAACAAAGAGTTGAACGAACGAACAACGATGCTGTTGAACTAGACAATCATCGACTCGCCGGTCTTCTCCAAGGAGCAAAACATGAAGCTAGCATACTTCCGACAACTTCCTTTCTTCTTCTTCCTGCTTCCAATCTGCTGTTCAGAAGCAAGAGCCACAGCAGAAGCAGAAGCTCTTCTCAAGTGGAAGTCCAGCTTGTTCCAGCCTGAGACCCTAAGCTCATGGTCTCTCTCGGACTCCACAAGCCCGTGCAAATGGACTGGCATCCTCTGTGACTCCGCAAGCAGTGTCGTGCATCTAAATTTACCCTCTTCCAGCCTCAACGGCACCCTTCTCGATCTGGACTGCTCTTCACTGCCCAACCTCACCCACCTCAATCTCTATGGCAACAATCTCGTTGGTCAAATACCATCTAGCATTTCTTACCTTTCCAAACTCACTTTTTTGGACCTGAGCTTTAACAAGTTTGAAGGAAGTGTGCCTCATGAGATGGGGTTGATCAAGCAGCTTGCTAATGTCAGTCTCTCCAACAATAATCTTCTTGGGCCATTCCCTGCTCAGATTACAAAGTGTACTAATCTATTGCATTTAGATCTTTCCCATAATCAGTTCAGTGGTATATTGCCTTCAGCTTTGTCAAGGTTAAACAAACTATTGGTATTTGATGTATCAAGCAATTTGTTCTCTGGAATCGAGACAGAAGCACTTGCAAATTGGACACAGCTTGTCTCCCTTCAGATGCATTACAATCCTTTATCTGGAAAATTTCCAGAAGAGATTGGGAAGCTCAGGGAGCTAAGAACCCTAGGGCTAAGACAGACCAAGCTAACCGGTGGAATCCCACCCGAGATTGGAAACATGACAGCGCTAGAGATCCTCGATATCGGTCAAAACCAATTGTCTGCCGAGCTACCGAGCACCATCTCTGGACTACCAAAACTAAAAACCATATCTGTAGACAATAACAAGTTTACAGGTAGCATTCCCTGGGACCTTGGAAAGAATGGCCTCCTGAGCAGACTGCAATTCAGCAACAACAGCTTCTCAGGAGAATTGTCATCTCCATTATGCAATGGCTCAGCTCTTCAGTATTTGTATGCATATAACAACAATTTCACGGGTAGATTGCCAGCTTGGTTGAAGAACTGCACGGGGATAAAAGAGATCGGCTTGGGGTGGAACCACTTTGCTGGTGATGTGTCAGAAGTCTTTGGCATTCAGCGTGAGCTTGAGGTCTTGTATCTACAAGGGAATCAGCTAACTGGCACACTCTCATCAACTTGGGATGAATGGCCGAACCTCACCAACTTGCGTTTAGATGACAATCAAATATCTGGCCATATTCCGGCAGAATTTGTGAACATGAGTAACCTCTACTACTTGAGTTTATCTTCAAACAACATGACAGGAAGCATTCCTATAGAGCTGGGGAATTTGCTGTCTTTATCTTGGCTTAACTTGAGCAACAACGCCATATCAGGACCAATTCCTTCAACGTTCAGAAATCTGTCAGCTCTTGAGAGTCTGGATTTGTCTGGAAACAAGATCTCCGGTCAAGTGTCAGAATTACTCATCCAACATCCAGCTCTCAGCTACATGGATGTCTCCAGGAACTTGTTTACAGGATTGCTTCCACCGGATTGGGAAGTGAATACAAATTCAAGCGACGGTTACTCACAATATGTGCAGTATCTAATACTTGCAGACAACCTCATTGACAGCAGTATCTTCCCCTTACTCTGCAAATTTAGCAGCATGCAAGTTTTGGATATCTCAAACAACAAACTTACGGGGAAACTACCAAACTGCTTGCTGGACATTGAAGTCATGCAATATGTTGATGTAGCAAACAATTATCTTAGCGGGAACATTGCAGACTCAATGGCCTCTAATGTGTCACTGACATCACTGCATTTGAACAATAATAACTTTAGTGGTGAATTCCCTTCATCCCTAAGATATTGCAAGTATCTAGTTGCACTAGATCTAGGGGAGAATAAATTCTTTGGAAGTATCCCAACATGGGTAGGGGACAGCTTTCAATTAATGATAGTGCTCCGGTTGAGATCAAACATGTTCAATGGAAGCATTCCTCCTGAGCTATCACATCTTTCTTCATTGCAAGTGCTGGACCTGGCCAATAATGATCTCACAGGAAGTATACCACGAAGCTTCTCCAATCTCACTGCTATGGCAAAAAGACAAGAAGGAAGAGCGATTGAATTTAGTACATTGGGATACTCAGAGAGCATTCAAATGATATGGAAGGGGAGGGAACTTATGTTTCACAAAACACTATCACTTGTCACAGGAATTGATTTATCCAACAATTCACTATCTCAAGAGATACCTGTGGAGTTGACAAAGCTTTCAGGATTACTTTTCCTAAACCTATCATGGAATCATTTAACTGGGGGAATTCCCAAGTCAATTGGTAATTTGAAATGGTTAGAATTTCTAGACTTATCTATGAATCAACTATCTGGTCCTATTCCTCCTAGCATTGCTAATCTAGCATTCATGAGCTGGTTGAACCTATCAAATAACAACTTCTCAGGGAGAATTCCATCAGGTAATCAGATACAAACGCTTAATGATCCATCTGTCTACGGTGGCAATGTTGGACTCTGTGGACCTCCGTTAAGCAAAAATTGTTCAGATGACAGAGGAACCGAGACTCAAATTGCAATCAACAGGAAGGGACATAATTTGAACGATCACTTAACCTTGTGCCTCAGCGTACTACTTGGATTTATTTGTGGATTCTGGATATTCTGGGGGAGTTTGTTATTAATTAGGTCATGGAGAGTTTGCTATTTCGTCTTCATTGACCATGTTTATGATATGTTCTACAGGAAGATAAAAAGGTAAATATGGTGATTGTAAATTTACATTAACATTATTAATGTCTAATATTTCCATTAGAGAGGTGGTATCTGTTGATCTTTACTCAAGTTTTAAATGAATTGCCTTAGATTTATAAACACTGGAATTGGAAGTGATAAGAGTATTAATATTAATCTAATTATGTTTTTATAAGAATACTCATATAATTATGTTATAGATCTTTAATATTATTAATCAATTCGATAATTCATTTGTTCATATATGATTTATTTTTATATATTTTTTACTTTATATTTATCAACTAAGGTACATGCTCGGTCCACAATACCATTTTGAAGTAAAAAAAAAGTGGTGGTTTGATGAAGTTCTAGGTGTGAGGATAATGTTAGTGGGCATGTTGTGCACCATCATGTTGTGCATTAGATGCCCCACCTTATAGCATGATCACATCATTCCAACATTCATTGCCCCCACTTGGGTTACAAGCCAACGCAACTTGGCTCGGCGATCAAAAAGTCTTCAAATATATTTTTAAATATCATATGCTATATATAAATTAGCAATGTGGGATTAAAATGCTTCATATTGGTGTGATAATCAAATTGTGTATACATGCTAAATTTGGATGTGAGGAATGAATGAACCTAAATTAGTTAATGATTTAATGATAATTTTTCTCAACAATAAATAGAAAATCAATTTACAAGAATACAAGAGATTCTTAAACTCATAGCCTCAATTATTTTAACTTACATACTATAGGAAGCTTAGCCTTAAGATTAAAAGAATCAAAACAATTTACAAATGAATTAATATTGAGTTGTACAATAAACATGTATTATTCTCACTTCATGTAACTATCATTATAAAAAAAACTATTTTATTTAAAATGATTCAAACATCCTTTACATGATAATATGCAATAGGTATCTAGTATAATTGGCCTTGATGAATTTTTCAGTAAAAACTTAATTTTCACTTTCCACCAAGCATATGTCATAATTATGCATTAAAATATATTCATCTTGATGATAAAATCTTTATTGATCATGGCAAACATATCTTCATTGTTGTAACCAAAGTTCAAAACACCAGTTCGAGACATTGTGCCGCTCGGACTAGTATCATACCAAACAAAACTAGATGAAACTAAGCTATCCGCAACAAGAGCAGTGGAGGAGGAAGAAAAGGAGGAGTTGGCGGCACGCAGATGCTTTTCCTCCTTGATCCTCTTGGCTCGCTTTCCGTGTATTGGTACGAACCAATTATTTGACAATTTAAATACATAAATCATATGCAACTTTTGCAAATTTATATCCATAGATAAAACATTGAAATACTTTATTAAAACATGACATTACTTGTTTATTGAAATATGATTAACATGTTTGTAGATATACCAGGCAAAGTATGATAATCACATAATCATAAGAGATATTAATTTAATTATTCTTTCTTAAGAATACCTCATATAATGTGAGGGTGATGGTGGACATGTTGTTCACCAACATATTGTTCTTTTAGTGCGGAAGGTATTAGTTGCTATGTGAAAGTATAGGAATTATGATAGGCAATGGGAGCTGCTCCGCTCATTTTCACTGAGATCGACCAGTATGAACCGGTCCGACCGCTGGATCGGTTCCTTAAACCATGTGTGAAGCTAGGCTAACCCAGTGCCCACCTCTTTAAAAGCCACTTAACTGAGGACTTTCGGCCAAGTTACTTGGCTTAGCTATCAACTTGAAATGCTGCATGTTAATTATTGCATTACATACCCCCACCTCATACCATGATCACATCATTTTGGCACTCAGTTGCCCATACTAGGTTTACAAACCAACACAACTTGGCTCGGTGATCAAAAACTCCTCAGATATATTTTTAAACATTATGAACTACATATAAATTAGCAATGTAGGACTAAAATGCTTCTTATTGGTGTGACAATCAAATTATGTATCCATGCTGAATTTGTATATGTGCAATGAATGAACCTATTTAATGATTTGGTGATAATTTTTCTTAACAAGAAATAGAACTTTACTTTATAAGAATATAAGGGATTCCTAAACTCATAGCCTAAATGATTTTAACTTAAAACATACTATAGGAACCATAGCCCATAAATGAAAAGAATCAAAACACTTTACAAATTAATTAATGATGAGTTGTGCAATAAACATGTATTATATTCACTTTAGGTAACTATCGTTATAAAAAAAAATACTTGATTTAAAATGATTAAAACATCCTTTACATGATAATATGCAATAGTTATTAGTGTAATTGGCCTTGAACAATTTTTTGACTAAGAACTTATTATCACTTACCACCAAGCATATGTCATAATTATGCATTAAAATATGTTCACCTTCACAATAAAATCTTCAATGATCATGGTAAGCATAGAGATTTGTCATGACTAGGCCTCTAATTCTTTTTCATACTTGTGAGATTTTTTAGAAATGTACATATAAAAGATGCTACATGTCTGTACTTTAATGCATTGATTGAAATATCATTCCATACCAAGTAGTACGGGCAATATATATATATATATATATATATATATATATATATATATATATATATATACATTTTGGTACTAACTAGTACTATCAGTACTATACCACCAGTACACACGGATCAGGTGAAGAATTGATTTATCGATATGGACCAGTATTGTAAACTTGTAAACCTTGCTTTAATGAACAAGCAAAATAACTTTGGCATAGTTGATCATATTGATAAATAAATTCAATAAAATATTTTATACGAGAGAATTATGATTTATTTGACAATTTAAATGCATATATTGGATGCAACCTTTGCATATTTATGTCAATGGATAAAACTATGAAAGTACTTTATTAAAACATCACATTACGAGATATGATTAACATTTTCATAGATATACTTGATTAAGTATGATAATCAAATAATCTTAAGAGAGATATTAATTTAATTATTCTTTCTTAAGAATACCTTGTATAAATAAACTATAATATAGTTCTTTAATTTGCTAATCAAGTTGATATTTCATTTGTCCACAATACCATTTTGAAGTAAAAAAAGTATTAGTTGCTCTCTGAAAAGACTCTAACCCAGTGCCCTCCTCTTTAGAAGCCACTTAACCATGGGCTTTCACCAAGTCTCTTGGCTTAGCTACCAACTTGAAATGGGCATATTAGTTACTACATTAGATGCCCCTAGATCCCCACCTCAGAGCATGATCACATCATTCCAATACTCATTACTCCTACTTGGTTAGGAGCCATCGCAACATGGCTTTGCGATCAGAAAGTCTATAAATATATTTTAAAACATTATATGCTATATATAAATTAGAAATGTGGGACTAAAATGTTTCTTGGTGTGATAATCAAATTTTGTATACATGTTAAATTTGCATGTGTGCAATGAATGAACCTAAATAAGTTAATGATTTGGTGATAATTTTTTTCAACAATAAATTGAACTTAAATTTACAATAATAAAAGGGATTCTTAAACTCATAGCCTAAATTATTTTAACTTAAAACATAGTCCAGGAACCATAGCCATAACATTAAAAGAATCAAAATACATTACAAATCAATTAATGTTGAGTTGTACAATAAACATGTATATACTCACTTTAGGTAAATATCATTATAAAAAAATAATTGTTTTGAAATGATTCAAACATCATTTACATGATAATATGCAACAGATATCTAGTGTAATTAGCCTTGAACAAATTTTCATTAAAAACTTATTACTACTTACCACCAAGCATATGTCATAATTATGTATTAAAATATGTTCATCTTGACGATAAAATCTTCATTGATCATGGCAAGGTATATTGTGACTAGGTCTCCAATTCTTTTTCACACTAGTGACTTTTTTTTTAATAAATGTGCTTATAAAAGAGGCTATATGTCTGTGCTTTAATAAAAAATGCAAAATAACTATGGGATGATCATATTGACTAATAAATTTGATAATATATTGAATAAGACAGAATTATGATTTATTAGATAATTTAAATACATAAATTGGATGCAACTTTTGCACATTTATGTCAACCGATAAAACTAATAAATACTTTATTAAAACATCACATTACATGTTTAGTGAAATATGATTAACATTTTCATAGTTATACTTGGCTAAGTATGATAATCACATAATCTCAAGAGGCATTAATTTAATTATTCTTTCTTAAGAATACCTTTATTAACAAAGGTATATGCTCGCCCAACAATACCATTTTGAAGTAAAAAAAAAGGTGGTGGTTTGATGAAGGTCTAGTTGTGAGGGTGATGGTGGGCATATTGTGCACCAACATGTTGTTCTTTCACTATTGAAACCAGAAAGTATTAGTTGCTCTATGAAACTAGCCTACCCCGGTGCCCTTCTCTTTAGAAGCCATTTATCCATGTGCATTCTGATATGATTCAAAGATGAATCCTCCCTCAAGCCGTCACCGGCAAGATATCGTGCAAGCACGCCCTAACAGATAAATAACAAAATACTCGATGACTCCAAACTAAACCCTAGACCCTTATTTATAATCCTATCCTACTTAGCGGGTCGGGTATAACATACTAACTCGGATCCGCTTTATTACATATCCACTACTACTATTGGGTCCGTAACAGATCCTCCCTCCCTAAAGAAGCCTTGTCTTGAAGGCTGCTCAAAATTTATTTAAGAAAACTTCAGCTTGTGCCTCCACCAGGTTCCCAAATCACTCGAGCTTCTTCCTCTAGTTTCTCATCAGCAAGGTCCTTCTCCTCATCTTCTGTTAAGATCATGAGTCTCAAGCCTTTGTTCGGGCAGCGTATGTATTGGATGGTATGGCTGATCACATCTAAAACATAATCTTTTTTCTTGTTTGGACTTAAAATCTTGGTAAGAGAGGTATCATCCTCCTTGGTTCTTATTAGTTGTCTGGCTCTTCTCTTGCGTCCGTTGAAGTGTATTTTTGCTAATTGAAAGTTGAGATCGGCTGCCCGCAGCTACACTGGCCTTGGATGACATAGTGCTCTCTGGCCTGTGTTCTATATTAGTTCTAGCTCCTCCTAAATAATGCAACTCTGTCTTTGTGGTCCTCGGCTGTGTGCAGGATGAAATAGTGGTCCTTCCCCCTACGGTGTCTTCAGATTGTTTAGTAATGATGTCTGTGTCAGTTAGAACCCCTTCAAAATTCCTAGCTAGTTGTATTGCCTTTCTCACTGTCAGAGGGTTGAAAGTGCACACCCACCTCCTAATCTCCTCATGCAATCCACTGAGAAAGTAGCCCAAATATTGTGAAGCAGGTAATCTTGGGACTCTTGCCACCAATCTTTCAAATAGCTCAACATATTCACCCACTGATTTAAACCCTTGTTCCAATGAAGATAGCATCTCAAAAGGGTTAGCTGTATTAGATTCACTGAACCGTTCAATAAGTTCTTCTTTCAAAATATCTCATGTAAGATTGGGTTCCATTCTCCTCACCCAACTAAACCAATGAATAGCTGGCCCTTCCATGCTGACAAATGTCAAAGGAACTCGATGGTGATTAGCAGTTCCTTGCACAAGAAAATACTGTTCAGCTCTTGTAATCCATCCTAGCGGATCTGTCCCATCAAACACCGGCAATTCCACTTTCCGACACATGAGTCTTCTCTCTTCATTATTGTGCATCCCCCACTCCATAGAATCAGCCATGTATTCATCTTCATTATTCCTCAGATAAGTCTCATGGCGTGGTTCATGACGTCCTGTAGCTTCCCCCACCAAGGGATTTCTCTGCCCATTACCTCCACCAGTTGCAGTAGGATAAGCCCTCCCTGGTCGCCATAAATCATCTTCGACCACATGAATCTGCTCATCCCGCTAGATCTCTCTCTCTAATACCAGCCTCTTATGGAATAACTCGTGCTCATTTCCTAGAGTGTTGCGCAAGATTTCCCGTGCCTTCTGCCATTTTCCCCTTTAAAAAGGTTGTGAACATCTCCTTCAGGTCAGTCATATCTTCTCTTAACTTCCTACTATCTTCCTCCGCTGCCCGATATCTCTCCTCATTCGCTGCCCGATATCTCTCCTCATTCGCTGCCCGATATCTCTGCGCTTCTCCTTTATTGCTAGAATTTCTGCCACACTCTTCTCTAGTGCTTCTAATCTTGTCTCAGATCGAGTAGATGTCATAGTGAACCACAGCCAATGCCTGCAGAAGAATAAACCCTAGCTCCTCACAAGATTTTTTTTTTCTCCTTCATTACTACAGTACTCTTTACGAGTACTGTTTGGAGTTTTTTTTTTCTCTCACTGAGCTACAGTACTCAGCGCCCGCATCCGCCTGAGCCTTCGTCCGCACGCGCACAATCAGGCGCCTGCCCTTCCGCCAGTAGTTTCTGTCGTCGGCGGCTAGGGTTCCGGCAGAGGAAGCCGCCGCCTCCGAAATTTGCCGCCACAGACGCTTTTCGCCGCTGCTTTCGTCTGCCTATGAGGTCGTTGGCAAAAGGCTGCCGCGAAGACGTCGATGACGCAACGCCACCGCCGTTCGTTCCCCGGCGTTCTTCCCGCTCACCAATAACGGTTCCGGCCTAGCTGTCGCTTCCCGGCGTCGCAAGCCTCCTTCGCCTTCCACATTCACCTCCCTACGGCTAGAATCGCCGCTCGAAGAAGAAGAGGCGTCGCCCGAAGAAGACCTCGCGTTGAAGAAGACCTCGCGTCTCTCCGAAGAGGCGTCGCTGCCGTTGTTGTCCCAGCGACTGCCGCTCCTCTTGGTCGATGAGATCCTGCGCCTGATCCACGCTCACCGATTTTTTTTTTTTTGCGATCTGCGATCGGATGAAGCCTCTTCTCGCTCAAAGAAAGCTCCAGCCGTCGCCCCAGTGGGATCCGGCAGGTCGGACCACTGATAAGATTCAAAGATGAATCCTCCCTCAAGCCGTCACCGGCGAGATATCATGCAAGCACACCCTAACAGATAAATAACAAAATACTCGATGACTCCAAACTAAACCCTAGACCCTTATTTATAACCCTATCCTACTTAGCGGGTCGGGTATAACATACCAACCCGAATCCGCTTTATTACATATCCACTACTACTATTGGGTCCGTAACACATTCACCCAAGTCACTTGGCTTAACTATCAACTTAAAATGGGCATATTTGTTAATACATTTGATACCCCGCCTCATAACATGATCACGTCATTCCAAATACTCATTGCCCCACTTGGTTTACAAGCCAACACAACTTCGCTATGTGATTAAAAAGTCTTCAAATGTATTTTTAAACATCATATGTTATATAAAAATTAGCAATGTGGTACTTACATGCTTTTTATTGGTGTGATAAACAAATTGTGTATACATGCTAAATTTGCATGTGTACAATGAATAAACCTAATAATTTTTCTTAACAATAAAGAACTTCAATTTACAACAATAAAAGGGATTCTTAAACTCATAACCTAAATGATTTTAACTTAAAACATACTCCAAGAACCATAGCCATAAGATAAAGATAATCTAAACACATCATAAATTAATTTATGTTGAGTTATAAAATATACATGTATTACACTCACTGAGGAAACTATCGTTATAAAAAAATATTTGATTTAAATTGATTCAAACATTCTTTACATGATAATATGCAATAAGTATCTAGAGTAATTGGACTTGAATATTTTTTCATTAAATACTTATTATCATTTACCACCAAGCACATGTCATAATAATACATTAAATTATGTTCATAATGACGATAAAATCTTCATTGATTATGTCAAGCTAAGTGATTTGTTGTGACTAGGTCTCTAATTATTTTTCATACTTGTGAGTTTCTTTTATAAATGTACTTATAAAAGATGCTATATTTTGTGCTTTAACTAACATGCAAAATAACTATGGCAAAGTTGATCATAGTTGATCATGTTAGTTACTGCATTAGATGTCCCACCTCATTCCATGATCACATCATTCCAACACTCATTGCCCCCACTTGGGTTACAAGCCAGAACAACTTGTCTTGGTGATTAAAAAGCCATCAAATATATTTTTAAACAGTATATGCTATATATGAATTAGTAATGTAGGACTAAAATACTACTTTTGGAGTGATACTCAAATTGTATATACATGCTAAATTTGCATGTGCGCAATAAACAAACCTAAATTATTTAATGATTTGGTGATAATTTTTCTCAACAAAAAATAAAAATTCAACTTCCAAGAATAAAAGAATTTTGTAAACTCATATCCTAAATGATTTTAACAAAAAACATACTCTAAGAACCATAGCCCTAAGAGAGAAACAAAACAATATACAAATTAGTTAAAGTTGAGTTGTACGATAAACATCTATTATACTCATTTTAGATATCAATCGTTATAAAAGAATACTTGATTTTAATTAATTCAAATATGCTTTTCATGATAATATGCAATAGGCATCTAGTGTAATTGGCTTTGACAATTTTTCAATAATAACTTATTATCACTTACCTCCAAGCATGTCATAATTATGCATTACAATATGTTCATCTTGCCGATAAAATCTTCATTGATAATGGGAAGCTAAATGAGTTATTGCCACTAGGTCTCTATTTCTTATTCACACTTACAAGTTTTTTCTGTAAATATGCTTATAAATGATGCTATTTGTTGAACATGCATAATAACTATGGCATAGTTGATCATATTGATAACTAGATTTGATAAAATATTTTGTATGAGAAAATTATGATTTACTAGACAATTTTAACACGTAAACTAGATGCACCTTTTACACATCTATGCCAACACATAAAAAAAACTTTATTAAAGCATCAAATTACATGTTTACTAAAATATGATAAGAATTTTTCTATGACAACATTTTTGTCGTCACGATGTGATCCCTGGGTAGCTAAGCATGATCATCACGTCATCTTAAATGTCATTATTTTAGTTATTCCACTTTAAGAATACTTTTTGAAGTAAACAAAAAAAAGTGGTGGTTTGATGAAGGCCTAGCTATGAGGGTGATGGTAGGCATTTTGTGCACCAACATGTTCTCCTTTCACGGTCGAAAGCGGAAGGTATTAGTTGCTCTGTGAAACCTGCCTAACCCAGTGCCCAACTCTTTAGAAGCCACTTAACCATGGGCATTCGCCCAAGTCACTTGACTTAGCTATCAAGCTGAAATGGGCATGTTAGTTACTGCATTAGATACCCCACCTCATAGCATGATGACATCATTCCAACACTCATTGCCCCCACTTGGGTTACAAGCCAACGCAACTTGGCTCAGCGATCAAAAAGCCTTCAAATATATTTTTAAATAGTATATGTTATATATGAATTAGTAATGTGGGACTAAAATTTTACTTTTGGTTTGATACTCAAATAGTGTATATACATGCTAAATTTGCATTGCGCAATGAACAAACCTAAATTAGTTAATGATACGGTGATAATCTTTCTCAACAAAAAATATAAATTCAACTTACAAGAATAAAAGGGATTTGTACGATAAACACTATACAAATTAGTTAAGGTTGAGTTGTACGATAAACATCTATTATACTCATTTTAGATAACAATCGTTATAAAAGAATACTTGATTTTAATTGATTCAAATATGCTTTTCATGAAAATATGCAATAGGTATCTAGTGCAATTGGCTTTGAACAATTTTTCACTAATAACTTATTATCACTTACCTCCAAGCATGTCATAATTATGCATTACAATATGTTCATCTTGACTATAAAATCTTCATTGATAATGGGAAGCTAAATGAGTTGTTGTCACTAGGTCTCTAATTCTTATTCACACTTAGAAGTTTTTTCTATAAATAAGCTTATAAATGATGTTATTTGTTGAACATGCATAATAACTATGACATAGTTGATCATATTGATAAATAAATATGATAAAATATTCTGTATGAGAAAATTATGATTTACTAGACAACTTTAACACGTAAACTAGATGCAACTTTTACTCATCTATATCAACACATAAAAAAAATACTTTATTAAAACATCAAATTACATGTTTACTAAAATATGATTAGAATTTTTCTATAACAAGAGCTTTGTCATCACGATGTGATCCTGGGTAGCTAAGTGTTATGGGCAAATTTATTTTTTTTATAATAAACTTAACCACGACCGGCAGATCCCCTCGCGGAGATCTCAGCCCTACACTAGAGTGGCCCGCGACCGGTTAGGATCGCGTTGCGGAAGCTGGCCCAGCACTCTACAAGCCCTCACACCACGTGCGCGAAGGGTTCGGTATGAACACCGCCCCTCGGACACGAAACAAATCTCTCAACTGTGTCAAAGTGATGGAGACTCTCCAAAACACTTTGCACTCACAGAAATTCCCTCAACCCGCGCTCCTTTCTCTACACAGCCGAGATAGGCACCGGCGCGGCCTCAATCAATCACAAGGGAACGGTGGCGAACACCTTCAAGGGTGCCGGCACACACGTCCAAGACTTTGCAGGCAAGCAAGCAGTACCTACAAATAAGCACAACCCGCACTACACATATGCGGGCGCAGATAACGCAAAGAACCGTCCGGACGAAAAGCCATACGAAGTCCGGACGGCGGTAAAGTCTCTATCCACTACACACGAGAAACCCGTCCTACTACCACTACACACGATAGATCCGGGGAGGGTTTACCCTTGTAGCGTGCCACCACTCCACGAGCCGAGCCCATCGAGATCCTCCGAGAAGCTGCGTCGGAAAGTCCGGTCGGAGACGAAGCGAGACGTGCGCGCGAACACGGGCGACGAACCTTCTCTCCCCTCCCTTCTCCCTTCTCGCGGCTCGCGTACGAACAGCGCCGAACCTTCGGCTGAAACAGGGGAGGAGAATCCTCCTCCGTCCGTCACCGTCCGGCCACCGGAGTCACGCCGGAAGGTCGGGATCTGGTCGCCGGCGTTAGGCGAAGTCGCTGCCGGAGTATTGTCGCCGGAGAAGCCGCCGTCGACGTGAATTTGAACCCAATGGAAGCTGTGGCTGCGTGGAACCGGCGATCGGAAAATCCGATCGCACTCCCGCGTCTGGCTGCAGGCGCCGGAAGAGATGAACCCTTCCTTACCTCAGGGCACCGGTGAGTTGATCTGAGAGTCCTTGCCGACGAGTCCGTGGCCGGAGCCTCGTCGCCGACGAAGAAGAAGCAAACTCTGTTTTCAGATCTAGATCTCGCCGAGAATTCGTCGTCGCCAGACCTTGCTCAAGCTCTCAAATCGCTTGATTGCAACCTCCCCTCGACGAGGATGGGATTTCCATCTTCGTCGCCACGCAACCGCGATCTCCGCCGGTGATTGGCCGGAGATCTCGCTTCCACCGGGGCGGATCCGAAAATTCGCCCTAGGCTCGTCCACGTAGGAGTCCCAGCCTTCAAACTCCGTCGTCCTCGTCGCCACGCCAGCCCGCACCTCCGGCCACCTTCCAAATCCGGCGGGCGTGCTCCCAGGTGGCGCAATCGACGGCGGACGGCGTCGCTCGCGATGCAGGACGATGAACAGGGGATTTTTCCCCTTTCCGCGCACGCGTGCTCTGCAGACCGGTCTGAACCGGCTGAACCGGTTCGGTTCAGCCAGGAAGGATGGTTCAGTGCCGGTTCGGGGTCGATTTGACCTCAGAATCACCCCACGGTTGACCCTCCTCGATGCACACGCTCGTAAGCTCGTGCGAGAGGGTCTGGGGTCCATGGGTCGAGTCGAAAGCCCACATCCACGTGTGAGCACACACACTCCGTGGTTTGACTCGACCCTCGCCTTATGGACTTGTGTCAACCTCAGTGACACGATCGCACACCCGAGTCGTCCAACACGGCTGATGACGAGGGGTCCCGCCATCGCTCCATCTCGGTGTGCTTTGGGATTTGTGCTAAATCCCGGGAGCATCACACTAAGCATGATAACCACATCATCCTAAATGTCATTATTTTAGTTATTCCAGTTTAAGAATGGTTTGACGAAGGCCTAGCTGCGAGGGTGATGGTGGGCATTTTGTGCACCAACATGTTGTCCTTTCACCGTTAAAAGTGGAAGGTTATTAGTTGCTATGTGGAAACCAGCCTAACTCAGTGCCCTACTCTTTAGAAGCCACTTAACCATGGGGGAAGGTATTAGTTGCTATGTGAAATCAACCTAACCCAGTGCCCTGGTCTTTAGAAGCCACTTAACCATGGGCTTTCGCCCAAGTTACTTGACTTAGCTATCAACCTAAAATGGGCATGTTAGTTACTGCATTAGATGCCCCACCTCCATGATCACATCATTCCAACACTCACCGCCCCCACTTGGGTTACAAACCAACATAACTTGGCTCAGCGATCAAAAAGCCTTCAAATATATTTTTAAACAGTATATGCTATATATGAATTAGTAATGTGGGACTAAAATACTACTTTTGGTGTGATACTCAAATAGTGTATACATGCTAAATTTGCATATACGCAATGAACAAACCTAAATTAGTTAATAATTTGGTGATAATCTTTCTCAACAAAAAATAGAAATTCAACTTACAAGAATAAAAGGGATTTGTAAACTCATAACCTAAATGATTTTAACTTAAAGCATACTCTAAGAACCATAGCCCTAAGAGAGAAACAAAACACTATACAAATTAGTTAAGGTTGAGTTGTACGATAAACATCTATTATACTCATTTTAGATAACAATCGTAATAAAAGAGTACTTGACTTTAATTGATTCAAATATGCTTTTCATTATAGTAGGCAATAGGTATCTGAGTGTAATTGGATTTGAACAATTTTTCATTCATAACTTATTATCACTTACCTCCAAGCATGTCATAATTATTCATTACAATATGTTCATCTTGACGATAAAATCTTCATTGATAATGGCAAGCTAAATGAGTTGTTGTCACAAGGTCCCTAATTCTAATTCACACTTACGAGTTTTTTTTGTAAATATGCTTATAAATGATGCTATTGGTTGAACATGCATAATAACTATGGCATAGTTGATCATATTGATAAATAAATTTGATAAAATATTTGGTATGAGAAAATTATGATTTATTAGACAATTTCAATACGTAAACTAGATGCAACTTTTACACATCTATGTCAACACATAAAACTAAAAAATCCTTTATTAACATCAAATTACATGTTTGCTAAAATATGATTAAAAAATTTTCTATATATACATAGCTAAGCATGATAACCACGTAATCTTAAAAGTCATTATTTTAGTTATTCTACTTTAAGAATACTTTTTGAAAAAAAAACAAAAAAAAGTGGTGGTTTGAAGAAGGCTAACTCTCTGAAACCAGACTAACCCAATGCCCGAGTCACTTGACTTAGCTATCAACCTAAAATGGGCATGTTAGTTACTGCATTAAATGCCCCACCTCATAGCATGATCACATCATTCCAACACTCATTGCCTCCACTTGGATTATACAAGCCAACGCAACTTGGCTTGGCGATCAAAAAGCTTTCAAATATATAATTAAATAGTATATGCAATATACGAATTAGTAATGTGGGACTAAAATACTACTTTTGGTGTGATACTCAAATAGTGTATAAATGCAAAATTTGCATGTGTGCGATGAACAAACCTAAATTAGTTGAAGATTTGGTTATAATTTTTCTCAACAAAAAATAGAAAATCAACTTACAAGAATAAAAGGGATTTGTAAATTCATAACCTAAATGATTTTAACTTAAAGCATACTCTAAGAACCATAGCCCTAAAAGAGAAACAAAACACTATACAAATTAGTTACGGATGAGTTGTACGATAAGCATCTACTATACTCATTTTAGATAACAATCGTAATAAAAGAGTACTTGATTTTAATTGATTCAAATATGATTTTCATTATAATATGCAATAGGTATCTGAGTGTAATTGGATTTGAACAATTTTTCATTCATAACTTATTATCACTTACCTCCAAGCATGTCATAATTATGCATTACAATATGTTCATCTTGACGATAAAATCTTCATTGATAATGGCAAGCTAAATGAGTTGTTGTCAAAAGGTCCCTAATTCTAATTCACACTTACGACTTTTTTCTGTAAATATGCTTATAAATGATGCTATTTGTTGAACATGCATAAAAAGTATGGCATAGTTGATCACATTGATAAATAAATTTGATAAAATATTTGGTATGAGAAAATTATGATTTATTAGACAATTTCAATACGTAAACTAGATGCAGCTTTTACACATCTACGTCAACACATAAAACTAAAAAATAGTGTATTAAAACATCAAATAACATGTTTACTAAAATATGATTAAAATTTTTATATATATACATAGCTAAGCATGATAATCACGTAATCTTAAATGTCATTATTTTAATTATTCTACTTTAAGAATACTTTTTGAAGTAAACAAAAAAAGTGGTGGTTTGACTAAGGCCTACCTGTGAGAGTGATGGTGGGCATTTTGTGCACCCAACATGTTGTCCTTTCACTGTTGAAAGCGGTAGGTATTAGTTGCTTAGTGAAACCAGCTAACCATGGGCTTTCGCCCAAGTCACTTGACTTAGCTATCAACCTGAAATGGGCATGTTATTTACCGCATTAGATGCCCCACCTCATAGCATGATCACATCATTCCAACACTCATTGCCCCCACTTGGGTTACAAGTCAACGCAACTTGGCTCGGTGATCAAAAAGCCTTCAAATCTATTTTTAAACAGTATATGTTATATATGAATTAGTAATGTGGGACTAAAATACTACTTTTGGTGTGATACTCAAATAATGTATACATGTTAAATTTGCATGTGCGCAATGAACAAACCTAAATTAGTTAATGATTTGGTTATAATCTTTCTCAAACAAAAAATAGAAATTCAATTTACAAGAATAAAAGGGATTTGTAAACTCATAACCTAAATGATTTTAACTTAAAGCACACTCTAAGAACCATAGCACTAAGAGAGAAACAAAACACTATACAAATTAGTTAAGGTTGAGTTGTACGATAAACATCTATTATACTCATTTTAGATAACAATCGTAATCAAAGAGTACTTGATTTGAATCAATTAAAATATGCTTTTCATTATAATATGCAATAGGTATCTAGTGTAATTGGATTTGCACAATTTTTCACTATAAACTTATTATCACTTACCTCCAATCATGTCATAATTATGCACTACAATATGTTCATCTTGACGATAAAATCTTCATTGATAATGGCAAGCTAAATGAGTTGTTGTCACAAGGTCTCTAATTCTAATTCACACTTACGAGTTTTTTTTGTAAATATGCTTATAAATGATGCTATTTGTTGAACATGCATAATAACTATGGTATAGTTGATCATATTGATAAATAAATTCGATAAAATATTTTGTATGAGAAAATTATGATTTATTAGACAATTTCAATAAGTAAATTAAATGCAACTTTTACACATCTATGTCAAAACATGAAACTAAAAAATACTTTATTAAAACATCAAATTACGTGCTTACTAAAATATGATTAAAATTTTTCTTTATACACTTACCTAAGCATCATAATCACGTATTCTTAAATGTCATTATTTTAATTATTCTACTTTAAAAATACTTTTGAAGTAAACAAAAAAGTGGTGGATTGACGAAGGCCTAGCTGTGAGGGTGATGGTGGGCATTTTGTGTGCATTAGATGCCCCACCTCATAGCATGATCAAATCATTCCACACTCATTGCCCCCACTTGGGTTACAAGCCAACGCAGCTTGGCTCAGCGATCAAGAAGCCTTCAAATATATTTTAAACAGTATATGCTATATATGAATTAGTAATGTGGGACTAAAATACTACTTTTGGTGTGATACATAAAAAGTGTATACATGCTAAATTTGCATGTGCAGAATGAACAAACCTAAATTAGTTAATAATTTGGTGATAATCTTTCTCAACAAAAAATAGAAATTCAACTTACAAGAATAAAAGGGTTTTGTAAACTCATAACCTAAATGATTTTAACTTAAAGCATACTCTAAGAACCATAGCCCTAAGAGAGAAACAAAACACTATACAAATTAGTTAAGGTTGAGTTATACGATAAACATCTATTATACTCATTTTAGATAACAATCGTAATCAAAGAGTACTTGATTTTAATTGATTCAAATATGCTTTTCATTATAATATGCAATAGGTATCTAGTGGAATTGGCTTTGAACAATTTTTAACTAATAACTTATTAACACTTACCTCGAAGCATGTCATAATTATTCATTACAATATGTTCATCTTGACGATAAAATCTTCACTGATAATGGCAAGCTAAATGAGTTGTTGTTCTTAGGTCTCTAATTCTTATTCATACTTACGAGTTTTTTCAGTAAATATGCTTATAAATGATGCAATTTGTTGAACATGAATAATACTTATTGCATAGTTGATCATATTGATAAAATATTTCTATATATACATAGCTAAGCATGATAATCACGTAATCTTAAAAGTCATTATTTTAGTTATTCTACATTAAGAATAGTTTTTAAAGTAAACAAAAGAAGAGGTGGTTTGATGAAGGCCTAGCTGTGAGGGTGAAGGTGGGTATTTTGTGCACCAACACATTGTCCTTTTCAAGTCGAAAGCGAAGGGTATTTGTTGCTCTGTGAAACCAGAGAAACCAGCCTAACCCAGTGTGCTACTCATTAGGACAACTTGAAATGGGCATGTTAGTTACTGCATTAGATGCCCCACCTCATAGCAAGATCACATCATTCCAACACTCATTGCCCCACATGGATTACAAGCCAATGCAACTTAGCTAGGCGATCAAAAAGCTTTCAAATATATTTTTAAATAGTATATGCTATATACTAATTAGTAATGTGAGATTAAAATACTACTTTTGGTGTGATACTCAAATAGTATATACATACTAAATTTGCATGTGCACAAAGAACAAACCTAAATTAGTTAATGATTTGGTGATAATCTTCCTCAATAGAAAATAGAAATTCAACTTACAAGAATAAAAGGGATTTGTAAACTCATAACCTAAATGATTTTAACTTAACGCATACTCTAAGAACCATAGCCCTAAGAAAGAAACAAAACACTATACAAATTAGTTAAGGTTGAGTTGTATGATAAACATCTATTATACTCATTTTAGATAACAATCGTTATAAAAGAATACTTGATTTTTATTGATTCAAATATGCTTTTCATTATAATATGCAATAGGTAGCTAGTGTAATTGGCTTTGAACAATTTTTCACTAATAACTTATTATCGCTTACCTCCAAGCATGTCATAATTATGCATTACAATATGTTCATCTTGACGATAAAATTTTCATTGATAATGGCAAGCTAAATGAGTTGTTGTCACTAGGTTTCTAATTCTTATTCACTTACTAGTTTTTTTCTGTAAATATGCTTATAAATTATGCTATTTGTGGAACATGCATAATAACTATGGCATAGTTGATCATATTGATAAATAAATTTGATAAAATATTTTGTATAAGAAAATGATGATTTATTAGACAATTTAAATACATAAATTAGATGCAACTTTTACACATTTATGTCAACACATAAAACTATAAAATACTTTATTAAAACATCAAATTACGTGTTTACTAAAAGATGATTAAAATTTTTCTACATATACTTAGCTAATTATGATAATCATGTAATCTTAAAAGTTATTATTTTAGTTATTCTACTTTAAGAATACTTTTTGAAGTAATAAAAAAAAGTAGTTTGATGTAGGCCTTGCTTAGGGATAGGTTTGGGTACCCGATTAGCTAAATGGGGCAGATTTAGGTTTAGGGATATGGGTACTCGGTACCTGATACTCGATTTTAAAAATAATATAAATATATATTTTATATTATTAGAATATAAATAATAATAAAATAACTATTATATAAATATTTATTACTATTAAAAATATAATAATAATAATAAATAGATATTATATAAATATATTTATTTTAATTTTAATTTTTAAAATATATTTTATAAAATAAAATAATGAATAATTTATTTTAATATCCGATTCAGGTTTGGGTCAAATTCGGATAGTGGGTCGGGTTCGGATTTAGGATGAAAACACGAGTACCCGACCCATTGCCACCCCTAGCCTTGCTGGACCTAATTGGAAAAGAAATCCGCCCGGGTCACATGTGGATCATCACTGTGATTGACATGTTGTGCATGTTGTGAGGATGTGAGGGTGATGGTGGGCATGTTGTCCACCAACATGTTATCCTTTCACCATTAAAAGGAGGAGGTATTAGTTGCTTTGTGAAAGCAGCCTAACCCAGTGCCCCAACTTAAAATGGGTATGTTAGTTGCTGCATTAGATGCCCCTTAGATGCCCCACCTCATAGCATGATCACATCATTCAGACACCTATTGCCCCCACTTGTGTTTCAAGCAAAACACAATCTCACTCGACAATCAAAAAGTCTTCAAATATATTTTAAAACATTATATGTTATATATAAATTAGCAATGTGGGACTATAATGCTACTTATTGGTGTGATAATCAACTTGAATTGGGCATATTAGTTATTGCATTAGATGTCGCACTTCATAGCATGATCACATCATTCCAACACTCATTGCCCCCACATGGGTTACAAGCTAACACAACCTGGCTCACTATCAAAAAGTCTTCAATTATATTTTAAAACATTATATGTTATATATAAATTAGGAGTGTAGGACTAAAAGGCTTCTTATTGTGTGTACATGCTAAGTGCAATGAACGAACCTAAATTAGTTAATAATTTGGTGATAAATTTTTTTCAACAATAAATTGAACTTTAATTTACAATAATAGAAGAGATTCCTAAACTCATGGCCTCAGCGATTTCAAGTAAAACATACTCCAGAACCATGTCCTAGTCCTAAGATTAAAAGAATCAAAACACTTTACAAATCAATTAATATTGAGTTGTACAATAAACATGTATTATTCTCACTTTAGGTAACTATTGTTATTAAAAAAATACTTGTTTTAAAATGATTCAAACATCCTTTGCATGACAATATGCAATAGATATCCAGTGTAATTGATCTTGTTCCTAGTGTAATTGGCCTTGAACAATTTCACTGAAAATTTATTATCACTTACCGCCCAACATGTCATAATTATGCATTAAAACATGTTCATATTAAGTATAAAATCTTCATTGATCATGGTAGGTGTGAGCTCACAAATCTTAGCCCATAAGATCCAGCGCACACCGAGCACAATAGACAACTTGATCCTCATAATTTGACGGTTGGATAGACATTGAGGTGGCTAAAGCTCAAAAATGCACGTGCCACTATAGTTGACACACAATTGTACATGGAGGACCCTAAGATATCAATCCCTATGATCAGATCGGCATATGGGCCATGGGCCAAGGGATCGATGGTTCATGACTCGACTGCTTCGCATACCTAAGTCCCAATAAGCCTAAAGCATGTAAGCCGTGACTAGGCCTAGACCCCACAATTATTTAATAATTTTGTGCTAACCTAAGTGGACTGGTTCAACCTAGTCCTCGATGGAGCCACGTGGCAACGATATGAGAAGCCATGTGGATAATTGCGCAGGTCAGCGATGGTTATAAATAAACCTTAGCAGTGGTGTGGCAACAACACCGATAAAAGTAACAATCGAACAAGCGAATGGTCTTGTACTTCGTTGTGTTGTCGGCTAGGGTTCTCTCTAAGGGCTCCTCGATGGCAATAAGAACCCTAGGCGAGAGTGGATCAACCACATTGATCCCGGAGTTACACAATCCCCTCTTCCACCAGTGAGCAATGAACTAGGAGAGAGATGCACACTCTCTCTCTCCTCTCTCTCTCTCTCTCTCTCTCTCTCTCTTGGCGATAGAAGCAAGGGAGGAACACATATTCCTCCCCTCTTCCTCCCTTCTGACGGCACTGGCTCCCACATCCCCAGGCAACGGCGGCTTTGGCACCAGCACACCTAGTGTCACGCCCCGGTCGGATCGGCCTAAAAACAGCCCTTAACCCCTGTCTCAGGACAATCCGGCGGAACACCGGAACGTAACTCTCCTAGGGTTTCCGACCCGAAATTAGAAACCCTAATCTCCCCGAATAATTTTTATCCCCAAATACAAGATCGCACGAAAATCCCTAACCCTAAATTAATTTACCTCCTCTGATTTTGACCAAAGTCAAAATCATACCCTTGCTGGTCGGCGTGACGTCAGCCCTCCGATCAAAATCTCGCCGCGCCGAAAGTTTATCCTTGCTGACGTAAGCTCGCGTCAGCCGGCCGAAATCGAAATCCGATTTCGATTTCGTTCGATTCGCTTTGACCGCCCGTTTCCATTGACTCGTGCCTCGAATGCCGAGTCGTCTTCTTCGCGCGGACGAACGTCGCTGCGTTCGCTGCTCGAAGCCACCATCTGCGTCGCCTCAGCCGCCGGCCGCCGCCGCGTCTGCGAACTCGCCGGAAACCGCCGCTGCTGGAGTTCCGAAATAGGGAAGAGGAATGCGTAGAAGAAAGGAGCTTTATTCCGGTGAAAGCTTACAACTTCTGAACCGACCTCATCGGCGCCCTCTTCTCCTCCCTCGCCGGTCATCGCCGGTTACATTCGCTCGACCTCTCGCTCATCGACGTTGCCCTGAACGTCGGCATCGACGCCCGCCGGCGTCGGCATCAGTTCGCTCCCGGAACCGGCATCAGAGCCCTGCTCTGGAAGGGCGATTCGCCGTCGCCGGTGGAGTCGCTCCCCGGCGCTCCTATGTGGTGTCGCCCTCCGCACACCCCAAGATCGAGTTCCGTTCGAATTTTATAGAGAACGGCGCTGCTCTCCTCCAAATCGGGATGCTGCCCAATTCTTCCGCGTAGCCGCCGATAATCACGCTCCGCCACTCGCCTTTGGCTGCTTCGTCCGCTTCGAGAAACCCGCCGAAGACCCACTCTGCCTCTCTTCTTTCGCGCACGTCCGCGTCTGCTGGACGACGTCTGCGCTGATGCCGCTGAAGCTGTCTTCCGCTCCGAAGAACTCGCTATGGCGCCGTCGTACGCAAGGCTCGCCCGTCCGCAATGTCCGCTGCGAGGAACTCGCGTTCGAGCGCCCGCTCCAGTCGCTGCGACCGTCGCTGTGTTGCTGCGTCCGAGCCGCGCGTGGAAAGGAGACGACGCCGCGCTCCTTCCGACCTGATTCCCCTCAATCGGGCATTGACCCGATTTTGACCCAGAATTGGGTCTCTGTGTGGGCTTGGGCTTGGGTTGGGCCGAACCGGGTAGACCGGGCCCTGACACCTAGTGTAACACCCATATCTGCTCGGACCGGGCCAAAGGGAGACAGGCCGGGCGGCGGCCCAAGCCCACTCTGCGACGACGTTGGCAGAGCCCGAATTGGAGTCAAAGTTGGGTCAATGCCCAAATTGGAGCCGCGGCACGGTTTCGTCAGCAGCACTAAAGCAGTGAGCCTCGTCGACACAGTCTTCGGCAGGTTCTTCGGACGTCGTGGGAGAGCTTCGGCGTAGCAAATGTGGGCGACGCGAGAGGCAGGCTCGAAGGTGGCATCGTGGGGGCACGGTACATGCAGAGGCGGGGAGCGTCTCCCTTCCTTATAAACACGTCTGACGAGCGGACGAGCGAGGAAGAGGAAGTTTTGCACAAGGACGCCGGCGAGCAGCTGAGTACTCTTCTCCGTGGTGGCGGCGTCGTCTTCCCCGAGTTCCGATCCTCCTCTCCAGCAGTGAACGTAGGCAACGTTAGCAAAGGAGGTGTGCGGCGGCGTGAGGTAGATCTAGAGAGAGATCTGTGTGATTGTAAGTCGACGGTGTGTGTGTTGCCGTCGACGTGAAGGATTGAGTGGGCGAGAGAAGGTTTTGTAGCTCTATGCTTTGGGGAAAAAGAGTGAAATTTTCCCTACATCCGAGCTCTCCCCAGTGTTGCCTGCTGTGTTCCCTCTTCACCATCTCCGGCTTCCGGCAGCTTCCGGCGGCGACGAGGCTGAGGGTGAAGAACGAGACTCTTCCCCTACCACACGCCCCGAATATCCCCTTCCCTTCTCCGACGACAGAAGAAGCGGACGCACGAATGCAGGCGGAGTTCGTGTCGATAGCTTCGAAAACGCGAACGCAAATTTGATTTCGTTCAGCATTCGAAACGAGGCTGGTCAATGCGTGGTCAAAATCAAAAGCAAATTTTGACGCATTCGGCACATAGTCTCCCATTTGCCGGAGTACCAATTCGTGGGGTATGACACCTAGGCAGTGCCGGTGGAACCCTAGGTGGCAACGTTTGCGGTTCGGGCCAACACGTATCCTCCCTTTGTTCCCAGTGGCACGTACCAACTCTAGGCAATGGAATCCTGGGGGCGGCGGCGGTGGCGGTGGCGTCAACCTTCATCCTTCTGATTCGAGCAACGGCCCCTACAACTGCAAGGTTGGAACTCATAGGTGATGCTTAGTGTCACAGCAAGATTTGGACGCAGCAGCAGCATCTGTCGTCCCCAAGTGTGGTGATAACAAACCTTGGTCCTTCCAAGCATGAGGCGACACTGACGGGAGATCTAGTCGCTGGCAACATCTCCAGCCGACAGTGGTAGCCCCATTTGTGCAAGTCCAAGTCAAGTTTCCCCTCCATTCCCTATGTGATGCTCACGCGTGCAAGTGAGGTAACAACTAGGGTTCAACGCTTGATTAAGCCCAAACGATGGTGTATCAACAAAAGGGCTCTTCTTTGAAGATGATATACTAGAGCTACAAGGAGCGAGACATGCATCAAGTGTGAACTCTGAGCTTCTTGAATCATACTATTGGTTTAGTGTCTTTTAGATAATATTATTATATTATTATCTATTTTTATCCCCTCAAAGGGTCAACCTTACTCTTGCTTTGCTCACTTGTATGCTGGCCTCGTCATCCCGAGGTAATTACAGTAGTGAGGAGTACAAGTCAGAGGTATCTATTTGTGAGTGCAAGAAGAGTGGAGAATCTCTTCTGCTTTGCATGTGGTGTGAGCAATCATTGTGAGCATACACGGTGGTTCATTGAATCGAACTTCGCTAATGCAAGGGTGAGCAATAGTGATACTTGGAGCTTCCGCATTAAACGTGATCTTAACATATTACCTAACTCTAGATTAGGGCTTAGGGGTCTCCTTAGAGTTCCTGTCGGTTTCGATGCAAGATTTTGAGTTAAAAAAAAAATTGTCCGTGACAAACCAGTGTCATAGTATAGTTTTTGCAGTTTGAATCTCGAGCTATAGACGTTGGTGAACACCGTTTGAGGGTTGCGTATGTTAGTGCTCAATGCCGGGGTACTCCTTCGGCCTTTTCACTAATCGATTAGTTTTAGACCAGATCGAGCGCTTGCTATTTTCTCTTCTAAGCGCACCCAGAGATCAAACCTTCAGATCACATCCACAACCACTCAAAACCTCAGAGCAAACACAAGCAACATGGTCACTACTAACGAGTGCATCTCCTGACCTGAGACTACAGTAAAAAATTTTGATGGAGACACTACGGTAATGGAGCATCTTGAAGCACTCAAGACGACGATTGAGTCCTTAAGGACCCGCTTCGACAGCAAGTTAACACGTCTTTTAGGGACAATTACATTAGAGGTGACTAATTTGAAGAGAAAGGTGTTAAAAGTCCCTCTTCATCGGTCACAGACACAAGAGATGTTCACCCAACTGTCTAGACTCGAGTACAGATTCGCAAGCCTACACCTTTCAATGGGAACGGCAGTGCAAAGGAGTTAAAAATTTCCTTTAGGATATAGAGTGTTAGAGTAGAGGAAAAGAGATAGCTAAAGAAGAGAAAATATAGAAAACTCTAAAGGGCTACATTGCATTAATCTCCTTGTTCAATTGCAGAATAAATGCAATCTCTATATACAGAAATATTGAGTACATAAAATAATAGTATTTTAATCATTACTTACTATATATAAAATAATATTCATGATATTACTAATTCTAACTATTACCAATTATAACCCTAATTATTACCCATTCTAACACTCCCTCTTAAGCTAAAACATATATGATAATTATGCTCCAGCTTGCATTTAGTAAAATAAGCAATAACATAATTTAAAAGTGAAGTAGAAAGTGTTAGACGTCGCAAGCAGAAGTAGTAGGCAACATAAAGCATCAAAAGTAGGAATAATAGATGGCATAAGACATCACCGGTAGGAGTAAAAGGCTGACATCACCAACAGAAGTAGTAGGCAAATGTCAAGCATCGCGAGTAGAAGTAGTTAGCGGCGTGAGGCATCACTAGAAGAAGTAATAGGCAGCATAAAATATCGCCAGTAGTAGAGGATTGTGTAAGGCATCACCAGCAGAGAACGACATAAAGCTTGGTCCACAAATCAAAATCATATTAACATATGCCTAGAGAATTAACCCTGACAAGATGTGGCCAAGAAGGGCTTCAAATTTAAGGTTGCCCTTTGTCATTCTATGGCTCAATATGCAAGCAAGATTGCTGCACCGGCTCTGAGCATTTTTATTTCTCTATTTTTTTAATAATTTAAATAAATATTATTTCTTTCTTTCAAATTAATTAATTGTAGGGCATAAATCCCAATAGAAACGATGAAGATAGTCCAAAAGCACAAAAGAGTTTAAAAAGAGTCGATACTCGATAGGATGTATTGTGTGGGTAGGTATGGATACGTGTACCCTGCTGCAACCGAGACTGCATCACAAGCAAACATATACAATTAATTACAGCCTTCCAAGGTCACGTGGCCCCGTCGGTGCCTTGTCCTCGAACGGCAGCCAACAAAAAATCCAAAAACTCAACGCAGAAGGATACGTTTAGCACTCGGCTGCAAGCCTCTTCCGCCACGTAGCCTGATCTATCAGTATCAGCCAACAGAGCACGTCGATCTCGAGAAGCACTGCCGACTACAAAAGCCGAGCCAAGGAACCCCCTCGGGCCTTCCAATTCCTCCCCCCTCCACGAACGCAACACCAAACACACGACTGCTTTCGAGGAGGAGAATGGCGGACTGGGGCCCGGTGGTGATCGCGGTGGTGCTGTTCGTGCTGCTGTCGCCGGGGCTGATATTCCAGATACCAGGGCGGAGCGGGCGGGTGATCGAGTTTGGAAACTTCCAAACTAGCGGCATCTCTATTCTCGTGCACGCCATCCTCTACTTCGGCCTCATCACCATCTTCCTCATTGCCATCGGCGTCCACATCTACACCGGCTAACTAAATATGCAATCATTTGTAATTCTTAATGCTTCTTGTGCTGTGTTATGTGTTGTTGATCCACCACTCTCTGATTGCACATCTAAGTTACGGTTTCCTTCTATTGTAAGTGTTGGGGAGCCAAGCTTGTGTTCTTCTTGCTTTCAGTTTGTAATTCATCCATTTTGAAACAGACATAAAAATGAAGTCAATCCCCCAGATTGCTTAAAAAGATGAGCCAATTAAACATGATTGGCAGTTTGATCTAGTACACCAGAAGCTATTGCTAGAACCTTATCTTTGACAAATTTCAGCTTTAGAACGTGGTTTTGGAAATAGATACTGCTAAATTAAGCTGCAAGCCTACGCTCAAGAGATGTCTGTCTATAGCCGAATTACACAGCCAATATCTGCAAAATATTTCCTTCCATTATGATTTCCCTCACTAATGCTACAGATTGAGATGTCTCCAATTAGTAGGACAAGCGATCGTAGTGGGGCAAGCTTTATAATTTTCAGCAAACGTCAGAATTAAATAGAATAAAAAAAATTCTCTCTCGGGGCAGCTAACGTCAGATCCCATAAGATAGAATGGTCCAAAATATCACCTTCATAAGAGAGAGCTTGTGCAGCCTAATTTTTTGCTCCTTTTGGCTCGACTTCGACTAGAATAGATAAAACCAAGGTCTAAAGTTTCGAAAATATAACAGTACTGATCATATATAAAAGTTCGTATTAATCTGACCAAGACTGAACAGTAAATTGGTACAATCAGTATTTAAACTAAGGAAATTGATCAGGAGTGATATAAAATAAATTTTAGTAAAAATTACAGTATGTTAAATTGTTAATATAGAAAATTTTAAGGAGCCAGCATGGAGAGGCAATGAATTTAATTGAAGATAATACCTATCAGAGATCAAACCGCCGACCTATGGAGACAAATTAAATTGCATATACCATGTATGTAAATGAACAGTACAGAATAGGGGACAGTTTTATTGGACTGTTATCTACTGTACCAACCAATGAACTGTTGATTGCATGAACTTAATCATACCTAAATTGGAGAGAATGTGGAATCCTTTAGCAAAACAAGACTGGTGGAGGAGAGACGGTTCCATTTCATCATCAAAGTAGCTCGGCAGCTCATGTCAGTCTGAAACAGAGAAAAATAGATTAGTAGAAGAAACGGGAAAAACATTGAGTTTGGAATTCTCACTATCTGTCCATAGAAAGCAAAAAATGAATTCTTTCTTCTCTTTCTAAATCTTGCATCATTTTGATACTAAATAAATTAATGTGCAACCTATAAGAGGAAGAAGTAACCTCTTTAGGAACTGCTTTTCCTCCCGAGTCGCTTGTACATAAACAGGCACTGAAGTGTGAACTTAAAAGAAAAGAGAAAATACAGAAATTTGAATACCTTAATGAAACATCTCATGAACCCGTTTAAGTAAAGTTTAAAGATTTTGAGAAAATATTAATGCTTTCATTATACCTCCATTAACTCCATATTTGAATGCCAAAAATTCTCTAGTAGCAGAGTTTAATTGCTTCAGTAACATCGCTGCCAGTCCCTGACGAGGAAAGTTTAAGATATCGATTATGACTCAATCTTCAAGATTTAAATTGAACCAACACTATGAATCCACTTTCTGTAGTGGAAATTACAGAGTTGATGCTTGCGGGAAAATGATCGATTCCCATGACCCACTTGATGTTTCCAACGACTAAACCATATGAAAGGATAAGATAATATATTTTAGCAATTGCATAAGTAGCATGAAGATTTGAAAAAAATAAATAAATATTAATTTTCATCAGTCAAAATTAATGAAATAGTGGTAAAAATATCTAACTAGAATATAAATGGGAATTTAGGCAAAATTAAGTATGAGAAACATGATAATCTCTTAAAAGCGAATCCAAAGGTATGGAAAGAAGTGAAGGGGGTTCTCATATAAACAAGCTCCATTTTCAGCTATTAGAAGCTGGGAGTGTTAACTAAAGGCTCAGGCAAAGTGATCTTTTATTCGGCCACAGACCAACTTCATCAAATATCTGGGATTAATCTTATCATCATACATATGAATGATGAATACTTTACGGAGACAAAGAGACTTGATTCATGATGTCTCAGGACAAACAGCTGTATGCAAGAAAAATGAGAGCTAGCAAGGATAATATTTTGGAATGGTCCGTAGCTTATTCACTTGCTTGTACCGATAGCGTCATAGGTGTCAATAACTACAAAAGACGCGGTCCTCTTTGGTCTTTTTTGAATTATCCTACGGGAAAAGAACATGAATCTTATCTGTTAACTCTTGATAGCGAAAAATAGGTATCACTTGAATATCAATTCAGAATAAATAAGGCTCGCCAATAGTGAATCGTGGTCTATGAAGAGATACGCATGCTCAAGTGGAAAAATGAGAATATATTCGACGCTATCCAACATATGATGGAGAAGCTAACAAGGCTACAAGCTAATACAACATACATAACTGAAACAAAGTACAGTCTTCTCAGTGGTATCTGAACAAGAACAATGTCAAGCACAAGATGTAAATTCGCAGCTCAAAGTATACAACACTCTGAGCTACAAATTGGGGCACAATTTATTTACACTGCACCTTTCAATGTGGAAAAAGAATATATGGAAAAGTATCTTTACTCTTTTTCCTTCATGCACTAGATATTTTAAGTAGGGAAGATATGGTGCATCTGACTGAACACTTTATCAGAAACTTTTACCTCATAGACGCTTTATAAATAGCATTTAGCAGAAGGTCCAAGCATGCTAGTGAAGAGAACAATTAAATTTCTCCGATAAGAAAGAAGATCTGAGTCAGGAAATGGAGTTGGTCTTCAGGCGTAGAGGGAGCAAAGGTAAGTTGGCAACATCCTTTTATAGAGCACCAAAACCAACAGTACAATATACTAATATGATTACTTCTACTCCTACTCCATTTCTCTCATTGGGTTTCCTTGCTCAAGATGAGCACATGACTACCATGCCCAAGCACAAACCTTCCACCTTGATTAGCAAGGAAGTAATTGGTGATGACTTGGGTAGCTACGATAATGATCCCAATGGTAATGAAGTAGACAGAAGAGCTGCAAAATTCATCTCCTTTGTTCAAGAGAGGCTCAGGCTTGAGCGAAATGAGGATGATTGGAGAAAGTAGGAACCATTCGTAGATGCAAGAGGAGGATTCCTTGCAACTAATATGTAGTGCTTATAAAGATCCTTCCAACTTCTCTTCCTACTTCTAGTAAAAGATGCGAGTTTGCGCTAAGATAGTTCTCTCGGAGGATCTTTTCAAATTTATTGCAACTGAGCTGTTGCAATACAAATCTCATGTAGTCACATTACGTATATCTTGTTTGCTCATGTATACGTTGCTTGCTGCCAGTAATAATCCTCCCGCACTTCTATTTCTTTTGTTTAAGGTGAAATCATTAACTGGATCTTGACGGACTAAAGGATATACTGAATACATAGGCTAGTTCTCAAGTCATCATATTACCACACAAGATTGTGCAAAGTCTACATGTTGAATCATTGTTTATTTTCTTGTTTTAAGAAAAAAAACATGGAATTTTGAGTTATACTTAAGCAAGAAAATTTACAAATCCAAACTGTATTACAACTCGATTTGAAGCAAGGTATTTGATGTTTATTAGTTTAATCATCCGAATGATTGGAACTTGGATTTAACTTGGTTCATGGACCAAGATGAATATGCATCTTGACCTAGCCATCTTGATCGTGCATAAAGAGGAGCACCCGAGTTTGCATCTGAGTATCCTCCCTCCAATGCTTAAGTTAGTGAAGTTCCTATGACGAGGAAGAATAAGATATAGTTGGCCAACTTAAGAGCTTGAGAGCATGAGAACATACCTTCCCCTCGTATAAGGGGATATATATACTTGTCATCTTGTAGACAAGATTTTATAATCACTACAAAAGTGATAAGTGTGGCTAAAATGACTGCAATATGATATTCAATAATAATCAAGTTGCGGCTAGATTTTAATAGGCATTAAGGTGTCATTAGCTTCCGTTATTATAGGAAGACAATTTTGCCTTCTCATATGGCCCATGTGGTGAGTGTGAAAAGTTGATGTCAGCAGCCTGTGTTACATGAGTAGCTCTTAAGTGACCTAAGCTAAGTAATATCTCAAGTGAGGGAATTACTGAGCGATGAACTTGGTCACTCAGGACCCAAGTGACCCCGTCGGGTAGTCTTTTGAGTACCAAACTGTGAAATGTTGAGCACTTAGAGGTCTGATTTCTTAGAGAATGCAAGAGTGACCTGAACACATGCTTCAGACACCAATTACTCGAGTAGAGGTTCCCAAGTAAATTAAGACACGAGCAATGAGGTTATTTGGAGGGATCTGGCACCAATTACTCAAGTAGAGGTTCCTAAGTGATTCGAGATGAGTGCAATAACGTCATTTGGAGAGATCTAGTATGCTTAGAGACTTTATGACAACATATTGAGTGCGTAGGATGTCCAAGGCGTACCCATCTAGTGATCTCAACAAATCAGGTGCCCAAATTCTAAACCAAATACTCATTTCAGTACCTTATTATTTGGCACAAACCAAACCTGAGTACTCAAACAGGTACCGATGGCATTGAAAACAATCAAAATCAAAATTTTAATTGAGGTTTTCATCTTAATTATTCTATAAAATATGATTTTATAATTTATATATAATTATTATTTTTAATGTCAGAGTTTATATTTTGGGTTTGGGCCAGTTCTGCTTTGAGAGCATGGGTAACTAATAATTGATTAAGGATTTGCAGATTACAAGAAAGTTGCAATTTTGTTTCTATATAATTAAGTATTGGATATCAATTATTAGTTACCCATGTGCTCAAAGCAGAACTGGCCCGAACCCAAAATATAAACCCTGAATCCGTCTCATACTTATGATCAAAGTCGAATCTACTCCAAACAGGTGCAGTTCAATACCCAAAAAACTCAACTTTAATTATCATCCATATAGCCCCTTTGACACTTTGTTTGATGGCGCTAGTATTCTAGGGCAGTAGAACAACCTTTAATACCAATTGTATCTATGAGTAAAACAAAATTGAATGTCAAAATGTAAAGACCTATTTACACCAATTTTAGTAGCCCCTTATAACTGTAAATATCGAGTTCGTTCATATAATTCTGAGAAGACTTTGAGATCATGATTTCAAGCTTCCTAAATGATTATTAGACTTATTTTCACTTGTATTCTGAACATAAGGAAAACCTTTATATTTGAAAACAAATAGTTCACGATATTTTGTGTACCATATCCAGAGACAATCATGATCAAATATCATATAGAAATTTGATCCAGAGTTGCAAAAGCATGAAGCACAGATCACCAAATTATTGACCATGAAAGGCTACGGGTGTGAGAATGCATTCCCAAAGTGCTTCTAGGGATAAAATCAATTTGAGGTTAAGAAGAGGTATTTGGTAAATTCTCTCTGAACTGCTTTTGGCCAAAATAATGTCTTTCCAAAACCACTAATTATAGAAACACCTCTCAATTTGCTTCTCTGTCGCCTGGTATGCATGATTTTCAGGTCACCGGGGACTAGGGAAAAACACACTTTGAAAATCTGTGCCAATCTGCTTTCATAATGCATGAAATGCAACTAACATCTTCAAGAATTACCTGCTTAATTGTATCGACGTACACAATCTCCAGAATCCAGGGCACAGAAAGAGGGAATTTGCAGCGCATTGTATGTTTGCACAGTGGATGCTCAACTTCTGATTAAAGCAAAGCAAAGAAATTTATATTAGTTATACATGTATACTTTATTTTTTAGGTAATTAACAAAACAAAGTAAAGCAAGTAGTCTATATGCATATACAATAAATACGCACATGGACTAGGAGCAATTGCATTTGACATAAACAAGTAATACTTTTTTCTGGATAATTGCAAAATACATAATCCATAGAAGTCATGAGTTTCCTACAATTTAATACAGGTCTTAGGAAATTCCTCCATAGCCTAAATTTAATGGACGGGAAATAACGACCATTGATCTTCAGGGTTTGGTATTAAGATCGCAGCTAGAGAGTAGAAAATCTCTTGAATCTTCCATGGAAATGACGAATAGTATCTAGCTTGGGCATACTTCAAACTTATGCTGCATTTCTTAAACATAGCATACTAATTTGGTTGAAAATCTCCCCTCACACAAAACAGTAGAAAGAAGTGAAGGGAAAAAACCTTTTTCAACTACCTATTCTGGGAGCAAAAGTTTGCATCTGCTCTCTCCGAACTGAAAGTGTAAATTTAGCATGAACAGATTACAATACTCTTACATACTCCCTAAACCCTCCATTCAGAATCAAGTAGCAACTCTTCACCTTTCCTTGGGGTGGTATAACGAAGGAGCACAGCATCCTCAGACCCTCAAAATCTCGTGATCTTCCACCGACCCTAAATGACGCAGCATTTAACAACTCGTAGGCCAATTCTACTCTAGTAATGTGACAGAAAGATTATCCTTGAAACTCCAAAACCCTCCCCTAATCTTAGCAAACCCAGGGCACGGCAAACAAGAAGCAACCAGCATTCTCGCTCGAATATAAACAACTTTCAAAATGTGGAGATTAAAGCAAAGATAAGTGCCTCTAGTTTTGGAGCGCCGACGTGGAAGGCGGCGTTGGGCTTCTCGGAGTGGCGTGGGCGAGAGATGCTGCTATGAACGCCGGTGAAAAAGAGTTGGATCTTCTAATTAAAACCTTGGTCAATCCAATCCGATCAACCGCTCGCTGTTTGGATCTTCAAATTAAAAATGAGTAAAATATAATAAATATTTGTTTTGATTGAAATGTTTGTAAAAGAAGCCTTCAACGCTCGATCACAATTTTAATAAAAGGACCTTTTAGAAAAATCTCCTTGTTTTAGAATGCATGTTCGTGAATTTTAATAAAGACTTGACTAAGTTCAGTGACTAAAAAGATAATCATTGGAAGAACGAAGGAAGAGTTTGACCAATCTTGATTATCTTATCCTAAATTCACTAAAAAGATATTTCATCAAGATTTGATTAAATCTAAGATATCCTTACAAAGTCATCGGATCACTCAAGTGTTAACATTGTGTTTCAACGAGGGGATAGAAAGGTGAGAGGGAAAAAATATATGGTGGGAAGAAAAAAATGAAAGGATTGAAACGTAATTTTATTTTTTTTATTTTATTTCAAAAAGAAAATAGAAAGAATTATTTTTTAATTTGGAAGAAAATATAAAATATAATTTAATTAATATATATTTTGAGATGGCTCCATTGGGAGGGAAAAAATTTTGGCAATTGGGTACCCAACTGCCGCATCTGCAGTTGGGTACCCTCATCTATCAGACACGAATTTTAAAGCCAAGTCAATTTCACGAAATGCAGTCAACATTCACGAACCATTAACTCATATCTAATCCAGTTTTTCGTGAAATAATACCAGAATATCGTGAAATATTTTTGGTTTTTTGTGAAATGATCTCAGTTTATCATGAAATGTTTCTAATTCATCGTGAAATAATACTAGTTTTTCATGAAATAATATCATGTTATCGTGAAATGTCCCCAGTTTTTGTGAAATGATCCCAGTTTATCATGAAATGATATTAAGTTATCGTGAAAATGTCCCTGATTTTCGTGAAATGATCCCAGTTTATAGTGAAATATCTCCGGTTTTCATAAAATAATACCATGTTATCGTGAAATGATCAGGAAATCGTGAAATCTGACTTAAACTAGGGTTAAATATGAGTTAATAGTTCGTGAACGTTGACTGCATTTTGTGAAATTGACTTGGCTTTAAAATTCCCACTGCTGCTTTAAGATTTATGTCTGAAAGATAAGGGTACCCAGCTGCCAAAATGTTTTCCATGAGAGGGAATGCTTGGTTTGTCAGGTTTTCTCCCCAGTTTGGGAAGAAAATTTTTGTGAGAAAACTAAAAAAATTTTCCTCTTATTTTTTTATCCTTTCTCTCTTTTGTCTCCACTGTAATAAGAGAAAAAGTTTTTTTTTTTATCTTTGATTTGTTCAACCGCTCGTATTAAAAAAAAGTATTTTTTTTTATCTTTTAAAAAGTTGCATAATAAAATAGTCATTAATTAATTAAAAATTATGCCATGCAAAAAAATAACCCATTTTACCACCAAAATTGACATATAGATATTAAGTGAAAATATCTCTCAAAAACTTTATCCATAATTGACTCAATGTAAGCCAAATTAGATTTATAGTCATCTATACTAATTTGATCATTAAGTGATATTATGAATATTGTATTGTCTCAAGTTCAAACTTAATGTCAATATTAGAATTTAGAAGTTTTTAGCATAATATTATGAATATTGTATTGTCTCCCCCTCTCTCTCCCACTAAATAGAGACCGAAATTTTTATCTCAAGGTAAAATGTATATTCACTAAAGATTATCTATAAAAACATAGCGATCGAGTAGAGCGTTGGTGGAGCAACTATCAAAATTCTATGCAAACACTTTGTGAAGTAATCAAGTTCGGAGAAATAAAAGCATGAAACCACGACAGTTGTGCATAGAGAGAGAACCCATCGTTACCATACAAGATAAGATCGAGGCTTATCTTTCGTTAGAGTTAGTTACGTGACGTGCACTCTGAGGCTTTACCCGACACCCATGGATGGACTTTTTCAACGCAGCTTAAACGCCCACGCCAGGAGCCTTATTTAACAAATTACCACTCACCTTCCGTTCAAAACATAGCGCCGTCCACTTAATTCAACGAATTCTACCGACCAGCATCTGCAAGGTTGCATCGATTCCGATCGTTTCCTCGACGAAGACCGAGTGCCGGAAATGCTGGGGTTTCCGGGCATTCATGGATCGTTCGCCGCTCTTGCTGCGGCGACGCTGTGGGTGATTGCTTCGGCCGCCTTCTTCGAGCCCTTCAACGTCAGCTACGACCACCGGGCGCTGGTCATCGGCGGCAACCGCCGGATGCTCATATCGGCTGGGATTCACTACCCCCGAGCGACGCCTGATGTATGGCTCTCGTTTTTCTTGCTGGAACCGTTTTTAAGCTTGCTTTAGGAGGAAATCGGTATAATTTACTTGTCGAGGGTTCGAAATTGTGCCTTTCTGCTTTATGCGAATTTGGTGAATCGTAACTTATAGGCTGATACTGGGATATGATTAGTTAGAGTATGTTTTTGTCTGGGGGTATCTAGTCTTTATTTTTATATGAGCTTTGAGTGAAAAGGAGCGTGGATGCTACAGTGTAAGTAATAAGCAATTTATGTGTTTTTCTTAGAAAAGAAACGATGTACTTTTTAGCACACTGGACGGACTTACACTGGGTCAACTCACTTATGGAGAAGTGAAATCACTTGGTTCACATAGGGTCGTAAGTTGTACACTGTGATGATGCACACGGTGCGTGAATCATTTCTCACACTCAAGTGAGTCTACTATCAAGAACTCCAATTGCAATAATTTTCCTTCCCTTCCCCCTTTCTCTCCTCTCTTTACCGTCCATCCTCTCCTTGTTGTTGTCATAATCACTACCCCTCCTCTTCTTGTTGTTGCCTTACCTAGACATCCAAACTATTACTACTCATGACATTGTCACTGCCCTACCCAAACATCCAAATTCCAAACCATATTGAAGGGACATTTAGAAAAGAATAATTATATTAGAAGCATGAAATATTAAGGTAGGTATTGATTATGTAGAGAATTCAAATAATGGATTATCGCTTTTGGCTATTGAAATTAATTGGGTTGTAACTTGATGAGTTAGAAAACCAAAATGTAGAGTGCAACTACATGATCTAGTTTTGAACTTGAGTATAGTGTTGTTATTAGTTTCAAATACCAGTTCGAACCAACCGGTATTTCTAGTTTGTATCGAATACCGGTTTGAACCAACTGTTTGTATCAAATAGCAAGAATAGCAAGTGCTATTGAGAAGCACTATTCTTCAATTTATGAACCATATTGAAGGGACATTTAGAAAAGAATAATTATATTAGAAGCATGAAATATTAAGGTACGTATTGATTATGTAGAGAATTCAAAAAATGTATTATCACTTGGCTATTGAAATTAATTGGGCTGTAACTTGATGAGTTAGAAAACCAAGATGTAGAGTGCAATTGAATGATCTAGTTTTGAACTTGAGTATAGTGTTGTCATTAGTTTCAAATACAAGTTCAAACCAACCGGTATTTCTAGTTTGTATCGAATACCGGTACAAACCAACTGTTTGTATCAAATAGCGGTCCGAATCAATTGGTATTTCTAGTTTCTACCAATCCAAGCATGGACCGGTATACTAGAATAGGTCAGTTTGGGTTGGTTTATATAGTTCGGATTGGTTTATATACATATATTACTGGTATGTACTGGTCCAAGCTTGGACTAGTTTATGATCCTTGCCAACAACAGATACTAGTTTTGAAAAGCTATAGTTGTGTAATATCTTGAAGGGTTTTAGTGGACAATCAATGTAGGGTTTTAGTAGACAATCAATGCGTCATTGCAATTAATTCTATTCACGAAACATAAAAAGCATGTTGAACTTGATTTTCACTTAAAAAACCAGTGTTAGGATCAACTTGTAGATATTTTTACCATGACTTTTTCCTCTATTTGTTTGCATCTGTTATATAAAAGTAGAGATGCTTGGTATTCATACTTCAAATTGAGGGGTGTGTGTGTGCATTAGGGAGTAGTGTTTCTTGTTTCTATGTTATTTACACTTGAGCCCCTAGCTATGGCTTAGTATACCATCATGGTTGATATATGTATATCCTTGCAACTATTTCTAATATATATTTTTTATTTCTTCCAAGTTAAAATTTTCAAGTTATAATAGTATTTCAAGTTCACATTTAAACTTTGATTGGTGGATTGCCTTGTTTATGAAGCATATCATCATAAGTTTTGCTTGTTGGATACTCTTTAATTGACTTGTTGCAAATTAGTCAGTTTAGTTATTATAAAGTATTTGGTACTGGTCAGTATTTATACTGGTATAAGGTTGGATTGGTAATTTCCACCCATACTATGACTGGTTTTAAAATCTTTGGTACTGATTACACAAAATTCATGGATCCATCTTTTTTTTTTAACTTAACAGGTCTAATTTTGAAACTGACATACACAACCTTAATTCCTTCTTTTATATCCTTCCTTTCTTAGTTTCTTTTAGGTTGCTAGATTATTTGGTTACATGTATTTTATTTATTCTTGGAATGTTTCATAATAATTGTCAGATGTGGCCGGGTTTGATAGCTAAAAGCAAAGAAGGTGGTGCAGATGTTATACAGACATATGTGTTTTGGAATGGACATGAACCTATCAGAGGTCAGGTATTGAATGAATTTTGTAGTAGCATGGTTTTTGTTACTTTCATCATATGATTACAAAGGTTATCATCCAATGATTTATATTCTTTTTCCAGTATAATTTTGAAGGAAGATATGATCTCGTGAAGTTCGCAAAGTTGGTTGGCTCACAAGGGCTTTATCTTCATCTTCGAATTGGTCCTTATGTGTGTGCTGAGTGGAATTTTGGGTCTCTCCCTTTCTTTTTCCCATTGTTTCATTCTTCTAATATCTGTACAGTGTCAATATTAATGTTGTATTTCAAGTTTCATCTTGCTGTTCTTAAACTTCATTATACTTCTAGAATGTACATGTTTTTAATTACTTGAGTTGCTTTAATTTACACCTTTTGTGCCTCAGTTTACTTGAATCTAGTGATTCTACAAACTTATACTCTCATCATATTAGACAAAAAAATAATCTCTTTTTGGGTTCAAAGTGACAACTAGAGTGCGAGGGAATTTGAGCATATTGCTTGGGCTTGAGCCTCGTAAGGACTTTATGAAGGACAACTTTGCTTAGGATATCTATTCCAAAATTTTGTAGTGTTGTACTCTCTTTGCAATTAATAGTGGCTTAATATTAGGTGGGTTGAGAAGACAAATTTTGAATAGTTTCCAATTTCCACTAGAAAGTACCATTAGCCCCAAAAGATTTCTTTTCCTTCACCTTGTTAGTCCAAAACCATTAGTGGTATTGAGGGGTGTGATTTGGTAATTAAAAAAGCCTTGGGTTGGGAAAGTGATAAATTTTGAATGGTGGAACAATAAGTGACCAATTAAAGAAAGAGAGACCAAACCACATGCGACTTTACTGTAATTTACCTTTTATAAAGCTGTTAGGTGGTTTACCTCGATAATGATGTGTGTCCAGATTAGACATTCAAAAGTTTGGAACTTTTAGCTTTGCACTTATGCAGATTGTAGCATTGGCTATAGAGGTCAAATCTGTCCCGTGAGCTCTGTTTTTTTTTTTCAACAGAACATTATGCTCAATTGAAAACACTGTCAAAGTAGTCCCCGAAAACAACAACAAATAAAGGAAGGAAAACTTTTGTGGAGCACGCATTGACTCATTAATGTCCAAAGAATTTATCATTGAAGACCATAACAAAAGCGATTAGTAGGTTTTTATGATGTTCTGTCATTTTAATACCTTACGAGCATGTAAGAGTCATATTCTATTTGAACATGTTCACATGTGGTTCTTCCGACCTTTTCCCAATGCATTTGTAGGTGAATGATTTAGAGTTCTAGCATTAATATTCTAACAAAAATAGCACAGTGAGCATCACTCGGAATACCTGTAACCCTTCTTATTTTTTGTGATAGAGGAGATTATTTGCACTTATTGTTGGCAATCTATCTTCAATCTCTCCCAGCATTATCATAAACTTGGTCCTTGTCTAACTCTAAGTCAAGGTCTATCCTACATGCAATCATGGTTTAAGGATCCGGACTGGTTGGACCGGTATGCACCAGCCGAATCGAGCAAAATCTTAGTGAAATCAAGCGGAGTAGCTCCCGCCACCGCTTCTCGCCCTTTCCACTGGTGGAAGCTTCTTCCCACCACTTCTCGCCCCCATTGTTGGCCGCCAGCAAAAGCTTCCTCTACTTCCTCTGGCTTTTGCTGCTCCGCTTTGTGCTCTAGTGCCGATCCCTCGCCGGACTGATACAAACCAGAGGAATTGTCCGGTACAATCCATGCATGCAATTTGTTGCAATAAGGAGATGCTTTCTCATCAGTGGTAAAAACAAGTAACATCTTAAATTTGGAGAGAGATTTTGGAAATTGTGATTAAATCATTCATCCAACTTTTTGCTACTAACTATAAGAGAACAATATCTCCGTTAAAGGAGGGTGCCAACTGCCATCTCATGGAGTAAGGTCATGCAAGCAATGTTAGTTCTTGGCACCAATGTTTTCCTCTTGTGATGGAACCATCCCCGGCCAACATTTTAATCCTTGTGTCTGCTTGAGCGAGGTAAGTGCAACTATCAATATTGCTTGTTTAAAAGAGTTGTGATCTCAAAATTATTTTAAGTGGATATAGACACGGTATATTGCCTAAGCCAACGGATTTAGTAGGTTGTCCATTGACTCATATTTGTTCTTTTTAGTGCCCAAGGCCTATAACAATTGATGTCAAGTAGAACAAATAACATTTGAATATTGTTTTCTGGTTGTGTGTTGAAGATATCATGTATACCATTATCATTTATTGCTTATATTATTTCTGTTTACGATATTATTAGGGGCTTCCCAGTTTGGTTGCGTGACATTCCTGGTATTGTGTTTCGAACAAAAAATGAACCATTCCAGGTATATTACTTTCTGGCATAATCTAGTGTGTTACTTTGCACGTGTTTTACCCTTTTCTTAAATAGTTGTCTTATGTGATATGAAGTATCATGATTGACAATGATTGCCAACCAAATTTTTATATGATCGTGAAATTATTGTGATGTTTAATCTCCTTTCTGGCTTTTGTACATTTTTTTATGTATTCTTGTGCATTAATTTTGTCAAGGTGGTATTGATTAGAACTCTGGATCAATCACATATGACATATCATGTATCTTTATCTTGTTAATAAGCTGATCAAAAGCATTCCACACCTTAATCAGAACTTGATATAAAAATTGATTGAAATTTTGAAATACTATCTATTTAAATTATATGGACCTGTAAGTATAACTCAACCTTGTGTTGGTCATTATTACACTGAACGCACTGGCATATGTGACAATTCAAAACCCTTTGATTGTATTTTCTTGCAGGAATTTCTTTGGTGTACCTTATTGTGCCACTATAGTGCTGTAATACTTCAATTATGACATTCTAGCTGATAATTAGCAGTCATTAACTAAAGTTTCTTCACTCATTCGTGCAATCACTTAAGTAGCTTACTTTAAACGTTGTAAATAGGACGACATATATATATATATACATATATATATATGTATATATATATATATATATAGTTTAAAAGTTAATATATTTGCTTTTCTTGCTTCAATGCAAAGAAGGAACACATTTTTCCCGTCCACGTTCAATTGACAAGTGAAAGAACTTCAGTTCCACAATTGTTGGTATATTATACAGCTCAACATGGTTGTCATGCCTTGAGAATAGTATTATATGAATCCTCAAAGTGAACAATTATGTCATCCATGTCTTCACTGTATAGAACACTTTCCACAATTTATGAAAAATTTAATATGATAGTTCCATGGTTTTACATACCGTCGGTACCGGTGATGCATATCAGATAAAATCGGTTTTTTATTTAAAAAATAATATTTAACCCTAAAAAATATTTTAAGTAAGATTTAAAATAAAACAATGGGTACAAAGCATAAAGACACGAATTACAATGTAAAAACATACCACTATATCCAAAACGAATGACGAGACTCATATGAATTCACATAACCAGCTACCTCAACACGATTTAGATCCACCCTATAATTTTGTAGTGCCCATATTTGGAACTTTTCCCAAGACATATGATACTGATATGTTGAGTTCCACATAGTTAGCAAACTTGCTTGATCGAGTTGTGCTTGAGTGGTATGAACCATCGCCACTGGAACAGGAACCGACACTAGATATGGATACATATTAGATTGGTCAGATCTGTATCTATAACTTGGTTGGACTAGGAAGATTCACTCTCTGTCTCATAAGGTAAGGTGGATCTCATCTCGTCATAGTCTTCTAAGGCTTGGTGTCGTTGTTTACTTGGAGTTGAGCCTTTACCTCGCCTTTGATATTGTAATGGTTGACTCCTACTAGGACGACCACGATCATCATCTTGTGTTGAATGAGTGTATCCTAGATCAATCGTCCATGACTCTGCTTCTTGTTGTGTTGCTACACATAACTTGAGCCGCCACCACCACCATCATTTGTACTTGCATCGTTATAAAACCGTCCTTTGACTCTCTTTTGACTCTTCATCTGACTCGTCATATTCTTGTTCATGAATAGAAAATAACGGGTATATTGTACCTTTGTCTTTTCGGAGGTCTCGTTGAAGCGTTGCAGTTGCGGTCTTTTTCGTAATGGCCTTCCTTTTGGATGCATCAAATTGTGATTGAGAAGACTGTCTTTGTGGTTGCGATCTGCGTAGACGTAGACCCACCTCCTCCATACACCAATCATCACCTTCATCTTCTAAATCAATTGGGCTAGTCTGTGTAGGTTCATTGCCCACTTCGGTTGCAACTAACTCAGAAATATATTGAGAAGGGCGAGGTGGGTCACCAGGTTCATCGAGAGTCATATTTTGATCATCTTGACTTGACCACCATTCCATCAAGGGTCACTGTCATCTGGAATAAATGCTTCATCAAAAGGATCCGCTACTTCTTACTCTCTTTCATTTTCTTCTCGCAAAATGCGTAATCTGAGTCGCATATTGTAGTGGACGTATACTATTTTTTCAAGACGGTAGTATGGCAAACGATTGCGAATCTTTGTGTGTATCAAGGAGAATGTTAACCAGTTGTGTTCACATCCACTTGAAGAGACACATTGCGAGAGGATGCGAATTGCTATCTTTCGTAAATTTGGTGCCTTAGCACCAAATTGTAGCCACATTCAGCTGCGTATAAATGTAAAATTTCACATTAGAGACTTGAGTTAGAAATAAGTTATTTAAAAATAAATTTTCCTATTACAGTAAAAAAAACTTACTAGGATCTATTTTATATCGAAGATCTAGTGCTACTGGATCACCGAAAGTCATATCAGCTTCACGATATATATAACTTTCGTTTATTGCCACGGCTGCAACTTCAGTATTCGCCTCTATGCGATATATTACAGTTCTTAATGCGGTCAGTTGATCTTGATCGCTTCCCAAGTTGTATCGGTATTGATACGAGGGATTAAGATAGTAAGCTACAAAAAAAGTTATTTTAAGAATACCTCACAATATAATACAAAATTTAAAAACTTGATAATACAAAATTTAAATTTTCCTATTACAGTAAAAAAAACTTACTAGGATCTATTTTATATCGAAGATCTAGTGCTACTGGATCACCGAAAGTCATATCAGCTTCACGATATATATAACTTTCGTTTATTGCCATGGCTGCAACTTCAGTATTCGCCTCTATGCGATAGATTACAGTTCTTAATGCGGTCAGTTGATCTTGATCGCTTCCCAAGTTGTATCGGTATTGATACATGGGATTAAGATAGTAAGCTACAAAAAAAGTTATTTTAAGAATACCTCACAATGTAATACAAAATTTAAAAACTTGATAATACTTACCAGCTGCATGAATATCTTGACGCAACTGTGTTTCCCACCTATGTCTTATAATGTCATTATACCTATTGCTTCGGGTGCCAAATTTAGTAGAAATTAGTTGCATACACTGTAAAATCATGTGATATACCTAGCTCATCATTCGCTTTTTATCCGTATCTACTTTTCGTAATATCACGTAAAGAGGTTCAACAATCGTACAAATGTCAGTTAAACTATCCCATAAGCATCCATTGAGAATTATATTCTTAACTAATTTTTCATCCCTTGATATTGCAAAATTAGAATTAGACTATTCTCCCGATGTAAATATTGCTTGCAGTCCTACTTTCTTTGAGAGTAATGATTTTAAAAGCAAAAAGTGTGTTACAAACCTCGTTGCTGAAGGACGCAGTATCTCGCCTTGCACAAATTCGTGCATTTTGGCATGAACCTAATGATGGTTGTAGATAAATCTGGTGGCAGTTTGTGCACCCTTTAACGCATTCTTCACCTTCTCTAAGTTTCCAATATCTTTCATCATCAAATTAATACAGTGTGCAGCGCAAGGTGACCAAATAATATATGGAAAATCCAAAGTGATCATCTGGGCAACTCTTTTGAAATTACTGTCATTATCAGTAATCAGTTGAACAATATATTGAGGGCCAATTTCTCCTATCACCATCCGCATAATACTACTAATGTATGATGCATTATGAAATTCAGATGAAGCATCAATAGAATTATGAAAAATTGTTTTCCTATTGCAGTAAATAAGAAAATTTATGATACTCATCCTCGTAGGCCCTGTCCAAGCATCACACATTAAAGTGACCCCAAAATCCTCCCGTTGAGGTGTCATACCTTTGATCCAAGTTTTGCATTCGTCCACTTCATCGTCAAGATACATTCCAGCAATCTCATAGGGGGTAGGGGGCTTGCTTAATTCCTGACCCACAATCTTGAATTTTGGTCACCATAGTACGGTAATATGGATCAGATGCTGCATTTGGTGGAATCCTATTAAAGTGAAACCATTTGGATATAGCTCGGCCGATATCCACCTTTTTATTCTTTGTATATATGTCATTAATGCGTGTCTGCTTACTTGATTGAGAAAGGAATGCCCTAGGATCAATATCAGTGGGGGCGGGACCCTTAGTATGTCTACCAAATCCAAAAAAAGACGAAATACCTCGTTGGCCGGATGGTCGTGCCGCGGGGCCCGCTAGGTATGATCCACGCATGCTAGAGGTTTGACCCAATGGTGGTTGTGGTTCTAGCCCTCTCCTAGATCCGCCCTCATATTATGGTCTCTTAACGAAGCGCATAGAGGAAGATCGTACATCATCCTCGTATGCAAATTGAACTCGAGAAGCACGCATAGTTTCCTCTAGTTCTATTTGTTCTTGAGCATCGTCATACTGACCTTGATATGGATCATAGCCGGTGGGCCCCGCGGCACGACGGTTGTATTCCTCACGTTCTTCGGTGTGACGTTACTTAGTGATTTTTAACTAATCTAAATTTGTCTTTATAACTTGTCGAAGCTCTTGCGGCACCTTCGTACAATTTGCAACGTCAGAAAAGCCCCCAGCAAGATGTTGCTTCACACGGATAGCACCTCCCCCTGAAAACTTTTTGACAGTGAATACACTGCCAATGGTGTTGGTTATCTGGCATCTTGCGAGTATGCTGCCACGCAAGATCAATATCTCTCTTTGGCGCCATTAGAAGAGAGCAAAAGAAGAAAGCCTTGCAGAAGAAAATTTGAAGAAAATTTTAAAGACTGAAACTAGATTGGTGTGAGAAAAACTAAAGTTCTGAAGGCTATTTATAGGAAAATTTTAGAATTTTTAAATATTTTTTAATTAAATAATATAAATATATTATATTATTTATATTTTTTAATGATATATAAAAAAACCACCGACGTGCTCTGTTGGTGGCTTTAAATTCACGAGTGCACTGCACCCAATAAGTATTATTTAATTAATAGATAATTAAATATTAAAAATATGTTAAGTGTAGTTAGTTATTAATTAACGCATAAACTAAGTACTTAGCCACCGTTAGTCTGTCGGTGGTTCAATTGATTTGAATGAAAATATAATATTTTATTATTATTTTTAATTAAATAATATAAAATATATTATATTATATATATAAATCCAAAAGTTGCACAGTAATAAATACTATGCGTACAGTAATACTTACTATATGTACAGTAACTGTTACTATGCGTACAGTACTTATTACTATGCATGCACGCGTGTACAGGAAGAGTTACTGTGCACGCGTGAATGTACAGTAACCATGCACAGTAACTCTTGAAAAACCGGCCGGTTTTCGGAGGAAACCGTTCGGTTTTTACGGGTTTCGGTCGGTTTGGACAAAAACCGGCCGTTTTTGTCCAATATCAGTACGTACCAGTTTCGATCGGTTTTTGCTTATTTCAGGTAAAACTGACGGTTTTACCTGGTTCCACAACCGATCCTTCACCGGACCGGTACAAACCGGAGGTGTCGCCAGTTTTGGACTGGTACCTCAAACCATGGATAGTTCTACATAAGCATATTTCAATTCACAACATAACATGATGCAATTAACTAAAATAGTTCAAATTATGGAACATTCTTAGTGATCACACTGTGGCAACATGAAGAGCTAAGCATGTCTTTATCAATTCTAAACATACTAATTCTAGTTTCCAATTGTTGAAGTATTGAAATATGAAAACAAACAACAACAACAAGTATGTGCCTTGCTTTCAAAGAACAACAACATAAGCTATTTAAAAAATAACCATACCAAGATGGCTAAGAATTTCGTTTGCAATCTAACATTTAGATTTTAGTACACTTCTCTTTTCATATAGAACAAGCTTTAAGGTTCATTTCAAGGTGCGTGGATCCACCTTTGGTGTCATATCTCAAACACTAGGCCAGGTCCTCTATGACATGCCTACTATATCTAACTTGGTGTTTCTTTCAACACCATCTTATCTCTAGGTCATGCCCTATGGAATATACCTAAAAACATTCAATTGGTGATCTCTGGACACCACCATATCACTAGGGAATATCCTCTATGACACCTATCACACATTAGATAACTATATAGTCCACGTTAACATGGTTCCTTTTAGGTAGATTGGATAACTTCCTCCTAAAACCCTGTTAGGTGGGTACTAAATACCCTCTTTGGTGTTTTAAAGAATATACATATCCTACCAGACCCCTACTAGGTTGCAGTGAACACCATCAATGGTGTTCAAAAGAATACACAATACTCTTCTAGAAGTCGTCTATATCTCATTAAATAATCTCTTTGGTGCTTATATTCTTCATTTCTAATGTCATGCATCTAAACAAGATTATAATGTGTAAATTATCAATGCCAAACACATGTTATGTAAATGATCATAGATATGCAACACAACAATATCAACAAACAACACCAACAAAGATGTTTGAGAAATATTCTATTCAATTTTATCATTGGCCAAAACTATGCCTGCTAGACTAGCCACTAGCTGATCTTAATTGGACAGATATTTCAGCCCTAAGTTGATCAAAAATAGGTAATACTTTTCAGTCCACTTCCTGTTCAGAACTAGGCAACCATCTCTACCGACCTCTCCATTTCTGTAAGCAGACATTTTCCAGTCTTTCTTCTATCCAAAACTAGATAGAAAACTCATTCCTCTGCTGTCCATTTCTTGTGTCAGTGTTTTCAGCCTTTTTGCTGTCCCAAACTTGGCAAGAAGTCTAAATTCTCTTGTTATCCAAACTGACAGCGATTAAACTCTTCTCCAAAAACTGGGTATCACAACACACGCTGTCCAAACTGGACAACAGTGTTTTCCCCTCCAAAATGATATAAAAAATACTTACTATCTATAAATCCAACATGTATTCGTATATAAACTTTTACCAATTCATGTAGGTATAAAAACTTACGAAACTTTCAATTTGGAGCCAAAAAAAGGCCCAAAAATTCCTGCAAATAGAGCAGCTGAAATAAGACTAAGCTGGCCCTCAAAGATCCTTTTAAGCGTCATTTTCCATCACCATTTCATTGTCTAAAATCCCAATAATGAGTAGGATTACAATTACCTGCATTTAGGGTGTCAAATCCTTTAACTTGCCATGAAAACTTCTGTTTCTAGGACAGAAACCCTTCACCTCTCAATGCAGGATTGGATTATCTTCCTTTTGTTAAAAACTTATCGAAAAGTCTTCAATCCATTGGTTTTCTCTTGTATCTCTCTCCTTCGTTGCAGCCAAACACAATCTCATAACTGTGTCGTCATCAACTACACAAGGTGAGGGAGGGGGTCAACTACCATTAACTCATTTCGTTAATCTTTCAAACACAGATATCATTCATGCTAACACCAAGTAAATTAAAATAAAGGTAAAGTGTTGTTCTCCTAAGTCCTAATTTCATGATTTTATTTAAGCATCATATTGGTATATTTGCATTCTACTCTAGAATTTTCTAAAATTTACAGATAAGTCTCTGCATGTCACAGCTAGGTCCTCACATGAATTAACTAATTCATTAAGCAGTAAAAAGGCATGTATAATTCCAAAATATTTAGACTACAAAAAAGATTTTCCTGACTTATTCAATTTTGATGCTAGCAATAAAAAGGCACGTATAAAAATATTTTCCTGACTTTAATTGGAAATGGTCTTGAAATCTGCTATATTTAGATACTTCTTCACTTTTGCAGGACGAGATGCAAAGATTTGTCAAAAAGATTGTCTATCTAATGAAACAGGAAATGCTTTTCTCTTGGCAAGGTGGCCCAATTATTTTAGCTCAGGTTGTATGCAAACTTCTTGTCTTCATTCTTGATGCTAGCTTGTTGTTAAGAGGACTTCAAGACAATTCTTGTTTTACCTTTTTCTTTTGGTGAAACTTTGTACACTAATTCCATGATGACTTTGATGACGATGCTTTTATAGGGTAAGTTTTACAATGAGAAAACCTGTAAGACTTCAAGGATAGTGTAAAATTCTTCAAGTTTCTTACTGTTAGTTTTCTTAATTTGATCAAAACTTGATATCTTAGATTCAGTTCTTGGTTCTGTAGATTTGGTGTCGGTTGGTAAGGGTGGAAGAATGATGGTGGAGTTAACCAAGGTTAAGGTTTTCACCTGATTCCTGTTTCTCTGAAACACTGGACTGGATACAGTCTTGCTAACTGTATGGCAACACATGGCATTATTACTGCCTTTATAATGACTGATTAATAAGATATCCTAATTTCTTATTACTACGAGAAATGTCTTGGTGATTGGAGTGACTAAAATATGCCTACATCTGTTGTCCCCTTATCTCAAATTGATGTTATGTGGCACATGCTTGACAAAGCAAACTTATGATTCTTCTCGTTGGAGTCTATAGAATTTTAATCCTGTGCAATGCTGATTGATGTGTTATAGTGGAGCCGACGAAGGTTGACCTCACTGTGGGTTAGGGTGTTGTAGTTTTTTTCGGGGGCTGGGTTGTGTGATGAGGGTGGGGGACTAGACGGATTTGAATAAAATGGAGAGGGTCGGTAGAGCTGAAGTGAGTAAATGGTATGAGAGGAAAGTAGAGAAAAATATACGGAGAAGGTAAAAGGGGTAAAAATTGAACTAACTAGTTATTTAAACCATTGGTCTCTTAAACTAACTCGTTAGAACTTGGCATTGGATGACAAAGGCAGTACCAGCTGGCTTTAACCCAATCCATGCGCCAGATATTAATTGTGCATAAACATCTTGACCATCTTGAGGAGAAAGACGAGACTTGAAACCATGGTGGTGAAAATATGTACATGATGTTGATGTGGACAATAAGTAGGCGTGCTCATGTCATCTTTTCCCTTGTATCTTTTGGCTTGTCTCTGTATCTTGATTCAACTCTTTCTTTTGGTACATCTCATTCAGTCTCTCTTTCCTTTATTTTCCTCCTTCCCGTGAATGCTTCTTTCTCTCTTCTTCTAGCCTTCTTTTCCTTCCATTTTCTTTCATTTTTCGTGCTGTTTTTTCATGATTAAACTTAATTTATCCTGTGCTGATCTCCTTTAGTTTCTTATCTATGTTTCTGACCCAACAGGGCCTGGTCTTGATCACTTGGCAAGTTTACGTATTTAGTCAAGAAATAGAAAAGTAGCCTGTTCAGATTGGTGCCATCCTGTTATTATTATTTTTTTTAAAAAAACAAAGTACTTCACATTAATTAGGTAAGACCGTGGCTTACATCCTTATACATTAGGCTGGTCAATTTAGGAGGCCAATCTTCCTGCCATACAGATAGCAGTCCATTACATTTAGCATGCTTTGCCAGCTAGTTGGTATGTTACATCCTTATACATCCTGTTTTAACTTGTTAGCACCGATATGACTGCACTAGTTTAAGAATAAACCAGCTCATGCCTTATACAATTAGTATGGCTCAAAATTCATTGACTAATTATTATGAACCAGCCTTATTCAAAGTATCGACTAGAAAACGGAAAAATAGTTCAACAAAATCTGCAAAGTCAGGTGTTATAATCTTTCATCCATACATTTCCTTGTTCTCTGGACTTTACTGAAGTTTTTAGAATGTGGCTTGATTTCCATAAAGCTATGGCGCTACCAACCTGTAATGGATGCACGTGAGACGGTGAGAGTGTGAGACTTATGATTATCCTTGCCCCTTGAATGAAGTATGCTCAAATTGCTTTCTCACCTAAGTCAATGTGATTCTTGTTACTATAATAATTTTTTGATATAAAAATTATGACACTGTTATTTTCATGCACTATAATTTGTCTGGACGGTACTGTTGTGAAATGACTGAGCCAAGTTTCATTCTTAATTGGTAAAATTTTGGTTTCCACAAGAATTTGAAATTTTGTTAGTCGCTATAGTTAATCAAACACTTCATGGCATTGAACGAATTGGCAGATTGAGAATGAATATGGAAATATTGAAAGCAAGTTTGGAGACGGTGGCAAAGAATATGTTAAATGGGCTGCTGAGCTGGCTCTTAGCCTTGGTGCAGGAGTACCTTGGGTTATGTGCAGGCAAAATGATGCTCCTGAAACTATTGTAAGAATCTCCGATAGCAATTCTTCGTTTTGGTGACTTATCTTTTATCTCTTTCTACTATCTATTTGGAAGATGTTGTTGAGCAAATTAACTAATATACTTTTCTTGAAAAAGTAATTCTTGTTTTGATTTCTTTCTCTTACTTTTTAGCATAACTTTACCTGGCAGATTAATTCCTGCAACGCATTCTATTGTGATGGTTTCAAGCCAAACTCCTACAATAAGCCAACTCTTTGGACGGAGGATTGGAATGGCTGGTACGCTTTTGCTTATTCTTATCTTTCTATTGCCAACGAGTGATGGTGCTTATTAGTGTCATTTTATAATCAACTAGTATCCATGATTGTAACTTTTGCATGTTTCATCATGTGAATTACTTTACTGCCATTTAGTATGGTACAAGTTTCTTCAAAATCTCAACTTGCTTATTTTTCATGTTTACGAATTGCTATATTGTTGGTCAGTGCAGGATTTTAACAATTTTCACTTATCAGCAATATAATTTCTTTTTGGAAAGTGTTGCTAATAAATTACAATTGTATATCTACTTTATTAGGCAAATTATTTATTTCTCCTGCGAATATTCCAAAGTAAATATTTCTTTCCACATGATGGATGCATGAAAATGTATAACTTTGATATACTTTTATTATTTATCCAGCTTCCATACATAAAATGCGCCATTGGATAAAACCTGAAATCTTGCGTTCTTCAGGTTTGCCTCTTGGGGTGGAAGGGTGCCTTACAGGCCAGTTGAAGACAACGCATTTGCAGTTGCTCGTTTCTTCCAAAGGGGTGGGAGCTTTCATAACTATTACATGGTAGTAAAATCCTCAAAACCGAAATTACTATAATATATGGACTCAAAGTTTAGTAGGCACCTATAATCTTAAATCTACTTATTGTCAATTTTCTCTGGGCTCCCACTATTTAATTCAAACCTTTACGTGGTCTTATAGCATTTATGTATAAATGTTTTCTGTGTTTGCCTCTTGTGGAAGTACCTGTTCATTTGGTGACATAACTCTGTAACATGCACCAATCCCCATTTGGATGTCCAGACGAGATTTTAGTATGTCCTGATGGGTCGTAATCTCACATTCTCCAATTTTTGCTTCAGTTTTGGTTTCTTACATCTTGTCTTTCCAGCTTATTTTCCAAGTTGGAAATACACCTTGTAATTCCATATCAATCTTCAACAACTTATGCTTCAACACTACATGGAGAATTGAATGGAGTACTCAAGCCCTAATTTTGCACAACAACTGGACATTGCAAGTCTGATTGCCTTTCTAGAGCTTTACCTGATGAAACATGCTATGCACTTAAACTGATTCCAGTTAAGTTGAATTATTGACTTTATCTTGTTTTAGGCATATATACCGATACACACACACTACCATCTTGCCAAGTTTTCTTTAATAGAATTTCTGATTCCATCTATCTTCTAACCATTCGATTAACATAGAAGAATCATATAAAATGTATAGATATACTATCCATGGATTCAAAAATCGGTCCGGTACCGCCGGTACCAGCCGGTTTGTACCGGTCCAGCGAGGGACCGGCACCGGACACCCTCGGAGCAATCAGAGCAAGCGGCAGGCGGCGAGGCGGGCGGCGGAAGCTTCGTTCGAAGCTTCTAGTGGCAGCGGAACCAGCGGTGCCGCCGCCCGCCTCTCCGCTTGCTGCTTGCTAGGGCACCGCCGGTTTTAATCTGGCACCGGTACGGTACCAGCGGTATGTATCGGTCCGGCCGGCCGCCGCCGGACCGAGCTGCCGGACTGAGTTTTGGAACCATGATACCATCATAATGTTCTACAGTCAGAGTTGCATTTATGTTGTTGTTGTTGGATCAATATTTACAATATTGTTATTTTTAAGATGTATTAACTAGTACCCATCTGTTCACCAATTTAAATATATTTCTATTTCATCTGCTCTGACATTGGTAGTGGTATCAGTTTTTTGGCGGAACAAACTTTGGTCGGACAGCTGGTGGTCCATTACAAACAACTAGTTATAACTATGATGCTCCAATTGATGAATATGGTGCGTATAATATTTGGCATTTAGAAAACACCATGTTGTTGCCTACTAGTTTACTCAAAACATTGAGTTGGATTCAGCATTATGTTTCTCTGCTAATGAACACTTGAAACTATTTCTGATAGAATTCCTGGCACCTAAAATCTCTCATATTTATCAGGTCTTTTAACCCAACCTAAGTGGGGACATTTGAAGGATCTGCATGCAGCTATTAAGTTATGTGAACCAGCTCTTGTTGTTGTTGATGATGCACCACAATATGTGAAACTAGGTTACTTGCAAGAGGTATGCTTTTTGGCTTTTGTTAAAATTTCTGCTTTTCAATTCAAATTTAATGGACAGAGTGTCAGAGTCGTAATCCAACCAAAGGAATTACCAAGTCAAATATGTGGATACAGCATAAAAAAAAATGGACAAAGAACCTCAAATCAACCACTAGTAACCAAGGACCAGTTGGTATTTATACCTTATGTTTTAAACTTAAAGATTCATGCGTCCTTGAAGTTTTCTAAAATATCGTGTTGACTTCCAATTTAGGCAACCACAGAAATATGATGCCTGCTTTTAACAATTGGAACATTACTTGAGACTTCTGAAGGGATGTGGTCTTGTAATGAATTTCGCAATACTTCTTTACTTGCTAAACAGTAGTATTTTACTGAAAAGGCGATTCAATATTTGTTGATTAGTTTTGTCGGCATTCGTGTACAGCTTCTATGCATGTATAACTGAAATAGCAAACAGCCATTTCGTGCCTTTCTCAAGCTTATTTCTAATTCTTTGGCAGATTTAACATAAATGGTGCTTCAGTTTATTGATTTCTTTTGCTCATGATTTTTCTTTTTATGACAACAGGCACATATATATTCCAGTGATTATGTAGACACAACTAGAAGTATCTCGGAAAGTGTGAGCATTTGCTCAGCATTTCTTGCAAATATTGATGAACGCAGAACAGTTAGTGTGTACATTTTTGGTCAAAGGTATTCTCTTCCACCCTGGTCTGTGAGTATTTTGCCGGATTGCAAACATGTGGCTTTCAATACTGCAAAGGTCAGATATCCAACTCCAAAATACCAATATGTTTGACTTAACTTTTGTTCAAGTCAAGTTTTATTGTTCACGTCATCTATTACTAAACAGTAGGGTACAGTCAAGGCCAGCATATGAAAATTGTACATAAAAAAGTGAGAACCGCAGTTATTTCAGAAAAAAAACATTTTGGTGATGGTGTTTGAACTTTGAAATCAACTGATGCAAAGTCCAACTTTGAATTGTTTTTCTGATACTTACAGAATTATGTAGGATACCTGGATGTCAAGTCAAAAAATTCATTGGATTGCTTTGAATTAGTTGTCTGTGATAGGCGGACATTCAGTTGTCTGTGAAAATGATAAATGGCTGCATAGTTATGGTCCATTGAAAACAAATTAGTTTCTGCCTGTCTGTATTAATGGCTTTTTATTGTTGGAACTTAGACATGGCCATATATTGCAATATATGGTGCTAGTAGAAGGAATAAAGGAAAGCTAGGGCATGCTCTTATCTCGTGCAGTTGCTATTATTTGCATCACAGTAATAGGAACAGAGAGAAGTGCAAAATCATCTTGTCTTGGTATCATGTTATGAATTTTCTTATTTTATATTTTTAGTCAAATTTTAGTAAACCCTATATTTAAGCCAGCACTTTGGTGTTCAGATAGGAGATTATTTTCTACAACTACAATTTAGGGCTACAGCCCAGGTTCATCCGGTTAGGCCAGGCTGATTTTAAATTTTAACGGTCCTCTTCCAGTGTTGAACCTCATAAGGATGAGCTAAAATCTTCACCCCTTCCCTAAGTGAAAGGAAATCCTAAAGCCTTGACTGATGGAACCCAACTGGCGAATGGATAGAAAGGGAAAATTTTCAGTGTACGAAGTGATTATTTAAGTAACGAGATGTTTCCTACACCTGATACTAAAAGTAGGCTGGAAGATTCTCTATTTATTAGAAAATCTTTATGTATATGTGCATGTTTTACAAAATTGTTATTCTTGTTTTTGTTTGTCTTCTGCAGGTGTAGGTATAACTCCATATAAAAAATTGTTTTTTGCTTTCTTTTGTTGCTGACTAATAGTTCTGCTGTCAAGTTGATAATAGTGATATCAGAGTTTGTTGACAGGTCTGCTATAAAAAATGGTATTGATGTCAATTTTGGGAGGAGAGTAGTACCATACTAAAACATTGAACCTGGAATCTGGTGTCATTACTGTTGTTAGAGAGTTGGTTGATACTACAAGTTTGATGAGTTATTTATGTCCACAAGGGACCAAATATCTGAAATAAAAATTGACGCAGTTGCAAATCAGATCACTAAGACCTGCTGCATCTTAAGCCATAGCTGGTTAAGGGGAGAAATATCTACCATTTATCTCTTTATACTGATGCGTACTACCTTGAACTGTTCTTATCAGGTAACTGCTCAAGTTTCAGTCAAAACAGTTGATTCAACTTCTCCTAGCTTTTCAAATGCAACACGAGCTGGAGATGCAATCCAATTTAATGAAGATGCCAATTTTTCAAATTGGATGACTTTTCAAGAACCTATCGGCACTTGGGCCGACAGCAGCTTCACATATCAAGGAATATTAGAGCATTTAAATGTTACAAAAGATATCTCTGATTATCTATGGTATTCTACAAGGTAGATTACTATCAAAAACTGGATCTCATATGTAAGCTTGCTAAATTATTTAAGGGAATTGAAGCGATATAGGTTTTTTTCAATTTGTCTAATAGATAAGAAGGTATTAAAATTTCTTTTCTGAGATGATGATCTATTTACTTGTACTTTATAGTCTTGTGGTGTCAAGGTCCTGTATTAGGTGAGCTAATTTCTTAAATTTCTGCATGTTCCTAATTTTTTGTATTGGTGAGACAACATACCTCAATTTCATTATGCTATGACCCAAGAAGAACATTGTACTAATCCTCAAAGTAAATAATTATATTAGTCATGTCATCACCACATTGAACACTTGTAACAATCTGACAACAATTTAGAATAGCACATCATTTAATTAATGACTTTTGCTATTTAAAGAGTATACAATATCCTCATAAAGCCTCGCAAGGTTACACCTAAACACCCTTCTTGGTGTTTAAAAGAATATAAAGTACTTTGGAACTATGCTAAAATGCACTAAACATCCTGTAAAAGAAAAATATACTATGCTCCTACAACCCCACAAGTTTAGAGCAAGGATTCAAAAATCGGTCCGGTGGTATGGTACCGGTATCGTACTGGCGAACCGGGCGACAGCGGACAGAAGACCGGGCAGCGCTGGAAGTTCGAAGCTTATGCTGTGGCGGCAGAGCTTCCGCTGTCACCGGAAGCTACGGAGCTTCTACTGCCTCGAAACTTCCGACACAGCCCGCTACCTCCCTCCGCCGTTCGCTCACGAGCCGTGCTCCGATGGCCGTTGTGGGATTGGACGGTCACAGGACCAGTACGGTTCTTCAATCCTTGGTTTAGAGTACACTAAACAACCTCCTTGGTGTTTATTGATCTTGTTAGGACACATGAAATTGAGATGTTTTAAAATATAATATCCTCTTGAAACTTTACAACACTATCCTTGGTGTTTAAAAATAATATTCTTTTGTAACCTTTTAGGTTACACAAACAATGTTGTTAGGAGCAAGGTTTATAAAACCGGTCACTATATGGACTGATTTGTACGGATTCGATCATGTATTGGTGTTGGTATACAGTTGGTACGGGTACATGTATATATATATATATTTTTTTTTTATATGTATATTTAAGAAAATCGGCTGGTAGTATCTGTACCAAATACTAGCCGGTATGGACTAGTCCAACCTGCAAAAGTCCAATAGGATAACTCCACCAAACACACCCTTAGTTTAAACCAAGGTTTAAATATTATTCTGTACTAGGCAGTATGAGCAGTACATACCGGTCTGACCATAGACGGTATCAGTACATGGTCGGTATTAACTATGTAAATATTATACATATATATAAGTACCGTATGTCGGTATCACTAGTATGGTACCGGTCCGTGAAGAACCGGTTTGGACTGGTATTACAAACCTTGGTTTAAACAATGCAATTTGATTTCAAGTGAATTCCATTTCATATCAAAACAAAATTAAAAATTAATTACAATAAATTACTCTAGCAAATTTATAAGATGATACCATATTTCTAGTTTACCCCTGTTTCTTATTCTCGACTATTACAAATAGTTCCTTGTAATCACTCAATTTAGAAATTTCAAGGCATAAGAATGCTATCTATCATCCAAGGTTTTGAATACCTCTAGTATATATCTACATATTGATGCTGACCATACTAATGTACCTAAACCCATGATATTATTTGTATCAATGTTATCATGGAAAAGATGACAAGAACAGCAAAACAACTAGTACTGACTACCGTACTATCTTTGTAATCTTTGGTTGCACATCAATGTCGGTCATTGTGAACCAGGTATTTGAAATCATGCTGTGGCTTTCAGCGTGTAATATCTGGTGATGCATTAATGTACTACTCTTGTTGCAGAGAGGAATGAATATGTATAGCCATATAGTATACGTGTACTTGGACACTGTTTGCGATTAAGATATCTTCAGTTTTTCCTTCATTATGCCTTTTTTGGCTATAGGTATTTATTCCCCTGCGTGGTTATGAAACAGAAGTTGTATTGGTATTTTCTGGTATGCGCTGTGTAAGAACCTCTCTTATATTCCTTGGTATCTATTCTGGTTGGCTTCATACATACTGCTCTATATTCATTTCTTTAAGAATACAATTGTGTACATATCACTCAATATACCTCACATTAGTCATCAATTTTGTTTGATACTGATTAGTGCAATTTCTCATGATCATATAGGTATGACAGCTTGACGAAAGCAGAATTGAACCATTATTTAAATACTATAATACTGAGGATTAACATGCTTTTTACACTATTACAATTTTAAAGGAGGCATTACTATTATTAGATTCTGTAATTGGAATGCCAATTTACTAAGTGATGTGTTGTTAACATGTGTTCTACTTTTGAAGGTCTAATGTCATTGAATGCTGAGCTAATAATGTAACTGTTATCCAGAGTAAATATAACTGAAGAAGATATTGCATTTTGGAAGGAAAATGGCATTTCTCCAGTTCTTACAATTGAAAAAACACGGGATGTGGTTCGAATATTTGTGAATGGTCATCTTTCAGGTATATATTAAACTTTTTATATGGTTTATGTTGTTATGTATTTCAGTGACCATGTATTCATAGAAACTGCTAAGATGTGGACAATTGTATGTGAACATATTTTCCCCGCATAGTTTAGATAAGACCAGTATATGCACTTGAACCTTTCTTGCCTTGTTTCATAGTCATAAGCATCAATTTTAGCTGTGTCTTTTGTTCGTCTAACGTTGTCTGAAATTCAAGCCAGTAAAGTTGGTAAATGGGTGCGAGTGCAGCAACCTATTCATCTGGTTTATGGATCAAACGAGTTAGTTCTATTGTCGGAGACTGTTGGCTTGCAGGTACTAACTAATTGACTTTAGCTTTGTTTGTAGTCTGTTTAATGCCATTTATATAGTGTATTGTCAGTAACTTTTGTTTCAAAGTCCATGTAAAGAAGTGTGATTAAATTAAATATTAGAGCTTTGAAGGTATAACTAGAACATGCACCATGAATCTAGAAGTGAAGATTCTAACTTGGATGCTCCAACTTTGTTGTTGAATCTTCTTGCTTAAGTTGCATCATTTATTTAACTTGGTTACAAGTTCACCTCTGTTGAATTCTCTCATTTTGTTTATTGCATTGATGAATCATGTTGGTTTTAGTCCTGTGTGCTAGTATGTACTATGGAATACCAGCATGCTACTTTCGTATTCTCACAGTCTCACTGTAGAACCTTGCTATTAGTGGAGGGTCTGGAGTCTTTATTCAAAATGCATCAGAAAAGGTTTCTTCTTCTGCTACTTGGCTTATCATCAATATGAGGAGGTCTTAGGGTCAACAAGTATAGAAAGCTTAAGATCTGCATATCCAATACTTTCCATTGTTAATATTTGTTCATTCTTATAGCACATTCTTTCCACATATACATATCGCACATCATGTGGGAGCATATTCATCATTCTGATGTATTAATGATAACATGCATTAATGTGTAAATGTTACACACATTGTTCCAGGAGCTATGCAATTTTCTAATTACTGATTTTGATAATTTACTCTATTCATCTTGCTTAAGTGTCTTGTAGAGCCTTACACATGGTAAATATTCTATGAACTCTCCTTGTTGGACAATGGATTGACTCAATTCACAGGGTTCGCTGCATTCATTGTCACATATAAGTGGCACTCTTATTTATAGTTGTAATGAGATATATGCCATGCTAAAGATATATATAATCTTGGCTCGAATACATCTCTTTTTGGATATATGTATCCTGTGGCAATGCACGAAATGTCCTGTGATATTGGAGTGTGATTTACATCTTGGATCTACACAACATAAGATGTTTTCTATAACGCATGCTAGACTTTAGCTTGAAAATACATACTTGCTGTAGTTTTAGTTTTCCATTTGCTTATGCACTAGTCATATGCATATGCGAAAGGAATCAATTTTTTTGAACATGGTACGGAAAGAAATCACCTTAGGCGAGTTATGTTTTTTTTGTTTTTACTATATAGATCCCGTCAACTCATTTGTTATCTTATTCAACTACTACTCATCATGTACTTATTTACATAGCTCTCGTTGGTGGTTGTGTTATGTTTTGTCATTTGTACCATCAAATATTATTTTATTCTGATGTTTGACGTGGTAACTGAAACCAAAATATCTACAGTTAATATCATCTCCAATGTTCCTTTATTGTCAGATTTTTGTACACAACAGAGTGAAACGTCCTTCTTAATCTGAGTATTATTGACTTAATCTGCTTGTATGTATTCTCCACTAGAATTATGGTGCATTCCTTGAGAAAGATGGGGCAGGATTTAGAGGGAGAATTAAACTCAGTGGCCTGAAGAATGGTGATACTGACCTTTCTAAAGTTTTCTGGACATATCAGGTATGCTTTATTCAATAGAAAAGTTTGTTATAATATTTTTGTAAGAAATTCTTTTCACCAACTTCGTGTCAAGGGATTCTATCATCCGATAGAAGAGTTGTTGGTTCTGCAAATTTTTCTTATGTTACGTAGATTTAATACAACATATGCACACTAACCAGTGTGGCTTGTTAATTTGATATCTTAGTTTGGTTCAATATGACCTGACAAAAACATTGCCAATCTCATGTGAAACCTGTACAGATTTATGGGAATATAAATAAATTTACAAATGTCAAGGGTCAGCTGATTATCTTTGGTGCTTGTGAATATCATGTAGTTTGTAATTTTATATTTCTAGGTCCAGACAAACAGAAATCCAATATCCCATAATGAACAATGACAAATGTTCTAGCTTTTTGCCTCAACCAAGCGAGGGCTTTTCTCACTCGTTTCCCGTTGGCATGCCTATGTCGCAAAACTTATTGCATATTTTTTGTTTGGCTTGTGAAGGATCATGAAACAGGAGTGCCCCACCTGACTGTGGGATGTTGCATTATATGGGATCCATACCTATGCTGTGGTTTGCTTCCTGATTATATGGAGTAACATTTATGATATGGATTCCAAACATGACATATGTAATGCATTTAATTCATTTGCATAGTATGCATGCTTTGGTACATTCGATCTAGTTTCATATGCTATTCAGCTCCTTTGCTTTACAGTTCACACTTACTAATATCTTGATCCTAGTGGTAACTATACAAGTTATATTCTGAAAAATATAGGTAGGACTGAAGGGTGAACATACAAAACTTTATGCTCCTGAGAATCAAGGGAGCGCAGATTGGATTGAATTGCATCTTGAGTCAATTTCATCCTCCTTTACATGGTACAAGGTTAGCCGTTTAACTTCCAAACGATGATATTATGGTTATAAGTTTTAATTAGCACATTTCTCTTGCTTTTGGAATTTGACCGTGATAGTTAAATTAAATGTACCAGTAACTAGATATGCCACTGCACTATACTTGTAAAACAAAAAGATTTTAATAATTTATTCATAATAAGATACATGTCTTAGCACTAAGGCATATATCGGGCTTACACATTAACAACGATAGCCCATGACTTGGTAAACAAGGCTTGATAATCACTGCCAATATAAGATTTAGTAACTATCATCAATTCATGACTAACTAGTTACATTATTCTTGTCCACTAAAAGAATTTAATTGCAATCATGGTTTTGAATACCTACCAACACAATATAGTCGAAGTGACTTGGTCTATCTCGAACAAGGTTTTTTAATTCATTTTTTTCTGATTTAATCCCACATGTGTTGTAAACTTGTAAATATAAAAAATAATTTGAGGTGTTTAGGGTTTAAACTAGATTGAAATTTGACTAATATGCAATGAATATCATAAGTTTATAATTATATATGAATTTCTTAAATTCTAATATCTTATCATAGCAAGAAGTGCACATTGGGATGAACTTTTAAATTAATCAATAGGTTGATCTTTATAAAGTATATTTTAATGAAACTTCACATAAATTAAATTGTAATATCTTATATTCCTAGAAGCCCCTAATGAGCTTGATTTTGAATTGGCCGTGCCCTCTAATTCCATCCGACATATGTTTGAAACCTATACAAAAATAAAAATGAATCATTGCTGTGAATTTGTGATGTTTATGTTATATTAGTATGAAAGGACAAAAATTGAATCATAAAATTTTACTTCTAGTAAGAGCTTCATTACTAAAATCATGTAATACAAGCTCTTACTATATTTAGAATTCATATCGACTATCGCAATACATGATCGACTATGTGTGACTTAAGTTGGTTTTGTAGTTTTGAAATACCTATATTTGAAAGTCTTCTCACATCATATGGTTACTAGTATATTGAAGTCCACATGCATATTACAATAGCATAATTGTCCATCTCTTATGGGATGGATACTGGGATTACTAGCACTGAGATAAGTACTAGTATTGGGATCGGATATGGATACATGTAATAAGCTTATGCGTTATAACTTTCATAGCTTGGTTAGCACCATGATGATCCATTCTCTGACTTTGATAGTATAGTAGAATGTATCTCCTTGTAAATCTCCAAGGCATTGGTTCTTTGATTTAATAGAATTGAACCTTTGCCTCTCCTTTGATAGTGGTAAGCTATATCTCCTTTCTCCTTTGAGTTTGTTAAATTGGCTGCTATGTTATCCATCTGAAGTTTGTGGCTCATGTCAAGAACACATCTTAACATTGATATTATCATCTCCTCTAGCTCCATCCTTTATGCCTGCACTACTATCTAAGATTTTGAAAACCATTCTGTTCCGCTTGGTATGGGCGGTATGTTGTCTATAATTAGTTTGGTATATAGTATTAGTATGTCTAGTACTAATACAATATAATATCAATACATCCATTATCTACGTCACCTGAATCATTTCATACCTTATGTCATAGACATGTGTCAAAAGGAGAAAGGATCTCTTTGGAGTCTTAGTGTCCGTGCTCTTCAATTGACGATAATGGATTTTTTTAATCTTATCATAATAGTAGGTGTATTATTTGTTGCTAAAGTCTTTCTTCTTGTTTCTTGGATTGACAATTGAGAACTCTGTGATTAGGAAGGTTAGCATTATAGTTGGATTCATATAAGAAACATAACATCTCTCACTCATCCCAAATGAGTCAGGTTATATGATTTGCGTGCATTCTCACTCTTGATTAGTTTAGCTACATATTGAGTGGGGCAATGGGCTCATCTATTATCAAATCTTGATCATTGAATGTTGACCACCATTCCATCATCTAGTATCATCCTAAATGAAAGAAGTATCAAAAAGATATAATATAAGTTTGGACTCCCACTCATTTTCCTCGCATAGTAATGCAGTTTGAGTATTTAAAACCACGATAGGAAGAGACATGCCCACTTTCGTGTAATCTCTAATACTTCTGTTTTATTTGGTTATAAGTATATTGTGATAATACTTCTAGTTTTGTTAATCCTACTAAGATCATCACTTAAGGGAAAGTTAATCTTTCTATTACTAGGGCAAACATTGAACATGTTTAAATTATGAGTCAATTTGTGCAAGAGACAAAACAATCTCATTAGGGAGTTGACTTTCTTTTGGCTTTCCTAGAAAAGGCCTACTTTATAGGAAGCATTGACATATTAAGGTAGAGAAGAAGTATTATGATATAGACTACGTAGGAGATGCTAATAATAGACGTTGTATCTCTAAGTTTTTTCGCTGATATTGGATAGATTTTAGTTGCATGGAAAAGTGAAAGAGAAAATATAGTGGCAAGGTTCAGTTGTGAGGTCGACATGGCTATAACTCAACTACTTGGGAGATGATGTGGTCCCATACCCTCTTGAAGGATTTTTGTCTAGTTTGCCTCACTGTCATGAATATTCACTATAATAATCAGTTTGCTATTTATATTACAGCAATCATGTTTTTCATGATTAATCGTGTGGATGTAGACTCTCATTTTGTTCAAATGTGGTCTTGACCAAGCAAATTCATACTCCTTTCACAAAGTTTGAGGGTCAACTTACTGATATCTTCTCTGAAGCTCTTGGTTTTACTCTATTTTTATACTTTGTGCAACAAACTAAAATGCTTGATATTCAGAATTTATCTAATTTTACTTGTATTGGAAATATTGCATTGACTAAGTTCCAAATTTGCAGCTCAGATTGTCTTTGATCCAAAATAGGTTTCTGTAATCTGGCAATAGTCAAATTCTTGACTTGTAAGATCTGTGAGTGGGGCATTCTGTTGTATATTCTATATCCAATGTCCATATAACTTGATGCTTTAAACTTTCATCTTATGAATGTGAATAACAAAACCTCATTATACTTGTTTGGGAGAACTTCTGACTTGGTTAACGCAGGGTATTTTCACACTTTACCTCAGAAAAAAAAAACTGACTTCATAACCTCATTTCCGAATATTCAGACTCAAATATAATATTTTTTACTGTATATATGGTGCAGACCTAAGACAATAAACATGCAGTGAGGCTTGCAGGTTCCTTAAATCTTTTTGATGAATTTAGTTTGCAAGATATATTATAGAAAAATTTACGTTGTCTTCTCTAGTCTTAGCTCATTGTGGTATACTTTATATTTGCTTTGTTAAATGAATTTGCTCTTTCCGTAACCACATGAATGCCTTTTTTTTGTCAAGGTAGGCAACATTTGATGCCCCTGAGGGTGATGATCCCGTTGCTCTGGATTTAGGGAGCATGGGAAAAGGCCAAGCATGGGTTAATGGTCATGGAATTGGACGATATTGGACACTCGTAGCTCCAAAGAATGGATGTACAAGAAATTGCAACTACCGTGGAGCTTACGATGAAGATAAATGCGCCACTAACTGTGGTCTTCCCACACAGAGCTGGTATTTGATCGCCTTCTTAAAAAGTAAAAAATTCAACGTAGTAAAGCTCTCCTATCTCCACGTTTGACAAATTTGCAGTAAAGCATGCCTCTAGTTGCGTATCATACTAAATTAACATATGGATTCACTGCTGGCAATAACTATATTTCCATTGTTGAATTTGTTCATTTGAGTGAAAAGTTGAACAGCCATTTTACAGTGATTGTCTGTCTGTAAGTAAAGAAATTGATCTTGTGAGAATTAGTTTAGGCCATCTGCAATTATCTTCATACGAACATGTTTCAATGAGTGAAAACGTTAACAGGTATTTTACAGTGATAGTCTGTTTGCAAGTAAAGAAATTGACCTTGTTAGAATTAGTTTAGGTCATCTACACTATTTTACATATAAAGATGTTTCAATGAGCTGTTCTACTTTAAGAATGATTTTAGTATAACATACAAGAGTATGCTATAAAGTACTGCCTAACGCCATACAGTGTTGTGTTACAGGTACCATGTACCAAGAGAATGGTTACAGGCTAAAAACAATCTACTAGTGTTGTTTGAGGAAACTGGTGGAAACCCCTTTTTGGTATCTCTCAAGGCGCATTCTACTGAAACAATTTGTGCTCTAGTGTCTGAGAATGACTATCCACCACTTTCAGCCTGGTCTCAGCCAGATTTTCAGAAAAATAAGAATTTAATTGATAATGTGGCACCAGAGATTCATCTTAGTTGTGATGAGGGTCAGCGCATCTCTGATATCACTTTCGCAAGCTATGGGACTCCTACTGGCAATTGCCAAAATTTCTCGCTGGGAAAATGTCATGCACTGAGCTCGCTTTCTGTGGTCACAGAGGTGAGGGAGTCTACTTTCACATCATGAGGTAGTTTTTGAGTAACTACTGAATTGCTGTCTTCTCTCCCACTTATGCAGGCATGTCAGGGAAGAAATAATTGTACAATAAGTGTTTCAAATTTGACTTTTGGTGATCCTTGTTCGGGCGTCGCCAAGGTTTTGGCGGTTGAGGCAAAATGCCAGTCTGTTATTGGAGATGTCAGAATAGAGAAGAGATTTCAGAAACCAGAGAGCCTACTTGTTGAAGATATCTAAACATGCAAGTGCTGTAGGAGCACCTTCTTTTGCAGTTCAGTGAATTCGAGAAAGATATTTTGGCTACCATGAAAAAAATGTTAAAAATCAGAAACCATTCAGGTGATTGCTGGAATAGTTCAACTAAAACTTAATGTGTGTATTGGTATAGTTCAATGTTCATTGTTCTACTCTAAATATGATGAATTTTTTACATAACTACATTGTCAATTGCCACATTTTTTTCCCGTATCTGTTCTTTTCGAGCTTGATAGGGAAAAAGAATATTTTTTTTGCTTAAAAATGAACGAGTACATGTTAAACAGTAGCATGTTGCTTGTGGATTAATAATTGTTTACTTTTAATGTGTGTCTATGTATAATTAGAAAAACACTAGTTGTAGATTAAAAATTAAAAGGCAAATAATTCATCGTAGTTTACTATTATGTGCCAACTCCATGTCTTAAAGTGTTCTTATGTGAGCTGATGTGCTACGCCTAGATTGCTAACTATAAAATATAGTTTTGTAACATCCATTCTCTTTTAACATTGCTTCCCATCCTTGTTTTAGCAGCGGGCATCCCTATGCTACGTAGGAGTTGTTCCCAAAATTATGGGTGCTTTTGACATAACTTTTAGGCTACTTTTCTAGTTGCAAAAGTTAGTTTTGAGAAGCTGGCCTGTTTGGCTATCAATTTCTGCACTAATTTAACACATCATTCGGCCTTTCCAGCCAGTTATTTTTTAATCAGCATTTTCTCAACTAATAAAAACTAAAAACTCTAGTCATACCAAATACACCCTATGTTGGCAAAGAGTGCATTGCTTAAAATCTTTGTTTGCTAGTACACTGGGTTTCATTTAAAAGTTTTTGTTGGTGCTTCACCGTATCTTATCGCCAGATGTAAATGCAATAGATTTATCTCGCTGAATTATTGGTAGGTATCATAGTCAATTCCAATATCATCTAGCCTATATCTTTTAGCTCTTCCATTAATGCTTAGGATATGATAAAATATTTATGAGAATTTATCCTTTATAGTTCTTCTGACATCTGAGGATAATTACATGTAGGATCCTCTCTGTTTGGCGTTGCATGTTATCCTTGCTGATTGGCCCTAAAATTTGGGGCTGAACCCCATGATTTATATGGTATTATGGTCTAGTGTTGACGTATTTGCATAGAATAATGTAAACCCAAAGGTTAGGTTTTATAATATGATAATACCCCACCATTATTTACTCACTTTAGCTTTTTGTGAGTTTCTTGTATCTGTTATCTCAAGCCCTACATTTTGAGTTGACGTGGTAAATATGCCCCCAACATGCTACACTTTAGCCGCCTCTGTTTCTTCCACTGTCTCAAAAAGAGTGCATACCTTCTAGCAATTTATGATATTTTTGTCACTTCCAAGATGTAGGAGTGAATAATCGTATCCTACATGCTATTTGTATTTTTCTCCTTTCACAAGAATTTTGTTCTGAATTGTGAGTTCGAGTTGATTTTCCTAATGACTGGATTTCATTTTAACCACTTAAGGGCTTTAATTTGTAGGGGATTTCTAGGTGGGCTATATTGTGGCGTATATATATATATATTTTAAAAATGATAACTTATAGCACATCCTCTTCCTCACTCAGATGTAGAACAAGCAAGTTTTGTTGCAACTAATAACTAGACTTATAATCTTTTCTAGATTATTTATGATTTTTGCGATTAGTTACTTACTTAGGTTATTTAAAGAATTATAATAAAAAATTGAGGTTTTCTTTCTAAATTCATCCACCCAAACTTGGTGGCTATAAAGGGAAGTTGTGTTGGTAAGAATTTAATATAGCATAGAAGAGCATGCATCATTGTCCATCCAGAGACATCTTACTGATATCCATGAACAAAATTATTACTAATATGACATTGTTGTTTTAGTAATAACTATTGTAAGTAATACTTACTATTTTACCATTAAATTTTTAATCAAAATTAGGTTAACTTATTTATGAGTTCAATAATTAGGTCTGATTAATTAATAAGCTTATTTGCAAAGCTAATTTTAATATTTATGTGATATATTTGTACTTTTATATAGTATAATATATTATATGTTAGAATATATAGTGTTGTAGGACCATGTTGGCACATGATTGACTATGAACACAGGAAATGTTGCCTCACCTAACAGCAAAACATATCACATTCAAGATAAATGTAAACCATTTTACAAGTATGTCATCCATTAGTAACAAGTCTTATTTATGGAAAGACCCACAAAAACAAGAGCACATACTTCTTCATATCAATAACAAATTATAAATCCCCCATATGGTATCGTATTCTAAGTAGGCCGAACTCATGATCACTTGCATATACATGTTATCAACTATATATTGAATGAATTACTTGATTTGATTTTTTTTTTCCTTTAAAAATAAAAAAAATAATGAAATTCATACAGAATTCAGAAATGGGCTAAATGAACTTGAAGTTTCCTGCCTCTTCCTTTTTTTGCTTCAGCATAATGAAAGACAAGAAATTTAGATGCACATTACATATAAATATTTACAAATGCAAAATGCATACACACACAAAAAAAAAAGAGAAAACCACACTGTGAAGCCATCTCTCCATTTAATTGCTTTATTTGAAATATTTACAAGTGTACCTTCCACAAGTTCTTATAACATTTGACTGGCAAGCCACATCAGATATCTGCACTCTTGAACAACGACCTATCCTTCATTAACATACATCAATTCATCAGATATAACTTCAGATATTGGCAAAAGTGTATCCTTTTCAATTCCTTTACCACCATGTTTTCACTTGAAAAGCCAACTTAGACATCTACATCCCTGTGAAGGAAAAACTTTTAAATCCATTTTCTGCTATCTGAACTATCAATGTAACATAATCTCTATCCTATTAAATACTTAAAAGTGACAATTTTTGTGAAGTTTTAGTCATCACTAATGCAGAACGTCCACAAAGAGCTAGCTGACTAACCTTGGATTTAGGCTTCCCTTTGTTACTGTTCGGTTGTACCGGAAACTCGACTGGAGTACCAGGAGTCTTTCTACTATCACCTATTATTTGAAACAAACCGGTGTACTTATCTGCAAGTTCTGGATTTTTCTCCCAGTCCTCGAATGGCGGCACAAGAATATCCGTCCCAGGCTACGATCGAAAAAGAAGGATTATTCATTAATGCATAGCAAGTAATGCAAAATTTAGTTACGAGACAATCATTTTCTTGAAAACAAATGTGTACTGGAGCAAGGAAAAGTGAAAAGATAAAGAACCTACTGTTTCATAGCTGTGCTTTCTAGATCTTCGTCTAGTTTTCCTTGGGGTATGTTCTGATGTTGTTTCTCTCTCTTGTAATGGAACGTTTGCACGTCTACCAGAATGTCTCCGGCTTCTTTTATTTTCTGAATTCATCGTGTCTTTGGTAAATCCTTGCGTACTGTCATCATCCTTACGCTCAGGGGCTTCTTGAACTTTGAGGACCTCGGGTGCATGATCTTGCTGCTGCTACCAAACGAATCAGCAATTTGCTAACATGACTAATGATTGAGCTTAGAAGGTAATGTCTTCCACAAAGAGCTAAAACTGACAATTGAAAGGGTCACTTAGAAAAGAACATCAACAGAATGCGAGTCTTATCAAAACATGTGAAAGAAATGACTGCCATGGTGATGCAAAACAGGGGAGAGAGGACAAGAACGATCTTGCCCTTCAAGGATTAGAGTGTTTTAAATACCAGACTGCTGATCCAACCTTATATTGGTACATAGAACAGGACTAATACTGTTATGAAGAATATATCAATTGTTTGATCTCGGTACATCTAATACATATGTAGTAATGTAGATTACTTTCTTTTATGAAGATCCAGCTGCCCTCATTGAGAAGAATTTATCAATTGTTTGATCTTAGTACATCTAATGCATATGCAGATCAATTATTACCCATAGTTTCATTGAACACAATACTTGTACAGCCTATGATCCTTGTAGTTTCTATGAAATTTATGATTTTGGAGGCATGTATCCTTTTATTTGACTCAGCAACAATATTTATCGAGTAGTGATGAATCAATCCCCTTTGTGATCCATCTTTGATACATAATCGGTCTAATGTTTTTAAACCCTACACACCTATTCCAAAATCCCTGTTGATATTCTACAAGCTACATGGGCACATAGCTGCTACAATAATTCTCAGCTGTAGCTTCACCAGATTAATATGTCAGTCTTATAATAATGATAATCAGATTCACAACCTCACAAGGTGCTTGTTAGTCCTCCAATCCCTCTTTGTCAGTAACTATACTGCCAAACCTGTCCCCTACCCTTGCGGTCCGGATTTTTTCCTTGTACAGCTCATTGCTATTTTCATAAGGTCAAGAATCTATCATGCTGTAAAAGTCGAAAGTTTGATTTCCAGAAGAGTATAATGTTTCTATATGATTGTATCCTAGCATCTATTCTGAAGTTTGATCTGCAAAAGAACTGAACAAGAGTTGATGATAAAGCATATTTTTGCATGTCAAGGGTAGGAATCACATTTATGCAGAAAATGATTCTCCTGCAATTTACATATTCATCTACTCGGAATCAAAATTTGAGACATTTCATTTGGGGTCAAAATTGTAAACCAGGATAACGAGGACACAATCAATCTGTCTAGCAATGTTACAGAATCTATCTTTAGGAATCACATTCATCTGAGGAGCATCATTCAAGATATCTAATCAGCATGTCCAACCATATTCCTACGTCAAGGCATTATTCATCTGACATGAAAGATAGCTGCACAAAGAACTAAAGTATTGGCATAATTCTGAAATTCCATAAATCTGGTCTAAAATTGCTGAAACAGAACAATTCTTGCTGAATCCTTGTGTGCTATCAGAAACAAAACTCCACCACAAACCCCCACAAGGAGAAATGAAGATTTGCTACAAGACAAAATCATTATCCTAATAACCAAAATCACCAAAATTTTCCGAGCCCCCCCAAATCTCATCGCCAAATACCAAAGTCAACGGACTCAATTTTTTGCCCTAAACTCTGATACTAGACATAAGAAGCAGATAGTAGGTGAAGAGCAGAAGAACAAGGAGGATAGATTTCATTGAACATGCTACCTCTCTTTCCCCAACTCTGTCAGTTCAAATCGAGCTCAATACTTATACATCCATCGGATAACCTAGATGAGGAGAGATAAAAACGAAGCAGACGAGCTAAAATTGGCATCGACCGAAAGGAGAAAGCGGAATCTGCGTGATAAATCGTGAGGAAAAAAAAAAATTGATCGGCGAACAAACGAGAAGCTCCTCAGTATGCTCAAGATCCGAATTTTATCAGTCAAACCGAACATCTGGAAACGCCTGAAAAGTCGAGTGACTCACCGCCATCCGATGCTTGGATTCGTCGAACTATTGTAACAAGCCCCCGAGAGCGTCAAAGGCGCCGCCTTGCAGGGCCTCTTTCCGCCCCGATACTACTCACCCGACGCAAGAGAAGAAGGATCCAACGATTTCACGGCGCCTGTGAATCTGCGCAGGAGAGGGAGGCGCCGTGAGAGCCGCAACACATAATATATTGGAGAGGAGGCAGCATTTTGCTGAGCAAGTTCCCCGCGTTGACTATTTAAAATTAACCAGCAAGGCAGCAACTTTCAAAGATTCTCTTGCTTGTATCGCGACGTGCATTTTGACTCCAACTGCATCCTAACAAACTTCCCGCGTGGTAGGGTTCATACAAATATTTAAGTTTCATCTGATAGGGAGATCTTGATTTGACTAGATTTTAGTCGGATTTAAGTGGATTTTAGTCGGATTTAAGTAGATGCAACAATAAGTACTCGATTGTTTTTGGGTGGGGTTAGATTTTAAGGGTTTACCCATTAATTCGATCTAAACTGATATACCCAAAGCGATTCAATTTAATCAAAATATATAACATTTTAACAAATTGAACTCAAATCGAATTTTTTTTTAAAAAAAAACTAAAACCAAATCAAAATCTTGGATTCTATTTGGTTAAAATTTAAGTTAATATGAATTTAATTTTTATATTTTATATTATTATTATTACATTTTTAAGGAAAATATTATTATTATAATATAAATTTAATAAATAATTATTAAAATTTTAATTTATTTGATTTAACCTAATATTTTAGTGTTACACTTAAAATTAAACTATTTTGAAAAAATAAAATCAAACTGTATCAATCTAATCTTGTGTAAAAAACCAAACTAAAAATTTTATTTTGATTTTTTGTGTTGGCCCATAAAGTCAAAAAATATTATAATATGACTCAAATTAACTATTCTAGATAGTACAGGTGAGATAGTAGGTTTAGTTAACAAAATAAAAATATAATTTAATATAATTATTTTAGGTAAGACACGGCTTAATAAAATGATGCAAAATAAAAAAGGTTGACTTTGTTTGACTCTTGAAGCTTCTGACTTGTAAGGCTTGTATGCTACTATTTAATTATTGAAATTAAAATTTAGATGTGTGAATAATTAATTACCCTAATTCTATTTTAAAAATTAGAAAGTAGAACATTTAAAAGCTATCTACTTGAAATTTTGAAATAATTTTTACTAATAATATTTATAAATTATTATATTATTTTCACTAGTAGCATCTATAAATTTATTTTTATATGACCGTTAAATAGTAATTCACATTCTATTTTATTTAATATCTATTATTCACATATGTACCTACTATAATTAGCATTAACTTTTAGTACACAAACTATTTTGATGTGTAATTTATATTTTTATTATGGGGTTGCGTATATAAATATTTCCAGTTTTATAATTTTAAAACAATATTAGGAAAGTGTTGCTATGTCAACCTAAAATTAACACAATAATTTATTTTAATTCAATAATTAATATAAAAATATAATATATCAATTCCAACCAATATTATATTTTCCAAAAGTATTTAAAGATTCATTTTTTAATAAATTGTTTAGTAATTAAATCATTTTAATATATATATATATATATATATATATATATTGTCACGCCCCGGTCGGATCGGTCTAGAATTAGCGCTTATCCGCTTCCTAGAGCCGTCCGGCGGAATACCAGAACGTAACTCGCCCTAGGGTTTCCGACCTTAAATTCGAAACCCTAATCTCCCCGGATAATTTTTCTCCCCAAATACAAGATCGCACGGAGAAATCCCTAACCCCAATTTAGAAATCCGAAAAAGAAACGGAACCCTAAATTAAATACCTCTTCTGATTTTGACCAAGGTCAAAATCAAAGCCTTGCTTACGTCAGCCACGCAATCGCTGACGTCAGCCCTCGAAATCGTCCGCCGCCCGCGTCGATTTTCGCTTCCGCCGCTCGATTTTGCACGCTGACGTCCGCCTGACGTCAGCGTCCCGAATTCGTTCGAAATCGAATTTTCGATTCGATTTCGCCGTTGACGACCGCCGATTTTGACTCACATCGAAGTGCGGGTCATCGTCTTCCTCGCGACGCACGACGCCGCCGCGTCGTTGTTTCTGCCGAGCGCCGCCGTGCCCGGGAGTTGGCCGAGAAAGGGGAAGGTCGCCCGCCTCCCTCGGACCTCGTCGTCGGCAGCCGCCTGCTGCCAGAAGCCGTCGCCGGAAACACCGAAACAGGGGAAGGAAGGTGGAAGAGGGAAAGCTTCGTTTTATTCCTTGAAAACGTTACAAAACTCCTCTTTACTCCGACGACCACCGTCGCCGGTGCCCCCATCCCTCCCTCGCCGGTCATCGCCGGTTACAAGCCATTATTCCTCGCTCTTTTCTCTCACTCTCGTCGACGCCGCCGCGCCGACCTTCGCCCCTTGGCGGCATCAGAGCCCAGCTCTGGAAGGGCGACGGCGCCTCGCCGTCGCCGGTGGAGTCACCCCCGGCGCTCTCTGTGTGGTGACGCCTCTGCGCCCCCTGAGCTCGTAAGCTTTCAGCCTCTTTATAGACGAGCCGCCGCTCGTCTTCCCCTCCGCGTCCGAGTCTCGTGCGCGCTCGCCGCTCGCGAAGCTCGCGTACGTCGAAGTCCGCGTCTTCCGGCTGCCCTGAATCCTCCGCAGCTTCCGAACTCTACGGGACGACTCCGTCGCCGCATCCGTCGTCCGCATCTCCCGGCGGAGAGCCCGTGCCTGAGCTCCGCTTTATCCTCGCGCTTCGCCAGCCGCGTGGACGCCGTCGCCCGCCGAATCAGCGTCACGCGGATGAGACGAAGCCTCTGCTTCGTTTGAGTTGGTCAACCGCCTACGTTGACCGGGCTTCGGTGGCTTGGGCTTGTGTTTGGGGCTTGTGTTCGGGCCTGGGCCGGACCGCTGAACCGGGCCCTAACAATACTCCCCCACCTGATTTGAACATCGTCCTCGATGTTCCATGCAAGTTTGAACACTGGCCTTCCAATGTTCAATGTCCTCCATCTCCAGTCTGATGATGAGTGTTTGCTGCACCATGCTTATAGCAACCTGCATCAACAAATTTGTCAAGGATAATTTCGGACCTGTGGGTCATGGGCCCACAATCATGCTTCACCATATTTGCTGAACTCAGCTGAACCTCGATGTCCCTGACACCGGCATCGACGCCCCTGGCGCCGGCATCAACGCCCCTGGCGCCGGCATCAATGCTATGCATTGGCATCAACACGCCCTGGTGTTGGCATCAACGCCCCCTGGGGTTGGCATCAACACGCCTTAGTGTTGGCATCAATGCTATGCATTGGCATCAGAGCCCCTGCTATGGAAGTGATCTTGCAATCACTGAGCTCTTATAGAGTCTCCTTCGATATCCCCTGACATCGGCATCGACGTCCCTGACATCGGCATCAATGCCCTTAGACATTGGCATCAACACTCCCTGGTGTTGGCATCAGGACCCCTGCCCTGGAAGGACGACACTCCTTGTCGCCGGTGGATCACTTTAGCCTCTGATACCTGTTGTCACGCCCCGGTCGGATCGGTCTAGAATTAGCGCTTATCCGCTTCCTAGAGCCGTCCGGCGGAATACCAGAACGTAACTCGCCCTAGGGTTTCCGACCTTAAATTCGAAACCCTAATCTCCCCGGATAATTTTTCTCCCCAAATACAAGATCGCACGGAGAAAACCCTAACCCCAATTTAGAAATCCGAAAAGAAACGGAACCCTAAATTAAATACCTCTTCTGATTTTGACCAAGGTCAAAATCAAAGCCTTGCTTACGTCAGCCACGTGATCGCTGACGTCAGCCCTCGAAATCGTCCGCCGCCCGCGTCGATTTTCGCTTCCGCCGCTCGATTTTGCACGCTGACGTCCGCCTGACGTCAGCGTCCCGAATTCGTTCGAAATCGAATTTTCGATTCGATTTCGCCTTTGACGACCGCCGATTTTGACTCACATCGAAGTGCGGGTCATCGTCTTCCTCGCGACGCACGACGCCGCCGCGTCGTTGTTTCTGCCGAGCGCCGCCGTGCCCGGGAGTTGGCCGAGAAAGGGGAAGGTCGCCCGCCTCCCTCGGACCTCGTCGTCGGCAGCCGCCTGCTGCCAGAAGCCGTCGCCGGAAACACCGAAACAGGGGAAGGAAGGTGGAAGAGGGAAAGCTTCGTTTTATTCCTCGAAAACGTTACAAAACTCCTCTTTACTCCGACGACCACCGTCGCCGGTGCCCCCATCCCTCCCTCGCCGGTCATCGCCGGTTACAAGCCATTATTCCTCGCTCTTTTCTCTCACTCTCGTCGACGCCGCCGTGCCGACCTTCGCCCCTTGGCGGCATCAGAGCCCAGCTCTGGAAGGGCGACGGCGCCTCGCCGTCGCCGGTGGAGTCGCCCCCGGCGCTCTCTGTGTGGTGACGCCTCTGCGCCCCCTGAGCTCGTAAGCTTTCAGCCTCTTTATAGACGAGCCGCCGCTCGTCTTCCCCTCTGCGTCCGAGTCTCGTGCGCGCTCGCCGCTCGCGAAGCTCGCGTACGTCGAAGTCCACGTCTTCCGGCTGCCCTGAATCCTCCGCAGCTTCCGAACTCTACGGGACGACTCCGTCGCCGCATCCGTCGTCCGCATCTCCCGGCGGAGAGCCCGTGCCTGAGCTCCGCTTTATCCTCGCGCTTCGCCAGCCGCGTGGACGCCGTCGCCCGCCGAATCAGCGTCACGCGGATGAGACGAAGCCTCTGCTTCGTTTGAGTTGGTCAACCGCCTACGTTGACCGGGCTTCGGTGGCTTGGGCTTGTGTTTGGGGCTTGTGTTCGGGCCTGGGCCGGACCGCTGAACCGGGCCCTAACAATACTCCCCCACCTGATTTGAACATCGTCCTCGATGTTCCATGCAAGTTTGAACACTGGCCTTCCAATGTTCAATGTCCTCCATCTCCAGTCTGATGATGAGTGTTTGCTGCACCATGCTTATAGCAACCTGCATCAACAAATTTGTCAAGGATAATTTCGGACCTGTGGGTCATGGGCCCACAATCATGCTTCACCATATTTGCTGAACTCAGCTGAACCTCGATGTCCCTGACACCGGCATCGACGCCCCTGGCGCCGGCATCAACGCCCCTGGCGCCGGCATCAATGCTATGCATTGGCATCAACACGCCCTGGTGTTGGCATCAACGCCCCCTGGGGTTGACATCAACACGCCTTAGTGTTGGCATCAATGCTATGCATTGGCATCAGAGCCCCTGCTCTGGAAGTGATCTTGCAATCACTGAGCTCTTATAGAGTCTCCTTCGATATCCCCTGACATCGGCATCGACGTCCCTGACATCGGCATCAATGCCCTTAGACATTGGCATCAACACTCCCTGGTGTTGGCATCAGGACCCCTGCCCTGGAAGGACGACACTCCTTGTCGCCGGTGGATCACTTTAGCCTCTGATACCTGTTGTCACGCCCCGGTCGGATCGGTCTAGAATTAGCGCTTATCCGCTTCCTAGAGCCGTCCGGCGGAATACCAGAACGTAACTCGCCCTAGGGTTTCCGACCTTAAATTCGAAACCCTAATCTCCCCGGATAATTTTTCTCCCCAAATACAAGATCGCACGGAGAAAACCCTAACCCCAATTTAGAAATCCGAAAAGAAACGGAACCCTAAATTAAATACCTCTTCTGATTTTGACCAAGGTCAAAATCAAAGCCTTGCTTACGTCAGCCACGCGATCGCTGACGTCAGCCCTCGAAATCGTCCGCCGCCCGCGTCGATTTTCGCTTCCGCCGCTCGATTTTGCACGCTGACGTCCGCCTGACGTCAGCGTCCCGAATTCGTTCGAAATCGAATTTTTGATTCGATTTCGCCGTTGACGACCGCCGATTTTGACTCACATCGAAGTGCGGGTCATCGTCTTCCTCGCGACGCACGACGCCGCCGCGTCGTTGTTTCTGCCGAGCGCCGCCGTGCCCGGGAGTTGGCCGAGAAAGGGGAAGGTCGCCCGCCTCCCTCGGACCTCGTCGTCGGCAGCCGCCTGCTGCCAGAAGCCGTCGCCGGAAACACCGAAACAGGGGAAGGAAGGTGGAAGAGGGAAAGCTTCGTTTTATTCCTCGAAAACGTTACAAAACTCCTCTTTACTCCGACGACCACCGTCGCCGGTGCCCCCATCCCTCCCTCGCCGGTCATCGCCGGTTACAAGCCATTATTCCTCGCTCTTTTCTCTCACTCTCGTCGACGCCGCCGCGCCGACCTTCGCCCCTTGGCGGCATCAGAGCCCAGCTCTGGAAGGGCGACGGCGCCTCGCCGTCGCCGGTGGAGTCGCCCCCGGCGCTCTCTGTGTGGTGACGCCTCTGCGCCCCCTGAGCTCGTAAGCTTTCAGCCTCTTTATAGACGAGCCGCCGCTCGTCTTCCCCTCCGCGTCCGAGTCTCGTGCGCGCTCGCCGCTCGCGAAGCTCGCGTACGTCGAAGTCCGCGTCTTCCGGCTGCCCTGAATCCTCCGCAGCTTCCGAACTCTACGGGACGACTCCGTCGCCGCATCCGTCGTCCGCATCTCCCGGCGGAGAGCCCGTGCCTGAGCTCCGCTTTATCCTCGCGCTTCGCCAGCCGCGTGGACGCCGTCGCCCGCCGAATCAGCGTCACGCGGATGAGACGAAGCCTCTGCTTCGTTTGAGTTGGTCAACCGCCTACGTTGACCGGGCTTCGGTGGCTTGGGCTTGTGTTTGGGGCTTGTGTTCGGGCCTGGGCCGGACCGCTGAACCGGGCCCTAACAATATAATGGGAAGTACCTAATCATGCAATTATTACGATGTTTTGTTCTTCTCGACATGATATTCACGTGATTAAAAAATAATGATTTAACAAAAAAAATAATCCACACACTGAACCGGAAACCGCGAGTGCCACGACTATCGGGTCGGGTTCGTGTCCACGGGTTTCCTTCCCGCTCGAACGTCCGGTTATGTACATCGGGTCGGATTCTTGTTAAAAATTCGGATCTGATTTCTTAACGGAGGCGAAGCCGCGAAGGTTGTAGCTCACGTGCCCGCCATCATCCCGTTATAAAAGAAAGACGGAGGGCGATATACAGTTAATTAATTAGTGGTGACACGGCAAAATAAGGATCGCATTGCAGAGTCGGAAGGAATCTCTCTGGTTTGCTTGCTCCTCTACCTTCCCAGATCCGAAGCTCCAAACCCTAGAAAAGGAACCCGGAGGAACGACGCAATCGCCCCCCTGCGCAGCCCAATTCCGACGCTGTTTCCTTGCAGGAGGTGTTTCAGCCTTCTTCTCGTGCTGATCCATCCGTTCCGCGGCCTTCCGGCCTTTTACAGCATCTCTCGGGACCTCCGTCGAGCTACTGCGCCGCGCCACTTCAAATGGCCGCCCAGCAGTCGAGTCCCGACAGATCCTCGCTTTCTGCTCAAGTGGTAGCGGATTTGTCTCCGTATAGGCTTGCCACGCTTTTTCTTGTCTTGTTGTTGTTTGTGATCTGGTGGTTGGTGGTTCAGGTGGGGAACGCGTTTGTCGAGCAATACTACCTCATTCTCCAGCAGTCACCCGAGCTGGTGCACCGGTTCTACCAGGAGAGCAGCAGGCTTGGCCGGCCGGATAGCCATGGTGAGATGAGCTTGGTCACCACCACTGAAGTGAGTGCCAACAACAGGCTGTTTTTCCCGTATTTTTCTGAAAAATCAGATCTTGCTGCCCAAGGTATTCATTTTTCTATTTATTGTGAATGGGATGCAGGCGATCAACGAGAAGATACTGTCGATGGGTCTTGTTAGGGCCGAGATGAAGACGGTGGATGCACAAGAATCGCTTGGAGGCGGGGTGACTGTACTTGTGACTGGGTACCTCACTGGGGAGGACAATGTTAAGAGGGACTTCACCCAGTCTTTCTTTCTTGCTCCCCAGGACAAGGGTTTCTTTTTGTTGAATGACATATTTAGGTTTGTAGAAGAGGCTGACCACCATCAGGGGAACCAGGGTTTTGTGAATGGTGCTGGTGCACCGCATGCTCCCGAGCATGGTTTGTATTGCAATTAGCACAATTCTTGCTGAGTTTTTTTTTTTAATTTGTTCCATTTGGAAATATCAAAACTATTTCTTTTGGCTTCAGATGTCCCTCCGCAACTGGAGCAACAGGCCCAAGAAGAAACAGTTGCAGTAGAAGATGAGGAGGAGAACAATGAGGAAGTCTATAATCCCTCAGAAAATGGGGAGGTGGTGGAAGAAGAAGAATCAACAGGGGAGGTGATCAATGAAGTTCCAAACAGTTCTCCGTCAGAGGTAGTTGAATCAAGTGTTGTCACTGCCCAAGAAGAGATGCCAAAGAAATCTTATGCTTCAATTGTGAGTGGTTAATTCAAAACATAGTTAGAATTACGCATCTTCACGATAATGTCAATTCTTGTTTGGTCAAAATTATCTACTTATCTTGCAAAAAAAAAAAAACCCAGACAATGTTTGTACTTGCTCTTTGCTTGTCATTTTTTTCTATCATGAAACTTTATTTTCTAGTTGTTAGTATCCTAGTGAATTTTGACTAATTAGGAAAAATCTAACAAATAGATATGTGGTCCTATTTGTTTGTTTATGGTTTTATTCAATACTCATTTTAATGCGGCTACTTAGTAACATGTTCAATTACCATTTTAGCAAGCCACTGATTATTTAACATAAGTCTACTTAGTAATCTGCCCCATTTAACTTGAAGTACCATTAGTTTCATGACTTGAAGTTCTCCTTGGCCTTGTGCAGCATTATTTCTTTCAGAACTTGAATGTAAATTTATAATACAAGCACTTATCAAAAGACTTGTCTGGAAGAATCCAGAAATAGTTGAACAGTTTTAGGGTATAAAAATGATGTATAACAGGTGAAAATTTACAATAGTGTTGTTATTGGAGAACCATTGTATACAAGCTGTATGCCTTTCTACCAATAAACAAATATTCAAAAAAGATGACTCATCCTGTGTGATTAGTGAACTATTATGAGAATCTAGTTGTAATAATATCCTCTTGGTTCTCGGATGCAGGTGAAGGTCATGAAAGATAGAGCTTCAGGATCAACTCCAGCACATGCACCAACGTTTAGACCAACATTAACTCGACCAGAACCACAGGTAGTTCCTGCTCCAGCAGCTCCTGCAACTGATATGCCAATCAATACTACTGCCACAGAAAGCAGTGATACCCAAGAGGCAGAAGGTAACTATGATACTGAATTCTGTATCTTTGCTAAAATTCAAAATCTGTTCACTCTTTGGAAAATGTCTTGAATTTCATCATTGGATATGCTTCTTTTCAGCTGATGGTTATTCGATATTTGTGAAAAGTTTACCTTTGGATGCAACACCTGATCAACTTGAGCAGGAGTTCAAAAGATTTGGTCCGATTAAGGCTGATGGTATACAAGTTAGAAGCCACAAGGTTACTTTTTATACCTTAGGCTTTTAGTAATTAATTTCTATTATACCACTGTTTTTTGCTTCCAGTAATCTTAAAAACCTAAGGTTTTGATTATCCACAGCTGCAAGGTTTCTGTTATGGATTTGTCGAGTTTGAAGTGGCTGGTGCTGTTCAACTTGCAATAGAGGTGAATCTAGCTGTGATTTTTTGTATTGTCTGCATCTGATAAACTCGCTGTTGGATTATTAGTTAGGTTCCACGTAATATTGTAAATCATCAATTGAAAAGGTTGAATTCAATCCAAACTGAATCTTTTCTGAGGGTAATATGGCAACATATGAAGTAAAAAAATTATTGCTAACCAAGTTCTTAATTTTTACAATGGAATTTTGGTTAATGCTTCATCATTCACAATAACATAAAATTCTTAATGCTTAAAATCAAAATCAAACTTTGGTTGTTTCATGTGCCAATAAAACGATGCAAAATGTAGACTCACAGTAGATGTCTTCTATGAAACTAATTTTTGGAATGTAGTTTCAGGTTCAATTGGAGTAATATATGGCTAATAGGATTAGGTGTGGACATAGTTTGAGAGCGTATGCTCAACACTATTTATGAGCCACATTCTCTGAACCCATGTCTGACTTATGACTTCTGATTTAGGTAGCCAATCAGGCTAGCAAGGTCTATTTGAAGTAGCAAATACAAGTGTCTGATTTATTTTATTATAAAGTATGCTAGTTGCCAACTTTATTCATTGTTTTGTTCTTTGAAGGACATCTATAAATAGAATTTGCATTATTTAAAATGTCAATTGATGTGTTTGATTTTTCCTATATTCTTGTCAGCAGTGGTTGCAAATTGTCATCAAGTCTAGTAGTATACATCAGCAGGCCGCATGTTAATTGAGTTTTAGAGCTGCGTTTTTGTTCTTAGCAGCCTAGCCTTTGTGACAGCAAAGTGTCAATTTTATTTTTCTGTGATTACAATTGCTTTTTTATGTTAGTTTCTTGGCACTTTTGGCTGCACTATTGATGTTCATTGACTACATGTTTCTGGATTTATTTTCTTATTTTTTTTAATAGTTTACTTTATGTCAAAGGTGCTAATTAGCTCAACTAGGAAAGATATTAGTTTTTGATATCTAGGATCAAATTCTGCCTCTACCATCACTATCACTTGCCTCCTTGCACAAATAAAATAGTTTATTTTATGTCTCAAACTTTCAATGGCTATTAATACTCTTTTTTTTGCACTTTTGTTTTATTTTTTTTTTACATATTTTAGCTTGTTTATGTAATAAACTTAGATTCAATGTAAATAAGCTATTCTAAGTGAAACAGTTGGAAGTTGGTCATAATTATCAATTAAAGCTTGATCACTTGGATAACATTTGCAAAATATCCACTGTGACTTCTTTTTTTATTAGTTCAGGCTTCGCCTGTAATGATTGGTGGTCGCGCAGCTTATGTTGAAGAAAAGAGGGCTACAGGATCACGAGGCAAGTTTTTCTTTTTTTTGTAGACGAAATCGTTTACATTTTTACTGCATTCTTTATTTTATTCTTTTACATGTAAGTTAGTACAGTTGAGTCATTTCTTTTAGTTACTTTGCTTTCAGTTGTAATGTAACTAGTGACACTCAGTTTGTGATGGCCCATATTCCTATCCTTACTTTTCAACCTAGACATCTTCGGCTGTACTCTAGTATAAATTTTTTTCAAACTTTTTTCGCTGCAGTTGGTAACAGAGGAAGATTTCCTCCAGGTAGAGGGGGTGGGTTCCGCAATGATGCGAGAGGGCGTGGTAATTATGGTGGTGGGAGGGGTTACGGCAGAGCAGATTTTAACACCAGACCCGATTTTGGGGGCAGAGGTGGTGGTAGGGGAAGATATTCAAATCGTGCAAGTGATGTTGGATATCAGAGAGTTGATCATCTAGAGTCCAGTGGTGGTCGTGGAAGCAATGCTGGTTCATCAGCCAGAGCAACTGTCAGAAATTGAAAGAGGGTGGCATTGGCATTATCAAGCTTGCTTATTGGCACGTCAATTGGTTGGATTATATAAATAACTATCTTTTTTCTATTTTATTTAACGACAGTTAAGTGCTTTTCTACTGAGTTGGGAGGTTTTTTGTTTTGTTTCTTGCACACTATTTTGCTAGCAGCAGACACGATAGAAAATTCTGACTGTAGAATGTCGATGTGACGAGAATGTTGTTTGACCACTATTACTACTTGTATCGGCCCTTCAGGATAGGATTTTTTTGTAGTTTCTTGTTCTCTTTGTAATGAAAAACTAGAATTTCAGTTTTCTTCCTTTTAACTGTTGGTGGATCTTAGCGCGTGTGACCGAATTTGATTGGAAATTCATATGAAAGTATTTATGTTGTTGGAAATTATACTGGCATGTCTGGGGATGGTTAATCTTCCATGAAGCTTGTTCTTTATCGTATTGTCTTGTAATCCTGTGTATTAAATATCGGTTTGCTCCCATTAGTTATCTGCTCCTCGCTCATCTTTGGCCTCTGCCCTTATTGTTTTTTTTTTTTTTTTTTTTTGTTTTCATAGATTGTACCTCTTCAGATATAATGCCGTGGTATATTTCAATGCAAAGTATGTTGGAACATATTGTTATGTACTGAGCTTCTCGCATCAAGATGAGCAACATTCATCCGGATTCTTTGGGAATCTAATACTAGAATCCCTAACATGTTATATATATATATATTACCCTAGTGGGCAAAGAACCACTGAATGCTTGTCCCACATGCATTCCTACAATTCAGACAACATTAGCTCTTTAATTTAGTTCCTTATAGAAAGTATAACAATAATCTGTTTATTCCCACTGCAGTAAATGCTAATAAAAGGCTCTTTCGTTGTCCTTTTTCATTTCATTAATCTAAGCTGATTGATTATTAAACCTAACCAGGAAGTACGACTATTTTTTTTTAATTAATTCGTCACCACTGAACTCATGTTCTCTTCCTAGAAGAGAGAAACATTTTATGTAAACATCCAAAACAAGGATATTTCTGCCGGTGCCCGTTCCAATGTCTGCTCTGGTCAACGCCCATCTCTTGAAGGCCAATCCTGAACTACCTTTTAATCTAATATGGACAGTCTGATTGAATGTTCATTGACAGTTGACACCTTCCCTACAAAACCAATGAGTTAGGAAGCAAAGATGTGACGCCTGCAGGAGAAAGCCAAAACACAAGTTCCAGAGCATCACAAGATAAAGGCTTGAGCAAGCTCACTCACTCCCCACTCATTAAGCCCTTCTTTTTGCCACCATGATTCTCTCTGCCACAGCTTCCTTCTATTGGGCATCAGCTTCACCTCTCCAGTGAATTCAGATTTCGGAACTAGTTCCCTTGCTTCTGATACTGCACAGCAATGGGCCTATAGATTTCAATGATTGAACTGCATGTCATCCAGCACATTTATTGGAGACATTCATGAACCTAAAGAAGGGAGGGGGGCATCCTTGAGACTTGAACGGAGTGGTGCTAAAATGGTTTTATGGGACATTTAATATGTGCATTGATGAACAAGGGCAAGGAGGGAGAATGGAGAGGAGATAGCGAGGGAATGGGCAACCAGTGCTTCCTATGATGATTCATGTGTGGTTGCTACATCTTTACTAGATTCTCTTGCCATTACTCATTATTATTTTCTCTTGCCATTGTCATCTTACAAATCATGCGATGAGTAGTCCTAAAATCAACTTAACTGAAATGACCACTGATTTTCAAAAATAGATTGATGCTTCTTACTTTCACTGATTTGATATTGTTCTCAGATTGTAAACACTAGCAGAACTGATAATTTCTTCTTTTTTTTTCAGGGAACTTTGTTTAATTGAAAAAGAGCAATAATACTAAGATGAAAACCTTGGTGATAAATAGCGTTGAATTAACCCAAATCCTAACAATCATATCTAAATCTATCTTAATAAGTTAATTCAGTTGTAAATATATAAGTCTTAACAAGTTCTCGATTAACTCCTATCAATTAGCCTTATGGATAAGTTTGTCATCATAAAAAAAATTTATTGACCTACAGTATCTAGATTATTATGATATCTCATTATGAAGCCTTAGTCCTAAACACAAGGTTAGTTATTTTTTGATGCAGATTAAAAATAAAATCAAATAAGAATATCCAGTATCTCTTTATCTTTATCTTAAGGTTATGTTCTATTGGATGAAATTTATAGTGGAAAAAATAAAAAATACAATAAATACTGTGGAAAAGATAGAAAATACAATGAATTCATTATTTCCACTGTGGATGAATCATCCACAGAATATAGCTTAAATGTTATGTAAAAATATAAATGTAAAAGATACAGTATAGAGATATGGCAGGGTCTCTTTTGTAAATTTCGCAGCCCAAATATGTGGGAAATTTTGATTTGAGTCATAACTGGACTAAAGTGATGCTAGTGAGGTAACAAATTGGAACTGCTCACGGGATGCCGCCATGATTTTTGCCAATATTAAAAAAGAAAAAGAAAAAAAAAATAGTCGAGCTAGAATAGATTCATTAAAAATCAACCTAGCTTTTTCTTAATCAACAATGTATTTTTTGATAAACGTTTATTTCATTTTCTTTTCTTTTTTTTTTTTTAAAAAAAAATTGATCAATTTTAAACAACTGATCTTCCTACAGGATTGCAAATTAAATGATTTTTTTATATAAACAAAATGTCAAAATCATCTCCCGCTTTGTCTCTCTCGTTCGCTCGCTCAGATGAGCAAGGTTAAAAGGCAAATCATTCACCACCGCCACCGCCACCGCCACCGCCACCGCTCTCAAGTCACCTACTTTGTCCTCTTCCCTCATTGCCTCAACTTTTAAATTGCGCTTGCCCCTCTGTCTTTCTCTCTCCGCCACCGCCACCTTTCGCACCAAAAGAAGAAAAGAGGAGGCATTTTGTGCGTAATTCTCTCTTAGATTTCCCTTCCTCAATCCTTTTGTGAACCTCATGGGTCAATTTGACCATTCGAGAATGGAAAAGGAGGCAACTTTGGAGGCAAATTGGCATTCCGCCGGTGCCATGCCACGGCCGGATCTGGGTCCTGGCTCCGCCGCGGACCAGCTTCCGCAGTGCTTCTTCAGCCTGAATGGGAAGCAACCACTGCCCCGTTACCCCAACTTGGAGTCAGCGCTCAGCTCCCTCGTCTCCTCGCCTTCTTCCCACCCGGCCCCCGCCGCCAATGGCGCAGTCATTGGAGAGCTCACCGGCAGGCTAGGAACCATCTGCAACTCCGGCGAGATATCGCCGCCTGCTCACCACAGGAGCGCTAGCACTTCTTGCTACAGCACTCCACTGAATTCCCCTCCAAAACTCAATATTTCAGCCATCGATTACCGCCAACGTGGCCACATAGGGCTCCCGCTCCCTATGCCGGTGAGCCCAATGCCTGGAGCCTACTCCGTGCCGTTCTCGGTCGGTCCGTGGTTTGTGGAAGCCGCCTCGAGGGATCCTCGCGTCGGAGGTATGCTTTCAGGGGTCTCGAACAATGAGTCTGAAAAGGCATTCTCAGGATCTCGAATTGGGGCTCCGAAGATCGGGGGTGAGGTTGGGACGCTGACCGCTGCTCAATTGGAGATGGAGATCGGCGATGGGCAGGAGGAATCATCCATGTCCGACCGGATCACGGTGGCGGCATCATCTGTCAGAGGCATCACTGACGGCAACGCGAGAAAAAGGAAAGCAGCTGCAAAGGGGAAAGCAAAGGAGACACCTTTATCCTATTCCGCCACATATCCATCAAATGTATGATCCAAATTGCTTCTTTTTCAAACCTTGCGGTAATTGTGTGTTCCTGTGCTGATAATTTCTAAATGCAGATGAACAGTGAGAACATCGATGCAAAGAGGAGAAAAGCAACTGGAACAAATGCTGCCGGAAACGATGCAGAGGTTAAGATGGAGTCTGAACAGATGGCGAATACCAATCAGAAACAGGGCAAGGGTTCCGATGCCAAGCCGCCTGAATCTCCCAAGGATTACATCCATGTGAGGGCGAGAAGAGGGCAAGCTACTGATGCTCATAGCTTAGCTGAGAGAGTAAGAATGAAGAATTGTTCACTGTTCATGAGAGTGTATGATTAATTCCTCCAGAATCCATTATCGTGATATCATTCATTCACCAGGTCAGAAGAGAGAAGATTAGCGAAAGGATGAAGTTCCTGCAAGAGCTTGTGCCTGGTTGTAACAAGGTAGCGAGCTTGTTGCTTCTTTAAGTTTCAGAGATCTCATGGCTTAGATCTGTGCAAATTATTTGACATTGTTCTGGATTGCAGGTAACTGGTAAAGCTGTCATGCTGGATGAGATCATCAACTATGTGCAGTCATTGCAGCGACAGGTTGAGGTATTGACATGTGCAGAGACCCAATTTGGTGCAATGCATAAGCTGAAATATTCATCTGAGTTCCAATTTTTTTTTCAGTTTCTGTCCATGAAGCTGGCCACACTGAATCCACATCATAACAACATAGAAAATCTCCTTTCAAAAGAAGTGAGTTTTCACTGATAATCTCCATATGTTCTATTGAATTCATCAGCTCAAGCACTAATTTGGATTGTGCTTGTGAATTCAGATGTATCAAGCAAACAGACCGATGCCACCACCAATTTATACTTCAGATATTGCGACTGCAGGCTTTTCATGCCATCATCAATCTCAGGCAACCCCGATTGTAAGCTCAGACCTCGAACCATCGTTCTCGTTAAGTGCGCTTGAATCTCAAACCATGCAACTCGACGCATTCGTCGATGCTAACTCTCAGGTACACAGTGCAGCCATAGGTTCTAGTACCTTCAATTATTTATCTTTGACATTCATTAAACTGCTAATCCTTATTCAGCTTGGGGAGTTTTGGGGGGCTGACTTGGAGAGCGTTGCTCAGATTGGTTTTGGACAGAACCAGGAGACTGCATTCTCCCAAAGTTTTCATGGTAAGTCTATCAGAATATTAAAAGTTCATTAGATTAAAAAAATATTGCAATATTAATGCTATATGTGTTCTTTGACACAGGACAAACGCATGCAAATCATATGAAACTAGAACTCTGATTACTGTTATTTCAGATTATAAGAAAGAAAGAATTGAAGGCCTCTGTACATAACCAAGAGGTTTCTTGTTCAGAGCATTATAGACTTTTTGACTTCCGAATATTAGTTCTGAGCACATAATTTATGTGAAGATTTCTTGTTGAAGTAGAAGATTGTAACAAATAAAAAGCTGGGGGATTCTGGAACTCAATATAATGATGTGGTTTTTCTACTGCCATGAGTGTCACTGATCATAAATTCAGAAGTGTACCAATATATGTTGAAATGAGAATCCAAAATCCTACTTCTTCTACATTTAGAACATGCTCTTTGAATTGGAATCATTTGCATTGAATACAGAAATGCGCAGCATCAATCTTAGCTTGTGCGTTGTTGTTTATCAATTACTGGTTTACGTTGTACCCAATGCCGATGTTTGGCAGGGGTCAAACAAGTAGGAAAAAGAAAAATCTTTGTTCAGAAGTCTATTTGAGTTTATTTGGGTATCAGTAGATCTGATTCATACTAGAAAGTTAGGCGAGTCTTTGAAAGCATTTCTGCCGTCATTCTTCACTTTCATTATCTTAATGTTTGTTGACTTGATCAGCTATCCTTGCCATTTCCTCTGGCTAATCTCATCCCCATCTCATCCATAGGTTCTTATCAGCATACTGTAGAACAAGCGTCGGATGCGAAAAATATAAACGTCGGACTCTAACCTGTCACCTTATCAAATCTAAGATGGTGCTAATGTCCAATAATTCTATGAATCTGAATGCTGTTCTAGATCATAGTCAACTTCCGCAAATTGAGGATGAAGGCTAAGGCAGTTGGCATGTCCTTGTACAGTGTTGCAATCGTATTCTCTTTTTTTTTTTCAGTCGTTTAAAACCTGGGGTATTGATCTGTTTGCATTGCAGTACTAGTTGGTGCATGTGTCAATCCAGCCTACCCTTGTGGACAAAACATGAGAGCTTTAATTGCCAATAAGGATGAGAAATGGTTCAAAACTTACACAAGGAGAATTATTCATCAGTGGATGAGAAGATCTCATCAAGCTGTTCCCTTTCAAGGTTCAACTCCACGAGCTGAGTGAGGATTATTAATGGCTCAATCAAATCAGTGAAAAACTTACATATATTTTCTTTTACAACAATCAAAACTCAGAGACTTTTTGTAAGTTGTCCAAATCCTTGAAACAATGATCTCTCTTTAAGATGCACGTATGGCAATAATTGAAATCAGGTCCCTATCATAATTAACATAGGATGAGTACCCCCAAATTTTCATGTCTTGAGTGATCAAATGTCAGCATCATCCATCTGGATCTGGCTGTTGAATGTCACCACTCTCAGTCAATTATCATTGTTTCTTATTAATGCAGGCGCCGTTTATTGACCATCAGAATGCATTTTTAAGAGGCCTGGAAGAGGATTAAGGTACTAGATTTTCGATTGGGATGCCTCTAAAAGCATGATCATCACAAGAGTCGGCAAGTGAATGGGCTGCTGGCAATAAAGGATCAATATTTGTACCTACTTTTCAAAATAAATTAGAGTCATTTATAATAAAACAATCATGATTTGTTAGATGATCAACATTAATATGGATCAGTGAAGGTTTGCTTGAGGTTATCTCGCAAAGTCAACCTAGTTTGTTTTGCCTTGATGATCAAGGCTAAACGATGCTCATTTACATCAACTTAAACTGTTTCTTCCTTTTATGCATCTTTCTTTTTGGAAACTAGATAATTTTGCTCCTTCATCATCTCGTACTTGCACAAACATACATAGGACATTAAAAATGTGTGCTTATGTACATACATGCAATATAAACGTGCATTTGCACTATATGCATGCACCTACATACTATACATGTTAAGTGTATATCACATGCATAGGATCATGTACTCGTTGTAACTTGATATAATAATTTGTCAAAGTCAAAAACGCCACAGTAGAAATTTGATTCATAAGTACACCTGACAAAACTTGACTCGACCCATTGATTCGACCTAACTTGATACGAAGTTAAGTGAATTTGAGTCAGCTATAATTGTGTTTGGGTCATAAACAGGTCAACCCGTTTATGATCTAAAAATAATCGGGTTGTATTGGGTTATAAACGGGTTGACCCGCTTAACCCGTACATTATATATATATATATATATATTGAATATAGGTCTGCCCAATTCAAATAGTAGCCTATAAACTCAAATCTCTTCTAAAACCCAAATTTTGGTCCACCCTATAATACTAAATTTTTATCAATTTATTATTTATATATAAAATATGAATAATAAATTTATAATCAAATCATGTCAGGTCAAGTAGGTAGTGTTAATAAATGACTCATTTAATAAACAAGTTATTCAGATCGTATCGAGTAGACCCGATTATATTCAGGTTATATTCGGGTTAGACAGTTTGACCCAATTAATTAAATGGGTCATATTTGAGTTGACTTAATCAGGACACAGATCACAATTGACACGACTCGTTGACTTGAATTGCAAGTCTTTCATAAGAAAAAAAAAAATATTTTTTAGTCCCTACATCGAATTTAAGCTTTAATTTCCCGGAAGCTCTTCAAATTACAATTTGTCCCTAAAGTTCAAAGCTATTTGTCAATTTGGTCCTTTCACCTCTCTCAATTTATATAATTGAATACTGAATATTTTTACACAAAATTATTGTTATTATTGTTATTATTCTTATTAATTTCAATTGCATTTTGGAGTCAAATGTCCGAATTTAAAGGACTAGTAAGACTGGAATTTGAAAGACTAAATTAAAAAATTCCATTACAATAACAAAGAAACAAAATTTCATCATGATCATAAAACTATTTTTTAACATAACATATAGAGTATGGGACAGCAAACGTGTCTACAGACAAGCACGTGCTACTCAGAAGCATCACTGCTTATTAATTTACATTTACATTTTTTTCGTCACAATGATAAGTGAATCAAGCTGATAAGAAAATCACTACCGTTGACTAAAAAATGGTCAATTCCTTTTGATAAAAAAAAAAAATCCCTGGGCATGCGTATCCATGCAGTACTAGATTTTTTTTTTCCTTTTTTAGGATACTATTTGTTTGCAGCTCAGATTCGTAATTAATTAATTATCTACCACAGTGGCCACTGCTACGCACCGACGGCGGCTGCATTGAGCCCGCCGCCACCGATCCGGCGTTGCCCAGCGGTCCTCCGACGTATTGATGCACCACGATCACGGACACAGTCATTGCTAAATCTGACGACGCCAGCAAATCCCCGATCGGACCCAGCTCCGGGCACTCCGTCCACTCCGTCAAACCTGCCGTCAGGGCCGACACCCCCGGCCCCTGGCTCCTCCCCACCACGAACAGGTCAAAATCGTTGACCCCCATCGCCCGAATCGTTGCCACTGTATCCTCCGTGCTGCTCACTTCCTTCTCCACGTACAGCACCGAATCATTGGCCGCATTGCGCGCCCGGAAGTCGTTCATGTACTCGCTGTCGAGATGTTGGTCTTCCGACTTTTCGGTCAGGATATTGAGGACCCTCGAGTCATGGAAGGAGCCCGGCGAATTTGGCGGCGTGGCTTCCCTGCCTAGGATGAACCGCACGACCGTAAGGTAGAAAGAGGGCTGCTCGGTGACGCGCAGCGCGAGGGCGAGCGCCTCGCGGTCGTCGGGCCCGCCGAAGAAGAGCAAGGCGGTTCGGTAGAACTGCTGCTGGCCGTGAGCCGCACGGCCCTTGCTGCTGAGCCCGCGGTCGACGAGGATACCGACGGAGCACGGCGAGGCGGCGATCACGTTTTCGTTGAGCAGCTTGATGGCGGGGTTGATGGGCTCCATGCCGCCGTCCACGGTCTGCTGCTTGTGGAAGGGGAGGATGATCATGGTCACGTGCTTGTCCTCCGCGAGACCGCAGACGTCCTCGTGCATCGTCGTGTAGGGGGAGACGACGGTGAGAGTCTGCACTGAGATGCCGCTTACCAGCTGCTCGTAGTTCTCGAAGGCGTGGAAGATGTGATCGGACTGCGCCTGGGTGCCGGTGAGCGCCTTGCGGCAGCCGGACTGATGGACACTGTCCTGGCCGTGCACGGCGAGCAGCGCGGAGGAGCGGCCCGTGAGCTCGACGAGGTGAAGCGCGTAGACAAAGATGGGCGAGCGTTTGGTGGGGTTGGACATGTCGAGGAGGGAGATGATGGACGGCACGTTGCGGGTGTTGTGCACGCAGGTCAGCACGCGGAGCTCCGTGTCCGGCTTCGTCCGCTGAAGGTTGCGCCGCCTGTACCCGATTAAGCGCCGCGTTGGGCGATTCAGTAACGCCACGGCCGGCGTCACCACCGCCGTCACTATCAACGAAGTCAACAGCAACACGGAGAAGGATTGCTCGTCAAGAACCTAATGGCGGCAACAAGCCACATGAATAGTCAGACCGATCGAGTTTGTGCGTAAAAATAGGAAATCAAACCAACGTGCTTGATCAGACGAGCATGTACCTTATGATCTTTACCAATGTTGAGGACGATCAACTCCACCAGACCCCTCGTGTTCATGAGGAAGCCAAGCGAGAGACCCTCGCGCATTGGCATCGTGTAGATGACAGAAATCACAAAAGTTCCGGCCAATTTGCCGACGCTCGCTAGCACGTACACCAGGATGAGCAACGCCACGGTCTTCCCGTCCTCGACTTTGGTGAAATCTGCGCGCAGCCCGCTCACAACGACGTATAATGGCACCAGCAAGCCCGTCACGAAGTCCTCCAGCTTTTCGATCAGAGCCACCCCGATAGGGCCGTTGGGGATCACGAGACCGAACACGAAGGCCCCGAAGACAGAGTACATGCCGATGATGTCGGTCGAAGCCGCCGCAAGCATCATGAAGTTAACAATGAAACACACATGCAAGTCGCTTAGCGTCTGGCCTTCCGGAATCTTTTGCATCAGCCACCACATGACCGGGCGCACGCAGCAGAAGCAGAACACTAGGAACCCTACGCCGGAGATCAACACCCAGACCGAGGACAGTATGTCGGCTTCGGGCACCATCAACGCGATCGACATGGGGAGCAGGATCCACAAGATAGCGTCGCTGATAATGGCGGCGGACATGGAGAGCCGCCCGACCTCCGCGTTGAGGAGCTTGGTCTCGGCCAGGACACCGGCGAGCACGGGGACGGCAGTGACGGAGAGCGTGACGCCCAGGAAGAGGAGGAACGCGGCAACGTGCACGTCGTCGGTGGCAATGTTCTTAAGTAAGAAGGCGGTTGTGGTGCCGAGAGTGAAGGGGAGGACGACGCCGACGACGGCCACCACGAACCCCTTCTGCCCCGAATCTCGCACCACGGCGAGGTCCATCTCCGTGCCAATGAGGAAGAGGAAGAGGAGGAGGCCGAGGTGGGCGAAGGTTTCCAGGACCAGCATGCTGTGTAGAGGGAAGATGGCGAGGCTGAATGACTTCGACCGCCCCATCACCGAGGGGCCAAGGATGATACCGCCCTGCAGCGAAGAAACGAGGCCATGTATAAGGTTTCTCTTTCTCACAACTTGGATTTTACTATGAATTTTTTACAAAAAAAAAAGAAGAAGAAACTTTCTATTGTCTCAGCAATAGCGCGGGGCTGGTGGAAAGGCTTGATGAGGAGGGCGAGGCCGCGGGTCACGAGGACGATGAGGACGATTTGGAGCATGAAGAGGGGAAGGGAGAAGGAGAAGGGATCGATGCCCGACCAGATGCCTTCGGTGGCGGTCATCGTCGGGGCGAAGCACAAGACATTGTTGGAGATGATGCCTGTGCTATTGAGCGGAGTCTCCATGTTCAATCAAAGAGCATTGCAAGCTGCGGTGGCTGGAGAAGAGAAGGCACACAACGAAGGGGCGAGGCGGTGGAAGGAAGGGAAAGAATGGGGAAGGGAAAGTAGAAAGTCAAATGTGGTCAATATAGACGTCAGAGAACGATAGGTTTGATATTCAAGAAAGAATTAAGTAAAATGGTGCTATAGTTTGACTGGTTGACCGGCGTTTAGAGATGATAAGAATGGTGATATAGGGAGACTTTTAAACAATACCTAAATTAATAATTAGGTTATTATTTTTATAAAAAATGTACTAATAGTATATATGTCTTACCATAATTTTTAAATAAATGTTTATTTTCTTTAAAAAATATTTCACTATGGAAACTTGAAATAATTTCATTAATTGTTTCTTTTAAATGGAAAAAAAAAAAGAAAAGATGATGCAGCCAAATCCGGGAATTAATTAAAATTTGCGTGGATAGATAAAATCTGCATTAATGGCAAGGATGCGTTATGCACTGCTGATAATATTCTATAAACATGCACATAGATCTTCTGACCTTCCCTTCAGGCCACCTAAAGCCAGAGAATTAACAAATCCAGGCGAGCAGATGATCAGGTGCGAGATGGGGGACGATGAGAAGTCAAGCTTTGAGGAGCCCAGGCGAGTGTTGAAGGTGGTGCTTGCCGAGTGTCAACTGCAGGATGTCGGCGTTACTCTCATGAGAACTATAGGAAGGCACTGACAATCAAATTCTTGAACTTTTTTTCTTTGTCGATTCTTATGTTCATTTTAGCGAAAAACTAAGACTGTGTTAATGGATCTGCAGGGAGGGCTTTCAGAATCTGGATCCCTTCATCTTGCTGGATCAGTTCACAGGTTCGTTCGCCCATAAGATCTTAATCTTGTTTTTAGGGTTTTCATTAACAGTTCGAGTTCTTCTTTAATTTCTGTTCTTGATATCTCAGTGTCTGAACCTGCTGGATTCCCAGACCATCCTCACAGAGGTTTGCCCTAGCTCTTGCATCTATGTCTCACCACATATACTAGATCTAAAACAACGGGTTTAGAATTTTTAGAATGATCTGGAGAACTATAATGGAAGAACTGCAAAGAAAACGAAATCATGAATTTTGAGGATTCTGAAACAATGAACTGCAGTTCTAGGCTGATACTTGTGTAAATTTTCCAGGTTTTGAGGCAGTGACATACATGCTGCAGGTATAATTCCCTTGACAAATTTCAGAAGAATTAAAAGGTGTTCATCAAAGGTCGATTTGATATCACTTTATTCGCCTCATGCAGGGATCCTTTCGTTACCAAGATGCAGCCACTGGCCAAAAAGGCACAATCACCGCAGGAGACATGCAAGTAGTGCATGATTGTGTGTTTCTTCATGATTTTGTTTCTGTTTAATTCAAATTAAATAGGATTTGTGGATGCAGTGGATGAGTGCAGGCAGAGGAATTATTCACTCAGAAATGCCAGGTGGAGAAGGCGAAAACATAGGGTTGCAGCTGTGGATCAATCTTCCCTCCAGCAACAAATTGTACAAACCCTAATCTTAATTTCCTATACTTTTGGACAGATTTAGAGAACCAACTTTTGATACTTGCTCAAATTAAGGATGGAGCCGAAATACCATGAAGTCAAAAGCAAGGACATGATCAGCGTGGCACAGAGAGACGGCGTCCAAGTCCGAGTCATCACCGGCGAATCCTTCGGCAAGCGCTCGCCGTTCCGCACGCAAACCCCGACCATGTTTTTAGATTTCACGTTGGCGCCGGGGGCGAAGGTGGAGCACCCGGTCCCCTGGGGATGGAATGCCTTCGTCTACGTAGTTCGAGGAGAAGGCGTCTTCGGGGACCCGGAGGCAGCTCCGGCAACGGGGGACTGCGCACTGGTGCTCGGCGGCGGCGATGGCCTCCGAGCGTGGAACCGGTCGTCGGAGCCGCTCCGGTTTCTGCTGGTAGCTGGGGAGCCGCTGGGGGAGGCGATGGTGCGGCATGGACCATTCGTTATGAGCACGCAGGCGGAGATAGAGGAGGCGATTTGGGACTACCGGAGCGGCAGGAATGGATTCGAGAGCCGGAGCGGTGAAGTAGGGACAGAAACCTAAGGGATTGTGCATGTGGAGTTGAAAGATACTATTGCTTTTTTCTTTAAAAAATAAATTGTTATTTTAATATTGTGATAATTGCCTATATAATCTGTATCTTTTCATAATTTAATGATTGTTTTTAATTTGTAGAAATCAAACCATAAAAATAATCATCGTTACAATTTTTTTTAATAAGAAATAAAAAATTATCACCTATTGAGATTTTATAATAATTTTAGCATAAATTAAAATAGTATGCAAAGATAGAATATAATTTTGCTAAAGTAGAATATGACTTTGCTTATGATTTTGTTAAGATAGAATATATTAACTCTTCCTAAAAGTTTTTGTAAAAATATTTTTTCAAGATTTTTTTCCCAAAATAATAATAACTTTTTTTCGTTTTTTCACTTTTGGGATGACATCATGCTTACGTGAGCCTTACCTAATACGAACACAATAAACTTCTACCTTTTGTGTTTCCTTCCGTCTAGAGACCTCCCAACTCTTTTGCCAAGTCTTTGACTTTGACATCAGATTCAATTCAACCTTTGCCTGTGGGCAGCATAATCAAATTATTTATGGCTGCTGCCCTCGCCTGCCGATCTCAATCGCCTTCCTTCGCCTTTCAACCCAATCCCAAGGAGTTCCTCCCATTGATCAATCCCCACATCAGATCATGCTCAGATGGGTTTGCTCTCACCCCTTCGCTCCTCTATAAATTACAATTCCATCTTTCGATTCAGATCAAAGTCCATCGAAAGAGCCCTCGCCCTCCTTGCTCTGTTCTACCTCATCCTTCTTGTTCTTTGGTTTTACTTCCTGTTCTTCGGCCAGCTCAGATCCCGCAGCGGACTAATGGCGGCGGCGACCCCAAGCTTTGAGGCCCCGAGGCTCGTGGTGAAGAAGGTCCTCGCCAAGGCCCAGGAAGAGGGCGTGGGAGCCAGAGTTAGGAGGAGCATCGGAAGGTGAGATCGATCGAGCTTTTCTCTGTAATTTCCTTTCATTTGTTGTCTCATATGAGTGATATGGTTCGCCAGGTGGGAGCTGAGGAACTTGGATCCTTTCCTCATGTTGGATGAGTTCACAGGTTTGACTTTGCTTCGTTGACTTTTAGATCATACTTTTTTTTTCCAATCAATATCGATGTTCTTCTTTTTGTGCGTAGTGTCTGCTCCTGCTGGATTCCCTGATCATCCGCACAGAGGTTTTGAGACAGTGACGTACATGCTCGAGGTACCAATTTCCTCAAAACGAGATTTTTACTGCTGTGGAGCTTCAATTTTTTGTTGCATTGAGGTTTCTAATATGGTTTCTGAAAACAGGGAGCTTTCACTCACCAAGATTTCGCTGGGCACAGAGGCACCATCAAGGCAGGAGATCTACAGGTGAATCTAAGAGCGAATCCAGTATGTAATATCTGTTTCAAGAGTCAATTTTGATTTTTTCTTTTTTTCTTTTTTTGGTCATCTTCTCCAGTGGATGACTGCGGGCAGAGGAATCGTTCACTCCGAGATGCCAGCCGCCGACGGCGAGAACAAGGGCTTGCAACTGTGGATCAACCTCGCCGCCAAAGACAAAATGTAGCACTACCATTGCATTTCCTCCAACTGTGGAACGATCCTTTCCTGCCATAGATTAAATTGATTTCGTGCTATTCTCTTTTGCTTAAGGATGGAGCCAAAATATCAAGAGCTTCAGAACAAGGACATAGCCAGGGTGGAGAAGGACGGCGTCGAGGTCCGCGTCATCGCCGGCGAGTCCTTCGGCGTCCGCTCGCCGGTCTACACGCAAACGCCGACGATGTACCTCGACGTCACGATGAAGCCCGGCGCGGAGTTCCACCAGCGGATTCCCGAGACCTGGAACGCCCTCGCCTACATCATCGACGGCGAAGGCGTGTTCGGCGAGCCGGGCGCGCCGGCCGCGTCGAGCCACCACGCGGTGGTGCTCAGCAATGGCGATGGGGTCAGCGTCTGGAACCGGGCAGAGTGGGAGCTGAGGTTTGTGCTCATTGGCGGGCAGCCGCTGAGGGAGCCGATTGTACAGCACGGCCCGTTCGTGATGAACACGCAGGCGGAGATCAGGAAGGCCTTCGAAGACTACCAGTATGGGAAGAACGGATTTGAGAAGGCGAGGTTCTGGAAGCCGCAGCGTTGAGGAAAACAAAAATGAAAAATTGCACCAGCCGGGAATCGAACCCGGGTCTGTACCGTGGCAGGGTACTATTCTACCACTAGACCACTGGTGCTGAGTGAATAAGAGTGCAAAATAGTTTTATATATACATAATAAAATTATGAGTTTGACTATTTTTCTCTCACTGAGAAACCCTACATTCTCGGGCCGAAGTTCACCCAATTTAGCTACCGATTGGTCAACCTTTTCAGGAACCCTTCCACTTGTAGAAGCTCCATTTCCACCACAGCCTTTTTTTTATACAACCACATCAATTTTTGGAAATGAGTCAGGATGATGTGTTAATCATGATGTAGAAATGGTAGAACAGTGCGGACGCGATACCAACTAATTTGAAGGTCAACCCATCAAAAGTCAAAACTGCATGTCTTAGGCTGCGTTTGGGCATGTTGGCGGAGCAACCGGTCGCGTGGGGCGTCGGTCAATAAAGTAGATTTTGTTTGGCACCGAAGGTGCTTGGCGTCTGCTTATTCATGTTGACTAAGATTGACCGGGTGTTTTTCACCCGGCTCGGCCTGCAGCTCTCCCCCTGTGGTTCGCGTAGGTGGGGAGCGGGCGTCTGAGGGTTTTGTGCTTTTCGCTCCCTGAAGCCAGGTCGCCGCACGTCTTCCTGCTTCGCCACCACCACAGCCTGCGTGGTCGTCTTTCTGGAAGCAAATGATGAGCGGTGGAGCGGATGCAGGGAGGGGGAGATGGGCGGCGGACGTTGAGAGTAGGAGCGGATGCTGGGAGGGAGGGCGACAAACGCTGGGAGGGGGAGATGGGCGGAGTGCGACCCTCCCCCATCGTGAGACCATCGCCTGATGAAAAGCGGAGTGCAATTCTCTTCCCCATCGCAGCCGCCTTCTCCGGTGAACTTCGGTTGACCACCAGCGGCCTTCTCCTCTGCATCAAGCCAGGTGCCAATTTTGGAGTCATCAGCGAAGGAATCGGGACGGACGAGCTTGGACGCGGAGACAGCTTCGTTCCCGTGTGGAGCGGACAACGCGGCAGGATCTTCAGACGACAACAAGGCCGGATGAAGTAGATAAAAAGTAGGCGATGCATCCGGAGGTGGCTTCTTCAGCAGGCAACGCGGGATCTTCGGACGCGAGGGACACGGACGCTGGCGGCGACGTTCGTGGCAAATGAACCGGTCCGGAATAGAAGATAGCTGAGGCGGAGGCGCCGCCTCTGCCCTATTTCCTCTTCCTCCTCATCCATTGGCGGGACATGGTCCTCTTCCTTCTCCTCGATCGGCCACGATCCAATTCCTAGGGTTCTGATGTTAAGGAGACCATCGAAGAGCTCCTCCATCGCCGAATCCCTGCCATCATACATCGCAACTGCATCAAGGCGGAGGCTACTCGCCGAGGAAATGGTCGTGATGGCGGCGGTGGAGGTCCTCATCCAGCAACGACCGTGCGGAGAGGCATGACTACCTACGACGGATGGAAGAAGGAAGCGGAAATATTAACGTGCAAACAAATAATATATTATTTTATATTATTTTTTTAAAAGCAATGTGCAGAACCTACACAGCAACCATACTTACAGCACAGTAACAGTGCTGCGTTTGTAGCCTACAACTATTCAACCTACGCTACAATCCCAAACGAAGCCAAAGAAAGCTCGAGAGGAGGAAAAAAAAATCTAATTTATATCGAAAAGTAGATGTGTTAGGACAAAAAAGCCTCGAGGATTCACGTGCGGGTAGCAGACAAGAGCCCTAGATCTGAACCCCGCTGCTCGGAAAAATTTTGGCAGCTGGGTACCCAACTGTCGCATCTACAGTTGGGTACCTTAATTCTTCAAGCACGAATCTAAAAGTTGCAGTGTGAAAATTGATGCCAAGTCAATTTCACGATGTGGCTGTCAACATTCACAATTCATTAACTCTTATCTAACTTTGGTTTAGGGTCAACTTTCACACTTTCTGGTCAACTTACACGAAACCAAAAAACAGTTAGAGATTTCTTACAATTCCTTTCGCCGCTGACCGCCGACCTTTGAAGTCTCCGGTCTCCGGTTAGCTTCGAAGCTGCCAAAATTTTTTCCTTTGGGTGCTAATTGTTACAATTCAATCTCTCGCTCCGCAACCTGCCGTTGTGGTTAATCGAGTGTTGACTGAGATTCTGCAGGCATGAGAAATAGCACCATCGGGTTAACCGGAACGAAAGCTGCTATGGCTCCCCGATCGTTCAACTTCGGTAAGAGAGGGGCCGGCAGGGGTTTGAGATCGATCAATCTTAGGAGAAGCAACTCCTGGAACAAGATGGTGTCCGGAGCACCCACCGATGCGACCTTGGAGAGATCGCTCAGCTTCAAGAACTGGGAGCCGCTGGTGGCAGAGCCCAAGGCAGCAGCAGCCACCGAGAGAAAAGAAGACCACCCCGCCACAGATGACGTCACTCTGCAGCCACCTTCCCTCAAGATCCCGGTGAACTTCGTCGCGTCGCAGCTGAAGCTCCCTAGGGATCTTCTACTGTTGGCTTCCCCTCGGCCGTTGAGCGAGCTCGACGCGGCAGCGATCAAGCTGCAGAAGGTGTACAAGAGCTACAGGACGAGGAGGAATCTCGTGGATTGTGTGGTCGTGGTCGAAGAGCTCTGGTTCATCATCTTGCTTGATATAGGGTTTAGTATCGACCAAATTTATATTGTTCTGCTCGATTTCATTTCAAAAAAAAAATCCCCAAATTGCAGGTGGAAGGCGCTGGATTTTGCGTCATTGAAGAGGAGTTCCGTGTCCTTCTTTGATGTTGAGTAGTTGTACGAGATGTTGAGTAAGCGAAGCGAAGGAAGGGTGGCCAACTCCATAGGTAGCTGTTTGACACTATCCGCAAGTGCACGGAAATGTCGCAGTAATATAAAAGATATCGTCTCCCACAGGGAACAAGGTGAGTACTAGAAAATCTAATTCTTGGAATCTAAGCTTATCAAATCGTGGTTTTTTAGAGCTTGAAAACTAAAATTAAGCATGACAGTAAACAAGAAATCAAACAACTGCGATAGGGAAAATATATGAGAGAGAATATCAGGGCAAAGGTTTCCACCACTCTGACGATTTCACTTGCGCTAGAAATAAATGTTAATTACTTGGATTTACAGATATGCATAAGGAATCTACCATATGGTACAAGGTGCCCTCTTTCGAGTGTACACCCCGGTATTTGCCTAGAACGTCTCCTACTTTCGCGGTGGACCGTTCTAGACAAACCCACTGGGTTCCGTGGTAGATTATGAACCCTCGAGCAAAGAACACGCACTTTCGCATCGCGTCTTCACAAGATTCACATAGAGGTTCGGTCGTTACGGTCGAACTTTCGTTATGGACCGTAACAACAATGACATGACGATACTTGGCCAAAGTAAAGATCAAGAAATAAATACATCTAGTGAAATATGCTCAGAATATGATCCAAATAACAAGATTAAAATAAGAGTTGCAAACAGAAATTGTCAGAGGGCTTCAACCTAGCCCCGATACAAAGTTTACGCTACAACCATCGTTGAATCGCTAAAAATCCTCTTTGTAAACATAGGAAAATTACAGGAAAAGTTTTCTAGGAGGGAGGAGAAGATAAACCGAACGAAATAACCCATGATTGCAAGGTTCCGATGATCAATTCTTCAAAAATCCGCTCGAAGTCGCCGAATTGCCGTGTTCTTCCGCCCAAGCCGCTTCGTCGCCCGATTGCCTCCTTTTTAGGTCACAAAATTTGGGGCTTTTATATCCTTTTTGTTCTTCTTTGAGTTAGCTTTCCAAAAAGTCCTCACTTGCTAAATTTGGACTTGAATCGGGTTCAAAATCGAGGAAAAACCGAGAGGGTGTCGAGTTGATCTGTCCGCTTCACGGGTGAACCCCGCGGGGTTCACCAGGTGGTGAAGTGCTCGGAGCTGTTTTGTTGCAAAATAATCACAGGTGAACCCCGTGGGGTTCACCTACCGGTGAAAGCCTCGACGTAGTTCTGTGTAGATATCTCCAGATGAGATGACTGGTGAACCCCATGGGGTTCACCTACCAGTGAAGTGTGCGGCAGCTTTCAAAAACTTTGACATCATCGGTGAACCCCGTGGGGTTCACCAGGCAGTGACACGCACGCTGAAATCCTTCCTTCGGCAAGATCACGGGTGAACCCCATGGGGTTCACCTGGCCGTGAAGTCCAGAGAAGGCTCCGATTGAGCCCAAATTTTACGGGCAGCTTCGTCTTTTCATAAGGAATCACCCCATACTTTTAGATTCATCAAAAAGACCTCAAAATTGGATGATTTTATCTGAAATTCAATAAGACAGACGAAAAGTGAAGATTATGAAGTTTTTAACTAATTAAGTCTTAAAGGAGTGTGAAATCATTAAAATAGGGATAAATTCATCATGGAATAATAGTAAAAATCAATACTAAAATGCATGGTGTCAAATACTCCTCGACTTAAATCTTTGCTTGTCCTAAAGCAATAAAATAAGTTGAAATACATGCTTGGTATAAGAATAATCTTTTGTGTTGAAGTTCGCACCCAAGTTTAGAAAAATACTTTTTAGCAATCCAAGATCTAATCAGAACAAATCAACTAGACGGAGTGTTTTAAGTATTCATCAGTTTGGTCCCACAGTTTCTAGATATCAAACGATTCAGAAAGCAGTAAACATGAGATTCAATCAAGCAAACACAACACTCATTTCATTCTTATCCTTCCAATTCATAATATTGGGGTTAACTCAAATGTCTCATTCAGGATATAAGATATTAATTATTGCACTAGACTTCAACTCATATCCTTAGGTACCATTGCCAATTTTTCGCAATGCCAAATAGAGGAGTCTTTTTATTGAATTTTCAATTCACATTTCTTAGATTTCAACTCATGTCCTTCGGTACCACTGCCAATTTTTCGCAGTGCCAAGTAGAGGAATCTAAGTGTGAGAAATTTTTTTTTTAATGCTAAATATCAAAGATCAACATATGCTTGCATTTTAACAGATGCAGTGTTTCCCCAATACTAGAACAGAATTCAAAGTTTGAAAAGAGGATATTAGTTACATGGTATGAATCGACATGTAAATTGAAAGCCAAAATCAATTGAATAATCATGAAGATGTTTGACCCACTTAATGAACTATCTAAAATTAATCCACTTAGAAAATTTCTAATTCATAGGACATATGGACATGACTATTAAGTAAATTTCTAACAAGTACTACATTCAACATGTCTTGATAAATTCCAACCAATCATGCATTCAATTTTTTAGACAAAAATTTGCATGGCTATCATAAGACAAGACAATCATGATAAGTCAATAAAATTTTTCATCACAAGTTATGCAATATATCCTTCAGAACAGTTACATGCAAGCTTATAAATTCACATATCATTTAGCATGAAAAGCATAATATCAGAATGGAAAGCAAGTGGCTCAAATATATCTTATACACTGCAGAGAGTGGGGCCTGAAGAAGTGGACCAGGCCCACGAATAGTGGCATATATGATACAATGCCAATATCAAAATATCCATCATAGAGTAGCAGAACAAAGCCATAAAGTCACAACAACTACAACAAAACAACCAAGAAGAAGCTGGAGTCAAGACAGCTCACCCGCTCTAGAATATTGCATAGTCCTCTATGCAATGTCGTATATGCGAGAGGAGAAGGTGGCGGTGTCAAGTCTGGATGGAGCTAGCGCCTCCTGCGCGAGTGAGAGCCGGAATCTCGAGAGCTCTTGCTCTTACTGCGAGAAGTATGACCTGGCGCTTCCTCCTCATTTGAAGAAATTGGTATGTTCCTTATGTTTTCTTCATTAAGCAGGGCGAACCGGTCATCCATGATACATAATTTCTCCCAGACTGAGCCCAGCATCTTGTGTTGCCGCTGCATCCCAGCCTCATTAGCTTCCCCTCGGGAGGCTTGCTCCTGGCGTATAGAAGAGATGGAGGTATCCATCTGATCGATGAGCTCGCGCTGCTGAAGCTGCTCCTCCCTTATCTCTTGAAGAACACGCATCATGGAATCTGAGGAAGAGCCGCCAGCAAAGAAAAACGAGCCGGGTGCTGGCGGTGCAGTATCAACAGGGTCGGGCTGAGGATCTTCGGTTGGCTTGATGCGCCAGTTCGCTCGAACGCACATAGTTGTGCGCTCAGGATTTGATAATGGTAAACATAACTGGCTATCCTTGAATGTCATACAATAAGAGTCACCTCGGCGGACAATGAGTTTCATGGAGACGCACGACTCAATCTCGAGCCGGTTGTTTCCATGAGCTTCGGGTGTACCGTAGGGAATGACTCCCAAGGCAACAGCCAGCGGCGTGATAAGGCCTCCGATGACGATCGCGCCCTTGCGGCAGTGCGCAATACGGCTGAACTGCTTTGCTAAATAGAATCCTGAATCGACTCTGAAAGAATGCAGCATGCACCATAAGTAAAATAGCTCAAATTGTCTTACCATGCCATCGCTCTCCCCACGTCCGAAGATGGTATGAGCGAGCACTCTATGGACGTATCTGATAGTCGGGTTGCAAATGCTCAAGACCCTGGCCACTCTGGCAGAATAAAAGTGCTCATTTGTGATCGACACCCAAAAAGCTTGCTCATTGAATTCCACCGGGACATTGCGCGTGCAAGGTTCCGGAAAACCGTAGATATGGCAGAGATCAGCAAGAGATAGACAATGCTCGATGCTTCCCATCCGGAAGGTCAAGCACCCAGGATCTTCGTCGACCGTTGCGGCGGCTTTTACGTCTAAAGAGCTGAGGAACTCTAGCGTGACTCCGATGTATGTGGGCGAGGCAAGCCGGAGAAACTGCTCCCACCCAATGTTAGAGTACATCAACTCCACGTCGTCCATGAGTCCTAAAATGATAAGCGTGTTTCTATACAGGTAGCGGGTATTGAGTATCTGGCGGTGAAGGAGCTGTTCGAAGTTTTGTTGGTGTTCTGCGTTCCTGAAAACAATGCCAAAATCATTCAGCGGAGAAGCGTAGGCCTGGGACTGCCGGCTAGTTGACGGGTGTGCCGGCTAGTTGACGGGTGTAGTCTGTGGAAGCGAATGCTGTTTGTGCGGAACGAAGTCATCGTCGTCCTCAGTGGAGGAATCGGATACAGGTTGTGGGTCGTGGCGACAGAAGGCAAGAACCTTTCGCCTTGGTGCCATCAGGTTTGAATGTCGGGGACGATGAAGACAGTCCAGGAAGCCAAAAAAAAAATTCGATCGAGCACAGAAATATCAACCACTCGCAGAGGCGGAAACATGAGGGTCGGCGGAGAGGAAAAGCTGGAACACTAACAGCAGGAATCAGAACAGAGCTGTGCGAACCTCTCCGGTGTTGCAGATCTTGAAGAGGGGAGATCCGTTGAAGATTCGGAGGTGAGAGATCTTCGGGGGAGTGGAGATCTAGAGCAGAGAGGTCGGCGGCGGCGTGAAGTCGCGCGAACCCTGGCTGAGGTCTAGGGTAAACACGGGCAGTGTTCTATTAGAAACACTGGTGAACTCAACCGGGTTCACCTACCCATGAAACACACGGCGGAAATGCGTCCCTCTAGTTCGGATGTCTTCACGGGTGAAACCCCCGCCCCCCCCCCCCCCCCCGGGTTCACCTAGCCGTGAAGTGCACGAAGCTGCAGTAATAATCCTGCAAAAATCCCCGGTTCACGTTGCACACCTGCATCCCGGAAATAAGGCTCTATCAGTGTATTTCAACAGCAAAATCACCTATAGTACTATATAAATAAGAGAGAGAGAGAGAGAGAGAGAGAGAGAGAGCCTGCAACAATGGTAAAATAAAAGGAAACTAATAACAACTAAGCAAATGAAAACAATAAGAAAAACTTGGGTTGCCTCCCAAGAGCGCTAGTTTTTGGTCAATAGCTCGACCATAGAGTCATCAGGAAACCAATATCATGGAGGATCAAAGGGGTCGAGAACTCCCCTTTCTTTAACAAGCTTATCTCCTTCAAACCGCTGTTCGATGTGACGTCCATTTACTACAGAATTTCCAAAGTATTCAAGCAAATCAACGTTGTGACACACACCTACAAAAGAAGGTTTCTTGAGAGAGTTAGACAGATCAAATTGAATAATATTGTCACCGATGTTTAAAGCCAGTTTCCCATTTTTAACATCGATGACGGCACCTGCTGTAGCAAGAAAAGGCCTTCCTAAAATAATAGGAAGCCTGTCATCCTCATCGATGTCTAATACAGCAAAGTCTGCAGGAAAAATATAATCCCCCACTTTAATGGGTACATCCTCTAAAATGCCAACGAGACTCCTAACTGATCTGTCAGCCAACTGCAGAGAAATATTCGTTGACTTCAATTCACCCAGATCCAGCTTTCTACACAAGGATAACGGCATGATGTTAACACTCACCCCTAAATCGCACAGTGCTCTTCGAAAGGTCATCTCTCCTATCTGGCATGGTATGAAAAAGCTGCCAGGGTCTTTGAGTTTTTGTGGAAGCTTGTTCTGCAAAATCGCACTGCACTCTTCAGTAAGGGCCACAGTGCCTTGGTCTTCTAGCTTCATCTTATTTGAGAGAATATCCTCCAGGAACTTCGCATAGGTTGGCATCTGCGAAAGGGCATCAACAAAAGGAATGTTAATATATAATTTTTTTCAAAATTTTCAGAAATTTACTGAATTGCTTGTCTAGCTTGGCTTTGACAAGCCTCTGAGGGAAAGGTATCGGCGGCTTGTAGGCCGGCGGCCCAACATAGGGTTGCTCTTCCTCTGTTCGTTCACCGGCCCAACATAGGGTTGTTCTTCCTCTGTTCGTTCAGGCTCCGCCGGTGTTGAATTCGCGTGTGGCTCCTCAGGGTTCAGTGTCTCATCATCCCTTGTTTCATTGGTCGGCATTGGTGGGTCTTCGAGTTGCTTGCCGCTCCGAGTGGAGATTGAATTGCACTGCTGCTCCCTCGGGTTAACTTCTGGCTGTGATGGAAGCTTCCCTGGCGCTCGTGCTGACGAGCTGGCCTGTTGTGCAAGCTGGCTCTCCAACATCTTGTTGTGCGTCTCCAAGGAATCCATCCTGGTCATCATTAATTTCATCATGTCAGTTAGCCCTTCTAATTGCTTACTCAGCTGAGAGTCTTGGGCCAGTCTTTGAGGAGGATTGTAATTCGCTTGTTGAGGGGGAGCGTTGTAATTTCTCTGTTGGAACCCAGGTGGCTGCCCATAATTTTCTTATTGTGGTGGCCTGAAGGTCCCTTGTTGAGGTTGTGCTTGTGGTGGCGCTTGCCCTGGTTGAAGTGCCTACGTGGTACGGTAGGAAAAGTTCTGGTGGTTGCGCCAGCCAGGGTTGTAGTAGTTGGAATAGGGGTTATTCATAAGGTTTCCAACTGCATTAAGGTGTTCAGGCTGACTTTGGACCATTAGTCCATCTCCCACTTGGCATTCAGCACCTGCATGACCTGCAACGCCACAAAGCTCACAAGATACTAAATTAGTGCCCAAAGAATTAACAGACCATGAATCAAATTTCTGAGTCAGATTGTCTACCTTCGCTGTCAAAGCAGTTAATGAATCAAGATCGAATTTACCTGATTTTCTTGGAAGTGTACCTCGCTCTGGATTCCATTGATGGTAGTTCAGTGTCATGTCTTCCAGGAGGCTTATTGCATCTTTAGGTACTTTGCTCATCAGTCCCGATCCTCCAGCAGCTGCATCGACTGTGAGTCTAGTATTGTATTGCAATCCCATGTAGAACGTGTGTACTAGGACCCAAGTCTCGATCCCATGATGGGGACAGTCTTTGAAGCTCTTTAAATCTTTCCTAGGCTTCATACAAAGACTCTCCATCCTTCTGCATGATGCTCGTTAGCTGGTTTCTGAGGTGGATCGTCTTTGAAGGAGGGAAATACTTCGAGAGGAAAGCTTGAGACACTTCATCCCATGTCCATATTGAAGCTGGGGGGATCGTTTGGAGCCATGCCCTTGCTCTATCCCGCAGAGAGAAGGGAAACAAGCGTAACCTGATAGCATCAGAAGTAGCTCCATTAATCTTAAGCATATCGCAATATTCCAAAAATATAGATAAGTGCATATTTGGGTCCTCAAGAGGAGAACCACCGAATTGATTCTGTTGTATCATGGAAAGTAATGCAGGTTTAATTTCAAAATTATTGGCCTCGACATTAGGCCTAACTGTTCCTGATTGAAACCCATGTGTAAAAGGTGCTGCATAGTCTCGCAGTGTTCTGGCATGGTTGTTGTCCATGGGTTGAGGTGCTGGTTCGTTCTCCATGTTGTTGTGAAGATGTTCCATCTGTTCTTGACCTTCCTTTTTCTGGATTTGCGCAAGCTTCCTTCTTTGTCTGAAGGTCCGTTCTATCTCAAGGTCGATTTCGAATAGTCGTCCTGCCCTGGAACGTCTTTGCATACAAATTTGTCAGATCTAATTAAGAAGTTCAAAGCAGTCGAAACAAAAAAAGCAATATGAAGCAGAATAAAGAAAGAAAAGAAAAACTAACTAAAGCTTAGTCTCCCAATCCTTAGAAGTATACTAATATCAACCGTTGTTCCCCGGCAACAGCGCCAAAAACTTGACACTGTCCGCAAGTGCACAGAAATGTCGTAGTAATATAAAAGATATCGTCTCCCATAGGGAACAAGGTGAGTACTAGAAAATCTAATTCTTGGAATCTAAGCTAATCAAATCGTGGTTTTTTAGAGCTTGAAAGCTAAAATTAAGCAAGACAGTAAACAAGAAATCAAACAACTGCAACAGGGAAAATATATGAGAGAGAATATCAGGGCAAAGGTTTCCACCACTCTGACGATTTCACTTGCGCTAGAAATAAATGTTAATTACTTGGATTTACAGATATGCATAAGGAATCTACCCTATGGTACAAGGTGCCCTCTTTCAAGTGTACACCCCGGTATTTGCCTAGAACGTCTCCTACTTTCGCGGTGGACTGTTCTAAACAAACCCATTGGGTTCCGTGGTAGATTATGAACCCTCGAGCAAAGAACACGCACTTTCGCTTCGCGTCTTCACAAGATTCACATAGAGGTTCGGTCGTTACGGTCGAACTTTCGTTATGGACCGTAACAACAATGACATGACGAAACTTGGCCAAAGTAAAGATAGGAAATAAATACATCTAGTGAAATATGCTCAGAATATGATCCAAATAACAAGATTAAAACAAGAGTTGCAAACAGAAATCGTCAGAGGGCTTCAACCTAGCCCCGATACAAAGTTTACGCTACAACCATCGTTGAATCGCTAAAAATCATCTCTGTAAACATAGGAGAATTACAGGAAAAGGTTTCTAGGAGGCAGGAGAAGATAAACCGAACGAAATAACCCAGGATTGCAAGGTTCCGATGATCAATTCTTCAAAAATCCGCTCGAAGTCTTCGAATCGCCGTGTTCTTCCGCCCTAGCCGCTTCGTCGCCCGATTGCCTCCTCTTTAGGTCACAAAATTTGGGGCTTTTATATCCTTTTTGTTCGTCTTCGAGTTAGCTTTCCAAAAAGTCCTCACTTGCTAAATTTGGACTTGAATCGGGTTCAAAATCGTGGTAAAACCGAGAGGGTGTCGAGTTGATCCGTCCGCTTCACGGGTGAACGCCGCGGGGTTCACCAGGTGATGAAGTGCTCGGAGCTGTTTTGGTACGAAATAATCACAGGTGAACCCCGTGGCGTTCACCTACCGGTGAAAGCCTCGACGTAGTTCTGTGCAGATATCTCCAGATGAGATGACGGGTGAACCCCATGGGGTTCACCTACCAGTGAAGTGTGCGGCAGCTTTTAAAAACTTTGACATCATCGGTGAACCCCGTCGGGTTCACCAGGCAGTGACGCGCGCGCTGAAATCCTTCCTTCGGCAAGATCACGGGTGAACCCCGTGAGTCCAGAGAAGGCTCCAATTAAGCCCAAATTTTACGGGCAGCTTCGTCTTCTCATAAGGAATCACCCCATACTTTTAAATTCTTCAAACATACCTTAAAATTGGATGATTTTACCTGAAATTCAATAAGACATACGAAAAGTGAAGATTCTAAAGTTTTTAACTAATTAAGTCTTAAAGGAGTGTGAAATCATTAAAATAGGCCTAAATTTATCATAGAATAATAGTAAAAATCACTACTAAAATGCATGGTGTCACTGTTTCCTAAGGCCGAAGCTGGAGAGACTGAGATTGACAAGGCCTCGGAGGAGACCGACCTCCAGCGGGAGCGTACCATTGAGTTCAGCGAATGAGATGTTGATGGCAATGATGCCACCCGCGGCACTGCAGGTGACGCCGGAGAAGCTGTGGTCTGCGGCATCAGCGCCCCAGTCGGCTAGGTCGAAGCATCCAGGCACAACCAAGGCGGCCTTAAGCTTCAATTGCCTTAAGTTACTTTGGTTTCGTGAAAGTTGACCAGAAAGTGTGAAAGTTGACCCTAAACCAAGGTTAGATAAGAGTTAATGAATTGTGAATGCTGACCGTTACATCGTGAAATTGATTTGGCATCAATTTTTGCACTCTAACTTTTAGATTCGTGCCTGAATGCGGCAGTTGAGTACCCAGCTCCCAAAATTTATCCCCACTGCTCCTTCCACAAGTCAAAGGAGAGCTGACCTCTCGGCTTACAAGAAAACTATAAAGGAGACTGGCTTGACAAACGTAGGGACAAATCTACAAAGCAACTCTAGCTCCCATTCATCAGCTTCTTGAATCATCCATGAAATTGGTTGCAGTTTAATTAGCTTCTGTGTCTTGGAATTTTGCTTGCTTGCGCGCAGGAGACGATGACGAGGCGGCCGATTCCGGCATTTGGGAACTGGGATTACTGTAATGAGCATCCGATTACTCAGTATCTTGAGTCGGCGGCGCAGGCTTGCCGCCGACTGGATTGATGCGAGGCCATTCTGGTGGTAAAGATGGAGAACTTCACAGAGTGGCGTCAGGCCCAGTGGAATCGGCGATCTACGGCCACGTACTTGAAGAATTACTGCTTCCTTGCCTATGGAATTTAACTTTGACTGTGTCTAAATTTTAGGGTTTTTTGAATTGTGGTGATCGAGTTTAGAATTGGTTCTTGAAGTGTGTGGCCGGCGTCTCTCGGGGTCAACTGCATTGCCTGAGAAGGTGGCTGGAGCAGAGTTGACCTAGTCATGAGGTGATTGTGCGCAATTGTTTTCATTTTTGTTGATTCAGTTCGGCATCGTGCGATCGACATCACATGAACTTTGTTATCAGATACTGATCAATTCAACTGCAGAAAGAGGATTCTCTGTAGCTGTACGGGTTTTTCCTGTGATTTTCCTTGGATTTTTTATCTATTTTGATTAGTCAACTACGAAAATATATTGTACGCGTTCAAAGATAACATCAAAAGCTAATTTTCTCAAACATAAAAATCTACAAGTTCGCACCATAATCTACTAACCACCAACGTATTCAGAAGATTCAGAAGCAGCAAACTCGCCGGAATCATCGATAACCTCACTCTCCTCTCCTCCAGCGGCGCCGCTCGAAGCGGAGCTCTCCATCAGCTCCGGCCAACCACGACGTTCCCGCTGCGACGTCTTCCTCTTGCTCCTCTCGCGCCATCTCCTCAGTGCCGCCGAGAACTTATCCGACACCTCAGCCTCTGTTCTGTGACTGATCATCTCCTTGTCAACCTTGTGATCAGCTCCCGAGTCCTTGTCAACTCTCCAATTCCTTAGTCTGACCTTGACGCAGCAAGCCAAGAGGATCAAGAGCACAAAGTACATGTGGAGAGAAGTCCACACGTAGAGCGTCCACTTCCAGCTGTATGCCAGCTCTTTGGGCCATGGGAGCTTCGTTTTCAAGAGCAACTCCGCATCATAGAGCTGCGGCAGATCTGTTGTCCCTGCTCTGGGCTTCAGTCTCACTCTGATCATTTCAGTGCTTCTTCTTCTCGTTTCCTTGTACTGAATTAAATCAATGAATATCTTCTGGCTCTCGCTGCACATTCCCAGCAAAAGAGGGATGCCCATCAGGAACGCTCGCATCAGTCTCACAGGGACGCTTCTGAATCTCATCAAGCACGGCCGACTTGATGAAGCTATTACGTCTCCGCCGGAAGAAATCACTTCTCCTTGTATCTGACAAATCGATCAAATTATTTAATTGAAAATTTTAAAAGCACAAAGGCTGATTTTTTCCCCACCTGGAAGACGCCGATCCAACAATTGTAATTCGACTCCGGCAACACGAGCACGAGGGAAACACAAACAGTGTGGCCGGTCGGCACCACCCTCCGACCGCCCCACCCGCTCCTCGTCAGCGACAACGCCGCGCTCGGGTGCGCCTCTGTGTAGTCCAAGTGCAGCGGCTGCCGCAGCAGCAATGGCTCCTCCACCCACAGCCGCACCAGCCCAACCCCAAGGAGCACCGAAACGGACATGACCGCAACCAAGACGGCCAGGGCGTAGAGAGCGCCGAGAAGGCCGACAGCGATGCGGCGGGCGAGGGCGGCGGCGGAGTGGGCGACGCGGGAGGGGATTGCCCGCGACTGGAAGTAAAGATAGAGGAAAGGAAATGCGAGGGAGAGGAGAGCAGAGGTAACGTACTCTACTTGGATGGCCACCAGCCCAATCATCCACCCGGTAGGGAGAACGAGGAGTTTGCCGGCGAGGAACCAGCATTCCTCCACCAGGTTTTTGGGGCGCTCAATCATTGAAGGAAGAGGAAGACTGATAGTGTCCGGGAATGTTCGACGGTGGGGTTTGAGACGGTCGTGGTTGCCTCCGTCCATAGGGGTTTCGGATTCGTCTGGTTTTGCTTCCCGGTGATGGTACGGAAAATCGAGTTGGGCTTCGGCGGCAGCGGACAAGTTGCCGAGAATTTGACATGCAACCTTGCACGTGTCAGCTTTAGCTTTGAGAAGATCTTTTTTGCATTCAAATGCATAACATTATAAAATTTTCAGTTCAGGCCCGTATTCCGAATTTCCTGTTTCGGATTTAATTTTCTTAAAAGTATCAATTTATTCCATTAAGAAATTTTAAACAAAATATTTATTAGAAAAAGGCTACGAAAACTGAACGAATTAGACAACGAAAAAAAAAATTTAACGTATAATTGCATAATTTCATTTATTTAATAATATGTATTGTAATTTTAAAAAGTTTAGAATATTATTTTTATAAAATATTATATAAGAGTTTAAATATTGCTATTTTTTTTGCCAAAAGTAAGTAAGAAATTCTATTGATATATAGAAAAAATTACATCATTTTGGTTACAATAATTTAAATTATAAAAGACTTTATACAAAATTTTATATTGAAATTTTTTTTTTATAAAAGTTTCCCTTAAATGATCTAGAATCATGAGAAGTTTTATCCAAAGTCTTAAAAGCCTTATGAAAAAGAATATTTGGAATTTTGAAACACATCATGGGCTCCATTAAAAATATTTCTTTGTCCACATGAACGATGAGCCCGAGACATCCGGAGTAATCTTCAATTAATCCGCCCACCCACTGACCTCCATATCTCATTAAACAAAAAAAACGATCCAAAGTTTTAAAGGCCCATTGTGTTATAACAAATTGAGGAACATTTTCTTAGTCAAAATATATATACCCAACCAAGCTTGACTTTGGCGGAGAAAATCCAATTCAATTAGGTTTTCGATTATGGAAAAACCTAAATTATGCAAAATGAGATTCAGATCAAATATATGGATTCAAAAACTACTCTTCGATCTAAACCTAAACTGAGTTAAACCAAGTAAAATTATGTCATAGTAATTGTAGGCTGGAGGTAACCAAAAAAACTAATGGGTAGCTAGAAGGACCCATTGAGCAACTAAGGTCATCAAGGTGGGGTATTTGTTGACCTCAAACACTCAATTAATTCATACAATTAGTTATAATTATGTCATATAACACGTTCAACTGATTGTATTCTTTGATCGATTGCAAACCCTCAACCTCCCAACCCCCCACGTAAATATAATACTTTAGGCACATGCAACATCAAGTCAACAAGACTATTAGGAATTAAGTCAACTACTTGATATAAGTCAACTACTTGATTGTCGCAATTGATTAATCTAGAGCAATAACTAGTGCCGTGATCGAAACTCTTGTCAATATTTCTAATTTGAATCGAGTAGAGAGGCTTGTTGAACAAGGTAATATTACTAGCAATTCAATTTGGGGCTTGGGCAATTGAAGGTAGCTACTTTGATCAAACGTAAAAGAATTTAATTCTGCAACAAAATGAAAAATTAAACCTGAATTTCATAATTTCAATTTATTTATTATTTTCCCGGGCAGCAAACTTTTTTTTGTTTTTAAAAAAAGCAAAGGAAAGTAGCACGAAAGTGATTGCATTTAATGGAGAAAACTCGAGCGCCGACAAGCACCGCAGAGCCCCGACACACCACCACATGCCGTCCGCGGCCGTTTCCCACCCGCCACTCCCTCTCTCTTCCGCCGTCAGCGGCCGTTTCCCCACCCGCCCATCCCGCTCTCTCCACCTCCCTGACAGAGCACAAAATCTGGCACGACATTGAAACCATCCGCCGGTCCACCTTTGATGACGCTCCACCTGCCCATTTCTAAAGTAATTATTATGCCTTTAAGCCCCCCTTTTACTTTTTCTTTGTCGTACGAACGTACGCGAACGGAGAGCGACTTGATCACAGGATCACGTTCCTCCCATGCCCGCTCACCGGGGTTGAAGTGGTCCACATGGACCGCATCCGCGTGCACGGCGGAGCGTCGTTAGGTTAAAGCCGTACGTGGCGTCGTTAGCAGCGACGCAACTTCGCCGAAAAATACAAACTGCACTGTTCATCCATTGACTTTGACGTTAATTTCCCCCTCTTTCCATCCCTAAATTAAGTCCAAATTCTGGGTCAAGCAGCAAGTCCTGGAAATTGGTAGATCTGATCTTTAATCTCTGCATCCTTTTCCATTGCTGACTCCCAACCCGATGCGATTCAACGGCATGCAAATTAGGTCATCCCCCCTCTCTCGTTTCACTCGCCGCCATTAATTTCTTATCCCCTCCTCCGCTTCTTCAATCAGCAGCAGAAGATGCAGCTGCAGCGGTGGTGGGTTTCCTGGCTGCCACCTCCGCTCATGCAGCGCTGTCTCTCCGACGACCACGCCCCGCTCCCCCTGCACCGCTACGTTTGACCGTCCCACCCCCGCATTAAAATCGATAATGTCTTTTACTTTACCGTGGATAGTTAAAGATAGATCCTTCTTTAAAATGACAAAAAAACATATATATTAATTGATTCTGTTCCTGTCACTCTCAATCTTTTCGATTGCTCGGTCTCCTCTCTCCTACGTGTCTGCCCTCTGATCTCTCTCTCTTGTCTCATAATCTGAGATTTATATATCTAGCGACTCCCCTTCCCCTCCCCCTCCCACGCCATCTGAGTAGCTTGCTCATCTGTTCTTAAATCCCTACGCCAATGGCCGTGGAAGCCCAGTTTCTTTGCGACGCTCGCTCGCCAGACGTGTGCGGCTTGATGAATCAGTTGATGAACAGCAGATCGCAGAGGAGCCTCGAGGCGGATGAATTACAGATGATTCCGCCGCAGATGTTCAGCGACCCGCAGAGCCAACAAACCTGCATCCCGTCGGCCGCCTCTAGGAAGCGCGCGCGCGACGAACGCATAGCTCTGTTTGCACGACAGAGCGGCCTGACGGCCGGCGGAGGTGGGGGCGGCGATACAATCCCCGGCGTTCCGACCGCTTGCTGCCAGGTCGAGTCGTGCGGCGCCGCCTCCACCAGCGGCCGCCTCTCTTTGCCTTCTCTCAGCCACGACCTCGTTTCGCTGCTCTCCCAGCAGGAGGCGGAAATCGATGCCCTCGCCCGTTTTCACGTAAGTAAAGACATGGTATTTATCTTCGGTTTCTTGATTTCTTATGTTTAAAGTTTATATTTATTGTTGATGGCAGATGGAGAGGCTGCGGAGCGGATTGCAAGAGGCGCGTAAGAGGCAATGCCGCACCCTGCTCTTGGCTTGGGAGCAGCAATCGGCGAAGCGGCTGATGGAGAAGGAGGCCAAACTTGAGGCCGCGAGGCAGCGGAATGCGGAGTTAGAGGAGAAGCTGCGGCAGGCGAGCGCGGAGAGCCAGCTCTGGTTCAACGTGGCCAAGAGCAACGACGCGGTGGTGTGCGGCCTGAGGGCGAGCCTGGAGCAGGCGCTCCTGCAGAACGCCGCGGGCGGCGCGGACCCTGAGGGGTTCGGCGACAGCGAGGGCGACGAGGCGCAATCGTGCTGCTTCGAGCCAGAAGGTGCTTCTCTCCCGGCGAGAGCGTGCCGGGCGTGCGGGGGGAGGGACGTCTGCCTGCTGCTTCTCCCCTGCAAGCACCTGTGCCTGTGCAAGGAGTGCGAGCCGGATGCCATCGCCTGCCCTGTCTGCGGCGCCGCCAAGAACGCGTACCTCCAAGTCTTCTTGTGCTGATCGGACTAGAGAGCTCGCCGGATGCCATCGCCCGCCCTGTCTGCGGCGCCGCCAAGAACACCTACCTCCAAGTCTTCTTGCGCTGATCGAGGTGGAGAGCTCGCCGGAACAGTTTCTTTTTCTCGAAGTATGAAGTTGATGAGTACAGGCCATGGATTCATCGAATTTGTTAATTTCCATTAACGAATCCTGTTCTTAATTACTAGAACTGAATAGAATAGATTTCGTGTTGTTTGTCAAATTCAATCTGAACTATCGATGAAATCTAAATCCCACCTGCTCTCTCTCTCCCCTTCCTTTCGGAGGACGACGACATAAGGACGCGCAGCCTTTCATCTTTATCCAGGGCAGCCATTGCATCTCTGCTGCAAACTCCCATAAGAAGCACTGATTCACCTTTCACCTGCAACACTTTCAACTGTTCCATTCGCTGGGTGAAAGAAAAAAGGAAAACTTGGCGAGTTGATTCACCTTGTCCACATGCAAAGAACACGAATCTTTTCATTTCAGTCTGGACTGTGCCTTGGCTTTACCACAGCTAGGTTTTTTCTTCTGAACATGTAAGTAAATCCATCAGTTGACTTGTCCTGCATCTGCATACTTTCTTTAGTTTAATTCATGCGCTCCAAATCTGACCATGAAAAATTAACAATTATTCTCTTCCCTGTGAGCTGTACCTTGCGCATTGAACTGTGTGCAGTCCCCATCTCTCCCTGCTTTCAAGCTCAGTTTTGCAGGTTTCATGGCATCTTCCTCTGAAAACCAGCCTGACTTTTTAAAAAAAAAAAATTAATTTTCTTTTCTTTTTCAAGGTCAGAAAAAAGCCTTGACAGTGTAAGCCTAGCAGACAGCATTCTAGAAGTTAGGGAAACATGTGGAAAAATCAACATAATGAAGAAAGGATTCAGATTAGATTACACTGACATTCTCGTGCGCGAAGCTAGGATCAAAAGATGTCCATCACACTGATATTATCAGTGGAATCCACGTAGAGTGGGCCATGCATGATTCATCATCATCTACGAAGTTGATTGCTGACATCTACAGTGTGCACACAGTGCTGTGCTCTGCAGCAGGGCATTGAATGATTATTGAAACGTTGTCTCGGAAACAGATGATCCAATCTAGGGCAAACTTCTGACTATCGCTCTGCTTCACTGCTTCAGTGCTTCTGCATGGTAAGCTATGTATGGGGCAGCTCAGCACTAAGAACAACATCACGCCCAGTCCTGCACATCCGCCATTACTCACGCAACCACTGCGTGAATTAATTAACAATGGAGATCGACCTAAAGCCTAAACCACCGCTCTGCGATAATAAAAGGGGAGGGTGAGAGGGACGTCCTCGAGAAGAGGAGAGGGACGATACGGCCGCTGCGCGCAGACAACGGGAACGTGCATGCGCTGCTGACAAACAGGGCAATTAAAGGCGGATGAATCAGCTGTTGGGTTTAAATTGGAGGGGCTGCAGCTCCTTGAGTGCGTGCATGCATGCACGCACGGAGATCTGATTTACGCTCTGGTAATTAAGGGGAAAGGAGGAGGAGGAGGAGGACCAGTGCCTTCCATGGCCGCATTCGCCTGCCTCAATTAAGGACATGGACAGGCCTTGCAAGAATATGAGGGCATGATTTGTTTTGTATGAACACTGAAATGAATTTGGATCAGTGCAAGCATGAGATCATAAATATCCTCTGAATCGATGGGGATTTAAACGTAGCATTAGGTCCCTCACACATGAATATGATCTTGAAAGGATATTTAATAGGGAGAAGAAATTTTAGATGAGAATACTGTCATAAAAAAGTCAGTACTGACAAAGTTTAGATAAGATTTGCTTGATTGAGAGCATTTACCTTAGGTTCAATGTTCAGTAGCGAAAAGAAAAAGAAAAAGAAATTTCTTTTTCACTTGCTTCAAGATTGATCCAAAAGGGAAAAAGGACAAATTTGCAAGAATCACAATCCTGGCGTGATGGTAGTACATAAATGGTCACATTCATTTACACAGAAAAGATCCCGTACCCGTCAATTAAGGAATTGATAATAACTCTACTTAAATTAAAAATTAGATTTTTTTTGTTTTACTCAGGTTCAATAAAAACAATTGTATCCATTTTTTTAAGTCGATGACACAGTAATTACAACAAATATGTTTTCATCAGAGGGACGAGAAAACTCTAACACTGTATTTTCTAAGAGGGAAAAATGGAGAGAATGGACGGATTTATTAAATTTATGTTATTTTCTTGCGTGGACGGAAAACTTTGGAAGAAAGGAAATGTAGAGAGAAAAAATTTATTTTTTTTCCTCCCTATCTGATCTTTCCAAATCAGGCGGAAAAGCTTGGAACGACGCTTTTCAGCCTTCACGCCACTCGCTGATATTGCTTGCCCTTTCTCCCGTGCTCATGGAGCCAGTGCTGCTCACCGATGCCGCTTGACCTTTTGTCCTTTCTCTTGTGCTCATGACGGCGACACCCTATCTCCCATGTTAATGATGCCGATGCTGCACATCGATGCCGAAGTTGCTTGCTAACGTCGCTCGACCCGTTTGCCCTTTCTCCCATGCTCACGACGTCAGCGCCGAGTTTGATCCCTACACGCGTCTTGCTAGGGCGAGGCTAAGGGCAAAGGGAAAGACGTAGACCAGCAAGGTAGTGAGGAGGCCGCTCGCTAACACCAATGCCACTCACCCTTTCTCCTGTTCTCACGATGCCGACGCCGAGTTTGAACCCCCTTTCTCCTGCTCATGTCTTGCTTGGGTGAGCGGCTCTTGCTGGGGTGAGGGACAATGCTCGCGTCTTGCCGGGGTGAGCGGCTCATGTTGGCTTCATCCGGCGCCTACTGGAGTGAGTGGCTCCTGCTCGCGTCTTGCTAGGGTGAGTGGCTCCTTCCGGCGCCTCTTCTGATCGAAGCTAATTCACGTGCATTGCACATGTTTTTTTGATCCGTTCTCTTTATTTTTACCTTTTTCCTATTTTTCCCTTCACTCTATTTTTCTTTCTTTCGAAACACTATGTAAAAGGGTTTGTGATATTCTCTCTTTGTTGTTCGAGTTAAATTATGCGATAATAGATAGACACATTAATGTCAACATATATATAAGCATTTTTTAAAAAATATTTTTTTAATAGGAAGTGTTGGAATCACTTTAAGAAAAGTGACCTAATATTCTTATCTTTTTTTCGACACTAAGATTCTTACCACAAAAAATAATTGCAAAAGATGATTCACTCTAGGATTATATGATACTAGAAGTTACACTAGATGATAGTGATATAGAATCAAGTTATCTTAATCTAGCATGTATGCCAATGTACTTGACATAATCATATCGTCTTCATTGTCATCATCGTCTTTCTTTCGCCACACATATATTTATCCTAAAAGACACGAATAAAAGTTATATGTGGTGCCATTGCTCACCATCCATCAGTCACACATGTATTGGGATATGTATTTACACACATCTGAGATGGTGTGAATGATGGATAGTGCCACTGCATGCATATGCGATGTCACTGCATATGACTTTTTTCCAAAAGACACATGACCTTTCTTCGTCTCCTTTGTATTCTTGCATCCTTGTGCACCAAAGCACCAAAGCATGAGGTGTGGCGGCGGAAGAGTTGGAGATGAGCCATTTGTGGACGAAGCTCCAAGGTCAGTGCATATTCTTTATTCTTCCTTTGAGGCCTTGACATGGACTCATAACAACTCCTATCCTTGATGCTTCCAAATGTTAACATCTCAACTTATTCATCAAGATGAAACTTGAATGGGATTCGATTCTTGAGGTCTGGGGAATTGGGTCAACGGGTGGACTTTATACTATCTGAGAAAGCTTTTCTCGGAGGTGTGTGATGGATGTGTGACCTCTTGATGCCCTCTCAGGTTTATTTGTTTCTCAGCTTTTGGAGAAGATGACGATGATGATTCCTTCTTTCTCGTGAAGCCATTATCAGATCTCTCACTTTCGCCGAGGTGGAGGAAGAGTGGCTTGCGGCCAAACTTGTGCCCCAACTTTTCCTTTTGGAGTGGGGTCAACGTGCGTGGTCATCTCATAATACTGACTTGAGGGTGCAGTGTTGCATTCTGGAAAAAGTCAAAGCCCCACTTATGGTGATATGATTCTTGCTGAGCACCGAGGCGTTGTTTCATTGGAGATAAAAATGAAAACATTTTCCTATCCTTGGGAGTTGGGTGGATCGAATTGCACCGTACTACTCTTCTTCTCATGAGACGAGCGAAGATTAGTTCGAGCACTAGCTCTTTGATTTAGTACAGTATAAGCTATCATTCTTGGTATAGTTTTAGTAAATTTGCTTGGATTTTGATCGGGTTCGACTTTTTATTGAGCTAGGATTGAGATTAGGGTTCAAGATTTGGTGATGGCCCAATCCTAATCACGGCCCAATATTGTTGAGCAAATCTTTTCCTGTTGATCATTCAAATGAAGCGCATCCATATTTTTCCTGAATTAGGAAATGTCAACCGGATTCAATCAATGTACGGTATGGTCAACGATATGCCACCGGCAGACTTTGTTGACCTCGGCGCGGAGGAGCGGGAATGTGTCGGATCAGCTCCCGCGCGGTGGAAATGTCAACCGCTGAAGTCTGTGGCGGAGAAAGGTCAACTATTGTTTGAAATTGGGATCGAGGGGTGGGGGTAATCTTCAGATCGTATATTAAAAAGTGGAGAATTTAGTCATTTAACTTGTCAAATTTGGATTAGACAAAAAAAAAAGCACATGACGAAAAGGGATAATAATATGACGTAAAAAATAGGTCAGATTAGATTGGACTTAAATAGATTATGTTGACAAAACGCGCTGACCCGAATTTTCATCATCTACTCTCTTTTACCTCTTAATGGATACATCCTGTTCGCTCTCGCCTATTTTGAATTAATGGATTCACATGTGACTTATACTCCTTTTGAAAATTATATAAAAAGAAAAAGCTTGATTGATTGGGCAGTCGATCAATCTAAGACTTCACTTGCACTAACTTAAACAAGGATCGCCCATGGTATTGGACGAAAACAATAATTTATTAAAAACCAAAGCAAATCCAACCTTCATGGCTTGCCCCCTAGATAAGATACTTTATTGAACCTTTGGTCTCGAGTCAACTCCAAATTTTGATTTTGCTTACTAAGTAAGATACGATCAAACAAGTTTGGTTTTGGTTTTTATAGCGTAGACTTCAAATTCTTCTCTAAGCCTAGATTTATTTACTTTAAAAGGTGGCAAAGAGTCTACACATTTCTTTTTGGCTTGATTCATGACTCGTACTGAACTCCTGAATGCAATCTTCCAACTCTACTTTTGAAGATGTAGAAACATCTCTTTACCAATGAAGACTATCATGCCATTAATAATAAGACCAATTAGAAATGGTTAGCCACTAAGTTTTATAATATAAGTTTAGTCTAAGGGATTATGAGAATGATTTGGTTTTAAAGCATATAAGCTTGAGCTGAATTGAGGGCTTATGAGAATGTAGCATTGTATTGTTTTCGTGAGGATGACCTAGCAAACAAACTCTTGTCAATTCACTAGAGTTTGATGAAAATTTTCAAAACCAATGACTAGAGACTTATCTCATTGGTGGTGAAGATTATGTTTGATTTAATATTTTTGATATTAATAGCTACGATTTTCTACCAATTAAATTAACTAATTGTAGAATTTTTCAATGAAATTTTCAATCACAAGTTAAAGACTAAATAAAAAAATTATGATTGTGCTTGCGACTAATGGAGAATAATTAATTAGAAATGATTAGGTGCAACGGACTTCGAAAATGACTATCATTAGTTTGTTTATTCTTGCAATTAATTAGAAACTTGAGAAGACATGAAATCTTGTTTCAGTGATCCATCAGTACGGAGTTTTGGTCCATAATTTACTTGAAAAGTTCATTAATTTTTAACTAATTTAATTAACAATAGAAGATAGATTAATTATGCTCCTTCTTGCTGGTCCTTGTTTATGTATATGAAAAGTAAAAGGCTAAAGTACGCCCACAATTCCTCCTGCACTAAGTCAGAATTTAATTTATTATTGGATTAAAAATTAGTAAATTGTTGAAATACATTTGAACGTTCAATTTATATTATATTGTATTAAGATTAGAGTAAGTACAAAAAAGTTAAATATTGTTTGTAATATTAAAATTATAATTAAAAAATATTATATTTAAAGACTTTTATATTTTCACATGATGTCATGTGAAGACAAATTTCATTTATGCAGTGGATAAAGTCAAATGAGTAACTTTCTCATTCGAAACACATATCACTCAACTACACTAAATAATAGAGCCATTATGCCAAAGAGGCACCGAGAGATGAAGCACTCAGATAGGATTAAGAGGCCAAAAATTCGTGATAAATTGAGAGGCTGAATCTATCTTGACTAAATAAGCTAAGTCGGATCCAATTTCTCAATCCCCAAGATAAAATAAAGGAAAAAATTAATCCAAACCACCGAATAACATAACAAAGTCAAACAATAAAATTCGACGATTAAAAGGCATGTATCTCTTTACAATCTTTTCAGGAGCAAAGTGCAGGCAGCACTGGAGTGATCGTGCACAAAAGAGAAGAAAAGGGATTAATGGCCTTATAGCCTCCCCCTGGCTCTTGGTGGCGGGCAGCTGGTATTCCCCCACTCATAACGTTTCACATACCTCGAATCCTATGATCATATCATCTCACAATGCATCAATCAACAACGCGTATTCTCCAACAATTAAGTCACATCTCTCTCTCTCTCTCTCTCTTTGACTTTCTTTTTTCCAGGAAGAAATCGTTTACACAGACGACCTGTTGCATATCCATGGCCAAAAGTCAAACTTCGCTTTCAATTGCCAGTGAGAATACAGAAGATTAGCAAGCAGACCTTTTTTTCACCCCATTGGAGCTGAGAGTGCCTTTAGACTTTTAGTTAACTAGCTAATTTGTGCTTTAATAGTGATCGAGCCAAAAGTGATTCAAGGCGCATCTGATGGCGTTTTCTGAGAGGCGCACAGCGCCAACATTGGCAAAAAGCTAGTTAAAACGCGATAAAAGCGGAAAACTGCGGAAAGCCCTGCCAAACGCCTCAATTGGGATTGGAAATTAGTTGTCTCGATTAGCAGCAAGCAACCAACAGTGAACGAGATAACATCGAGCTAGTGGGAAGACGAAGCCCCCAGTTTCGTCCAAACAGTCAACGCCACGCAGCGTTTAGAACTTTCTATTTGCAGATGGGTCAAAGTAGCCACCCACGCTTTCAAATGACTCGTCTTGGTGAAACTTCCTATGAAATGACCATTATGCACCTTTTGTCTTCGTCTTCAGTCTACACCAACCCCTTCTCGCAACATCAAATCATGCATGATTCATGTGCCTGCGCCTCCAAATTCACGGTATATAACGACGCCAATTAGCCTCGTTTCCAAGGCATCATTGCCTTTGATTTCTTCCCTATTTGTAATTCCGCTGCCTTCTCTTTTGGATCCATCCGGATTCGATCTGCAACAGCCGCGAACTGAAAAAATTAGTGTCGATCGCTGTTGAGAATGGGAACCGGCGATGGGCACTCCGGCGTCCTCGAGACGGAGAGCAGCGGGGTGGGCTTCAGCGGCCCGCTGGTCAAGCGCGCTAGCAACAGCAGCCGGAAGAGCGCGCGCTTCAACCTCCCGCAGGCTGCCGCCTCCGCGCCCGTGTCAGGCGATGACGAGTCCTACGTGGAGATCACCTTGGACGTGCGCGACGACACGGTGGCCGTGCACAGCGTGAGGCCCGCAGCCGGCGGGGCGGGGGAGACGGAGGACCCCGACGTGTCCTTGCTGGCGCTGAAGCTGGAGCGGCGGCCGTCGTTCGGGTCGTCGGTGATCCGGACGGCGTCGTCGCGGATCAGGCAGGTGTCGCAGGAGCTCCGCCGGCTCACGTCGCTGAACAAGAAACCAGCGGCGGGGCCCATTGACCGGTCCAAATCGGCGGCGGCGCACGCGCTCAGGGGGCTAAAGTTCATCACCAAGGCCACCGGCGCCGCTGGATGGCTCGCCGTCGAGAAACGATTCGACGAGCTCGCCGTCGACGGACTCCTCCACCGTTCCCTCTTCGGCCAGTGCATAGGTAACTAACTTTTGCCCACCCAGTCACCTGCTCTCAGTTTGCTCCGCCTCTCACAGCCACAACCGACTTGACCTGTTGTAGGAATGAAGGAATCCAAGGAGTTTGCCGGAGAACTTTTCGATGCTATGGCAAGGAGAAGAAACATTCGCAGCGACAAGATCAGCAAGGAGGAATTGAGAGAGTTTTGGGAGCAAATCTCCGACCAGAGCTTCGATTCCAGGCTCCAAACCTTCTTCGACATGTGTGTCATCGGTTTATACTGTTGAAATTTCCTCTTTCGTTCACAATCCAATGGTGATTGGTGAAGACAGCTAATCTTCTTCTAAACGCAGGGTGGACAAGGATTTGGATGGAAGGATCACCGAGGAGGAAGTCAAGGAGGTAGGGCAAGACTTTTTAATCAAATATGATTAATAAAATTTAGTAAATTGTAGTGAAATACTTGGATGATTGAGCAGATCATCACCCTGAGCGCTTCAGCTAACAAGCTCTCCAAGATCCAAGAACAGGCAGAGGAGTATGCCCGCCTCATCATGGAGGAATTGGACCCGGAAAATCTCGGCTACGTTGAGGTAGTACTGCAAATCGAAAACGAACGATCGATGAGTTGAATTGAATTGAAATTTGCTAAACTGATTGATTAATTAAAATGATCAGATATACAACCTGGAGTTGCTGCTGTTGCAAGGGCCAAGCCAATCGATGCAGATCGGAACAACCAACAGCCGGAACCTGAGCCAGCTGCTGAGCCAGAAGCTGCGGCCGACGCAGGAGCCCAACCCGCTCCGGCGGTGGTACCGGCGCGCGCGCTACTTCCTGGAGGACAACTGGCAGCGGGTCTGGGTGCTCGCGCTGTGGTTCTCCATCTGCGCCGGGCTCTTCGCCTGGAAATTCGTCCAGTACCGCCACCGCGCCGTCTTCCATGTCATGGGCTACTGCGTCTGCGTCGCCAAGGGCGGCGCCGAGACGCTCAAGTTCAACATGGCGCTCATCCTCCTCCCCGTCTGCCGCAACACCATCACCTGGCTCCGCACGAAGACCAGGCTTGGCAAGGTCCTCCCCTTCGACGACAGCCTCAACTTCCACAAGGTGATCGCCCTCGGCATCACCGTCGGCATTGGGCTGCACGCTATCTCCCACTTGACCTGCGACTTCCCACGGCTGCTGCACGTGACGGACGAGGAGTACGAGCCGATGAAGCCCTTCTTCGGGGACACGCGGCCGAACAACTACTGGTGGTTCGTGAAGGGCACGGAGGGGTGGACGGGGGTCGTCATTGTGGTGCTCATGGCGGTGGCCTTCACCTTGGCCACGCCCTGGTTCCGGAGAGGCCGGATCAGCCTGCCGAAACCCTTCAACCGGCTCACAGGCTACAACGCCTTCTGGTACTCGCACCACCTGTTCATCATCGTCTACGCCCTCCTCGTCGTGCACGGCTACTTCCTCTACCTTAGCAAGAAGTGGTACAAGAAAACGGTACGCAAGGCGCATTAATTCAAACAGTTGGTAGGCACGACGACTTCCTCCTCTCATTGCTTCATTCATTGGCAGACCTGGATGTACCTGGCGATCCCGGTGGTGCTATACGCGGGCGAACGCTTGATAAGGGCCTTAAGGTCGAGCATTAGCGCGGTGAAGATACTGAAGGTGGCGGTGTACCCCGGCAATGTGCTGGCGCTCCATGTTTCCAAGCCACCCGGCTTCAAGTACAGGAGTGGGCAATATATCTTCGTGAACTGCGCTGCCGTCTCCCCATTCCAGTGGTAATTAATTCGCCGACCATTAGTTGAACTGAATCTCTTAATCAAATTCCTTTTTGCTAAAATTTAACTGAAAACCAGGCATCCGTTCTCCATCACATCTGCTCCACAAGATGAGTACATCAGCGTTCACATACGGACGCTCGGCGACTGGACGAGGCAGCTCAAAGCTGTGTTCTCGCAGGTGCGTAGTGCAGCGGTCGCTGGCAGATTTGATCATTTTCAGCGTTCTCAATGTGAGGTTGTCTCTGTTTGGCATTGTTTAGGTGTGTCAACCACCGACCGGAGGAAAAAGTGGACTGCTGAGAGCGGATTATGACGATAGTAGGGACGGCGGAATCGCTCCAAGGTGAGCAATGTAACTATTTAATATTTGCAGAAACTCGAGGAACTAGATTGGGGCGAGCTGTCCAAGCTCACATGTCTGACAATCAATCTCGCAACGCGATGAGAGGCGCAGAGATTGCGATCTTTCGTCTGCTTGCGATAAGAATCGGAACAAAAAAAAATGACCTTGGTCTTTGTGCATTCCGCCTGCCCTAATTAAAAAAATGTATATTTTGGTGCATGTGTGGAAGCAGCTTTCCGAAAGTGCTGATCGACGGGCCTTACGGCGCGCCGGCGCAAGACTACAAGAAGTACGAGGTGGTGCTCCTGGTGGGGCTGGGCATCGGCGCCACGCCGTTTATCAGCATCGTGAAGGACATCGTCAACAACATGAAGCAGCTGGAGTCGCTTGGTCTGCTGGACGGCGGCGACCACCAGGACGTAGAGGATGGGCACGGGCACCGACGGTCCCCTTCGGCGTCGGTGTCGATGACGTCGTCGTTCAAGACGCGGCGGGCGTACTTCTACTGGGTGACGAGGGAGCAGGGGTCGTTCGAGTGGTTCCGCGGGGTGATGAACGAGGTGGCGGAGACGGACAAGCAGCGCGTAATCGAGCTGCACAACTACTGCACCAGCGTGTACGAGGAGGGCGACGCCCGCTCCGCCCTCATCGCCATGCTGCAGACGCTGAACCATGCCAAGCACGGCGTCGACGTCGTGTCCGGCACCCGCGTCAAGTCCCACTTCGCCCGCCCCAACTGGCGCAACGTCTACAAGCGCATCGCCCTCAACCACCGCGACAAGCGCATTGGTAAGCCGCTCTACTTTTACTTTTCCTACAGCAATGCAACATCTACTCTAGTAGTTTGCACATTAATTTGTTTCAACTTTTGGGTGTTGCAGGTGTGTTCTACTGCGGAGCTCCAACGCTGACGAAGGAGCTGCGGGAGCTGGCCCAGGACTTCTCGCACAAGACCAGCACGAAGTTTGACTTCCATAAGGAGAACTTTTAGTCAACCACCACGTAGACTAGTGGCCTTAGCTGACCCTACAAGATTATATATAGAAAACTATAGCTAATGCAGAATATAGAGCACCTTCTGATACGTAATGTACAGTATTATTTTGTCTCTTTTTTGCCTAACTTATATACATCATTTTATGCCATTCCATGCTCAATGTTCAAGAGATTTGATCCGTCAAAGTTAACCGTGGAAGGGATTGTAACCGGTCATCAATTTCATGTACCAAGACCAAAGAATAAAATATATACCATGAGGAATATACTACCGTGACGCAAGGACTATGGATTTCTTTCGTTCTTTTGAACTTACACACCTTTTTTTGTTATTCATTGTAATAGCCAAATTTATGATGAATATACAGAGTTTTCTTTCATAACTCTACTCAGAAATTTAGCGATGGAAACAGTGATGTCATAATTTGGATGAGATATTAACCTATTCTTGAAGATTAGATATAATAAAAGGAGTAAAAAAAGGGCACAACAAACGCATTATAATGATATCAAAACATATCTAACAAGATCATGTTAATGATTACAGGCTCTCAGGAACACGAATAAGAAAAGTTTGGTGAATCATCACAAAGTGTTATTTTGCCGCACTGATCATCAATACATGACGACCGTAGCATCACACAAGTTGGTGCAAGCAAGAAACAGGCACTCAAAGAGCCAGTAACTGAGAAAGTGAGAACAAAATATGATATCTGAACATTGACCATAATTTGTAAGCAATAATGGAAGCCCTACGTCCTAATGCTGGTCACAATGTTTCACCAATCTCTTGCCTAGGTTAGGTGAATGTACACTCGGTTAATATGATAAAATTAACGACAAAGAACTGTCTAAACCAACCCCCCGAGGAAACATGCGACCAATTTTCCAGCGCCAAGTAGGGGACAACTGTTTTTGGACAATAAGGCTACGCTGCCCTCCTGATATCAGCAAATTTGCCAAAACTTTGACTTGCATGGACTGATAGATGCATATAAGATAAATGCAGCTTTCAAGGTCGAAGTTAAGCGTATTACAGGAGAAACAACTTTAAACCCACCTAGTTAGGTTGGTGAAAATAAATTCCTTCGTGAGGTCAGTAATCATCTTCAATGTCTGGTGCAGCGCAAGGGCAACCTTGCGCTGTGCAATAGAAAACTGAAAAATATGTTGATGAGCATACCTGAATAGGATATGAACGACCCATCCGGAGAGTTTTTGTATCAGGTAATAGCATTAATTCAGCTTCAGATCCAGAATTGGCAATATCAACCTATTTCTTCCGGTGGTTGGATGTTTACGTTCACCATCCAACTAATTTGCGTGATTTCGATTCAAAAATGTCTATGTTCAACATCAGTATTAAGTAAACATGACTGCTTGAGTACTTTGCTTTGCAAGTCTCAAAATCGCAGCAGGTTAAGTGGCATTGCTCAACTACTGAACAATTAATTGCATTTGGCCGTATTAAAACAGCTCAGGAAAAGAATAATGTTCTTAAAAGTACTTTTTTTTAAAAAAAAAAAAAAAGCCGCGAAGATATTTTACAAAAGATAATAAAGATACACCCATAGGGGTTTCGGCCACGCATGTTATCTGATCAGATGTGTCATTTGATGTAGGAAAATAATTAAGTGCGCACCTTGTCATCGAATAATCTGATAGTCAAGGTTTCTTGACAGTAAAGAGGGCGCCAGAAGTCAGAGGCAATAGACTCCAGTAAGAACCACTTTCATCAGTGCAACAACCATGCCACTTTATTTGATAAGAGCCTACTGGAAAAGCAGAAACATCCAGTAAACAAGATGAAAAACCCTGGCCATTTTTATTCATCTGGAAAGGCAGATAGGCAGTCATCCAATCGTCCACACTGGTATCCTTAAAGCTCATCTTATTAATCTTCCCTGAGTACACCTTTACAAACATCAATAGCATATTGTTCAACTGAACCATTTCATCAATCTTGCAGGCATTGAAACATTCTTCTTTTCTGTCAGTTGATAATTGTTCAGATGGTCTTGCAGCAAGAAGGCAGTACATCTTGGTAGCTTGTAAACAAGGGATTTTTGATGGATTCTTCAATTGAATGCAAATATTTAGGGCCATCTGAGAACCTTGCAAGACTGATATTTCACTTTTGTTTCTGGAATTGGCATCAAAAATGAAGAGCTCAGCACCGAAGGAAGGCCTGCAGAAAAAAAATCACTCTTAGCATAAATTAGTTTCAAATAAAGAGATCCACATAATAACAAAATATAAAGTACATAGATCCCCACTAACATAAGGCTTAGAAAATTGTCTCTAATAGACTTCTATGTATTTTTCTATATTTCTTTGTTCATATTTACATTTCATTAATAAAATTTTAATATTCCAAATAGTAGATATATATTCATATCTCGCATGTTTCCTTATTATCATCACACTTTAAATTCTAATATTCATACATGTAACATCAGTAGATTTGAAATGTGCACCTGACTACAAAGAAATACTTGGGAATCTGGACAGGTAATTCCATCCACCTTCTGATAATATCAGACAGATGTTGCAGACCACATAATGAGAGTGAAACTATAGCCATCTCATTTTCTTCACCCTTTGCATCTTCTTGGATGCGAAGAATGCCCGATACAGCAAACTCAAACACTGTCAAAGTAGATCTGTCTATATGAGCAGAAGTACTCGAACATGAACCAAAGCATGAGTGGTTTTCTTCTTTGCAGCAAATAGTCATTATCTTTAGAAGTTGCTCAGAAATCTTGTTGTCACTGGCTGAAAGACGCTCAATAAGGTCTTGGAGGATCATACAGCATGAGAACTTTGGAAAATTCCCAAAGATGTATGATATGGCATTTTTGAAAACAGGTGAGCAAGGGAAGTGCAGAACAAAGGCAGTGCAAAAGGACAACAATGAACATTTAAGTGCCATTGCCGAGATACTCTTATAGCTTTTGCTGTCAATATCCATGAAAGATGAAGCAAGAAGATCATAGCCTTTAGCTAAATTATGCAGCCTCAAAGATTCATAGGCAAGGCCAGACATCAAAGCACTCAAATTTTGAGTAAATTCTTCAGCGTCAACTTTTCTTTCCCCACCATCAGCAATCACTCGTCTAAGTTTATGGGTATTAAGCAATCTAAACACATCTACCATGATTTTAAGAAACTTGGCTCTAAGATTGAGGAACCACCTCTGGAAGTAGTAGGCACCATCTGAAACTCCAGGTGATGCTAACGTTTGTTCTGCAGAGCATATTCTACCGTAAATTTTAGCAAATTTATCTTCCCATACACACAAATCAATACCTGTGGAATTATTTCCCACAGTGGAGGTGAAGGTTTTGTGACTTCTGTCACAATGGTTAACTGTGTGCAAACCATTGACAAGTGCTATGCCTGCTTTAGGAAAAAGCAGCAGTTTAATTTCACTTTCACTACCCGCCAATAATACCATGCATTTCAACCAGCAAGAAAGGAAGACTGATTTTACATGATTTATCAATTTCCTAAAGGTAAAAGTTGCAGCAAACCACAAACCTTCAAGACACGCATACTTTCCAGCTCTATATGCTGCCCAGTAATCTCTGTTCAGCAGCATAGTTCTAATCAACTCGAGTGATTTCCATTCGTGATTGAGCCAGCAAACACTATGAAAGGAATCATCTCCCCTATCAGACTCCAATTGGTGTGAATCTAGAGCTTGATAATTAGCTAAAACATTAGAATCTAGGCAGAGACAGAAGATTTCGTAAGTAGCGCTATTAGAATACCTGCTCTGTTGCATGTACTGAACTAGATGCTTCACTTTCTGACAAACTTCATCGTTAAGAGCACCAATATCATTTAATTTCTTAATGAAAGCCTTCATGAATCTAAGTAGACAAACAACAATTTCCGACTCAAAAGAATCTTTCTCATCGCTCATTCCAAGCTCAATTTCTTCAACACCATATTCTTTCTGCGAAACTTCTGGATGAATACTTCCTGATGGAGACCAATAATACATATTCTCCAGGGCCTGTAACATTTGTTTTGTCCTATCTATAACCACCAAAGGTGCTAGAACATATTCCTTTGCAAGAAGCTGAACAAGGTTAAATTTGTTTCTGACATCTTGTTTGAACTCAGTAGTGGATATCACATTCTTTATGCCTTTGTCTTCCCCTCTGGAATTAGCTATCATTTGATTAATCAGATACGAAATATGATCTGTTATCAGTGAAGTAACTTGGCATGCGATTTCCAAGGTGTCCACTTCAGAATTGAAGATTTCATCTCTCGGATTCCTTTGAGTCCTCAAGCATCTCATACACCACTTAGCAGGAACTGCACAGCTATGCCCTCTCTCTGCCCTCTTAAGACTGCACAAGATATGTACAATAAGTTGAAGAGCAAGCTTTGTCTTCATCTTGAAGGAATTTTCTTTTGCCATCACCAGAATCCGCTTAACAAGAACAAGCAGTTCAACGTTAGGCACTTCTGGCAGTACAGTATTGCCGAATACCTGCAAAGAAGCATACACGTTTACCACAAAGAAACAACAAGAAACTTGATAACCATATCTCATGAAATTACCTTGCATAGAATTCTTAAAGCTTCACATTGAAAATTAACTTGATCATCATTCTCATCAATAATATGGAATAATTTCATAATAACACCTTCGTTAACTGCAAAGCCACGGGTGTTTCTACCAAAAAGAAAATTTAAACATTTCAATGCTCTAGCCTTCAAAAGAGAAGCTGTATCCTCAGTGAGAAATGATAAGAGCAAATCAACCTGCAATAATGAACGGTGCAAACAAAATAAAATTCATTTTTTCATAAAATCATCCCAACGAAATAAAGCATAAAAATCCACATCATATTTCTTGTTCGTTAGAATGTAGGCAATAAAGTTGAATATATGATAAACAGGAAATATCAACATTATATTCAATGACATTAAGCTATTAACTATCTATCAGCACAGACCAAGTCCAATTGAAAGCAAAAAGATAGAACAGGGATTATAATAACAGAGCTAGCAGAGAATGAGATTCAAGGCAACCTGTATAGGCATATCTGATGTGAAAGGTATTTAACTGTCTTTCAGTTGAAAGACTGAACAGACCGAACATGATTTATATCATTAGTATGCAATGTAACTCTGCTCGTGGGTTATCCAATTCAGTTGGACTTGTGAAGTTAATTATATACTATGAGAATAGAATTTGAAGAGTAAAATCAAGAATAAGCACATACAATAAACATGTCTGCATCTCTATCTGTTGAACTTACCAATTGTAGACTCATTATACAAAATAAAGTTTAATTAACAAAATAGGACCATGAGACTCCCGCATTTACATTTTAGTTCCAATGCCCAACAAGCTCAATAAGTGAGTATAAACAAATGGAGTTCATGGTTGGACGGCAACAGCAAAGGAAATGCATTTCATCAAGAGTTACAAATGTTGTCTTGAAATAGAGATCACGCAGAGCTACCTGCTCAATTGTCAAGGTCGTTGATCTGAAGGATAAATTTGAAAGTGAAGACAGCATCTCAGCTTTATACTCATCATGTAAAGGATCCAATAACAATTTCTTGCCAACCTGACAAAAAAACAAGAAAAAGACCACATGACAAGATCATAAGGTGGAGAAAAATACTTTCCCAAGGAACATTCTTTTTACTTGAAAATCGTTGTATTTTACACTAATCAAAATCATAACAAGTAACGTTCATTTTAATTTCCTTGGAACCAACTTTGCATGTTCTCGCAATGATCTAATGGAGAAGATCTCTTAAGTCTAAACTAATATGTTCCTCTATATGTTTGAGTAACAAAGAACAAATATCTCCCTTTGCAAGATTGAGCATAATACAATGAATTTAAGATGTGTGCAACAATGATTATATGGAATCATAATCTAATATATGTCATTGAGAACTGATGATAAACCAAATGAAGCTAATTTCATGATAGACATGATGCACCTTGTATGCTCTGGATGCAATGGAAGGAGAGCAGTGCAATCTAGAAAAGGTTCGAATTGCTGTAATTGTCACATCAGAAGAAAACTGTGATGAGCAAACAACATTAAGTAGTATTTGCAAAGTGATGCATGCAAAATCCTCTGACAGCATAGAAAAGCATCCAGAAGCAAACAAAGAGGCCTTTACCTGCAGAACAAACAAATCAAAAAACATTAATTCAGTGTACAGGATCTTATGAAGAGTTTACTGCCGGAAAATTTCTTGGAGCATATGCCAGAGCATTTCAATTGACAAACTTACAAATACAAAAACAGCAATTTATCAAATTAAATGAGCATCCTTTTTTTCTATTGTACATTAGATTCTCTCATACTGGAAAGTTGGTCTCAGCAAATAAATATGCTGGCACAAATAGACGAGGAAATGAACAAGAAGAAAGAAAATGGTAAGATCACCTCAGGTACATTGCAAGATTGGAAACTCAACAGTACAATGTAGCGGATGTGAGCACTATCCTTGGCAAGAACAGCCCAACAACCAAAAAGCCGCAAAGCCAATGTTTTAGCCTCTGTGTCACCTGTGTCATAAACTATTTTCACTCTCTTAAGCAGCTCTACATAATTAGGCACTCTTGACTTTTCTAGAATACCATTATACCTTGTTCCCTCCTTTCTAATACGGCCCAATTCAGAGAGGAAAACTTTGATAATACATCTCCTTGTACAGTTGTCACCGCCCTTGAATGCATTGGAAAGACGAAGAAGGATTGTATTTGCAAATGTTTTGTCCTCACCAGGAACTAAACTGTACATATCTGCAACTGCCTTCGTTATGTTTCGCTCAGTGCTCAATGCTTGGAGTATTGACCCCATCTGTTTAATTGCCTTAATGCGTTTATCTGAAACAGTTTAAGCAACACTAACTGAGCAAATTTTCACAGGTAAATAAGGTACGTGCAAAAGAGCATTGGGAAGTTTCATTTTTACAGTAGCAAGAAGAACAACCAGTGAAGAAAAGAAAAATCTTGGCCTTCCAGAACATCAAGAAGCACAAGAAAAAAAATGAAACATCTTGAAAGGTGACTTCTTGGCCTTTGTCCTGTCAAGAAGCATAATAAGAAAAGAACGGCAACATCTTGCTCTTTCGCCTGTTTTAATTTGAGATTTACTTTCAATTTCATCCTTTTAGTTTGCTTTGAAATGCATTTTTGGCCCTTAAAGTTTTAAAAAAAATCAGAAATGAACCCCGTAGCATGGTAAGTAGTTTTAATCTGGTTCAACATGTAAAGTGATTAAGATATTCAAATTATAGTCGATCAGGATAATTTGCACCAAATTGAAAGGTACTTATCAAACTACAGTGGTCATTTTTCGAGTACCAGGCCAAAATGCAGTACGAAGATGGGCCAAATTGAAATTAATCCTTAACTAGGTAACCATTAGTTTAAATATGTGTACTTTCTTAGTTGCCCTTAAGTTCTCTAATCCCAGTGGCAAGGTACAAGTTTGCATTACTATCTTATTGATTTGTTGTGCAAGGAACTAACGTGGAAAACTAATTCTTCAAAAGTTGCACATATTATTGGGCGAACGCTTGAAATCATCTTCATTCACAAATAATTTCTCATCCTGCTCTTCATTGCACGAGACATAAGAAAAAAGCAGGGCAAGAAAAAATTAAAAGGAGAGAAAAACCCTGTTCGATACCGTCGGATCAAGCAAAAAGTGCTCAATAATGGCCTCAGGAAACATATTCACTAAACCTCTCATTGATCAAAATGGACCAAAGTAGTCTTAAGAGACCACGAGAGGAGAGAAGGAAGGCATAATGATCGAGTGGATAACGGACCTGGGCACTTGGAGCGAAGACCCTTCTCGAGCTTGATACTCCACTCCATGGCGCGAGCAGCGGGAATCTTCTCCATCGCAGTTCGCTCTCGAGAACAAAGCAGTGGGAGACAGAGAGGGCAGTGGGAGACAGAGAGGACGATTCGAGCGTTCGCAGGGCGAGGGATTTTGGGAGCGTTCGCCGTCGAACTGCCGTGCTTCAAACCAATTCCCAATATAATTTAATTAATTTTAATTTATTACTACCATAGAATCGCATATGCATCTCCTAAATAAACATAGTAATAAATTATGAAAGAAAATAGTGAAGGATAAGAAGAAAATTTAAAGGTATTTAATTATTATCATAAAATATTTTCGGTTCAGTAATTAATATTTTATTGTAGGGCCATGTTATAATTTATTTACCTAATAGCTTAAATATTTTCACCAACATATCTTAAGATATTAGGCTCTGTTTATTAACACTGATAGAAGACTAGAGAGGAAGAAAAATTAAAAGAAAAAGAAAATAAGAAGAAAAAGAAAATTTAAAAGATTTTTCTTTATTTGTTTACTTAGGGGACAAAAAGTTTACTTAGATGCAAAAAAAAATAAGATAGATTGATGTTCATATTTCATTATTGCATTAACCCTAATGATTTAGCAGTTCACCCATTCGCCCGCATTGCTTGCTAAGAATACGACACATGTGCTATATCCTTCGACTGCCCTAGCCGACCGGCCCAGCGGTATCTCCGCGATGCATGCCACCATGTCTTCCTCCGACTTTCCAACGTAGAACTTCAGTGACGCCGTCAGCCCGGGGCCCATCTTGTTCGCCTTGATGCGCATCCTCTTGAGCTCTTTCGTCAGTATTTTTGTCATCACATCGATAGCCCCTGTGCTCTCTATGTACGTGCCATACCCTGATTAAAGGGACCTGACCCTCAACATCGTGAAGGTGATGATTTGGCTACCGCCACCGCGGATGAGGCGATGCGCCACCTCTTGGCAGCAGAGAAACGTGCCCTTAGCGTCGACGCTGAACATCTAGTCGGAGCTCTCTTCGATCGTGTCAGCGATAGGCATATAGCGGAAGTTGATAACAGCAGTAGTCGTGACGAGGATGTGGAGGATAATGGCGAGGTGGAATGCATGAGAAAATATGTAATATGGTAAGTATAACAAGAGTAAGCAGCTGGTTCGTGTAGATCATCAAATAGAGGAAAAGTTTTCCTCCCTATTTTTCTTTGTTTGGTTTTTTTCTATCCAAGTAAACAAACTGTAAAGAAAAATTAGAAGGAGAGAAAAAATTAAAAGGAAAGAAAGAAAAATCATGTGATTCTTTCGTGATCTTTATTTGGTGGCCCACATGGTAGGGTGACATAGGGGCAACAATAACGAGAAAATTTCGTGGACAAGGGGGCTGCACAAGAAATCATAAGCACAGCCCTTTAAAAAAAAATCCATGATCCTAAAAATCGTAGAAAAATATCCATGACATAGTCCACGATGAGAGCTATCCAACGGTATCAAGATCCACGAAAATGGACGTGTCCACGATGAGATATCATGGATACGGACTGTTACAGTAACAGTGTTTTGATCCACGATATCTCATTGTGGACACACCCATTATGCACCCCAATCACAAGGCAGCATTAGTATTAATCTTAGTATTAGTATTAGTATTAGAATTAGTATTAATATTAATATTAGTACTAACATTAGCATTAGCATTAGCATTAATATTAGCATTAGTATTAGTAATAGTATTAACATTAATATTAGCATTAGCAGTTAGGGAGGCTCGAGATGTTCACTAAGAAAAATCAACGGCTCTCTCTGTTAGCTTCCGAAAATTTTAATATAACAAACATAATTGATAATTGAAGACACACTTAGAGCAAATTTTCCAGAGAGAGTTACTACTTAGAAAATCTGAGGAAGGGTGGCATCAGCATCCTTGAATCTATTTTAAGATTTGTGCATATGAAATTTAACTTTAAAATTTACATCTTGCACATATCTCAAACAAGTTCAAAGGTTAATGATATACAATTTTCTAGATTTCTAGATAGTGAAGCTGCTGAGGAAGGGTGGCATCAGCACCCTTGAATCTATTTTAAGATTTGTGCATATCATATTTAACTTTAAAATTTTTATATTGCACATATCTCAAAGTAGGTTCAAAGGTTAATGATATACCCTTTTCTAGGCCGGGTGCCTAGAAAATCTAGGGAAGGAAAGCATTAGCACCCTTAAATCTATTTTAAGATTTGTGCATATATATCAGCTTTAAAATTCGCATATTGCATATATTCAAAGATTAATGTTATACTCTTTTCCAGATTTCTACGGAGTGACGCTAGCTAGATTTTTTTTTTTTTTATCTCAAAGCAGATTCAAAGATTAATGATATGCTCTTTTCCTGATTTCTAGGAGTGACCTTACCTAGAAATTTTTTTTCTCCTAAGAGTTAGCATGAAAAAAATTTCTCCTAAAATGGATGATCCAACCTTATCAGACCTAGTAAATTTCAAAGAAAATAACCAAAAGTTTAGCTCTGTTTCCACAGGGAGTTAGCATGGAAAAGGTAACAATGAAGGTGATAATAATGATATTTAGTCATCTCCACTAATTATAGAGTTCCATTTAGTTTGCTTCAACTTAATTTTAAAGTTACATTGAATTTGAATCTAAGTTCATTGTGTCCGAGTAATCAAAATAAACAAGGTAATTAACACGTGAAAATTTGGTAGAAAAATCAACAAACAGAGCGAAGCATAAGGTACATAAACACAAGTAAAGAAAGGGCATGCTGTTTTTAGCCAAAATGCTAAAAAAAGTTTCCGAAACGTTTGAGGCGCTCAAAAGCGCGATGATCCACACGCGTTTTGCGATGAGGGCAAAAGATCTTTCAGAAGAAAATAAATGCTGAAAAATTAGTTTAACCAAAAGCAAATTTTACAAAGCTGCTCTTTGCCAACAACTAAGATCAAATGTGCCGTCAAGTTCACTCTAACTGAATCATTTGGGCTGGAAAAGCTATTTGCTAGTGTTGCTCATAGCCAGTGAGATCGATTCAGAAATTTCACGTACCGTGGGAAAAGCCTAGAAGTGCATTTTCTAAATCTAAAAAAAAAACTCATTTATAATTCCAAGACTTTAGCCACTTCATGTCTCCCTCCTGGACCTCCTTGGGCGAGGGGCTGACTCATCTTTTCCATTCTCTTCTTTCTCTTCACTGCTCCCGGGAGCATCTGTCTCTGATGTTCTAGAATCTGTGGTTTCCATGGTTGAGGTAGCAGGAACCTTTTACAATATGAAAAAAAAAATAAATGTTGGAAGTATAGATACGCTAAATACTACTATTTAGAAAGACCAAAGCCAAAACAACATACCTGAGGCTTCTTGCCGCCAAAAAGAAGCCTCAAGAAAACAGTAACAATGACCACCACGATGGCTACAAGGACTCCAATGGTGATGTTAGGTTGTTTCTCCGCCTTCTCAATGACATCCTGCAAAAGGAACTTTGTTTAGACCTCATAGAATAACAATGAAAATATTTATGCTGAGCAAAGAAAACGAAAATTGATCAAGTCCCGGATGCTGTGCAACAAATGGTAACTGCAGTTAAAAAAATACCATAAAACAACACTGTTATCTTCACTGACATGTTAGAAGACGATCTGTCAACTAGATTCAAACGAGGGCACCTTAAGAAAACTAGGAAATGACAGGGAAAAGAAATGGAACTCACAATAATCTTGATCTTGTATGCTTCCAAGAAAGGAATCTCCGCAATCTTGTAAAGAATTTCAAAAATTTTCTTCTGCAATAGAAAGAAGCAGTAATTAGAAATGGATGGGAACTCGTAATATTGAACGGCTGGAATAGAAATATCACCTGGAAACCTGAAAGTCCGCCTAAGGACGCAGCAGTAGCCTCTTCGGCCTTCTGCTTTTCTTTCTCAACTTCATATTTGGGCTTCCATGTCTCTGCCCTATATGACGCAGCTACCTTCTCATCACTAGCAATCAATATATTGTCAAAGAGAATACCATCTTGCATTGTCCAAATCTCTATGCCTATAGCAGCGATTGGCTGGAAATCAGGTTTGTCAAGCTCAAAGTAGTCAGGATTATCTATCTCTCTCGGCTTCCAAATACCCTTGTAGTTCGGGTTGTCAATTAAAGGAGCGTGCCATTTTCCCTTGTATGCCGGGTTCCTCTTCAGTGGCCTCTTCCACTCTCCACAACCAGGTGCTTCTTCACACTTAGGATTGTCAATTTTTGGTGCTTCCCATTCCCCATCCTCTTCATCGTCCCAATCTTCTGGTTTTGAAGATTCAGGGTCATCAATTTCCTCAGGTTCATCATCCAACCATCCTTCCGGTTTGATAGCTTCCTTGTCTTCGATTTCCATTGGTGCATCTTCATCCCAGTCATCTGGCTTTACAGCTTCAGGGTCTGGAATTTTAGCCCTCTCATCCCAGTCCTCAGGTTTCTTATCATTAGGGTCGGGTATTGTCTTGGGTGGAATAAGTGCCGGCTCAAAATCTTCAGCAGAGAAGAAACTTGCTGCTTTCTTTTCTTCTCCATCAATCAAGATTTTCAGCTGATTATCAGGTTTCAGAATAGCAGTATAGACATGCGTGAGTTTGTCGTATGGAACAGATGGAGGAACCTTCAGATGATGCTCCACAAACTTTCCAGTTTTAGGATTCTTGTGTTGAAAGATAAAATGTACTTTATTAGTGGAACCGCACTTATCAGGTCCAAACATGATACTATATGGAGATTCATTGTCAAACCCCTTGGCAGTCCATCCAGCTTCCTGAGGCCGGAGGAACTTCAGATACGCTCCTCCACATTCAAGTCCATTCTGTAGTCGAACTTCAAACTGTAAAACCACAGTTCCATCCTTGAGAGTTGTGGGTTCATCTAGTTCCTTAACTATTGCATACTTTCTAGCTTTCTCACTGACAAGAAGACCATAGTCCTCGTGACCATCACTCTTGGAGTGTTTCCATAAACCTAACCAAATATACACAAAATAAGAAATATCATATGAGTCAGAGTAGTAACAGATTTTAGTGGAACCTAAATAGAGAAATTAAATTTAAAGCTAGTCAGTAAATGAAGGTCAGAATGTGTTTAATGTCGATATTGTTGTACAAAAAATTATCTTAAGAACATAGAATTAATTTCATATTCCAATTGCTTTGAGAATCACGCTGATTAATCTGTTCATGACTCATCAAACTTTAAGATCAAACAGAGCAAGTATAAAGGAGAAAATAACATTGGTGCAAAATCTAGCAATAAAATTTTCATAATAAAAATGAATGAAATAACCAAATTGTAAATACTTATTACCGCATCAAAAATGGTGATTCTACAAGATTAATGATCATGAATATGTGATTTAACGAAATTTTGAATAATACGTTCACCATCAATTATATATAGACTATTAAGCACGTACAGAAATTCGATCAGCAAACAAGTCAAGAAATCAATCCTATTCATTAAATGCAGTATCGCAGATCTGACTCCTCTTACAACCCAGCTAATAAAATTACCAGTAACTGTTGGTTTTTAACTAACTAGCAATTTACGTTTCTAAAAAGTAATTGTCGATCTACAACAATTTAAGCGATGAAACCGCTAGAAACCCCAATCTCACAAATAGATAGCATGCATGAAAATACGAAGTGATCCCGTATATTATACCTTTGTAGTCATCCTTCTCGGACACGATCCACCGTCCCTCGAAACTCTCATCAAATGACTCGTAGAAAAGCTGAAGCAAGATGGACGAAATTAAAAATTTAAGATCTCAAAATCACGGGAAGTAAGAGAACAGCCTCAGACGAGAGAACACGTTACCGGATCGGACGCCCAGATCTGGAGGATAGAGGAAGCGACGAGGGAAAGGAGAAGGAGAGGCGCGATCATCTTCCGCTTACCCATCCAGATCGAACAAGCCCCAAGCGCGAGATCGGGCCTAGAACGAATGCAGTGTGGTGAGACACGAGGGCGGGGCAAATAAGAACGACCTGCCCAGGATCGCAGGGAGACCCCGACGACGCAGATGCTGCCACGTTGTCCTCCCGCGAATTCCCGTCGTTTTGCCAGTGAGATGAGAGGCCACGTTGAATGAGCCAATAGAGGCTCGCCACGTGACATAACCTGTACGAGAAATAATCAAGCTCGATTCAAATCGGAGATCAGCCACCCACTGTAGCTCAAACCGATGATAATTTTTTGACATGTTCAAACGGAAAATTGTTCATGTAGTTAATTCTATTTTTTTTAAACAATTGTGTCAGATAAAAATTATGCATCAATTAAATCTTCAAGCATATGAAAAATAATTAATTGTATTTTCTTAATACCCTAATATAAAATAAGTACAATGTGCTCAGTATGATAACTTTGTTTACTTAAATAAAGGAATAGTTCGTACAGGCTGAATACAATGATACACTTTCTAGTCCAAGTCTGTGCTAAAAGCATAATATAAAGTAATGAGCTGTGCTGTAATCCATTTTTTTGTATATTAATATTGTAAAGTCAAATATTGGGTGTGCATGCTTATGTTTGTGTGTTAGATATTTGTGGCGCTTAACAAATTAGTTATATTTTATTATTATAATTATATATATAGCATTTTTTAATTCCTTTTTTTTTTGCTTAGAGATGTAGATTATACGTGGTGGTTGGGAGGTGCTTATCAAATGAACAATTCACTGTAGCTTAAACGTTGAGATTATGTCATGCTATTATTGAGAGACGATTGATCATTGTACCAAAAAGTAGGATATACAGTGCCACATCCTTGCTACATTATGCTCACATCACTTTCCAGCTTTCCTTGGCTGCTAGACAAACTCTTACACGATTAAAACCTCAAATATTTACAATACAAAACTCAGCATCGAGACAGGCGTTTCGGCAGTTCAAACAACTAGGATCACTTGATTCTGACAAGTTGGTGGATTTACAGCAACAACAGTGACGAGGTGTTGTTAGAAGTGATAATGTCAAGCTAGGGCCGGGGTAACGCATCTCCTATACGAGCTTCTGCAAACAAATCCTTCAATTTTCATCTTAGGGCTCCCGCCACGAGAAGAACCACAGCTCGGTGATCCTCTTTCAACTCGTCCAGCCTGCTTGCCACCGGGAGAGTTGATGAGAGGAGCAAATGATTGAGCTTGTTTGGCAAACTTTATATCGTGTATGACCGGATTGTTAGTGCGCGCCGGAGGAGAACCACAAAAAAAGCCAACTTGGTTACTGAACTCTGGATCACTGTCGAAGTCATCCTCCTGGTACAGGAAAAATAATTCTTAAGAATCGTCAGCGAGAAAAATTGAAACCTTTTAAACAAAGGCATTTACAAAAGTACCTGGCTTAGGATAAGATCATGAATCTCTTGAGCACAATCAACTCTGTACACAGGCAAAATACTGCATAAAGATGTTCCATAGAATTAATGAACAATTTAACTAGTACCACAGAATACATCACTAGATTTTTGTTTCTGATTGCTGTAGGATCGAATTAACACAAAACACAACAGAAATTCACAGCCACTATCATATCATATCATCATGACCATTTAAGGATGTGGCAGATATGTAAAAGCCAGTATTAATAAACATTGAATACATTATCACAAACTACTATCAATAATGATAATTGAGGGACAAGACTGGATTGTTTCCGAAGAAAGCATTCATACAAAGCCTAGATTACATGTGACATGACTGAACTAAAAGGTTCTACAATACACAAGTTGCAGGGGCCAACAATCAAATGATATTATCTGTAATTGTCAAGACAAGAGAACGAAATACAACAACAAAAACATCCTATAATAATTTTATACAACTAACATTCACACTCACCCCTTCTGCTTGGAGCTGAATCTAGAGAGAGTATTAATGGAATAAGGAACTCTTGTAGCTCGATGAGGTTGAGGGCAGATGACTTCAGACCAGGGATTTGGTTGGTTATCAATTTGCCAAAACCTTGATTTCCTATCAGACAAGCAATCTGGATACAGTAGTCCAACGGTATTGACTCTCACTGGGTAGTTCTCCATTATGAATGTTTCCTATATCACAAAATAAAGTGTCACCAAAATGATAAAAAAAACATATATGTTCAAGAAGTACTTGTAGGACATAAAGTGCAAACTTCCTCATGTCCTAGGAACTTGGTTTGTGTAGCCTATTATAGTCACCCTCAATATGTAAGGGTAAGTTTGTAAGCTTCTACGTATAAATAAAATGGTAAACTCAAATCACCATTTCAAATATAAAAAAATGATCCTAAAATAAGTGACATGTAAATTCACTACATGCTCCAGAGGATGATTCTGTCCCCCATAAAGTGCAAACTTCCTCCTCATGTCCTAGGAACTTGGTTTGCGTAGCCTCAATATGTAAGGGTAAGTTTGTAAGCTACTACGCATAAATAAAATGGTAAGCTCAGATCACCATTTCAAATATAAAAAAATGGTCCTAAAATAAGTCACATGTAATTTTCAATATAATCAATTTTCCAGAGGATGATTCTACCACCAATTCACTATTTACGTGAAGCAATTTTTTTATAATATGAATTACTGTATGAATCAACAATTAGCATCAAAATACTTCCTAATTTATCTCCTTCAGCATGGCTATACATAAAAAAGCTTATTCATAGGAACACCCGCAGCATTTTAACTATGAGATGTTAAGGGTGTTAAGGGAGGATAGATGCGTTAAAAAAAAGCAAGGAGTAGCAATCCGTACATGTTAAAGCAAAAAGCCTGATAAAGGTTCACCACTGCTACAATAATATATAATATTTCCTTAATGATCAAGGAACAACTTTTTGTAATGGCTAGCAATAGTACAAAAGATTACCCCACAAAGAAAAATAAAGCATCTGGTAAGATTCCAAAATGCTGCTTGATTCCTGCCGAAGCTACTGGGAAAAGGATAAACATTTCTTTCTTCCATCACGCAAGCTTAAAGCAAATTTTCGCAAAGTACATTCCTTAACACCCCATAATACTTACCCTCACTAAAATACTATGTGATAGAAGATTCGCTAGAACACAAACAAGTAAATAAAAGAAACCAAACATAGGGAATGTAATTGTTTATCATAGGAAAAATAGAGATAATAATCCGTGTTCTCGTTCAGAACATCTGTCCATGAAACGAACCCACTATTGTCTACTCAGGAATTTCACTGTGTAATTCAAGGCAAATTAAAATAGGATAATACTTTGAACAAAATGACAGAAACACAAGCCACATAAGAAATATAGTGCCATTTGTTTCATTCTTTTCTATTTCAAATGAACAACACAGCAGCAGATCCTAGCAGTAGAGAGGAAAACAGATTCCGCTGTATTGCTTATTTCCGAAATGAATGGCCTATGCCCGACAAAAGACAAACAAATTTCATCCAAGAAACCCATAGAATCGAGCAAAGGAAGAGTTGTAAACCAAGAGTAGCAATCAAATTATGAATCCAGTTTCAATAAATTTCTTCGCGAGACCAATCGATTTCTACAGAGATTAACATTTGAGGAAAAGTTAAAAGGGAAAAAAGTGGTGAACGTGGATAATGGTTAATCTTATCTTTTCAGATTCAGCAGTAGCAACCACTCGATGTGTCAGTGCCACCATATTGAATTAAAATTGCAAGAAAAAGTTATGCTGTTGTAGAATGAAGCTTGGCAGATGTTGCGTTACGTATTTATTGATGGAGAACGCGCATTACCCGCTTTTATTGGTGAATTATACATACTCCAGACCATCCAGGTTAAGATTGTGCAAACAAGTAACACTAACAAAGCAAACACAACATATAGCTTCAGGATTTTCTCAAAAAAAAAAATAATAATAATTTCAGAAATCATGTGATCCACCAAACTAGACGAGAAATCATGTGAATGATAAATATTAAACGAAACATGAGAATATTTTTTATTAAAACGGAAAGGGCGAACTCATCTCGCATTCTCACCGGGAAAAAAAGTTGCCTATCCCTGCTATATCCGATGATCGAGGCCGAAAACCCCGAGAACGCCAGATCTAGCTACCACTTCAAACAGAACTATCCGATCATGCGCGCTTTGACGAGATCCCATCAAGATCGAAGCGATCGAGCCGCGAAGAAGCCGAAGCCCATGACGCACCTCGATCGAAACGCCAAGGCTGGAGCAAGGAGGAAGAGCAAAGGCGTGAGGGAAGGAGAGACGGGAAGCACTCCGCTCTCCTCCTTCCCTTCTCTCTATCTCTCTCCCCACCTTCTTCGTGTCCGCGATGGAACGTGGAGTGGCGAAAGCCCCAGCTGCGCTCCCTCCCGGCCTTTTAACGGCTGCCTAAATGAAATCCCCTCACATAAAACGGCTGTTACGGCTGTATTAACTCCGCTTAATTCTCATCGGACCGCAGTGCTTAAATTTGCGTGACCGCCACGCGCGCGCCATCGTGCTGTATGAATGTATGATTCCCACCGTCGGCCCTCCCTGACGTTACTTTCAATCAAACAGCCGTTATCTAGAGGAAACGTTTCCGTCACGGAATATTTAACGGAAAGTATTTATGATTTGGCGGGATATTTGGTGGCGTAGAAAAGTGAGATCGTAGTGTCAGCGTTGACTGCCATTAGTCAAGCTGCGTAATTTATCCCTGAAACAACGCGCCGATGCGACGTGGCGAGAATAGTCAACGGACACATAGTCAAAATGTCGTGCGGAGAATAGTCAACTTGTGTAAGGCTTCTACCAACTCTGATCCGGGCTTGGGTTAATCCTTGTGATTTTCATTCAATTTTGTTAATTGTTTAATAGAGTGATTGTCCTGTTGAATGTTGATGTGTTTGGCGCGTGATGGTTATTTGTTCCAAATTGTTTGGTTTCCATCAGCCTTTTCGATTTTTTTGTAGTATATTATTATACTATATATGATTTTATTGAACTTAAGTATTTTTTTAAACTGTAAATGAATTAACTTAATTATCGCCAATTATAATAAGTCAACCCGAACCCATTAAATTTTATACCGGGTCGGGTTAGCGGAGTGGGTCAGTGGGTGAGTGTCTGCCGTGCTGCACTAGTGGGTACCTCAAAGTTTTGATATCGACACTCCAGTTTTTCAATATTCCTATTTGGTAAGGAGATTAGAGCGTCTGAGGCAAATGCTGATCCGTAAGATGCTAAACATCCAAAACATGGAGTTGCTATATCAACAAGCTTCTGTTGTAACCTTGTAGGCCTTACGAGAGGACGCCGCCGCTGCCCGCGTTCGATAGATCGAGCTCAAATCGATGCCGATGGCGGCCCTGAGAAGATCCCTCCTCCGCCTGCACCAATTCTTACCGTCGACTGCTCCGCGATCCCTTCTCAGGTATCATACTTTCCTCTGTGGTATATGAATTTATTTGTTCCTTCTGTTGTGATCGCCCGATTCATGCCGTTTGTGCGTTCCCCAATTTCTAGGGCCTCCTTCTAACTCGATGTTTCATCTTGATTTAGGCCTCATGGTGGAACAATTTCTCGTTTATTTTCGGATTCTCGAGTGATTGACATTGACTTATCTGATGAAGAGAGCAAGCGCCGTCTCCATAACAGGTTTCTTTATTGCTTAATTTTTTCACGGGTTAATCGATTGATGTATTTGGTAAACATGAAAATTCTCCTAAAGGTCGTTTTTTTTATTAGGCTATTGTACAGGAGCAGACAAAGGGGTTTCCTTGAATTGGATTTGGTTGTAGGAAAATGGGTAGAAGAGCACATTCCAGGCATGGACGAACTCCAAATTAGAGCCCTCGTCGATGTTCTTGATCTGGTGAATTAGTACACTTCAATCCCATGTTCACTGTTTATTGGCACTAGTGTTTCTCCAATTTTAGTTTGATTTTGTAGTTTTATGAATGTATCGCTCTTAATGACTAGCCTAGTTTTTCCGTAAAAGAAAATTCTAATTTCCATAGCGCATATGGAATGCCAGATGATACAGGAGTATCACAAAGATCCAACTCACACTCAACATTTTGAGTTGATCACGAATCCTTACAGTTGATTCCCTTGTTCTTTTCTAATAGTCTCAAATCATTTTTTTTAACGTTTTGTTAAGTCTCCTTTCACTACTGATCTGGTATTTGAGAGATATGCTTGGTCAGACTGTTATGTAATTATGCTAGTGCTCAAAGGCTCCTTGAGGGTTTATCACACATCCATTTGCTTAGCACCTTAGCCTCGTCTTATATCTCTTCATATAACGATTAAAATTAAATTTGCTGAACGGTCGAAAATGGAACTTTCTTAGATCCATCGTTAATGATAAGAATCTAGTCTTCTTACTAACAGGAGTCCTGAATTCTGATATTCATCATAGTTTTTCTACTAATTTGTAGCTCCCATAAGAAGTTATTCTATGATGTAAAATTATGCTATTAAAAAAACTTAATCAGAAAATAAAAATGTAAAGTAGCCATCACTCTTTCCCTTAATTATTTGTTTACTTGAGGCATAGTTTTGGATACCTCCCTAAATTATCCAGAGAGTAGGCAAAGGACATGTAGATGAATAAGGATGACAATGATTGCCTATGGGATGATCTTATTCAATCTATCTATGCCCAACCCCTGAAAATTGTGGTTCATATTGATCAGTGTACGTCCATGATTAACAAATAAAATAACATCCTGTACTATCCAAATGTTAGTATATTTCATAATTTTCTGCCACTCACTTTGCGTGACCTTGTGAATTTGTACAGTTTAATGGTTATTCAGAATATGCTTTAGTCATAAGGGGAATATTCTATCTTGATGAAATTTCCAAGTCCATTTTTCGTTATGGAGTGTGGTGAGTGGGAACAAGGAAGTTTTGTTTGTTTTAGACATGGGAAACTGATGTTGTTCTTGCCATTTTCCTAATTGGTTCAAAAAGATATCCAAATCCTTACTCATTTCAGATCAAAGCGAGTCTGATTAGATGGATCCATTTCACTCCATTGAGCTCTTTGTAATATCACATCTTCATCTATAAAGTTGAACTAGATCACTTTTTATGTATGAAATCTTCTTAGCTCTCATTTAACGCTTTCTTACAATATCCAATTAATTAATTCAACTTGTATTACTACATTTGTGTGCCTTCTTTATACTAACCGATGCTTTCTTAACCTGTTTGATATCATTTTATCTTATATATATATATATATATATATATATCATATACTGATTATGTACGATATTGATTCCAACACTTGTAACTACATTATCATACATATGTTCGATATGTTCGTGTTGCATCATTATAGTAACCAAATAATCCCTATTCAATTATTTTAGTGAATGTACTGATTTCTTTCTTCTATTGAAGAATATTGTTCATCAATATATTTATGTCGTTATATATATATCTATATATATATGTCTTAGTTATTTCAAATGCTGGACTGGAGAGAGAGAGAGAGAGAGAGAGAGTTATATAAAAGCATTGGAAAAATCAATAAAAATACTATATTCAGTTTTCAATATTGCTGTTGGTAAGAATGATCTAGAGCTCTGAAGAATTGTAAATTAATCCCTACAGATAAGAGTAATTGTTTTAGTGGAAAGAATCAATTAATGTTATTTTGCAATTGGATTGGTTCTTGTTTTTTCCTTCAATTACTGCTTTGGCTCTTTGGTTTTGGGCTTAGTTTGCTAATTGGTTTTTATTTGCTGAACTCTATTCTTCTGTCAACTAATACATGTGCTTCGTGACCATTCCTGAAACTCTCTTCCTTCTTTTACGTTTGAATGTTGATTCGTTAACAGTGGACAAGTTGTGGGCGTGTGTTGTGTTTGTAATATATATGTACATAGGTCAACCGTATTGAACAACTTCTTTTCATTTATTTTCCTCCGGGCTCTTTTGCAAAAAAAGTTGTTATAGTGAAACCATGCGTGGCAGATTTACAAATTTTATCGCTGTCTCAAGCTAATACAATATAGCTCTCAATATATCCTGATTTCTGGTTTATTTTATGGTATATTAACAGTTAAATCTTTGATGATGTTGAAATTAAAGAATGCATTTATCATGCTAATTGACTATCGCGTCAATCAGAGCATCTTCTTGGTGAAAGTATATAATGGTTTGTAATAATTTTTAAAATTAAACTATTGCGTCAATGAGAGCATCTTCTTGGTTAAAGTATTTAATGGTTTGTAATATTTTGTAAAATTAAAATCTTACTGGTAACATTGTTCTTGTTTCTAGAATTCATTTTTGGATCACATGTTTATGCAAATAATGCTCGTCCTTGGTTATCTATACTATCTATTTGAGATAGGTTCTTTTACAACTTTGAAGTTTGTTTTAATAGTTACCTTTGATAAATTCTTCAGGAAAACCCAGACTTATGGAAGTGGTTGACCGGCCAAGAGCAACCACCAGAAGCAGTCAAGAACAATCCTGTATGGCATTTGGACTGCTGTAAGTTTTCTTCATTTCATTTGTGTTTGATCTAACCCTAGTTCCGTAGGTATTTGCTGCTATCCAATCCAAGGTGTTGGGAAATCTCAACAGTCATGCTGCTCCAGAGACACGAGCAAAACCTGGACAACCATGGGTAAGAGGATGGGATGATAAGAGGGGAACGCCAGGTGTCCCATACGGTAACCAATGATGTGTTCAAGATGTCATAATAAATTGCATTTATGAAATGTTTGCAGTGGATATCGCTGATTAATAATGTTTATGCTGTGTAATAATTGTAATTCGTATTATCTATTCTTTTCCTGCTTATTTTTTTTTTTAAGATGTAGAATCATTACAACATTAGTAGTCTATTTCCGGGAACTCTTTGTTCTAGTGGAACTTAAAAATATATGCGTAGCTAAACAATGGAGAAGGTACAATTGACCAATGCCCATTGAATATAATGCAATTGTCTTCATTCATTGCCTATTTTTCACTTGGAAATTAGTATGATTTGATGAGAGGGCCTAGTAATGACAAAGATAGATAACAAATTAGAGAAGAAATGAAATGATACAAACAAGCATATTTTGTACCATCCTCGATATAAACAAGCATATCACATTATCGTCGGATGAAAAAGAAATAAAACGTTCAATTAATTGCCAAAAACAAAAACTAGGAATTACAGGTTAACTAATCAAGCCAGCTTTATTTGGATCGCCACTGACAGTTGACAGCCACGTTCATATTTATCCTACAGAGCAACCTTCAGAGAATCACCTTTCTGCTTCAGGCTCACTAGCAAACTATCGAAGCTCTTCTTGAATGACTCGACACCTTCAAACTCAAGTTGTGCCCCAACTTCATTCCAGTCAATTCCAACCTTCTCAAGTGCACTGTAAACTCCCTCAGCCTCGGATACGTTTGAATCAATGGTCCTTGAGACGATACCATGATCAATAAAGGCTTCAAGAGCTTGGTCTGGCATGGTTGAAACCTGAAACCACAGTTCAAACAATCCTCAAGGCCAAGAACAGTATTGTTGGCGGGCCTCGCCAAGAACATTAATTGGAAAGTAAATCAACTCTCGGAACTCTTTAAAGTTTCAAGCTCAACTCTCAATACATTCTCATATAATTTAGAAAATAATGAATTATACACTTTAAATTGGCAATTATAATTTATAAGCAATTGGTTAGTAACTCAGGAGGCACAACTATGATATACTCTGTCACGGGAAAGCCACAGCTATGCAGTGAGTTTCCAAAGCCGGTCAAATTCATGTTCTACGGTACTGGGAATGGGATGTTATACTATTAACTCACCGTGTCAGGTCCAATTAAAGGATCCACGTAAAGGGTATCAGGATATGCAGGATTCTTAACACTAGTTGAGGCCCACAAGAGTCTCTGCTTTTTGGCTCCCTTCTTCACTAAAGCCTCCCAACGCGGACCAGAAAACTTCTTTTGATATAGCTTATAAGCTAGAGTTGCTTGAGCTACTGCTGCCTGCAAGATTCCAACATAGAAAAGGTCCCCATCCATAAGTATCACTTTGTTTTATGACCGCAGGTAAAAAAAGGATTTTACCTTTCCTCGAAGAGCAAGAGCTTCAGGTGTCCCAATCTTTTCTAGCATTTTATCAATGAGTGTGTCAACTCGACTGACAAAGAAAGAAGCCACGCTAGTGAGCTTGGAGAGGTCACTCAACCCGGAAGATTCGAGACCATCCAAATAAGCATCAATTACTGCTTCATATCTGGGCAGTGAAAAGATCAACTGCAGAAATAAGAAGTATAATCAGTACGGTAATGGCCAAATCTAATGAGATATCCTGCTGAACATGCAGAAATCAAACAAATGTAATATATAGTAACTGCAGAAATAAGAAGAATAATCAGTACGATAATGGCCGACATCTAAAGAGATATCCTACTAAAGAAGCAAAAAGAAAACAAAAGTAGTATATCTGTATAAAAGATAACATGTTTGGTTGAACGTCAAGAGGGTGAAAAATATAGAAGTGAATGGAGCTACTCACCGTCACATTAACACTAATACCAAGTGAAATAACTTGTTGAATGGAAGGAACACATTCCGCTGTAGCAGGAATCTTTATGTATACATTTGAGCGGTCGACCACTTTGTGCAACCATTTGGCAGCTTCAACAGTGCCATTAGTATCATTTGCAAGTCTGGGAGAGACTTCAACAGAAACATAACCATCACCAGCATCTGTTTTATCATAAATGTGTTCAAAAAGTTTGCAAGCATCTTGAATGTCTTTTATAACAAGCTCCCAGTAAGCACTTTCAATGTCCTTCCCTGCTGTTACAAGATGCCTATATACCAAGAAACGTACTTAGTTCATAGAAAAATGTAAATAGCAGTCAGACAGCCAGCTAAGAAAATAATGATGTAAATCAAGAAACGATTCAAACATTTAGAAGATAAGTGATATGACTTTTCGTGATGAGATATATTTAGGAGTTTCTAATTAATGAATCAAATTTATTTTAAATCTATGAACTACATTTCTCTTATTCCAGGTACTTGAATTGACAAGAAATAATGTGATAGAATTAGCCCAGTTCATAAACTTGATCGTGAATCAATATATGAAAGATCATTCATGAATTCCCTTATACAAGGAGTCAGAGTCTATCCCATGCTGTGATCGAAATCGAGATAATAAGAGAAGATAGTTGAGTACCTGAACTGCTCATCGTAGGCACTAGATGAAGATATGGCTTTTTGGAAAATCTGCAAAAATTGCAAACGAAAAAGTCCAGTTAAGCTGAAAGACTAGATGCACTCCTATCAAAAACAGGATAAATTGTGATCAACATTCGTAGATGGTTTTGCACGATTAAACTTCTGAAGGATGATTACCGTCGGATTGCTTGTAACACCCCTAACACCACTAGCAATCAACGGAAGCAAATCTGTCACTGGGCGACAGAGATTGTCATACCATGGAGACTGTCCTTGGAGTTCATACAGATCATGGAGCGTTGTCCTTTTCAATTGAGCACCATTTCCATCTTGCAGTGTGCACTTCACTCTGTGCATAAAATTAAACAAAATTTCAGAAAAATATCTCGATAAGGTGCGGAAAAGATAAAAATGTATCAACTGAACCAAAACAAACTAGGGATCGGAAACCAGTTAATTTGCATTGCAGAACAACTCTATGATAAGCCTTGTATAAAATTACGTAAAGGTCCAAGTTCAACCATCGTCCTCCCACGATCCAGGGTTGATGGCGACTTATACGAATTAAGTTACTAGATCCAGGGGAATCGATTGTACTTGGCTACAACAACGGATCATAACACCAGTAAAAGTAACTAGATCGTCCAGGCCTCAACAAGATCCCCCGATTCGAAAGAAGGAGATGAAAATAAATGCTTAGCCAAGAATAGATCATGTGACAGGAACAAAGGAAGAATACATTGAAGATCTCCTGCCGGAACGATCTTGTCGAAGCGAGAGGCGCAGGGGAGCGATCGGACTCCGAACTTGGCCTGATCGGAAGCTAACTGAGAGCTTCGGCTCGCTTCGGGTAGACGGAGCGCCGAAGGAGGCGAAGGCGGGACTGGAGAGCATGGAGCGCGACGCCATGATCGGGAGGTTTGGGGGACGGTGAGCGGAGAAGTGAAGGTTCCTTTTATTCGGGAGGAGATGGAGATGAAGTTGGGTTGTTAAGTTGACGCGCCGCTAGTTGGCGAAGCGAGTAAGCAACTGGGAAGGTTGAGAAAAAAATTCTCAGGCAACGTTACATCTAAGTCGTTCATCACATACTATATATGAATCTTAAAGCGATGCTGATGTGGCGCTTACTTTAAATTCATAATTTAAAAAAAGATGAACGGCTGAGATGTGAGCCTGTCGACATCGACGGGGCTGGTGGATCGTCCGGGGGGTTGTTGGACTGGTGTAATTCTTGAGACGGGGAACATGGATTTGCTACAGATCTATACCTACGCTGACGTCGGAGTGGCGCAATGATGACGCATCACATATTGTTGTGTAGAGTATATTATTAATTGGAGGAATAAGTAAAATAATTGTTTATAAACAAACAAACTTACAAATTTGGGCTTGTATGGACTTTTACATGGGCTTTCTTTTTAATGTACATCCTCTTTCAGCTGAAGAGTGTGTGGCCCAAATTTCCCCTGGGCCAATGGGGCTTATTGCAAATTGACATCCACTTGTATTTCATTTACATGAGATTATTATATTGTGATGAATTGACAAAGCAAATATTCATGCATTTGTTGAAACTATCAAATTTAAGGGGAAAAAAAAATCATAACTCCAAAGTACCTTAGAAGGATGAATATCTCTCCTTTAGGCTATATTCTGTAGAATGGAATCCACAGTGGAAAGGATAGAAAGAGCAATGAATCTTTCCATCGTGGATTCCGTTTTACAGAACATACCCTTAGTTCAACTTGACCCTTGGAAGTTAACATCTAAATTGCTTGAAATTTAAATATTTAATCAAAAAATTCATAATTTAGATATGAGATATTCTATCTTGTGCTTAAGATTATAATAGTTTTTTAGCATGAGGTGTGGACATATAAATGAAAAAAATAAAATTTATTATAATTGAAAAATAGCCAAAAATAGCTTTTAAAAACCCGTGTTGCTTTTTAATTTGAAACCAAGAAATAGCTTATCAAAAATATATTATGTTAACTGTGCCAAATGAGGCCTAAATCTAAGATGAGTTGCTACTTGAGATGTGTATGGGGTGACATAAAGTCTAGGGTCATTGACATGCTTTACCAAAAATAATGTGAATTTCCTTTCAGCAAGTTGCTTGAAATAAGGATTAATGTGTATATATTACAACTTTATTTCAAGCATCCAATATTTTTATTAGCAAAAATAAAATTAAATAAAAAAAAGAGCCAATAGATCTAGCCTATATATTAGCAAAAATAAAAAAGATTTAGCTTGTAGGATACAAACTAAGACATTATCCCAAAAGCACCACTAGAATGAAACAAAAATATTTATAATTTAAAAATTAAAAGAAAAAATAAGTACTTTATGTACTACAAGCAAAAGTAATAGATAAATACATAATTTAAATATAATTTTATAAAGGAAAAAAGGAATAAAATCAAGCACATAATAGAAGGATGAACAAGACATGATGGAAGGGACAAAAAGATAGAATGAGATAGAAAAAGAGTCAAACTTTAAAAGAAAGATGCCTAGCAAACTTTGTTTAAGTGGCTAAGGAAAGCCATGTTCTCATGTGATCCCACTCTATCCTTTTTCAAGTTTCAACTCCAGAGAAGGTTCCACCATGAATGCTAAATTGCTAATAGCATGGGGTGTGGGCTACACATGAGGCTATTCATGAATCTCAATAAGTCCAATTGAATGATTGATCAAGAAGCAAGATTTATCAAGATTATTGAAGAAAGTAGCTTGTTTATTTTGAACAACATCTCTAATAATTCAAAATCAATCAATATGGTCAATCCTAATTTTTTTTTATGACAAAAATGATGTTCGAATTATAGAATTGTAATTTATTATAATAATATTGAGACTTGTAGATGATCAAATATGTCTTCTTTTGCTTTTGATTTAAAAGAAGAAAAATATATATATATATAAACAAAAAAAGGCCAGAGCTTACAGCTGAGGCCGCAAAGATTGACGTGGAAGCCGAAAGTAAGCGCAGACTATCCTTTTCCGCCCATGCAGAAAAAGTCAAAATGGTGACAAAAAGACCCCAGAATAAAGTGAGAACAAGAACGGCCTTCACGCGCGTGGGACCCTGTCTCGACTCTCGAGGAGTACGACACGTAATCGCAGTCCAAACTTCGAGGAGTTAATCGCAAGACTTTAAAAAATAAAATATTTTTAGATTATGTAATTTAATAAAAAAAACGGTGCGCTGTTCTTCAGGTAGGATTTAATTGAATTCAATACTGAAAATTCTTAAAAAATAAATTAATTAGTTTAATTTATGATTTATCTATCTATTTATCTGACCAGAATCCGGCAAAATCAGAGAGTTTGAAGTCGTTCTTGTATGGCTGATCATTTTGACATTTTTGGCTTCCTTCGAAATTGGAATTCTTTGACTTTGACTGCTTTCCAAGTTGAAAAAGCTCCATGACAATTTGTTCATAGCATTCATACTTGGACCAACCCATCCGAGACAAGAAAATCGGCGGATTACTGTTCAAACAGAATTTCGTCTTTCCTAAAGAGAATATTTGGAATAAAAGGAAAATTATATAATTAAATAACTATGTTACCTTTTAATCAATTTGTAATTCTTTATTAGTTTGAACTAAAGAGCTAAAAAAAGACATAAAATAACTACACATTCTATCAATTATATTTTAATACCTTAATTTTTTTATACACATTAACATTCTTGCAAAATATATATACATATATTTTTTAAAATAAAATAAAATAATTCTCTTTATCATTTATACTATAATGCCTATATTTTTTTTACCACAGTATCCTAAATTTTTTTAATATAATTAAATTATTCATAAATATATATCACTATAATGTTTTTCTTCAAAATTAGGGAAAACAATTGATTACCTTTATGAGAATAACTTATAATGGCTGGATTTTATAAACAAATTGAAATGCATATCCAGCTGATATTGGATTTAATTAACAATTAATTAATTGAAAATAAACAATTAATGGCATTCTTAAATGGCTTTCTTACATAGACACCCATATATATGTGATTGTAATTTATTATAAACTATCTGATTTAGACAAAAGCAAAATAGCACATTATATACAAGCCAATAAGTAAGAGCAATAATGTTAATAAACCAAACAATTGTGAAAAAAAAAGTAGTAGGTAAATGATGATATATAGAGGCTTATAATGATATTAAGAATGCTATTGCATTAGAAAAAAAATTCGCTTAAAAATTTTAAGAATGTTAAGCGAGTCTTGATCTAAATTTTTGCTATTGCTTTGGAAATTGTGTAGCATTTGATGAATCAATCAATATTGTATGATGTTCAAAGCAATAGCAAAGATTACATTGAACTCTACACAACAATCTTAGACGATGTCCCCAATATTGTATGATGTTTAAAGCAATAGCAAAGATTACATTGAACTCTGCACAACAATCTTAGACGATGTCCCCGTCTAGAAAAATTTTCGCCAAACTCACCCAATAACAACAAGAGATGACACCTCAAATCTTTGTCCTTAATACTTTACGTCTCTAGTATCTCGATATTCATCGTAGTTGTAAAGTGTTTGTTAACAATGACAATAGATTAGATATCGAACTTTTTAGCTTAAACCCTAACTTAAACCCTATTATTTAATCTATTTTGAATAAAATTATAATTTATGTTGTTTTTAATTGAGTAATAAGTATTGTGTAATCATATCCTCGAATTTAATTTTATCCCTCATGTTTGCTTCACTCTTTCATCATCGTCGCCAATTCTTCACAAAATTATCTAAACAAATCACCAGCTATATGCCCCCGTTGCACACCAAATTAAATTGATAAAAGAAAACCAGTCAATGGTGTTCATCACTCACATGCAGGCCGGCGGCTGCTGATCTTCCTCCTCGTCGCCGCCGCGCGGCCGGGAAGAGAAACCTATCGTCTCTTGCGTTGTCGCCGAGGACCCGGACATTGAAGGGACCGTCGTCGATGACGTAGGCACGAACTTGAGTCTGGTGGGCGCCCTGTTCGCGTCTGCCACGTCCCCGCTTTGGAGGAGCCGGGCGTACTGAAGCAGGTCCGGGTACGAAGTCGCCGACGGAGGTGGAGGCGGCGGTGGCCGGCGGGTGCCACTCACGAAGAAGCCGAATTCGGTGCGGCCTTGGACGCGCTCGGGGAAGTTGAGCTTGGCCTTGGCGCCTTTGAAGCGGAGGGCGGCCTCGTCGTAGGCGGCGGCGGCGTCCTCGGCGGTGTCGAAGGTGCCGAGCCAGACGCGGGCGCCCTTTTTCGGGTCCCGGATCTCCGCCGCCCACTTGCCCCACGGCCTCTGCCGCACTCCCCTGAAGTGCCTTCTCCCCACATTCCCTATAATCAACAAACCGCATAAGAGACAGCCATTAGTTCACATATTCCAGTGGTGCAAGAGACTCCGCTACCTTGCTCTTCTCCAGAAGCCTGTGCGCTTTCTGCGACACTAATCCCTGACGAGCCTGATCCGCCGGCACGATCGGGCTTCATCTCATACACCGGCGAGCCGGATCTGATCACTTGTGTGAGCGCCGACACCATAGCCGACGCGTCTTGTTCTGCGCGTCTAGGGTTGTAATTGAGATACCGCGAGAAGACACTATCGCCGAGCTGATGCTCGCCTGCACCGCCTTCCTTCTCCATCGGTGCCTCATCAGGAAGGGCCCTCTTCCCATGCCTTCGATCCACCTTAATAGATCTTCGATTGATCGATCGGTCCGGCTGTAGATTCCACCTCAGCCTCCCATGTAAAAGTATAATTGTATTATCAACTTGAACTATAATAGACACATGATTTACCAGTTTCTTGCTTTGGTAACAGCATACAAGCAGAAGAAGCAGAAGCAAAAACAGAAGCACAATCAGAAGAAGAAAAGGAGGAGGCAAGAACAGTGGGAGGAGTGGGGGGAGATAGTGATAAGAACAGGCTTTGCTGGTATTGGACGGGTGTGCTACTTTTATTGGCTAGCAGTATGGGAATTGACCTAAATCATACGGCCATGACATTCTCATTAATTTAGAGTTAAATATTTTTAAATTAGACAAATTTTTTTAGGTTAATCAATTGAATGAGTCAATTTTCTTATGAAACAAGTTATAACAAAACTTCTAGAAAAAAAAACTTACCTTATTAGTACTATACAATAAAATTTACATGAAAAGGTGTAGTATATACAAAGAAGACTTCTAGCTTATAGTCAAATTCAATATGCTTTGTCTAAAGAAACAAAATAGTTTGACCCCTTGACTCCTTGTGCCTTCTTCTATACTCTTCACTCCCTACTTTAAACTTTTATCCTTCTTAAGCTTAGGATCTCAATATAAGATGTGCATTTCTAATTATTTATTGATAATTTTTTATTTATTTGGCCAGCAATAGCTATCCATAGGGAAAGACTAGAGAGACCATTAATTCAATGTCTACGGTGTGAAAGCTCTAGATACTTCAAACGAGGTGTTCACATGATTTACTTTTGTTTTTTCAATAATTAGTTGATCAATCGGTTGTTGAAGGCGCAATGAATGCATAGAGATTGACTAGGGTTGAAGGAAGTCAACGTCTAATGAATAAATAGACATTACATATGTAGTGAATTATTTGTTATTTGATGTATAGTCAACTATGCTTGGTCAATCTATACACATGTATGGCTAACTACTGATGTGGCAAATTAATAAAATACAACAAAAGAGCTACCATCATTGAAGACCGAGTAATTCAACTTTTTTTTAGAATGAGTTCAAATCTTCAGTTCTTCTTCAATTATATGTGAAGGATACACATGGGCTTTGGAATGATTTCTTTTGGAGACTTCATAATGTGGTCTTCACAAATTATGAGCTCTTGGATACAATTATCAATTGGATTGAACTTTATCCTTCATCATATAAAATTTCTTTCAAGAATGCTACGCTAGAACAACAAAAAAAACATTTTTTTGAAAAACAATTACACTAAAAAATATAGATATAGACATATAGTGATGTTTCATGAAGAATTTGGTGGTTTAAAAGGATTAGAAAATGTTTTATAAATGTCTCCATTTGCAACACTTAGAACATGTTTTTTTTTTATTTTTTTTATTTTTGACATTATCCTAATCTATCATAATTTCTTCTACGACATTGGTGGACAAACTTTAGTTCATGTATCTCCTTCCACCTAATTTGAGTTTTTCTTCTATGATAGTTATGATTTTCTTTTACCAAATCACATGATGAAGCTTTGAGTTATCTTTGAGTTAAAGCGCTCAACGATACTCTTCTCGTTAGATGATTCAAAGGATCAAGCATCATCAAAATAAGACCCAAGCATGGGCCCACTATGGATCGGTTCCACACGGATTGTGCCAGTGCTTAGCTCGTAGGGGATGGGACAGAGAGGAGGATGGGGAGGTGGACATGGTGGAGGGGGCAGTGGCAAGAATGGGACTGGAAGAGGATGAAGAGGGGGAGGCTGGCGTTGATGGTGGAGGGGGCAGAGGGCGACGTGAGAAGACTGAAACGATGTTTAAGGGAGAGGAAAGAGGGAGGAAACGGAAGAAAATATTAGAAAGATGATAGGATTTGATTGTTTAATAGGGCGGATAAAAATTTGAAGAGGGAAAAGTAAAGAAAAAGTTATCCGAAATTGTTTTCCTCAAATGATAAACTTGGCCAAAATTCTACACTAATCTCACCTCTCTCACTCGTTATAGTATTTAATTAATATTATAGTAATTAATAATATTTAATTAATGTTATAGTATTTAATAATATTTACTTAATTATATAGTATTTAATAGTTGATTAATTAGTTTTATAATATTTAATAATATTAAATGATATTTATATAATACGAATGTAAAAATAAAAAAATGAAATGACTATATTAATCTTTCTAATTTTTTTTCTCCTAATTAAACACAATTGAAATTTTTTTTTAACTTTTCCTTCCTTTTAATTTTTTTTCTTTTCTATTAAACATAGCCTTAGGTGAAAGATGTGGGAGGTGGGGATGATGGTGGAGGGGGTAAAGGGTGGCGGGAGGAGGTCAGCGAGTGAGGGGTTTTGCTGGGTAGGGGGAGGGTTAGATCATGTCATTAGTGTAACCATATCATATTTTGTCTGTATGTATGTTATGATTGGGCCATGTGTGTGCTATGCCTGGCCTGTATGAGTGTTGTGCCTATCCTGAGTGTGTGTCATGTCTAGCCCGCTTGTGTAACATGCCTAGGTCTATGTCGTGCATGACCCAAGAGGTAAACATGTTATATCTAGCTCTGTTGGTGTGCCTAAATAGCTCAACTCAACCTAAGTTACCTATGTGCTTCGTGTTGCCCATGGCTCATTAATTGGTTAATGGGTCATGTCGTGCTTGGCACAGACCATGCTTGGCTAGTGCCGGTCGTGGGTTGCTCGGCCGTTGGTCATCTCAATTTTCTATTTTCTCTAAGGTGTTACATGAGCTACACAATCAATTGAGCTAAGTATATGCTAAATCTATAATATTTCATCAATATTACATTTGGTATAACTATGGTTGCGAACCATTAGATAAAACCAAAGATCTTGTCCATCTCGATCTTTCGATGCAAATAATTGATTCACATGAATTGTGTTAAAGTGCCCTCAACCTAATCTAGCAATTAGGCGATTCAAATCAGACAATATCTACTTGTACGGTTAAAATGACACTTTCATAAGGTTTTTTTTTTAATGAAGGAATTATCTAAAATGTTATTCATTTAATTATTGGATGAAGCACAATCCAACTTGCATAGAACAAAATATTATAATGTAAATATATAAATAATAACGCAAATATTAGTCACACGTTTCTTATCCATATAAGTAATGCAATATGTAATTGTCAAAATTTCTTTTCCATGTGAAAATAACCAAAGCAATGTGGACTTTTGAGGGATGTTAACTTCATTAATCAGTATATTTAGGTTTTGACTTTCCCTCAAGGGTCAAAAGATGACGAATTTGATAAATAGCCGCAGAATGGTACTCCACTAGCTCAAAAATTCTATCTAATCTTGTGGATGCATCTACGCCTCGTTTTCTTTGCCATTTTTAACCACTTATTCCATATATATATATATATATTGACAAGACACCTTTACTTATCTCCACATTTTTTGCATTATATATGTAATGTACGAATCTATTTTTATTTTGTAGGTGTTTTACCTAACTTCTTTTTTCAATTTCTACCCAAATTGAATTGAAAACAAAAAAAAAAGACTTCCTCCAACCCGAATTTCCGAAGCTAAACAATGTTATGAAGATCTAAATTCAATCACTTTGCCGGGAAGAGATCGAAGATCCAATTGATTAAACATTAAATACTTGTTTATTTATATTTTTTAAGATGTTATTCTCAACTTTCTCACTATATTATTTGAAAAAAAAAATAAATTACAAGTTCTTAGTAATCAAGCTCACTGTTATTAGCTTAGTTGTTGATTAGAAAATTTTATAGAGCAATTAGGTTGACAAAGTACCAAAATGATCTTGTTTACTAACACGAGTGAAATAGTTTTTTTTTCTGAATTAAAAAAAAAAAGCAAAATGAATCCGAGTAAAATTGGTTCTATTCTACAACTCATTCTTACCTGAATCACTGACCATTTTGTTTCATCATGTGCACACTTGTTCACATGAGGTTATAATTGTTATCTGTGAGTTTCAAATTCCAGTCAATAGATGACGTTTCAGCTGAGGTGATTAAATTCCACTTAACGTTAGCTCATAAAATAGATCAATAGCATCGACAATGTTGTACCTGAAACTTGAGAGACTCAGGCCATCGTAATTAGTGATTTGAAGTGGTTACAACATTATTCTCTCCATATATCAAATTTCCTTGAAAACAAAAACATTGCAGAAGATAGAATCTAACAAATTTGAACAGAAGGCCGAATTGTTACAGGTACTAATAATAAACAATGGAAGACTTTTGAGGTGTACATAGCGATGCCAAACTCAAGTTAGAGAAATCGATTACGATACACATGATCGAAACACCGCAAAATTCACGTTATACATACAAATTTGTGTGAAGATATGACAGACTCGAGAAGGAAGGCAGAGGCAGTCAACACTCGCCCAGCCCCAGCTCCAAAAAAGGGGCATAACTCAACACATTAACGGACTGCTAGGTCCAATAAAAAAAAGGAGTAATGTGGAGAAGGCCTTTTGCAACCGCGTAAGTTTTTTTTTGTCCTCTTAAAATCTCTGTACAATATTTTTTCCTCTTACGGTAAAGTCAAAATCTTAAGGCCTTTCCACCACCTTGACAACTGCACACCAGTAAGGCAGTAACTGATTAACAAAGTTAAATATTCAAGGCTCCTTAACTCGGAAATGCAATGAGAATAGTGGACGAGGATGTATTTCGGGTTATTATTACTCTGGAAGTTAGAGAGAGAGAGGTTGAGAGTTAGGTAGACGACAACTAGGACAAGTGGCATGTGTCACTCTGAGTCGTTTGTAGAACCTGGAGGGGAAACCATTGCATCAAAAGAGGCTTCTCCGTTCGCAGATATGGATGAATCTCCCAGATGGCTGTCTCCACTACCACAGACGGTCCTCGATCTGCCAGACCTTGACTTAAAATTATTGCAGACAGGAAAAGGTTCCTGCCATCCAAAGTACACAGAAAGACCATTGAAAATTCCAAGAAATTACCAATATGAGGAAATGAACTCTCCCAATTCATGGCATGAAGAACTACACATGACACATGTGGACTACTGAATACGCAAAAAATTCAGCATTCGATCTATAGGAAGTATTTGTGATATGCATTAAGCAAAAACAAATAACCTATTTAGTGTTTAATCTCGTAACATCAAATTAATCAGTAAGGCAACATAGGAAAAGACCAAGTATCTGTAATTCATGCTCATGAAAGTGGAGCAGTATTCATAACTCATTTACTTCAATAATGCCTTAATAGGACATGACAGTAATTCCGTTTGCAAACAGTGAACCAAAAGTATAACATTGTCAAATTTAATAACATCTTTGAGACTAGACAGAAAGAAGTGAACCAATGATTCTAAGCAATGTATCAATAACCAGTTTTTTATTATGAAAAAAAAAAACTGATGCACATATTTTAATTCTTCTTTACCTAACGAAGTAGTTCCCTACATAATTTGAATAATTAGATACAATTCTTTGTGACAACTTTCCCCAGCTCAGGTCACGCAGGTATGTAGAATGGAAGATATCCAATATAGATTAGCTTATAGCTACATGGCTATTAAACAACTTATGCATAGACAAAGAAAATATCGGTAGCAAAACATCATTGTATGCTTCAAAATGGATGGTACTAAGCTCTTAAGAACCATAGTCAACTAAAGAACATATTTGGTGAACTCGAAATTATTACCAAGCACAAAAACTTTTCCTTCAGTTCAGGTGTTCTCTAGTTGTTAGGATACCTATCATTGCAATTCCTAGAATATTGTTCTAATAACTGAAGCATTCATTCGTATTTCTCTTGCGATTAACAAGAGGACCGATTATTCTGATTTCCTCAGCCATATTTAAGGTTGTGGCAACCACATAAAACTAAAGAAAATAAAGGCATATATTAATTTGGAGAGGTAGGAACACAATACATCTGTATGTATATACAAAAAAAAAATCATTGTTATATGATTTATTTCACAAATTTAAAGGATTTCATGTGTTTGTAGGTTTCTTCTTATCATTTTTTTGAACATTTATTGATAATTTTAACATAATAATTCATTATTGGAAATTTGAATATCTAATTTTCTAAGAGAATACTAAGTCAAAAGTTTCACATGCTACACAGAAGAAAATGGCAATTATGGGGCAACGTAAACTGTCACATTTAGTTGATAGTACTAAATTTTGCTGAGAGAACTCTGCCACAAGAGTTGCAGAAAGCCAACAGCGATCAAAAGCATGGTATTAAAAAGAATGCTAATGATGAAAATTGCAGCACATGGTGTCGTTTACCTGATCCCCGGCATTAGGACCATCTGTATGGAAGAGGATTGGACGACAGCGTTTATCCTCATTCATCAGACTTGAATTCTGGAAATGAGCAACGAGAGCAGCTTTTCCTTGGATTCTAGCATATGCAAGTGATGCCACTTTTTCACTGTTAAACTTTTCCCACTTCTTACCATTAAATGACTGCAGAAGAGAAACATGTTAGCATATCACCACTCAGTTGTGTAAAACATGTTTGTGTAGTATATACCTAAACAAAATACTGATACATTAAAGCAAGAAGGGTCACAAATAAAAGGCAATCCGCTTGAAAGAGCAATTCAATACCGGGCATATACATCACAAACAAGTGATAAGAAAAACATAAGAAAGCGACCTCATATGAACGTAAATTCAACAGCGTTAATGATGTAAACATTGAAGTGGTATACCAATATTTAGCAAATAGACAATATGTAAAAAAAGCAAGAAAAGGACCAAATGTTCAGTAGGCATGAGATATATCAAACCTGATAAAACGGAATGATATGCTGAGGATTTATCATGTTAATAAATGCATAACCGACATTGCATTTGTTCTGAAAAAAAGACGAAAACAAATTAAATTGGTTAATCAGTAGAGAATGAGCGGTGCAATTCAGTATATTGGTCAAAGTATACACCAGTTACCTTAAAATCAATTGGCAGATAAATAAAATCATAAGTTCCTCGATGATTTTCATCGATAGCAGCCAACATCATCTTCGAGGTGTACCTATATAAACCACGAACATAATAGTTTAAAAGGAAAGGATAAGCAGCAATGGAAGTTGATCAAAACGTAGAAAAACCAAATTGAATGCAGTTACAGAAACTAATTCATCATACTTGTTGGGAATGTTTTTTATCATAAGTGTTGTTCGAGAATCTTCTCCACGTATGATACGTTCAATGTCAAGTTCAAACTGCTTCTTGATATCACTCTGATTAGCATTTATATCACTTCGACGACTCCTGAACCGCTCACTTGGACCCTCAAATGAACTTGGCATAGGAAAAATTGGATTTCCTCCATTGAACATTGGGTTCCTTTGCTGAGGCGAAGGAATCCGCATGTGTGGAGCAGAAACAGAAGATTCCATACAGTTCCTCCCACCATGAGAAAACATGTTCCGAGAAGCAAGTTCGAGCCACTGCAACTGAGAAATTGGAGAATGCCCCATGTTTCCAAGAGATCCAGGATTAAAAGCATGCAATTCTGTGGAATCCCCAGTATAGGCATATCTTCTGTCCCAAAGTGATGGATTGACAGCAGGTGCAGAACCAACATGATGTTGTAGAGGGAGAAATGTATTTAGCATATGAGATTGTGTTTTAGGAATCCCATGGATTTGGGATGGGTAATGAGTAGGAATCTTGTTTATAAATGACGGTGAAGTTGACCATAACATGGGGTTAGGGGATTTATCGTTGAATGAATTTGTACTATTCCATACATGTTGATGTCTATGAAGAGAGCTGCTTACATTTGCAGGGCCTCCAAATGCTGTAATAATAGAATCCTTTAGTTGATCATCAATCAAGCAATCAAGAAAAGAGATCCTGGAAGTTTTATATTAATATAATGGAATATAAAGCTCAAATACTAGCATTCATATGATGTGTAGCTTATTTTAAACAGAAGATAAAATAGAAGATATGGATACACCATTCTTGAATGGTACTTCAACTGTAGATCTGAAGATAAATAAAAAGCAGTGGTGTATTCGTGAATGGAACACCAACTAAAAAATGTATGAGCATATACTAATAGAAACAATGGCACTTTCTTGGGATAAATTAATTATTACCTTCATTAGGATCAGCAGTAGGTATATTGAAGCTACCAGGGCCTACTCTTTGAAGGTTTCTTTTATCAATTACTTCAGCAGGTCTAGAGATGACACCAACACCCGTGGCTCGCATACAGCTTGAGTTGTGTGGGATGCCATGTTGTAATCCATTATGATAATCTGGAAGAGAGTGAGAATGGAAAGCGGGCATATCGTGAAACCCAAAATTCATCTGGCCCAGAGAATGGCTGATGTCATCATGAGCAGCTTGGCTTGCATGGTTACAAATTGACGCATTTTTTACTGGGGTTGGTAGATTCTGTGCCATACTAGATGAGATATCATGGAATTTGGCCTCCAAGCGTGGGATGAATGGTGCTCGAAATGAAGATTTAAAATCCTCGAGAACCCCATTATGAAGGTTGTTTGATGTGTTTACTCCAAATGAGGAAGATCCTAAACATGAAACAGAGGTACGTTATGTGGGTCATAGCAAAACCTGATGTAAGGTGCGCCAGAAAGCACAGCTAGGTATATGTTATTTGAAATATAAATCTTAAAATAAAATAACATACCAAAGCACTCAGACCAAGGAAAAGATGTATTTGGACTTCCGTGGCAGAATCCTTTTGACTCTTTCTCCTCCAATTCTTGTGTTGACTGTTGCATTAAGCTGTTGGGGAGGAATTTGCATTTCTTGTAAGCTAATTGCTAATGAAAACACAAGAGCAAACAAAGAAGAGAAAAGAAAAACTACATGTTTCATTCTTGTGCTTAGGGAATATTTGCAGCTTCAATTCACTATGAAATCTAACTTCGAGAATAAACAATGACTGTTTGTTTGGAAATTCCTAGAATAATTTTCAACCTGAATCTCAAAGTAAGAGGATAAAATAGTCTGGGTCCTAGGATGGATCAATAGTATTAATATAAATACACACGGACCCAGGAAAAAGCAGAATGCCAAAATTAATTTCAGGATCAACCAAAGGCCCATTGTGATGTTATTTTAATATTATATTAGAAATATTAGTTCATGTGTTAGTAAGGTTAGTGGGGTAACGAATTAGGGGTATGTTTAATTTATGATTAGAATTTAGTTAGGATTATGTTGAGTATTTGTAATGAGCAACCTAGATATATGAAATATATTGATTAATTACTCGTAGTTTATCCCTATTTGAACACCCCTTAAAAATAGGGTTCTTTTCATCTCAGCCCCCCTCTTCTTATCTCCCCAGATCTGCATAAATTGGCATGAGAGCCTAACTTTGATTCTCCTGTTCACGCATCATAAGCATCGACAATCTCTACACTTCCAACAACAACCACCTGCTCACACCTAACCCTCATTCACAATAGTTGTTCTCACTCTTGCAGGAGCAGCACCCATAGCTCTGCCACTACGCTTCCCTACTCTTGCCTCCAGCAACTGTTAACATTGTTGCACCCTTTTTGCTCTTGCTGTCGAAGTCTCTCTCCAGCTATGCTACTCCACAAGTCCACATCAACAACACGCCTTCAACCACCAACCCCTGGTCCTGTTCCACTGTGCCCCCTGATATATTCAAGCATTAGTCTGAACTGTCTGAATGAACTTAAAGCCCGCTAAAAAAAAGAACATGGAGATCGTTCAACACGGGAATCCAAGGAGAGAATTGTGGAATTTGGAAGTGATGCAGGAATCGGACACAAATCATGGATCCCAGGGCAAATTCTTGGTTTAAAGCGTCTCATAGAAATCGTGTCTCCTCTGTAGCACCAACTCCCTCTCATACCCCTCCACTGCCACCACCCGCGGCATATCCTTCACCAGGACAACGTACAATGATCACCACACTCGCTACCACTGCATACCCACTAACATTGCACACCCACCCACCTTTGCATGGCGCGTCCACAACACCACCATCCATGTGTTCACACGCCAAGAACCCCTCTGAAAGTAGATCATCCAACTCAGATTCACCTGGTTGCTCGGTGGGGCAGCACAACCTGCAGAAAGCATTGTTTGCTTTGTTCGAGCCTAACCACAATATCTCTAAGTTGTGCCACTCATAACACAACCAAGCTCCAAGCTCCAATGTAGAGGAAAACGAAGCTTGCATGAGATTAGTCTTTGATCCACACAAAGCACTCTATTGCATTGGCCTTATCTCAGGCCCCTCGTCAATGAGATTAATGGCTCAATCATGTAAATCAACAATGTGATGCGGCAAACCAAGATGCCCAAATCACCCTCCACGCAATTTCTGCTTGCCAAATATCTAGCATTCCTGCTTGTTATACGCAGCCGCACAAGTCCATAACTTAGGTCATTGGAGTGGCACCATTAAAGAAATGGTCACAAGTCGTGAACCATGCCCACATGAAGGAAACAAAAAAGAAAAGATATGAGATATTTAATACAAACAGGTAATAAGTAACAACCAAAAGAATAAAAAAACAGAGCAATTCAAAAAAAATTGGTTTAGAAAAATGAAAAATAGGGAGATTATGACAAGCAAATTTTTAATTAGTTAGAGTCTAGTTATTTTCGTTAGGAGAGAATAATGTAGTTTTAATATGACATTAAGAATATAATATAATATTTTAATTACAAGTAGGGTAATGGGCTAGTGGTATGTTTATATGTGGTTAGGATTATGTTTAAAAGTCTACTGAAAGAAGCTTAAGTATTTGTGACAGGTAGCCTCGATATATTAAATATTGACTAATTACACTTAGTTTATCTCCCCTCTAACCCTCCTGAAAAGCAGGTTTATTATTTCTCTTCTCTCCCTCTCTTCTTATCTTCTATGTTTTGCATCATATTGAATTTACCAGCTACTACCAAAAAAACTCTTTTATAATATGGAATTAGATAAATTATGAACATATTCAGAGACAGAAACATTCAAGAAAATGACAAAAAAAAAAAAAAACTAAACATCAAGTATCTGATAACTTAAATTGATTGACACGATTGTTAAGGTTGAATTATTAGCAGAATATTATGACTACATTGAAGGTGATGGATTGAGTGCATCTGCAATTTTAACAACATATAAAATGATGAAATGCCTAAAGATAAATACTAAGAGTGAAGTAAAATGGATAAATAATTAAATATACAAACAAAAAGAAGTCACCTATTCATTTTCTGTCATTTTCAAAAAAAACTACCAATAAAAACTCTAAGACTAGTACAAGAACATCTCTAGAAAAGGGGAAAAATGAGTTTGCTTGGATAATACCACTGTCTTGCAACACAACTGCTATTTTAACAACATAAGAAAATGATGAAAATGTCATAAGGCAAATACAAAGGAACAGGAAAGTAGATAAATATTCAAAACAAAAAGAAACCATCTATTCATTTTCTGTGCCATTTCCTAAAAAATACCAATCAAAGGGAAAATATGTATAGCCTAAGTCTGGCATAGGAGCATATCTAGAACAATGAAATATGTGAGTTTGCTTGGATAATACCATTGTCTTGCAACACCTCCAGGGTGGCTAATGTGAAGCTTAATTTTCTTGCCAGCAACATCACTCCCGTCTAGTGCATGAAGAGCAGCTTCGGCAGCTCTAATGTCATAAAATTCTATGGACTTTTGATGATGCTTATGAAGAGCCTCATGAATCTATGTGGCCAAATTTAGAATTAATATTGATATTGGCTTAACTAAAGCATGAACTTGAAGCACGTATCAAAATCTATTGAAGTATAGTTAGAAATTGTATTACCTCTCTAATTTCACCGTAAACACCAAATATCTGATGGAGGCCATCATTTGTAACAGAGGAATCAAGGTTATATACCACAAGTGCACCCTGATTGATATCTTTCTCGGTAGGATTGTCCTAATAATAAGAAGTGCATGTCATGAAAAGAACTCTTTACTAATATATCACAGAAAAAGACTGAAACAGACTAATAACGCCTTAAATGAGTCATTCACCACAAGACAGTACAGTTGGATCTTTCGTAGGAGTAACATATATTCCATGTAAATGATCGACTGAACTTATAAGAATCCCTAGATAGCACAAGTGCATCATGACAAGGATAGGATTACCTTTATTCATACATATATAAGGAACCTATTTGTGCCTATGTCAGGTTGACTGGGTAGTCAAGATTATTCGTGAGCCAACATGATTGATGTATGAATACAAAACCATTTCTTTTTGTTCATAATCAAATTAGGAGGATTCCCAGTATAAGAGGAGATAAGTTATTACAACTAGGGAGAGCAATTGTGTAAATCATGTCATTTCATACTCCGGTGGATTCTTTTTCCTTTTTTTTTTAATTCAAGAATTTAGAGAGTGAGGCATTTTCTCTAGGGGAGCGGGAGCTTATTTTTTAGAGGAGGTTGTTATACCATAAATATATTGAATATTTTCATAAGAGATTAAGATTTTAAGATACCAAACAACTGAATCAATAGACATGTTATTATTGCACAAATTCAAAACTTCAAATGCTAGCTCACCTATTAAATTATTATTTTGCATTATCAGCTTGTATGTCGTGTTTATGATTTATGCTAGTTGCGTGATCGTGAGGAAGAGTAATAAACTATAAATACACAAATGGATTTTCTTTCAAAAACTTAAGCTTGAAGGCTAGTGAACAAAAAAGGTTAAGGTTTCCATATATTTCCATTATGTGATATTCAGCTCACACTGCTTCTCCTCCCTGCATTTTTCTTTTCTGCTCTTTCCCCTCACTTGCAAAACAAGCTCCAAAATAAGCCCTTCCGGTTCTCAAGTGCCTAGTTATTAGAAATTACTACCACATATTTAGTTCCAGGCTACTCATATATTTCCTTGGTATTAGCGAGCCTAAAAACCACTACTTACCATTCAAGCCTAGAGTCAAACTCTTTAGAAATTAGGAATAACCAAGTAAAGAAAGAGCAGAAAAAAATAGAAATTCGTTGAAGGACTAAAATACAAGTAAGGTGGTGGATCTTATAATGAACTGTAACAACATTACATTAGTTAGAAGAAAAGGAACAAGCTGCTACCTTTGGAATAGAGAAGTGGATATCCAGTTTTCGTCGCCTCAATGGCTTGTCTTGAAGAGCTTGCATAGCGTTGCATGCTGCTCTTATATCATAGTAAGATATCATAACAAAGCCACGATGCTTGCAAGCAGTATAAAGTGTCCGTATGTCCCCATATTGCTGAAAAGAACAACTGGAGTGAAATCATCGGTTCTAAGAATTTCCAATAAAGAAAGAACAACTGGAGTGAAATAGCACCTCAAAAAGATCTCTTAATTCAGCGTCCTCAACATTGCTATTGATATTTCTAACAAAAAGTGTTCTAGAGGGATGTTCAACGTTTGGGTGTTTGCCAAAGAATGGGCCACTTAGTTCACTTTGTTGATGACTGGGGGATTCATTCCCAGTAAATTCAGATGCTTTATTGTCATTTACATTATCATCTTTTTCTAATTCTATACCACCACCATTGTAGAATATGTCATCATCCATGTCATTCCGTCCGACATTATCAATAACACCAGACAGCAAGTCATCATCATCAGGAAGGAGGTTCCCAATAGTTTGATCTTCAATTTCCTTCATTGATTTAAAAGGCTCATCACCGCCAAAGTTCAAGTTGACTGAATTAACAGATCGACCCAATGGAACATCGTTTGATGACAATCTCACTGCATAAAAAAGTTTACAACAACAGGAAACACGATCAGTCTCAACACATCAAATAAAACAAGATTTAAGCTCTAGGTTAGAGTAGTTATGCCTAATAAAGCAATGAAAATAACTTGCTCCAGAAAACTATATTTAATAAAAAAAACTAAAAAGACTTAGGCTGTCAGAGTATCATTATCTAAATAATGTATCAAAGTATGAGAGGTAGGATCAGTGCGCACTTTTCTTGTCAAACATATCTGAAAAGGAGCTGGAGAAAAGTCCATTCTCATAATGTGATCCACTTAGATCCCTTGCATTGCCATCACCTAAGAAATGTCCAGGAAGAGCCAAAAGATCAGCTCGTGATCCAGAAACATGAACAGCAGGTCTTGGAATAGTATTTGTGCTGGCCATCCTCAGTGGAGATGTCAGATCATGACCAAGTATTGATACATTCTTCTGGCCACTAAGTAGAGAACTTGAAAATCCAAATGGAGGTGATACCGACTTACTCCCAGACATTAATTGCCTCCCCTCTGCAGAATATGAATTGGAACAAATTTTACATTTGTGCCCAAGATTAATAGTACAAACATGCAAATTATCACATTCTCGTAAAAGATCGTTTAGAAACAATCAACAAAGATACATAACATAACCAGAATATAAGTAAATTTTGCAACATGCCTGAGAAAATACATTGACAGAAAAGCCTATCCTAATTGTATGCATATAGATCTTAGAAATAGCGCATATGCAGCATGGCTGCAGGCCCACAATAGGACCAACTTGGACCCTCAGGAAACTAGGCTAAGAACAAAAAATTAGTTTGTACTTTGTATATGTTGGGAAAAAGATATTACTCCAAAAGCATCGGAAATCAAATCAAATTCATGAAGAGAGGTTGGGTTTTGCTTTTTTTTTTTCACTCATTAGAGGAAGATCATAGAGAAAGGAAAAAGATGGGAATATTGACTCGAACCTTTTGGAAGATCATAGACAAAGAAAAGGTACAAAGCAAGAGAGGAAGCAAAACAGCTAAAACAACATAAAAATGAAGCAGAAATGAACCATTAGAATGTTACGCAGGTGAAAAATTATATCCTAAAGAGATATGATCGGATGGGGTTTCAGGATATTACAAACTGGCCACGGACATAACTGAAGTTAACTTTATATGTTGAATTCTCCTTCCACATTCTACTAGATGATTAAGAACTGCCAATTCTTTTAAAAGTTTCCTCAATGTTTTACAATCACATTGGACCTTGATTTGCAATTGTTGTCTAGCTTAATATTTTGTTTACTCACCCAGCACGTAATCCCCTTATCCTCATGTAATCCAGTTAGATAACATAAATGTATGGCTTTGTATCTTGCAAGGCCTATTTATAGCTGACTATGAATCATCACTTAGAGTTACTTATTACCCTTTTCTGCCTGTGCAGAAGTTAAAGAAAGGTAACATGATATACTTGTTCTAAATAAAAACTATTAGAGGTATGCCAATATAACCAGCATTAGCTTATATGTCATGCACAAGAGGTAAACGAAATTGTTTAAGAAGCTTCAGAAGATTTTGAAAATGAGGGAGGCATTTGAAAACACTAAAAAATGCACGAAACTTTTGTAACAAAAAGATTTGACTAATCTTGGATCTAGGAGAAGTTTCACTCTTCAAGGATCTAGGAGGCGTTTGAAATGTGCACAAAAGCACTAAGGATTGGACGAAGTCAAGGTAGTAGGTAAAATGAGGTCTCGGGTAGGGTTTTTTACCATCCTCATCTGAAGCAAACTAGGTTTTAGTGTTTATAGAACTGGCACTCATTACAAGATCTGGGTACTTACGCTGGTGGTGGTCATAATTCTCAGTCCTAAAAGAAAGAAAAAAGAAGAAGAAGGCAATTAAAGACTCACTAGCTACGTGCAGTTCATCGCAGGAGTATGCAGATGCTTCAGAATGCTGGCTGAAAGAAGATAGTGGCCCTTGATCCATGATTTTAGTAGGCATCCTGCAGCTATAAAACCACAGACACGGCCAATGATCAAATTTAGAATCCAGAACTTCCACGGGTGACCCTACCTTCCTGACTCATGCTCTTGGACCCTCGGTTGAATTATCAACAAAATGATTGGTATCTAACGAAATAAAAGACGAGTAAGAAGTGCAATAAGTTGCAATTAATCTCGTTCATTTCTTCATCTTAAGCAAATAAAGAATTCGCTCGGCACCCGAACACAAACATAGGAGAATTGTTTCAGCAATGAAATTGCAGCAAAGCGTAACTCTAGTTCCAAAAGCAAAGTTCACAGAGATATTCTCAACGCTTGACAAAGCTAATGGGGGTAAAAAAAAATAGAAAATTCAAAGGGACAGCTAAATCGAAGTACTTTAAGAAAAAAAAAAACAATTCAAGCTCACAATTCCATCATGGATCACAAAACCCGATCTTTCACAACAATTCCAAGCAGATCACAGATTAATACGAGGATACCAGCAAGAAATCCAAAAGACGAAGGGAATAAGTGAACAAGAGGGGCTCCTTACCAAATGAACGGCCTTCTCCTCTGCTCGCAGGGAACAATCAGAGATGGGCCTGGGCTGAATATAAAGCAGCGATCGGCAATGGAAGGGGAGGGGAGGAATAGATTACGCCTTAAGGCAAGGAGGCGGCCGCCAGGGGGAATCCCCTACGGGATCACCTCAGCATCCGTGCCGTGCGCGAGCGTCCAACCTCTCCGATGCCACCCTCGCCACCTCTCCCTCCTCTCCTTTTCCCCTCCAATGCAAGCAACAAAGCCACTCGCCGCCCGCTCGTCGCAACTGAATTTAATTACGTTTTCCTCCCTCAAACACTCAACATGAAAGATTCCAAGCGTGCGCCCCGAGTTGCGTGCTGCCGCCGGGATCTACCGCGGACGCCGGCTCCTAAAGCCGGAATTTATGGCGATCCGCCGCTCCCTCCGACCGGCGAAAGGAGGCGGACGGAGAAGATGAACAGGGGTGAGAGAAGCACGATAAAGAAGGAAAAGGGATATTATTTATGCCATGACAGAGAGGGAGGCGGAGATTTAGGGGTAAACGGCGGTGATCCAACGGAGGCGGAGGAGTAGTCAGAGACGGCGACGGCGCACCGTTATGAATTAAACGGCGTCTTCTCCTGTCACGAGGTCGGTCCGGGTGGGTCAAATCTGGTCCGCCCGAAGTCTTCGCTTCATCGAACCCGCCTCCGCAAAGGAGGAGCTCCTCCTCTTTGAACATACGATGCACCGTTCTTAGCCACCGCAAACACCCTCTTCTTGTTTTCTTGGATAAAATCTAAAGAAAAAAAAAACAGAATCTACACATAAATACGTCTAAATATAATATATATATATTTTTGTTCTTATGAATTTCATCTAAAAAAACAGACCAGAAGAGTCTTAAGTTTAGTGACAATTGACTACATCCCTAGCCACCATAATCACGAAGTGATAATAATTGGATGGAGATGATAGAGGCTTAATGCTCAAAATTGTAAATCCTAAGCCGAACGTTGATGTTTAAAACTAGCCATAGCAAATTAACCCACCAAATTTAGGCATCCAATATAACCTGATCTATTTATAATAGGTTTAGATACTCATTTAAGTAAACAGAATGAGTTTAAGTTTAATATATATATAACCATTATCAAGTTCAAGTTTAAATATGCGAGTACCTTAAGCTTAACCCTTTATAATAAATATTAGTAACTCATTTACTTAACTCTCTAAGTTAGTACTTAGTTTGCCAACAGCCTAGCCTCTACCGTTTACCCTAGATCCCTACTTTTGCCACTTCACCCTAACCCTCTATTCCACTTGGGCCTTGGTCACGCAGGTGAGACACTATTCAAGTATCTGACTCAGGGTTGAGTTATATACTAACAAATATGACTCGAGGTCAGGTTATATAATAGGGTGTTAGTGGTCTTTTTTTTAAAATTTAAAATTTTTAAATGATTATATTTATAATATTAATTTAATTTTCTCAAGTGTATGTCTCTTTCTTAATATATATCCTTTTTCTAATACACATGTCTTTTAAATTTTTATTTAATTAATTTAATTAGTTAAAAGGGTGTAAAAAAAGGGAGTGCTTTCACCCTACAAAATAGAATCTTTTTCTCTCATTTGATAAATAAATTAATCATATGAGAGAAATGAAAGCCTTCTTTCTCTTTCCTTTTATATTTAGGTTGTATTATTTTGGAAAGAATTAAGTGAAAAAGAAAAAAGTGCTTAATTAGTGCTTTAATTAGAGAAAATTTCTTAGGCGGAGTCTCCGCCTAGGAATCTTGAGCGGAGAGCATGTGGAACATAGATTTTGCTTTAAAAATCGTGCATACATGCACAACACTTTGATGACCGTATGTTATACATATTTTAAAGCATTATTAAGGGTGAAGATTATGTCCGCTGAAAATTCCTGTGAAAAATTTTCCTTTAATTAGAGACTTATCCATTCTTTCTACAGTAAATTCCTTTCAAAAAAACAACGCTGGACTTTTCACCTCAAGTCTTTTATTTTTACTGCTCAAAATTAAAAGCTCCTGAAATAGGTATTCCCATCGTTGTGCCAAAAAAGAATATAACCCTAATTATATCTTGAGCTAGAAGACTCGTCAACACTCGTGCATAAGGTCATACCTGTAATCTTATGATTGGTGTAATAATCATCTTTGATTCCATCTTAATTTTTCTTTTTTATTCAAATATGCATATTATTTTAATTTATATTTATTGATTTGAATTGACTTACACAATTTGGTTTTTTTACCTAACATAAGGTGCCCAACCCGAGTTCAGTATTGGATATTCAGGTATTGAATGTGAGTAACCAATTCGTTGATGTTACTACTCAAAATCATCCTAAATCTTAAGTTTATCATCTTCAACCAGCCATGTATTAGTTTATATCCTTCCTGTACAATATCCAACTTTATCAGACTTTGGATTCCAAAACACATATAATCAACACCATGTGCCTTGCGTTTATTTTGTTTCGAAATCTACTTGAAGTACTTAAATTTTCCTTTTGGAAATTAATATGGTTGATGAATTATGAACCACTCAAGAATCTAGCAATCATTATGAAACAACAATTTCTGCTCTCCCGTTGGTCGGTTGCAGATATCACAGGAGCAAGGAGATCCAACAAGTTCCAAACATCACTGCTGCGAGAATCTTTCCAGCTCAAAGTAGACTGGAGGAACCGCAACTTTTGTCGACGTCGCTTTGTGGCAGACTACAGACAGAGCGGAAGAGCATGGATTTGAACCTCCAAAGACACAGGAACACTGGCCACGTGGTGGATCGCTCACCTGTCCATTTCAAGGTCGGCGTCCATACGCCTCATTTAATTGCATTTGGCACCTTGTCTTCTTTCCCTCGACAACGCCACGCCCCTACCATGAATTCATGCCTCCCCCACCGCCGCCGCCACCTCCTACTCCTCTTCCTCCTCCTCGCCGCCCGCCGATTCAGTCGATCGCCGATCCGACAATGAGATTTGGCAGGATTGATCGTGATTTAGCAGCATGAGCGGCCATGCAGATTATCCTCGTGCTGTGCGCCGACAAACAGCTCCCGAACACGCGGGAGCTTTTTCGAATGGTTGGCATTCATCGGTGAGCGAATTAATTGTGCACTTTGACGCCGCGGTACTATATTTTTTTTACACTGTATTTGCTTGTAACGAAAGAAAATAAAAATAAAAATAATTAGGATGTGTTTAATAGAACAGAATTTACCGTGAAAATGAAAAAAAGAGTAATGAATCTAATTCGTCATTGTTCTTTTCTTCTTTCTCACAGTAAATTCCGTTCTAATAAACATACTCTTAATAAAAAAAAAAGTCAAAAGAGGGAACTATCAAAAATTTTCTTCCATATATCTCTTTTAAAAGAAAGAAAATAAAAATAATTATTTGTTCTCCATCTATTTTTTTTTCAAAATAGCTTAATTTATAATCGATCTATTTTTTTTTCAAAATAGCTTAATTTATAATCGATAAAGGCCTTACCTTGAACCTTCCCATCGGGAGAAGAATCTCCACTATCACTCCCAGCGGCAAACCAGCCAGCAAAGAAATCTGGCAAGCCATTGGCTCCATTCCAAGGCTCTTCTTCCTGTTCGCCATTCGCCGCCTCTCTTACAGAGAACACTAAACCATGGCGGCGATCAAACGGGCGGGGCCACAGCTGGAGGCGGACGAGAGGGTGCTTCCTGCACTCCAGGCCGAACCGTAGCTGGAGCGAGTTGGGAGGCCACGGGCAACAAAACGACACCATGACGAAGCTTAATTTGGGAATCGTGCTCCGGCGATTGAGGGCAAGGGTTTCTACCTCGGACTCTCGGAGAGAAAAGGAAGCTTGACAACGACGGAGAAGAAGAATATTGGATTGTAGTTGAGTGTGATTAGGGTATTGCAAGCAGTTGGTGACTGTTTCCGTCCAATTTTGAAAGAAATAAAAACGTTTTTGTAAAAAAAAAAAAAGGAAACAAATGATTTTCTTTTTATTCCATTCATTTTTCTTTTGTTTTTGTCCAAATCCGTCTGTTGAAAAAAAAAGGAAACATAATGTTAATTATGCGTCCTGCAGATTTATTTTTTATTCATATTATTTGATGAATCCTAAAACTATCTTATATTTTTTAATTATATATATATATATATATATATATCACATGGCTGAAAAAAATAGATATAGAAGTTCTGTTATGAAAATAAATTGCACTTTTTTGTGAATTTATTAGATATTTTTGCAAACAAGATTAATCGACTTTAAACGTTATTTTAATTTACTTAAAATTAATTTTATTTTATCTAATATACCTTGAAGTATTCAAATCAACCCTTGCTTTAATTTGAAATTTAGTACATTGCCATATTGTTTATTTTTTTTTTTATCTTTGTGTAAATTTTAGAGGTAATGAATAAGTTATTACAATGCTTCAACCATTAGATATTTTTAAGTTCAATAATTTCATGTTGTTGTAATGTAGCCCACAATATTAATTTTAATAAATAAAAAAATGAAAATAAAAAATGCATCATATGATAGTACGGTGGACATACATAATTAATTATTTTTTACTTATTTTAAAAATATATAATACTTTCTTTTAAATTCTCTCTTTACTCTCTAACTTTTTTCTTTAATAAATCTAGTGCCTAAAAGGAACTTTATGGAATTATCAACATCTGATTTTTCTAAATTGTAGCTTAGTCACCAAAATACATTGTAGGTTGTAAGGCTGATTACTAGTCCGATATGTACATGAAGCAAATTTAGAGACTAGTCGGGCAAGCCAATCGGCAGCCTTGTTTGCCTCTCTAGGGTATAAATCAATAGATAATGTGGCAATTTACTTAAAGAGGAATTTAATTTTCTTCAGCAAGGTAAACAACATCAAGCTCGACAGCGTCCAAATGCTTTCGACCCTCAACATAAATATCAATTGTGTTTTTAGATTAATTGATTTTCCATTTTAAAAGTGAAATTTCTTAATGTTTTCTGTACATTTTGAACTCTTCCATTTCTATCCAGATAGAGAAAAAGCTCTTCAAATGTGATGCATATAAACAACACACAGAAATGATTGAGGAATTCGTCAGTTTAAATAAAGCTATCTCGGCCACATCGCAATATGCATCTGCCATCCTGAAATAAATACAAAATGGCTTGTTTTTTTTTAATATGTTCAATGCAAACCAGTTCCTTGATATGTGCAATATTTATGAATGAAAGGTTTAATAATCTCCTTCAGAGAAACACTTGTACAAGGGATTCTAAAAGACATTGGGCAGGAGACCAGCCATTACAAGAAGAGTGGGTGTGGCTGCAGTCTGATACTGCAGAGAAAAATGCATGTAGAATTAATTGTAGTTGCAAGTTTCTCCATGCACCTCACCAGTAGCCTGGCAGGTGCTGCCGCATTTAATTCCCTACTGAAAAGAGCACATGTTGCTCAATCCTAGCGGATCAAGAAACTCTTGGCTTTGTGCATCCATTTGCAGGGCACTGCCACCGTCCTGAAAAAAGATGCAGGTTCAGCGATACATTTGGTCTTGTTTTTATTTGTTAATCAATTGAATTAAGTCTGCATATCAGATAATCTTTCTGAATAATTGATACCAAACCTGAGAGAAGGATGCAAGTACTGCTGATGCTTCATCCATCAATTGGTAATTTGTAATTGTTCCAGTGCCAAAAGTTTTGGTTTGCTCTAAACAAGGCAATGGTCTCCTAACTTTCTGAAAATTCAGCCACTGCAGTTCATCAACGTCAAATCTTGATCTGACTATATGTATAAGATAAAATTAAGGACAGTTGAGTTACCTGTGGGGGGTTTATTATGCAATCACCAAAGTCCAAACTGAAATCATACAAGATGGGGCTCAAAGAAGCAATCTTCATGGAGAGAAACTGGAGAAAATCACTGTATAGAATCAGAACAACCAAAAAGCAAAAAGCAAAAGAAATACATCAATATACAATTTGCCTGATATTGCATATACCTCGACTTGGTTCTGTAAGGATTGTACATAGTTAATGATCTCATCCAACATGAGAGCCTTTCCAGTAACCTACATTCAATAAAGAAACATTCCAATGGTAAAATTTTACAGTAATGCACAATTCAGACACTGATTATCTTGTGTATTCACACCTTCTCACAGCCAGGAACAAGGCCTTGCAACATCTTCATCCTTTCACTGATCTTTTCCCTCCTAACCTGAAACCATGACACGATTGAAGCAGCTTTGATAACAAATATACCTATATAGATACATAAATGGATAATTAGTACCCTTTCTGCAAGGCTGTGGCTGTCCGTAGCTTGACCTCTTCTTGCCCTCACATGAATGTATCCAGCAGTGGGATCAAAATTACAAGCCTCTGAACCTTGTTTGACTTGGTTAATTTTAGGTTTCTTTGTTTGCTTCGCTCCATTTCTGGCTCTCTTCTTGCTTTCCTGTATATCCTAGCAGAAGAAAGGAAATTAATTAACCTATATGAGCACGATCAGGAAAAGAAGATTGATCCATACACATTCAGTGTCGCAATTTACTACCTTGGATTCGCCAGTGTTCAAGCTACCTTCGATGGCAACACTCTTTCTTTTGTTCTGAACACTGGATTTAGGCGCCATAGAGGCGCAAACCATTTGAGTAGCATCTCTACCGGCGCCAAATGAATCGTTTCTTTCAGATGAGTAGGGGCAAGTGAAGCATGAGGCGGCGGCCTGCTGAATCAGCAGCGTCTCGGCCGGCGTCTTGGGGAGGAAAGCGGAGCCTGAAAGGAAATTAGGTTGCTGTTCTTGGAACGAGAAAGCCATTTCTTCGTGAGATGAATGAAGCGAGGTGGGTCTGCGATGGCAGTCGATGAGCTGCTGCTTCTGGTTATTATAAGGAGCGAGGGATCTCAAGAACCGAGGAGGAAATGGATGCAGAGGTTAAATTGAAGGGAGATGCCATTGCTGCCGTGGATCCTGTCCGTAAATGTGGAGAGAGAGAGAGAGGGGGGGGGGGGGGGGGGGGGGGAAAGCGAGAGACGAGACGGTAGAGCAGGCACTCATTGGTAGGCATCGCGGCCTCCGGAGCTGCCGACCTCTGTGGTCGGTTTCCTGGGCCAAGAAGGTACAGCAGTGAGCAGAGGTCACTGTCGCAGATGAGTATGTGAGCGGAAGACGGTCCTCCTCCTCCGCCGCTGAGGGCTGAAACGTGAGCCTCCTCGCCCATATCTCTTGTACATTGGACAAGTCTTATCAGTGCAATTCTACCATTACCTTTTCACCCCTTTCTCCTTCCTTTCCCTCTCCTCTTCTCTCTCTCAAAGCTGCTACTGCCTTTTCACCTGTCTCTCTTCACTGTGACTTTACTACTGGAGCAGTAGAGCTTAGCTGGCACAAATAGCTATTATAGTAGCCTGCTCTGCTAAGGATCGGTCATATTTAGGGTTCAAACTATTTACTAAAATAAAATATATTAAGACAAAATTTAACACAACCCGCTGATATCGACTCGACACGAAGTTAAATAAATTTAGGTCAATTATAATCGTGTTCGGATCATAAATAGGTCAACTCATTTATGACTCAAAAATAATTGAGTCGTGTCGGATTGTAAACGGGTTGACCCATTTAATCTGATTACAATATATATTTATATATATATAATTTAAATATAGGCTTATCTAACTCTCATTACTAGCCCATAAACCCAAATATTTTCTATCTATCTTTTAACCTAGATTTTGGCTCACTCCTAAGCCCAAATTTTTATTAATTTTAATATAATTTTTATCAATTTATTATTTATATTTAAAATATAAATGATAAACGGGTTATTCAGGTTGTGTCGGATTGACCTGACTATATTCGGGTCATATTCAGGTTACACAGTTTGACCCAATTAATTAAATGGGTCGTGTTCGGGTTGAGTTAATCGGGTCATGGGTCACAGCTGACACGACCCGTTTATGACCCGCTGACCCGAATTGCTAGGTCTAAATATAACTCGACATATATATTCCTATTAAAATTTTAAATAAAACACATATATATATTAGCAGAGATAATAATTAGATTTGAAAATATGAGTTAATGGATCATAAACAAATCATATCAATTATGACCCTAAACTCAATTAAGCTAATCCGAACACGACCCGTTTTTATTAATTGGATCAAACTATTTAACACGAACACGACTAGAATATAATCATATCGACACGACCCAAATAACCTGTTTAATATTCATATTTTACACATAAATAATAAATTAATAAAAATTCTATTAAAATTAATAAAATTTTGAGCTTATGTGTGGGCCGAAATATGAGTTAAAAGATAGTTAGAAAATATTTGAGCTTATGAGCTAGTAATGAGAGTTATGTGAGCTTATATTTAATTTTTTATATATAAATATATAATGGAATCGAGTTAAGCGGGTCAACTTATTTACAACCGGACACGACCTGATTATTTCGGGTCATAAATGGGTTGACCTATTTATGACCCGAATCTGCCTAATTTCGTGTCAAGTCGGGTTAGATCAGCGGGTCGAGTCAGATTTTACAAGGTCTACAAAAATATATATTTAACTGAATTTGTAAATCAGATTTTCTTTATCAGATGATAGATCAAAATTTTTTACCATTTAAATAATAATTTAATATTTTTAAATATCATGTTAGTTTATAATAATTAATATAAAATTTTAATATTTTAGAAATAATGTTTACTAAATTTTTTAGTATGTAGGTAGGAATGATTGTCGGGTGGTGTTTTAACAGTATTATTTAATATTTAAAATATATATTATATACTAATATATGTATTAAATATATATTATAATAAATGGATTACACTAATGAATCAATCGGGAACATAGACCGATGCCGCGTTGAATCCAACGGTCGTAAATCACTCCACACGTGCCGCTGTGAAGATAGAGAAGTGGCCGCCTCCCCTCATCGCTGCCTCCCGATCAATCTCCTCGCCCGGCCTTCATTTCCTCCCGCTGCTAAGGGTTCTCAAACTCCGCCTACTTCATGCTGCTCCGCTCTTTGGATCTGTACATGGCGGTCACTCGCTTCAGTGCAGTCTCCAACGCGTCCTTCCCCCTCTGCCGCTCGCTCTCCCTTCCCGGCGCGCGCCGCTGGAGCTCCGCTGCCGCTGCCGCTCTCAAAACCGTGACCGACCCAGATTGCCTCGCTTCCGATGGCCCGGCATCTTCTCCGCCCCCACCGCCGCCACCTGAACTCAAAGAAAGAGGTGAGTGTCCTCTTTCGCCAAAATTATAAGTGACTGGGCAAGGCTAGTAACATGGTTTGGTTCTGTAAAGGTAGTAAAAGCTCGGGAAGAATGGAGTGGAAAATTCTGAGCTCGAAGGAGCTGGGAATTAAGACTTCAATGATACCAAAGCCGACCAGAGCAGTACTCAATGGGCTTAGGAAACAAGGTTGCCTTCTTTTTTTTTCTTTTCTTAACAGGTGTTGATATAAAAGGCTTTCTGATTGGGCTTGAATACTCTTATTTCATATTTTTTTTAATCGTACAAGATGAATTCTAAAAACTATTGATTGATCTTACGTCTTCTGTTGAATTTATTACCAAACATTGAAATTTAATGTCGTCGGAGTATTTTTGAAAATGTTAAGGCCAGGCCAATATGCTCACCAGGTTTACACTTTGCAGGCTATGATGTATACTTGGTTGGAGGTTGTGTTCGAGACCTTGTTCTGAAGAGAATTCCTAAAGATTTTGACGTTATTACGACAGCTGATCTTAGACAGGTTTGTTCTTGTCTTTTCTTCTTATATGGGTGAATTTCAATTTGAGCCTGTGGTTTTCTCTATACATTTGGCTCCTGTAGTTTGAAAATTTTCAAAATGGATCATGTAGTTTGATAAGTGATTTTAATTAGGTTGAGATCATCCGAACTGATCATAGTTTGAAGATACTAATTGCTTTATGAATTGAACTAAAAAAGGTATTAAAAATTCATATCCAAACGGTATGTAGTTAGGGTCATTGCTTAGAGCAAATTCAATATGGAAGTGCTTTAAGTGTATGCATCCCACGTCCTTATTAAAATTGTTACTTAAAATTAATTATGCCCATAAAATACTTTGTCAAGATATTAAACTTGATTGATATAAACATTCAAAATAAATTACCAAACAAAAAGGAGGAGGAGCTGGGTGGAGAGAGAGGAACTCTTCCCTTAAAAGTCGTGGGGACCTACATGACATGGAAGTGATATGAACTATCTAGCAAACATGGTCTAGTTCAACTTGGTCCAATCTTGATGTTTGAATTTAAATTATAAACATTGACAATGCATGGATGGATACTTACTTCCTTAACGGTGTCCACCATCATCTTTTGCTGATGCTCATAGTGGTGATATGACCCCTACGTTTCCAAGAATTTTTGAAGTTTGTACATCAGCCATGATTAAGGCCTGAGTAGGTGCAGTAGGAGTTTACATGAATTTGTCTTTGGGATGCATAAAGTTGACATGTAAGTTTTTCATTCCTTAGTTTCACTCAAACGGACTGCTTCTTAATATCCACTGTTGAATAGCCTTTTGGTAACAGTTACATTATGAGAGAATTCTATCCCTCAAGTGCATCAATTTGCCACAGTAGTGGCAGAAAACTTACATTGCTTTCAAATGTTTACTTTTGTCTTGCTCCCTTGCTTTCCCAGAATATGATGCCATCATGCCGACAGAATAAAAGTTATAAAAATAATAACTAATTGTTGATTTTGAGATATTGTTCACTCCTTAGAAGTTGGTTTCCTGTCTTTTGCAAGTAGCTTTAAATTGATCAAGCACCTATAGAAAATTGTGTGGTAGTTTGCCAAATATCCTGTCAATTTCGTTCAAGCTACCTTAAGTTCCAGATACAAAGTAAGACCAACAAGCAACAAGATTTTCTCTTGATATCTAATTGCTGCAACAATTTAAATTGTATTATGTTCTTATTACTTTACATTTAGTTTTGGGCCTTACTATTTTGAATTTATGTATTTGCTTTGGTTTGATAACCTACCAAATGCACTATGCATCTAACGGGAAAACATTTAAACTATATTAGCTTTTTGCATAATTTTAGAAAAAATTGTGAAGGAATTGATTTTTTCTAATGCGTATTTGTTCATCTTAAATTCATTTTTTGGTCGAAGCCATCTCAAAATATAGAAAGCAAAAAAGAAACTAAGCAGTGACAATATTTTTTTCATGACATTAAATTCCTATAAAAGAGGTCAATTTTGGCTTATTATTCTACATTTGGATTTGGACCTTAACATTTTAATTATGTGGTTTCTTTTGATTACTTTACAACAAGGTTTGAAGATCCCGTCCTTGGTATATACCGGTTGTACCAGATGAAATCCCGGTGGAATCAGGCAGAGAAGCGGAAGAAAAAAAGAAGAAGAGGAAGAGAAAGAAGAAGAGGAAGAGACAGAAGAAGAGGAACAAGAAGGAGGAACCTACTTGCTTCCGACTGCTCGCGTCTCGCTAGATGCGAGCACTTTTCTCCTTCCTCTTCTTCTCCTTCTCTCACTCGATTCTGCTACTCCGCCCCCTTGGTCTAGACCGAATCAGACAGGTCTGAATCAGAAAAACTAGCTAGTTTGGACCAGTTTTAAAAATCTTGTTTCACAAAACCAATTTATCAATGCACCCTTGAGAGGAAATCGCATCAGCTTAGTAATATGTTGAAACATATTCCTTAATGGATTTGATTTTGAAATTTTAAAATGTTTATTCTGTTGGGGCTTCATGTTAAGATTGATCAAATTTGTAATAAAAAAAGAGGGAAGGGATTAATTTGTATGTTTATGGGTCGTTAGATGAATGCAATTTTGTATCCAATCAGAATTAGTTGATCAGCAGTGTCAGCAGTTACACTGCTGCAAGTGTGTTATAGAAATAACTTGAATATCCAATATGGGAATGACCCGGTATTGGCATAGTTTGAGAATTCAGAATGAATGAACCATAGAAGTCTCTCTAACAATTTATGAGAGATTAAAATGTTACAAATAAGGAAACAGATTGGCAAAATAAGGTGGTTACTGAAGTGGAAATGTGAACATAGAAATATTTGTCACATTAGCATTCTATACATTATTACATGTGAATCTAAGATTAGTCTCATGCTTTTTTGTTTATTATTTGTTTTATGGTTATCCATGATATAGATCAAATATATTCTTAATCATAAGTTTAACAACCTTTGCAGGTGAAGAAAACTTTTTCGCAGTGTAATATCATTGGAAGAAGGTTTCCAATATGCCATGTGCATATCAACAATTGCATAGTGGAGGTTAGTTCTTCGCAAGGTTTTAAAAATCAGTCAACACTATTAGGTATTGGTCTTTAGATGCAACTAATACTACTATACCATTTGTCGATATGTTCAGTACTAGTACAATATGTACCAGTCCTTGATTGGACTTGTACATTGCTACCGATTGAAATTCAAAAATCATGATTTCTTTATATAACTTTTATGTGCTAAATAAACATATCCTAATACCTATATCTTCATTTGCAGTCTTTGCAGATTTCATTTAGGCAGTTTCTTTTCAAATTAAAAATATATGTACATACATACAAAGTCACAAAGGCATCTTCATGTATATAGAACGTGTGGCCCGCACATTATTTATTTGTATTTTTAACTTGACAGTGAATTTTTGGTAAGACTCTTTGAGTTTTTTCATTGGATGTGTTTCTATTTTGTTTTTAGTCTTATTGGGAAGAAGAACGCTTGCTGCACTTCCTTGGATTTGTTTATAGTTGGACATCATAATAATGAGAGTTTTCTCTTTTGTCGAGACATTAATCAATTTCAATTACATGTCCTTGTGGAATCACAATTCACTCTTAAATTTACGATGCAGGTTTCAAGTTTTAACACCCTTGGAAGAAAGCTAGACCATAGTTTCACTTATGTCCCAAGAACATCAGATTGTGATGAGCATGATTATGCTCGCTGGAAGAATTGCCTTGGTCGGGACTTCACAATTAACGGGTTATCATTAACTTCAACTCTTGAAGTTTGAATATTCAGTAAATCTCTTTAGATGTAAATATATATTTACTCAATCTTCTGAAATTTGAATATTTAATTTCTTTGTTGTGTTGTCTCCATTAAAATTTTTTCTTGATTTATTAGTTCAGTACTCTTCGTTACTGTCATTTCTATCTATCATGGATGCTTTTCTCACTCTCTGTTACTTTTCAGATTAATGTTTGATCCATTTTCAAAGATAGTATATGATTACTTGGGAGGCATGGAGGACATTAAAAGAGCTAATGTGTGCATGTATTTCTTGATTTATCGACTTTGATCTGTGAAGGGCCCTTTACACTGCAACACTTGTTCTTATCCTATTTTTTCTTCCATTAGGTCCGGACTGTAATTCCTGCGCATATATCCTTCCAAGAAGACTGTGGTTAGTTGATCCCGGCTCTTGTTTGCATCAACACGTGATCTATTTTGTCATCACAAATGATCTTTTCTTCGTCATAAATATGAACTCTTACCTCTTTTCTATACTTTGCAGCTCGTATACTACGTGGAATCAGAATTGCAGCCCGTTTGGGCTTCAAATTTTCAAAAGAGACAGCTTATTCTGTGAAGGACCTTGCTAGTTCAGTATTCAGACTTGACAAGGTACCATGTAAATATGTTACTTTAACCTTGTGCTTGACCTTTGTTTGCAATTATCTGCTGAACTTGATTCCTATCTTTGGTATGTTTTTTTCCTCAGGGAAGAATCCTGATGGAAATGAACTATATGCTAGGATATGGATCCGCTGAAAATTCATTGAGATTGCTTTGGAAATATGGTGTTTTGGAACTGCTATTACCTATCCAGGTCAGTTTCACTTGGTTGAATTCCTGTATTCGTTGTAGAAATTTATTCTTCTCACTGGAATTGAATGTTTTGACTACTTCACCAGGCAGCTTATTTTGTTTCACAAGGCTTTCGAAGACGGGATAAGAGGTCTAACATGTTACTGGTAAAATTGTATCTTTTATAATCTTTCCGTAGCAATAGATGATAAAGAAGTAGAATGTTCGATGAAAGATACTGCAAATCCATGCTTTGTTTAACTAGTGTTTGTTTAACTAGTGTTTGTTTGAAGTAGAAAAGTTTGGAATGCAATCTTCGGTATGATAGGCTTTGTTTTGAGCAGGACAATTATGATCATCAAATCAAATTTGTGGTAGAATATTGAAATTACACCAGAAAAAAATGAAAAAAAAAAGAGAAAAGGGAATGCTGTCATCTGATGTAATCTCTATTTTTCTTTTTTATTTTTCTGGAGAATTCCTTTCATCTGTGTAAAAGATGTCTAGTTGGAATCAAATGACCGTAAGGTACTTTTCTGCTTCTGGATTTCGTCAAATTTGCATCTACAAGGAAGTTAAGGGATGAGTTGGTTTATAAAATTGGTCTGGACCAATGTACCACTTCAAGATTGAACCGATATATATATATATAACCAGTTCAAAATAACTTGTTACAAATCAAAAATACTAATTAGTTTGGACTGGTATTTCATCCCTTGGTTTCAGTATCTATCTTTAAAGTTTTAAACAACTAGAAGCAGGTCCTTTTCCCTGCATTAAGCCATCTGGACTACAAATTGAAAATGAACAAGCATTTTTAACGCTTTCTGATTTGTTTGGTCCATGAAAACTGTGGACTGAATGTGAATTATCAACTATTGGACTCTCTATGCAGGCTATGTTCGCCAACTTGGACAAACTTCTTGCGCCTAACAGGCCATGCCATAGCAGCCTGTGGTAAGTTAATGTTGTAATCCATTTTTTCCTAATTAGAAAAATCATACAAGAAGCTAGCATGTCAGGATATCCATGATGAAGATACGCATAATATGCAACTTTAGCATTCAGAGAACAAGTACATGAACAATATGTCATATTCAGATTTTAGAATTGGCTTTTGTACTTGGAGATTCAACTTTGTCTTGCTTAATCAACAAAATCCTTAATCTTAAACGGTTATTACCATGTACTTGTTGGTTTTTTGTTGCTTACTGGTCAAGTTAGAGATACCGCAGACAAACTATGGTATGGCAGCCTTCTGCAGTTATAGTTTGTTCATCATAATTCTTTATTGAAATTCATTATATTTTCTAAATAAGTTTGTTTTGATTTGATATATGAATTTGAAGAAAATAAGGCCAATCTAGTTAGTATTTCAGTATTTTATTATTAGCATGATCCTTTTCTACTACAAAATTATGTATTTATCAGGTTAGCGATTTTGGCTTTTCATCAAGCATTAGTTCGTCAATCTCGAGATCCTCTTGTGGTAGCAACATATACCCTTGCTCTTCATAATGGGGGAAATTTGTCAGAGGCCGTAGATATTGCATGGAGGATTACCCATTCACATGATGCCAGCTTTCCAGAATTTCTGGAACCTCGAGGATGGAATTCTACTGGAGAATTAATTAGTGAGGTTCTGGAATTTGCTTCCTCAGTTGGTTCTGCATTGAGCTCAATGATGGATGAACATTTTGTTTCACAAGCAATGGCACGGTATCCTCAGGCCCCATATTCTGATTTAGTAAGTACCGCATGATCTCCAAAGTTTTACAGTAATAAGTTATATCTCTTTGGTTGACAAGAGATTGAAAATAGTTTTCCAACTAGTTTAAGTGGCAAAGATCTTTGTTGCTAATAATAAGTTTCTAGAAACAAATTCTACCTTCACCTCTTGCCTTACAAGATGTACAACCCGCCAAATAAGAGAACTGACTCGTAAATTTGATGGGCTTAAATAATATAGCCCAATTAAAAACAAAATAAGCTTGAATTAATAATAATTAGCTTATTAGACATCATATACCATGCCAGTTTTCATCTCACCTTTGTGCAATTAAATTTGAGTATCACAAAATAAATTTCAGTAATTACAGGTTAAAAAAGCAAACTTAGCAACCTGTAGCTTTGCTATATAGTTGTTTCTCCATTATTCTGACCTCTTTTTGTCATAATGTTGTTCTGCATAATTTGGATGGTTTCACTGTGTTTCTGGAGTTATCAGTGCTTTTCTCATTCTACTTCCAGATGCTTGGGAGATTCTGAACTAGTGCGGATCTTACATGCTTTCTATTTAATGGTTACCCTTCTTCATTTTGCAGGTATTTATACCTCTACAGTTGTATTTGAGTGTCTGCAGAATGTTGGAGTGTGTTAAAAAAGGACAAATGGAAAGAAATTTCATAGCAAAAAGGGGGAAGGAAATAAATTACTATTCCCTTGCCCAAGGTGGGCTGCCTGAAGTCCGACATGTTTTTGCACGTGTTGTCTTTGACACGGTCTTTCCACCTAATACAGCAAATGATGACAGGGTAAATCCTGCCTGAAGGATTGTTGACTAGTAAACATATGACGGAAGAACAAATTAATTTGAGATACATTCATAAATGGCTTGCCCAATGCGCACTGTGGGTGTGGCCATGCTGCTATTCCCCGTCAGCCAAAGCAGGATTCAAGCTTAGTGCAAAATTTACCTTGTACAAGTCCCAAAAGCAGGTAATTAACCCTGTCATCTGAGAATCTGAATCTCACATACTCAGTGTACCTAGGCCCAGAATATCATTTTTATTTTCACCGTACTATTGGCCTGAACTGAACATCTCGGCAGCAAGAGTTCATCTTATGCTCGTTCAATACGCGTGCGCCAACCACATCCAGGTTTAAACGTAAGCATAATGTAGTGATCTTGTAAGCGCAATTTCAATACCAAATGACCTTTGTTTATTTTAGTCTTGGAAAATCCCAATGTATTTTTCTTATTAACCTTGCTATATTTTTATCAATTGTCTCTAGCCGGAGAAATTGTGTTTATGAATTCGTCACAGGCTAAAGTTTGTTAATTTGTGGAATTCAAGTTAATGGTGCGTCGGATTTGAATGAAAAATTTCCAGTTTTTTTACCCCCAACTATCACCTTTGCTGCACATTTAGGTTTTCATGACTATGCTGCGGTAATGCAGCAAGGATGTGTCTACTACTAGTTGTAAAGGTGTACCCTTGCGTGTGTTTGACTTATTTTAAGCATGTGCTGAAAGATATAAAAGAAACAAGTATTAAGAAGCAAAGGGGATAATATAATTTTTACGAACAAATCGGCAACATCTTTTCCAGTTTGCTGACTTCCCTAGGATTACAATTTGATTTGCCAGAAATCTAACCTTCAGGCACTGCAACCGTTGCCAGAATTGTATCTGTTTGTTGTGTCATCTTGTAGGTTCATGACGGGAAGCTTCCCGGGGAAGGGGATCAGAACTAATTGCAAGAAGTCCCATATAAGGTTTTAAAGGTCAATTTACTATGTATGGATTGATTTTAATTTTTTTTATCGCATAGCAAAATTAACATGTCAAGTAGTAGGCATGGACTTACATATTAAATTGTAAATTGCAACTAATAACACTATTTGAGACTAGGGGCCAAGGAGCATTTGCATTAAAGGGAAGAATGAGAAGCACTTTGGCGGTTCAATAGTAAAGTAGACAGTGCTCACACTTGGTTTTTCCTGTAGAGCAGAAAGTGCCTGAATATGAGGAAGTTGATAGTTGCACTTGGTTTAGTGGATCAAACTCAGCGCCCTGGAAGATAAAGGTTTCGTTTGGCTTAGCTTTTGCTTCTAGTTTTTGTTGGTTAAAAAAGTGTTGGTTAAAAAAGTGCTGGCTGAAGAAGTTTAAAGGTGTTTTGATGCACAGCTTATAACTAGGTTATTCTATTTATAATAAATAAGTTTTTATTAAAAAAATTACTAAGATAAAAATTATATGATTAAATTTATAGTTAACTATAATTAAAATATTTATTAAAAATATTATAAGGTGTACTATTAAAAAATTATTATTACATATAAGAGTTATTGAACATAAACAGGTGGAGGGCCAGAGAAGCAGCTTTACCCTTGCTTCTCAAAGAAGCAGCTATTTATGGGTTGGAATAAAGAAGTTGAAGGGCCAAACACCTCAATTTCTTGATTTTTATTGATTATAACATCATAAATAGCCCCAAAAGCTAGGCCAATAAGAATAGAGCAAGGCACTTTAACCTTCTATAAGAAGGTTGAAGTTATCCAGACCACACCAATCACATCAAGGATAGCACTGAACCTATTACATGAAGAAGAAGAGTTAGACATTTTGAGCCAAGAAACAATATATGAACTCTGCTCGTATGATCTTGGAAAGTTATCAGACTATGAAGAACAAATTTTGCCAACGTTAAAGGACTTAGAAGAAAGCCAGCATATTGGGACCAACCCGAAACAGTTCTGGACTGAAGATTCAGTCAAATGTTTTATTGAGATAATAAATTAAGATTTGATTATCTCAGATAAGCCAATAGTCCCAAGTCTAGAAATGAATGAAGAGTTCAAAAAACACATCAATGAACTCTTAGAGATGAAGCTGATCAGGCCATCTAAGTCAAAGCACAGGACAGCGGCTTTTATTGTCAATAAGCATTCTGAAGTAGTCAGAGGGAAAACCAGAATGGTCTGCAACTATAAACGGCTAAATGATAACACGTATAAAGATCCCTATGTACTACCAAATATTGAACTGCTTATTTCGAAGATAAAGAACAAATCTGTGTTCAGTAAATTTGATTTGAAATCTGGATTCTACCAAGTGGCTATGGCTGACGCCAGTATTCCGTGGACAGCATTCGTATGTCCGCAAGGTCATTTTGAATGGCTAGTTATGCCATTCGGTTTGAAAAATGCGCCTTCCGTTTTTCAAAAGAAAATGGATGACATTTTTGCTAAGTTTGAAGAATTTCTGTGCGTCTACATTGACGATATTCTAATCTTCTCGGAAAATATAAAGGATCATCTGGTCCATTTATCCAAGTTTTTTGCTACTGTCAAAGCAAATGGGTTAATCTTGAATAGGACGAAAGTAAAGTTGGGAGTTTCTGTTATAGAATTTCTTGGCCTAGAAATTGGAGAAGGCCAAGTCAAATTACAACCACATATTGTCAAGAAACTCTTAGATTTTCCGGAGGACCAATTAGAAACGCTAAAAGGATTGCAGCGTTTTCTTGGAATCTTAAATTATGCTCGGAATTTTATTCCGAACTTAAGCAAATACACGGGACCATTATATAATAAGTGTTCCAAGACCGGCGAAAGGAGATTTAACAAGTATGATTGGCAAGCAATCCAAAAGATCAAAGAAGTGGTAAAACAGTTACCACCACCACAAATACCCCCTCCTAGTGCGTATTTAATTGTAGAGACAGATGGCTGTCTCACAGGCTGGGGAGGCATTTTGAAATGGAGGCCAACGAAAGGTGACACCCAAAAGAAGGAACAAGTCGCCCGATATTGCTCAGGCAAATATAAAACAGCAATTTCAACAATTGATGCGGAGATCATGGCATGTTTATATGCTTTAGACAAATTCCGAATATTTCTTCTCTCGAAATCAGAGTTTACGTTGAGAACAGACTGCCAGGCCATAGTATCCTTCTTCCAAACAGTCACTGCTAGTAAGCTAGCGAAGAATAGATGGGTTAATTTCATAGAGTATGTCACAGCAACAGGTGTAGACGTGAAGATTGAACACATTAAGGGGACAAACAATATTGGTGCTGATAAGCTATCTCGTATAATCGCTACAAATTCAATCTATGTCCTTATTGATGTACCCTCATATGAAGTGTTTGCTGCAAAGATGGTACTGAGTCGAACATACCATACTACTATGATTGAAAGGCTACCACACCATATTGGACAATACATCTATGAATTAGCAGAACAACGGTCTATACAAAAGCTGATTTCTTTGCAAGAACAATTACAAGCCATGGATACTTCACCAAAACCGGGTATTTATACCAGACAACAGTATGGAAGATTTTCGTACACCACTCTTATCCAGTTTGACGAAGTATTAGAATAAGACTATCCGTTCGTGCAAGAGCTCTACGATCATGGAATGATTCGACAGCTCGATTGTGAAATGATTACGCCTCAGTTTGTTAATCCCAAACTTCATGAAGTGATAAATGATGATATCTACCGGGTATTAACAATCTTTTCAGACTTTCCTCTGTACAAAAGATCAGGGTTTAAACCAGTCAAAAGGATCGTTAAAGTCAATTATGATATAATCTGGGCAAATGATCTTATTGCGCCAGAATGGACGCAAATCTATAATCCTGAAGCATATCAAGTGTCGTTAGATGGACTTCCTGTATCATTCTTGGGTATCTGGAGCTCCACATATAATCAGGTATTAGATTTACCATTTTTGCAGGTATGGACGCGCAATGAAATGGAGAGATGGCCAGCTGGACTTTGCGATTCAGATATGTACGACTCAGATTATGATGCTGATGACTTCTGACGGACGACCACTCATGACGAATCTACTTTACCGTACATCCACTCAGAACGAATCTACTTTGCCGTACAACCACTCGGAGCGAATCTTTTGTTTTTGCTGAACACTCACGCAACTTCTTTCAGAAGCAAAGAATCTCTTTTTCAAGTGGCATCCAGCTAGTTTCTCCAACATATCTCCAGGACGATTCGGACTTCAAGAGTTCTTTCATAATAGTTTGTAGTCAGGCTTATATAAGCCGAGCTTGTGTATGTTTCTAGGACATCTTTTACCACATAGCATTTAGCTATTCTCTTCCGCTTTCTTCCGCTCTTACTCACTCTCACTCTCTGTGTGTCGTTTTAAAATGGTATCAAGTGTATTAGAAGGATTACAAAAGAGTCTGCAGTCTTTAACCTTGACAACAGGAGTCACCAAAGTTCCTCCAAGGAAATTTGTTGTTAAGAAAGATCCGGCTTTACTTATTTCTGAATATAAACAGAAAAATGGCTCACAGTGAAGCCAGTAGTTCAGGGTCAAACATGGAAGTCTCTACGTCTAGTGACATCATTAGACGTTACAACACTATAGCCAGTTTGATGGCTAGTTTCAAAAGTAAAAAGATGATGGTCTTGGAAAGACTCATCGATCCAAATCAACAATTGCAAGTCAGTAGGTTCAAAAAAGCTGACTTAGTTCCAGCTGAAGTATTGTATGAGCATAAGATACTAGAAACCAAACAAAAGGTTTACCAGCATTACTCTGAATCTCTAGTAACCTGCACTGGAGATGATCAAGTCCAACTAGACTTTGTGACGGATCAGTCTAGACGAAAGTTACTCTCACAAGATTATAAGACTATACACCTAGTGTCACGCCCCGGTCGGATCGGCCTGAAAACAGCGCTTATCCGCTGTCTCAGGGCAATCCGGCGGAACACCGGAACGTAACTCGCCCTAGGGTTTCCGACCCAAAATCGAAACCCTAATCTCCCCGATTAATTTTTATCCCCAAATTACAAAGTCACTCAAAAACCCTAACCCTAATTTGGAGAAAACCGATCGGAACCCTAAATTTGATTACCTCCAAATCAATTTTGACCGTAGTCAAAATTGTCGCCGAAATCGAAATCGCCGGATCAATTCAACTCGCTGACGTCCGCCTGACGTCAGCGTGTGAAATCGATTTCCGCCGCGCGTGATTTTAGCCGCTGACGTGAGCCTTGCGTCAGTGCCTCGTTTCGAACGCCGCCCGCGTTCGAACACTGTCTCGCCTTCGTCTTCGCTGCGAACGAACGCCGCCGCTGCGTTCGTCCGTCTGTCGCCGGAAGAAAGGATGCCGCCGGTCAACAGGGGAAGGCCGCCTGCCTTCCTGTCTACAAGCTCGTAGTCGCCGACCGGACAACCGTCTGTTGCCGGAACCGAGAAGCTGTCGCCTCGGAAGTGGTCGGAACAGAGGAAAACAGGGGGAAGAAGCTTAAGAAGAGAAGCTTTATTCTACCGGGAAAGCTTACAATTCTCACTACGCCGGTGCCCTCGTCCCCTCCCTCACCAACGACCACCGTCGTTGGTTACAATCTCCGTTTTTCCTCTCCTCACTCTCGCTGTGGTCCGCCGAAGAAGAAGCCTCCCTTCCATTCGCTCGTCCGCCTCCCTTTATAGAGGACGGCCACCGCCGCCTCTTGCCGATTTAGGGCTCCCAACGCCCGATTCCATCGCGCCCAGTTTTGCTACAGACGCCGTAGCCATGCGAAGCTTCGTTCGCGTCCGCGTCCGTCGCATGCGGAGGCGACGAAGCCGCTGCGTTGTGCGCTGATGACGCCGCACTTGGGTCAACGTCCCGCGATGACCGAGTGCTTTCTCTCCATGGGCTTCGATTTGGACCCACGTTTGGGCCTGGGCCGAACCCGTTGAACCGGGGCCTCACACCTAGGGTTATGCTTGATTGGCATTCATGGGTTGCATAGGACTTATTGTGGTTGTAAATGTTTGATAATCATTCCAGCGCGCTCCAGAAGTCAACACTGTTTCCATGTTTGTTTTACAACTTTACTACAAAATAGTAGTCTCATTTTTACTATTCACCGAAGCAGGTCCGTTGCGGTGATTCAACTGTAGCACCACGTGCTACAGTGGAATTAAATTCAATATGATAACAGTGCATTGATTTCGGTTGGAATTAAATATAATACTCTTTTATTAGTTATATAAATAATATTAAATTAATATAATAACTAAATACTATTTTATTTTAATAATTAATATTTATTAATCAACTAAATACTATTTTAGTAATATAATATTAATTTATTAAAAAATATATATTAATATTATATTTAGTAATATAAATATATAATATTTATTAAATTAATATATATTTAGTAATATAATCTTTATTGTATTATTAAAATATATATTTTTAAATTTCTAACTTTAAAAATAAAATTAATCATTAAATTTAATTATTTAATTATTTAATTTTATAATTTAATTAATTATTTTATTTTATTATAAAAATATATAATTTTAATTTTAATATATTTTATTAAATTAATATTTATTTATTTATTAACAACACAATAGATTTATAAAATAATTTTAATAATAGTTGCTACAATGACAACACAGTTAAATTCACCAACACCCTTAATAGCATGTGCTACAGTAGCTATCATAGCACAGTTGTGGCAGCGCAGCAGAACCAAACTAGCTCATAGTCTTAGTGCATGTGACTGTCAAAAGCAAGATAAAAGAATTAGAAGGCCTTTCTTTCCTTAACGGGGACAAGGTGAGGAATAAATAGAGGAGAGAAGGGAAAAAACCCTTGGCAGAGGTGAGAAATAGAGAGAAGATAAAGAACACTTTGAGAGAAATTATAAATTTGTTATTTCTAGCCAATTGATCCCTTCATATGTTACACTTAAGTCTCTATATAGGATGGTTGTTGAGTGACAAAAACCACAAATGATCATGTGGTTGACACTATAGTATAATGATAAACAAAATAAAATAAAGTTAAATAGAAAGGCAATTCAAATAACGATGACAATAAATTTTTTTAATGACATGAGCAAGTTAAATATAAGAATAAGAATCAATCTAAGATCTTATTATCGATAACTAAAATCTTTACCATTGAACTAACTAACACCTTTGTGATAACTGTTAGGTCAAGCCCTAAATATAGGCCCAAATCATTCGGCCTGGTCAACTGGGCTGTTGATCGGGGTCAAAATTAGCCCACCCCAACCAAATCGAAATCGATTTGGGGGAAATTGCACAGCCGTGGTCAATGCCTTGCACATTAATTGCTAGCGATCAAAGACCACAGGGATGCTGGCAAAGAGCTTGTCGCTAGGAGTGATGGTCTGGCGGGCGACTTCCAGCGAGGAGGTCGGCGACGGAGGCGTCACCAACAGGGGAGGCGGACCGCGGCAGTAGGCGGACGACACATGAAGAGTTGTCATGTTAGGCGGTAGCGATGGCGACTAAACAAGGCGAGCGACGTGCGAGGCGATGTATTACTAGACGTTAGACAACGATGTCGCTCGGACACGACCAACGCGAGATGGCACCACTCGATCTAGCGGGACGAAGGTTGCTGCTGATGCCTGACTGCAGGCGGCATGTGTGATATCCATGATTTATCTTTTAACATCATTATGAAGAGTATAAAGTAATTATAGATAAATACCCATATTAGCTCAAGAGGAATAATGCATAAAAAAAAGACTAAAGTGTAAATTCAATCATTTATGATGCATATTGAGCACTTGATTGGGAATTTGAATAAGTGATTTCTCATTATTTTGTAAAGTGAAAACAAATAAGAGAGAGAATATAAAGTGAAAGGAATAAAGTGCAAAACACCTCATGCTTGGCTTTTAAGCCACCTCAAGTTTGCATGAGGTGAAGAGGAAAAATAGTCAAGACACCTCATTCTTGGGGATGACTAATGAGGTAAAAATAAGGGAAACAAAAGGGAAAAATAGGTTTTTTCACTTGCCATTCACGTTTAGGTTGGGAGAGCAATCTAGGGTGGTGAATTTGGGGAAGAAGAAATTGGAGAAAGTAAATCTTTGCAAAAGGCAAGTTTCTACCCTATGCCCTACATTCATGGTGTAATAAATATGATAATTTGATATTTTGATAATAAAATGATGTTAAAATACTAAAGATCTAGTATATAGTCTGATTTGTTGAATTCCAAATGAATTTTGGAGTTTGTGGTAAACTAATGTGGAGAATGTTACAAGAATGGTTAAGGTGATGTGAGTATGCAAATATAACCTTGTTAGGGTTCTTCAAATATATCTTTGTACACACAAGTGGTTTATCATTGAGAATTAATTTGTATGAAAGAAAACTTAAAAACCTTTCCAACGCATCCAATATTGTATATAGTTAATCAGAGCTAGGGCATCAATAATGCAGCAACATCCAGTATATGTTTTCTGTCATATCAGACTGACCTACTTGTGTTGTTTTGCTCAGAACTTCTGATTTACAATTTCGTTTTGAGTTATTCTTATTTTGTAAGAAAGTAGATTCATAGATCTTTCCAACGGACCATATATTGAATATATTTCGTATGCATTGTAACCTTAAACCGACTGAATTTGCGAGAGCAATGCCCAGGAATTTCTGGAAACAGCGTAGCTTGACCCTTTGTTACCATAACCCTTATATCTTTTTGTGTACTTTGCCAAATGGCCTCAAACCAATTTTATTGGCAAGGAGACTCGAAGATGGTTTTAATGAATCCTATGTTGTATGAGTCTATGTTTTATTTCCTTACGAGTCATGTGCATGATATTTGGGCTGATCCAATTTGACATATTCTACTCTTTTGTCTAGAACTCTTATGGTGGAATTTGTAATTAACCTTATGCAAGATTCCATGCTCATGATTTTGGTGAATTGATCAGTTTCCTATAGTGTTTTGATTCATGGGCATTGATAATTTGTTGGTATTGGACCAAATGTTCCTATGTACTTTCTCCATAATCATGTTGTAAAGGCAAGTGTTTGGAATACTACAATATCATGATAACTTTGCTTACACATTTGTCTTTGGCCCTTACAACTTTAGTGGGAAAATGATTTGGTCCCATTTATGGGACTTAAGTGATGGATGGGAACTAAGTGCTACATGGAGCAAAGTGCAACATTAAAAATAATGGGGGCCACCTCTTGAGTCCATGGGAGCCACCTCCAGAGTCTCTCCATTCACATTTGATTGGGCCATGGTGAGCCTTTGCCGGATTTTGTTTTGTGGGCTTTCCCAGACGTGGGTTAGTCTTGTTTCCAGATGTGGAGCACATTGTTTTGCTTTGTTCCTACTACTCTGTCTATGATACTTTGATATTCATGAGTTAATAATGCTATCACTAGTTCTTTTGTGACATTTTGGTACTCATGGGATGAGTACATCTTTTGTGTCCATAATGATTTTGATACTCATAAGTTATACATATCATGATTTACTTGGGTTCTTCATATCATCCTTAAGCTCTATGTTTAGGTTGTCATTGTGGTATTAGTTTTAAGCATTCATTTGATAAATTCCATATTGATGCTTCTCTTTTTCATATGATATGACTTGTTTAAAATGTAATGAAAAATGTATTTTGTTGCATAGGCAAAGTAGATCTTGTTGAATTTTATAACTCACTCTTTTGGCTTTATATAATACTAGTTAGCTTTGGTTGCTTTTCCTTTGGGGCAAATGAAGGAGGAGTTGAGATGAACTTTTGCTAATACGCTCTTGTTTAGTTGATGTAGTAATGTGATGCATAGCATGATATTCTCCTGTGCATATATATTTTTTGTATAGTAGATGTTTGAGCAATTTTGGATATAATAGCACATTGTACTTATGACCTAGTTGTATAAATGAAGTTTGATGTTGACTCTATCTTTGTGTTTGGTTGATTATTAATGATTTGATTACATGAATTGTCATTCACCTAGGAACTATGTTCACAAAGTTGTTCTCAAATTTTATTTGATGTGATTTTGGATCTTGGGAATTTTGTGTTAAACATATAGTAAGAGGGATGACATTCCTAAGACTGCTTTCAGAACTCGGTATGGCCATTATTAATTTTTAGTAATGCCATTTAGTTTGACAAATGCTCCAGCAATATTTATGGCTTTAATGAATAGAGTTTTTCAACCTTTATTAGACATATGCGTTATTGTTTTTATTGATGATATACTCATTTATTCAAGGAGTAATAATGAACATGAAGAACATTTGAGGAAGGTGCTGGGCATACTAAGAGAGGAGAAGTTGTATGCGAAATTTAGCAAATGTGAATTTTGGCTAAATCAAATTATTTTCTTAGGACATGTAGTGTCAAAAGATGGCATTTCTATGGACCCTAAGAAAGTGGAAGCTATTGTACAATGGAAGCAACCAACAAATGTGGCAAAGATTAGAAGCTTCTTAGGCTTAGCAGGTTACTACAGAAGATTTATTAAAGGATTTTTAAAAATTTCAAGTCCTCTTACTAGATTAACTAGGAAAGAAGTTAAGTTTGAATGGAATGAAGAATGTGAAAATGGTTTCCAAGAATTGAAGAAAAGGTTAGCTAGTGCTCCAATTCTTACAATTCCATGTGGTAATGATGGTTTTGCAGTTTATACTGATGCCTCCAATAAAGGTCTTGGTTGTGTTCTTATGCAACATGGGTAAGTAATTGCATATGCTTCAAGACAATTGAAACCTTATGAACAGAATTATCCAACTCATGATTTAGAATTGGCAGCAATCATTTTTGTATTAAAGATATGGAGACATTATTTATATGGACAAGCATTTGAAATATATACTGATCACAAAAGTTTGAAATATATATTTACTCAAAAGGAATTGAATATAAGGCAAAGGAGATGGATAAAATTGCTAAAGGATTATGATTGTACCATTCATTATCAAGCAGGTAAAGCAAATGTTGTGGCTGGTGCACTTAGCCGAAAATCAAGTGGTAAATTGGCAAATTTGATGGTAAAGCAATGGAACTTATTAGAAGAGTTTTTCAATCTTATCATTGACGTAAAAATTCAAAATCCCAAGATGTTACTTGCATCATTGAAAGTCCAATATGATTTTCATCAACAAATACTAGAGAAGCAATTAGAAGATCCCATGTTATCATCCATTAGAAGCAAAGTTGGGGAAGGTCAAATGCTTGATTTCCAAATTACTCAAGATGGGAGTTTGAAATTCCAAGGTAGACTATGCATTCCATATGATCCAACTATGAAGAATAAGATATTGGAAGAAGCACACAAATCTAAATATTCCTTACACCCAGGTGGTACCAAAATGTATAGGGACTTGAAATGTAATTACTGGTGGAATGACATGATGAAAGATATTGCAAATTATGTATCTAAATGTTGACTCTATCTTTGTGTTTGGTTGATGATTAATGATTTGATTACATGAATTGTCATTCACCTAGGAACTATATTCACAAAGTTGTTCTCAAATTTTGTTTGATGTGATTTTGGATCTTGGGAATTTCGTGTTAAACAGAAAAGATAATAAATATTATTCCTAGGGGTGTGACAGCATGGGGAGGCATGGGCACCGCTATGTCCGATCCTTGTCGCGTGAGCCAGTCACCCGCGTACGTCTGGACAAGCGGCAGGAAGACGAGGCCGACGTTGCCTATAAGAGAGGCAGGCCGGTGAGCTCGAGGGGAGGAATGACTGAAGAAGAGGCACTGCTGGTAGAGGTAAAACCCACGTTCGGTGAGGAAGAGGAACAGACTGATAGTGAGGCTTGGCTGGGAGGTGTAACCGACGACGAAGGAAGAACCGGCGACGGCCAAGGTTGAGAACGAACCTTGGCCAGTCTCCACCTTCGTCTAACCTTCCAACGGTGGCTTGGCGACTTCGACGAAGACGCGAGGTGGTCTTCGTCCGGCTGCTTCGGTGGTGAGGGTGGGAGGTTTCGAAGCAGCACATACACTGAGTATGGCGTCTTCCTCCTCCTTCCGTCATGCTTTTCCCCGGCCCCATCTCCTTCTGTTCGACCACGACGAGCATGAGGCGATAGCCTCGGTTGGACGGCGAGCTCGGGTGGGACGACGAGCACTCGCAGGCAGGAGGCCGATGAGGCTTCTTTGCCTCTAAATGAACTCCGAGCACGGCGGCGGTGTGCTCGTCGTAAAAATCGGACGACTTCCGTTCTTCTCCGACGCGAACTCAAACGAACACGAGCAAGCATTCAAACGCGGCGTTGACTGCTACCTGGGGAAGCGTGTGAACGCTTCATCGCGAATGCGGACGCGAGCACCACGTTGACGCATACATCGAGCTTCAAACACTCGGTTCTAATTACGGGCGTTGATATGAGGGCTAACCGAAATCAGGCGAGGATCGATTTCGGACATGGAAGCAGATTCGGCGTGGATCCAAACCCGATAAGGTATAATTTCTTATTTCTACCTATATTTTATTGCTGACATGGTTTTTCCCCTTTTCTCTCTCTCTTGGGCTGAACAAAGATCAAAACCCTTTGTAGAGGCTAAGAGGCGCGTGCGGGTGCACCTCTGCCGGTCACGCTGAACCTGAACAAATCAAACATTTAGCCCTGCGTGGCATTTGAACCATTATAATAATTAATTAAAATTGATTTATGTAACTTGTATAATACAGAGCGTGACAATAACCATAGTTGAACCTATATTGATCATCATGCATTATAATCTAGACAATTTGATCATTTGACAATATTGTTCAAGAGACTCGAGCATCAAGCACGTATCAGGCAATTTGGCCTAGTCTTTTGCTATATTGGATAAGGTGTGTTTAACTTGTGGAGTCTTTTGCTATCTTGGATGAGGCGTGTTTATCTTAGGTCTCCATATGTGTTGTTTGACTCAAGCTTGGTTCAACGTGGCATATTTGACTAGGGTTTGGGGTTGCATGGCCTATTGAATTTGAGCTTCTTTTTATATAGTCTTGCTGATATAATTTGAGCATCCCCATGAACTCTCCTTGAGAATCCATTGGAGAATGTATATCTTAGAGTATGATGGTACATTCTCGAATGTCACTTTGGTCTCTGTCCTTTCTATTAGATCAAAAAACACTATTCTGAACCTGTGCTATAGATAATGATATAGTCTAGGATTGCATCATTGTCATTTAATTCAATGTCCATGTGAATAGAAGATAGAACACCAAGCCGAAGAGGCAGTCATACTGCGTTCTTAGGCGACTGCTGAGTACAGCCAGCAAAGCAAGGAAATCTTATCCGAATGTTCCCAAAGTAAACAAGCAGGAAAAGCAGAAAGAATATAGTAAAAATTATTGGTCCATGTTTTATCAAAATTGAAAAATCCAGTCGTAGGAATACTACAAATAAAGTAAGCAACTAAGTTTGAGCAAAAAAAAAAAAAAAAGACGTAGGCAACTAACAATAAAATTAATCATTGAACTTCGAAGTTGCCTTGCTACCAGTCCGTGCAACGAGAAAAAGCTACAGTAATTCAGTAAAGTATGGTAGAGAACTCTGCCGGTAGCCAGTCCCATAAGGGATTCTCAGAGACGAAGCAAAATCTCATCTAAATCACCGCTTCTTTTTGCTCGACTTCGATGGAGTTGCAATCACATAGATAAACAATCCAACCAATGTCAGCACAGCCACCAAGGGTCCGTATTTAGCTAAGAGCTTCTGCATATGAAAGGTTGACTTCATGAGGATAATTTCGAGAGATTTTTTGGACTACAGTGAATGTGACGAAGCACGAGAAAGGCTTACCTTTGCCTGAAGCCCGATTGATCATAGCATGACAGCACAATCAAACATCAGACGTGTTAAGACAAAGAATAAATAATTAATAATGTCAAAAAAATGGTCCGAGCATAACTCACCCATTCAAATTTCTTTTCAGGAGGCTTGTCGGCAAGAACATCTATAGGAAGAATTGGGGTCGAATAAGCCTCCTGCATACAGTGAAGAAAATACAACATTCAGCCAGTAAGGAACCAAAAGGATCCATATATACTAGAATCTAATTATTCACTCGGTGAAGAAACAAGATTAACACTAGAGCATGGTAACATAGGAATGTCAGAGTTTTTCAAATAAACAAAATTCGTTAAACATTTCTAACAAACTTTCAGACTATTCAAGAACATGCTAATACTAGCTCCCACATCAAAGCAAATATTTTTCTCAAATAAAGATCTTGAGCAAAAGGTAAGGTGTTTTTTCCCGCATGCCAATAATTGTTTATACAGATGATATATTTTTTTTTTTGGCAGAAAATGAAGTGCTGCATGCATTGATGCAAAACGCTCATTCAAAATTTAAACGAGTACCTGTAGTGCAGCCTTTGAGGGAATACGAAATTTGATGATAGCAGGAGAACCATGGAACAGCCCCTTCGATTTAGACTCCAACATAAAAGAGTGAGAGACAGACGAACCACTGAAAATACCAGAAATCATATTTGTTCTAAAGAACAATGGCATCATAAATATTGAGTTTTCAGAGCATATACTCACGCATCAAGCCTTTCCCATGTGTTTGATGTGTTGCCAGAGAGAAGATCAAACATAACTTGGGACCAATTGTCGTCATTTAGGCTCACATCATATGCAGTTCTGAGATATCATCAATTGAAATATATTAGAATGTATGTAAACCAACAGAGTTAAATTATTCAAGAAAAACACAGCTATAACACAAGACTGAGATTCTCAACAAAAGAAACAGTAGATAAGTTACTAGGATTTGACACTAAAAAATTAATCGTGGGAAAAGAGTAAAATGTTTGTGATGCCTAACTCAGCTACGATGAGCTTGCATTAGAATCCTTCTAGAAGCCTATCACTGTACTAGTCAATTACTTTCTCAACATTAGCAGAGCTTTCTAGAAGATTAGAACCATAGCAGCTCATGGTGCAAAATTATCTGATTATGTTTTACAATCCAGCATCAAATAGCCAGAACATAACACGAGAGTAGCCATAGTTTAATAAATTATGTAATCACATGACTTGCAAATTTTCCATTATCACACATTCATACTCCTAGCTGAAAAGTAGTAGTTAGCACAAAACAACACCCAGTAAAGGTATCTCTGGCACGACCCACCCCAAGGCAAGCTCAGTGATTTGACAAAGGTAAGCACATAGGAGATTTGATAACAAAAGCACACATCAACTATACGTTAAAAAAGCAAACAGTTTACAAAACATGCACCATATTTATAATTTAAGTCCTCATTTCTGACAAAATTTCTTTTCAGATATAGTTACTTTATAGTACTTGACTAAGCTCCAACTAAAATCAGAGCTAAGAATAGAATATGAGGTATAGCAATAATTGCAGATCTACCAAAGTAAAATTTTATAAATGCACGGGCAAGTGGTTTCTTTTGAATGAATTCGATCAGATAATAGGTCTGTTCGTATAAATTTTATTCCATAAGCATGAAAGTTGAAACACAACACAAAAAACTAAAACGAAAAACAGGCAGTACCAATTGTCTGTAATCCTAACTAGGCACAGTTTTCCCAATAAAGTTTTCCAACTTATCTTGACAATAATAAAGCAGTTCTCCATTATTTCTATTCGGACCAATTTGGATAACTATCAAAAGAATAATCCAGAAATAATTGGCACGACATTACTATAAAATTTACATAGAAAGGGGCAAAACCAAGTTGTCCCCAACGATACCAAAACGCTTGCAAAATATGCAGCGTACTTTGATAAATTCGTAAGAAACTAAGCTCTTCACATGTCAAGAGCAATACAGGTTTCTACTCCTAACAGAAAAGCTTCCTTTGGACGGCAATCTACTACGCGCAAATCTTTAGATCAGAGCTTGGGTGGCAAAATTAGACTAGAAGTCATAATAGGACATAAGTGAATCCAGACAGGTCCGCAATAGAAAACTAGAAAAAAGCAATCATAAAATGTTCAATGCATATAAATAACAATGATTAGAACAGATAAATGAAATAATTAAACAGAGATCGCGAGAAAAGTAAACTTTTTCTTCGATCTCAAACGTGAATCATTGACCCACTAAATCAGAAGATTCAGAAAAGAAACATAATTATAAGAAAATAGAAAACACATAGATCTATGGGGGTGACGGACGAGGATCCTTCGTTGTAGAGGTCGATCGAGACGGAGACGCGCTCCACGTCAGATTTGAGCCGCGTGAGGCTCACCTTCTTGTGAGCGACAACGAAGGGGGCATCGGAGCCCGCCAAAACCACCTCGGAGGCTACTAAGAGGATCGCAGCCAGGAGGAAGAGGATGGAAGATCCTGATTTCGGCTTAGCCATGGCTAGGGTTTCGAGAAACTAGGAAGGGAACGGAAAAGACGGCCAGGCTGATGCGTTCGTCCATAAATTCCCATGTTAAGTGATTTATGCACTTTGCACCCTAGACACGATTAATTTATAAATTCGCACTCTTTTAGTTTCAAGTTACTAAGTTAGTGCTTCTAATAAGTAAATTTACAAACTAACTCCCCTAGTGGTAATTAGTTGTAGGCTTGGAGCATCCTAATTCTTGATAATATATTCAATTGTGAAGTATTCTTATGTTTGATTGTCGATGTAGAGATTGGCTACATTGTCTCTATATGTAATAATCATAATAATGTAGACTGATCTTTAAAATAATTATTTTACCCAAGTGGAGATGGGAGATGGTTATTTTTACATAAAGAAAGAGAAATTTCACCTAAAAACTAATTCTTAAAAGTAGATTACTAGACTGAGGGTATGTTTGGCTCCACTCAAGCACAAAATCCAAGGTGCAACACTAAGGTAGTGTATACTAGAGGAGAAAAACGAGAAAAAAGATAGAAAAATAGGTTTTTCGTGGTTTACCCAAACAGATGGAAAAAATAAAACGAAAAATAGAAGAAAAATCGCGTTCGATTTTTCGCGTTTCATGATCCGCTCGATTCGGGCGAAAAACACGTGCGCACGCAAAGAAAGCAAGCCTTCGCCTTCGTTCGCCTCCTCCTTCGTCCCGTCTGCCTTCATGAGTTCGTCCGTCCGCCTTTGTAGGCTCTGCTTTTGTCCGCCTTCATCGCGTCTGCCTTCACGCCTTTGTCCGTCCGCTTTCGCCTTTGTCCGCCTTCGCAGCCTCCGCCTTCGTCGCCTCTATCTTCGCGAGCTCGTCCATCTCACCAGCCCACCCAGGCTTCGCCTCAACCGTCCGCCTTCGTAGCCTCCGCCTTCGTCCGCCTCCATTGTCCACTTTCGTTGCCTCTGCCTTCGCGAGCTCGTCCATCTCACGAGCCCACCCAGGCTTCGCCTCCGCCTCCGCTGTCCACATTCGCAGCCTCCGCCTTCGTCTGCCTTCGCAGCCTCCACCTTCGTCCGCCTCCATTGTTCGCCTCCGCTTTCATCGTCTGTGCCTTCGCGAGCTCGTCCATCTCACAAGCCCACCCAGGCTTTGCCTGCGCCTCCGCCGTCTGCCTCTGCCTTCGTCTGCCTTTGTTTACCTCCGCCTTCGCCGCCTCCGTCCACCAACGACGCCTCCGTCCATCAACACCTGCCACATGCTAATTTGTTGTTTTGAGTCACGTGAGAAATCACGTTTTTCCTTCCATTCTTTTTTCTTTTTCTCTTTTTTTTTTATTTCCATTTTGTAAACACGGCCTAAGGTAAAAAACAAGCCGATGCTATTGGAAACTGAAAATCTCAGCTTCTCCAAATGAGGCTTTAGTGCACGATGCAATCATTGTCGGCTTAAATTTGTTATACTAAAGAGTTTAAGTGTCAGGCCACAATTAAGCTAAGCTAGCTTAATTGATCAAATCCCACGCCACGTCAGCCAAAGCACCGAAATCGCGCACAAATTGATTTCGAAATCTCCCCTCGGCGTTTTGACTTTGACCGGATGCCTCGAAGCGAACGCCACGCCCGTTCGCCTTCTTCGGGTCGCGTCGCTCCGCCCGCGCGCGTCGGACGCACAACGACGCCGGACGTCCCCGTTCGCCGGCAGGGAAAAGGCCCGCGGCAGGGGGAAGAGTCGCCAAGCTCTTCCGCCCTCAGCCTTCCTCGTCGGCGCCGCCTTCGGGTGCCGAAAACCCTAGATCGGAGGTGGAGAAGGTCGCCGGGGAAGACGACCGAGAAGCTCGCCGGAAAGCACAGAAACGACGCCGAAGGAGACGCACGGTGAGGGGAAAGCTTGCTGTTTTATTCCTCTTCTACAAACAGTGGCCTTAAAACCCCTCCCTCTCCTTTCTCTGTACACCGATCTCCCCACCCTCAACTCACCCTCGTCTCGCCTCGCCGGAACCCTCGCCAGATCGCTCGTTGGCCTTCGTCGGAGGGGAGGAGGAAGCCTGGATCGTCGCTTAACCACCGTGGGAGCTCGCCAGGAAGAGATCGCGCCTTCTCGTGTCTCTCGTCCGCAGCTCTCATGTAGAAGCCCCTGAGGGAGACGGTCGCACGTCTCCCTTTTCTCTGCACCGCAGCCACCACCCACACCCTGCACCGACGGGACCCGAGCAGGTCAGCTGCTCCCGTCATCTCCACCAGCCTCGCGCCTCCGCGCGCTTTCGATCGGAGTCGAGTCGGGTCGCGCCTCCGCATGTGTGTACCGCCTGCTCCGTCTCCCGTCGCCCGCTCAAGGAGAGGAGAGTGGGCTCTTGGGCCTCCGCCGTGGCCCAACCACCGTCCAGCCCGGTCCGAGATCCTCCGGGTTTGACAATCCTCCCCCGGCCGAGCTGGACGTCGCCCTCGACATCCTCGCCGTCCACTGTCCTCCGCAGCCTCAGCGTCCACCGCCTCCATAGCGGTCGATCCGGGCCTCTGCCTCTCGCAGCATCGCGTCTGCCATGCGTGCTGTACTCACTCGCTGCCCGCCGGCAATGGGTGATCGCACTGGGGAGGTGGAGGAACTCGCCTGCGCCTGCGCAGGATCCTCCGCCCGCTGCACCTCCCGTGCGCCAGAAGACGGGGTCGTCACCACCATCGCACCGATAGTCGCCTGGACGCCGCTGGTGTCGGCCGGCTCCTGTACCGCCATCGCCGCGATCTGCCCTCGGGTCGGGCAATCCCGCATCCGGTGTGGCCCCTGGCACAAGAAGCACGCCAGTGGTGGTCTCGGTCGCTGCTCTGGACCTCTCTCTACAGGTCGAGCAGGCTCCTGTCGTGGCTGTGGACGCACCGGCTGACCTCCGCCCTGCCGGGGAGGCTGTCGCGCCCGAGGTGGCACGCGCGTCCTCGTCGGTGAGCCACCCTGCGAGGGTGACGTCGAAGCCCTCGGTGATGTCAGCCTCGACGCCCTCGCGTCCACCAGTCCCTCGGCCATCACTGTTGCCTCACGCCAGTCTCGCGGAGAATGTCGCCGCACCTCTGCCTCGGCCCACGGCTGCAGATGCCGAAGGAACGTGTGCCGTCGGTGCACCTCCGACATGTCCGGGATCTCCAGCATCAGCGCCGAGTACGCCCGCACGTACTCCTGGACGGTGCCGGTATGTCGAAGCGCGTCCACCACGTCTCTGGCCTGGTCCACTGAGTTCCCCGGAAGGAACTGCCGCCGCAGCTCCTCCAGGAAAACCTCCTAGGTCCATGCCGCTGCTCCTACCGTTGATCCAGCTGTGGTCCGCCACCAAGCTTCGCGTCGGCCGTCAAGTAAGCGGTGCACACCTGCACGCGCTCGTCCTCCGGGATGCGGCTGGAGGTGAAAAAAGACTCTATATCCCATATGAAGTTCTCCAGCTCCTGCGCGGATCGGACTCCTCCGAAGGTGGTCGGCTTTGGAATCCGCAGCTTCGGCTTAGGGGCCGCCTACCCCGTAGCCATCACCAAAGTGGGACTCCCTCCCTGCGCCTGGGTCTGCGCCAGCGCCATCCGCAGGACCACGATCTCGGCCTGCATCTGCCGATGCGTCTCCTGCGACTGCTGCAGCAGTGCTGAAAATTCGGCCACCTGATCTGCGAGCGTCGCCATGCTCGCCACTGCCTCCTGCAGTGCGACGATCTGGAGCCGCTGCTCCTCCGCTCGTAGCTGCAAGTCCTCCACCTGAGGAGCTAGCGCGGTCTCCGACTTGCCGGAGACGCCAATCAACTCCTCCAACCGCGCCACGCAGTCGGCCAAGGAAGCCATCTCGTCTCGCTCCCTGAGTCGCTGTGATCGCCGGGGAGCACTCGCCGCTGCCAGAATCACCACCCGGTCACCGGAATCCACCTCCGATGCAACCTCCGTTGCATCTGATACCACTGTCAGGCCACAATTAAGCTAAGCTAGCTTAATTGATCAAATCCCACGCCACGTCAGCCAAAGCACCGAAATCGCACACAAATTGATTTCGAAATCTCCCCTCGGTGCTTTGACTTTGATCGGACGCCTCGAAGCGAACGTCACGCGCGTTCGCCTTCTTCACGTCGCGTCGCCCCGCCCACGCGCGTCGGACGCACAACGACGCCGGACGTCCCCGTTCGCCGGCAGGGAAAAGAGTCGCCGAGCTCTTCCGCCCTCAGCCTTCCTCGTCGGCGCCGCCTCCAGGTGCCGGAAACCCTAGATCGGAGGTGGAGAAGGTCGCCGGGGAAGACGACCGAGAAGCTCGCCGCAAAGCACAGAAACGACGCCGAAGGAGACGCACGGTGAGGGGAAAGCTTGCTGTTTTATTCCTCTTCTACAAACAGTGGCCTTAAAACCCCTCTCCTTTCTCTGTACACCGATCTCCCCACCCTCAACTCACCCTCGTATCGCCTCGCCGGAACCCTCGCTGGCCTTCGTCGGAGGGGAGGAGGAAGCCTGGATCGTCGCTTAAGCACCGTGGGAGCTCGCCAGGAAGAGATCGCGCCTTCTCGTTTCTCTCGTCCGCAGCTCTCGTGTAGAAGCCCCTGAGGGAGACGGTCGCACGTCTCCCTTTTCTCTGCACCGCAGCCACCGCCCACACCATGCGCCGACGGGACCCGAGTAGGTCAGCTGCTCCCGTCATCTCCACCAGCCTCGCGCCTCTGCGCGCTTTCGATCGGAGCCGGGTCGGGTCGCGCCTCCGCGTGCGTGTACCGCCCGCTCCATCTCCCGTCACCCGCTCAAGGAGAGGAGAGTGGCCCAACCACTGTCTAGGCCGGTCCGAGATCCTCCGGGTTTGACATTAAGCCTCTGGTTCATCACACAAGTTATTTATAGCTTTTTCACTAATACGAGAGTCTCATAATTCGTAGTCCATATATGCTCTTAAGGTGGCCATTTTCTACAATTAGAAAGATAATTTTTCTAAACTTATGTGGTTGAATTATTTATCATCTATATTAATGGTGAAATATATATTTAGAAAATATGTGAGAATCAAGCACTCAACTAGCCATGACGATTGAGCCGTTGAGATGTATTTAGCCCTCGGGATTTGCTAATAAAATTGTGTAGAATGACTATTCATAATCCCACTTTTCTAAGGTCTACCATCTCTAACTACCAAGTATTTCTATAGCCCCATGACTTAAGTCCAAATGGCTTGAGCCATAAGAAATGGTCAATTCTAACATCCTCAGTCGAACTATTTACAAATTAGATTTTTAGCTATATTAAAATATAAAATTAAATATGAAAAATTGTAAAAGTGAATGTGGAAATGCATTTGTTGAACATAATATGTATTCAATAGATAATGTTAATAGTTACTAATTTCCAAAAAATATTATAATTATAACAATAATGATTGATGGAAATATGTGTAGTTATAAATAACATACTATTTTAAATGCAAATATGAATATTATTTAATTTTTATAAGAAAAATTGATATCTAATTTTGTATTATTATAAACAAATATATAACATTTGAATATAAAATAAATTTTGAATGTATTAACAACAGTATAAGTTCTAAAAATATATTTAATAAGCAAATTGTGTATAATAATAAAAGATAACTTGGAAAATTAAATAATTAAGTAAAAAAAACTCTCATGCAATAATAATACAAGATTACCATAACTTTGTTAAAAAAACATATTATCATGCTGCGGCAATCTAATACATAATGGTTAGTGGAAAAAAATAGTTATTGGAAGAATATTTTATATTATAAAACTTTTATTAGGATCTAAATTCCGTATTTTTATCTCACTTTATTCTCTGATCTTCAAAATATTTTATTTTTGTCTTAAATTGACTATTGTTCTAATGCTACCAAAATCGCTCAAAGATTTTAAGATTTGGATTCAAAAAAGTTGAAAAATAAAGAAATCAAAATAACTTATGTATTCTGTATAATTTCAACTAAAATATTTTAATATTAGTACCAAACTGAGATAAAATGCTAAAAGAGTTTGTGCCCAATAAAATTTTATTATTTATAATATAGGATGTTAAATATCAAAAGTGGCGTAACTAAGTTTATATATATACAAAAGAAAGAACTTTTATTAATCAAAACTTGACTCAAAGATTGAAGACCGAAAGACAGATCATACCGCCAGTAAGTACATACAAAAATTATATAATTTGTATATGCTTCCAAAGGTGACAAGTGAGTTGGCAGCCTCATTTTCTTCCTTGGGGATTCTCCAACAACACTTGAAAACCAAAAAGGAAAACTAGAGGATAAGGCAGCACATTGAACTTTATTATGCTGTAAAAAATATATCATGTTCATCAACGACACTTTGACAACCAAAAAGAAAACTAGAACCGATATGGCTTACTTCAGTAGCAAGCATAAAAGGTGCTGGAGACAGTCCCCAACTGCTACACATACCAGAGTTTTCCTAAAGCAAAAGCAACAGGTCATACATGCACATGGAATCATGGATGCAGCAAATCACAATGCAACTATACAATTTTACGGGACCAAAAAGTATATTTGTAACTTCCATGCTAATAGAAAAAACAAACACTTAGTACATATGATACAACAAAACACATTTGAAAAAAGAAACAAAGAAGATCAATGTATCCGACAATAATTTGCGAGGTATCAAAATATAGCTTGACATCATACTTTTCAGAAGATCTAAGCAAGGTACTATCTGGCATGTATGTTGTTTCAATCTCAACGATTTGAAGGTATCCCCTAATACTATTACAATATTACATCTTAATCACACTCAAAGATACAATGCCCTATAAATATGTAAACCTCCAAGCCTTTATACAACAAACTTAATTATGACCTTCTGCATCTAATTTTTTTTGAATGCTCACCTATAATTCACCTTATGTAGTAATTTCTGCAACAAAAGTTAAATATCAGCAAGTACTATCCTTATAAGAAGAAAAATTAAAGAAATTCGAACTCCAAGGAGCATGTCTAACTGGAACAACATGCAGGCTATAACTTCAACACACATAACTCAACTGCGACATGTCAAGGGTATATTATAAAGACCTATCATACAATGTGAGTTGACACAAACAAGATGCAAAGGAACAAAGTTCAGTATATACTTTTTGTCTAGGACATGACTAAGTCGAAAGAGTATTGCATCAAATATATGGGAACATGTTATATCATGAAATATATGATGGACAACGCCTTAGCTTTCATTGGCTTTTGAAAATTAGTTGAAGCTATAATTAACTACGACAATATGGAATTTAACAGAAGAGTTTCCCTCTTCCTCATTTTTATCAAAAAAGTGCCCCTTCTTGGCATAAGTATGAAATTGCCCTCTTTTTTCCCAATTCTTGTCATATTAGAGGGACTGGCTGAATACTGAGACTGCTCACCAATCTAAAATATGGATAAATTAAGAATATTTTTTTAAAAATGCTTCTAAATTTTCTGAGTGTTATCTCTCAATCATTCCAAGATTTTTTTAAAATGCCTCCAAATCACAAGACAGACCAGTTTCACCTATTAGATTTTCCTGACAACCATAATGGTCAGTTAGATTAATTGGTTTCCAGAAACATGTCCAAGTTAAATTGCTTCTAGAGTTTCTTGCCTGTAAAAGATTAGGAAATTAAATAAATATATCTGAATATGCCTTGGCCTCAGCAGATATCATGGAGAGAAAGATGTGGAGAGAGATTTGTGCATGAACAGGAGAAGAAAGAAATGCCCATCCATCTACACTCTACAGTAAGGTCGAGTGGATTCATAATTATGTTGCATATAAGGGTACTCAACTTACTGTTGTCCTATAAACTGTTAAAACTAACACAACAAAGTAAAAAGAATTCTGCAACATCTCTTCCTTCTTTTATGTATTTGTAGAATTCGTTGCCTACATGCAAACATCTCATTTGACCAACTTGCAAATGGTCCTTCCTATCACAGTTATACCACCTCTTATCAATTCAAAAGTTCCGTACACAGTATATGCACAAAAATGAACCAAGCTTCCATCCTAAAGTAATCCAGCTCACATTTTATTTTCCCCGTCCAGTTATTGCTCTCACTCTATCATTTGACCCGGCTCCCATCTAATGTTCCATTCTAATGGTGTTTGATCAGTCCTGCTGAATTTCATTAATAGACAATAGCCAGTAAGTTCAATATGTCTGCTCAGTATAAAATGAATTTGATAAACCATCAGATGATGACACTTGGAATGTGCACTGGCACATCAATGTACAGTGTATCGAACTCAAGCATGGTTAACTGATGAAGTTTGGAATTTCTGAAAGGTTCTAGGCCTTGATAAAATTTTTAGCGCTTGAGCTTCACAAAGCATCACAAACTCAAACTAAGATTAAACTAAACCTTGAAGCCAAAACCCTTGGAATCTAGTCAGCTACTCTGAACTAGCCCGGTCATCTAGAGATATAGTCCCTATACAGAAGGCTACTCCACCAGACTTGTGATTTACTGCGTTCTAGTGTACAGTAATTACTAGTTTCGAGCTGAAGTTGACTAAATAGCTAGGGAGCCACTTAGAAGGTGGTAGGGACTCTTGTAGAGTGGCACTACTAACAATAAATATCCTAAGGGTTTAGGTTAATCATTTAGTAATAACCTTTATTGTAGAAAAAATAAAGAAAAACAAATTACGTAAGAAGGCAAAAATATTAGGTAGGAAATGTAGTGGATGAAGAAAGGTCATATTATTTTCTTATTGCCTTTTTATTGTTGCATTTTTCTTATGATCTTCATTTTCAACTGTCAATGCATCAATTATGTGGCTTTGCCAATTGCTTAGATCCTTCCAATGTTTCCCCATTCCCTTCCAATTTTTTGTTGTTGTTGAAATCAGAATCTTTTTCAAGTGCTTACTACTTTCCAATGATTTAGCTTCTATGATTTTCAGGACACCAAATTATTCAATTATCATATTTTATTTATTTATTGGTGGCATTGATTGTCAGGATAATTCATAGCTCTCATATACTCGGAATATGGCACTTTTGATCCGTTGTACAAAAAGCCATAGAAAAAAGGTACTCAGTAATTGATTTGAATGATGGTGCTCACAAAGTATAAAGTAGTTTCTATTTTGTATGTAAAATTATGCAAAGGGATGAGTTTGAACCACTGCTTCAACATCTAGCAAATAATGTAGGATTAGCACTGTAACATTTAGAGTGTGAATTCTTAGCTAATATTCAGAACAAATGCTCATATCGAAATAATTAGCAACACTTACTATAAACACGATGAAGAGAATGATTATGTTCATAACAAATGGAATTCCATTTCATGCTCATGCCCAAAAGGTTGAGTTCTAAGGTTGTTGAGAAAACTTAGTGGTTTGTGGATGCAATTAATGCAAACAATTATTCATCGACAACAGCTCAACAGCTCATAAACTAGACATTTCAATTTTACGGTATCTATATGTATGCAAGTATGTATGTAAAGGACCGAACACAATTAAGGAAAAAAATGTTTACCTCTATTTGCTTGCCTGTTGGGAACATTATAATTACCCACATAACTTGTTGAGCCCTTGGCTATGATGTCCAAAGGTGCATTACCAAATCCATAAGAAAATGGACCAGTATCCTGACGTACTGAAGGTGATGACTGCCAAGTGGAATCTCCAAAAACTGGATTTTCACCACGTATTTCTACATAGGTTCCTTCATATTTGCCGGTCGAGAAGGTAAGGGAAGCTTTAGCAGCACTAGAACCACCATTAGGTCCAAAACTACTACCACCAAAATCAAAATTGCTGTCACCTTCTCCATAACTGAGGTTTGTGTTAACATAGCTTGAAGTGCTACCGCCAACCTGAGCTGAGACAGAAGCAGCATTTTGCCAGTTATGATGATTATTACCAAAGCCACTAAGGCTACCACTTCTAGAGTTTATATAAAGATTGGGACTTGTAGAACTTGTATGATAGTTAAAATCTCCATTACCCAATGAATTACCGGATATTGAGCTAAAACCTGAGCTAGTATTAGTACCCTCACCATAACCAATGGGGCTACTGTACCTAATGGAACTCCTATTGTAAAATGGACTAAAACCACGTCCATGCCCAAACTTTCTACTAAAACTTGGGTTTTCTCCAAAGCTTGTGAGCATCTTAGGATCAGAATTCATCCCCATTCCAAAACCATGACCAAATGAAGGAATGCCATTCCTTGCACCATTGGAAAGTCCTAATCTACTTTCCATCCTTCCATTGTAGCCACCAATTGAACATGGATTATATCCCTGTGTATGCCCGTTAATAAAGTTATTCATTCTCTTCTGCTCATAGTTACATCCCCCGATGGAAGAGCGCATATTGGTTCCAAGGGAGAGTTCTTTGGGAACTGCCCTCTTTACCTCAACCATCTTACCATATAGTTCATGAAAAGGTTTTAATAACACCGTATCTACAACATCTTCTGAGTCATAGGTAATGAAACCAAACCCTCTCGGCCTCTGGGTGTTGTGGTCATACATCACCACGACATCAATGATTGTCCCAAATTGATCGAAGTACTTCTTGAAGTCACTTTCAGTTATGGTAGAGGGCAGGCCTCCCACAAATATCTTCTTGCTGTGAACTGGACCAGCAGAACCCTGTGCATTGTTGTTGTTTCTATTAAGGATCAATTGGTCATCTTTGGGAACAGCTTTCTTTGCCTCAACCTGGAAAATATTGATTTCATGATTAAGTCAAGAGCCAGCAAGAATCAACAAAATCCAAAGGTCAAAGCAATGGAACAATATCCAGAAACATTAGTAATGATCTAACTTCTGATGTGAGGCAACAACCTCTGAAAGATAATAGTGTAAATCGTGCTGTAGGAAAAAGAAGCGACCAAATAGAAATTGCTATCAATTTCATGAAAGATCTAAATCCAAAAGCAATGAAACAGTATCCATAAATCCTTAATTATGACTAATACCTTCAAATGTGAGAAGCATAAAGATTTATTAGTACTACACTATGAAATAAGAAAAAAGAAGATCAGGTTGAAATTGATATTAATTCATGAATGAGTGCGTTCCATCAGAATTACGTAAACCCAAAAAACATGAAACAGTGCCCGGAATCCTTAATTATGGTTCATAACTTTCAATTTTTGAGAAGCTTAAATATTTAAAGAACTTGAATACATCATGAAATAGGAAAATAGAGTAGATAGCAGACCGACGGTTAGACAATTACCATCCGGCCATCGATCAAGTGCTTTTCCACGATAACGTGCTCTGCAACAGCCGGGTCCGAGAACACCACAAACCCAAAACCACGAGCCCGGCCGGTGTTCCGGTCCTTCATGATCACGGCCTCCACCACCTCCCCAAAGTTCCCAAAGTACTCCCTCAGGTGCTCCTCTTTGGTTTCCCAGGAAATACCACCAATGAACAGATTCCCGCGATCCGATTGCATTTTCTTTGCTGCAAATGAAACCCCTTTAAATTCCCGTTGCCAGAACGATCAACAGATGAAGCGGAATCCCATCATTTCAAGTTGGAAATTACATAACCAAATAAAATCCAATTCCAAGACAGGTTAAATGATCCTTTTCTTTTAAAAACGTTGATGCGAATTAGATCCGATTACTGTCTGGTCACAATTCAAGGACTTCGGTGAGTCTTCCGACAATTTAGAAAGCTTAGGCGAGAGGAAAGCACACGGAAAGTAAGCCATGAAGATGTAATGGGAGAAATGATAACCGAAGCAGCTAGCAATCGATGCTCAACTAAGTTACGCAAACTAAAAGAGAATCTAAACCATCGCCAGCAAGCAATCCAAAGCAAATAAAATAAAATAAAATAAACCCGACGACATCAATTGGATTCGCGACGGCAGAACCAATACAAGATACGAAACCAAAAGGAAAGAACGACATCCACGAAGAGGCTCACAGATCTGACGCGTGCGCCTCGGATGAGAATACACGAAGAGATCGGCGCGCCTCTAATCACTACAAAGCAGCATTAGATGGCCTCAAAACTTCAATCTTCCTCCTTTTTTTTTGCCAACTTTTTATCTACAAAGAAACAAATAAATTAAGGATTTCTATATCTGCTTTATCTGCCTCCGATCCCGCTCGTCTCATCGAATGGAAGAAGCGAAGCGGAAGGAGCCTTGCAGGAGGCCTTCACATCAGAACATTCCCATTCTATCTTCTATCTACAAGGAGAGGAGGGAGGAGCGTGTAGCGATAATATAAATGGGTGAAAAAAGGAGCAGGGGGGATCTCGGCTGTCATGTCGCGTGGTGTAGGGGAGATGGAAAGGTTGGGGAGGCTACTCCGTGCTTCCATGGCTCTGCGTTGGATATCGAATTGTTTACTCGATAAACTTTTGGAATCAATCTAAAAGGAATTTTTATCATTTTCTTGAATCTTTCGGACGCCGCTGCTGCTGATCTAATCAAGTTTGAGGGCTCGAGAACGCGCCCACCGGTTCCGCGCCCCGCCATCGCGAGCGCCTGCCACTTGCTAATTTCTAGATTTTAAATTCTTTTCTATGGCATTATATATATATATATATATATATATATATATATATATATATATATATATATATATAATTTTTCTGATTTAAAGATCCAATACAAATATACTTTTATAAAATTTTCATCCGCCCACTCAACATGTGTGAGGTGGCTGCGTGCCCATGCGGCTACTTGTGTCTCAACCCGATTAGCTAATCGGGTCGGATTCGGGTTTACCCCCATGGTACCCGCAGGTATCCGATACCTGATTATATATAATAAAAAATATATTTTTATATTTATATATATATATATATTTATATAATAAGATGATTTTTTATAAACATATTTATTATTATTATTATTATTTTATAGTTATATTTTTAAAAATAATTTAAAAAATAATTTAAAAATAAATATTTTAATTTAAACGGGTACCCGCGGATACTCGTTTAAATACCCGACTTGAATTTAACCGGATTCAGATTTGGATCGAGTCGAATTCAAATTTGACCAAAAAAGGCGGGTACCCGACCCGTTGATATCCTTTACATGAGCAGCTTATATATGCACCGTTGGGTGTTGTAAGAAACTAAATGCATCTTACATTAGACAGGATCAAACAGCTTACAATGGATTCCCACCTTCCCGCAGCACATCAAACCGTCTTAAAATTTAAATTTTGATAATCGCTCTCGAACAAATCGGGTAATCTCTGCCCTCCCTCCGCTTCCTTGCGTCCCGTCTCCTCTTACCCCAGCTATCCTTCGACGAACGAGTTTGCTCTATTTGATTCTTCCCTCCCACCGCATGGCCTCGTTCAGGCCATCCCACCGCTACGCCGGGGCCGACTCAAGCTACTCCTCCGACCCCAAGAGCCTCTCTGGCTCTCTTCCATGCGCCGACTCGCAGCCGACGCTAGCCGGCCATGGAGCTCTTTCCGACCCTATTGCTTCATCTGCCTCCGCGTCGTCGGACACCTCCCGAGCCCTCAGTAATGTGCGGGACGGGAAAGACGGGCATAGTTTTGAAAGCATGGTGCGAAAGTTCATGGAGAAGCGGCCCAACCAGAAGGCACGATCTGCGGAGCGTATATGATGGGGATCCCCATCAGTATAGCCCTGGCCGTGCCGCCTGATCAGTTAGTTAGTGACATGAAGAAGGGCTCCAAGGGATCGCATTTCTCGACATTGTCTAGGAAGCTGTTCCAAAAGGGCGGCACGGCGGAGAAGCCGGCTGGAAAGGCTCTGACGGACGTCAAGATGAACACTAGGTACAAACGCAGAAGGATGCTATACTCTTTCCGGATACTCAAAATTCACAGCTAGAGAAACAGGACTTTGAGCTCAAACAGGCAAAGCAAGTTATTCCATGCCTCCAGAAGCAGGACTCCTTCTCTCACTTGACAGTTCCAGTGCCTTGCGGAAGATCTCGCGGAGGTAAACATCGTTTCTAAGCGGCTGCAAACTTATATTTCTATTACCATTTAGAGTGAAGGCATTTCCATTTTTTTTAATTAAGAGGGTTTGTTGGTGCATTGAGTAAAAGGAAATCCATAGTCACACACTCTGTTTCACAATTATAGTGACATCTCCCTGATTTCCTTTAGCAAAAGCCAATGATCCCATTTGGTTGTATTAGAATTTACTGATTGTCTATGTCAATGATAATTGGAATATAGGGTCCCAGTTAGTGCCATCGCTAAGCTACTTTCAGGTAAAGTACTAATTCAGATTTATTGCCCTTTTTATCACAGTATTTGTCTGGTTCAGTCCAATCATAAACTTTTGTTGATTTCTGCTAGTTTGGTTACTTTTGGCCGACTCCATGATTTGTTCTACAATCTGTCAGCTATGGATCAAGTTCTCACTTATCTCCATGTTTTTGTTTGCTTAATAAAGGAGAGAAATTCATTGATCCAATTTGGATATTTGAATTATTACTAGTACAATCGATCAGAAAGCCAATATCAATTTATATCTCAAATGCTTTGGTTAATTCCTTTGTTTTCTTAGTAGGGTGCTCCAACAAGTTGTAAATTTCTTACATGCACATGCTTATTCAACATGCTAAATGTAGTGGAGTATAAACACCTAACTGAAAGGCAAAAAGTTGAAACAATTCTTACTATCATTTTAGATGTAAAATTTCATTCCTTTGGTTGGATAATGGCGTGTGATGGTGCATGAACCTTGATACGGATGATTGATTTTTGTGTTTGCAATTATTTTTGGTGATTTAGTCCTATATTTTTTATTGGCAAATTAATTCTTTTCTCAGGTAAAGGCAGATAAATATTCATTAAAGACATGCTTTGATGGACATCTCCAAGAACACCCATCTTAAATCAAACAGCTGACAATTCTTTGGTATGCTTTGATTACCTTAAGTCATGCGAATTGTTAGATATTGTTAGTTATTTAGTTTATTGTGATGTGGTCTGGTTAGGATATGCTAAATCTAGATAATATAAAGGTCTTGTACTTATAAATGATTTATGTTATTTAATCTAGTGACTTGACATCATATCCTAATCGTCTTTCCCCGCTACTCTTTTCTTGTTGCCACTCTTTTATCCATCCCTTTTTGTCGCCATCCCCCTCTACTCAATTGAGTCTTTCCTTTTCTTCTCAATACTTCTACCCTTAACCTCATTTTCTTCTATTCTTTTGCCCTATTTGCTGTTTGTCCCCTTTTGTTGCCCATATCACTTTATCCTTTCAACATGGTAATTGTCGCTCAAAAATCCTTTGATCTCTTTAATTTTTCCCAAGCATGCAGTGGACAAGACAAACATTTTAAATTAAGAACATAAATTATCTCATATTAGAAACAAATTGAAAGAAATAATTAATCTCCTAAATTTTCATACTATTACATTTATATATTAATTTTCTTTTACAACTAAAAAATATTACTATTGCAAACCACTTAATAAGCAAACTCACTCATAAAGTCTGAAACAACTTGATCCAATTTAAAATATTTAAGTTTAAAATAATAGTAGTAAGATCATTAAATTTTATATATTATTTTTTTTTTTCAGTTCTCATATAGGACTAAATTAGAGCATCATAATCTCTTTCACATAAGGGGGGAAAGGAAAGTACCCTCCAAAACCGTTCCCTCTTATTTTGACGGAAACTTCATTTCCGTCCGTCCGCGCCTCTCGCCCGCTCGCCCTTTCGACTCTCGCTCTCTCGCTTACGCCGCGAACTCGACGTCGCCAACTCTTCTGCCGACATCGCCTTCGCCCCTCTCGCCCTTCCGACCTCGACGTCGCCCCTCTCGCCCTCCTAGACATCGCCTTCGCCCCTCTCGCCCTTCCGACCTCGCCATCGCCCCTCTCGCCCTTCCGACCTCGCCTTCGCCCCTCTCGTCTTCCGACCTCGCCGTCGCCCCTCTCGCCCTTCCGACCTCGCCTTCGCCCCTCTCGCCCTTTCCGACCTCGCCTTCGCCCCATCTGCCTCTGGCCGATTCTTTTTCGGGGTTTTTAGGGTTCGATTGAGGCGGCAAAATCTGGTTGAAATTGGGCGCCGTTGCAGGCACGAGGCAGATTAGGATTTGCCTCGCCTCGCCTTCGCTCCTCGACGTCGCATCTGCCTCGCCTTCGCTCCTCGACGTCGCATCTGCCTTCCGACCTCGACGTCGCTGCAGGAACGGAACGAGACGGTGTCCCTGTTCCTGAGATCACTGACTTATCGAAGGTTAGCTTTAACATACTGTTTTTTCCCGCACCCTCACCGTCGGAAGCTTAAACTTTGCCAACCTTGGATTGAGTGCGACGCTATCCTCCAGAGGAATTTGATGTATGTTGGTTCTTTTTGGAATGCTGTCAAAATGTTTTTTCTTGATTGTTTGAGCATGCTAGGGGAGTCACATACTGTTGTCTTCTTACAGTTTGATGTATGTTCTTTTTGGAATTTGATGTATGTTCTCGAGTATTCTTCCTTTGCCCTTGCATTTTGGTGCGTCTTCTTACAATTTTAGGATTATTACCATACGGTTGGGATTTGTGCAACACAAATCCCAAATGCTATTGACCGGTGGATTGAGCATGCTAAGATTCCCATACGGTTGTCTTTGATTTAACTTCATTCATTATATGCCATACATTTTTAGTTCTTTAGTGATTTATATGATAGCTGATTTAATTTCATTCATTATAAGATGTATCTTGATAGGTTTATTGAACAATTTGTTTGATACAATTTGATACACATGACACACATTTTGATACATTTCTTTTACGTTGATACAATTTGGTTGTCTATTTATAGGTGTTCTTATGGCTCCGAGCAAGAATATGATCCTAGCTATTCATTTTCTTAATTGTCAATACACATGCATAGCGGCATGGATTCTTATAGAAGAGATGATGGATAGACTACAACAAACTTGGGTCGAAAAACCATTACGAGTTAGTGATGAAGTTAAGCATGGCATTCGAATAGAAATATTAAAAAACTTGACTAGTTCAGATGAACAATGTTATAACATGATAAGAATGAGAGTACATGCTTTTAAGCATTTGTGTCAGTTACTAAAAGGGAGGCGCGGGTTGAGAGATACAAAGCAGTGTACAATGGAGGAAAAAGTGTTCACATTCTTGTATTTAGTATCTCACAATGTGAAATACAGAGAAATATGCTTTTTCTTTCGTCGTGGTACTAGAACCATTAGCTATCACATTCATGAGGTTTTGCGAGCTATCATTAGCTTGCATGAGCAATTTATCTCACAACCTGATGGCTCAATAGTTCCTCCTGAGATATACAATAGCAGCCGACTTTATCCTTATTTTAAGGTATGTTCGAGCATAAGTAATTTCTACAAAATATCATAAAAATTATACTTATTGTTAGCATTATATAATATATGCAGGATTGTCTAGGTGCAATCGATGGTACACATGTTCGAGTTAAGGTACCGTCTAGCGATGTACCTAGGTATCGGGGAAGAAAGGACTGGCCAACTACAAATATTTTGGCAGCCTGTTCATTCGACATGAAGTTCACATATATCCTAGCTGGGTGGGAAGGGACAGCATCAGATTCTCGAATAATAAAAGATGTGATCAGTAGAGCTGATAACTTAAAAATTATAGAAGGTAAACTTATTACGTACTTAGCTACTTAGGAGACCATTAATTCTAATATTTCATACTTCGCATTTATAGGGAAATACTATTTGGGTGATGCCGGTTTTGGTATCAAAAGTTGGCTTATGACACCTTATAGGGGAGTACGATATCACCTGAAAGAGTATTCCAGAAATGCTCCTCGAAATGCGAAGGAATTATACAATCATCGACACGCAGCTGCTCGAGTTGTCATCGAAAGATGTTTTGGTGTACTAAAGAAGAGATTTTCTATTATTGCAAGTGGAACAGAACCGCATTTCCCAATACGTACACATGTCCAAATTATTACAGCCTGTTGCATTTTACATAACTACCTAATGGGTGTTGATCCTGATGCTAATATTATTGCCGAAGTTGATGAGGAATTATCAAACACAATGAACAATGATGCATCTGTAGTGGAGAGGCAAGACGAAGAAGCTAGGAAAGGTGTTCTTATTAGAGATACTATGGCATATGCAATGTGGAATGATTATGTCCTGTAAGGTTCTTGTATTTGTCATTGTTGTATTAGACTTGTTGTTTTGTTTTGAACTTTTCATATCATAGACTTGTTGTACTGAACAATTCTTATCATTGTTGTATTAGACTTGTTGTTTTGTTTTGAACTTTTCATATCACAGATTTGTTGTACTGATCTTTTTATTTGTGCTAACAAATCTTTTTATTTCCCTATAAGATGGGTAAAAGAGATCACATCAAATGGACTGAAGACATGGATAATGTCTTCATTGATTCAATGCTAGACCAACAAAATAAAGGATTTAGGGTTGATGGTACCTTTACCTCAACCGCATATAAGAATATGCTAGTTGTTAGGGCCCGGTTCAGGCGGTTCAGCCCAACCCAAGCCCAAAGCCCACAAGAGGAGTCAAAATCGGGTCAACGCCCGATTGGGGAAGCAAATCGAACGCGGAGCGGCAGGGCGACGCGGCTTCGAACGCGACATCTTCGGCGGTGTTCGCGGAGAGAGCAGACGCGAGCTCAGCGCACGGATCGGACGCGGAGCTTAGACACGGCGGCAGCGAGATGTTCGGGCGACGCCATCCACGCGGCAACCTCTTTCCGGACGGAGCGGACGGAGACGACGGATCTGGCGTGCGAAAGACGCGCACAACGCGTGAAATCGCAGGCATTTCGGCAAGCGCCGCGTACGACGCGGACGACGAAGATGGGAGGAGGAAGACTCGGACGCGGCTTCCTTCACTACAAAGGATCGACGAGGCGGACGAGCTCGGGGTGCGCGAGGGCGTCACCACACAGAGCGCCGGGGGGCGACTCCACCGGCGACGGCGAGGCGCCGTCGCCTCTTCCAGAGCAGGGCTCTGATGCCGCCACGGGGCGAAGGTCGGCGCGGCGGCGTCGACGAGAGAAAGAAGTAAACCAGAGCTTGTAACCGGCGATGACCGGCGAGGGTGGGATGGGGGCACCGGCGATGGTGATCGGCGGCTTGGAGAGGCGTTGTAAGCTTTACTGATGGAATAAAGCTTCTTCCTTCGTATGTTCCCTTCCCTGTTCTGTGATCTTCAAATACGGCGGGTTCGCAGGCGCGGCGGCGCCTGGCGGCTGAGGCGAACGCAGCGGCGTTCGTCGCGAGGAAGGAGATGACTCGGCGTTCGAGGCGCGAGTCAACGGCAATGTGCAGTCAACGGTGAAATCGAATCGAAATTCGATTTCGAACGAATTCGGGACGCTGACGTCGGGAGGACGTCAGCGTGCAAAATCGAGCGGCGGACGAATTCGAGGGCTGACGTCAGCAAACGAGTGGCTGACGCAAGCAACGGTAAGATTTTGACTTGGGTCAAAATCAGAGAGAGAAAAAAGAGGTATTTCTAAATTGGGATTAGGGTTTTCTCCGTGCGATCTTGTATTTGGGGATAAAATTTATCCGGGGAGATTAGGGTTTCGAATTTAAGGCCGGAAACCCTAGTGCGAGTTACGTTCTGGTATTCCGCCGGATTGCTCTAGGAAGCGGATAAGCGCCAATCCTAGGCCGATCCGACCGGGGCGTGACACTAGTGATATGTGCTGAGAGCTGTGGTTTACCATTAACGAAAGAGCATCTAAAGAATAGAATTAAGACTTTGAAAGTCAATTTTAACCAATGCCACGAGTTGTTCAAAAACAAGAGTGGTATAGCATGGAGTTCATCGTCCAAAATGTTTGAAGCCGACAACAATGTGTGGGACGAACTAATTGCGGTATGTCTTGCTTTATAATAGTCTGTTGTATGGTGATTGTTATATATGTACTAATTATGGTTACTATTTTACAGGCCAATCCTTCAATGAAAAAATGGAGAAACACTCCTGTTAATAATTATGACAAACTAGTGGAGTTATTTTCAAAGGATCGTGCAATTGGAAACATGGCTGGAACTCCCAGAGATATCGACATGCACTTGAACACTCCTGTTCATGAAGAAGGCAATGATGATATGGGATTTGATGTGCAACGAGATGATAATATTGAAGATATAGCAAGTCCATCCTCTATGCCACAAAGCCAAGGCAATAACACTACTGCAACGTCGTCAAGGAGTGGTAAAAGAAAATATGATGATACTGTAGTGAAAGTTACGAATGAGAGCATTCAAATGTTGATGAGCTCTATGGAAAAGAATACTAATGTCTTGGTAAATGCTGTCAATCCTGCACAATTGGTGGAAAAAGAGTACACAAAGACTGAAATATTTGAGGAGCTAAATAAGCTCAATCTTCCTCGAGAGACTTTGATAAATGCATATATTTTATTGGGTTCAAACAAAGAAAAAACACAACTCTTCTTCTCAGCTCCAGATTGGCTACGTGGTGAAGTTTTGAGTCGCTTGATGAATTAGTAGATCCTGATGTTAGACTTTAGTTGGACTTGTGTTGGACTTTATCATATTGTATTTTAAACCATCATTGTGTAGATGGTATTGAACTGTGCACTTTTTTATTCAAATGTTGAACTTGATGCTTTTTGTGTTATGATACTTATGTGTTGAATTGATGATATTTATGTTTTGGTGGTGTATTGTATTTTGTTGGACTTTATCATATTGTATTTTGTTGTATTATTCCAAAGGTTTTTCTTTTTCATTGAATTTGTTGTAGGAATGGCAGTCGTAGTGCAAAAATGGAATTCTGATATCAACATTCCAAAGTCTATGAGAAGCAATCTGGATAGTCTTACCTTGCCATTAGTTATAATTTCTATATGTGTATAGGTTTAGAAACAAAGTCTATGAGAAGCAATCTCAAGCTTTTCCCATGCTTGAGTAATACATAGTGTTTTCTTGCAGTATTACTTGTTCAGTCCATCATATTTCCAATCGCTCATGAAATGGTTGTTTTGTGAAATATTTGCAATCATGGTAAGGACATATTTGCAATCTTCCAATTTCTATTATCTCCCTCGACACTGCTACCCAAATTTACTTATAGTTTATAGTTCTTGCATTTATAACTCTCATATGGAGATGTTCAAAATAGATTGGAATATTTATTTAGATATTTGTGTTGGACTTTAGTTGGACTTGTGTTAGACTTTATCCATATTGTATTTTAAACCATCATTGTGTAGATGGTATAGACATGGATATGTTTTATTTGTTATTGAATTTGATGCTATTTATGTTATGGTACTTATGTGTTGAATTGATGATATTTATGTTTTGGTGGTGTATTTATATTTTGTTCAATTTATTATATTGTATATACAGGTATTGTGTTATAATATAGAGGAAATGCTGTCAAAATTTTTGATAATTTTTAATAAGAATTTATAGTACTTTTATATTTTTTATAATTTTTTATAATTTTTAATAAAAATTTATACAAATTAATATGAATTTTATTGTATTTTTATAATTAACAAACTATAATATTTATAATTTTTCTAATTATTTATGTATTATGTATAATATAATTAATTTAAAATTTTTTTACTCTTTTCTTATTTCCTTTCCTTCCACTGAAACACAGGGCCTATAAGAGAAAGCAATGATTTCTTTTCCTCCTTATTTCCTTTCTCTCCTTATTTCCTTTCTTTGCTGATTTCTTTCTTTCCACCGAAACAGGCCGTTAATATCCAAAGACCTAACACATATAGTTGATTATCATCTTTAGTTGTATATGAAGTAAGCATAACGATGACTCTACCATCCACGTTCGCTAAGTTTGTTATAATATAATTTATTTAATAAGTAAATTAACTTGATGAGTTTTAAAATATAATTATACCCTAATACTTATTCTTGCTAGCAGTGACGGCGCTCCTCAAAGCGTCGCCATGTGCGGCGGCGTCAGAGGGGGAAGGTGGCGTTGAAGCATGCGGCAATGGGGAGTCATGGTGGAGTGGCATGTGGGTTGGCATCAGAGGAGGCGGTGAGGGAGAGTCCGGGAGGAGGGGGAAGGGGGCGACCTTAGAGCAACAAGGTGGAAGGTGGATTTGAGGGGAAGAGGGTAGTGTCGGAGCAGTTGGCGAGGGGGAGTCTGGGAGGAGTGGTGTGGCCAGGCAACGATGGAGAGTGGGGCCGGGGGTGCCGTCGGAGGCAAGGATGAGCTGAAAGGGTTAGGGTAATGTGTGGCGTGATAAGGTAGTTATTGGGTAGTAAACATTTTAATAGAGTCTGTGTTTGAACAGGGTTTTGAAAAATATGTCGGATATATAATCTGATATGAGTAATAGTAATTATTCTGGGTTTAGATATAAGCAGGGCAAAAATAGTACATACCCTTTCTTCTCTACATTATATTATAGTGCTTACCCTCCTAATCTTTCTTTGAAACCATTACATTACGATTACTTGTTGCCCTTTCTCGTGCTGCCACTCCCTCATTACTTGTTCGATCAGCCCCATCATGACCACACTCCAATCCACTGTACATTTTAGCATCACTCGTGTTGATCTTTTCATTGCTCTTACTAAGGATAAATGATCTTCCATTGTTCTTTTTTCTTTGTTTTCCTTTGATTGTACCTTCTTCCTACCTCATTTTCCCATTTTATTTTTTACTATCTTAATGCTTAAGTTATTCTGTGAAATACTTGTATCTCAATGGAAACATGTCATTGATGAAATTTTTTATATTACAGATTTGGATGTGTTTTGCTATTGAGACAACTTTAATGATTGGAAAAATAAAACTTATAATGTTGTAGCATATTCTAGTGGCAATCTGAATACAAGTCTATTATATATATATAGGATTTCAGTATTACTTTTATAACTTTTGATAATGCAATGTGCTTGTTAAGCTGCCATTTACATTTATAGAATATTGAGGTTAACAACCACTTTGTTATGTATATTCTCTGATGTAAAAGCATATTTGCACTCTTTCATTATTTTAGAGATTTAATTTATGGACAACAAGAGTTTATTAATAACAAGAGTCAACATGGTATACCTAGTTTTCTTTGCCCTGGTGGTTCTATTATTCCACATATATATATGTATTGTATGCAAAAAGCGGTTATTTATTTTTTTTATTTGCAGGGCATGCTTGCTTCCCACCAACTCATGCAGCTCACAATCTTATGGTGCACATACGTTAAAATTGGCAAAGCCTTGCAATTTCTGCATGCCTAATTAACCTCAAAATTGTACAGGAATATAATTCTGGAGATCTTATAAAATCTGAATACGGTAGTCCAGATGATATGTTCCTGGAAGATCTTAATCCCTGTTTGACTCCATGCTTTTCGAAAACAAAGGCTCAGGTACAGCATCCTCAAAATTTGATGCAGTCTTACAGGAGACAGTATAATAAAGATTTCGTTTTGACAAAATGAATTTCTTTTCTGTAGTTTTTTTTGTGTGCAATCAAAACTTGCTTGGCTGCTAACTGGTGATTTCTTGTTAGGAAAACAAAAGGTTCCTTTATAACTCTCCCAAGGTTGACACATTAGTTCAATGAGAAAAACTAAGCCCAAATGCATTTTTGGTTTCGCGCGGTGTAAAGCTGTCGAGGAGTTCAGAGCATAGCCAAAGGCCTAACTTAGGCGGCAATAGTGCATTTAAGGGTGAAATTTACAGAAGAGTTTTTTTATGAATAAAATAATTTGTCAGTTTCAAGCGCACTCGAAGTGCCAGCAGTAGCAGCGCACCTTGAATGTTGTCCCAAAGGCTCATAGGAACAGATATACTGCTGTCAGAATCTTCAGATCGAGAAGCATGACACCAGGCTCATTGACACAAAGAAAAAAAAAGATGAGCTAGCCATTCACATGGCTAAGCATCCATGGCGGCAGCATGTTGCTTCTTGTTTGTTCTACGGCTTGTGCTGCTTCACTTTCTATTGATCCATTTACTTGATACCTTGTGAACCAGAAAAAACAAATGTTTCCTCGGAAAATGCCGATACGGTATCTGACTTAAGAGACTCGAACGATTACTTAGAAAAATTGGTACCTCACGCCTAAAGTCAGGTTAGAATTAGGTAAAAGGAGAGACGGTGACGAGGAGCTGTTTTTGTTGCGGGATTTGATGCTGCCACTGTTATTGACGAACGCTGCCTTTGATCTCTCCATTATCTGCTTCAGAAAAAAAAATGAAAAAGAAACACGTAGATTTCTGGTTAGTATAAAATTTCAATCACAAGGATAGGAGGGTAACGAATTGCTGACCTCCTTTTCTATAACCCTCTTTTGCTCCTGCAGTGAATTTACCTGTGCACAAATTAAACTCAAGAGATGCAAGGCAAGAACCAATGCCATTTATCTGCACCAATATTTGTGTAATTTTCCATTTTCAACATCATATATAACTTCTAAAGACTTACCATGCTTTGGAGCTTTCCTAAGGAGTTCAACATCTGGTTTGTCTGCACTCGGAGAAAAAAAAATTTCAACCATTGTCCCACAAATTTTTATAGACCTCTATTTATTTCGTAAAAGTACAGTCTGCCTATTGTACAAGGAGAATAAACTTTGCCTTTCTTGCTCTAATTTGCTTCAAAGAAGTCTCAAGGTGATGCTCCAGCTGCTGAAGTTCTTTGGCATCCAGTGATTCCAGTTGTTCACCCATGAGATGTCTGCAAGCAAGCTATTAACAATTCTCCAAGCGTTGAAGTCGAAGCCATATGCATGCAAAGATTACCTTTGGCTTTTCAGCAAAGCCTCGACTTTAACCTGGAGTTTTGCATATTCTTCATGCCAGTTTCTCTAAGTACCATTAAGCAAAGGATTGGTCAATGATAACCATCAAAAGCTAGGACAAAATCTATCACCAATGCATCATAACAATGCACCAGGAAGGCACATTCTAGACAACAATCAAATTTATCTCCTTGATACATATTTCATAACTCAGATTAAACAGATGCTCTAACATATAAAACAATGAAAAGCAATGCTGATTACGAATATCTAGTAGCAATCAGATGGACAGTCTAATTCTAAAAAAAAAGGAATCATTCTGCTTATCAACAAATTAAAAACAGGTATCATGTAATGATCTTTTGGCAAAAAAAAAATTGAGATGATATTGCGCTGATTGAGATTTTTGGTTTCATCTATGGTCTCTACTTCTTAAATTGTATAGGATTTGGATGAAAGAAATTATTTATAGACATTATCATTATTCATTCCAGAGAATCTATCTCCACGATTCTCATTTTAGTATTAAATTTTAGCTAGAGCATGCCTGTATCTTCAGGATCTTAGCGAATGTTTAAGAGAACTATCAAGAACATGAGGGTTGGGTATGAAGAGATCTTGCATTATTTTTCCACGACACGTCATTATTCATACATTACTTTATACACATTTATAGCCACATTAACGCTTGAGTAATGCCTTGATGCCGAACTATCTTAATTCCATAACTATAGTTATAACTAGCTGACATCTAAAAGGCAACAATGCTTTGATTTTGGTTGAGCAAATTGAGTTAGTACAAAAACAATTTTTTTGATCGAAAGCCTTGAACTCCTAAAAATATCATATCGAGAAAAGAACAAAAAGTAAACACTATTCTTTTGCAAAATTGAGCCGGAAAAAAATTCACAATTATTTGGCTCATATTTCTATATATCTGATCACTTTCGGTCAATTATGACATTTGGTTATCTCAACACAGTTAGAATTATTAGCGTGTAATTATTTCGATCCGTATCAGAAGTCCTAATGTATTGTTTTTTCTACTTTGTAGCTGATCTACATGAAGGCGAGATATATTCCTTTTGTTAATAAGATGCCTTAATTTTTCATTAACATGATATCAAACCAACGATTAACCTAATCCTCATCACAATTTTTCATTTCCGCCACTACACCCTCGTCTTTTCTTTTTTATTTATCACTCTTGCTGCCCTTCTGCCACATCTTTAGTTTCATCTTTTCACTACTATATCTGATGCTACTTTTATCTTAGATAGCAAATTTAGTTATAGAGGAGGAAAATCTAATCATGGCACAATCTTTTAACCTCTTTATACTCACATAGGTTTGATCAAATTATTCATTCGAATGATGTTAATAGAAGTTTAGGAGAACTACGTGGGCTAGTCTCGTCACGGTTGAATCTCCGTCTACTACGAAGATTACTTTCGGCTTTTATAGCGGGATCTTCTCATATACCTAATACTCTTGCTACCTCAATATAGTTTTTGGTTTCCTCCTCTACTTCTTCTATTCTAGATTCAGTAGCCTTTGCTCACATCATAGGTTATATATAGTCATTTTACGTATTTTCATAATTCATTATGGCAATATATCCAATGGCTTTAAAGTTTCAATCCATGGCTCTAAACCATTATCACTTTCTTGGTCTATTCCATGTTCATAGTTTTCTATGAATCTCTTATCGATTTATGCTATTACCAAATCTCTTCAATACTTTATCCCACTCATTGTGTCTTCCAAGATTTGCAAATGACGGAGGCACTTGGTGTGGGCATGATAGTTGTGGTTTTTGCTACTTTTTGTTCATTTTTGTTAGGCTCATTTTATTATCACTACTAGCCAGAGCACCTAGAAAGAGATTTTTTAACTGGAACTAGAAAGAATCCAGTTCAGATGTTAGAATACCTATTCAAAAATTTTCGCAACTCAATTATGATGAAATCATCAAAGATTTAATCCTTTCTAATTCTGTCTATAACTCACTAGAGGCTCGTGGTCTTGATAATTCTTTTACTACTTTAGTAAATATATATATTTTTTGCCTCTTGAATCTATTCCTAGGTTTAATCATTGTGATGCTTGTCAATTAAACAAATATCATGTTTGTTGTTTCCTAGTACAAGTTCTAAATGTTAGTGCTTTTGCACTTATACATTTTATTATTTGGGATCTAAGTCTGGTTGACTATAGAAGAAGCTACAACTATTTTAGTTCATTTATTGATAGTTATTCTCATATGACTTGGACATATCTTTTGAAAACTGAGATAGGTGTTTTGATGTCTTTAAGTTAATGAAATAAAAAAAAATTAATTTAATACTTCCAATTAAATCTTATAAACTGATAATGTAAAGAAGCATATTCATGCAACTTTTTCAAGTTTTATTCTTTTAAAATCATGGTATTATCTATCAAACTACATGCCTATACTTGTGAATGTGGTTGTAGAACATAAGAATGGGAATCTTCCAGATGTGGTACTTACAATGATGTTTCATGTGCGCATGCCAAAATTTAATCTATACTATTGTATACTCAGTAAATCAGAATCCATGTTATAGGGTTAAAGTCCTTTCTACCTATCCTACACTAATACTTTAATCTGCAATACCACTGTATGTTTGGTGCCTTGTGTTTTGTCCACACACTTGGACAAGGATGTGACTAACTTAATCTCAGATCTATTTGATGCATCTTTCCATCTTTCTTGGATACTCTTAATCTAAAATGTGTATTGTTGTTATCATTCTATAACCAAACATCACTATGTTCAGAGATTGAGTCCTACCATAAACCTACAATAGTCACAAATCTAAGAAATGCTAAGCAACCACCAATTCATACTGATATTTGTTGAGGTATTCTACCTACTCCACATGAAAAATATCATCCTCCACTTCACCACTTTTTGGGGTATCTTATTCTCATATAGTATAAGTTCTCAAGAAAAACCATCTCATGCACCACAAAGGTCAACTTCACAAGTAGATCTTCCACCTATATCAACCACACAATTAGACTTGCTAATTTCTCTTCATAAAGGTAAATGATCTACTACTAATCACCTTATTTCTACTTATTTATCTTCCACTTTTCACTATATGCTATTATCATTATATACTATTTATACCCCAAGATTGCACAGGAAGTTATGGTTATGGTCAATCAATAGAAGAAAGCTATAGATGAATAGAGAGAAGCCATAGAAATCTATGGATATGAGATTCCATAACATCCCATAGAGGAGTGAAACATATTGTCTAAAATAGACTTTTAATGTAAAATGGAATTCAGATGAACCATGGAATAATACAAAGATTTTAGATCCCAGATTAAGAAAACATGCTCGTGGTAGGACATAAACCTACAAAGTTCCCCTCATATACAGCCAGTGTTGCTTGTAGAGAAAGTTAAATAGAAGCTTATGATGACTACACAAGCTGTTAGTGTTGGAATTTGAAAGGAGCAGTTGGAAGGAAGGAGATTGAAGTTGCCACAGTGGACTCGTGGTCCTTATATAGAGATTATCACCGACATTGGAAGTCGGTTTACACCTTTCTTGAACCATCTACAAAAGTCAACCGACATTGGAAATTCGGTTGATTTTTTCTCGAAGCTTCTACAAAAAATGGCGTTACATTCAAACAGTCAGTTGAAAGTCCAAGCAGGATAAGTTGGGTCTACTACCGGTTAGTCGATCTGTTCATTACTAATTATACATGAAATTACTGTACATATTCCAAGTACAAGGCAAAACTACAGTACATATTGTTAACTCCGGAGAGATGGAAAACAAAACAAAACAATCATATTCTATATTTAAGTGATCATTGGCAGATGATCGATCCATGGTTAAGCAGATAAGTTTGCGGTCATATTACCTGAGGTTCAAGTTCTGGGGAGACAAGTGCCCGTTCGGCGTAGCGGTAACGTTCATAACGCTCAAGGATCTTTTGCATGCTGTATAAAAGAGCATAATTATTTTCCATGTGTATGTGCGTCAAGGAGTGTTGTAGTTCTTCGTTCATATAATGCCGCGTCCTACAAAATACAAATTACAAGAATTTCCTTTGGCAACAGCATTTTGCAAGTCGTTTACTAGTCGATTTCGTAGCTATGTTAGTTCATCTATTCCTGTCAGAGAAGTTGCACAGCAAGGATGCCGACGACGTCATACATCCAAATTCGAAGATGATCCAAGATTTCGAGAAATGTTTAAGAATATAGCTGCTAAATTTTGAGGGCGGTAGATGAACGTTTAGAGTGTCAATATTCTGGGAATATCCATGTCACACCCACGCTCCTAGGAATAATTTTTTTTTTTCTCTTATTTGTTTTGACTCCACAAAATAATGAGAACCATTAAGTCATGGATATGCATCATAATCTTTATAATGATGTTAGATGATAAATCATGACTTGGAAAAATAGTGGTGAATGTACAAAAATAATAAGAATTATAAGAGACATGAGAGAATATAAAAAGCTTCGCTGAGATTGAATAAAGTAGCAAAACATGGTTAATCAAATGGGATAAATTTATTTTAATTAGTACATTTGACCCTGAATGCCTGCACTTGAAACACAAAAAAACTAGCATGCACATAGATGTTTCTCCAATTACTCTTTAATATGCTACAGAACACATAAAATAAGGTAATGAATTATAAATAAGACATATACTTCAGATCATATGCATTCCCCTAATTTTGTACTTTACATCTTTACTATTGACATATAGCAAATTGATTCAAAAAGTAAGTCACACGTCCAATCGACAAGTAAACCTCTTATCTATATTAAATTACTCGACCCATATCCATTAGGAACTTATAAGGTTTCTACTCGTGTCACTTAATTTCTTCTTGAGTAAGTGTCTCGATCGTCTGCTCTAGTCACCCAAGCATTTCCTGAGTGACTGAGCATCACAGACACCCCATTAAGTCAAACAACTATGCACAACTAATTTAACCTAGCAAACAATGATATCATCTAGCTATCCTCAATAGATACCACATGAAGGGCCATTAACGAGATAATTTTGATATAGCAGTAAAACTAACAGATTTGATCCTAGTAGACTTGCCTCAATGATATCTTCTAAAGTTATTATTTCCACAATTGCTAAATAACTAATGAACAACAAACATATGATAAAACACCTTATAGTGAAGATGTTACAATGAACTAATAGGAGATAAACCACAAGGTTGGTATTAAGAAAGTCTGAAAGACAAAGATGACTTGCTATCTCTAATCTAATGATTATGTAGTTTACCTTCACAATATGAGTTGATAATTAATGATGATCTAGTTTCATTTTCACAAGCCATATAAAATAATAATTATACTAAGTGGTTAGATGCCATGAAAGTAGAGTTAAAACTAATGAATAATAATGAAGTGTGGATATTGTTGAATTGCTAGAAAGTTGTGAAAGAGTTGGGCGTAAATGGGTCTTTAAGACCAAGCGAAACTCTAATAGCAATATGGAATGTTATCAAGCTCCACTTGTTGCTAAAGATTTCACTCAAAAAGATTGCGTTAATTGCAAGGAGACTTTTTCTCATATTTTAAAAAACACTTATTTAGAATTATTATAACAATGATAGCTCATTATGATTTAGAGCTTCATCAAATAAATGTGAAAACTAACTTTCTAAATGAGAATTAGAAGAAGATGTCTTTATGAGTCAACTTGAGGGTTTTATAATTAAATAAAAAGAACACATGATATGTAAACTTAAAAGATCAATATATGAGTAGTCTTGTCCATTAATCAATTCAACCCTAATAAACCGAACCGAACCGAATTAGTCGGTTTGGTTTGATTTTATGGTAATTCGGTTTGGGTTAGGAGGAGGTAAAATTTAATCAGTTCGGCTTCGATTTTTTATTTTCAAAATCTGTATATAAAACAAACCGAACCGATTAAGGCCTAATAAATTAAAAATTAAAAAATCCTCTACTAAATACTAATAAGTAATCACTAATCACTAATCAAATTAACTTATCACTTATTCACTTATTAGCATACTCTTAAAACATGGTATATTAGTGAAATTTGATATTTTTTAAACCTTGATTCATATATATAATTTGTTAATCAGTTTTAAACCTTAATTGATATTTTAGCATGGATTTTAAGTTCTGAAGCTTATGCAAAATTTTGTTGTTAAATGTTATGTTGTGTTTTAGAGCATGAAATGTTATTGTGTTGGTTTGTATCTTTTAAACTCTTACATTCTTGGCAAAGTTTTTCGCCGAGGTGTAACAGAGATTATCTAAAAATATATTATATATATATTAATAAAGTTTTAGAGAGATTCAATATAAAGAGATACTCTGCAAGTATTCCTCTAATTTAGAAAGGAGATAAATTGAGCCTTTAAGCAATGCCCAAGGAGTGAATTGGAACACAAAGAAATGGAATGAATTTCATGTGCTTCTACCGTTGGTAGCTTGATATATGCTCAGACATGTACAAGGCCAGACATCAGTTTTGCTATCAAAATATTGGGCAGATATCAAAGTAATCCAGGATTGTATCATTGGAAAGCTACAAAGAAAGTATCAAAATACTTATAAGGAACAAAAAAATATATATATATTCACTTATACGAGATCCAATCCTCTTGATGTGATATGATATTCAAATTCAAATTATGTTGGATGTGTTGATACTAATATATATATATATATGACTATTTATTCAGAGTAGTCTAATGGAAATGTGCAAAGCAAAATGTTATCATTGTATCAACTATGAAGGTTGAATTTGTGGCATACTTTGAGGCTACTATTCAAAAATTATAGCTATTGTTTCATAACTTAGAATTGTCGATGGTATTGTCATGCCATTGAAAATTTATTGTGATGAAATGTGGGTTATAATAGATAAAAAGAAATAAGTCCTCTTTGTACCTATTAATATATTCCCTAATAATACAAAGATGATGTGATTGAAGTGGTCTTTAATCATGATAAGAGGGTCAAGAGAGGGAAATTTAATTTTATATAAAAGAGATTATTATAGTTAATCATTATCAAATCATTATGGATTAATGTATGATTTTTTTCTTGAATTTATTATGTATATGAAAATTATATAGTTTAAAGATGTTGATATAATGCTAATGTAATTTATAATGTGTTTTATTTACATAATAAAGGGACAGAAGGAAATTTTTTTCTTTGTGTGGACTCTTTGCAACTTTCTTACTTGCAAATTTTAGAATAAATATCGTTCTTGATTTTGCAATACTAATTTTTCCTTAGGAAAAAAAAATATCTTAACCAATCCTGAGATGTCGGCCTCAAGCGATGGAGTGTTGGGATACGTATATACAAACCACTATGCTGTATGTATCCCGTATCCAAATGTATTGATTTAAACAAAAAATAATAATCCAAAATGGTATATGTAGTTGTTAACATAAATGACACACAAATGGTATTGCTTTATTGTACATCTCTAAGTCCGTTTAGTACACTTGAAATTTGTAATTTTAATTGGTTAAAAAAAGTGTTTGTTGAAAAGTTGGTGACTATAAAAATTAAAAGTGTTTGGATAAATTATTACGCTGGTCAATTATTTTTTAAAATAAATAATTTTAAATTAAAAAATTGAATTTAATAATAATTAATTTTTATTAAAATAATATTAATTTTTACTAAAATTTTTGTAAAAGAAAAAATTTTAAATAATAATAAAAAATAATTTTAAATTTAATAAATTTTATTAAAATAATTTTAAAAGATAATTTTGTCAAAGACAATATAGATATAAAAATAAAATATTACTATACCTAAAAAACAATTCACTTGTTGCTTTTTGAAACTCATGCTACTTGTTTCTGGGTTTGGAACAAATAAACAGCTTATCAAATACCTTGACTTTTTAAAAATTTATTATTTTGATTAGGGAAAAACAAATGAATGGCTGTGCAAATCCAACAAACGCCGATACATCAAATTAAAAGTCGCCGCATACTATTAATTGGCTAAAGCTTTAGAATAAGCCTAATTGCCCCAGTTGACAGCAGCAAACTTCTTCGTACAGGTTAAAATAAACAAATGATATTTGACTTAATTGCTACATTCACCACGTGCACCTGTCGTATGTCGTCTTCAACTTGTTCTATGAAAATAAAAATTAAGAACCGATATTACCATAGTAAACTAAGACCTACGTACCCTATATCTGTCAACATATTGTCAAAAGTTTTCAATCGTACAAGTGAAACAACCGATCTAAATGTTCACAAATAGGAATGATATTCTTTAGTTTATGTGGCAGCAACCACGCTAGGGGGTCTTTTCATCTCTCTACCCTTTCACTTCGACCGCACACCTAGCGTGTGCAGCCAACATACGTACGAAGAAATGCACTTGATTACTCTTTTCATCACCAGAAAAGTTATCTATAACCACTCTCAGATTCAAATCTCACTCTACCGACTGGAACGGAAAATGATAATTTAACTAGGACAACAAACTAAAAGCAAAGTACCCAGCTTCTTCATTCATCCCCAAACCATGGTAATAAACCTCAAAAATTCGAAAAGGAAGCTAGATTCACCACAGATCTCAGAGCTATGTGATAACCTATAGATCCAAACAACCCTAACATTTATTCGACGAACTGATGGTTGAAATTATTACAGTCAAGTCTCAACTAGGCACCGCGCTCTCGGAGACATGGTTTTGCAAACGGGGCAAACGCCGAAAACAGCAGATGAAACTTCGGATTGATTACAATAACTCTTCAAATCTCTTACCGGTGGGAGATAACACTGATCTAAGCTTGTGCAAGCGCTAGAGCAAACTCTAAAAAGAAGAAAGCGCAGAAAGAAGAGATCGAGGCGGGGGCGCACCAGGAATCCGTGGCGTACTCGTACAGCTTGCCCTTCGCGGAGAAGATGATGACGGCCACCTGGACGTCGCAGAGGACGGATATCTCGTTGGCCTTCTTGAGCAGCCCGGATCGGCGCTTGGAGAAGGTGACCTGCCGATTCACCTTGTTCTCGATCCGCTTCAGCTGCACCCTTCCTCTCCCCATCCCTCGATCCTTACTCCTCCGAAACGCTAACCACCGAGAGAGAGAGAGAAAGAGATGGAAACGGCGGTGGACGAAGCGAAAGGGCTGGTTTATCGAGGGGAAGCCGAGCAAGGGGCAGCTTGATGTCTGTTGAGGCTTCCGTTTTTCTCCTTTCGGGCTACTTGGATGACGTCTGTTAAGGCTTGTCGCGTTGTCGTGATCTGATTGGTTGGATGAGAATAAGGAGGGAAGCGTTGGTTGTGCCTCCTCGTACCGTGTCTCGTCTTCCGCAGTACATGCCAACAAATATAGTATTATTCCCTTAGCCGTGACAAGACACCATTTCACCTTTCCTCGGCTCAAATCTCTTCACTGCATCACTTCGCTCCTTTTCTGCCTGCCCCCTCTCTTATTTATCATGAGATATTGTGCTGGCGAGAGTGCAAAAATTTTCCCGATTGATTGGGGGGGGCCCATGACTGGGACATGTTGTAATCAATGTTTTACCCAAATCGCATCCGTTTAGTCTTCTTTTTTTTTCTAAAAAAATGGACGACGAGTGAACCACGATTCATAGCACCACAGCGGGCCGGCAACACATGACCCGACCCATTTCTGTCACAATTATTTTCCGGGCTTTATTGGGCCGACCTGCACACCGCAGGGCCAACTCCCTTTCATGTCTACGATATACCCGCGGTCGCTGTCGCCGTAGCGAAGGCAGCAAGCAGAGGCGCGATGAAGGAAACGACCAACACTTCCGCGAACGATCCGAGGCAGCCATCCACTGCGAAGCCCTACGTCCCTCCGACCCTATTGCCGCAGGATCTCCCCGTCGACTACGCCGGATTCATCGCAGTCATCTTCGGTGTCCTCGGCGTCACGTTGCGCGTACTTCCTCTTTCTTACTTTCATGATGGCTTCAGATCCTCTTTGCTTTTTGTCTTCTTTCTTATCGCTTTTTATCCGATCTACGAATCGATGTACAGATAGATGCATAATATTTTGTTTCAATTGTCTGAAGCATATTACTGATGACGATACAGGAGTCTGTCAATTTACATTTCTCTTCCGATTTCTAATCCATAGAGTTGAACAAAATAGGCGAATGCTTCGAAGCCTATCCCGATGCAAAACATGATTAACGGAGTAGTGTTATATAGAACGGAGATCTTTTATTTGAATATCTTTCTGAATATGCGGGGTCAGTAGTGAGATATTGATAATATTTGTGATTAAACTGGAATTTTGTACCAGTCTGTCTCGTGAATGGTACACGGACCCTATATAACAGGATCAGTTAAATACTGAGCGAGCTCGGTATGCTCGACTTATCGTGTGTCAATTAGCTTGAAATCGATATACAGGTATATATGTCATTATGTCAATATTTGGAGGGATGATACCTATGAGACGCAGACGCAATTCTCCTAGGTAATTATCATAGCTATTGCTCGTTTGGAGCTTCAACTAAAGTCACGTCTTGACTGAAGACAGGGAAATTGTTCATATAGCTTGTTAGTCAAACCTACATATATTGTGTGCGCTCTCTCTAAATTTTTTCTGCAGTAGCGAATAGAGGGAAGTGCGTTGGCTAGAGATAAGTTTAGGTATTAGTTTACCTTTGTGTTAAAATTATTAATATAAAAATGCATTTTTGTAATATCACAAGTTTTTGTGATAAATTATTACCAAATCAGATCATAAAATAGAACTTGAACACTCCAGATTTCGAATTCTAGCTTATCCTCTATGTGTTGGTTATATAGTATTGTGTATTTGTGGAATACGGAAGCTTACTCTCTATCATAAAGTTGTTCATGATTCAAGCGCACAAATGAGACTCCTAATTATTAGCTCATCCTTGTTTATTTTTTGTTCAATTTGACCAACGAACTTTAACCATGAAAGAGTCACACACCATAAATATATGCATTAGGACATTTCCTAGCAATTACAACTTTTTCTTTTGGAATAAGTAACAACTCAATCAAATTTTAACACTTAGTTTCTGTTTTGACTTGATAGAATAAGTGGACAATGTTGTTATATTAATTGAATCCTTGCTATCTAGCTAGATGTCAAACGTACAATGCATTTAAAGTTAGACTAATATTCTGGTTTAAGCAGTAAACAATCAAGGGAATCTAGGGGAGATTTCTAATATGTATTGACTTTTTGTGCAAATGAATCTTGCTTATTTCAAAAGCTTGTATGGTGATCGTCAAATACCAAGTGCACGCACAAGATGGCTCATGGCTATATGAAAAAGGAAACCGTATGTTTGTTCTTAGACCATTTACGCTTTGTATTCTCCAACCTAGAGCGCACATTTGTTTCTTTTGTCCTTGTTAAATCCCTTTATAAAGATTTGATATATATGAAATTTTCATTGTGACATTTTAATCATGTTTCTGATTCTTGTGAATATCTTTTCCCTTTTTCTTCCTCCTGCATGAATCGTGCTTTTGATTTCTCATTCTTCGTATTTTTCCCCTATCATGTTTAGTTTCATTGAGAAAGCTACGGAGAACTATTCTTTGATTTAATTATGGGGTAAGCATACCATTAATAATGGAATTTTCTATTCCTGCAGTATAAGCTTTGTTCATGGCTAGCCATCATTTTCTGCGCTCAATCTCTTGCAAACATGAAGAATTTTGAGAATGATTTTAAGCAGATCTCCATGGCTTTCATGTAAGTGAGGTCTTCTGATTTCCTACTGTTTTGCTTCACTAATAGAATCTGCATGCTGTTTAGTTCTCTTGGCATGAACATCAAACGTTGAACAATGTAGCAGCAACGGCTTTCATGGTATTTTGCTCTTAATGCATCGCTGAACGTTTCCAGGTTTGGAGTTATGGGATTGGTGACAACTTATTTGGGCCCTTCACGCTCTGTCAACAAGAAAGGTTGACTTGACTCCGTACGAGTTTTTTTCCCCTTCATCTCATGTGATTTATGTGATCCTAAGGTCAAGGGAGGTTTTTTTTTCATCTTTAGATAATATAACAGCAGCACCAGATTGCTTTTCTGTTAAAACTGAGGTAATCGGCAATAATTCTTTTTGTGTCATGATAAGTAGAGTGTTTTGTGTGTCGTCGATGATATGATATTTTATAACAATTTATTTTGGGTTTGTAATTTCTACTGACAATTGTGGAGTGAATAACAGATTAGAGGACAAAGAAACTATAAATTGCTGGTTAAATTGTCATAATACTAGTAGCACTTGATGGCAGGAAAGATGGTTCTTTATGGATTGTAGCATGCATGAAGAGTATGATTAAATGACTTGTTAATTATGTTTTTTTGAATATTTGATGGTGAAGGTGTTAGTTCATCTAGTAAGAGCCTTAGTTATTGATAATAAAATTTTAAGATTGAGTTCCCCTTTATTATTTTACTGTCTATATAAAAAAATGATGGTCGTTAAGTGAATTTCAATTGTATTACCTGCAGTTGAATCTGTGCTAAGGTCTTTTTATTTTTTAGTATGTAAAGTACATCCGGATGAGATACACAACACTTTTATGTTACCCTCCGGAAAAATTTCAATTCTAACATCAACAAACGAGCAGTTCAACTAGTTGCTGCCACTTCCCAGTATCATGTCCTTAAAATCTATATTCAACAAGTTCACTAGTTTGTTTTGAAGGAATTTCTAAACTACTCTTTAGTATTCTATTACGAATAACCTGAGCTATTGGATTCGGGCTGATCAAATTTGATTAGGAACTGAAACAGAGTATCCCTTCTTACGATCGAATAGTCCAGATTTAAATTAGCTCAAAATCCAGTGGTTATAAAGTTGTCCATTGCAATGTTTTGAGTCAGATAAATAGACTTTCTCTTCCAGGAAATTAATGATAACCTACTAAGTTAATTAACTATTACAATTACTACGTAATCAAGAATTAAATTATAGTTTCTTCAATATATATATATATAAGCTATTAAGAAGAACACATACTTTGTAAATTAAACCAAACTTTTTTAAAAGTATCATTCTAAATTACTTACTCCAAAATAAAATAATAGATTAAATTTTACTTCCATTATTATAAACTAAAACTTTCTTCATTTGTGTATACCATGCCATCAATATAAGTTAAATTTCAAAAGATAATCAAATGTTATAATTATAAGCTTTAAAATCTATATCTCATTTAACATGTGAAAATTGATAATAATATCACAAGATGATGAGTAATCACAACATCATTCTTCTTCCACTGACGAGCTGACTTAAAATCTATCCAACTCAATTCCAAGGATGTTGACGATAGGTTGGTTAGGTGTGTGCTCTAGGATGGCGTTAGCTCATTCACCTTGGTCAGCCTGCATAAAGAAAATCAATAAATCATAAAGATGTGATTCAAATGCAGAGAAAAGGGTCTCTCTCTAATGTCTCAGTAAGGACCTATATATAATATGATCTTATCCCATGTGTAATTGAGTAACATAAGTAATTTTACACAAACGTAAACTATATTAGTTTTTACTTTATTTTAAATAAAAATTCGGACACTTTATTCTCACGATGAGAATTCGAAGCTTTTATTAATTTCTATGAGTGCTTGTGGTAGAAAAATAGTAAAATACTATATATATAATTGCTCTCCAAATCAAACCATCCAGAGTCTGGAGATCCGACGGTTCTCGCGATCTGGACGGGACGATGCTTGGGTTGTTAACCGGGGGAAGTAATGGAGTCAGCACTAGCAACTGGCATCGGCGAACGACGATCTTCTTGTGGCTCTCCGTTTAAGGATTCTCGCTCCTCCTCCGGGACCATGGTTTAACGCTTGATTTCATCTCTCAATGAGCTTATTCGTGGCTCATTTTCCGATCTGGTCTTAAGTCTCTTTGTGCATTTGCATCAGCGATCATGTCGGATGAGGAGCACCACTTCGAGTCGAAGGCCGATGCCAGGGCGTCCAAGACCTAGCCGCAGCAGGCTTGGGCGATCCGGAAGAACGATACATCCCAATCAAGGGGCGCCCCTTCAAGGTTCTATGCTCACCCCGATCCATGTCCTCCAGATTCTGTTCTTCGTCGCTTGATGTGTTCCTAGATCTGTTAAATATGGATGAGTCATGTAAGTGCAATAATCCTGTATTCTTCGTCTTGACAAGCTTGCTCTATGTATTTCTTTGACTTCCATAATGAGATTGTCAAAATAAATTTGTTAGGTTCATTTTTTTCTTTCATGTGGGCATGCTGGTGTCAATCTAGGAGACCACTACAGTACAATACTTTAGGTTTTATATCAACTGTATCTTCTCCTATTTTGAAGTTGTGGGATGGGTTTTACGTTCTAAATCAAGGAAGCTGTATACCATGCCCATTTCGATTATATTCAATATTTTTGTTTACCTCTCAAATAGATGTAGGCCAAGTTCACGATTCCTAGAGTTTTTTTTTCTTGCTTATAAAGTAGCTATGGTATCTTTCTGAATTATTAAGCTATGAAAACATTCATGCCAATCTAGAGTGTGTTCCACTATTTTATCAAATATGTGATATTGAACTTCGTAATAATACACCTTTAATTATTCTGTTAGTGATAGGACACTTTCTTCTTAATGTATTTAAGGTAGTAGAAGTATCAACTTCCAAGACAGGGAAGCATGGTCATGCATAGTGTCACTTTGTTGGAATAGACATTTAATGGAAAGAAGCTTGAGGCTATCGTGCCATCATCCCACAATTGTGATGTGTGTACTAGAATCTATCTAGCCAAAAAAAATATTGATTTGATTATGCATGCTTGATATTTAGTTTGTTCATTCGTTTGCAGGTTCCTCGTGTTAATCGCACAGATTATCAGCTAATTGACATTTCCGAAGATGGTTTTGTATGTTGATTTATTTGTATTATGTATTCCTGTCTGATCAATGGGTTCTGATTAGATATTTTGTGTTGTTTTCTAATTGGTTGATAAATTACGATTTATTAGTGCTTCCTTGAATGTACCAGGTGAGCCTTTTGACTGAAAATGGTAATACCAAAGATGATTTGCGACTCCCAAGTGATGAAAATTTGCTCACCCAGGTTTGTAATAATGATTTAGTTTACTGTTTATTTTTAAGGTTTTTAAAGAACCGATGAAAATTAGGATAATGAAACAGCTTACAATAATTACACTTTCTTATTAGCATTCTAGTATTATTTAGAATTTTGATGATTTCGAAAGTCAGAAGGACGTGACTAATATTAGTAGATACTTAAAAAAACTAATTGTGCTCAAAGATGATTAAATCTGTGAGAATGCTAACAGTTACATAGCTTGAGGATAGCCATTCCAGTTATGTTATCATGATAATATTACCTACCACTATCACCAAGTTTTAGTTTAGTTCATAATAAATTTTTTTGTTCATTGTCCACAAGGAGAATAGATTGAGCTATATGGAAGGGATGGGGGTATTAGTTGCCAACTGGGCTTAATGCTCCTTGATAAGAGAAAGTTATTCAAATATGAATACAATCATCCATTGGATTAACTCAAGGCCAAACAATGAGAGTAAACTATATTTCCTCTAGAAACATAATTCAAAATTGCAACAACTGGATTGGCCTTGGAGTAAGATTGACTAGGCTAGGTTGACTTGACCTTGGGACATCTCATATTCCCTTTTAATAACGTTTAGGCCTCGAACTAGTTTCCTTTCCAAAGGTAAATATTTAAAGAAAAATCAATATAATAACTAAATAGTTGATACATCTTACAACATGTTATACAAGCTAGATCTTAAAATTGAAATTAAAAAGTTAAAATAAAATATATTTACATAAAAAAATTAAAATTTGTATTATATAATTTCTTAGTAATGGATGGTCTATGCAATAGAATTTTCTTTTCATAGTTTCTCTCACCTTATGTGCTAAAAGGGCTTTTTCCATTCTCAATAACAATATATGACCAAGGTCACATTGGTCAATTCCAAATATAAACTTGCCTATCATTGGATACTTTAATAAATACAAGTAATATTAGAGGTGTTTAGAGAAATCAAAAAATAGTTGAAACGTGGTTAACCACTCGAGTTGAACTGAACTGGTGGTTAACCGAACAAATTGGTTCGATCACTAGGCAGGTTTTCAAGGGGGTAAAGAAAATTCGGTTCGGGAACACTTTGGAATTGTAATGAACCACCAGTTAACTGCCCGAATCAGTTATAAGAAAAAGTATATAAAAATTTACATAATATCAGTGGAGTTTAGAAAAATAAAAAAATTACTGTATCATGGTTAACTACTAAATTCAAATCAAACTAGTGCTTAACCGAGCATATTGGTTTGGTCACTAGGCCGGTTTTCAATGGGATAACGAAAGTTCGATTCGGGATTGGTTTGGCACTATGCCAAATGATTGGTTAACTGCTCGAACTAATTATAAAGAAAAGTATATAAAAATTTACATAAAAGAGAAGATTCAAAACTTGTCCGATATTTTTTTTTACTTCCTCTTTCTTTACCACTGCACTATCCATATACATATAATTACTTATATATATGTATATAATATATATATATAACAAATAATATATATAAATAAATACTTTAATAAATTAATAATTTTATAAGAAACTAATGTTAACTATTAGTTGGAAAATTATATATATATATATATATATATAATAACCGATTAATCGAAAATCAGTAGTTAATAGTTAATCGAATCGAACTGGATTTTTTAATTACAATTTTATAATTGAATTGAATCAAACAGAATCAGTTCGGTTATGGTTTAAAAATTTTTTGAACCGATAAATTTAGTATGAAAAAAAAAGTGCACGGTTCGGTCATGATCACCCCTAACCAATATTGATAATGTTGATTATTAATATTATGAGAGATATTTCTTTAAAACAAACTCTTCTGATGATGATGTTATTTTTAAATTATGTTGAACTTGTGCAAATGGTGAAATTGGAATCAATCAAATGACCACATTAAATGCGGCAAATAGCCATGGAGCTATTCAACGCTTTCTATTTTCAAAGGTTTATCCTTCCGTAAATTTTATGTGGGCATTATAATTCCAATTTTTTTTCTAATCAAGGAACAATTCCATTCTACGTTATAACCTAGGGAAAAATAAGTAATTTACACTATGTGTCACATTAATTTTGATTAAACTGATTTACTCCAATATGTTTAGTTAAAGGGTCAAGTATTAGGATTAGCATACAGAATTAGTCAATCTTTTTTTTTCATTCTCATCTTTATGATTCTTACCCTTCTATTGTGCTATATATATCAATATTTTCTTTCATTCTCAGACAATATCCTAGTGTTATTTCTAGGATGGTTTACATGGGATGCTCAATGTTTTAATTTTTCTTTATAGTCCTTTTATTCTCACTCAAATCTATTTCCCTCTCAAATAAAATAAACTTCTTTGACCTTACACTAAGAGTGCTCAACTTAAGTCGTGATGTTTTCCCAAACGATTTTGTATTTAGGTTAGCAACATCTGCTTATCAAGTTGAGGGAATGGCTCTAAAAGAAGGCAGAGGCGAGCATTTGGGATGCTTTTGTTAGAGTTCCAGGCAATACATTCATTGTGACATTTTTTTTTAGTTTTTCCATCTTGTAAAATTGTCTAATTGATTAGTTACTTGATTTCTTTATTGATAAATTTAGACACAATTCCAAATTATGGCACCGCTGATATTACAGTGGACAGTGGATCAGTACCATCACTATAAGGTACGCATATTCATCTCCTTGCTTTTTCTCTAAAGATAGGATTTCCTTTTAATATGTTAAGCCCTTCTCAAATATAGAAAAAAGTTAGAAAAATAAAATCATTCATTTACTTACTACTTTTTTTTGTTTTAATTCATTTGGAGTTTTTTTTATTACATATTAGAAATTAAGAATATATGCCTCTAGCCACATAATTCTATACCTTCAATAATAATTTTTTAAAAAACGAAATATGTTATAATAAATTTAATATTACAGGAGGATGTTGATATAATGAAGGAATTTAACTTTGATGCCCATCGATTCTCAATCTCATAGAGCAGGATTTTTCCGAGTAATGGAAGCATTTATCCAATGATTTAATTAGTCAATATTCATTTTCAATGCAATACTGAATTAATTTTATTGATATTAACCTTTTGTCATTTCTAGATGGAACTGGGAAGATTAATTGGGAAGGTGTGAATTATTATAATAGGGCAATTGACTATTTGATTTTGCAAGGTGAGGTTTCTTCCATTATTAACAATATCTATTATTGTGTTAGTAATTTTTTAAAATATAAATATTTAAATTTTGTTCTTTGTATTCTCGTATCAGACATTACTCCCTATGCAAATCTCTACCACTTTGACCTCCCTTTGGCACTACATGAAGAGCTTCCTTTGGCGCTACATGAAGAGTATATGGGTTGGTTGAGCCCAAAGATTGTGTGAGTAGAAGTGATAAATTTGTGTTTAATTATTTCTTAATACACTTTGTTTGTATTTATTATCATAAGTACTTGATTGATTGTAGTATGATGATGATATTAACCTACACTAATTTTATTTAGGGATGCATTTGCCGATTATGCTGATTTTTGTTTTGAGAGATTTGGTGATAGCGTTAAGAATTGGTTCACATTCAATAAGCCTAGGTGCGTGGCTACTCTTGGTTATGATAATGGTATTCATGCCCCCAGGAGGTGTATTGATTGAAAGGCCGGAGGAAACTCAACTACGGAGCCTTATATTGTAGGTCATAATCTAATTTTATCTCATGCAGCAGTAGTTAAAAGATATCCAGAGAACTACCATGTAAACTATAATGTTGTTGCTTAGTTTTCTTTATAAAATAATAAAAATATTTAGTAGTCTAACTAGGGATGGCAACGGGTAGGGTACCCGCTTCATTTGCACTACCCATACCCAAACCCAATTAATCACTACACTACTCATACTTGATTACCTACCTAGAATTTTTTTTCAAACATGTACCTAAACTCAACTAAAATTCTGTTTATCCAATAAAAACCCGAACCCCACAATTACCCTACCCTTTCCTAACCCTAACACTGTGTTTCCTTGGATAGAAAGCTGCGAGGAAAAAATAGAAAACACATTAAATCTAGATGCAAAATGCTACAAGATTCAATTGTTTTTCATTCTTTCCTCCTAGTTTTCTGTCCAAGGAAACACAACCTAAGTGATCCACTCCAAAATCCCCTTCACTACCCGGCGTTCGCTCCACCTCCACCTCCAATAGCAGCCGCCTCCTACCCCACTCCAGCAACCCCCCCCCCCCTTCCATTGCCCTCTCCACCTCCAACAGCCGCCCTGTGCCTTTTTGGCCCATTCAGCCTCTGATAATACTGGTGACCCGCCCACCGTGCCCTCTAGCCCTACTCAGCCTCTGACAACACTCGCCCTCCTACCCTGCTCCGCCTTTGACAGCATCCCCTGTCGTCTCCCTCTGGCCTCCGTTGCCGCTCCAACGCCGACCCCTTCCCACCGACTTCCCTCGCCTTCACAGCCTCCATGCCACCCTTTTCCCTCGAGTTAGGAGGCTAGAGGCATGGGAGAGTTGATGAGGTGGATTGGCGCATGGGGCTGGGAGTGGGGAGTGATTTTAGGGTTAGGAGAGTAATTTTCTTTAATTTTTTTTATTATATATAATAGGGTTCAGGAAGTGGATATCCTATATATATTACCCGAACTCGACTTGGATAGTATATTTGCTACCCATACGCTACCCGAACCCGATTAACATGTATAATCGAGTTCGGATAGGTCGAGTACCCGCAAAAGATAAACCTGACTGCCATCCCTAAGTCTAACAAATGCATGCTTTTCAAATTAAACATTATCTATATTTTTCCCATTGTTGAAGTAAGGTTTATGCAATTTTTTTAGTTCTCTAATGAATTTAGTATAAGAAAATTGACAAACATATCAAATAACCATTCTCTTTTGCAAGAATATTATCAATTTAGTCATATTTTGTAGTTATAAAGTGTATAGTTATAGTACTTCAATGTTGTTTCTTATCATATTTAGGCCGAACAAAAAGGCCAAATTGGAATTCTCCTGGACTTTGTTTGGTACGAGCCACATGCATACTCAGAGGAAGACCTAGCTACCACTCAAAGATCTAGAGATCTTCACCTTGGATGGTAATGGTCTTAACTAAATTTATTGGGAACAAAACATGATCATCACATAATTAATTAGTATAGATATAACAATTCTATTTGATTTTGTAAGTTTCTTGATCCTTAAACTTTTGGGGAATATACTGAATCCATGCAAAATATTGTAAAATATAGACTTCCTAAATTTACTTCTGATGAGGTGGAGATGGTGAAAGGCTCGTATGATTACGTTGGAATCAACCAATACACATCATTTTATATGATGGATAATGGAGTTGCAAATCAAACACCTATTAGTTACCAAGATGATTGGCACGTTGGTTTCAAATGTTAGTTTGGCCAACCCAACCCCTTCTTATTTTTCAAAAATTAATTTGATTATATTTTACTTTTCCATGAGTTAGATGATTATTTCTTGATATTTTGCAAATTATCGAGATGGTATTCAAATAGGAGAAAGGGTATGTATGTTTGTTTTATATTGTTCTAATATTTTCTTAGTAATTTTACATTGAAGATTCTCGTATTTGCATTTCACGTAACATTCTATAACATATTTTTTTAAAAAATATATTTCTAATTTCTTTTTACTTATGGTTTTGCATATTGTTCTAAAGAGGACAGACATTATAGTTAATTATTTTATAATTAAAAAACTCAATTATTGAAGTTATACAGGCAAACTCATATTGGTTTTACATTGTCCCATGGGGAATGTACAAAGCAGTGACATATGTAAAGGAAAACTACGGCAATCCAACCATTATTCTGGCTGAAAATGGTAAAGTATATGCTGATGAGTTATTTTTATGCATTTGACTAAGTTGATGCCGCAGGAATGGATCAAACTGGCAATGTGAGCCTGCCAGGTGCCTTGCATGACATAGAGAGAATCCAATATCACAAGAACTATATCACTGAACTAAAGAGAGCCATGGGTGATGGTGCTACAGTAGTAGGCTACTTTGCATGGTCTCTTGTTGATGACTTTGAATGGCAGTTGGGCTATGCTTACAGATTTGGCTTAGTATTTGTCGACTACGAGACTAACAAGCGATACCCAAAGGAGTCTGCTTATTGGTTCAAGAAAATTTTAAAGAGGAAAAACTAGTCCTTCATTATTTTTTTTTGTATCCTTAGTTTTATAATTATGCTGCTAGATATTTACTTTCTTTGTTTTACAATATTGTTATCAAAATAAGGCTTATAGATATAGTTGCTCTTCAATTTTAATTGACTGCAGTTTGAGTTACATATTAATGTCTGGTAAATTTTGATTTTCCCTTCGTATGACTTATAGATATTGTTATCATCGTCATAATATCCTATTTATCATTCGTTGTATATCCACACCTCTCCTCTTCGTAGACTTTACATTTCTCATTCACCTTCAGAGTTTTGACTACTATCTCACTATTAGTGCTTGTTTAGCGCAGCTACATGGGCAATGACAGTTGAAGCGAGAGCACTATCCCTGTGTTTGGCTTGGAAGCTGTGTGGAGTTTCCTTGCTTCTCCCACTGGGAATTAGTCATTGATTAAATTTACATTGTTCTTCAATTTATCGATATCTTCTAGAGATTTTCACCTGCTATGAGATCAAGAGGTTTGCTCTAATTAAGTAGTAATTGTCAAATTGTTGGTTGTTTGTAAAAAAATTGTAAAGAATGAGTCAATGATTTTTTTATATTCAATTATTATAAAATTTTTGTTCTTGGTTGTGAGTGGTAGTTGCAAGAAGCACGTAAATAGTCTCACACTACGATCAGTTGCATGACTGGTAGCTGCTGCTACCGACTCCTCCATTCCTTCAATTCCATTTCCTCCACCACGACTTGTCGCTCACTGCGCACCTCCTCACGCAGTCAAGCTTCGCCGGCCATGCCTTCTGCCCACGACCAACGCCGCTGCGCTCGAGGCCTCCTCCCTCTTCTCGCTTGGCTATGCGGCATGTACTTTTCTCTTCTCACAACTTAAATAATCTGTACTCTCGCCTTGATAATCCCTTCCTCCTCACGCTCCTCTTGTGCCCGCAACAATTGACTAAAGTGCAGTTGCGCTGAGCCTCCGCTACGGCTACTACGGAGGCCACCAGCTCCGTCTCGGCCCCAACTCCTCGCGGCTGATGAAGATCAGCTCGCTCTTCGTCGAGCAGCTGCATGTGGCGCCGGGCCAGCAGGCTGTGCTGCTCTATGGCTTCGACGAGAGGCCGCAGCTCGGCGAGGAAACTAATTGGACCTCTTCCAGTTATTTGTTTGTGGATTCCTTCAATCGTCAGGTAATGTAATTTTAGGTCTGTTGTTGTTGAGTTGATGGTGCGGGTAATTGGAGTTGATTTGTGGACTGCAGGGGTTCTCCATGTGGTTGAACAGAGGTTCTAGGATTTGGGTGGACTGGCAAGTGGCATATGGTTCTGAGAGCTACGGAGACATGCTTGTGGTTTTGATCAAGGGTAAATGATTCATTTTTTCAATCATTCAATTAAGACTATTCTTTTGATTCATTGAGTAAATAACTTTTGCCTTTTTCGGTTACTTATGATAGGAGAAGAGAACTTGGAAGAGCTGGAGAGATACCGCACAAGCATCCGTAATGATCTTGGTCAATCAAGGAATGGTAAGTAAATCTAGTAGTTTGTCCTTAAATTAATCAGAATTGTCTTCACAATATCCCTTTTTTTGGAGACAAAAATACAAATTGCCTTTTTGGAAGCTCAGGCAGCAGAGCGGAGCACCTCATCCCAGAGGACAACATGTACTATCTTGGAGTCATCAATTTAACCCCTCGTAGCCTGGTCATGAACATGAGCATAAGAGTGGCATCAAAAATGTACGACACCAGCAAAGCAACAAGCATCTGCTCCACTGCCAATGGCGAATGCAAGCTCCAGGTTCCATTCCCCAGAACTCAGTACTACGTTTTAGAGACATCGAACAGCGAGGTAGTTAGATTCTGTCCAAATCTATCAAAGATTTTCCAACTGACCAATCGCATCCATGACCTGTCTGTCTATCTGACTGTCGGTTTAGGTTCCCCTCAAGGTCTGGAGCATCCAGCTTACTTTCATAGCTCGATTGACGGCCTACGTCATAGTCACAGGTGAAGAATGCTTTGATATTTAACCATTAATTCCTTGGTTAATCTTCTAAGTTGTAACGAATGGTGGTTCTTGCAGGTTTACTTGTCGTGATTATCTCAATAGTACTGAAACAAATTGGAGCATGCGATTCAGAGCAGGTGGTGGTGCAAGAGCCTCCGGCGGCAGAGACGCTGCAGACGGAGACGCAGCCGCTGCTGCAGAGCAAGGAGGTGGCTTGCAGCTACGGATCGACTGAAGAGGGGGAGGAGGAATCGATGGCGCGATCCTCCTGTGAGGATTTGTATGAAGGGAAGATTTGCGTGATCTGCTACGACCAGAGGCGGAACTGCTTCTTCACGCCCTGCGGCCATTTTGTGACTTGCTACTCCTGTGCGCAGAGGTAATTGTGATGATCCGGAAGAGCAGATCGTTCATCATTACTCTGCACCTCTGTCCGACTTAATTCGTTGAATTTGCAGGATCTTGGAGGGGGCAAACAAAGTTTGCCCAATCTGTAGAAGGATAATCCACAAAGCTAGAAAATTGATGCCGAGTCCATAAGATGAGGATGATATATTTCATTAAAATTGCTGGGCTTGGTTATGAAAAGTTGACTTGTAGTTGCACGGTTGCACCGGCACTATATATACTGGCAATAATGTTGAGATTGGTCAACGCATCTATGTATGGCTCAAAAGCAAAGGATGAAGGGATCCAACAGCATATGGTGCTTCAATCAACATACATTCTTCTTCTTTTTGTTGGCCATTTGCTTGTTTACTGCCTAAATCAGTATATATAATGTGTTTTTCCCACAGAGATGAACTTATAGAGTTAAAGCAAAATTAAAATGATTCAAATCAAAAACTTTTGCTCATGTGATTGCTCTTTCATTATCTTTTTTTTTTATTTTCTTCAGTATAATATTGTTGTTTTATGTTGTAAGATGTTCATGCAATATAATGGCATTTAATAAAGCATCCCTTTCTTGGTTTTCAATTGTGAACTGTTCCATGTTGATTGCCCTTTATGGCGAAATTTGAAGCTAAACCTTAAATAACATCTTGACCTACAATGAACAAGACTGTTTTTTGCTCAATTTAATTGACAAAGTCATAGTTTATGAGCTCAATCATCCATTGTGGATGTTTAAAAAACAACAAACGACACTAGATTTTGAGGATCTCACTCATCCATGAAACAACTAAATTTCCACAATCTAAGGAAAGCTACCTTACATCATCAGGCCATGACTCAAACATTGCAAGTACCAGCACGGCTGCTTCAGCCTCTCCTCCCTCAGCCCTTCCAGTTCAAATCGATTCTTAACGCTGTCGCCATACCTTACATTCACATCCTCCATATGCTGCAGATCCCATCCATTTCCGGCCAACTTCAGCCCACCAGACTCAGTCGATGAAGAGGAAAAACTACCTCCAGAATCAGAAGTCAACGACATCTCTTCTCTCTTCCTCCGGCTGCTTCCTATGGTCAGCGCCAGCTCTATGTCACTCTCCTGCTCCACCTCTAGAAACAAGTCTTCTTCAGCTTTTTCAATGTATTCATCTGCCGGGAGTCCAAGATTAAGCACTCGTCGGCGCCGCCCCTGTCCCCGGTGGCTACATGAATCAGCACTAACTCTGACCTCATTGCAGCTGGAGAACTTGTGCTTGTCCTTCACGTCCGTCATCAAAAGTTTCTGAACTCTATATAAACGGTGGAGCTCATGCACCTGGTTGGTGTAGATAAACTAAGCACTTGCATGCTTGCAGTCGATCGAAATGCTCAAGAGAGGCAACGGAGGAACTCATGTTGGAACTGAACATACCTGTTGTCTGAAGGTCTCTTCATGTTTCAGCATCATCATCTTCATGCATTCTTTGTCATGCTTCCTCAGAAACCTCTCCATCCTACTTTCTTGGAGAAGAATGGATTGAACAATCAGTTTTCTTCTCTTAAAACAGCAGCGCAAGATGTTGACAGTCTTTGTCTCTTTACCAATTTGTTCTGTGTGGATGTTGATCGCTCCCCTATGCCCTCGAATTATGTTCAGAATCCATCAGTGTCAGTGATGGGGGCATGGACGCTGCTCATTAGGATTCCATATCATGCAAGGTCCATCGTTGGTTTCGTTGTTTTTCATTCTCTGATAAGAAAAAAGAATAAAGTATCATTGGCTGAATGAGACTTACTGATGCGATGCATCCAATTAGCCTACATATCATACTCACACAAGTCAACAGTTATCCATTTCATACATCATTGTCAGACTGACGAATTAGTTCCCTCTTTGTCTGATTTTTTCTCAAATCCTGCAGTCAAATATTTATTACCTTCTGACAAACAAATTTTACTAGTCAACCAAAGTTGACTTGCTACTAGATTGAATCTATTTGAGGATCAGATGGTACTCACCAAGTGAAGTGAGGCTATAGCAGCATCGAAGAGCAAGAGTGATCCTGTGCTCCTATCTCCCTCAGGCCGAAGGCAGCGAATTTCTCATCCTCAAATCTGCTGAGGCATGAGGTATTTAAATGGCCCCCTTAAGAAGGTACTTTAGTAGGCTCCATGCATAGGCATGGCGAACAAATCCCACTAACCCAGCCTTTGCAGCTCAGGTGCATGAGGCAAAAGATGCCCCCCAGACAGTGCTACAAAGGGCAGGACTAAAATAAGAGACCCCTACTTATTGTATATACTACAGTCCTATGTCATACTGATGCAGTGTGACCTGAAATAGTCAAAGTAGAGTCAGATAGTCAATGCCACAGGTTAGTACTCATTGCTCCGTGGTGAATTATGCCAAAGAATGATGGTAGAGCTCACTTGCTATCAAAGCAAACAAATGAATGATGTCTCCATAATTCATTCATAAATATGATTGCTGCTTTTCTGCCCATATTATAGGATTAAGAACTTAAAGCAACCCGAGAAGAAGATGAATGTATTGTTAAGGGAAAAGCCCTTGCAGTGTGCTGACAAAAGGCCTCTTTCTGAAAGGCCATTTCATGCAGAGAGGGAGAGAGAGGGGGGCATTCTTAAAGTATGAATTAGTAGGGCACATGGTGAGGTCATGTGGCTCAGATTCTGAAAGGGGCCGACATTTGGAGCACGCGTTGCCGGAGCGAGGAGGCGCACGGCGTACGGTTCCATGGGGCGTCCTCAAAAGCAGCAGCTCATGAGCTCATCGCCATGGCTGGCCTTAGCCATTACGTGCAGGGGTTACTGCGTTTAGTATATAATTATTGCTGTAATAATGCAGGGAATGTCTCTGAGAAAAGCTTGTCGAAAGCAGAGCAGAGAAGGAGGCTGTGCTGCTCGGTGAGTTGCTTTGCTCATGATAGCTTCTTCTGCTAAACTGCCCTGCTAACTGTGGAAGGAGAAGGGAAAGCTACTTTATGGGGCAGCAGCTTGTACAATAACCTGTGAATGATTCAAGCTTTTAGACTATTCAATTGCTTAGCGTATAGTCCATTGTAAGTGGAGGATACTCAGGATAGCAATTAGGAAATAAATACTATGCGGGAACTCTCTTTAATTAATGAGCTACTAAAGCATACAACTATTCTAAATTGAAATACCGATTTAGTTCGGAAAGTGGGAAAAAATAATATAATATATAAAATTTAATGAGCCTATTATTTATTAACTTTTAATTATTCTACGTTCTCATCTAACAAAAAAGTCTTTTTTTGACAGTATCAAAGATAATACTGTTGGCGAAATCATCTTTAGGAGATAATATAATAAATGTATTGGATCAGAAATCACAACAAGGTACGAGGGCAAAGAATCAGATGCAGTGTTATATTAAAATAAATTTTAAAAAAATGATTATGTGTAACGGCATGCTTGCTAAATTTCAAGCTAAAGTTGATCGATTTCAGCACAAAAGGTTTTGACATTTTTCCAATTAACTATACGTATTAAAATAATGTGATCCAATTTAGTTCAAGAGAATAAGCCTTATATTGATAACGACTTTCTTTCTAATCTAGATGTGGGACTAAATTGAGTATCACAATCTCTAAGTCCAAGACTTAACACTAGGTGTCACGCCCCGGTCAGATCGGCCTAAAAACAGCCCTTAACCACTGTCTCAGGACAATTCGGCGGAACACCGGAACGCAACTCTCTCTAGGGTTTCCGACCCAAAATTAGAAACCCTAGTTCCCCGAACAATTTTTATCCCCAAAATACAATTCGCACGGAGAAAACCCTAACCCTAATTTATGAAAACCAAATCCCAATTCAAATACCTTCTCGGTCAAAGATAATTTTGACCCACCTAATCGCCCGCTCGAATTAGGCTTGCTGACGTCAGCCTTACGTCGAGTGCCGATTTTCGCCGCGCGCGTGAAATCTTCGCTGTGCTGACGATCGCTTGCATCAGCGCCTCCGATTTCGAATTCGTTCGCTCGAATTCGATTTTGACCGCCCCCTGTTGACCCGCACCGCCACGTCAGCCACGCCTCGTTTCGAGCGTCGTCTTCTTCGACGCGAACGAAGCTCGCCCGCTGCTTCGTCCACCGCCTGGTTCGAGCGCCGCCGCACTTTGGAGTCGTCCAGAACCGCTGAGATGTCGCCGCCGATTACAGAGGAGCACGTCGCCAAATATCGTGGAGAACAGAGGAGAGGGAAGGTGGAAGGAAAGCTTCGTTTATTTCACTAAATAAACTACAAACCTCACCGCCGATCCCCTGATCGGTGCCCTCGTTCCCTCCCTCACCGTCGACCCTCATCGATGGTTACAGTTCTCTTACTCGCTGATCACGATCTGGATCACTCACTCGCGTCGGTGGAGATCCCCTCCACTCACTCGTCCGCTCCTCTTTATAGAGGACGCCGCCTCTTCCCGATTTAGGGCTTCCAACGCCCGATTTCATCGCTTCTTCTGCCGACGTCGTCAATGCCGTGGTCGCCGTCGACCGGATCTCGCGGAGACGTCGTCGTCGCCCGTGCCGCGTCTGGCGCACGCGAGGACGATGAGCTCGCATTTGCGGCTGCGTGTTGCGTGCGGCCGCTGCGCTGAGAGCAATCGGGGTAAAAATACCCCGTTGACCCGATCTTCCTCTGATTTGGGCTCGGCTTTGGGCTTGGGCCGAACCGGCCTGACCCAGGCCTGACACTAGGGATGGCAACGGATAGGATACCCATTATTTTTGCCCTACCCATATCCGAATCTAACTAATTTCTTTAATACCCATATTCGATTAACTACCCGAAATTTTTTAAACCTCTCTACCCAAACCCGACCCTAATAATTTTCTTACTACCTGATTATTAACCGGGTACCTGGTCAAATGTTAGTCAATCATTTTTCCCTAATCTCCCTCACCTCCCATTTCCCCCAACTCCAATCGACGCTCAGCCGCTCGCCGTAGATGGAGCCACTCGCCACCAATGGATTCTGCTCAAGCCTTGCCTCGCCATCCCTAGCTGTTGATACCTTGGTCCTCGCCACCCCTTGCTCCCTCCTTGCCGCTAACCTCACCCTCGCCGGTTTGCAGCCTCGCCTCACCTCACCACCTACGCAACCTCGTCTTGCCTCGCAGCCTTGCCTCTGCCGCCCTCCTCCACCGAGCGTTCGCCTCCCCTTCCACCGCCTTGCCTTTGTTTCGCCTTTCTGTCGCCGAGTGTTCGCCCGCTGCCTCCCTTCCGTTCGCCTCCTCTTCTGCTGAGCAGTGGTGAAATTGGGCAGAAGCAGCGGCAAAATCGAAAATAGGGTTTTTGAGAGGCAAGGCAACAAGAGTTGAATTTGATTTGATCTGGTAAGTGATAATAGGGTTAGTAATAGGGTTAAATGTTAATGAGTTTAGGGTTAGTGGGTTATAAGGTTAGTAAGTAATAGTTATATTTTATGTTTATAATATATATATATATATATATATATATATATATATATATATATATATATATATATACCCAACTCGGGTAGCATATGTATTATCTATATTCGAATCGAACCCAATTAATAGATACCCGATTATCTATAAATAGATTCGGATAGGGTGGGTACCCCTAAAATTACTACCTAACTGCCATCCCTACTTAACACTAGTTGATATTATGAGAGGGTTATCTAACTTGCTATATTATCCATAATGACTCTTTTTTATTAACTCCACACTATACTGAGGACTTGATTTACTCAAACCCTAATTGTTACGGCTATCCCAATAATAGGCTTGAAACAATGTGGTCGAGTTTAGAGGTTGGGTTTAAAATCTTATACCCCGACCTTGACCCTAACCCCAACTCATATGAGTTGAGATTTGCCCAAACTTAATAGAAAATCTAGTCAAATTGGATTTTTCACCTCAAAGTGAAGAAACACGAAGACAGAGCCACCAAGTCAAGAAACCAGAAACAGTAAGCATTTAGAAGGGGGCGAATAAGATGCCAAAAAAAATACTCGATATTCAAATTAAAAAATTAAATTAATACCCAAGTAGTGTCAAATTGGACCAACTGTGGACGACAATGCCAATGAATAAACTTGGTATTGATTATTATAAAAATATTTTACGTAATATTAACAATGAATAAACTTGGTATTGATTCATGTGAACCAATAAATTTAATGTAATCTGTCAGCGATTACCAAAAATAAAGAGGTGTTTTGTGAATACCTGGTCGCACGAGAACATTCGACCGTTTTGTTGCTGTCCTGAGTCTCCTGACCCCGTCGCGTGCGAAACCATACGCAAGGCGTGAGGCCGACCTCGTCGCTCGCTCGCTCGCCAGGCGCCTCCACCAGATCACAATAACCCTAACCTCTCTCCTCTTCCTGTTCCGATTCCAACTAGACCAGCCGCGCTCATCGCCTGTTCGATCTTATTTCCTCGTCTCTACGAATTGGGGCAATCCAACCCCATACCCGATTCGACCCTACAGCAACCTCGACAGAGGGAGATCACGCGCCACCAAGATCGATCGATCGATTGATCGAGCCCCCGAAATCTTCGTCCATGGCTACTTCAATCCAAACCCAAATCGATTCAGCTACTGCCGCTACGCCTCGCAAGCTCCCCATCAAGCGCAAGAAGACTCCCCAGCCCTCCCATGACCCTCTCCCCCCTGCCAGGCTCTCCTCCTCCTCCTCCGAACCCCACCTCCACCCCTCGTTCGATGATGATGATGATGAGGAGGAGGAGGAGGACGTTGACGACGCCGGCACTCAAGCCTCGGCCTCCGTCGGCGCTGGAGCCGCCCCTCCCTTCCGATTTCAGCGCGTGTGGTCGGAATCGGACGAGATCCGGTTCCTACAAGGCCTCCTCGGCTGCTGGTCGCAGGGCCTGGTCTTCCCCCGCGACCTGAATATCTTCTTCGACCGCTTCTCGGAGTCCATGCCGCAGCCGTACACCCGATCGCAGCTGTCCGAGAAGCTGCGCCGCCTGCGCAAGAAGTTCCGCGTCATTTCGACCCGCATAGACCGCGGCCAGGATCCCGCCCGACTCGCACCCCACGATCGTGACGTGCTCCACCTCTGTACCCGCCTCTGGCACCCCTCTTACGCTGCCACGTCTCCGTTCTCCGACTCCCTCACCCCCGGTTGCAGTGGAAACAAGCGCCGTCGCCCCAACCCCCGTGTCCCTTCCGTGCAGACCCCGCTTTCCATGCCCCCTCTTCCTACCGCTCCCGTGCCGATCGCAACACTTGCGCCTCCAGAGACGCCGCTTCCTCCTCGTCCTACGTTTGATGAAAAAGTTGGCTGCGTCACTGATAGCATCTCGGTAAAAGAGCAATCCCTTCCTTCAGTGAAGGAAGAGAATGAAGGCGTGGTGGTCGAGGAGATCAAGGAGCAGAGGTTCAGGGAGATCAAGGAGGGGGTTGAGGCGCCACTACCTGCCAACAGCGGTAGCGATGAGGCTGCTGGTGGCAAAGATGTGACGAGGCAGCTGATTGCTAAAACTGTCTTGGACGTGTTCGATGCATGTCTTGAAGAGCTTAAGGTGTCGCTTGCCGGGTCTCATTCTTCCAGTGCCACAAATCACGATGGCTTGGAGAAGAGATGGCAGGACCTGCGAGTCAAGGAGATGGACGTATTGGCTCGTCGCTTGAGGTTGGTTCTCGAGAGTTCCATCAAGAACTGAAATGAACGCATCATAAGTTAGAATCTTGTAAAGAGTAACAAATTAGCTGCCTCTCCATTAGTCTGTGTTTATCCCTTCCAGCACTTCTTTTTCATTTTGAATTACTCTTCAACTCTGTACACTACGATATCCCTAGTTCGTGCAGTTTCGTTTGTGCTTCTCACTTTCAAATGCTTCTTTGTGTTTGCAACAAGATCTAACTCCTCGTGATAACCGCGTGTGAATAATATTTCAAGAAAGTAGCATTTTGCAGCTGATTAATTGTTAGTTTCTATTTGTTGTGAATGTCTTTACGGTCACGTTTATTTTGATTTACTGTTCTGAATCTGATGGACTACTCTTCTGTATTACACATTTAGTGATGGAAATATGCAATTGCCATATTACTTATAGATAATAAAATTGTCGCTGTTCCATGGATGATTTTTATTATAATGTAGTTATCTGAAGGATGCAGCGTTCTGGATTGCTTAATTTCAAATGGAAAATGGAAATATCAGGTTAGGACAATCATTTTCCATAGTTGCTGAGTCTATCATTTCTGTCATTTACATTTCTTAATTACAGCATTCATCTGGGCCGGTTCATTGCTTCATTTGACTTGTAACATATTACTACTGAGATCTCCTTTTTATTTCCCATTGATCTGATTGCAAGATTGGTTAGTTTTAGGCCACTAAGACTCTACGAACCAAGGTTTCAAATACCGGCCAGAATCAATGTTCCTTATGTGCCAATTCGGACCAAAGCTCCAGTTCAAGCTTGCACCCGACGAGGTGCTCGCAGGAGGTAGACAAGCTTTCTTTCTTCCTCTACTTCTGCTTTTTTTTTTTTTCCAATTTCGCCTTTTTTATTCTTCACTTTCTTTTTTTTTCTTCTGTTGATGTATTAGTCATCGTTCCAACCGATAGTTGTATCACCCAGTATGGACTCTACTTGGGAACCATTTTTAATTGCATCACCCAATATCATTGCAAAGAAGTGTCAATAATATTTATGTATTTTCCAATCGCCTCAGGACTGCTGATATAACACTGGAAAGAGCATGAAGATAATATTGTGCTATATTTGCTAGGATCGAAAATAATGGTGAGAGAACAATAGCGATCTTAGCTGAACTACTTTGTGAGTTACCAATGCTTGTGCCTTGGTAATTTTGTTGTATGAACTGATGGTTATCTTTATCGTATCATACATTCTCCACAATATTGAGGTAGGGAATAGTTGTACGGCATCTCACGATCTCATCATTTACTTGTTATCGTAAGCTTAATCGCCAACTTTGTTTTCTTGCTTGATTTGATGTGTTCATGAACTTCCATCTAGATATTTTTAGTTATCCACGTCCTCAAGTTGATGTTGGTTTCAAAAGGTGTCGGTAGTATTTATCTCGTGAGTTAGATATCTGACGGATGTTTGCCTACACCTGAAGGTGTTTCAAAGAGTCGACTTAATTCGTAGCTCATAAGCATAAATTTGTCTCTTAATAATCACAGCGAACAGCACCCCTTGGACCTGTTTTATTGGAGAGGAAGAAAAAAAAAAAGAAGGAGAGTAAAAAGTAAAGAAAGAAAAATGGATGGGAAGAAAAATGATAAGGCTGGTAGCAAGGGAGAGGGAAAAAAATGTTTTCTCTGAGAAGAATACAAAAGGAGAGAGAAAATTGATCTATTTTTTTTTCAAATTAATATTTCCAATAGAAGAAAAATAAATTTTTTTTTTCCTTTTTTTTTTGTCCCCAATAAAACAGGCTATTAGAGAAACCTTATATCTAATTGTCTCAAATGCTCTCAAATTCAAAATATTTTAATCATCTCAGCCCGCTGTGCGTAGTTCTGGAGGAACATGGCTTATATTTTTTGCAATCGACAGCACCCTTGCTTAGTTCGGTCTGAAAATGAAATGAGCCCTTAATCTCTGTTTTGAAGAATGAAATGAAATTATCGTTGATGCTGAGCTCTCTGTGGGTGTGCATTTATCTTTAGGGGAGACTCTTGTCAGTAGAATACGTGGCCTTTTGGTGGGCCGATGACTTGGGCACTGAGAGTCACTTTACGTAACCTCCCTTGGGAGTGGTTCCGCTGTTTTTGAGACAGCAATTGTCAGGAGTTGTATATTAAGATTGTTAAGTGATGTAGCCACATTAGTAAAGTTAACACTAGCTCAATTTAAAACTCTTTCAGGAAAGAGTAGTCCAAACCCACTAAGTTGCCAAATTACTGGTGATTATTCACAGAATGAAACATGAGAGTAGCAAGCCAAAAGGAAAAAAAGAGAGAAAGAGAGAGAGTACAGTAACATTGCATCAATCGAAACCTTGGGTGAGAAATTTTAACTGATCTGACTAAACCAACTAACCAAGGAATCGGAGTCCACATAAGATGATCATCTTTGCACTGGAATCAAGAAGTTGCGTTGCTCCTCTCGTGGAACTTCTTCGCGAACGTCGCGGCCACCACAAGTGGAAAAGCAATAGTTGCATCACAATGAACCTGTTTGGTTTAAACGACAGGCGTAAGCTTTTGTTTGTTAGGACTTAGGAGGCCTAATTTGAGTTACTAGCTGTATCCTAAAACGCAGGGCAAAACAAACCTTGACTGCTTTAGCGCATTCTTTTATTTTCCCCCAGGAGATGGCCTCGTCGGGGCGCGCCCCGGAGTCGCTCCCGTCGAATTCCTGCGCGGTGTTGATGTAAACGGCGAAATCTGCGCCGTTGCGAAGCATGTTGGCGTTGCAGATGTGGTGCTTGGGGAGCCCCCCGCCGAGGATTATGATCCCAGTCGTTCTCTGCGCCGTGTGTATGGCTTCTCCATTCATTGCCCTCACATCTGCGTGGTTGTTCAACTCTGTGATGCATGAGCGTAGGGAAATGACCAAAGGAACTTGTTGAGCAAGAAAAAAAGCCAGCACCTTGAACAATGTCAACAACTAAACTAGGATTATTCTGCACCGAGTGACAGAACAACATGTCCCCCAAGGATCCATCAGTCAACGCTGGGCAGTATACGGGGATGCCATTCTGTTCAAGTTTATCAAATCAACTCACGCTCAAATTTAACTCAACTAATTACTAATCCCTGCTCTGTTCTAGAAAATTAGACAAGTAATCAGTATCACCTTGTATGCCCAATACAAGTAGGAGCTTTCATCATTTATCTCTTTGCCAAGGCGAGCAATCACTTTGGATGGAGTCCAAAGCACACCCTGTGAACATCAAAATCTGTGAGGACAAAGATTTCAAGGCACAATTGACTTTTGACTCCAAATAAGTAGGGGCAGGTAAGTGTCAATGCAGTCAACTTATTAATACTTTTTCTAGTCTGCTTATTTAGTAAGAAACATTATTTGATGCAGCAGTAGTGCACCGCATGCCTGTCGTTGACCAACCTGCGTGGATTGTTCAATCAGCATCTTGTCTAGAATTGGCATGATCCACTCTTCAAATTTGCAGTAGTTGTCATTAGGGACGAGCAGGTTCCCAATCCGGTTCAGTGCTTTGGAACGCAGGTAACCCCCAGGCAAGGAGAAGTTACCCTTGTATGTGGGAGCAAGGCATTTGATTAGGTCTTCTTCTATGCCCCCCGCAGTTGTGACCAATACTTCAACCTAGACGTTTCATAATCTTATAAAGGGATCTTTCAAAGGATTTTAACTAGGGTTATCTGGTGAAACTCAGTGAAGTGGTAATTACTAAGGAATAGCTGCTACTCACCATCCGGTGCTGAGCCAGAAAGCGGATGGTCTCCCGAACGCCGGAAGAAATCAGGTTGGAAGTAAAGCCCAGAAAGATTTTGCACTTGACGGCCTCCTTGCCGTCCGCCGCCTCCTCGTTGGTCAGCCTCCAATCTATCTGCATTGTGTATGAACATCCCAACCCTAAACAACGACTACGAATTGACGGCAACATACAAATTAAGAAGAAATTGAGCGGGCGATTGACCATCTGGTTGACGACGTCGATGGCGTCGCCGAGGTTGGTGGCCTGGAAGCCGGTGGTGGACATGGAGCCGAGGAGGGCCAAGAGGTCGAGCCCGCAGCCAAAGTCGTAGCCGGCGACCGGCGGGAACTGCGCTGCCTCCAGGGAAATGGACGGCTTGAACAACACCGATCGCACCGCCCCCAGCGCCTTCCGGTCCCGATTCTCCCCGGCTGGGCCGTTCCCGTTCGCGCTGCCACCTTCCATCTCTTCTTCTCTACGCTTGAGGATCGGAACAAGAGGACGACGAGGAGGCGACGCGATGGGCTTCCGTCTCCTTCCTCTTTTTATACAAAAAAAGATCTTCTGCTCCGCCTCCGCGCAGTGAGATAAAATTATTCACTTTTCTTTACTTTTGATTTCTCATTAAATCGGAGAGAAAAATGAGAGAATTAAAACGTTACTTGCCGCCAAAAAAGAGCGCCGTCGCCGACACCGCATTCTCCCGCCACACTCGCCACTCGCCGCCGTGTTTCACGTTACACGTTATGATACTAATTTAATCTACAAATCAAGCATTAAAAAACAAGAAAAGATATCCAACCTAACCAGCAATTATTTAAATAAAATAATAAAGAATTGGGCCCTAACTGCAATTTTACAATAAAGAAGTGCAAGTAGGAAGGAAGGATCCGAAATCCGAACCTAGATGGATTTTTGAGAAACAGAAGCGGTACCCATGCTCCGTTGGCGAATGGCTACACGACGAATCGGATGAAACTGGGCGGCGGGTCCGCCAAAACCCAATCCACCCCTTTACTGCACGCAAGCGCAACAGAAAACGCCAACGTAGGGATGCTGAGAGGAAATTAAAAAAAAAATCTGAACTGGTGACTCCTGTGCAGAACAATTTAGTTCCATCCAAATTGAGCGCAAATCATTTTAAAACATTTTTAGTTACTCTCGTCTATTTTCTTTTCTTTTAATTCTCTTTCATCTAGGATGACAGCGGGTAAGGTACTCATATTTTTTATGCTATTTATATCCTAATCCGAATAACTATTCTACTACTCGTATATGAATAACTACCCGTTTATTTTTTAGAACCTCTACTTATACCCTACCATATTAAAAATTTAACTACTCGTTTAATACCCATAAATACCTGACTTAAATATCTATCTTATTAAATTTCAACTTATATATATATATATATATATATATATAGTTATCCGATTAATATTCGAGTACCTGACCCTATAATACCCTAATAATGATCAAAGATAAAACGAGTGCCGCAAACCCGAATAATATATTGAAAAAAGTATATATTTATATACATATATATAATCGGATTTGGGTAGTGGGTATCCATCCTATGCTACCCGAGTCGAACTCGGGTAGCATATGCACTACCCATACCTTACTCAAACCCGAATAACAATTACCTGTTTACCTTTAAATGGGTTTGAATAGAGCGGGTACCCGCTACATTGGTACCCAATTGTCATCTCTACGTTCATCCTAATGCCACTAATGTCGATGTGGCACATAACAAGGATCGATTAGGGTGAGAGTGACTTTGCGCACAAATTGCAAGGAATCAACGTCGGAGATGAGAAGGCATTTATCTTTGAAAGGAAAGAAAAAAAAAGAAAAGCAAAATTATTTCTACCATATTTATTTGGAGAAAAATAAAATTGTAGAAAACATTGAAACAAAAATATCTCAATTTTTTTTCTCATTATCAAACTATAACACAATCTTTCTTTTTCCACTAGGCTAATAGGCTAATAGCTTGTGCACGTGCTATGCGAATTTTTTTGGAGTTTATCTAAATTAAATAAATTGGATAGCTTTAAAAATACTCAATATGCTAACGTCTCACCAATAGATATAAAGTAAGCATAATCCACCCCTCAACTCTCACATGTGAAAATAAAAAATAGTGGACTTTTTGTTCTTAAGCACAAAAATCTTATCTAATCTTAAAAAATATCGGCAATTTTTTAGTCGCTATAAATTAGCGGCCATTCTCTAGGCTTGCGCAATTTTATGTTTGGAGAGGACAAGCGTGAATGGATTGATCCAAATGTGGAAGGATGGAGTACAAATCAATGATTAAAAAGGAAGCACAACAGTGAGCTGGAAAGACAAAATAATTATACTGATGGATTTTGGGGCGATTGTGTTGGTGTACGTAGGGACGGGCCCGCCCGCGAGCCTGGCCCACACTGACAAAACTCGAGCTGAGCAGCTCAGTATGATTTTTTTTTTTTCTTGTTCATCCGTCGATGGGCCGTTCAAGGTGGGCTGGAGCCCACCTGTGATTTCCCGAAGGATGGGCTGGGTTCTAATCGAGCACAAATGTACAAGGGTCGTGATAAAGTAAAAAAGTATGAGCATTTATTTGATATAATTGAGAAAATTAGAGATTTTTAACTATTAATATCTGTAATTTAATTGGTAGAAACAATTAATATCCCATATATATAATAACATAACCCTACACTCCACCACTCTTGTAGTGCATTTGGCCATTTGTTATTCTTAGTAAAAAATACTATATATTTCAAAAATATATATATAATATAATCATTGGATTAGGTAGGTCTACTTTATAAGGCATAAACAAAAAAAAAAGTTCAACAATAAAAATACTATTGTTCATCATTATCATAAATAATAAAGCATATTATTCTAATTTATTTTTTAATTTTATTTATTATCTTATCTTATATTAATTAATAATTTCCTTCATGCAAGTTAATTAATATAATTAAGATGAACATGCCAAAATATTTTTTATTCAAGATCATGATATTGAGGATTGGATTAGTTCTGTAGATAAAAGTTGTTGCCTTCTCCAACTTGCCATGTTACATAAGCAAGCAGGTCAAGTCTCCATGTCGATTAGAGAAAGAGATGAACACGTTTTGATTACTCTTTCTAACGTGTCAGCATGAGGTCAAATCAGTGGCGGCTCACTTCTCATTCCCCTTATTATTGTTATATAATCTGATCCTGTTTTCGCTTTCAATTCCTACCCGGGGTACTCCCTTCTCGAGGCGGACGAGGTCAAGCGGATGGGGGTGCGGCGGCTCGCCCGCTGCAGTCGGCCCAGCTGCTCGAACCAGGGAGGCTCTACTTCTTGGTGGAGCTCCCCCGGCGCGGACTCAGAAGAGCCCTCTCCGAGGCGAACCGGACCAGCGCCGCCGATCGGCTCGATGGACTCAAGCTCGCGCGGCGCCGGTCCTCCTCGGACGCGTCCCGCGCTGTCGCCGCTGCCGCCAAGGACGATGCTATCCGGTTGAGGGTGCGGCTGCCCAGGGCTCGCCTGGCGGAGGTGGTGGGGGGGAGCAGGGACGAGGCGGAGGTGGCGGAGCGGATCGTGGCGCTTTGCTTTGAGGAGAAGGCGGAGGTGGCAGCGCCGCACGCAGGGCGCTCGCCGGCAGCAAGGAAAGAGGTGAGTGTTTTGCTCTCGATCAATTTCCTGCATGCGTAACTGACGGCGCTGATCACTTTATCATTGATAACGATACGCCCAATATTTCAAATTTAAGTTGATTTAGGATTCTGTCCTCATTGGCCAACAATTGACTGAAGTAAATAATAATAATAACAATTTATTTACTAATTAATTGCCAAAGGATCTAGATTTTACAATATTGATCAAGAAATTGACCATAATTAAAAAAATGTCTTATTATTTATTTAATTTTGATGGAATAATTTAAATGATATTATTAGTTGATGTATAAAAAAGAAATGTGTATGTGAGTCTGTGACAGAGAAGAACAAGATTCAAGGCAATTGCAGAGGAGCCGAAGCAATGAGCATCATCGAAGAAGATAATCTATTTATGTATATTCTACCACTAATGACTATGATTTTGTAATATAATGGGTCATTGTGAAGTTGTTATACTTGTTAGTTATCACACTTTTCAGTGGATTTTTTTTTAAGTTCGAGAGTAATTTTGTTCTATAGAAAACTCCTCAATTTTCAATGAAGAATAATCATGCATAATTGTATTTGTGCGACCTCACGGTTGAGTTCTGATTATACGAGATTTTATCGGGATTTAAAATTTTATAATGATTAATGTAGTACGTTGACAAGTAAAGAAGTTAAAAATATTTTCTTTGTTGTAATTTAAAAAAAAAATGATGTAAAACCTATGAGTAATTTTGCCTTTTTCAAAATTAGAGTTTCATTTTATTTGGTAGTTGATTAGACTAATCTAGAAATTAATTGGCGTAATTAGCTTATAAAACTAGGTTGAATGAGATGTAATTGGTGGAGATAAATTATAGGAAAAAATTAATTTGTGAGAAAATTCGAGTGGCATTGTACTACTCTTTCTCTTGATTTCTAGCTTCACTGTAGCGTATGTGTCACATGCACGAGTTTGACACGTTATATATTTTTTTTACATTTTAATTATACAAATAAATTAACATATGATGTGAGCTCGGGTATTCAAGATAGTTTCTCATTATAAGAAGCTAAATTATCATTATCAACTAAGAATATATACTTTGTCCCAAATAAATTAGCTTTGACCAAACATTTAAATGCCGAAATTTGTCATAATGACAAAAGCGTTGGTCAACTATTGAACGATGATGAAGGCAGCAATATGCCCCTAACCCCGACTTTAATTCAGAGCTTGACCATGTCCGGGATGTCAAATGGGTAGCGGTCGATGCAGTCGGTCCATGGCCCATCGATCGGCGCCTTGATGGTCCGCAGGCACTTCCAGACCGCGCTGTTGCACTTGAACCCGCTACCGAACCCGATCTGCCAGACCCGGTCGCCGCGCCGCATCCGACCCTTGGCCTCGATGTAGTTGAGCTCGTACCAGAGCGAGCTGCTCGACGTGTTCCCGAATCGGTGGAGCGCCATCCGCGACGCCTCCACGTGCTCCGCCGACAGCTCCAGGTTCTTCTGCAGCTCGTCGATCACCGCCCGCCCCCCCGCGTGGATGCAGAAGTGCTCGAACGCCAGCTTGAAGTCCGGAATGTACGGCTTCCACTTGGGGTTCACCAGCTTCCGCCCCATGAGCATCAGGAAGAAGAGTAGCTGCTCCGACAAAGGCAGCACCAGCGGCCCGATCGTGGTGATATTGGACTTGAGCGCCTCGCCGGCGATCGCCATAAGGTCCTTGGAGAGCGAGATCCCCGAGTGGCCCTCCGGGTCCTCCTCCTGGTACACACACCGGTACGCACGGTCGTCGGCTCCCTTGTGCGTGCGCACCACGTGCGCGAGGCGGTACTTGGCGCGCCGCGCGTCGCGGCGGCGGTTGGAGAGCAGGATGGCGGCGGCGCCCATACGGAAGAGGCAGTTGGGCAACAGCATGGCGCGCTCGTTGCCCTTGTAGAAGTTGGGGGTGATGATCTCGGTGGAGACGACGAGGGAGAGCGAGCTGGGGTGCACCTGGAGCAGGTCGCGGGCGAGGTCGACGGAGATGAGCCCGGCGCTGCAGCCCATGCCAGAGAGGTTGAAGCTGCGCACGTTGCTGCGTAGCTTGTAGTGGTTGATGATCATGGCGGAGAGGGAGGGCGTGGGGGAGAAGAGGCTGCAGTTGACGACGAGGATGTCGATGTCCTTGGCACGGAGGCGGGTCTTCTTCATGAGGTCGTCGATGGCGGAGAAGAGGACGAGGCGGGCCTCGGCACGGGAAGCCTCCATGGTGGGGCAGGGCGGGATGTAATGGTTGGCGGGCGGGAGGCAGGTCTCCTCGCCGAGGCCAGAGCGCTCGAGGATCCGCATCTGGAACTTCACGCTGCGTGCGTCCGAGTTGATGAGGCGCAAGTGCTCTATGAAGGTGGAGAAGGGGACGCGGCACGTGACGGGGGGCTTGAAACATGCGTAATCCACCAGGTACACTGGCCGCGGCCCCGACATGAAGTAGACCGTAACGGCGAAGACGAGGACGACGAGGGAGCAGAGGGCGTGGACGAGGTCCAAGTGGCTGGACCGCCACAGAGCGGCGATCTCCCCAGGGCCGAGCCTGGCCAGCTCGAGCGATACGGCCATCATTACCGGCACAAGAAGGAAGGCGAGGAGGTTGTTGACCAAGTACTGGTAGCCGAGCTTCACGTAATTGAGCTTGACCGAGCCGGAAAGCCCCCGCGACGGCGGCGGCGGCATGGTTTCTGATATCTACTTAATTAATTAGTTATCCGTGATAGATTAATGGAGGGAGAATGGGAGAGAGTGTATTAATTTAAAGAGATGGTGGCGATATGAATAATGAATGTGATGAGATTAGCTGGCTGGGGGAAGAATTAATGCAGAGCTGCTCAACAACCGTCAGCCGTTGAATGGTGGCGCAGCCCCTGCCTGGTTTTTCCAATCCTCTGCCTCATACTTTCACATCAAGAGTATTAACGGGAAAAAAAGTCCGAGTAGGGACCTAAAGAAGATCCCGATTTAAGGATCGAAACATATTTAAAAAATAATAATAATATCACGATTATTTACTCATTTAGAGTTATCTAACGTACTAAAATTGTTGGGAACTAAATCTTATAGGATAAAAAAAAATTCGAAAAGTATGATAGAATTTATACTATATTACTAGCACATATTCTATTATATTTTTTGCTTTTTTTCCTCATCGTATAAGTTTTCATTGGCGACAATTTTAATACCGTTGGATAGCTTTCGATAAGTAGATCATCATAATATTTTTTTTATTTTTAAATATGCTTAGACTCTTAAATTGAGATTTTTTTTTTTTTAAAATGCATAGTCCTGCCCCAGGCAAATGCTTGGCGGGGTACGTCGTCTGGGTAGCTCAGACTGCAGCAGACCGAGGAAGAGAGGGGTTGGTGGTTGGCACGATACGCCGAGTTGCTTGGAGCGTCAGTGGGACTGTGTGTTTGTTCTTCATTGCTACTCTACCCCGTTTGGAGGGGAAAATCTCCATAATTATAGGACCCAGTTAGATTTTGCTGCTGACTACACGTGGCGTGGACATCATATGTGGTCAAAATCCAAATAGATCCCCGACCAAACAACTCAGCTGAGCTGGACTTCGCCATCGGGAAAGCTGGACGGTTCAGGTCAACCTCAAGAGGTTGACCTTACGAATGGGTGTCGGCTGATGTCAGCGTTGAGCAAATCAGGTAAGGGTTAGAGGAATTAAAATAAAAATGATTAAAATGCTGTAAAAGTAAATTTTGGAAGAAAAAAAAAATCCAACCTATAATGTTTATTATCGAATTTTAACTGAAGTTTTGGATGGAAAATAGAAATCAATCATTCGTTCCCCCACACAATTAATTAGGAATAGTTGACAATTATTTCTAAAAGTAACTTTCAGGATAGTAACGAGGAAAAATTTTTTAGCCTAACTTTTTAAGAAGCATTGATACATTTGGGTAAAATATATTTTTAAAAATATATATATATATAAAATAATCTACATGTTATAAGCTATCTAATGTACCAATATCATCATGAATAAATTTATCCATAATAAAAAAATTAGCACTTTAAACATATTAAAAAAATTATTTATTACTATAGTAAATTTTTTCTACTATGTTTAAAATGTTAATTTCTTATATGAATAAATTTATTTACAATAATATTAATACCATTGATAGCGTAAAACGCATAAAGTATTTTCTAATTTTTTTTTAAAAAAAATATTTTTTACCCTAAAATTATTAATACTTCTTAAAAAATTAAGCAGAATTTGCTCTAGTAACCCCACTGCGCAGAAAATGAAGAAAGCCTAGGAATCTTAATGAGGACAGAAATTATGTTTCTTTAAATACAAAAGAATTATTCAAAAATCAATTGATTGTAAAAAGAATTATTCAAATAAAGATCATTATTCTATAGTTTAAGGATGAGCAAGCTATAGTAAAAAAGGGCAGAAATTTTGATTGAACGAACATGAAGCCGTTATTTATGAGGTAATTAATATATTAATGCTATTTTTTTTAGATGAAATTCATAGCAAAAAAGAAGAGTATATAAAATAAATTTATTAAATTTTGCTATTAAATTTAATGTATTTTTTTTCCCATATGGATTTCGTTTTTTTTGTCCCCTCACGTAGGGTTGTCTATTCGGTTCGGACCGAATCGAACTAAATCGATTAAGGGATAAATCAAACCGATTTCATTTCGATGGTAACAATCCGAATCTGAACCGAATTACTCTCAAACCGAATAAGGACCGAACCGATTAATTTTATTCGGTTCGGTTCAACCCGATTAAAACCGAATAAGTCTTATTTTATAAATTTAATTTTTTTTTTTTCGTTAGGGACTTAGGACGAAGGCCAAAGCGAATGGCAAAATTGGAATGAAAGATTAATGTATAGGGGTTACGGATTATTAGATTAGGGAAAGGCTGAATCCGAATGTGAGTATTCAGTTAGGGGTTCTTTTTTAATTTTTAAAATGGAGTCAACTCTTATTCGGTTTGAACCGAACCGAACCGATTAAGGGCAAACCGAAACCGAACTGAATTAAGATCGATTTCACCCATAATGAACCGAATCGATTTAGATTACTCAAAAACCGAACCAAACCGACTTTTTCAGTTTGGTTTATTAGGTTGAACCGATTAACCGACACCCCTACTCGATACAATCTATTCATGGTTTATTATCATTTGATCCATGATTATTTGCTGGGCTTTCTTATTCCTTCCGTTGTGAACGATTTATAGGTTAGAACAAAGGTTGGAAAGAAGTCGACCTTCCACGATGTCCATCAATTGATACGATCTATGCATAACTCACCATCACAGCTAACCCACTGTGCACTCTCTCTTTTTCCACTAGTGGAAGGGTTGCAAATAACTCAACCTTCCATGATGTCCACCGATTGCTCTCCCGACGTTTCTTCCAACGCATGGAGTGTCGCTCTCGGAACAAATGAAATACAGTGCCGACGTTTTTCTCGATGAGCGAGCACAGTGATTCTCTCATATTTACTCTCATAATCAAATTAAGAAAACGCCGACGCTTTTGTCTCGATTAACACATTCCAGCCCCACAGCATTTATATTATTGTTTTGCATTTCACATCATGTTAATTCCACTCAAATTCTCTCATTTTTCATTTGAGCACGAGGAATTAATTAATTGTTTCATTTCCATCTCGGAATCTTCTTCGTTAATTTAATGTCGGGCAGTCATTGCTAATTAAATAGTCAAATGAAAATTGAATCATTTTCTATGCGAATTAATTGAAGAAGTGGAGTGCACACATCAAACAGTTGTTAAGCTTTGGAATCAATTGACCATTCCAAAGCCTAAATCGAATTTGTGTTCATTTTCATGCAAATCACCTGTCAAAAGGACAATTTTTTATATTTTAACCCGCACGATACACAACGTGTCAGGCCCGGTTCAGGGCGGTTCAGCCCAAGGCCCTGGGCCTGACCCAAGCCCAAACCCAGGCAATGAAGGAGGACAGCGGCAGGACAAAACCTGGTCAAAATCTAATTTTGACCACCTCGGCAGCGTCTTCTTCTCCGCGCGAAGCGGACTTTGGCAAAGGCGGACGCGCTCGTAGATGGTGTCGTGGCGAGCGGAGCGGAAGACGCGGATCGACGGACGAGTCGGCGGGAGACTCAGGTAACATCTTCGGCGGCATGGCGGCGTAGGACGTGGTCCACGCGATAAAGATGTAGCTTCGTTCCCTATAAGACTCGTTGCAGGGGTGGCGAGGTAGAGGGAGAGCGGGAGCGCTGGGGAGCGCCACTATCTCCGGCGACGGCGAGGGCGCCGTCGCCCTTCCAGGGCAGGGGCCCTGATGCCGCCAGAGGGCGAAGGTCGGCGCGGAGGTGCCGACGAGAGAAAGAGAGAAACAGAGCGAGTGATAAGAGTGAATGTAACCGGCGTCTAGAGAGACGACCGACGAGGGAGGGATGGGGGTGCCGGCGACGGGGGTCGTCAACGTTGAGAGAGAAGCTTTGTACAAAGTTTCCATGGTTAATATGAAGCTTTCCGGTTACTCCCTGATTCCTCTGTATCGGCGTGTTCTCGGCTCGCGGCGGCGTGCTTGTGGTGGTTTCGAATGACGGCGGTGATCGTTGAGTGGCGGACGAAAGCTGAAGGGGACGGGCGCGATCTCCTTCCCTTCCCAGCCGGTTGCAGAGCGTGGTGGCGCTCGACAGCGGTGGCAACGCGAGCAACTACACGAAGAAGACGACGCGCGATCGAACGAATTGGGCGTTCGAATCGAGGCGAAGTCAACAGAGTCGGCGGTCAACGTGAGCGAATTCGAATGCAGCAGAATCGATTTAGAGCGCTGATGTCACGGTGGCGTCAGCAGCGGAGGTTTACACACGCGGCGAAGTCGATCGAGGGCTCACGTCATGCTGACGTCAGCAAAAGCATAATTTTGACCAGCAGGTCATTGGAGGAAGGGAAATTAGGGTTTTCCGGACTTTCCTGATTTGGGAAAAGAAATTGGCCGGAAACCCTAGGGATTTCACGCATCCGGTGTTCCGCCGGACGGCTCTAAGAAGTGGATAAGAGCCAATTTTAGGCCGATCCGATCGGGGCGTGACACGACGTATAGTATAGTATTACACAAAGTGAATTGAGAACCTATCAAATGATTAAAAATTATAAAGATTAACTTATAATAGTTATACATTTTGATATACTAATTTGTAGATTTTATGTAAATTATAGCAGAGTTATAATATGAGAAATCTATATGGTTCGAATGGGTCTTCAAGATAGTTATAGAACCTATCATGATAAAAAAAACAATTATTATAAATTGTTTGGATTGATTTGTAATTTATAAATTGACATAGCTAGTCCTATTATACTTGCAAAGTTTAGCTCATGTTCAATGAAAAATTTAGATAATTTTAATATTGACCATACATAAGCCTATATTGATTCTATTCTAATTTAATCTCATATGAAGAAATTTTGCTATGTTATATAAGATTTAACTAGCTTATTATCTTGGGCTTAATTATTTTTTTAATTAAACTATTATTTCAATCTCTTTAAATTAATAAGTCAATTTTCTCGTTAAGGAGATGCATCACAACTACCAAATGCTACAATATAGTACTACTTAATGGACATGTGAGAGTGTAGGTCGAGACATCTCATCGTACAAATTTAAGATTGCACCCTACCTAGCAACGTGGGCATGTATAAAAGGACTATATTGATTTTTTTTTTCTCAATTTTTTTTAATGTGTAAAAGTAACAAATGTTACATTATGATGGTGTCAATCGATCATTGTCAATCATGCATCAAGCCTCGAGTGATCTTGATTTTTACAAGTCAACAAATAGAAAAACATATATTTGTGGCATTATTTAGTTTATGATTTTCTTGCAAGATTATAGGAATTTATCATGCTTGAATCACTTTAATTCACTAAATAGATAAAATCAATTGAACTAATCAAATATAAATAGCCTTTCTTAGGGAGAAATCTCAATTAGATTGAGTCAATTAGTATGTTTGAGCTTGCCTAATTGTAGGTTTGACCCAATTGAGAGATTAATTTTTCATGCATCACTTGGTGTCACTCAAAATCATCAAGTACTTTCACTTATTTATGTCTTCAATTAATTTTTTTTTTTTTTGGCATAAGTAATGAGAGTGAGTTCGACTCTCAAAATCAACAATTAAGATCTTTATTAAAAAAATATTTTTTTTAATCTTCAAACCTTGATACTTACAAGTTGATGCATTTTGTCAAACACATATACGTGTGAAGTGAGATTTAAAATATCATCTTTTTGAAAATAACCTCCTTTTCCAATCATATATTAAATTAATCATTCAAGAGAGATTTTACTCCTTAACATCTGCAGTAAGACCGAACGTTTTGATTCAAGATGATGATCTTGAGGATTAGATTAAATCTGTAGATCAAAGTAGTTGCCTTCTGCTACTTGCAATGTTACATAAGCAAGCAGATCAAGTCTCCTGCATGCTGATTAGAGATAGAGATGAACATGTTTGGATTACTCTTTCTACGGTGGCAGCATGCAGCATGATGTCAAATCAGTGGTGGCTCAATTCTCATTCCCTTTACTATTATTATATATTGTGATCCTGTTTTCGCTTTCAATTCCTCCCTGCAAGAACAAGAACTCAACTGCATGGGGAACGCAATAGGCGCCACGAGGAAGAAGACGACGTCCAAGGTGATGAAGCTCGACGGCACTGTCGTCCGGCCGAGGCCGCCGGCCACGGTCGGCAGCGTGCTGCGGGACTACCCGGGGTACTCCCTCCTCGATGCGGATGAGGTTAAGCGGATGGGCGCGGAGGCCCGCCCGCTGCACTCGGCCCAGCTGCTCGAGTCGGGGAAGCTCTACTTCTTGGTGGAGCTCCCCCGGCCCGTCCTCAGAAGAGCCTTCTCCGAGTCGAACAGGACCAGCGCCGCCGATCGGCTCAAGGGGCTCAAGCTCGCGCGGCGCTGGTCCAGTTCGGACGCGTCGCGCGCTGTCACCGCCGAGGGCGGTGCGGTCCAGGTGAGGGTGCGGCTGCCCCGGGATCGTCTGGCGGAGGTGGTGCGGGAGAGCAGGGACGAGGCGGAGGTGGCGGAGAGGATCGTGGCGCTTTGCTTCGAGGAGAAGGCGGAGGTGGCGGCGCCGTATGCAGGGAGCTCGCCGGCGGCAAGGAAGGAGGTGAGCGTTCTGCCCGCGATCACTTTCATGCATGCGTAACTGACGACGCTGATCACTTTATCATTGATAACGATACGCCCAATATTTCAAATTTAAGTTGATTTAGGACTCTTTCCTCATTGGCCAACAATTGCCTGAAGTAAAATAATAATAATAATTTATTCACTAATTAGTTGCCAAAGGGCAAAGGATCTCGATTTTACAATATTGATCAAGAAATTGACAATAATTAAAAAATTGTCTTATTATTTATTTAATTTTGATGGAATCATTAAAGTGATATTAAAAGAAATGTGTATATGTCAGAGAAGAACAAGATTCAAGGCAATTGCGGAGGAGCTGAAGCAATGAGCATCATCGAAGAAGATAATCTATTTATGTATATTCGACCACTAATGACTATGATTTTGTAATATAATGGTGTCAGTGATCATTTTGAGTTGATTTTTTTTGAGTTAGAGAGTAATTTTTGTAAATATATGTTCTTTTATGTTGTTAAGGTATCTCCTGAATGGCAAGCCCACAAGCAAAGTCTGACTTCGTTATTTTACTTATTTTTATTTGTTCTAGAAGCCCAAAGCCCAGAACCTTCCCCCCCGCTCCTCCCGTTTTAAATAATTTTTCCTCGGCCTACTCGGTTACTTGTTTGACCTCTTCTCCTTCCTTCGTCGCTGCGTTCCCTCCCAAGTTTGATCGCTCCAATCCAATGTTGGTTCGCGAAAAGCCGTCCAAGCCGGCAGACAGCACGTAAAGCAACCCCCCTCTCTCTCTTTCTCTCGCTCTGCACATCCGGCAGTCCGACCTGGCAATGATCGTATCCTCCGGCATCGAGTGCGTCTTCTGCCTCGGCTGTACCCGCTGGGCCTGCCGCCGTTGCGCCCGCGTCGGCGCCGACGACAGTGCCACCTGGCCCACCGCCGCCCCTGACGAGTTCGCCCCCGTCCCCCGAGCCTGCCGCGCCGTACTCGCCTCCTACGAGGAGGACCTTGCCCACCCCCGATGGGCTCCCGATCGCCCCGGCGGCTACCAGATGGACCCCGCCGGCATCGTCAAGCGCGCCTCTTACGCCGACACGCGCGGCCGCTGCCCACCCTACCTCCTCTACGTCGACCGCGCCGCACGCGAAGTCGTCCTCGCTGTCCGCGGCCTCAACCTCGGCCGCAACGCCGACTACCGCGTCCTCCTCGACGATCCGCCCGGATCCCAGCCCTTCGATGACGGCTTCGTCCATCTCGGTCTGCTCAAGGCAGCAGTCTGGCTGCTCAATCGCGAGGCCGACACCTTGCGCCGCCTCCTGAAGGAGTGCGGGCGAGAGTACGACCTTGTGCTGGCTGGGCACTCGCTTGGGGCTGGCATTGCAGCCCTAATGGCCGTGGTGGTCGTGAACCATCTAGACCAGTTTGGAGGGCTTTCGAGGAGCCAGATACAATGCTACGCCATCGCGCCGGCAAGGTGTATGTCGCTGAACCTTGCGGTGAAGTACGCGGACGTGATCCACTCCGTCGTATTGCAGGCAAGTAAAAAAATCTCGTCCCCCTTCTTCCCTATGTAATTTTGATTTGCGAATGAATGTCTTAGGATTAGGCCAAGCAAACTGATTCGCCAGATAAACCCCAATGTATTTTGTAATTATGAAATTAAACTTCAACCACATGTGTTTTTTTTCCCTTTCTTTACCTGCAAAACTATTATCTCTTCACTTCTCCTGTCCTTCAAAACTCCCGTGAGTTCTTGCTGATGATTTGATTTCTTTGATCCCTTATTCCTTCCTGCGGACCTTTCAATTTATTAGTTTAGAACTAATCAATCAATTGTCCTTGTAAGTTTTCAAAAAAAAATTGTCTTTGTAAGGTGATCGGTTCCTTCCCTTTATTACCTACTAACATGTGAGTCGACATAACTGATAGATATGTACAACAGAAATCAAGTTTTGCGGAGGGTCCCTCATTTTTATTTTAAAAATATTTTTTTAATTTTTTTTTAAAAAAAATATAATATACATCAAGATCTATATAATGGTATATATATTAGAGTATTTTAGATTATGTACTTTTTGTCTTATATGTAATTTTGTATAGGATATTTTAGACGTATACAAGATCTAAAATACCTCAATATATATACTATTGGATAGATCTTGATGTATACTATATTTTTTAAAAAAAATATTTAAAAAAATATTTTTTAAATAGAAATGAGGGACCCTCCGCAAAATTTGTGCCCCTCCGCAAAAATTTTTCCGGTTAATTACAACTTCGGTACTGCTTCATTTATGAAATTCATATTTTGCCATCATTTTGATATATTTTCTCCTTCCTACTTTAAAGCTGAATTTCGTCAAAGAGAACTTGGAAGTCATCTATAGATTGTGTCAATTGTTGATCTCAAGCGCTTGCAATTCCATATTCGTTCACTTTTCCTTAATGGAAAATACCTTGGTCAACTATGTTGGTGCCATTTAATAGGTTATTGTTAAAAGTCAATTTATTAATGTTTAAAATAGTGAAATATAACTAGGCGTAAATGCTGTTCTTCCTATGCTGGTATACACTGCACAATATTCTCTAAAGTAATTTTCTAAAACATAAATTCTATATTTCCAGGATGATTTCTTGCCCCGAACACCGACACCTTTGCATCATATTTTTGGGTCTATTTTCTGGTAAGCAGTGCTCTTCAAAATAGTCAAAGTATGACTATATTGATTTCCATATCTGTTCCAGAGGTGATTTAGTATAATAATGATTTTCCAGTAAAGCAAAGTTCATTGCAGAATAATTAACACATTTTCTGCTTTTTCACAGCTTGCCATGCTTATTATGCGTAGTTTGCATGAGAGATACATTTATTTCTGAAGATAGAAAGCTGAAGGATCCAAGAAGGCTCTATGCTCCTGGTCGAATGTATCATATAGTGGAGCGCCAATTTTGCAGGTATCAATCCTTGCTATCACTGCCAAAGTCTTAATAGAATATATTGTCCCTATTCAATTCCTTTAATCTCAAATTGTTGGAATGAAGGAATATTTTGTGAGTTCACATAATCCAACACTTTATAGAACGCCCATCATCATGATATGTTCAAATGCCCTCTTTTCAATCGAATAATTCTTTCATGTGGATGAGGCACGATTTTAAAAATCATTCCACACTGCCGGTCTGACCCATTACTGATACATGGCATAAGGTTAATACCAATTCAGTACCATGTAAAAGTATATATATTATATATACATAATATTAAGTTGGGATGTACTGACTAGCACCATATATCATTATATATCGATCCAAATTTGGATCATACCAAAATAGAAAACATTGGGTTGAGCAAGCCTCTAACCATCCTCTCGCTTGTAATGGTTCAAAACATCACTATGGTTGTGTGGGGCTTGGGAAGCAAAAATCATGCGTGAAGCTCCTTTTCAATTCTTGAACTTCTTATTGGAATATGATAATTTCTATACATACAGCAGCATACACATTACAAACTTATCTCTTATACCCTTGGAAGAAAAAGGTGTCAGTTACTCATCAAGTAAAGATGAGCTATTGATCAAAATCTGAGATACAATCCTGCCTTTTTTTGAAAAATTATGTCAAACTTGCTACCGTCTTGCTTGAAAAATCTTTTGATTTATTGTAATTGATATCAGTATATCAGACTATTGTCTTAAGATACAAATGCTGGAAAGAAATTCAAATTGGTTTTCATGGCTTCTTCTCTAGAACCAACAATTTATTCATAAATTAATTCCTGGGCCTTTCTGTTCATGCCATTGCGTCTCACCTTTTAATTCATTATTGGCCAGTTGAATCTCGAACTGTGATTGATGTTTTAAAAAATTTTCTGTTCTTGGAGAAATAGTCAACAAAATATTATACCAGGAAGAAGTTACAGTTTTGAATTTGTAAATGGTATGATTGTTGTTTTTTTTTAATAAAAAAATATGTTCTTGGATAAATAGTCAACAGAGCATTATGTCAAGAAGACACTTCGAACTTGAATTTGTAATTTTTTTTGGTGAAACGATTGTGAATGCTTTCTTTTGTGGGTGACTATTCAATCAATGCAGATGTGGCAGACTCCCTCCTGAGGTTAGAACAGCCATTCCTGTTGAAGGAAGATTTGAACACATCATATTATCATGCAATGCTATATTGGATCATGGAATCATTTGGACAGAGCGAGAAACTCAGAAAGCTCTAGAGGTAAGCTGATGTCCTCCTTGTTTTTCTTCATAGCTACTGCCCATTACTTTATTGTTATGAGCTTATGATCAGATACATACAGCTTCGGTAGTCGTAGATATGTTCACTTATGTTTGATATCAGTTACTGCTAGCTGAGTATGTGGGTTGACTGTTGATTGAAGCGTCGACTGTTCCCTTATTGTTTTGAGGCAGTGCATAGTGATTGACACACTTTAATGTTTGTACTTTTCAACTTCATGATGAGTAACAATTGACGCTCTAGCTCAACTAACCTGAAGGCATATAGTGGAACTCAGGTAACAAAGAGTTAATTTTTTTTTACAAATCCAATTTCCACAAGAAGGAGCTGAAAAAGATCAAAGGCATGCAATAAGTAAAGTCGAAAAGGAGAGCATAGATCTGCTAAAAAATATTTGAAGCTCCAAGCTTTCAAATGTTGATCTGGAATTTTATGAAACCGAACAGATATTGTTGTGGTCTGTTTATTATTTATTAGAAAGTAAATGAGGTGGCAATTAATATTACTTTATTTTTTTCCTCAGCTAATGACTGAAAGAGATGCCATGACAATTCCCCCACCAAACCAAAAGATGGAAAGAAAAGAATCTCTTCAGAAAGAACATAAGGATGCAATTGAAAGAGCTATGAACTTGGAACTGCATCATCTAGTCCCAGAAGCTAGAGAAACCTCTGAAGACTTGGAAGCGTCAATGTCTGGAAGCTATGAAAACATATTCTCGTGCAGTGATTCAGCATCAAGCAGGACAATGAATTGGGACGAATTGGTGGAGGTCTTTGATGAGAATGAACCGGAGGGTATTTTTTCGGAGGAAGATGCAAGTGTTAGTTCCACTAAGAAGATGTCTCTTCCAGTAAGATGACTTCAACCTCGTCCCTTGTCTTTATGATCACATGAAGATTGTAAATATTTTGTGAAGCTTTGAAATTGTGATTCTTCTGTTAGATGATACTTGTGTATCAGTTTTGCTTAGAACATGATTATCTGATCTTTGATTGGCTTAACAAAGAATTTGTTATTGCATGTAGGTCGGTTCATTCTTTTGTATGTAATTAGCAGGCCTTGAGCTTATCAGTGGCCCAAGCATCACAAACAGAAATATTGGCAGACTTGTACTTGTATAGAAGAGCATTCGAGATGTTCATGTGCTAATATCCCTAGTAAAATTGCGAGTGGAGTAGCGATTGTGATGAAGGTTTCAAACTTGATAGGAGCAAACCAAAAAAGAAATGTATTCTCACACTGCTGAAGGTGATACTAAGAGGATCTAGCAAAAGGTCCAAAAGTCAAGCACTGGGGCCTCCCATGCCTTGGAATTAGTCATTAGCTGAGCTGGCAAAAACAAAAGCAAATGAATCTTAAGGAGACACGAGCATGGTTTTTCAAATAACTAAAAGAAGACAACTAGGCTATATAATTTGGATGAGAAAAATAATAAGAGCTTCAAAGGTTCTTTGGATTGTCTAGAAAAGGCTGTGTCCATACCATCTACACCTCATCCTTTGGAAGGCCCGCTCCTGCTTTCTGTTTCAATTATTTAGTGACTGAATAACCAGCCACCAAAATCCATGAGCTACTGTTTGTACAAGAATGTTCCAAGGATTTGTCTTTAATAGTTGAAAGAAATATAATTTCTCTACTGTTTAACACCTTTTAACTAGGAAAAGGACATGAAAAACTTTGAATTCCTATTGCCTTGGATAGTCTCCACCAAATTAAAGCTTGGACAACACTAACGAAATATATTTCCATGTTGGCCAGGTATTAGTCAGTACACTAATCAGCTAGTATGCAAGCGCAGCATCTTCCTTGGCTTCAAGGGGAGGTAAAGCTCAAAGGAGCCATTCACAAAAGCCACGCAAATCTGTTGGCAACCTGGTGTTCCTTCAAGCAAGAGCAATGTATGGAAAAGATAGGCCTAGCTTCTCCTCTCCTCTTTTCCTTGCTTTATTTGCAATGACAAGATTGGGGAAACAATCTTTTCTCCAATCATCAGGACCAGTATTGGTTGACTTGAGCTACTTTAGATTAAGAATTGCATGGATTATCTTTGTAAGCAATGCTGATTCTTGATTAAGGAAGATAAACTACTTTATATCACAACATCTTACTTTTCAAGAATTAGCTTATTGGCTGCTAAGTACTTGTGTAGGGTCACTGCATCAGTGCATCGTACTGAAACGAGTATATGATGTTGCTTTTAAGCCATAAACTGAATCCTGGATTATGTACCTTTTTAGCTGTAACTCGTTGTCACAGGTTGACTTAGACTTGAAGCTAGTGAAGAAGCTGGCTTATTCGTGGATCATGCACCGAGAAAATGACAAGTAGTTGCAGTGTAAAAAAGCTTCAGCGAGAAGCTACTACTTCTGGAGGAAGGGAGATGTTACAGAAATGAAGCATGGAGATTCAAGGAGCTAACAAAGTAAGATGAATTCCACCATAACACTCTCTTTAATTGCGTAGCAGTACTGCTGTATCTAATACGATCTGGTTCTATAGATAACTTTGGCATTGGAAGGCTAAGACAGCCCCAGATTAAGGCCAATGCAGAAGCCCCCCGTCAACTCTTTGCCATGACAGCAACCGGACTCCAAACCAGCCAAAAAAAAAAAGACTAGTGGATATAAAAGGAAGAAAGGCAGCATCTTTTGGCACAGCTCATGTGCTGCATCTTTTTCCCTCACCGGGGCCACTGCTCGTATGCCCGTGGCAGCTTCAAACAGATGGACATGATGGATATTAGTTTAGCAGTCCAATGGAGCGGACAGTGATGCATCTCTCTTATCGCCATCATCATCATTTACCATCATTATCAATCTGGGGTGGACTGGGAAGGTGCGGAAGATAAAGAGAGGGAACCGCCCATGATCCATCTCTTCATTTCTTGCATAAATCAGATAAAAAAGGCAGAAGATTACTGCGTCCCAGAGTCAACGAGGGACAGGTTTTCCACTTGCGCTGAGGCCGTCAGCAGACCGCACTTTGAGAGCGAGTTCACATAGGATCCGGTTCACCGTCAGAAGCCGGTCCAGTTTTGGACATCATGGTGCTCCTCGCACTGCACTTTTGCCTCTGCAAGTCAGCCCTACACTCTTTCTTAATATATCTGTACATAAATTCTTAAAATTAAGAGTATTTTAGTAACATCAGAAGTTTTCACAACCTCCTCATAAACCCTACTACCTAGTAACATATGTACATCTGGTATACTCATCCAATATCAGAAAAACAAGTAGAAATGCATTTGTGAAGAGAGAGATTTGAAGAATACAAAAAAGAATTCGATGCTAAGTTATGATAGTAAAGAAGATATAATGCTATATACTAGGTTCATTGCACGATTAGTACATGAACAAAATTAAAAGAGGAGTTGAAGTAATTTTTGCTAGACAATATGAGCTACATTAATTATAGGATACTAAGGTTACTTCAATGCACTATCTTTTATTCAGAAACATGTATAGAAATTCTTTATTCTATTGTTGGATATTCATGATATTACTAAGTCTAAGTGATCCTTTTATTTTCTTCGTATTTCATGGAGGAATAAGAGTTGGATCAAGAAATGTTGCAGATATTGTTCATTTAAACAATATAATAGGGGCTCACAAGCTTTATTTCATCCCAGCAATCTTAGAGGAGTTGGACGTATCATTAAGGATGTCCAAATGGTTCAACTTGAATTGAACCAAATTGACTAAACTTGGAATTTTTTTATATTAAAATTTTAACCCAAATCAAACACAAACAATAATTAAATTGAACTAAAAAAAATTTCAAGTTGATATAAATTTGGTTTGGGTTAAACTAAATTTTCTATTTTCTAGTTTTAATAAACAAAGATAAAATATGAAAGTCATAAAAACATAAAATATATCAAAAAATTTACCTTTTTTTCTTTACATTTTTCATAATTGTTGTTATTCTTAAGTAAAATAGTAATAGAACATGAATGTGTATATAAAATAATAACTAATTAATGAAATGTTGTTTTTGATTTAACCTACAAGCTGAGCCAAAATTTTGATATTAAAAAGTAAACTAATTAAGTATGACCAAGTAGGCAAACCTTGAGGGCTCAACTTGGTTTTCTTAAATTAGGATATATTCTAGGTCAAATAGTTATATGATGTCTCTTCTTTGATTGCTCTAAGAGAAAGCCTAAAGATTTCCCTAGCATTCACCCTCCAATGTCCATGTTATTTTAGGATCATAGAATGGTATAATATAGTGAATGAGTTGAGGGGGAGAATCTTACCTTTTTTAAAAAAAATTATTTTGTTGGAGGGGCGTCTTCTAATTGAATGACTCTATTTAGTATGATTGAATGACTCTATTTAGTATAGTATTTTCTTATTACATAACATATTTGTGGACTTTGTAGAGGCATTCCAATGGAAGATTATTGGAAAAAAGACCATTCATTTCCTTATTCAAACTACAACTAAAAAGATTAGCAACAATGAACATAAAGGTATTATTGCAATGTATCTAAAGATACAAATAAGATATACAAGGATGAAGACCTAATCAAGCTTTAGTCCAACTCATGAATCTAGGATATTACCCTAGAAAGAGCAAGTCTTTAGAAATAGCCTCTTAATAAGAAATTGTCTCTTTATAATGGAACATAGTGTGAGCAAGTTATCGGGATATCAAGATTTTATTTGCGCATATTACGATCCTAAATGAAAGTGGATTGCTTTTTACAAATCAAGCTAGGAAGTGCCTCTTTGAGACCATTATCTCTAGCTGAGTAGTAGACAACTTAACAATAAAAATGAGGAATATGTTCCCCAAGAGAGGCAAATATCCTATGGCTATGCAAGGTAATAGTAACATTGAGGAAGTCAGATTCAATAATGTTCTAATATATCTTACAAAATTCTTCAATAAAGTCATCAATACCTAGGCTTTTGTCTTTGCCTATACTAAAGACCATAAAGCCCATTGAACTAATCATGAAGGGATTACACATATCCTCCAAGAGCATAATTTAAGCACTTGGGAAGGGTCAATCCTAAACAAAGGTGGATTCCTACGAGGGGAGTGAGAATTAGACTAACTCTACAAGAAGGAGAATTAGATTTTAATAAAGAAGTCATTACCATAAAAGGGCGTCTCTAAATTCCTTCACCAAGAGGCTAATCCATGTCTATTTTAACACAAACCTAAATGTATCTTTCGCATTCAAGGTAAAGAGACATGTCGTCACCAAGCTTTTGAGCTGTGGCAAAAATGGATTCCACATTCTAACATTCAAAGGGTAAACTAGAGAATCTTGATTACGCCATGACAACCCAACTTTCAACCTTGCAAGCAATTCATCTAACCTTCCTCAATGTCGGCAGAAATTTCAAAATATATTAACTTCTTGCATTGCATTCTTAAAATCGAATACATTCTAAGTAAGCATACCGTTTCAGTAAAAAAGAGAGAGAGAGAGAGACACTGTTGATCGTATATATGGCTCAAAACATGACGCCAGCACGCGGAAAATGTTCAGCTCTCCCGGAATGACACGTCAAACTAATCACCCACAGAACGGACGGCAGTAAGCCCCCTATGTATGACTGACACGCCAGTCAGATCCCTGTATGCTGTTGCTCACACTACAGTCAACTAGTTTTCACTCAGACCCTTCTCCACGTGGCACCGACGAGCGATATCTCAATCGCGACACAGTCTCCCGCGTCCGCCCGGTGCCCTCACCGCAAATATCTACTCAAGAGCTGTTTATCCTTAGGTGCGCGCTCTTTCTCTCCACCGTCGGATGAGATGAGCAGCCCCTCGCGATCTTCTTCCCGCATAGTCGAATGTACGCGGATGGCGTGGGGAGCGGCTTGTGCAATTTCCAAGTGAGGGACGAAGTGTGAGCTCCGCAGCTCCTGTAGTCGAACCTAAATACTTTCTCCCGCATCGCGTTACCTGCAACGAGGACGATTGGAGAAGCAAGTGGTGGAGCTGGTGGTGGCGAATGCAGTTAGGGATCGCGTCGGAAGTGATCGATTGATTTGAAACCCTTGGAAAAGGTGAATCTCGTTAGCGATCGAGGGAGACCGAGCCCTTCTTGCTGGATCCGGAGCTGGGATCGTCTTTCAAATATGTTTTCTCGTGTTTCTCCCGTTTGTTCGGATTGGGTTGTTTCCTTGACCCCGATGTGAGAGCGCGTCAGATCTAGGATGGCAGATCTGGGGGACGATGGAGGGTTTGGGTTCGTGGGGGAGGCCGCTGTGGGGAATGGGACGCCGACATCCCAGCCAGCGCCGGCGTTTCTGACGGTGTCTGCTTCCTTCAAGGGCGAGGGGAAGGCGTCGTCAGGGCTGAGGAGGAGGGCCTCGATGAAGCCTAACTTGGAAGTGGAGGAGTTCATTAATCTGCTCCATGGATCGGATCCGGTGAAGGTCGAACTAAACAGGCTTGAGAATGAAGTCAGAGGTGAGAATGCAGCTTTATTTTCCTCAATGTTGCGGTATTTTTAACATTAAAAGTGATTTTTGGGATTTTATTGCCCTTGTACATTAAAAGTTTATTTAGGAAATTTGTATTTATGCAGACAAAGATAGGGAATTATCGGAGGCACAGGCCGAGATCAAGGCTCTGCGGTTGTCCGAGCGTGCTAGAGAGAAGGCAGTCGAAGAGGTGTGTGCATTCAACTTCCTAGCAATCATTTTTTATGTTCATTTATATTCTCTCCTTGGTGATTGCCTCGTTTCCTCGATCTCTCATCATTCTTGTTAGCATATCCTCTAGTCTGTTTTCTTAGACAAGAAAATAGTTGAGTAGGGAGGGAATGAAAAAAAAGTTAAAAAATAAAAAAAAATATTTTTATGAGCATAGTTGAAAACTAAGGAAAATAGAAATGACTATTTTGGTTCAAATATTTCGCTCAATTTCTCTTCTTTTTTTTTTCCTTTTCCTTTCCTTCACATTTTCTCTTCTAGGAAGCACAGCCCTAGTTGCTCTTTTTGGTCAGTTTCTAATTCTGTTTTGTTCTCTTATTGTACTCTGCGAACAATTTGGGTCTAATGCTTTGTCATGTTTCTCCTACTGAGAAGCGAATAATTTATGCTTATTAAAAGAAACTGAGAAGGTACACTATTATTGAAGAAATTTTCTGGATTTTGTGTTTCATGCCCTTAATTGGTTTTACATCATTTTTGTTTTATTAACATCAACGTATTGATATTTCCTCATCTTTTGCATTGTTAATATAAATATCTTGAGCATCTTGATATTCAAGTTTGTTGCCTTGTTTTTGTAGGATTGAAAATGTACTAAAGATTGAATACTGTCTTGCATGAGTGGCAATATTTCTATTTGAAGGTTGCATAAGATTCTATGTAAATGTGGTTTGATGAAAAGACCAATTCTGTCATGTAGCTTCAATTGTGCACGAATTTCATTCTGGTTTGTTTAGAAATAACATGGATTGTAATTGTATTGATTTTCTAATAACTTTGGATTGCATTTTCTATCCTTCTACTTGAAACTTTTTTTGCAATTTTTCTGCTCTGTTTTTTTTTGTATACCAATTTGTAACAAAATGAAGGTGATAATAGCTCGAAGGTGAAGATCTTAGTTGTTGATGCCTGATGGCAATGCCCTGGATCAAAATGCACCTACATCACTTTCACTCTTTAAATAAAATGTAACATATATTAAAAATTTTCTTCTAGTAACTTCAGAATGTGTTTTCTATCCTACTTTAAACTACTGTGCTTTATTTTTTTTTGCGTATCAATATGTAACAAATTAAGATGCCAGTGGCTCAAAGGTGAAGACATTAATTGTTTACAGCAATGTCCAGGATCATAACGCACCTTCATCACTTGCGCTATTTAAAAAATTATGTAACTAATTGACCAAGCTAAGTCATGATATCAGTGACCTTCATTTGTTATGTCATTTTGAACTTATATCAGCTTACGGAAGAGTTAACAAGGATGGATGAAAAGCTCAAGCTTACTGAATCGCTCCTGGAAAGCAGGGTAATACAAATTACCAAATCCTTTCCTCTATGGTTTTTTTACCCTTTTTTTCTTTTGCGAGACAGTGCTTGATGTGGAAGTACTGTGCAGAATCTTGAAATTAAGAAGATAAATGACGAGAAGAAAGCAGCCTTGGCTGCCCAGTTTGCAGCAGAGGCAACGCTTAGAAGAGTTCATGCAGCTCAAAAAGATGATGACATGCCGCCAATTGAAGCTATCCTTGCACCCCTTGAGGCAGAATTGAAGCTAGCGCGTCAAGAGGTATTAATTTTGACACCTTTGCTTCATAAAAAGCTGTATCATTCTACTATTATTTTCTTTGACAAACGGCACATTGGAGGATTAACCTTTACCTGTGATAACAGACCAAACTTACTTGTCTTAGGTTATCTACTAATATATTATTTTGTATTTTTTGCTGATTTCTTGTAATATATGCATTATATGATTATCGCTGTTTCTTGTGCATCTGCTTATCTTGCTTGAACTATGTACTTAAAATTCTCAAATTCCATTTGTTATGACAAATCTACCTGATTTTACCACTACATTGTGGGATTTCTGTCAGTTTTGGAGTTTGGTTTGTCTTTCGGATTAGATTTGTTCTAACTTTGACAGAATTTGATTGCTTTCCAATTGTTCTGTTTAAAGAAAGGTGCAGCTTTGTTTATTTAGTTTATATTGTGCTCATAGGATGTAAGAATGCTCTATGTTAAAAAAAAAAAAAAAGAATGCTCTATGTTATGCATATACAACACCTTATCCTACTCCATGAAAATAGTAACATGAAAACCAGTACTTTGCAGAGTACCGACAATGTTACTTCTCTTCTATGCAGGTTGCAAAACTACAGGATGACAACCGGGCGTTAGACCGGCTTACTAAATCAAAGGAAGCAGCACTACTAGAAGCAGAACGAACAGTACAGATTGCATTAGCAAAGGCATCTATGGTGGATGATCTACAAAATAAGAACCAAGAGTTGATGAAGCAGATTGAAATCTGTCAGGTATTCAAGGAGAAAATGAACAAGATTTCCAACTTTGGTTATGTACCTGGTGCAGTTTGTAGAATATGCTTTTTCGTAAGTTGTATATCTGTTGTTCGCTTTCCTTAGGAGGAGAACAAGATTTTGGATAAAATGCACAGGCAAAAGGTTGCGGAGGTTGAAAAGCTAAGCCAGACTGTGCAAGAACTAGAAGAGGCTGTACTTGCCGGTGGTGCTGCTGCAAATGCTGTTAGAGATTACCAGCGGAAAGTTCAAGAGATGAGTGTAATATGTTGATCTTCACTCTACTGAAGGATAAATATGTTTTCTCATTGAACTACTTCTAGTCATAACTCGTAACTGCTCTGTTCTCATCATTATTTCGTCACCTTTGTGTTCAGGAAGAGATGAAAACCCTTGACCGTGAACTTTCTCGTGCAAAGGTTTCAGCGAATCGAGTTGCTGTGGTAGTGGCAAACGAATGGAAAGATGCTAATGACAAAGTAATGCCTGTTAAGCAGTGGCTTGAAGAACGAAGGTTCATGCAGGTTAGGGTTAACATTTATGTTGTTTTTGCCTTCAAGATGGTGATCATACTTTGAGGCAAGATTTTAAAACTGGTATGAACCACCTGCACAACCACGGTTTATTTGGTACAACTAGTAGCAGTATGCTATAGTGATGGTATATCAGGTAAATATTAGTCCAAGATTAGCCTGGTACACTATTACATAATGAGATTTTGAACCATGCTTTGAGGGAAACTTTTATATTCCAGATTGTCCAACTGTTTTAGAATTCCGTTTGAAATGCTTATCTCCAAAGTGGTAAATATCATCATCAATTTACATATATTTGCAGGGTGAAATGCAGCAACTTCGTGATAAACTTGCTATTGTAGAACGTGCTGCAAGATCTGAAGCTCAGTTGAAAGTATAATGCTTCATCTTTATGTTTTTTTTTTGAAAAATCACTATGCTGCATTTTACAGAAAATTACTTGTTCGTAGTTAATAAGACATCTGTTTGCAATGTTTTTGACATTTCAGGACAAATTTCACTTAAGGCTCAAAGTTTTAGAAGAGGGATTGAGAATGTCAGCAAGTGGTGCTAACCGCTCCAGTGCGGAGGTGAAAAGCTCTAGCAATGGCCATTCACGTCGCCAGTCTCTTGGTGGAGCTGAGAATATAGCAAAGAGTGCTAATGGTTTCTTATCAAAGAGACCATCTTTTCAGATGAGATCTTCTATTTCTGGTAGCACAATACTGAAACATGCCAAAGGGGCATCTAAATCATTCGATGGTGGTACTAGATTATTGGACAGTAGTAGCAAAGTTCTTGTGAATGGAGCAGGTTTAGCACTGAATAAATCTTCAGATGCAACTGGAGATGATGCATCACGTAACAGCTGGAAGGAGAATCCAGATATGAAAATCAATGAATTACCTAATGTTGACTCAGAAGATTGTGTTTCTGGACTACTGTATGACATGCTGCAGAAGGAGGTAATTACACTGAGGAAAGCATGCTACGAGAAGGACCAAAGCTTAAAAGATAAGGATGATGCAATTGAGGTAAATGTCCCTGTAACATCTTTGTAGCAAAGTTTTGCCTTCTCTCCAAATTTAAGAACTTCTACCGTGGATCTTCCAAATCAGATGCTGGCCAAGAAAGTTGATACATTGACCAAAGCAATGGAAGTAGAGGCCAAAAAGATGAGAAGGGAAGTAGCTGCAATGGAGAAAGAAGTGGCTGCCATGAGAATAGATAAAGAACAAGATAACAAGTCTAAGCGGCTTGGTGGGCTGAAGGCTCCAGCAAATAGTTCTCAGTTGTTACCTGCAAGGTATGCAATTATTTGTTTTTAGCTTATGACATGAGATTTGACTGAGTTCTTCCTGCTGCATATCAATTCCTTCCAATGATTTTGGCGATACACTTCTTTTATCAGTTTTAAGTTTTAGGTTATTATCTGAAGTTGGTTTATTGAATCAGTTGTTTACAACTTCAGTAAAATACAAGCAAAATATATCAATTACATGCGGCCTCCTATAGATGATTCCTGAGAGTTAGATGCTAAATGGATTACTTGCATTCATGATAATTTGTTTTTTATTTGACTATGACTAAATTAGGCTTGAGCTTGGGTTCTTGCACTTCTATGGGCACTGATATCTTGAACTCTATTTGACATGTACCACCACTGCATAGATATTAATTTATGGTTAGCCAATTTGTGGGACTGTCTGATCGTAATTCTTTTCTATCAGTTTTGTTTGCCATTTCTTGTTTCAAAACTACCTCTCTGTCTGTTTTACTGCTCGTATAACTGGAGCTTTCAATTGAATCTGAATTTCATATAATACATATTGGCAATCAGTATATGAAGAACCGTGAATCACATCAACCTTTGTTGCATCTTATCTGGAACGAACAGTTATTTACGGTCGACAAGTGCACTCTGAATGAGAAGGGATTATTTCTGCCACACAACATACAATGAACATATTCTCAGCATTTCATCAAAAGAATTAACTAGCGTTGTTATTTCAAATAAAAAATAATTGCTACATGGACAATGTTGCTTAATTCACAAGTCGTATGGGAAAACATAACACGAGCTTCCACCAAATTTACCTCCCATCTTTAGAAGGGTTCTGAGTACTTTTCTTTTTGAGCTATGTGGACAACCCATCAAAACATATTTAGCTTTTTACATATTATTATGAAAAATTAGTTCATGGATCATTTACTATTGCTAATTTGCTGTATTGGATTCTTGCAAAGTGGGCGGGTAAGTTACTAGTTGCTCAGATGAGGAAGATTCATTTAATTTGCTATTTACTCAGTTATTTAATTCCCTCTCATGCCATTTACGTACAAGAAGGGAAATTATACATCTAAATATGTCTAAGCTTTACAAAACAAGATTAAACAGTATGTTGTATGTTGTAGAAAAAAAATATTAGCTTTTAATGCTAAAATTGATTAATATACTCAACATAATGATTGGAATGTCGTTTTTTGGACAACTTTTGAATCTGGCGTTCAGAAAATATTTCTTTCGTTTACATAATTCCGTGTCTCCACTTTCAAATCCAGGACTGCCCCTCGAAGCGGTCTAATGCGCAACTTATAATGAGAGAACAAAAATTGCAGATATCATCAAAAGGAGACTTCTCCATCAGGCTTATCTTCTCTCGTCCATTGCTCCCATCATATTGTTTTTTTTAAAAAAAAAATCCTCTACTGAAACCGGTACCGGAAAGCCCTGCAACATTAAACACTTTCTCAGTGATCTCACCTGGAGAATGAATTTGCAGCTGATTTTGCCCGTCGATGGCTACTGCAATTGATGCTTGGGCTTGCTAACATGATATAACCTATTACTTTGGTACGATGTCTCATTTGTTTGTATAGCCTGGTGTATCCTTTGTTAAGCAGCACTGTGCAAGCCACTACAGTATTGTGTACCTTTTTTCTTCTTTTCCAAGGATGCGGATATAATGTAATTCTAGGTTTGTGTGTTTTCATTTCTAATTGGTTGCCCTTACATTGATGTGTCATACGCGAATTGGTGTTCCTAGACTTGTGTTGTACACCGACTTGTGCATTTAGTGGATTTGATTTGCTGAGACACCGAAATCCTAATAGTGCCTGACTTCTAAACTTTCTAATGATAGGTTTAATAACATACATGCTTTTTTTATATTTAATAAAGTACACTATATTGTGACATACGCGTTTTCTGATCACTAGCTTTAAGAGTGACCTAGTCTAAGCAATTGACTTACTAGCTTTAAGAGGTAGGTATAAAACTAGTTAATAGTTTGTTTTCTACATTAAATTAAAAGTATTCTATTGTCCCTTAGTATTTACTTCAGCGGTAAGTCACACCCCTTGAATATAAATCAAGTATGTATATTGATGATTTAAAAAGCTATGATTTCAGTATTATACTAAAAAAAATTGATATCCTTAGGTACAACGTTGTTGGTTGATGCAAAATAACCTCTATTGTCACGCCCCGGTCGGATCGACCTAAAAACAGCACTTATCCGTTGTCTTAGGGCCGTCCGGCGGAACACCGAAACGTGCGCTTGCTAGGGTTTTCGGACTGAATCTCGTCGGTAATTTGAAATCCTAATTTCCCCGAACAATCTTATTCCCCCAAATTATAGTTCGCTCAGAAAAAAAACCTAACCCTAACTTCCAAACCGGAACGAATCAGAAAACCCTAAATTCAGAGAATACCTTCGGTAAAAATCCCCAATCAATTTTGACCCAAGAATCAAAATTCACCGAACAACGCCGCGCGTCCGAAATTCGGGTGTGTTGACGTCACCGAGCGTCAGCCGCCAAATTCGAACGCCGCTCGCCGATTTACGCCTGCAGATGTCACCTGCCTTCCGATTTTGACTCGGTCAAAATCGGAATGCGTGTTTTCGTCGCCGTCGTCTTCAACCTCCCGCTTCTCGACGCCGCGCCACCTGCGCTCGTGGCTCTCCGGAAAGGTTGACGGAATGGCAGGGAAAGCCACCCGCTTTCCTTCCGTCTGCCGAGTCGTCGTCCAGAGGCTGCCCACCGTCGGAAAGCCTCGCCGAGTTTGTCGCCTCCTTGAACACAGGGAAGAACAGGGGAAGATGGAGGAAAGCTTTTTATTTCAACTTCTCGAAGCTACAAAATCTCAAACCTCTCACCGTACCTCTCGTCGTCGGCGGCAAACTCTGCCGCCGATTACACACTCTTGAGCTCGCAGGCGCTCCTCTCTCTCTGGATCTCACCTCCAGCTCTCTGCTCACGAGTTCTCCTCCCAGTGGCGTCACTCTCTTCCTTCCGTTGCTTCCTGCTCCCGATCTCTTGCTTCATCGGCTGGATTTATAGTAAATCCGCTGCTTCTCTCTTCCGCGATGACCACGTTCGAGCTCCGCGATCTTCGGCGCCGCAACCCTAAATCGGGGTGGCCGCACCCGCTTCTTTCGGCGTCACCACGACCTTGCCGCCCTCGTTGTCGACCACGTCCAAGCCAGCAGCCGCGTCCGTATCTCACGAAGACGACGAAGCTCCCTCCTCGTCCGCGAGCCTCGGTGAAAGAGATGCGAGAACGCGTCTCTCGCATAATTCGGGGTCAACGCCCCTATTTTGACCACAATCGGCTCCTTTGTGTTGCTTCGTCTAATGAACTTGGGCTTGGGCCAGGTCCACCGGCTTTGGGCTGAATCGGGGAGGTCCAGGCCTAACACCTATGAAGTATGAACCATTTGATGCAGTCAACTGCATCTAATTCCATTGCCCTCGTGACCCGTTCTGTACCCGTTCAATAATTTGAGCAGATCCGTGGCCCGCCCCCTCGTCTCCTCGCGGCACCCAACCTGTAGCAGAAGCATCAGCTTTTGAAACGCCCCGACTTCAACTGCCGCCAACAAACAGCCTCTCCTCTCCCCGCCTCCCTCGCCACAATTCTCGCAGAGCCTCCACAGCGCCGACACCGCGAGCTCTGTCGCCGTCTCCGATACCCGCAACATCTTCTTCACCAGCACCGGTACTGCGAGCGCGTGCTCGCGAACCTTGTCCCTCCCTCGCTCGCAGTCTAAGAGCCTTTCGAGAACCGCCAACGCCTTCTCGCATACGCTCCTCTTGGCGTCGACGACGACTTCCACGATCGCCGGAACCAGCCCCGCGTCCACTGCCCTCGCCGCCGTCTTCTTGCCCTGGTTTATTGTGTAGTAGATGGCGACAAGCGCGGCATTCGTTGCGCCGGTGGAGATGCGCTCCTTCACGAGCTCGGTCAACGCCTCCACCAATCCCTCGGCCTCGGCGATGGCATCGGCTCGTGCGCCGCCGTGTGCGAGAATATCCTTAACCGTCGAAGCCGCGCGGAGCCTCTCTGGCAGATCCCCCTGCTTCAATGCCGACAGCAAACGGAGCAAGGAATCCGGCGATTCGATGAGCAAAGCTGTTTTGCTTTCGGAGCAACCGTTGGTGGTGGAAGCGCGGGGCGACGCAGCCGACGCTGCGGGAAAACTGTTCGATGAAATGCCAAGCGGAGTCCGCTCGTTATCCATGGTCGTGTTTCTGACTATTGCCGGCAATTGCTCGCAGCGGTGGAGGTCTAGGTCCCGGCTTGCCGCAGCATGCTCCGACGAGGTGTCTGCGTTCTTCACGTTGTCTCGCTTGGTGCCCCTGCAGGCCGTCACGGCCCGGTTGCTCGTCGGCTCCCGTGGTATCGCGCATACGAAGTAGGTCAGAATCGATGCCTTCATGGCGGATCTGGGAATGCACTTAGCGAGCTTAGTGTTTTGGTTGGATTGGCTTCGTCTCCATGGTAAGGCCATGAACAAACACCAGTTGGTTTCGAGGTAGAACAAGAACCAACGGAGTTGAAGGTAGATGATGGAGAGGGCGACTTTATATATGTTCAATCTTTGGAGATGGAAGGGACGTGAAAGGTTGAAAGACTGAAAAGAGCGAAAGGAACGGTACAGTTGTGTTATTGGATTTCTTTTGCTACCTAATAAAGATGAGCACCAGGGAATTCGGCCTCGTTGACCACCGGCCGTAAGTCAACTCGTCGAGCATATATTCTCACTGATTTCACGTGCCGTTAGGGGGGGCTTGGTATATGGGTATTCGTGTGTTGGGCATGAAGTATACAACCCGGGATTGACACGTGTCCCCAAGTGTGCAAAACGTTGCACATGAAGCACGCGGTGCAATCTGCACTTGTGTATGGTGGCCCCGCGTTGTTAGGTAAGAATGTAAGATAGCGAGTTTCAAAGTTTTCATTGCGCCTACTCGCGGAGTCTTCTCGTTGTAGAGCACTAGAGCTGTCCATTCAAAGTGAATCGATCTAGTTCAAATTAAACTTTGTTTCTTCTTAATAATTTTACGAATTGAAATTAAACTGATTTTTAAACTACATACCAACACCAAAATGAAAATATTATGTTCAGTTCGGGCTAAACTGAACTCAATATTTTATTATTATTTTTTAAATAAAAAATACACCACAACATAAATATTTTTTTATAAAAGTGGTAACGTTTAATAATATTTTATTTAATCAGTTTAACTCAAAATTTTAGCAGTGAATCAAAAATTAAATTATTCTACAACAGAAATTAATACAACATGACCTAAAGTAAAATTGGAAAAAAAAAAATCAAAATTTTTTATTTAGTTTAGTTTAATTTTTTGGGTTGACCGATTGTTGGACAAGCCTAACCATATCCTCTAATTTTCTATTCGAGACTTGTGGTATGCAATGCTTTAAAGAAAATGTAGATTAAGGAAACATGAGAGGAATTAATTATTATATTGTATTATATTTTTCATGAATTATTATTTTTATGTCTGAATCGCCACATAAATGTAAGTCATGAGAGGAACTTAATTAATATCTTATAATTAGAATGTATATGTTTTTTTAAAATAGTTTCCACCACAAGAACATTATACTAACATAATAATAGTGAATTGTGTTTAATTATATTATTTATGTGTTATTAGCTAATTCTAATAATTTAATTGCAACTTGTCACAAACTCCAAGTAGGAACCAGTGGTAACAAGGTCTTACTTGTTCGCAGCCTGTTCCCACCAATCCCTCCATCGCCATTCCTGCAAGGAGGTGGCGTAGACAAATAGGGATCATCCAGCAGTCCCTTAGAAGCAACAAAATGTGTTGCATCCTCTGTTCAGCTTTATCTCTTCCCTTGTGTAAGAAAGAACTTGTCAAGTCAGAGAAGAAAAAAGAAGCTCATTAAATATGGTGGTGGTACCATCTCTATCTCTCACTCCTATCTGTTTGGAAGTATTCATTGACTCTTAAGAAGATGATCAGTGTCGAAAGAATATGCCAAATCCGTAGCTAATTAGCTAGGCTTCTGCACCGTGATTTATAGAGCTTGCCTTGGCAGCCATTTATATATACGTAGAGGGTAGGCTGCTGCATGGTCCTCGTGGTCCTCATGCTAGGATGCCGAGTTAGGGTGGAACAAACGAAGGTAGGGAGAAAAAATTTTAGGCATATGTATCTAAATAAGATTATACATATATAACAAAAGATTATACGTATTTATGTATAACTAAAAACATATTAAATTTAGCATATGTAGAAGAGTTTATTTAATCTTAACAAATTTGCTAATAATATTCTTTGAAAAAAAATTACAAATTTATACTGCATTTTGGATTAGGAAAAAGATTAGCAAATTTAGAGATTCAAAATTGTTAAGTTCGGTAAAGATTTTAACTGTCGATAATAAAATTTGAGATAATTACTGTCTTCATTAAATACTTATATTAAAAAAAAATTATTTGATGTCATTCTATATAACTCTAATTAAAAAAAGTATACACATTACATGATTAAAAACTTTAACTATAAACTTAAAAACTATTTTAAAAATAATTTAACAAAAATCTTATCCTTCGCATATACTGTTTCAATAGGAAAAATCTTATCAAAGTATAATATCATATGACTTGGATGACCGGAATGTTTTACTAAATACTACTTATTATTTATGACAATAGGATTATACTCTCACTACTTATATCACAGGAATCAATTAAGTCTGTCCTAGTAGATTGCTTCTTAGCATGTTTAGTAGCAAGACTATGAAGGAAAAAAAAAAGAAATGCACAATTTGACAAGATAAAAATTTATATTCAACAAATATTAAAAGTCTACATGAAGAAAACCCTTGCATTTATTAAGCTCCATGCATAAAGGGATTTTTTTTTATTTGACAATTTATTGTAATTAACTATTTTTTGTAACAACAGTGTTGAGGCGAATTTGTGAAGTGTTTCCACCGACATCTTCAAATAAGATCAAAGTATTAGGTCCTTTAGTGGTGAAGGATCTTGGGATATGGTACCTATTCAAAACAGATACACCTATTGTTAGCATGTAACAGAGATACTATCTGGGAGGTTCATATTTTGATTTTTTTTTTTTAAAAAAAAAAGAAGCTATCAGTCATATTTAAATATATAAATAAAAAATGATAAAAATTTAAAAAAGAAAAATAGATACCATCTCTGAGAAGGCTTTCCACAATCAGTTCTGCACTTGTTAGCTTCATAGGTTTCCCTATAGTCACAAGGTTGGCATCCTTGATCAGTAGCTAAGAAGCTTGGCCAGTAACGACCAATGCTTTGCCCATTAACCCAAGCATGCCCTCTGCCCATTCCTTGCAAGTCTAGCACAAGGCTATCATCGCCGTCTGGAACCTCGAATTTAGTCTAAAATTATAGAAAAAAACGAAGTCAACGTGTTAGATAATCAATAGTCAAACTTTATATACGGAATCCACTCATGACATGAAATGCATGAATAAATTGTATATTACCTTATACCAAGTCATGGGCCTGTTAACGGGGAGCTGATAAGAGTACCACTTGTATTTGCGGGATTTTTGTGGCAATTGAAGATGCCTCCTCTCTCCGTCCAATCCAATCTTATTATCATTTAAATATAGTTAATTGAAAATGCGTTTACATGATTTTATCAAAGTGCAGTGCTTAAATATACCTTATACGACCAGCTATTTGACGATAAGTTGAATGTCGAGTTTGCATTTCCAATGAGCTCAATCGGACCACCATCAATTCCAGCCCTTTGTAAGTCAAAAAATTCACCATAGTTCTAAAATTAAGATGATATTAGTCTATTGGCATTCTAATAATATTATGTATAGTAGAAGAAATACAAACCGCTAGCCCATTTGTGGCACTAAGAAGAGTTATCACATTGTGTCCTTTTCGTATTTTAACATGTCGTTCAAACTCAAATCGGTAATTTCCATTTCCACCGTATTGCGAACCTGCATTGCATTGTTCAATGAATTTTATATATTTTGAAATAGATGCACTTTTTTTAATAATTTGTTAAATGAAAGCAACTATTCTTATACATAATTTTACTTCACTTAAATGAGTAACAACAGAAAGCTTACTTACCTATAAGCCGCTTATTAACATAAGCATGAAGAATGTGTCCCTTTGTGCTAACATGAAGCTTTATGTTATTACCCCAAAATGGACTATATTTTTCTACAGTCACACTGTTATTAACAATTTAACATATTGAAGAATTAGAACCTATATTTAGCGGCTACGACGGGTGCACGTGAAAGCGAAGTTGCCGGTGTTGTTCGCCTGAGTTGGAGCCGCCGTCATCTGCATCTACTCTCACTTTATCTTCCTCTCTCTCTCGATCGTCTCGATTCAATTTGTTGCCTTGTCTCGTGTCTATATTCATGAAGATATAGTTTAGCAATGTGCGGAATATCGGACAAATTATCCACACGTGACGATAAAAGACATGGGCACGCACTGGGCAGTCAGGCTGTCAAGTGTAAAGTAAAGAAAACAGCAGAATAAATTAATGAATTATTAATCAATGATAAAGGTCGCAATTACTGATTACTAAAGAAAGAGCAGAAAAAGCACGTGGCAATGAAGTGATGGAGTGGGGGCGGGCGTGCGGATAATTAAATTTAAATGTGCGGAGGAGGAAAGGACAGGCAGGCATGCCTAACTATAGGATTTTTTTTATGTGGCACGTGGATGGTATGCGTTTTTGGTTCTTAGGGGACACGGTTTTTTATTATTAAAAAATAGTATAGTTAATTTCGATGTCAACATTGTAGAGAATAATTTCATGAATTAGTCATGCTGCTTAGGCTTACTTATCCATCAATCTAAAATAATTAATGTCATCTAATAAACTATAATCTTGCATATCCCCTCCAAGACGTTTAGCATAAATGTGCTTTCATTATAACCCTATCTCTCTCTCTATATATATATAGATTGCTTTGTCTTGTGAATTTGAGTTTTAAACTTCTATTAGGAGATAACATCCTCCAATCACAGGCCGGTAGCGGCAAAAAAACAGACAGTGAAACCGCGATTTAAATTAAATCAAGTTCACACTTGACCGCTGTGTCCACCAGGCCCACCACGTGACAAAAATCTGAGTCGAGAAGGTTCGGGGTTGACACGACCGGAACCGAGCCAAGGGTTGAGTCACCCGTCAGCATTTGGGGATGCGATCAACCCGTTGGGTCCCTGAGGTGAACTCCGGGAGGGAACGTTCGCTGCAGGATCCGAGGTCCGCAAGAGTTCGTAGAGAGAGAAGACAGACAGCAGTGTCACTACTACATAGAGAGAGAGAGAGAGAGAGAGAGAGAGAGAGAGAGAGAGAAGGCAAGCGTACGCTACAAGCCATTTCTCTTCGTCTCTCTTCCCTTGCGAAAACCCTAATCGCCCACATTGACCAGATCTCAACCTCTTTGCCACTCAATTTCCAAATCAATCTTGAATTGTTTGTTGCTTCTAACTGGATCCTTGAGCTTTTACGATCCACATGATTGTTTGATTGCTTGTTTATAGAGTGAATCGCGTGTAAATCTGGTTTTTATTTGCTGCATTGTATTGGATTCTGTTATTTGATCTTTTCGATTTCGGGATTTGGAGATTGTTCTTGATTTTTTGCTACTACTGTTTTGGCGGTTATTTGACCGTCTTTTGGGGTTCTTGTGGTCTACTCGGTGGATCTTGGTTATGGTTCTGAATTAGAGGCGCTAGTGATGGCGGCTATGTCGGGTAACTCGGTTGTGGTGCCGGTAGAGTCAATGCAGTTCCAAGTGGGAGTGGGTGGCGGCGGCGGGAGCGAGGCGCCGCGGCAGTGGTTTATGGACGAGAGGGATGGGTTCATCTCGTGGCTGCGGGGGGAGTTTGCAGCCGCGAACTCGATCATCGATCTGTTGATCAACCATCTCAGGGTCACTGGCGAGCCCGGGGAGTACGATCACGTGGCGGGGTGCATCCAGCAACGGCGCTTCCACTGGACGCACGTCCTCCACATGCAGCAGTACTTTCCGGTGGCTGATATCAGCTACGCGCTGCAGCAGGTCGAATGGAGGCATCGTCAGCAGACACCGCAAAGGCAGTCCTACTTCTGGAAGGAGAAAGACGGGAGAAAGACTGGTTTTGGGCATAGGTATGGGCAACGATCTGATGGGTTTAGAGAGAATCATGCGCCTCATGCGTCAGCTACGGCTGTGTCTGATGGTGGAAATGTGGATAAGACACAAGATAACTTGGACGAACACAAGGAATTGAACCAGATTAACGCCCAGGTATTGCACGCTAAGGATTCATCGGCTCACGCTGACAAGGATGGTTAGTTCCTACATCCTTCTTGAAGTCTGTTCTGTACAAATCTTAGTTGTGCTGTCCTTTCAAGTTTCAATTCTATGGTGTTGTCTATAATTGTTTCACATGACATGGAAAAAAGATGTGTTTTAGTTATTCACACCCGATTTCATCGTGAAATTATAAGATTCTCTTTTTTTTTTTTCATTCGTACATAAACTTGTTAATATCCATAACTACATCCTATTATTTATCGTTCCTGAATCGATGCCTAAAATTATAATATTTCAAGAATTTGTGCTTACTTCAAAAATTCTCCTGGTATTCATCCTTATGTTAGATATTATAACATACTTATGAATACCCAAGCACACCAGTGTATCTTATCGCAAATGAATACATTCAGGAACATCCATTGCACATAGCACGGGAGCAAACTCCAGCCAGAAGGATGAAGATAACTTGGTTGATTTAGATTCTAACAGGTTGGAAGCTGCTACAAGGGGTTATGATCAAGTGTTAGACAGTAGTGGTATACTTCTTACTTTCTTAGTTCTTTCTCTCGGTTAACGGATGACCCTTACTTTAGAAAGGACATTTGATAGCTCGATTTTTTCAACGCATACATATATTTTTGTTCCGTTTGTTATGTATATGTCATCCATTTGTCTGCAAAAATAAATAAAAAATATCAACTCTGGATAGATGTACCAAGATTACTGTTAATGGCATAAATGCAAATGAATTGCATAGACTACTAAATTTGGTATTAATTGTTAATTGAACAGTCCCATTTTTTTCTACTTTTAGTTTAGATTGAGTTCTGTTCAATTTTATTTGTTCTTAATGGATTTCACTTTTATTAGTGCCATCATGTTCTAGGCTTGAATCGTAACCAATATTTTGTGTTAACCCTTATGCAGAGTCCAATACTCTGTGTGAGTTGTATAATACTACTATTGTATGAGCTTGCTTGTCTTTTACTCGTCTGACTCTTTGATAATAAATAGCCAAGTTCAACTGAATATACCATGATCTTCATAGCTGGAGAAGGCAATTTTCCAAGTATTACCCCTACTGTATTAATGACTGATAATTGGAACGGTGTTATTTTCTTGCAAGTCTTTCTTTTCTCAGCTGCATTGACTATTATTTGTTTTTAGTTTCCTTTTAAGTATTACTAGAGTTGATACTATATCATAACAAGATCACATATCTCTTTCCATTTCCTCACGTACTAAACTGCTCTTATTTTTAAAATTTGTAAGCTTGCAGCCATCTGTTCTTGAATTTATGTAGTTTTTCCTCTATTTGTCTTTTATGCAACATTTCTTTTGGCAATTGGTGAAATAGTTCATTGATGTAGAAAATAGAAAAAAGAACAAGCAGCTTTGAGCAAGGAATCCAAATGAAAAAAAAAAATCAAGGTGATGTAGATGGACCATGTGAATTATATAAACAGGCTAATTTTGAAACTTGAAGAAAAAAGAATTTGAATCTCCCCATGTAATTTTATCTTAAATAAAAATTGGCTATTCAGAATAATACTTTTTATGCATCTGTAATTATTGAACATGCTGGTATTCTTGACAAATTTCAAGGTATAAATTAGCTGGACGCATGCTAGATTGGATAGATCAATTTGTTGAAGTTGGAAATATACCGCTGGAATCTCATTGTCCTCTCATTAATGAGTTCTAATGCACTTGTACCCCAAAACATAGCATTTTCAATCTATCATTGTCTTTTAGGCAAAATACTAATGACCTGATTTTGTTAAGCTGCCGCGGTTAATTGTATTTTGTTTTAGTAGCAAGATGGCATCTGTTACCGAACCAGTCCCCACATGGCGGGTCTACACCCGTCGAACCCACAAAGGGCCAGGTTCAGTGAATGGTGGCAGCCCAAGGGACAGAGGGAATGAGGAGTGAATAGTGAAAGCCCAAAGGACAGAGGGAAAGGGGGAATGAATTGTGGCAACCCAAGGGACATAGGAAAAGGGGAATGAATGGTGGAAACCCAAGGGACATAGGGAAAGGGGAATGAATGGTGGCAACCCAAGGGGGAGTGAATACTATATAAAGGGTAAGGAGGAGAGGGAAAATGTTATGACTTTTGTATTAGCTAAACATAGGGACGTTGTTTCTCGCCGGCTCATCCGGTTGAGGTTGTCATTTTCTTCATTAGATAATATTGCATCTTGCTTGCGTTTTCTTCGGATCGTATCAGCATCATTTTCTATTTTGCTTTAGTAGCAGGATGGCATCATTTTCTATCTTCTATTTTTATTTAGTTGTTGTGTTTTAATTGTCAATTATTATTAGACTGATTTTCATTTACTTTTTTTTTTTTTATATTTTGGTAATTTGCAATGATTCTACTAGATGATGCAGAGAAAAGTTTGAATCAAGGTGGAATCCAAAAGGTTATCCTGAAGCCAACGGAATTTTTGGCTGTAGAATTAAGTGATGGAATTATGGTAACCCCTGTAGTTGAGAAAATTTTGATAATATATGTTGCCTTTTGCAGATTGTGTGAATTAAATCATTGCAGAGTTATATAGCACAGTCTATTCAATGAGCTGCATTTCAAAACTATGGCAGGTTAATATTGTTGAAGGACTTAAGCTTTATGATGATTTACTGGATTGTTCAGAGATCAGTGGGCTCATTTCCTTAGCTAATGAAATGAGAGCTGCAGGTCACAGAAGAGAACTTTCAGGCAAGCCAACTATTCTACATTACCTTTCTCATGCAGGATATACTATTCTTTTTCTTAATATTTTGATATTCTGCATTACATTTCTCATGCAGGATATGCTATTCCGTTTTCTAATGTCCTTATTCAGTTATTTGGGATCTATTCATCTATGTTTTCGTTTAAATGATTATTAAGAATTAACAACAATTGCATAAAGTTAACATGAATTCCCTTTTTCCTGGTTGATGATCCTTTGTTATTTTGAGTTAAGCGTTTGGTCTTCAGATTTGTTGTTTCAGTCAAACTGAATTGATGATTTGATCTTTTACTTTATCATGCTAGTCATGGGCTCAGTAATTTTAACCTACATTTTACTTGAACTTCTAACATTGTTTATTTATTACATGATATGATTTCTGTTGATACTCTTAATACTTCAAATACCATAAATCAGATCTAGATTTTCTGCTTAGCATATCTCGTACTTGGTGTGTCCTATTTTATGTGTTGCTGCCATGCTTCTCATTTAGCTCACTGATCCTGTCTAACAAAATTTCTACAATCAAATACTGAACTGACAATCATTAACTAAAGAAAACTTGAGTGATATTTAAAGGAGGCCATGCCAATTTTTATATTCATAATAGATTAGCAGCTCTAACGTTTACATAGTTCACATGTTCTCATGAGCTCAATAATTTAGGCAGGTGACTACTATTTGGGAGCTTAAGCTATTTGGAAATGGCTATTAATTGATCATCTATGGGCCTATTTGGCCATGCTTTTAAACTGCTTTTAAATTACTTTTAAGCAGCTTTTAATTTTTACTGTTTGGTAATAAAAAGCATAAGCGAAAAAAACTATTAAAAAAGGCAGATGTTGAAAAAGCTATAATTTGATACTTTTGTATCTTTTGCTTTTCTAAAAAAAGTAATTCACATGATTTCGTTTAAAATTATATGTATTATTATTTTAAATAATTTAAAATTTTAATATTTAAAAAATAAAATATATTATTATTTTAAATAATTTAAAATAATATATTTATTTAATATTTTAAATTTTAACAGTAATTAAAAAGTTATTAATTAAAATTTTGACAATGTAGTATAGTATAGCACAACATAGTTTTATAAAGCTAGTGAGGCCAAAAAGACCATATCATAAACCAAGATTATGATGGACCACCTTCTTGCATGCAAGTTAGATAAAGTTTGACATCTGAACTAGTTGGAACTGATCCACATGCTTATTAGTCTTTTTTGCTTAGAAGAAAGTTGATCTGTGAGAATAATAATATGCTTACATACTGATGGAGAGGTAATGAGGAAGGGGTTAAAAGTAATTAAAATCTCCCTAAGCAATAACAGTAAAGTAATAGGAGATAAGCACTATCTAATCACACAAAAATAATAAAAGGGCAGGATCTCTTAAGTTGTGTGTGAGTATAGGTCAAATATGAACTGTAAAAATACGTAATAATACCTGTGTGAATGAAGCCAAAGAAATTGAGCTTTCTGTGGGCTGGATCGTCTGCTGGACTGCTGTGGTCTGGATCTACTACTAGGCTGCTGCTGGAGGTGTAGTTTGAAGAAGATGGTTCGAGCTGTAAGGTGGCCCAGCAACAATAGTATTTTTTTTTTTTATTAGGTTGGCTGGTTGCCGACTCTTCTCACCCACCGCTTTCTTTCCAAGCGGAGGTCAGGTGGTTGAAGCAGGTTGGCGACGGCCTCTGTGGCGGTGGCAAGGCGGAGTAAGGGGTTGGCGGTGGAGTTGGTCAAGAGCGATACGGATTGGAGATGAAGCAACAGGACGGAAGCGTTCCCATCGTTTTTGGCTGAAGAGGTAGTGATGGATGCGATCGGACGATGGTAAGAAGGGCGAAGCAGGCGGAGATCGTCGGGCGACTGGAGGTGGAATTGGGTCGGAACGTAGTGCTGGCCTTGATTTGGGCAGTGATGAAATGTGCGCAGGTGGAGATGAAGGGAGGATGGTTGGCGGAAGTGGTAGAGGAACATGGGGCTGGGTGCGTGCAGGAAAGGCGGACGGAACTGAATGGGAAGGCATGCACGGGTTTTGGCGTGTGGAGGCAAGTTGATCAGAGGAAGAGAGACGGGCGCAGAGGTTGGAGGCGTCGGAGGTAGAGCGAGGTTCAGCGTACGCAGCGAGAACAAGCAGCAGAACTAACTTCACTAAACAACACAAGCTTCACTTTGATTCATTCAACTAGACTAGACTGTCTATTACATTACAACATATACATATTTAAAGCTGTTTGGACAGATCAAATCGTGACACATCTAAAATCAGACCAAAATATTTTAACATATCATAATGTCAGAAGCCACGGAAAGACGTGGTAGGTATCATCGTAACTTGTATCATTAGTGTAATAATGGCAGCTATCATCGTAAAACGTGCAAGATCAACGTTGTCATTAGTGCTGTTCAATCCTGAAGTCGTGCTGGTCTTTTTTGAGTTCGCTTAGACCGTCGGAATGGGTTCCGATCCCCATCACATACAGATTGTATATGCATATATAAGATCACATAAGTGCTAACACTTGCAATAAAGAACTAAAATTCTTAACAACTGGAAAAGAGGACGTAAGAATTTAATTCTGCTTTGAGAGGTATCCTCTTGCAACACAGTTGCTTTTGTTTTGGAAAAAATTGGTACTCCCTGACACAGATTATTCAGATAATAATCTTAAGGTCAAAGTCACTGTGAACTGCTTATGCAGAATTGCAAGTTTCATTTCTTCCCCTTTTGTAGTAGACTATTAAATGTTTGCTAAACTAATTTTCTTATTTCATGTAAGCTAATTGCAGTTTGTAAGATGACAAATTTCAGGATGCTTTCTATGAAAAAGTGGAAGACATCTTTATGTTTCAAGTAGTTTTCTAAACAAAATGAATGTTAGCTCCTACATTTTTACATGCTTGGAATAAACAAAAAGCAGGGCAAACGCTAGTAACATTGAAGAGGCCAATGAAAGGACACGGGAGAGAAATGATTCAGTTGGGCATTCCCATTACAGAGGGACCTCCAGAAGAAGAAAACAGAACACTCAACTCTGGAGGTACATGCTAGTTCATCTTAATCTTTTTGTATTTGTTATCATCAAATGTATGTAACTTCATACTATATTGATGCTAAATTTCAGAGAAAAAGATAGAGGTCATTCCTAGTGCGCTGCAGGATGTTATTAACCGCTTGGTTCAACTGCAAGTTTTGCCAGTTAAACCTGATTTTTGCATTATTGACTTCTTTAATGAGGTAAGAAATTGTCATATGCTCTGCGGTTCTTGGGCAAGTTGTTTGTGTTAGCTGACAATTTTGCTTTTGTGAAGGGTGATCACTCACAACCTCATACATGGCCACCTTGGTATGGTAGGCCTGTTTGTAATTTGTTCTTGACTGAGTGTGATGTTGTATATGGGCGAGCATTGGGATCAGATCATACGGGAGATTATAATGGTTCTCTGAAGCTCTCTAACTCTGCGGGGTATGCCTTCTGTTCAGCACAAATTCCTATATTACGAGTATTAATATTTTTAGTTATTGTCAGATAATTGCTTGAACGAAGCCTGTCATATATATTTTTCTCTCTTCTATAAAGATAGGTAATCATGCATATTTTCTCTCCTTTAGTTGTATAAACTCCTATGGAGTATTAATACAAAGTATTTACGTAACTTCTTATAAAGGAAAATAAATGAGTTTAATTTCTTGTTTTTATCCATGATCGCATGCCTAAGCAATAATTCCAAGTGCTAACTATTTGTATGATATGTTTCCATAATTGGAGTCACTTGAGTTCTTTTTTGATGGAAACTGAGATTGTTTCTAGTCAGAACATATTGAAGGTTAATAAGTTTACTATAATTTCTTGATAATGAACATGCAGCATGTTCAAATTTAATGTCTCTTGCAAATAGCACAACTGGATTTAACATTTTGAGTCATGTTGGATTCAGGGAAATGCAGCCTTCCTTTTTTTTCTTGCTTGACAAATTAACGTTTTATTAAAGATTACATATAGTTGCGCTTGTTGCAAAGTACTAAATTATTTATTCCAACATTGACAGAGCTATTAATGTTGTCAGAAGTTTCTAGGACTAGAAACCGTCAACCAGGCGCAAGATTTGAATGACCACTGTCGTGTTACAATCAAACCATGAAGTCACGCCTTGACTGGTACCCAGCATAGATCTTGATCACCAGCTTTTTTAACCTTAGACTTGTGTCAATTTACTAGTAATGCCAACATAAATAAGAATAAATCCAATGTCGAAATAATATATAAATTTGGTGAATTTCTCACAATAATCAACTAAAAGAAAAAAGTAAAGCCAGATAAAGAACAAATTCAATTTATTAGTAATGCCAACATAAACAAATATAAATCCAATGTCAAATAATGAATATTTTCCATAACAATCATCTAACGTGAGAAAGTAAAGCCAGATATACCACGTAATTATAAACATCTTATCTTTTCAAAGCAACACTAGAACCTTTACTCGGCGAGTCCACTGTAAGTCTTCTTTCTACCACCAGTTGTTCAGCCCTCTCTATCTCGAATCATATTCATACTTGAAACAGTTTGAAAGGAGTTAGCATAAAGTATGCTGAGTAGAAATAAGAAATGAGGTGATGAATGAAACATAAAAAGGAAGAATAAATAATATTACACGTAATAACTTATACATACTACCTGAAAATAACTATCATATAAATGTATACTCAATAATATCATGTAAATCATCAGTCTGTTTCCAAGCTATCAATCATGACTCACTCTGTATTGAGTATTTCCACTATCAACTTACACAGTAGAATGATTGTCCCATGAAAGCTTGGTAGTGTTGCGTCCACTAGAAACTGTCAAATTAACAATCGGTAGTACACTATAGGTCTATAGCAGTATCCACATCATCCATTGGTGATATATTAAGCGACAAAAGATCACGAGTGCCAAACATTCTCATATAGCATGCAACATGTAACAATCACAAACCATATATATCCATATCAACTAAATAACTCATGTCATATATGGAGATATCATCTCTGAAAAGAAGAAAATATATGCATCTCTGCTCACATATCATGAACTGCATAGCATGAACACATGCAACCATTTGTATGAACAAATAAATGTATGTCATGAAAGCAATGGATTTAGAAACAAATAAAGCTATAGAACAACAAGGTATCATGGTGTCAATAATCTAAATAGAAATTAACCTCACTCTTATAGATCTTCAAAAACAGTAAATAATCTAAATTGACCTTGCACATCCCAAGAATCCAAAAATATTTATTAATACTATTACTGGAAGCTATTTGAGATGCTCTTCTAAATTAGTATTATTATAGATTGGCATTGTTATGATCCATAACAATAGTTTACGTAGTACTTGATTGCATTTGAGAAATTGTAGGTGAAGTTGATAGGCTTCTTATATGAGTGTTCTTGATTGTCAAGATGTGCCGCTTTGTGTGGTTAACTCGGTCAATATCTTTTGCATATTGGTTAACTCAGTGAAATATCTGTTGCTTAAAGAGTCCATGTTGTAATATTAGCACTTCTTTGCAACTATCAGATGGAAAACTATTTTGAACTAAAAGTAAGACATCAACCATATCTCCTAAACTAAGTCATGGAAAAACTTCTTGATTTATGACTTGTTTATTTTATCATAGAATGCGTAGAATTAACTGTTGTAAGAAATGTTCAGGGAATGACTTGTGACAAATCATTTTTCATGATTGGTTTCAGAAGAATAGGTAGTAAAATTTGCATGGCTTTGTAATTGGTATGTTAGTTTTATCAAAATCAAAAAATATTTCCACAGCGTTATAACAACATATTCTCCAAACTGATGTACCGGATAGTTTCTTAAACAGGTAATTGTCAGGCCTTCTTAATAGAGTTAATTGTATGCGGGTATATCCTAACTTCTTGGTAGCATCAAAAAGAAAGAAAAGATAATAGCTTGATCTATTCGATAAGCTTTTTTTTTTTGCGTACCAGGTTGTTTACCAGTTTAGGTTTATTACTGGTTGTAGTGAGTTGAGTCCAGTTCACTGATCAAATATATTCAGGAATATGAGCATATCAAAGGGTAAAGAACTATTGATTTATCTTCAGTGCAGCTGATATTATTTTTTTATATGGAAATTAGATGCAAAGCAAATGAGCAACTAATACAACCCTCTGAGAATCAACACACCTTGATGCATTTATAAACATCTAGCGATATCAGTTTTTAAAGTCTAGGAAATCATTTTACACACGAGCAATTATTATATTCTTCTCACACCTTGTGCTTCCTCTATTCCAGCTCTCTTCTTGTAATGCAAGGGAAAAGTGCAGATCTGGCAAAACGTGCTATCCCTTCACTTCGCAAGCAGCGAATCCTTTTAACTCTTGGAAAATCTCGACCAAAGAAGACTCTTCCATCTGAAGGCTTGCCCTCTGCATCAGCTGTACATCCAACCTCAGTGCCATCGTCAACTAGGCCACCAAACTTCTTCCGTCATCCATCAGGCCGTAAGCAACACTGGGCCATCTCGACTGATGGTGTCCTGCAAACCCCACCTATACGCCAAAGCATGCCTGCTCCGAATGGAATCCAGCCACTGTTTGTGGCAGCTCCTGGGGTGGCTCCTCCTCCACGGCCTTATCCACCTCCCAGCACTATGCCTGCGGCAACAGCTGGGTGGGCAGTGACAGCTCCAAGACATCCAGCTGGTCCTCGGCCCCCTATTCCTGGTACTGGTGTCTTCCTTCCCCCAGGGTCTGTTCCTTTGTCATCAAATGAGCAATTCCCGATTCCAATATCAGCTGTTGGTAGCTATGCCCCACCAACTGTTGATTTGCCTGCAAACAATGGTGTGGATAAGCCAAATTGTAACGATGATGCATCTCCAAAGACATTCCCAACGAATTCAGCTGATTCGACTGAGCCTAATATGGAGTGCAATGGATGCTTGAGCACTAGCAATGCTGCTCCCCCGCACCATGAACAACAAAATGGTGTTTCTAAGAAGCCGGAAAATGTTGCTTAGTAGAAGAACACATGCAGAGTTAAGATCAGAGGAAGATTTATTCTTTTTTAGCAATAGCATGATAGTCGGAAAACTTGAGGAGAGTTTCATAGCAAATGTAAAAAAGCGGCAGGCGAATTGCTAACTCTTTATCTTCTCCTTTTTGCCGAAAGCATTAGAATCCAAATTTTGTAGGGTCTCACTAGTCATACTTGTCGTTTCCCTATGAACTGTGGTTAAATTTGCGCCGGTAACGCGTGGAGACTGCAGAAATTTTGAACTCTCTAGAGATTCAAATGACTACCTAGGCGGTAAACAAAAAATAACGGAATGGGAACATTTCTATAAGCATCACTCGAGTCTCCGCTGGTCTGATTGTTTGTAGTGGCCGCCGCTGGTCTCTTCATTTATGATCGAAGGTGTTTGGACGGGGAATGGTGGCGGCCTTAAGAGTCGGCCAGTCAATATAAACAAGGACTTGCGAGAGCTCGCTGTCAGACCATATTTCTTAAGACAGCCAAGCAAAGAGTTGAGATTTGAGAGAATAAGTTCGCCTACGGTCATTGAACAACTCCAAAAAAACACGTCAGGAGACTACCTTGCCAAGTTGACTAGGCAAACTGTAGTCAAGAAAGGATGATAGATGTCAAAAGCCGAAGCCTCTTATTGTAAGAACTTGTTGCAAGGTCAACCGCTTCTTTTTCTCTACCTTGGCAGTCACATAGTTGAATGTCAACCTACCTAAAGATCGACTAAAATATGTCACGGCACACGCTAAATTTAGCTGCCAATTGCACGAAAGTATAGTAGCTCTTCTCCTATGGCCAGACTAGGTGTGATGCCCTGGGTATGCTGGGGTTATACCCCAGCCCATCCTATGGATCCAGCGGGGTTCTGGGGAGGGATGGAGGAGTCTAGAGGGGAGCTAGGCTGATGTTGAAGGGAGCCTACTAGTGGAGTTAGGTTTCTAACATCTGTGTTAGTATGTTTTTGCAGGTACATCTACATACTTATCCTTGGGCATGGCCTGGGGGTGCTTTGGAGTTCTATGGAGGGCATTGGACTTCTTTTACAGACCAGGGTTAGCTTAACCATGGTTAACCTAACCAGGGTTAGCCTAACCAGGGTCTGGGCGCATGTGGACTTGACCTAGGTTCACACCGGAGGCTTAAGGGGGCTGATCTAGTCACCTTGGAGCCTTGGGCGAAAATTGGCTAAGTGTTGAGTAAGTGGCACATGTCTTGCATGTGCTCACTTATGAGACATCCAATAAGAAGTTAAGTGAGGATCCATTAAGATAAGTGGATGGATCCATCACTTAGGCGACTTAAACCCATCTTGGTTCAAACTTGATGGGCGGGTTCACTTAAAGGCTAGCGGGTTGGATCTCTTGGAGATTAGGGATCCGAACCCTCTAATTCAAATAGGGCGTGAACCCTTGGCGGCAACATCATCACCTTCACGCTCTTGCTGAGGCGAAGCTCTTGGAGGGACGAAACTTGTTGTGGCGACAAGTTCTTGGAGGAGGCGGCCTTGTTGGAGGAGATCACCTTGGAGGACTTGGCGATCACCTTCCTTCTCCTTCCCTTTGGCGTGGAGATCTCCTTGGAGGCAAGGAGAGGCGTGATCATCATCTTAGGAGGGCGGCAACCTGCTGTACCTTCTGTTCTTGGCGAGTTCTTCCTAGAGGAGAGGAAGAACATTGAAGAAAGGGCTGATTCATCTTGGCGAGTCCTTAGAGGTTGAGGACTTCACCGGCGGCCCTATATTCTTCATCCATCATCTTCGGCAGAACCTTGAGAGGGCGGCACCTTGCTGTTCTTGAGGTTCTTGGACGAGTTCTTGAAGTTCTTGAATTTGGAGGCAAGTTCAAGAAGGAGGACATCAACTACCTAGGGAGGTGACCCTAGGGTTTGGGCTTCTCATCACCTTGGTGAGGAGCGCTTGTGGAGTTCTTGTGGGCGACTTCTTGAGGCGAGAAGGGGCTGTTCACATCACTTCCACCATTGTTCATACGCTTGAGTGGTATAAACCCTAACTTAGAATATTTAGGGGTTGTATGAACGCTTGTTGATATTTTATATATATTGTGTACCTATTCCCGGGATTAGGGAATAGGGTCCTTTTGTATATCAAGCTTCATATTTGGAGACTTGGTAGAGGATCGGCTTTGTTGTGGATTTACGGATTTAGCTTGGGTGAGACGCAAGCATTGTGCTTGTTATCATCCCTCGCTCGCTGTGTAGAACATATATTTGCCCTAGGTTAAGCAGGTCGGTAGTTGATTACTTGCTAGGGTTTTCATTGGGTGCGATATCTGCCAGCGTCTCGTGTGTGTGGACAGGGCGCCTGAAGTGTGCAAAGTGGTTAAGGTCGTGAAACCTTAACCCGCCACTCAGTTCAGTGCTTCAGAGGGTTCGGTCAGACATCTAGGCTGAGCTAGAGGCAGTTGTGGTTAGGCAGATAGGAGGTTGTGTGATCTGTATTGCTGGGAGAGTGATCTTGTAGTGAGGCGCGCATTGTATTCATTAGACTTCCGCATTAGACGCATAGGTGTGTTAGCTGACGGGTTTACACAGAGGTTGTGTAAATCTGTGCTATCACGTCCTAGTTTTAGCGCGAAAAATTGGGGCGTGACAACTGGTATCAGAGCCCACTTCCAGCACAGATCAGTTGGAGTTTACTGGGATTCACAGAGTTGGGACGAGTGCTTGCGGGATATAGACGTTAGTCAGGTTATTGTTTGGGGGTTATGTACGTCGGAGCCTTGTGCCCGGGGCGTAATTCCTCAGTAACTTGGTCTAATCGGTCAGTTCCGATCACTCCGAGTCTTACCCAGTATTTCCTTCAGTTCCACCCTTTTTACACAGCGTGATCCAGATATAGCGCCATCTACGAGGAGTATGGCGGCTCAGGCGCAGCTCGAGGAGAGGTTCTCGAGGCTGGAGGCAGCAGTTGCTAGGTTGCGGCTGTCTATAGGGCTTGAGGACGACGAGTGGCAGGGGGATCCACTTGTTGAGAGAGTGGCGGCACTGCATGGTCTCATTCATGAGACATAGCAGGAGACCGAGGCTCAGGTTGCTTCTATGACTCAGGCATTCGAGAGTCAGATGGCGGAGATGTCTCAGGGGATGGAGAATCTCCTGACAGATCTGAATCTAGTGAAGATCGGTCTGGCGCACTTGACAGCACACCCACCTACACCAGTGGCGCCAGCACCTGTTCAGACTGCCAGACGCCATGTTCCAGAGCCTACTACTTTTGCAGGGGCGAGAGTAGCTAAAGAAGTGGAGAACTTCTTGTTTGATATGGAGCATTATTTTAGGGCAGCGGGTATCCCTATGACGGAGCGGATTGAGGTTTGCGCAGCCTATTTGAGAGGCGATGCGAAACTATGGTGGAGGACACACATAGCCCCGAGGACTGAGGGGGACGCTCCTGAGATCCCAGACTGGGATGCTCTTAAGGCTGAGATGAGGGCACATTTCAGACCTGCAGATACTCTACATAGTGCGCGGATGGCACTGAGATATCTGAAACATACTGGTCACATCAGGGAGTATGTGAAGCAGTTCGGCACTCTACTGCTTGAGGTGCCAAATATGAGTGAAGAGGAGAAATTTCATGACTTCACCGGTGGCTTGAGGGATTGGGCATACAGAGAACTCCAGAGGAAGGGAGTTACTACATATCGAGAGGCAGTAGCGGCTGCAGATGCATTGGTGGATATGGCAGGAGTCAGTACCACAGCAGCCAGGACCACTTCTTCACCACCTAGGCGGCCTACAGGGCAGGGGCAGGTAAAGAAGTGGGTGCCCAATTGGAAAAAGAACAAAACCGTGACACATCAGTCACAGGTTCAGCATAAGAAGCCATCACAGCCAGTTCAGCACAGGCCACAGCCACAGCAGCAGGCGAGAGTGACTACTGGCGCATCCACTAGCAGAGCTAGGCCAGGATGTTATATTTGTGGAGGTCCTCATATGATGAGAGACTGTCCTAGGAAGCAGGGGATAGCTTCCTTGGCCATGGGAGACATGACAGAGGGCAGGGAAGACCAAGGATGCACTGGGGCTTCAGTGAACCCCTTAGTTATTGCTAACATCAGTGCTAGGTCTAGTCCTCTGATGTATGTGGATTTGATGATTAATGACATTCAGATAGCAGCCATGGTTGATACAGGGGCCACACATCTCTTTGTTTCAGACAGAGTGAAGGAGAGATTGAAGTTAAAGACAATGCCCTGTGCCAACAGTGTCAAGACCGTGAACACAGACCCGAAGAAAGCTGCAGGCGTTTCTTATGATGTTCCAGTGAGGTTGGGAACCTGGTCTGGTAGGGTACATGCTATGGTGATTACCCTGGACGATTTCGATGTTATAGTTGGCATGGATTTGCTGAGGAGAGCTAAAGCAATTCCAATGCCACATCTGAATGGATTGCAGATAACAGATGAACGTGCACCTTGCTTCATACCTTGCCACGTTGGGGCAAGGGTAGAGAAGAGCAACAAAGGGAAAGAGGTCATGGCGGCTTCAGTTGTTGCTAGGGGTCTTCGGCGTGGAGAGACCACATATCTAGCACATGTTAGATTGGTGGAGGATCTTCCCCAGATCAGTTCGACTTTTGATCAGCAGAGAGGACATAGGGGAGGCTTGATCACCCTTCCTAGTTCTAGCAGTGAGGAGGTTGGAGTGAGATTGGGGGCGGCAAAGATGTCTCTGGGGGAGCGCATTCAGCAGTTACCTGCACCAGTAGGAGGGTTATTACAGGAGTTCAGTGACATTATGCCACCAGAGATGCCGAAGGTGTTACCACCTAGGCGGGATATCGATCATGCTATTGAGCTGATCCCAGGTGCTGTCCCACCGGCACAGGCACCATACAGGATGCCACCTGCAGAGCTAGCTGAGCTGAGGAAGCAGCTAGATGAGTTATTGGAGTCAGGGTACATCCAACCTTCGAAGGCACCCTATGGGGCACCAGTGCTTTTCCAGAGAAAGAAGGATGGATCAATGAGGATGTGTATTGACTATAGGACTCTTAACAAGGTTACTGTTAAGAACTCCTATCCTATACCATTGATCCAGGACTTGATTGATAGACTGGTGCATGCTAAAGTATTCAGTAAGCTGGATTTGAGATCTGGTTACTGGCAGGTTAGGATTGCGGAGGGGGATGAGCCCAAGACTACCTGCGTTACACGATATGGGTCGTATGAGTTCTTGGTTATGCCGTTTGGGCTAACCAATGCTCCAGCTACGTTCTGTAACTTGATGAACAACATACTTCATCCATTCCTGGATAAGTTTGTTGTTGTTTATTTGGACGACATAGTCATATATTCGAGTAGCTTGGAGGAGCATGTGGATCACTTGAGACAGGTCTTGATGGTTCTGAGGGAGAACCAGCTGTTTCTGAAACTTGAGAAGTGCGATTTTGCCCAGTCAGAGGTTGAGTTCTTAGGGCATGTCGTTGGGTCAGGTCAGGTGAAGATGGATGAGAAGAAAGTGGCGGCAATCAAGGATTGGCCGGCCCCTACTAGTGTTAGCACCCTGAGGTCCTTCCTAGGGTTGGCTAACTTTTACAGAAGATTCATCCAGGGCTACTCCAAGGTAGTAGCGCCGCTTACTGACTTGTTGAAGAAGGATGTTTCCTGGTGTTGGGGAGACAAACACCAGATGGCATTCGATGATCTGAAGGGCAGGGTGACTTCAGATCCCATTCTCAGACTTCCTGACTTCAGTTTACCTTTTGAGGTACACACAGATGCTAGTGACAGAGCCTTGGGTGGGGTTCTAGTTCAGGAAGGTAGGCCGATTGCCTACGAGAGCAGAAAGTTGAAGAGTGCTGAGGCAAACTATTCTGCTCATGAGAAGGAGATGTTAGCAGTTGTCCATTGTCTGAGGCTATGGAGGGTGTACTTGCTAGGGAGCAAGTTCACAGTTAAAACAGACAATGTGGCAAATACTTTCTTCCAGACCCAGAAGAAGTTATCTGCTAGACAGGCCAGATGGCAGGAGCAGCTGGCCGAGTTTGATTTCACATGGGAGCACAAGCCAGGGAGGATACATCAGGTCCCTGATGCTTTGAGCAGGATTGCAGAGGTTGCACACTGCTGTGCTATGTCTTACTCTGAGAGTAAGATTGTTGGTCTGATTAGAGATTCTGCGATGGCAGACCGTGCCTACGAGAAGTTAGTATCTCAGATTCGCATGGGGGTTGTGCGGAGATACTATCTCAATGATGAGGGGTTGATAATGGCACGAGGAGATAGACCATATGTTCCAGCGGCTGGGAACATCAGATTTGGTTTGATGCGGGAGTACCACGACGCGGTGTGGGCTGGACACCCTGGTGGGAAGCGCATGTATGCACTTATATCCAGAGCATGGTACTGGCCGGGTATGAAAGCAGAGATTGAGCATTATACTAAGACCTGCTTAGTGTGCCAACAAGATAAGATAGAGAGGAAGAAAGAGGCAGGACTTCTACAGCCACTGCCTACTCCAGACAGACCGTTTGTATCTCTATCTATGGATTTTATTACCCATTTTCCCCGAGTGGATGGGATGGCATCGGTGTTTGTTGTGGTGGACCGATGTTCGAAGTATGCAGTATTTGTGGCAGCACCAGAGGTGTGCACAGCTGAAACCACAGCTAATCTTTTTATGACTCATGTAGTCAAACACTTTGGTTTACCCAGAGAGATTATATCTGATAGAGACCCTAGATTCACAGGGAAATTTTGGTCTTCTTTATTTAAAAAGCTGGGTACAGATCTTAAGATGTCTACTGCATACCATCCACAGACAGATGGACAGACAGAGAGAGTTAATGCCTTACTGGAGGAGTATCTTAGGCATTATGTCTCTGCCACACAGAAGAATTGGATTAGGCTACTGGACACTGCCCAGTTTGCCTATAACATACAGAAGTCATCTGCTACAGAGAAAAGCCCGTTTGAGATGGTATTGGGGTGGCAACCATTGACACCCATGGATACTTTAAATAGGGGCGCAGGGGGGAAATGCCAGGCTGCCATAAACTATGTGCAGGATAGATCCGAGCTATGGGAGGAAGCTCAGGATTCTCTGAGGGAGGCTAGAGATAGGATGAAGCTCTATGCCGACAGAGACAGGAGACATGTTGAGTTTGAGGTAGGAGAGTGGGTCCTTCTCAAACTAACACCTCAGATGTGGAGGAAAACAGAAGCCAGAACTTATCACAGAGGCCTAGTCAGGAGGTATGAAGGTCCATTCAGGATTATTAAGAGGGTAGGCCCAGTTTCTTACAGGCTTGATTTACCTAGATGGCTACAATTTTACCCTACATTCCACACCAGTCTTCTCAAGAAATATCATGAGGATGATAGGCATCCCGATCGGGGACAGGTGAGAAGGCAACCTGCGAGGGGCAGAGTTGAATTTGGCAAGAGGCCAGTGAAGATCTTAGACCATAGAGTCTATAGTTCTAGTTCACCTGGAGGTCGACGTTCTGAATTTTTGATTCAGTGGGCGGAAGAGCCTGAGGAGGATGCGACTTGGGAGAAGACGGAGGATATAGCTCACTTTGAGCAGCTTGCTAGAGCGTACCAGGATCACATGGACTCGAGGGCGAGTTCCATCTCAGGTGGGGGAGTATTGTGATGCCCTGGGTATGCTGGGGTTATACCCCAGCCCATCCTATGGATCCAGCGGGGTTCTGGGGAGGGATGGAGGAGTCTAGAGGGGAGCTAGGCTGATGTTGAAGGGAGCCTACTAGTGGAGTTAGGTTTCTAACATCTGTGTTAGTATGTTTTTGCAGGTACATCTACATACTTATCCTTGGGCATGGCCTGGGGGTGCTTTGGAGTTCTATGGAGGGCATTGGACTTCTTTTACAGACCAGGGTTAGCTTAACCATGGTTAACCTAACCAGGGTTAGCCTAACCAGGGTCTGGGCGCATGTGGACTTGACCTAGGTTCACACCGGAGGCTTAAGGGGGCTGATCTAGTCACCTTGGAGCCTTGGGCGAAAATTGGCTAAGTGTTGAGTAAGTGGCACATGTCTTGCATGTGCTCACTTATGAGACATCCAATAAGAAGTTAAGTGAGGATCCATTAAGATAAGTGGATGGATCCATCACTTAGGCGACTTAAACCCATCTTGGTTCAAACTTGATGGGCGGGTTCACTTAAAGGCTAGCGGGTTGGATCTCTTGGAGATTAGGGATCCGAACCCTCTAATTCAAATAGGGCGTGAACCCTTGGCGGCAACATCATCACCTTCACGCTCTTGCTGAGGCGAAGCTCTTGGAGGGACGAAACTTGTTGTGGCGACAAGTTCTTGGAGGAGGCGGCCTTGTTGGAGGAGATCACCTTGGAGGACTTGGCGATCACCTTCCTTCTCCTTCCCTTTGGCGTGGAGATCTCCTTGGAGGCAAGGAGAGGCGTGATCATCATCTTAGGAGGGCGGCAACCTGCTGTACCTTCTGTTCTTGGCGAGTTCTTCCTAGAGGAGAGGAAGAACATTGAAGAAAGGGCTGATTCATCTTGGCGAGTCCTTAGAGGTTGAGGACTTCACCGGCGGCCCTATATTCTTCATCCATCATCTTCGGCAGAACCTTGAGAGGGCGGCACCTTGCTGTTCTTGAGGTTCTTGGACGAGTTCTTGAAGTTCTTGAATTTGGAGGCAAGTTCAAGAAGGAGGACATCAACTACCTAGGGAGGTGACCCTAGGGTTTGGGCTTCTCATCACCTTGGTGAGGAGCGCTTGTGGAGTTCTTGTGGGCGACTTCTTGAGGCGAGAAGGGGCTGTTCACATCACTTCCACCATTGTTCATACGCTTGAGTGGTATAAACCCTAACTTAGAATATTTAGGGGTTGTATGAACGCTTGTTGATATTTTATATATATTGTGTACCTATTCCCGGGATTAGGGAATAGGGTCCTTTTGTATATCAAGCTTCATATTTGGAGACTTGGTAGAGGATCGGCTTTGTTGTGGATTTACGGATTTAGCTTGGGTGAGACGCAAGCATTGTGCTTGTTATCATCCCTCGCTCGCTGTGTAGAACATATATTTGCCCTAGGTTAAGCAGGTCGGTAGTTGATTACTTGCTAGGGTTTTCATTGGGTGCGATATCTGCCAGCGTCTCGTGTGTGTGGACAGGGCGCCTGAAGTGTGCAAAGTGGTTAAGGTCGTGAAACCTTAACCCGCCACTCAGTTCAGTGCTTCAGAGGGTTCGGTCAGACATCTAGGCTGAGCTAGAGGCAGTTGTGGTTAGGCAGATAGGAGGTTGTGTGATCTGTATTGCTGGGAGAGTGATCTTGTAGTGAGGCGCGCATTGTATTCATTAGACTTCCGCATTAGACGCATAGGTGTGTTAGCTGACGGGTTTACACAGAGGTTGTGTAAATCTGTGCTATCACGTCCTAGTTTTAGCGCGAAAAATTGGGGCGTGACACTAGGAGTGCCGTGAATAAAATGCTAAGATTGTTTAGATTTAATAAAAAATCCAACTTCACACATATAATCAATATCTTTAGAATATACACATTAAACTAAATCACAAGAATCACTAACCAATAAAATAGCTGATTTTAATATTAAGAATCCCTCATAAAGGTGAGTAAAAACCAAAAAATAAATCATCAATTATATAATATTTTTGGTTATAAATATTTTATAAAACAAAATAAAAATCACCAAAAAACAATAATTTCTTAAAAAATATCAACTTAATTAAATCAGAATAAAAAAGAGAAAAAAAATATATATCTTCCTACTTGATGCAGGAACTATCAATTAGAGCATTCTCCTAGAACTTTTGGCCAATTAGATAATCGGGATTATTTTTTTTTATCACATTTAGAAGTTGATAACTTTTTTATGTGTAGAAAATCTTTTTTCTTCATGGCCACTCTCGCTACAATCTATTATTTTTTTTTAAAAAAAAAAACCCCTAGATATTTCATTTTTATAAACAAGCATGATGATGCACAACTAACGTAATAATCCTTACCTCTTAGATCATGCAAGGTGAATAACCGCATGTTACATTTTTACAAAACTCAATTGTCGCCTTGATCATAAATTTTATTATCATATTTTATGAATTCTTATTAGTAATGATTTTCTTGTATCAACTACATCCTTGTTAATATTATTATGTTTAGCTCTTGAATGGTATATTGCATTTTTGTTAAGGTGTGCAGCACTTTGATTATTATAGTGAATCACATAGTTACTTTTGCTTAAATCTAATTCCATTAAGAAACATTTATCTATAATAGTTGTATTCTTACTAAGAATTATAACATATCTATATATTTCCAGTACTAAGAATATTTCCAGTCAATAATGAAAATCGAAAATCGAAACTGAGTTCCTCCATTAATTGCGAACATAAATGAGAGCAATAAATACAAAATTTTGCCTCGCAACTCAGTAATAAATTAGGGTTTTTTAATCGTATGCTCCACATTTGATTATTATTATTATGTTGAAAATAAAATCTAATTTGCCCCTTATATCTGATCTCACTGGCCAAAGAACCCTAGAGCCGAGAGGTCGGTCCTTCCCTCTATCTGCATCTAACGTAAGTGCCTCTTGTCTGTCTTCTTCACCCGTTTCCTTTCGCTTCTTGTTTGCAAGTTATTGCAATGTTGTTTTCCAGAGGCAAGACTTGAAATTTTTTAGGGTTTTCATCAGATTTTGTACTAGATTCTACTCTTTTTACCGTTCCCGTCTCAAAGATCTAAACTTGGAAAGAAAGAAAAAACCTCTACAACTCAGCTAGGATATGTTGTTGTTGCTTGATTCCTTTTTTTGTTTTCGATCGCTTCTGTGGTTTTTGGTTTTGGTTAGTTTGGCCGTTATTTCTTGAAAGGTGTCGCCTTTTTGTTGTTTACTAGTGCATTCACTCATCAATCATGGAATTTTTGAGGCAATTGATCTTTCAATGCAAGGGGGTTGATGGCATTGGTGAGATGAAGGCAATGTGCCGGATGGGTTGACTGAAATCTTTTGAACAGATCCAATCTTTTTCGCCCATTCGGCCTTTTCAACAATGGATGACGATGGTGGATTCGGTATCCGAAATTGGGGTTACTATGAGCAGCAATCCAAGGGAAACCTTGGGCTCCGGCTCATGTCCTCTTTGGAGCTCAATGCGAAGCCCCTTTTGCCAAATGGGGGGTTCATTCGGCGGCACTGTAGCTTCACGGAGCCGGCCGTTCAGATGGACTTTGGCAGAGACGGATGGTTTCATCCCAGCAACGACAATGTGAGAAGCTTTCACACTATACCAGTGAACCAGCAACAGCACTCCAGTTACGGCGTCTTCCCTGATCCGCCCACGGTCCACAGCGTCCAGATGCTGCAGCATCCGGAGCCGCAGACTAAGGATGACAAGGTTTTGACGGCGGAGGAGGCCAAAGTTAAGAATGAATCGCCTTTGAAGAAGAGGCCTAGAGCTCGTCTGCCGAAATCCCCAAAGCCTAAGAAAGTCAAAGCACCTAGTGATGAGGCTTCTAACGGCTCAGTTTCACGCGGGAGGGCTGGAAGGAAGAGCGTAGGCATGGTCATTAACGGGATTGATTTTGATATCTCAAGAATTCCAACGCCAGTGTGCTCTTGCACAGGAAAGGCTCAACCATGCTACCATTGGGGTGTTGGAGGGTGGCAATCAGCATGCTGCACCACCAATATATCAATGCACCCTCTACCAATGAGCACCACAAAGCGGGGGGTTAGAATTGCTGGTCGGAAAATGAGCCAAGGTGCGTTTAAGAAGGTGCTGGAGAAGCTTGCAGGAGAAGGATATAACCTTACGAATCCAATTGACCTCAGGACTTTCTGGGCCAAGCATGGTACAAACAAGTATGTGACAATCAGGTAATGACTACGAAGTCGGATGGTTTGCCAGTCTTCACCCTTGCGTTAGATATTTGCTTCCCTGGTGTATGTTAATCTACGTTCTGCAATGGTAGTTTTGACTGCATTTTCTGTATCACAAAAAGTTAACTTGGTCTTTGTGGCTCAGGCACTCAGGTTAAATGGGTATTAGGTTTTTCACTTCTAATCAAAAACTTGTAGATTTAAGGTAAACATTGCTGCATAGGAGGGATGGCTCTCACCTAATGCATAGAGATATTTCTGTGCTTTTCTTATCCATATGATCTAGTTCCTAACAGGAAATGTTTTGACAAGTTATTTCTCATTGTCCTATATGCATGAACTTTAATGGTCTGTGGAGCTTACTCCAATATTATCTATGTTCACTCTTGGTGCTAGCAGAATCTAAGTCAATTTGAGAATGGTTAGAGAGGCCATATGATCGTCTAGAAATTGCTTACTGGCTCTGAAATAGTTGTGGTTGTTTCTTCCGTCATTGTATTGCTCAGATGTTTGATACATACAGTCATGAAAATACAGATCATCTTACTGAGAAAACTTAGCTTCTGAATTGTTAGATGTGATATCTCGTTTGTGTTATATGAAGAGCCTTAATCTTCTTTGCGTGGTGGTTTATGTAAAATTTCAATTTATAACAATATCCATGTTGTCAATTTCAGTTTCGTTGTAGCTGAGGTTACATTAGTTTTCAGCAAGTACAGTTTGGAATTGCAGTTATTTTTATATAAACAAACAAGATAGCAAGGTTCATGTATGTGTGTATGCTTATACATGCATGTATATATAATATAAACAAATTTGTCTGGATTTATTTCCCGTCTAAGAACAAACACAATTCTACAAGGTCAAATCATATAGTAGAAACTTAAGATCAAAAGTTCCTACGCAGGTAAAATATATTCATATATCAAGGGTAAATTGACAACAAACATAAGAACATAATTCTAATTCAATTGTACTAAAGTCATTGATGTGTTTGTGTCTACAATTTACTTTTTACTCTATTCTAAATAGCAAAGTAACAAAATACTAATCAATGAAAAAATGGTAGAAGCATGTAATGGTAACATTAAAGAGGATTACTGTTGAGTTTGCCCTTCAACAAGAATAAAGTTGACAATAGCCTAAACAATAAAAGCGGCATGGTGGAGTGACACTATCATACTTGCATCAAGGCAAGGTGATGAGATGGACTGTCAAGGCTAATACAACGGACACTAGTGAAATAGAAGTGAGGTTAACAATAACATTGAGTAACAAAACAGGACAAGCAAATGAAAGAAAAATCTTGTATTGCTTCAAACAACTTAGGATCTAGGGTGAATGGTTAGCAGGTAGCAGGCTAAAGATAGTGAGTTTATTGCCTAGTCACATAATTTGTTTGGTCAAGGCATACTGTTGATCCTACATATCATGCGGTTAGGAACAAATATCATATCGTTCCTACTTCCTAGGTTCATTTGTTCCCATACACATTTTAAGATACCTATAATGATATTTGTCAACTAATGGTCAATATGGTCTGGAAGGCATCTGATCAGTGATGTTTGTTGATCCATTTCACTAGTCTCTGCTGCTTTGACCATGGTGATTGATTTATTCAGAGGAAATCAAAAGAAAAACTCAATAGAGTTTCAATTCAGAATGCTCTTGGTTCAACCAATACTTGAAGCTTAAATTTGTCGACCATATATAGCCTGTTTGAATCAGCATTATGTTCAGTTGCCTTGCAAGCTAATGTTTGCAACTTCCACTGAGAAATACTGACTCCATTGTAATGGATCCATGTTCTATATGCAGAAATAGTTCATGTGGACTGCTTCTGTGGGTAAAGTACTTTTGAGATGATCACCCTAGAATGACCAAATTTTCTCAAATGCCTTTTTGTTATTTTTAAATCAGAGACTAGCTTGTTTTTGTAATGGTTAAGACGCATCTAGTTGCAGAGGCTCTCAAGTTAGTTCTTTGATGGTGCCTATGTCGGTCATATACTGAAAAATGGATGACTCAGGGAGGGAGAATCATATGCTTTAAGTATTGTAGGAACGAGTGAATGGTTGTCATATTGTATGGACATGCTACCGAGCAATCCCTTTGATTTTTTAAGTAACTTTAGGATACCAAGATAGTAATCAGAGAAGCATTTCTGGCATGTTCAATTAGATAACTCTATTTTGAACTTTTCCTGTTCTCTGCTAATCATGCTTGTTCATTGCTTTCTACTGTGAGATCTTCACTGAGAATCAATCTTAAAAATTCCATGTTCATATATTTTTTGTTTTTTTTTCTGGGGAGATAATTTTGACAAAGTTTAGCAGAAGGTTATATCTTGTAGCTGTTGATGAAAACTGGTCTGGTCATCTTGTCCAAGAGAAGATGAACAATGTTGTGTTATTACTCACGCAGTCATTTGGACATAGATAAACAACGTCATAAAATTTCAGAGGCAAAGTGCTTGATGTGCTAGTTTCAAACTCTTTATGGATCAAGAGATCTAAAAAAGCGTCTCATTGTCTTAAAAACACATCCACATCGGAACCCGGATGCATTGTGAGTTAAACATTTACAAAACACTATATGTTTTATTAGATAGAATTCACGGTGGAAAGAATTGTAAAACACTATATGTTTTATTAGATAGAATTCATGATGGAAATGATAAAAAATACATTGTGAATTCTATCAAAGAAAACATAGGCTAAATGTGGGAGGTGAGAAGATGGTTCATAAGATTGGTAGTGTCTATCACCTGCAATGATAAGATTAAAGTCTTTAGAAACTTGACACCAACGATGGTCATTATTTAAGGAGAATTCAAATCTTTGCCTAATTATATCTCTAGGTTCAATATGAAAGCAGGATAAATGGTTGAGGTGCACCTTTCAATATTTGGTGCATTGTTCTTTTTAAACATGCTAAAACCCTCAAAATTATTTTTGTCACTATGAAAAATAGTCAGATACTTAACAGAAATTGTAGAAAGGAAAATTAGCATAGTATGGTCAAGATCTTATGCGTACAAAAATGAGAATTAATCGGACAAGTACTAGTTGCATCATTAAGATCCAAGGCATGGTAACTAAAGAGTACTATGACTTGAAATGAGAAATTGAGGCTTTATGAAGAGAAGGCAAAAGAGGAATTTCGTATATTAGGTGTAATCCGAGGCATAATATTAGTGTACCTGAGGTTCTTGGCTTAGTAAGAGGTTGGGACAAGTAGAAAGTGATACGTAGACATGTCAACAATTAGACCTGATAGATTTTGAAGTGTGTTAGTGCTGTACACTTTGGTAGGGTTAAAAAAGGAAGCGAATGACGATAGTATTGTTTTCTCCCTTTTTTGAGGAATGATCGTATGGTCATCAATGCCAATGTTAGCATCCAACTATTAACGCCAATGGTCGCTACGGCTAGGGATGTCAACGGGTCAGGTACCTGTCCTTTTTGGCCAAATTCAAATCTGATCTGACCCGACCCAACTCAAACCCGAACCTGGTTAAACCCGAGTCGGGTATTTAAACGGGGTACAAATTAAAATATTTATTTTTAAATTATTTTTATAAAACATAACTATAAAATAATAATAATAAATATATTAATAAAAAAATTATTTTATTATATATATATATATATATATATATATATATAATCGGGTATCGGGTACCCGCAGATACCCATGGGAGTAAACTCGAACCCGACCCGATTAGCTAATCGGGTACCCGAACCACCATAAACGGGTCGGGTCGGGTACCCGCGAAGTCGGGTACCCATTGACACCCTTATTAGCTACGGCGCTATCTCCTCCTGCTGCTCAACTGGAGCCTCACTTGAACCCCCCAGTGCTCGGTCTGCGTTTTAACGAATATTTTTTTTTAAAAAAAAAAATTTGAACTTAGCACTCAAATTTAAACTTTAAGTTTTTTACCTATAAAGTGTCCCGAGAATTTTAAAATAGATATACAAATGTCTTTTTTTTTCTAATTTTTGTGAATTTTTTATATAAATTTTTATTTTCTTATTTTTAATTATTTTTTCTTTTAAAAATTAGATTGTGTGGGGGCATGGCCATGTGGGCCAAGCTTTTGACAAGACATGTCATACCTAACACACAACCTTGTGGGCCAAAGATGGACTTGGGGTCTCACTCAACATGATCCAATTATTATCATGGCGTGCCTAATATGGCCGAGTTGAAGTGGGTGAGCCCATGCCCAAGCCAACCCGATATATACTTGCCATTGCAGTGCCCTTTTTTGGAAAAATTTTATATGCAGCTACGGCTGCCTATAATTTTTAAGAAAATTTATTAGTTTTTAATTAAAAAAAAATTTTAAAAAAAAAATTTTAGAAGTAATATTATACATGATAAGCTATCTAATGGTATTAATATCATTGTGAATGAGTTTATCTACGATGAGAAATTGATAAAAATAAAATAGGATAAAAAAATTATTAATTACTGTAGTGAAATTTTTTTATTATAATATTTTTATTAATTTCTCATCGTAGGTAAACTCATTTATAATGATATTAATATCATTAGATAGTTTATCATATATATATTATTTCTATAAAAAAAATTAAAAAAAATATTTTTAGACTAAAATTTATCCATGCTTCCTAAAAATTTTATACAGCTACGGCTACTTAGAAAATTTGCTCCCCTTTTTCTCCATGGCTGCAGAGCTTGCCATTGCCACAACAGTTTGTCGCTTACTATCATTGGTCGTCTCTTCCAGTATTTTTATAATATGAAACAAAATATTTATAAAAATACATAGATTGAGTATAAATATCGAATAAAATTTATCATTCATTTTTTTTTTCTCTAAGAAAATATAATAAAAAATCTAATTTTTTTATTCTTGTAAATTTTCTTTTATTCCTATTTTCTTTCATCGGCAGGATACACAGCTTAAAAGTATTTTTTTCATAAAGTATTTATTCAATTAGCTTAGTAGTTAATGGTGTTTGCGATTTGATTAACCAAATTATGAGCATTTTTATAAAACTGAGTCACACTTGTCGGATTAAGAAAAAGGTAAAATCGTTCTCGAACCAAGGTAAAACCGTTACATTAAATTTTGGTTAACCGATGTGCAGTCATTTAACAAACTGTTCAGTTCAGTTAATCGTATTTAGGGTTTGGTTTGGTGGATTAATTATTTATTCAATGGTTTGGTTCGACGTCTTTTTTCTTTTCTTTTCTTACACATTAGTAAAAGCAGAGCTGTAATTTGAACATCAAAGTGATTGCATACCAACAATCCAACATAAAGTTTAAAAATTTTAAAGACATGCTAAAACAAATGAAAGTGTTGATAATTGTTTATATCTATGGTTAGAAAGAGCATTCTCAATATAGTTAGTAGACAAATCTGTATCAAATGAAAGGCTTGCTTTTGAAGAGTATACACATAATACAAAAAATTAGACTGAGATCCCGTATTTTTGCTCATGGACAAATACCAAGAGATCCCATTACACAAGTTTAATAATCGAGTTTATACTAAATGTGAAAACCCCGTTTAATAATAAACAATTCAAATTTATAGATATTTTAAAATACATCGTTTAGTGCAAAATTATACATACAGAACTTTTTTCTTAGTCAACTCCCATATTTCAAATAAATAATAACAAATGAGGAGCTAGCCAATTTGGATGCTCATCAAGCACAATGTGTATGTGTAACGATCGGGATACATAGTATTTGAAGACTATTTTGGTTTCTTCGATTGAATCACCACAAGAACAAAGGTCTGAGCAGTGTTTGGTGATGTCCAAAATCTAACAGCCTGACACCTGAAACTGACATCAGTTTTCAATCATGAATCTGTCGAGTTTGCTGGATCTTAAAGTGTTTGAACGTAGACATGAACTGATGCCAACCAACCGATGAAACTCAAATAAACTTCATACTTGAGAAAACTAGCTCTCCTTGTGGAATAATTAATAATGAAATTTAAGCTTACAAGGTGGGCAAAGAAAATGTGAAGGAAACTGAATGCAACGTGGATATCGGTTTGCAGCTTCCATGAAGCATACAGTTGGAATTTTAATCCCTTGGAAAAATATATTAAGTGAATCTGCTGCCAGCCACACTTCGCACAAAACCTTGTTATAGATAAAAATCGGCCGGCGTTTCATAAGACCCCAATAATAATCACATCATATACAGGATGATCAAAAGGCATCACAGAGTGCATGCCAACTACATTCTGGCTGAAGACAATAAAACGAGTTAGATTACAACAGAACTACACCCTAAAGGGCAGTTCCTCTTGTTACCACACGAGACACCTCAGTTAAGTAGGAAAGCGACGGAATGAGATTTCAAGCTTCATGAATCCACCGAGGCTTCTTTGCACACACTTAGCTAGATTAGCTGCTTAGCATGCTACAAGAGTCTAACACACCACATATACGCCTCGGTTGATGGTGCAGATTATAAGTTTCTCCAGCACGAATAATGCAGCCTCCATGGATATTCAAGAGGATATCGGTTCGTAAGGATAGGAAAGCCAAGGATGCTTGAGCGCCTCTAAAGCACTTGGTCGCTTCTTTGGATTTACTTCAAGAAGATAACCCACAAACTCAATAAAGCCTTGGTCACCCATTGGCAGCCGGTGGCGCAGTGATGTTTTCTTCGGTATCAAATATTCTAGTCTATTAGTTTCCTGCAAAAAAAAAATTAGTTGAAAATCCAATGTTCAACTAATAATACAGAGAACAATATTCGGTTTTCTAACTCAGAACCCAGGTCAGTTGATAGACGCAAGAAAAGATGAAACACATTGAGAAACAGAGTTGCGTTAAATTACAACGCCAAGTGTTGATTAAAGAAATGTCCTAAGAAGGACGTGAAGTATTTTTCTAAGTCAAAACGAATGAAGAAATTTAGTAAGCGAAAGAGCACGTACGGCATCATTCATTCAGAAAAGCAGTGCATTCAGTTTGAATTGCAATTATTTAGCGGGTAAGATCTGGTCACAGGGGACCTCCGATCTCCATCGCATCAGCGTAAAAATGCACGTTAAACTTTTAAGCTACATTATTGTCCAAGGCTAGAATGCATCTCCATTCATTATATGGACAGTCAGCACAATACATGAAAGCAAAATCATCAAGCTTATTTTAGTTATATCGTAGATCTCAAACCTGATTCCTTTCATACAACATGTGGTTCTTTGTGAAATATTTGTATGTATCATGTCCCTTTGCAAGCATCCCTTGGTCAATTGGACCAATAATTCCAATCACACGTGCCAACAATGTTGCAGGTGAATCATTTTGGAAGAGAACCTGAAAAAAAAAACAATTTAAGTTGCTGCGTATGATGAATCTTGGAGTGCGAAACATTAAAGAGTTTGCAGCTAAGCATGTAGCAAGCTTTGACATTACAATGTAACTCTGCATCTTTTTAAAGATCAACAAGTTCCTGAAAAGGATGAACTAGTGAGGAGCCAACAACCAAGAGAAAAAATGAAGGGTCCTTCAGCAACATGATTTGCGCAAACAAATTCAATATAAATTAAACATATAAAATAGAATAATCCTTTCAAACGGAGAGATCGGTTGACCGCTTGAAAACTGAACAATTCACTCCAAAGAAAATACTTGTCCTAACACAACTTAGTCATACTATTATTTTTAGTCACTACACGTAAACGATGAGAAGACAAAAGTAACTTCGTAATTATCCACCGGGAACTACCAACTAGCATATTGGTAACGCAAGGCTACCAGTAATTAGATGACTCATACTTATATCATCCTCCTTTGTTGAAATCGACTACAACAAGATAACTAGATGCCTAACTTAAACTTTAACAATAAACATAAGATAGCATTGAGAGAGAACCATGTGATGAGATAACTGTTTGTCCATCAAATATTATTAGATTGATTGACATAATAATGACATCGAAGAATTTTGGTCCTAAAATGGCAGAACGAACATAATATTTAAAAAATTAAGCAAATAATGAGGCTTGAATATCCGGAAAGCAAAGAATCTTCTATATTGAAAAAAAGTTAAATGTATGTCGGCAAATCAAGGGCATAAGCATTGAGGACCAATTTCATCATTGTACGAAATGAACCAGATACACAGCATGAAGTGCCAGAGAAAAGCTTTTAGAGAAGCAGTTAGAGCACACTAAATCAAGAACATAATCACTTTAATGATATATTTTTTATAGCGTAAATCAGCATGTAGTTTATAATAATTATTAGTTATATGCAATTTAATTTTTTGCTTTTAACATCAATATGAACTTGACAAATGTGATCAACAGAGATTAGTTCATATGAACGAGATGAGAAAATAAAATAAATGAAGTCAACATGTTATATTGATGAAGAAATCCATAAATGATTGAATGAATACTTACTAGTGGACTCGTTGATAGAAGAATTACTATAAGCATATTCAATAATGACAAGTTTAAAAATCGGTCCGAACCCATCAGTTTTCCCCGTTTGTATTGATCCGATGATGGTCCGGTCCGATTCGGCCGATTTTTCAGGTTCGCATCAGTCCGACAATGGTCCAGACCGGACCAAAGGCAAAGCAGTGAAATAATGGAAATGGAATCAAGCGGGAGAAGGAGGAGAGAAAGAAGAAAAGGAAGGAGAGCGGCGAGCGGGCAATAGCAAAAATGAGCGAGCGAGCAGCGGATGCAATAGTTCTTCTTCTTCTTTCTTTTCTTTCTCTTCCTCTTCTTCTTTCTCCTCCTCTTCTCCTTCCTCTTCTTCATCTTTCTTCTCTTTTTTCTTCCACTGACCCACTCAGTTCCCCCAGAATTTCATCTAGTATAACCGGTACATACCGGTCCGACCACCGGATCTTCAAATCTTGAATAAATGATAATAATAAGTAAATTTTATCACCAGGAATTCACAATCTTAGTTTGGTCAACTATTTGAGGATGAAAGACAAGCGAAAAATAAGGAATATGTAAAAAATCTTTCCTACGTCTCTTCCAAACGTAGGTATCGTACCACATTTGTGTTTGGCACAATGGTGGATGGCAACTTGTGTACACTTAATCATATGAAAGGCATTATTTGTTTTACCACAAGTGATGGAATATTTCATCTTAGAGAACCTATCAACCACAACCAATATGAATTTATACATGCATAGTTTTTCATAACCCTAGAAGAAAGTTCATACTTAGTGCTTTCATGACTCATATGAGATAAGCAAGAAATTATACAAATAAGTGTCACATTTTGTGGATTAGACCAGTTGACAAGTGCCCTATGAACCACATCTAAGATGGAATTATATCCACAAGTAGTTTTCCTCAACCCTAGGCAAAAGTTCAAGCTCTCATACTTAGTTCTTTCGTAGCTCATCTGAGATAAAGCAACAAAGTGTACAGATAACTTCCTTATTTTGTAGCTTTGATCAATTGACACGTGTAACTCTAAGGGACAATTTGACAATCACTTAACTAATGACTAAAAATATTGATAACAAGTATGGTGACAGTTTTATCCAAACCAAAATAAGTAGTAGGACCTCTAATTCCAAACAAGGAATTCTCTATACACAGAATTGGATGCTCTTAAAAGATGTAAAATCATAAAGTACAAAGTAAACAAAATCAAGTTGATTTCATTTTTGTGCAATTGCAATAATAGATCTAAAATTAGCACACAGTCATTCTTCAAGTGATCAAATCATATTACTTGAATGCTCACCTTATGCAATAGGGCAACAACTCCACTTGGTGCATAAGTAGATTTGTAAAAAAAGGTATATTCTTAAAGAAATCTACCCACCTAACATATTTAAAACTTAATTTGTTTTGAGACTGAATATGATTTAATATTTTATTATCCAAGTACTAAATGAATTCATTAGGCAGTATATAGCCAGTGCCTTAAGGTAATATATATAATAAGGTTTTTCATATAAGCTGAACAATGTTTTTAACTTCATTGAATTTTGTTTTAAAAATAGTAAATGTGTGCTTTCTTGACTCTCAAGTGTCTACTATCCATACCGAAGAATCAAATGAAACCTTAAATATGTCGGAAAAATTAATATTTGATGACTTGATAAGTTATAAATGATAATTTTGTTTAAATGATTTTTTCCCTTATTCCCTTTTTTCTTTTGCATTTTTACTCCTTTTTCACTCATGCTACATAAGACCATGTTTCTTTTTGGGGTTACATCAATCAACCGATGATCACGACCAGCAAGGCAATTATAAATAAGATGATGATAATCAAAGACAACTATCTATGTTTGACAACAATCGACAGCAACTATGTTTATCTACTAGCAATGGTGCATTTTGTGATGTGGCAGAGTAATTACTATCCTCTACAAAGTGATGCGTGTAGGAGAATGACGATGATCTCACTCGCTGTCCATTAGATTTGGATTGCCTTCTCCATAGCCATTATGGTCATTAAGTTTGAAACAATGTAGGTGATGATCTAATATCTCTAGATCTAGCATGTGATGAGCCTATCTTTTCTATGAACAAGAAAGGCATTGACATTTTAGGCAGGAGACCAAGAGAGGCTACGTAGGATTCAACCAATGAAGTTTGAAAACCACTTGTAAAGAGAATGGTTCAATGGAAAGAAGAAAGACGATAGCAGAGAGAAAGCATAACCCAAAGATAATAGTGGTCTGATGATGACCAACGACAGATGAATCAAACGCAACAAAGATGAGTTGCAATATAGAGAGGAGTGTTACGTGATTATCTGATGGTTGAGAGTGAAAGAAAAGGAGAAATAGAGAAAAAGGCAGATTAAATGACAAATTTTAATAATTTCTTCAAAATAAGATATCCAAACGCATATCAGCCATATATACATAAGCAATACATAGATTTAGACACTAACACGGAATAATGACAACCACACACATAGACTCAGTAACTACCCGCTAACCTATGACATGACAAACTCCACTAACACAAGACCTGGTATTTAGTACAGTACAAAACTTGTTAAACACTAACTATTGCATAACCACCACTTAATAGACAACCAACCTATTTACTCTATTGGGTAAATACAATGCAAGTTGCACCAACTTGCAATGAAACATTTGTCAATCAATAAGATCATAATATTTTAACATTTTGCACTAAACCCAGTATTTTCATACTCGATGGGCCAAGTATCTTCCTAGGTATTTTTATCTTTGTTGCTTTCACGTCTTTTGGTCTAAAAACAGCATATTAGAGTGATGGCATGAAAGCATATGCATATTTATCTGTTCCTAAGCATTCTTGCCACCATTGCGTCAGCCTCTGTTGGTCTAAAAGCATCATATTAGAATGCGAAATGACAGTCATATACAGGCGTATCTGTATACCTTAAAGGAGATGAGAAATGACACAAAGTGATGGGACATGACTCTATATGACAGTACAGGGGACATGTTTCCACCTTATGAGAAACACAATACTAGAAGATGCACTTAATACTAATAAAAAATACACAAAACCTTATATACTTTTAGTTTAAAAAAAACAAAAATTGAGTTAGAAGAGAATATAACTCAAAGTTATATGGCCGATGTGATTCAATTGATTGTCTTAAAGGACGTCCAGAGCAGATTCTATAAAAGTGTATATGGTATGGCCACTGCAGAATAAATCAAGTCTGCTAGCAAAGGAAAGATCCTTTTTCATGTAAAAGACTGGGCAAATTTCGGGCAATGATACATTACTACATGCTACAACATTTGCCTAGACCAAATGCATCCCATATAAAAAAATAATTGAAAAGGTAAAGAATAGGTCATAAACAGAACTCAATTCAAGATCTAAATATATTGTAGAAACAAGAGCAACACAGTAATTGAACAAATATGAAATTTTGAAGAAATCAGTGCAGAATAACATTTTCTGAGCCCCATAGGGTACTTACATTTCCTGTGCAAAGTTCAGCCAAGATGCATCCCAGTGACCATATATCTATCTTTTTATCATATGGAAGACCTAAAATGACCTCAGGTGCGCGATAAGATCGTGATTGTACATAAGAACATAAATGATCTGTTTCAAAGCAGCTACTGCCAAGGTCGATGACCTTAACTTCACATCTACTGTAGCTCTTTACTAATATATTCTCAGGCTTCAAATCACAATGAATAAGACCAAGGCCATGCAAAAATTGAAGTGCCTCCAAACATTGAATTGTAATTGACTGCAGTATGCCATGTAAACCATAAGTTAGTGATTTTAAAGACAGAAGAAAAGTAAAACCATAAGCATAGGAATAAGATATTGCAACATGTAACCTGCAGCCTTGGCATTGTGAAATAAACCTCTCCTCCAGATTCTCTATTGAACTTGTGAAATTCATATAAATTGGCTTTGAGAAGTTCACAAACTATCAACAAGTGTTCCTATATGCCTCAAAAATATTAATCAGTAGCGACAAAATTGAGTCAAGTACTACCAGACAATAAATATAGGAATTATGCAAAAGGAATTAACAAACTGAAGCAAAATCTATAATATTCTACAAAAGAACTAGAATATGTCATCAAATTTATCACCCGCATACATACTCTTCAAAAATGTAATGCAGTATCATGAAGTGCCTTTGCATATAGAAGGACATAAATATGGTCATCTATACTATTTCAAGTTATATTCAAAGAAGTTTTGAATTTTGGAGGTTTAACCATATTTACAAAAATCTTTTTTATGCTATTGTATATATTTTCTTACTCTTTTTCCTCATTTCTTGTGCACTCATCTGATGATAGATCCATGACAGTTCTGCATATAAATTGATTTTCGAACTTGCTTTGCCTGCGAGAATAATCTTAATGTTGAACGTGGCATTTTTATGTAATATTTTCCTAATTATTTATGCACGTCACTTAATACAGCTTATTCCTCTTTGCCCAAAATACAAATTGAATTTTGTTTATTTCTTACCTATCTTCATCTAGGGAAAAAAATATTAACCAAGATATTAGAAGCCTAGTTAAAAGCGCTCCAAATACACCAAATATGCACTTTAAACAATCCATAAGCATCACTGACCCATTTTCTTTGTCCCTAACCTAGCACTGAATACAAAATCAAAATTCATCCTGAGAATATACAAGACTTCAGAATTCACATTGAAATTCTAATGGCACAAGAACCCATCAAAATGACTTAGAGGAATAATCATTAAGAAACCACACAATGGAGATTTCATATCCGGGTTTTTCAATCTGGTGTACCAATTTAATCTCAAATTGGTTTATTTTGATGATACCAATACATGGATGTACTATAGAATTAAAAACTAGTCTTAACCGCACTTATATTGGTACTAGTATATATATACATAATACATATTTTACGAATGCGCTCGTATGTTGGTCTAATGGTACGAACTAGATCGGTGCACCATTATGAACTAGTATTTAAAACCATAGTACCAATACATTCATGCTATGTTTTGAAAACCGGTCCGTGCTAACCTGTTTTCTTGATTTGTACCGGTCCGAACACGGGCGCAAGGTTGTTGCACGACGTTGCTGCCAAAGGAGAAGGAGAAGGAGAAAAAACGAGAAGAAAAAGCAGAGGAAGGAGAAGGAAAAAAAGGAGGAAAAGAAGGAGAGGAAGAAAAAGGATAGGACGAAAAAGGAAAAAGAGGATGCAGTGGACACGGTGGACGCAGACAGCAGACGTTGGCAAACGTGCGAGCAGGGACTGATGGACGTGCGGGCTGGGGCAGGCGAAGGCTCGAGCAGCAGAAGGCGACAGCGGACGCACGAGAGGCTGGTACTTTCCTCCTTCTCCTTTTCATCGCTGCTCAAGTCACCTCCTTCCTCTCCGTCCGGCTCCATCTGGTACTAGACCGGTACTATGACTCGAACTGAATTTGAGAACATTGCATCAATGTATTAAACCCAAACATTTCTCGAACCCAATATGTACTCTAATGTCGCACAGAAATCTTAATCTATACTTTATAGTCTTAATATGATTAGTATCGTATTCATGAGGAACAATACAATTCATTCCAAGTTTGCATTCTTGCAAATACTAGAAACTTGAGTGTTGTTTGGCTCTCACCTATTTTCATCTAGGAAAAGATATTAGAAGCCCAGTTAAATGCGCTCCAAATACACCAATTATGTACTTTAAACAATTCATAGACATCACTAACCTATATTGTGCTGTTCCTCATGCACTGAATCCAAAATTAAAATCCATGCTGAGAATATGAGACTTCGAACTAAAATTCTAATAGCACAAAAACCCCTTCAAAGGGGCCTAGAGAAGTAACTATGAAGAAACCAAGCAACTTTTCTGCCTATGAAACATCAAAAGTAATATATTGCATAATGGAGATTGTTATATCTAGGATTTTCAATCTCAATCCATACTATTGTTTTGGTTTAATCTCAAATTGGTTAGCTATGATGATATTGACCATAGAATCAAAAACTAGTTCATACTAGCTACAAAGTCAAAGACTATATATACTTAAATATATAATATATAATACATATTTTAGCAGTATATGTGTTGGTATAATTCTATAAACTAGCATTTAAAACCATAGTACCAAAACATCTATATATCGACCCAAACGGATAAATAGTAGACCGACACACCGATATGAATCAGTATTTAAAACCATAGTACCAACACATCCATATATCAACTCAAACATATCTCGGACATGGTATGCAGCATTCAAGTGAAATCTTAAACTATAGTTATGTTAAAGTGATTAGTATTATATTCACAAAGAACAGTACAATTCTCTCCAAGGCTTTCAAAAAGTAATGTATTGTGCACGTAATGAAGATTGTTATATCTAGGATTTTCAATCTCAATCTATATTATTGTTGTACTAGTTTAATCTCAAATTAGTTAGCTATGATGATACTGACCATATAATCAAAAACTAGTCCATACCATATGTGACAGCCTTTTCAAGAACATAAGAGAAATACCACTTTGACCTTCCTTCCTTGATCTTAACCACACATCCACGCTTGACTCCACGTCTCGACTCAAGGAAAGACTCACCCAGTAGGCTGGGGTATAGGGCCCAACCTCGGACTAGCCCAATGCCCATTTGTGGTCTTTAGCAGGAGTGCCCAAGGGTGACCCGACGCTCACCACCGACCCAAGCTTATTTCTAAGCAAACTTGCTCGACACCCCTTTCCCTCACGACACTAGAAATCCAATCGGCACCAAAAAAATCCCCTTAAGATTTATGCTTCAATTTTTTTTTTCTTTTTTCCATTGTCCCCCACACCGGCTGACCACACCCCAATAGGGATGTCGTCTCCTACAACGCAACTCCAGAAGCTTCTAGTGGCAACAGACTCCAGTGACATTAGCTCCCTTTATTTTTGCAAGTGGTAACCTGATAATCAATCAGGCTTTCCGCCCCTATGACCCGGCCTAGATTCTTCCCAAGACTGTTTTCTCCGGCCCACCACATAACCCAGAATCAGTGGGCCTCGCCCACTACCAGCCTAATATATGTAAATATATCTCTCGGCCTGTCCATGTTTTCAATTCAGTCAACACAACCTGTGTCAGTGTGTGGGGCCATAGTTATGATGTCACAATGCCCTGTCGTCACATTCTCCCCAACCCAAACCGATTATCACCTTTGATGCCGTGCAGTTGGGTCCAAGGAGCATTCCGCTGCAACCTTGGAGCACCGTTCAACAAGGGTGCCGGTGAGTTCGGTGCCTTTTTCCCCATAGTCGTCGTTGTAACGTCTAAACCTCTCGACGAAGGAGCCAGGGAAAAAAAGGTGCCCCTTTCGGCTATACCCGCTATAACTCAGAGCACCTTCTCAACGAAGGAGCCCGGAGAACACTAACCCATCACTGTTGTCCTCTTCCACCTCGAAGCCCTTTGCTTGACAAGGGAGCTGGAGAGCAATCCCACTCGACTTCGGAGCTAGCCACTCTCGAATGAGCTAGGAACAAGGAGCGACCCACCATAGTCGTACTTGCATCCAGAACACGACTTTTGCCGCCCCAATCAACCCAAAGACGTTTGCTGAGTTGACAACCCCAACCCAATCATCCCGTCTCCTACTTCCACCACGGACCTAAATCAACAAGGGAGCCAGGACTCTTCCCGCTTCCGGTCATCGCCAATGTCACTCCTAGCTCTGAGTCCACCCTCACAAGCAGATGGCGGAGGTTCGGTTCAGCTGTTGCTTCACCCCTCCTGTGCATGCCCATTAAACTCACACTATGAGATTCAGGATCGATTGTGGTGAACATGTCCAATTTTGTAAAGAAGTGTCGGTCCTAGGACCAACTCTATATGATGGTCCATATCGCGTCGAGAAGAGAGCTCTCTAGGGAGCTCGGCAGGAGCCCACTGGCCAAAGGGAGATATTATCTGAGGCCAATGACAGCCTAACGTAGGCTGTGTAGAGGATGGAGCATCTAGCCAACCTCCATCGGAGAGGCCTCTCGTTCAAGAGGGAGATATGGTTCTTCTTAACGTCTTCCCACATGATGAAGCGGGTGATGGTGTGATGCCCCTGGGTTTTATGGGTCGCTATGAGGGCCCCTTAGAGGTTGTAGGGTGAGTTGGGCTGTGGCGTACCGACTCCAGTTTCCAAATTTTTATGAAGCTCCACCTGGGTTTTCATGTGAGTTTCCTGAAGCCATATTAAGCAGGTCCTGAGGGTACTGATAGAGGCCACAATACCAGTGCACCGCCTAGTATTCATATTCAATTCGATCAGTGGATCAGGCGTATTATCTCCCAATGGACGTGAGGGTACAGCCAATATTGTCGTTGGATGGTGTTTCTTATTCATTAGGTCAGTACGTACCTCGTCGGTACGTCCGAGGTAGAGTCTACTTAAGAGAGGGCTACGCATCTATGGTAGTTCGAGGATTAAATCTAGGGTTATCTTTTCCTCCGATCACCGAGGAAAGCAACTCCTTCAAGCAGGGGTGCATATGACGCACCCAGGGATTGAGCACCCCTAGTTAATCTTAGGATCGTATAAAATGACCACATCCCACCCTTGGATGGGTTCATACGGACACAAGGGCTTATATATATATATATATATATATATAGATAGATATATATATATAGATACATAGATACATAGATACATACATAGATACATAGACAAAGACACAGACACAAAGACACACAGAGACACACACACACACATATATATATATATTGACATATTGACGTGCGGTTTTCATACATGTATGTGTCCATGACTGGCACCGAGCCCATCTAAGATGTGGCTGTGTCCATAGATGGACGAATATATATGTCAGAGGATCCTCCCGCTAGTTTTAGTCACTAATTGACACAGCAGCCTGATGCTGCGAGTGAGCCTCCTCCACGATGGGCGCCGTCACAGGTGCCTAAGCTCCGGTAGTGAGCTCACTCTCCCCATGAGTGGTATTGAGTAGATCGGCTCAGTAAGTCGCCTAACAAGTAACGACGAGATTACATTACATGTCTGTCAGGTACGTCCTTTCCTAGATACATAGATACATAGATACATAGACACAGACAGAGACACAGAGACAGAGACACACAGACACACACACACATACATATATATATATATTGACATATTGACGTGTGGTTTTCATTACATGTATGTGTCCGTGACTGGCACCGAGCCCATCTAAGACGTGGTTGTACACACACACATACATATATATATATTGACATATTGACGTGTGGTTTTCATACATGTATGTGTCCGTGACTGGCACTGAGCCCATCTAAGATGTGGCTGTGTCCATGGATGGACGAATATATATGTCAGAGGATCCTCCCACTAGTTTTAGTCACTAATTGACACAGCAGCCTGATGCTGCGAGTGAGCCTCCTCCACGATGGGCGCCTTCACGGGTGCCTAAGCTCCGGTAGTGAGCTCACTCTCCCCATGAGTGGTATTGAGTAGATCGGCTCGATAAGTCGCCTAACGAGTAACGACGAGATTACATTACATGTCTGTCAGGTACGTCCTTTCCGAGTAGGAAGTGGTTTGTCGAGGTCCAATGGCAGGACTGTGGTCGGAACCACGATTTGATATGCGAGGGCGAGTGACCCGAGTCTTGACGCGCGAAAGTGTGCCGACGCGTGCGAGCGAGCCTGGCACGCAGAAGGACACACCTTGAGACATTGACACTCATCTCGGCATCAAGATGTCATGACCCATCTGACAGGTGCAGGTGCGACTGAGGCCTGGGAGACAATGGACGCATCGTAAGCCAGCCCCACCCGATGTCGGCTTATCGATCCAAACAGGGGTAGCTACTGAGTGACCCAGTAGACTCGTCAGGTCGAGGAACTGAGGCGATAGATTTTGCCAAGGGCAGTCAAATCAGGGTGGCCCTGCTCTCCGACTCGGTCCCAACAGAGAGGGTAAGCCAGAGGTGGCATCTTGGCTCAAGGGTTTGCCGGCATGAGGACCGGGCATAGCTAACTCCCTCCCCACAAGTTTATCAAGTACGCTGGCCCAGGATGGTTGACATATATTGAGGGAGGATTGAGGAGGCATGTATATCATCACTTATGCGTGGACACCTATATGGATTTCTATGTTATATGGATTCTTACACTTATGCGTGGAGCAGGTTTTCAATTGGAATTGGAGTTGACCAAATTGGGATTGGATGTTGACTCACTTAAGTGATTTCCCTTAAGTGATCTCCTTCAACCGAAGACGTGAAGACGTGGGAGGTGAAGAGACGTGCGACGTGCAAGGGCTTTTTCATGAGAAGCTTCTAGAGTCATCCATTCCACGCAGCTCTCCTCCCTCCTCCGGAGAACCTAGGGACGACTGTCTCCATCCGCAAGGCTTCTTCACCAGCAGTCTTCTTGCTTCGCGTGAAGCTTTCAATGGTTGTACATGGCTTCCCATGCGTCCTGGAAGAGCTGGAGCTCATCGTGAGCTCCTTGTAGGGCAATAACGCCTGAGTTCCCCCTGCTGCTTGCGGGTTTCCTTCCTTGCCTTCGTCGAGTTTTCCTCTTCGTTGATTGGGTCTTCTTCTCTTCGCCTGGGTTTTTTAGCTCTCGACTCAACTGCGGTTCTTCATCGACCTTCGTAGCTGCTTTTGCTCCCACGAGAGACATTACCCTCTTTTGGGTTGAGCTCCTCACTAGGGTGATGTCCGAGCAAACTCCCAGCTTACTCTGCTATGCTCTTGTCATCAGCTGCGACATTTGCCCCCTGTTGCTGATTAAGTCTCGATTACGAGACTTAGAGATTATGTTGATTCGGGGGAGCAGCCCTATACGATGGGCTAGGTATAACTCCTTTCCTTGTGTGTGTAGTTGCCAAAAAGGGATTCCTCTTTGGTGGTTTTCCTGGCTTTCGGTTTGGACCCCTGTTTCCATATTTCTGTTGTGTGTGTCCTATTTCTGGTACGGTGTGTAGTTGCTAGTGTCATATGTTGCTAGTTTGGGCCAGGTCATATCCTTGATTTCCTAAGTTATACTTGCATGCAGCCAAGTCGAGCCTCGATTTCTCCTTGATGGTTAGCCTCATTCTTGATGGATTTCTGACCTGATTTCTTGTATTAGACTAGCTAATTTGATGATGTGATGTGAATGCCTATTACTGTGATGAATGTGTACCCATATGCCCAATGCTGTGTATGTTTGCTTGCCAAGCGGGGCATCGCTAGCGAGTACTCGAATACCCCCAAATATCTTCTCGGCTATCCTTAGAAGCTTGTAAAGGGAAGAGCGAAGCTTTGTGTGAAGGTTGTAAATTGAGGGGATAAAGAAAAAGAAAAGGGGAAAATACCAAAAGGTTGATTTGGTTTGTGTGCACTATGTGAAGCCAAATTGTTGGCTAGGGCTTAGGCAGAGGGTGAGGTTTTATTTTGTTCAGGATGGCCTTCTCTGCTCCCTCCTGCTCTCTGGTAGACGACGCTCCCCAAAGTTGCACATGTTGCTGCTTCATCTTCCCTTCAGTCACCACATGCAAATGATGTAGTCCTAGCATGGACCTATAATACCATGGGTCTAAGGCACATTTCTTCACAGCAGGCTCCTCAACTGTCATCGTAGCAAGTCTCCAGCAATCGAGCATCATGTGTGGGCTGCTGCAAATGAAATTGGCTCCAGGGAGGGCTCGCCCCAACCTCACAGACCGACCCACGCCCACCGTGTCCGACTGTAGCTCCACTTGAGGCATGATTCATGGGCAAGAAACTACCTTACTTTTGCCTCCACTTGACGTTTACGTCCTTGCTGGGATTTGGACGAAATTTGGCTTGGTGTGATGGCTGCCTCCTATGCTTTTGGCGGCTCAATGACGGTGTTAGCCACTTCCAGTGCTTCTTGCACTGTCTTCACCTCCCATCGATGAAGCTCCACCAACATCCAAAGGTTGCAAGCCGTTGACGAAATGGTAGAGCTGGTCAAAGTTGCTCATCTCCGTTACTTCCAGCATAAGGGACAAATGCATTGCTGCATATTCTCTGTCTCAACTTCAGGAGCATATCTTGTGTCCACCAATTTACGTTGCCTAGAACGAATTGGCAATGAATTCTCTCCTTCAAATTTGGCCATAGGAAGTTGCGAACGCCCTAGCTTCGGCGAAGGAAGCCTCCTGTGTCCACCACCAAAGTTTGGCTTTGCCCGAGAGATACGCCGCACAGGTATATGCTTGCTCCTAGGGTGGGACTCTAGCAGCGCCGAAGTATGCCTCGAGATCCCATAGGAAGTTTTCAGAATGAGGGTCTCGCCTCCCACTAAAATCCGACTCTAGCATCCGATACATTACCGCCGGCTCTGAACGATTGAGTTTTGTTGGCGAGGACTGTGATGGCGGCAGAGAGGCGAGCTCTAGAGCTGCCAGTCTTCGCTGGCACTCCTTTGGTTGTGCTTGACAGTTCTCCAGCACTGCAGTAATGGTTTGGGACTCGGTGTCAAGGTCCCTAATAAGATCATGAACAAAGGCGAGGTAGGGAACCACTCGCTCGTCTCACTGAGCTGCCTCATCGCCCAATAGTTGCTCCATACGGTTAATGCATTAATGGGCCGTGAATATTGGAAAGAGCATGGAGCAACTAAGTCAGATTTTCATTCCCTACAGGAACCTCCTCCGCCATGGATCGAGCACCAAAGAAAAATGGAGAATCGTTAAAGGCCCTTTGGAAAGAAAAAGAAGCTTTGATACCTCTATACCAGCCTTTTCCTGCACATACTAGAAATACCACTTTGACCTTCCTTTCTTGAACTTGACCACGCGTCCACGCTTGACTTCACTTCTAGACTTGAGGAAAGACTCGCCCGGGCTACGTTGCCCAACCTCAGCCTAGTCCAATGCCCATTGGTGATCTCCAAAGGGACCGCCCCAAGGTGGCTCGATGCTCGCCGCTAGCCCAAGCTTATTTCCAAGTAAGCTTGCTCGACACCAAAAATCTAGTCGACACCAAAAAACCCCCTTGAGGATCTATGCTTCGACCTTTTTATGGTGTCCCCCACACCACCACACCCCAACAAGCACGTCGTCTCCCACGACGCAACTCCAGAAGAATATAGCAGCAATAGACTCTAGTGACGTCAGCTCCCTTTATTTTTGCTTTCCGCCCCCTGACCTGGCCTGGATTCGCCCAAGATTATTTTCTTCACAGCCCACCATATAGCCCGAAATCAATGGGCCTAGCCCACTACCAGCCTAATATATGTGAATATATCTCCCGGCCTATTCATGTTTTCAACTCAATCAACACAACTTGTGTACAAGTGTGGAGCCCATAGTTATGATGTCACGGTGACTAGCCGTCACACCATATGAGGCAATATATACTTGTTTGACCTTATATTAGTACCGGTACAAGGTCAGTGCTATTATATTTACTTAAATATATAGTTCATATTTTTGCAGTACTACTGTTGGTATATAATATGGACCGGTCAAATAGTATACAGACACACTGATATAAACTAGTATTTAAAATCATGGTACCAACACATCCATATAGTGGCCACACCGTTCAAGTGAAATCATAAACTATAGTCTCGTTAAAGTGTTTAGTATTATATTCACAAGGAGCATTACAATTCTCTCCAAGTTTCCGGTCAAATGCTTCAAATTTCCAATATTGCACTTGACACTTGTATTAGCACAAATGCCAAGATGCATTATTGATTATTCTAAGATGGCATGATTCATATTGAACTAAAATTCAAGGTTCAGCATCATCTAAGGCAGAGATAGAGTATGTGGTTATGACCAATACAGTGCTTGTCTGGATAATTGGAGAGACGAACTCAAAAGCAAGAAAACCAAGAAATAGTTTATCTATCAGGATCAAGGGAAACACTGATGATGATTGTGTGATGTTGTGGGTGAACTATGAGACAGTAAAGATTGTCAGTAGAGGACCTAGACAAAGTCCAAGTCAAGGAACATCCGAAATTCCAGAGTAACAAAACAATATCAATCCAAGTAAACAAGAATGTGGGCAAAAATAAATATGAAAGTAATAATGATGATGTCTAAAAATTATTAACTTTTAAATCACAAACTCGTCTTCCAAATAGGAATGTCAAATCAAAAAAATTAACTTTTAAATCACTGATGATCTGAACTCTATCAAACAAGTTCCATGGCACCAAAAAAGATTCAGTTTTGTGGTCACAAAAGTTTCTAAATTTTCCTCCGGCATGGTTATGACAAGACAATACTTAAAATGAAATTTGTTATGAAAACTTTTTTGAAGCAATTGAAACATTCCTAAAAAAATACAGGGAAGAAAATTGGATTGATTAATGAATATATTAAAGAAAATTCAGGAAACTGAATGTTAACAAAAGAGGTCAAAAAGAAAATGTGAAAATAAAAGAATATACTCACCCGATAATAGAAATAATCATACAGGCGTAGAATATGATACTTGTCAGCAGGATCATTTTTGTTGACAAATTTCAGAAGCTTTATTTCATCAAGGCTCTGATCAAAGAAATCTTTGTTATTCTTGATAATTTTCACACAAACATCCATGCCACTGTGCAAATCATGTGCCTGAATAGCTTTGCTAAATGCGGCAGAGCCCAAATACTCAGTAACATGGTAACGTCCAGCAATGACAGAATTGAGAACCACATGGAAATTTTTGTCTTCTTCAAAGCCAGTTCTGGTAAGCAACAAGGAAATACAATTTCAGAACAGAAAAGCAACAAAGAAAGGTCAAAAGGATAAAACACACTTTTCCTAAACAAACAAAAACACAACCATGAGATCATTGGCAGGAAAAGAGGAAGGAGGAAAAAATGATATAAACCTAGCCAATTTACTCAGAGAACCGCTGGAAAACAACAATGACAAGGATAACATGCCTGTTTTTCCTATGAACTATTTTAAGATCAAAAGTCTCAAATTCTTCCTCTTGAGCTTTTAACTGTCTTATTTGGTCCTGCATTGCTGCTACTTCTTCATCTTCTAGTGTTGCCCCAGGCTCTTCTTCTCTTATTTCATTTGTGTCACATTGTCCTATCCTAGCAATCTCTCTTTCAGCATAACCATAGTTTGATGGTGATGATGCACTAGAGTTCCTTGACCTAGCAGCATCAGAAATCTTCTCGCCTCTGGAGCTTCTTACAGGAGATGAATCACTGCTTTTTCTCCTCCAAGTGGCAAGCATGTCGTTTGCAACTACACCATTTGCACGTTCATCTGCATCATTACCACCTCCAGAATTGGCTTTGCCTGAATCTAATGTTTTACAGGAATCAGCCACCAGCATGCTTCCAGCCTTCATAGGCGGTTGGAATGAAAAGGCGCCATCACTACCAACTCCGGACAATCTTATATCTTTTTCATATGTCATGATGCAATTACCTTGCTTAATTCCCCTCTTCTTTTCCCTTTTTGGCATATTCAAATCACCATCTTTAGTATCATTTCGTGGGTACTGTCTACCACTTGTACAGATATCATGATCAGGAAAGAATTCTATGTCACCTTCACTACTTTCCCCAACCAAACTCTCACGAACTTCACTACCAATGTCAGCAACATCACTATATATGCCCACCCCAATTGATCTCACTGAACCATGCTGATCATCTTCTATAAGAGAATTTTCATGATAAATTTGCTCGACCTCGCTTGGGTCTTTGCCATTCCCCAACATCATAGGTTCATTGTTTTGTGCAACAAAACCTTGCCAAACAGGCTCCGAATGCATCAAACTTAGCTCTTCCGCATCCAATAACTGTCCATCATATTGAGCTATTAAATCATTCTCATTTGTTCTGCCATAGATTTGTAGCATCTTATGACCCATTGATCTGTCCGAAGTAGCAACTTTTTCAGCATTTTTTGTCTGGAAAAACTGCTCTCCTGACAAGTATGAATCTTCCTCAGCAAAAGAATGATCATCATCTTCATCCTTTCTAGGAGCTCGGTCCTGATGATCGGGCACACTCCCATGGCCTGTTCCTTTTTCATTATCACTTGGATAGTCAATTTCATGAGCCAAAAACCAGGTTTCATCTTCAATGGGCTGTCTTGTGTATCCAGCATCATCATCATCTTCATACTCATCAGAATCCCAATATTCATTTGGGTAATCAATTGATTCATCACCAATAGTAGCAAAACCAGATACCAAATCAGAAGTGTCCTCGGTAATACCTTGACTTACAGAAAGCCAGCTACTACCAATTGTTCGTCTACCACCTGTTATAAAATCTTAAACATTAGCTCATCAATACAAAAAAATAAGATCATGTGGATAAATCAATTATAAACCACAAAAAGCTATAATACACAACATCAATCATTCATGCCTTGAAGATGCCAATAAAAAGATCTTGAAAATAAGGTTAAGAATGATCAGGTACTTAATCCAATGGAAGTCAAAGGAAAGGGACTATGCAAAAACCATGATTTCATGTTCAAGCCAAAATAATCTATTTCACCAAGCAGATAAGACAAGATGAATCATCTTAGCAAAAAAATGTGATGTAGACTGTTCCAGCAGATTGACTCAACAGATCTGCGGACTTTCACAAAAAAGCTACATTTCAGCTTGAACTTATCAGTTTCAGATATAGCAGCAAGTTTCAACCCAGCAGTAATAACATGGAAAAATCCCACAGAAAGAAAAGAACAACCACTCGAGATGCCATTTTGTAGTTCGCGAATATCTACTCAAGATCATCTCTAACGATTATAATACTTGACAAATTATGTGCTACTGACCAACTTGTAATAGCATTTGTTTGGACCAAATACCTATTCCAATCTGTCTATTCCAGTGAGGGTAGTTATTTGAAGGCATGCATCTGATTCAGTTTGGGTTGTGAATAATCGTTGCGGATCTAAAATCTGATGGTTCCGCTTCTTTTTTTTCCAGAAAAAAAAATTTAAGAAAAAACGTTGATCAACTAGGAGTACTTCTTGTGGTCATGAAAATTAGTTCAATCAAACTCTTAAGTCCAAAAAACATTAGTTTATTGATCAGTCAAGTAGGTAAACTTGCTGGACAACCAGTACATATATCAGTTTTTGTTACGGTACCAATAAAAACTAAACCGTTTAATATTGAAAACATTACATAAGATTTATTCAACAGTGGCTCAGCGCACAGCTCCATAACCAGGCAACTCAGTTCACACATCCAACCGTCCAGGTCAACCTGATTTTCTTGTAAAGCAAGTTCTATAGTTGAGCCGATCAACCAGTGATCTGAATCCCAAATTTATATTCTAACTTCCTTTTCTAGTTTGGAAAATTACATCAACCAACCGAGACCTTCTAGCAAAAGAAAATCATTACTAAAGAATGATCTTTATGACAACATTATCCAGACGATGTTTTGTATAGATATATGCATTAAATTTTAATTGTATAAATAAAATTAATTATGATACAATTTAAAATTACATATTACATTACACAGTTATTTATTGAATTAAGTTAGAATGAAAGATAATAATTTAGTACATAGGTAATCCACCAATGCAATCTTCTATCTTCTAGTAGAGGTTTTAATTTGTTTTTTTAGTTATTATCTTAAAATATTTTTGCTGTTATTCTTCTCAACTAAATAATGAAGTACAAATTTCCAATTTATTATTTTCTCTGTTTTTGCTTTCACTCGATCTATTCCTTTCTTCGTTATTCCATATTTCAGCATATTACAGTTGCCCCAATTAATCCAAAGAATCAAACGCTACCTCACAATTTGGTGAACAATGACCAGCTCTAGGAATTATTGGCCTTCAAAACAAATATTTACGAGTTTCAAATAAGTAGTTCTGGTGTATCAGCAAAACCACATGTAAAAGAGATTCAACAGTGCATTATACAACATTCTAATCAATCTTAGGTTATTAACATAGAATAGTAGTGAGGAGGCCATTACAATCAAATGCATTTGAAATGAATGATGTCTATGATCTTTGGCCTTAATAAATATGTAGGTAAATCATAGATAATCTTAAGCAAAGACTTTATGAGCATTAAATATGCAGCCTTCCATGAACTCTGTAGTTTCAGTGATATGTTAACAGAAACCCGAGGCAAAAAATTGAAAAGCATATACATATTGGTTGACCATAATTTCAAGTTGTAAGACCAGTCAACTTTTGGTTAAGCAACTAAGTACATAACTTCAGCTTGTTCTCAATTTACATCAGCTCAAGCTTACAGAGCATTGCATCCAAAGAATCAATGTACCTTTTTTTTTCTTACTATTTCACTGTTCTAGTGTTCATAATGTTGCTTAACTAAGATAAAGTTATGGTATGCATTTAATTCAAAATGATAAGGCTTTATACAGCTTTGCTGCACAAGTGATACATACTGAAGCACAATGATTTGACAACAAAATGAAAAGTACAAAATTGTAAAGTGAATAAGAATTACAAAACATTGTTTGCACCTAATTTTTAGTTCCTCTTCTCAAATAAATTGTATAAACTTTTCAAATATATAATATGCAAGCACTGATATCACAGAAGCAGTAGCAAGTTGCTAAACTTGGCCTACACGCACACACAGATATGTGTGTGAAGGTAAATCAAACCAAAATAATGCAATAAAGTTGCCATGCTTTATGCCGGAGACAATGGATTGATGTTGCAGCCTATTTGTTAAAGAAACATATTTATCTTATCTCGATAAGATCCAAACAAGATATCCCAAATTAAATCATTAATCCAAGGAATACCTGAAGAGTTGATCTCCTGCCCAACAGGTACATCTAGGTAAGACCCTATCATGAAAGTATTATCAACATTTGACAACTTAATGCCTGACCCATGATGATCAGATTCCAACTGAACATTGATCAACTTATCTTCAGTCTTGAGCCGTACTGGTGGCAACCTTGGTAGTTCTTCCCTGTGATTTCCACCAATTGCTCGTAAATCAAATTTCTTAAAATTTTTTGGCTCTGCACCTTCTGGAGACTTCCCAGAGAAGTATAGTTCACTCACTTCATGTACTTCTTCTTTTGTTGATTCCCTGATGTAATTCCTATCTACGTTATTTTTTAATTCCTCTCTTTCACTGGATTGTCCACCATAACTGGATGAAGCAGTATCCACGGGAAATGGGAAGACTGTCTTTACAGAACATCCCTTCAAAGAGGAATCATTTTTCACCCACAAGTCATTGATAATATTGTCTTCAGAACAAGCATTCTTATCCTTAACTTGGCTTATCTCAGGTTTCAATTCCAGCTCAATTTTATACTTGTCATAAGAAACCTTTTGCTCCACGGGCTGATCAGGTTCAGTACCAACAGCACGATCTCGCTTCTCTGCCACATACGTACCACGTCGATGCTTTGGTTCTTCTGATATCAAGAGGTCTGCGAAGTTGTTGACGATGGTGCCAGTATCTCTTGAAAAGCAATTTGAATTACTGGAAGCGGAACTAGAATTCCAAGGATAAAGATCTACTAAATCAGCTTCCCTACCCTGAACGAAACCAAAATCTTTCTTCTTGTTGAAACCATTTCCAGTCCCTCCAACTTCAATCTCTTTCACAATAAACTCTTTAGAATTATCCTCGCCTTGTGTGCTTGTACTTTGCTGCCTCACAGTGCTAATGTCACCAGCAGTTCTGCCCACTTCTTTTTCCTCCGCAAGATGCTTCTGGAGAAAGCCATTCAGGTCTGGCCGTGCATTAAGCTCCCCTCTTAAAGCAGCCTCTGCGTTTGTAAACCGATTTTTCCTTAAGAACTCTAACACCACATCCACCGAGTCCACCATCTCCCAATAATACAAGCGCGCTCCGCGGCTAGAGAGGAAGTTCAATAAAAACCTGCAAATGAACCTAGACGAAAGTAAAAAAAAGAAATGTCTCTTTTAATTTCCTCTTGCTCGTGATTTTCTTTTGCGGGAAACAAGTATAGACAACCTTTTGCATCAAAGGACGGCAGGTAAAAAAAACACATAGCAAGCAAACCCTAGCCCTACCTTTCAAGCACCGAATTTTATATTTTTAAAAAAAGGCCGGCAAATCCGGCGGCCAATCGACCTCGGGATCGCAGCCAGGAACAAACCCTAGCTGGCCATTCCGACCCCTACCATCCGTGATCGACTCTGAGGGCCAAGGGGAAGCAAAAGAGCAGAGTTCCAGCAGAGGCACGGGTAAGGAAGAGAGACTCACGGATCGAGCGAGGTGCAGGGATCGGATGAGGAAGGAGCAGCCCTCGGAGACCTTTGGCAGCGGCGCAGAGCGTAGGGGAGGCTTTCCCGCGGCGTACGTGAGCAGAATCCGGCGACATTAGGGGCGGAGGAGGATGGCGAAGCGGCCGTGAAAGAACGGCATTCGGGACGACTTGATTCGATTCGATTTGGAGGGGATGCAGTAATTGCAACAGCCGTTCTCCCACAACAACGAAATAATATTAATCCTAAAATTACCAATTCTACATCTTATCTAACTTAGCCCTTTTTTAATAATTAATCCACACCTTTTTTTTTTTACTTTTTGGGGATAATTTAAGATTTTTAGTCCCCGGAACTAATTCATCAGATACAATTGCTTAATCCATGTCATCACAAGTCCAATGGACATTTTTCACTTAATATTTACGTGCCAAATAATTAATTAATATTTCTATATAATATATTTAATTATTAGTAAATTAATTTTGCCTTTCAAGTGTTTTTTACTTTTTTTTACCTGATTTTCACTTATTTTTATTTCTTATCACCCCAATTATTTTGATCAAATAGTATTAAGAAAAAGAAAATTGAAAGAGAACAAAGACTCAAATGATCTAACGTCAGGGGATCCTCACATACACCCCTATATTTTATGTTTGACTTGGTAGGACCTCAAAAAATCAGATTTGGATTGAGTAAATTAGATGCTTCACTAGATTCTTAGTTTCTAACCTTGGATAGTTGTTCTCGTCGGATGAGGCCTCTCTCTTGTAGATTCCTACTTCTTAATTCGAATTCTTCCTTTAACACCTCTCCTTTGGGCAAAATACAAAATGGATTTTAGCTTCAAGGAACTTCAAGTGGCTCGTGGTTATAGAAAAAATAATAATAAATTATATAATTTATAGTAAAAAAATGATAGTTGTTATATAAGTGCATTTGATTCGGGTTTAAAGTCAAATTGATTTCTGATTTATCCATAATTCATGTTGAGCAACATTTTTATAGCATTGTTAGATAGTCTTTGTGTTTGGCGAGTTGTATAATATAGTAGTGATAGTAGTAGCCATTATTCCTAGTAGCAAATTCGTCGACCTTCACATTAGAGATGTCATAGGCGTGTGTGTGGTATTATTTTTTAATTATAACAATTCAATTTTGAGTGAAATGCCTAATGAGCTTCTCAAGTGAGTACTTTCATTAATGGCATTACAAAACTATATTAGATAAACTACAAGCAAAAATAATAATTTTTTTTTAAAAAAAAAAGTTAATGCTAATCCTAAATTTATATAAAAGATATCTATCTAGATAATGAAGCAAATAAGTCGTGGAATTTAGATTTGAATTATTAATTTTATTTTATCTAATGCGAAAGAGAGAAACCATGATTTACATTTAATTTCTAAATAATAATCTAAGTCTTCACATCAACGTCGCTTTGGCCGAGTGGTTAAGGCGTGTGCCTGCTAAGTACATGGGGTTTCCCCGCGAGAGTTCGAATCTCTCAGGCGACGTATGTTTTTCTGTTTTTTCTCTCCGTGTCTCAAAAGCTTTCATAATCGTCTTTATAAACAATCGAATTAATTTAATGGTCCCGTTTTTTTTGCTAAACCAGAATCTTCCTCGATCTGTTTCCTCGTCGCCGGATTGGAGCCTCGGTGTCTGCCTAAAGCTCTACTTCTCCATCTCGATTTCTCACCGCCAGAGAGCCGCATGCATCGAGCCTCGGTGAGTCTCGCGTTTCCTTCACCAATTTCTTGTCCATCCGATGAATCTGACCTTGCGATTGAGGTTGGTGGGTGGTATATTAGTTTCTTTTTGTCCTTTTTTTTTAAAAAAAATTACCAAAGTTAAGATTGAGAATGGCGAAAGCTTTTAGCTCATCAATCGTTTCATTTGTTGAGGTGAAGGGGCTGGTGAGAGAGCTGGGTGGGGATTCATCCTGACGAGACAAGGCCGGACATGTCGTGCTGCGGAGACGTCGAAGAGGACAGCTACGGTCCCCCTCCAAGCCAACACGCTGCCCCGCCTAACCGTAATGCGACAGGTAAATTGATTTATTTGTGCCCTCTCCGTTAGAGCAAGAGGAGAAATAGAACATAACATCTTTGGATGGCCAAGTCGTAGACATAAGAAAGATGGGGAGTCAAATGCACACTGTAAACTAAGGAATAAATTGTAAACTGGAAATGAGATGTGTTGAACCGATAACCCTAGAAAAGTATTACAGATGTGTTGAACCGTCAACACCCACCATCGATAACCTGCTTTCATACCACTGTTAGTACAAAACTAAAAAAGAAAACAATATATGTTTGGAGGATTATTTAACAAGTGTGAGGAAGATGGAGGACTTAAGTGCAAAACTGTAAACTAATTGAAACTTCTACTGCTATTTTTTGATACACAGCTATGGGATTTCAAGCCCTTACATAGTTGCATAATTTACTCAATGATTCTGTTCTAAACTTGCAAAAGCAATTTACTTCCTTTATCTAGCACAAAAGAGGACAAAACTTGAATAACTTGTTAAGGTAACCTTCCGAAGTAAGAAAATTTAGGTAATCCAAAGTATAATAGATGTGTTGAACCGTCAACACCCATCATCGATAACCTGCTTTCATACCACTGTTAGTAAAAAAAACTAAAAAAGAAACCAATATATGTTTGGAGGATTATTTAACAAGTATGAGGAAGAGGGAGGACTTAAGTGCAAAACTGCAAATTAAGGGGATAAAATGGAACTAAAACTTATACTGCACTTATTTGATACACAGCTATGAGATTTCAAGCCCTTATATAGTTTCATAATTTACTCAATGATTATGTTCTAAACTTGCAAAAACAATTTATTTCCTTTATCTAGCAGAAAAGAGGACAAAACTTGAATAACTTGTTAAGGTAACCTTCCGAAGTAAGCAAATTTAGGTTAATCCAACACTTATTTGTTCTATTTGACTGTTTAGCTTACCAACAATCTTTGTTTCTGAAAAGTGTTTATGTGTGCATTCTAATACAGGGAACTTGGGATTCAAATCATGCAAAACATAGTGCTGCGTTGAGTGGTCTATCATTTCCAATATTTGTATCACATTATTATTGACATATTATTAGGACACAAGTCAATCGAGTTCTAATCAGGTCTCATATGTGATCTCTATTATTCACCACCCGGTGTGGCCGCATTTGTGAAAAGTTGGTCTGTATTAAGTCGTAAATTTGTTCCACAATTCAAACCTGTAGTTTGTTCACCAGATTGTTGTAAATCCTACATATTGAGATTGGGCTCTTTCTAGAAAAGTTTTCAGGATAAATAGTAATCCATTCAAAATTTTGCCACTTTTATTCAATTCTCCATATGTTAAATTAGAACCCAGTGGTTAGCATCCCTTTTCTCTTTAGTTTCAGACAAATAATATCTTATAATTCCACATGTATTGTTAATTCAAGTTTTTGTCTTGGTATCTAGGTGTAAGCAAATTTGTTTCTTGCCATTCATTGTTTGCCGAATGAAAGCGGAACCTATTATTACATCTGCTTTGTTGCTGTTTTCTGTTCATAGAATTTAGAAACCAAAAGGTGCGTATAAAATACTACATTGACCACAGTAATTGAATTGGTTATTAGACCAGCAACAACAAATCTAGAAACAATACTTCTGTGGCAGTGATTTCACGAGGGCTCTTTTCCAGTGTGGATCAACTTCTGTGGCAGTTATTGATCATCAATATGAATCTGCAGACGGCTTCATCAAGCTGTACTCAAGAAAGTGGTGAAGAATCATTCTTGACAAAATTCTGATTCATTTTAGTGTTAAATGCAGGTCAGGCAAGAGATGCACGAGGGACCAGGGGGAGCCAGAAATGGAGCTCCTGCAAAGGTCTTACCCATTGAGATACCAGCCATGCCATTGGCTGAACTGAACCAGTTGACAAACAATTTCAGTGATAAGGCCTTGATCGGAGAAGGATCTTATGGTAGGGTTTTTCATGCCACTCTCCAAACAGGAGAACCTGCTGCAATAAAGAAGCTAGATCCAAGTGCCTTCAATGAGCCAGATACTGATTTTGCTGCTCACGTACATTGATTTAGCACATTTTCTGCCTCTGGGAACGTTCTAGTTATGAATGTTTAACGGATTGCTTATTTTTCTTCTGCTATGCAGTTGTCCATGGTTTCTAGACTCAAGAATGAGTTCTTTCTTGGGATGCTGGCTTATTGTTTGGAAGCAAATAATAGAATATTGGTATATCAGTTTGCAACCAAAGGTTCTTTACATGATATCTTGCATGGTAAATTCATCTGATGGCACCACTTTTTAGGTGTTTACTTCTTCACTTTAATGCTATGATTGTTGAACTATTCCTTATGCTAGGATTCATCTACTTGGAATAGGGAAGAAGGGTGTACAAGGTGCTGAACCCGGTCCGGTTCTTAGCTGGGGCCAGAGAGTTAAGATTGCTTATGGTGCAGCAAGAGGTCTTGAGTATCTTCATGAGAAAGTTCAGCCTCCAGTTGTCCATAGGGATGTTCGATCAAGCAATGTTCTCTTGTTCGATGATTTTGCTGCCAAAATTGCAGATTTCAATTTAACCAACCAATCTCCTGACACTGCAGCTCGGCTACATTCTACTCGAGTTTTAGGAACTTTTGGATACCATGCTCCAGAGTGAGCTTATGTTTTTTGTTCTCTGTCCTTTCTACTTAAATTCATATTCTTGCAATTTAATCAAAAAAGTATTCGAAACCAAGACATTAATTAAACCAGAGAAGAGCAAGTACAAGATAATAGCATCAGTTTTAGTTGAAGGTTGACATGCGAAGATATGAATCTAAAATGATGCTTTTACTCCATTTGAACATTTAGAAGTTGGTGCGGCTGGCGTTAGGGTTGGACGGCATGGATGACGGTGAGGTGGGACTTCAAAGAGTCCACATCGAAGAGAAGCAAGCGGACCGGTGAAGAGGAAAGTGGCGGCGTAAAAAACTTGGCTCTGATGCCATGTTAGAAGAGAGAAGAGAAAGGGGAAAAAACCTAATGGACTACATTGTATTAACTTGGGTGTCTTACACAATAACACTACCTCTATATATATAGACTTGAGTACATAAAACTCTAATTCTAATATGACTAAATACCCCTAACTATTATCTATTCTAACAGAGGTTTTAATTGAGAAAGTATTGGGTGATGAATATGATGTTTTATTGTACTAAATCTATTCCAATTTGACTACCAAACTCTTTCACAGGTATGCTATGACTGGTTGCTTGACCCAGAAAAGTGATGTTTACAGTTTTGGTGTCATTCTCTTAGAGCTGTTAACAGGAAGAAAGCCTGTAGATCACACGATGCCTAAAGGACAGCAGAGCCTTGTCACTTGGGTAATTCTGATCTCTCGATCTAGCGCTTCCATCGAGTATAAAGTCTCTGTTGCTAATTTTCTTTCTCTATTGCTCAAATTATGAGATAGGCAACTCCGAGATTAAGTGAAGACAAAGTCAAACAGTGTGTGGATCCAAAACTAAATGAAGATTATCCACCTAAGGCTGTTGCAAAGGTATACTATCCATGTTCCTTTATTCAACTTCAAGAATACACCTGTGACCTGCAATATTGTGTTTTTCTGTACAATTCAGCTTGCAGCAGTTGCAGCTCTTTGTGTGCAATATGAAGCTGATTTCAGACCCAATATGACCATTGTTGTTAAGGCGCTTCAGCCACTTCTTAACGCAAAACCAGGGCCGGAACAACATAACTGATCATCAAGCTTCTTCGCATCGTCCCAGGCTATGCTTGGTTTATTTCTCCGTCTTGTGGTTATCAGGCCGAGTTTGCGACTGGTATCAACGAAAGTCACCATCTCCTGTAGTTGGCTTGATGTGTTGAAATGAACTGGAATGTCTCTTGCGGAACCAAGAAATATGTTTGTGGAAATTCATCGCCAGCCGAGACTCTGTTGAATGCATAGGAGCAAACTAAGGAAGCTTAGTTCCAACGTTTCATGTGGTCTATAAAGGGGATGCACCCTTTCATTTTTCATTAAAAAAATTTTTTTAAAAATTTTTTTTTTTAAATAAATGATCTACACGTAACCTATCCAATGGTACTAATATTAGGGTATTTTAAATTATACACGATAAGAAATCACCCTAAATATTATCGTATACTTATATATAATAAAAAATTTATACGATAATATTTAGGGTGATTTCTTGTTGTGTATAATTTAAAATACCTTAATATTAGTATCATTGGATAGATTATAACGTATAGATTATTTTTTAAAAAAATATTTTTTTAATAAAAAATAAGAGGGTGCATCCGCAAAAATCCTAAGCTGCCCAGCTTAGGATTTCTGTTCCTATAAAGGTGTTGGTGGGAATTGGGATATCTATTCTGGTTAGTTGTAGCAATTGACACGGGAGATCAGTTGTTTAAATAATTAACAAGCGAATGGGATTTACCTCTTTGGGAAGCCGTTCGCCATTGTGGAGTTTAGCACCATGATATTGTTGCAAATATTTCTTTAGTTTGAATGATAAGGATCTTAATCATTGAATTTGTGTTGAAGCACAATGATATGTCAGTGGGGAATTGTAAACTTAGGCTGCCTCTTTCCACATGGATGACAACTAACTCAATGGTTAAGCACCTCAGCATCTTTAGGATCTGCTTTTTTTGGAAAGAATTTATTTTCTCTTCTTTTCGTTTGGATTCTTAAAAAAAAAAAAAATAGGCACTTAGTAATAAGTAGTTTGGAGTATAATTTTTATGAATTTTTTTTTCTATAAATTTTAAGAAAACTAACATATATGATTCAGTATCCTTCTAATGTGTATCCAAATATGTGGATAAAATTTTTCAGGGAGTTTCTCTCTAAAATTTTTTTAGAGAGTAAGGTCATTCAAGGATTTTCGAATTTGGTCTCTTTTTTCTAAAATTTTTAAACGCTTCAATAAGTTTAAATTTTTGAAGACATTCCTCTTTTAGGATAAATGAATCATTAATCGAATTTTGGAGTTTCGGAAGGAGGAAGGTTATAGCAAATAAGTAATATTTCTCACCTTCTGTTGACATTTTCATTTAAAATAACATTTTTGCCCCGCTAATAGTAATTAAATAAATAAAAAATCTATAGTTGGTTAATTTTAGAAAAAAACCTAAATGTCATGTCAAATCAATTGTAGATTACATAGTTTTAATCACACCAAAGCAATTAAGACGAAATTAGTACACTCAAAATGCTTTGGGATGATATTTAACTATTTTAAATTGATTAAAATTAAAAATGCACTTAACTTATGAAAACAATGGCAAAAACTGCAAACACATTTTATATGTCAGTCGGCTTAGTATTACATTTTACAAAATAAATTTTAAAGACAACGGATAGAAAAGACTCATCAACCATAAATAAAACATGAAAAAAAGCTAAATAGAAAATTTGATTCAAAATCTTTCTAAAAATCTTTTACCTTATTGGCATGCAAATCTTTTGTCTTTCCATCTCAATTTTGAAAAAAATTATTTAAGTTTTACTTTTTTTATATTTATTTGTAAGAAAACATCTATGATTAGTTTATTACGGCCATATTAATTTGTTACGGCCGTATTAGTTTGTTACGACCATATTATTTTGTTACGGTTGTATTAGTTTGTTACGGCCAGTTGATGTTAGTTTGTTATGATCGTCTAAGTGTATTGACCCTTATATAAGGGCTTTAATGTACATTTCATATCGGAACATGAGAGATACTGATTTTGGACTCTTTGATTGATATGTCCGTTTTCTTCATCTTTTCTTCCACGGCGATGGATAATCACCTTCTACTGTTTTTTTTTCAGATATATGTTCTTACATGATATCAGAGCGAGTTTGGAAGGAAATGTGATGAATACGAGGTGGATATCTTTCTAGATACTCTCTTTTTGATCTTCTTGCTAAAATCCCCAATCTCATTTACTCATGGAGCGTATGTTTGGATCATCTACTATGGATCGAGGATCAAGAACCATAAGTGATGGAGATTATCTTACTCTACAATCTTCTGATCATCCAGGTATGATTCTTGTCACCATACCTTTGAATGGTGATAATTATCTGTCTTGGAGTAGATCGGTTAAAATAGCTTTGGAAGCTAAACTCAAATTAGGTTTTATTGATGGAAGATACATAAAACATGATTCTGATTCTGATGATTATGAACAATGGATTTGTGCTGATTATATGGTTACTTCATGGTTATTAAATTTAATTTCAAAAGAAATTGTTGATGCTTTTCTCTATGCGGATATTGCTCGCACACTTTGGTTAGATCTTGCAGAAAGATACGGTGAATGTAATGGACCATTGTTGTATCAGTTACAAAGAGAGATTGCTTCAATATCCCAAGGAAATATGTCTATAGCAAAATATTACACTAGACTCAAACGTTTATGGGATGAATTAGTTTGCCTTATGTCAATTCCAAAGTGCAGCTGTGGATCAGGAAAACATATTTCAGAATTTACTACTTTGAATCAACTCATGCAGTTTCTGATGTTATTAAATGATAGTTATGATTATATCCGAAACCAAATACTTGTGATGGATCCTTTACCAAGTGTAAATAAAGCATATTCCATTATTTTAAGAGTGGAAAAACAAAGAAAAATTCATGCTGAAATTATGGAAGGAACAGAGAGCAATGCTATGAATGTCATACATACAGAAATGAATAAAGGTAGTAATAACATAATGTTTTTTAAAAGAAAAGGAAATGTGGATAAAAGCAAACTAAAATGTGAACATTGCAATAGAATTGGTCATACCAAGGAGTCATGTTTCAAATTACTTGAATATCCTGATTGGTACAAAGGAATTATGGATCAAAAGAAGAAAAATTTTGAGGGTAAGGAAAATTTTATAGCAAATACTGTTGAATATGAGCAGACTTCAGAGGTTAGAGGAAACAAAGATGAGACATCACTATCTGAAATAATAAGAGAATAGCTGATTAAATTAATGAAAGAAAAAAAATGCAACTTGATCCTGTTATGGTAAACTATGCTCATTTTGAAGATTATGCAGGTACTGCTATTTATAGAGAGCATATACTTGCCCAACTTATGATTTCATGAATTTTGATTATTGGATTATAGATTCAGGAGCCTCAAATCACATGTGCACTAGACTATCTTTGATGAAAGATTTTATCGCATTGGACAAAAATAACCCTATTTTTTTTTACCAGATAACTCAGTACATCATGTGAAGCACATTGGAAATGTTGTTTTAAATCATAATCTTATATTAACAGAAGTTTTTTATGTACCAAAGTTTAAATTCAATCTACTTACAGTGAGTAAGCTAGCAAATATTGGAAATATCAAATTTGAGTTTTATCCTTCACACTGTGTTGTGCAGGACCTGAAGACTAATGAACCATTGGCTATAGGACATACAATTGGGAGGTTATACATACTTGACAAGTCGTCATTTAGGTCAGATGTTATACAAACTTACACGAATTCGGCACAAAGTTTCTCTAGTTCTTCTTTACAATGTCAAATACATAATCAAGTTCACAATGTTATAGATTGTGAAATATGGCATAAACGACTTGGATATTTATCTGCCAATGTATTGAAATATATGTTTCCAAATAAAAAAATTACTATTTCTAAAGCTTTATGTCACATTTGTCCAATGGCTAAACAATCTAGATTACCTTTTATGTCAAATACTAGTAAAACAAATGGTATTTTTCAACTGATACATGTTGATATTTGGGGGCCATATAGACAAACTTCAATTTCAGGTGGGCAATATATTCTTACTATAGTGGATGATTTTAGTAGAGCAACTTGGACATACTTGATGAATCACAAAAGTCAGGCAGTCAAAATTCTTGAAAACTACATCAAAATGGTTCAAAATCAGTTTGAGGCATCTATTAAAATGGTTAGAACAGACAATGGATTAGAATTTCTAAGTCAAAGTTGTCAAAGTTTATTTCAGAATTGTGGGATTATTCACCAAAAATCTTGCATATTTACGCCACAACAAAATGGAGTAGTTGAAATAAAACATAAACATTTATTGCAAGTTGCTATAGCTCTCATGTTTCAATCACATTTACCTCGAAAATTCTGGGGAGAATTTGTTCTTACAACCACATTTATTATTAATCGGCTTCCTACATAGGTTCTCAATTGGAAACTCCTTATGAAGTATTACACAATCGTCCACCTTTATATGATTCAATGCGCGTTTTTGGATGCTTATGTTTTGTTACCAACAATGTTCCACATAAAGAAAAGTATGATAAACATGCGTATAAATATATTTTTATTGCATATAGTATTAGACAGAAGGGTTATAAATGTTTTGACTTGGATTCGCAAGAATTGTTATTTCTAGAGGTGTAGTATTTCATGAAGATAATTTCCCTTATCAAAATTTGGAATCTCCCTCAAATGATGTTCCTTTATATATTATAGATGATAATTTGGATTATGACATTCAAAAATCCGTTCAAACAGAGAATGCAACTTCCAATTTTCTAATAGACATGTTTGATCCTCCAACCAATTCAAACACACATGAAATGCCGAGACATCCAGTTAGAAAAGGTACACGTGTTAGAACTAAATCTGCATGGCTTAATGATTTTGTATCTCAAGCAGATAGTTTTCATAGAGAGACTATTGTTGATAAACCATTAGTTGTTAAGAAATCTTCATATACACCACCTACTTTTCCATATATACAAAGTTCAAATTTAACTATTTCAGACATATCATTCCTAGCACGCATATCAGATGTTCATGAACCAGAGTCGTATGATCAAGCAAAAAATTGTTGGGGTATGCCCTTAAGGCTAATGTTTGAGGCCTTGGGATTATATCAGTATCATGTATAAACTCTATGTTTATAAAGGCAATGGTTGTTATTCAGGTTGTTATATTATCTGCTGCAATACATATACTTCTGAATAATGTCTCAATGCTGTTCAGCTTGGCTGACATGCACTTTTGTCCTTAGTCGAGATATCTTGGTGAACATGAGACAGCCTTGATATGATTGAGACTAATATGTGTTCTAATCTTATAGGATGCTTCGAGCATGGAATAAGATGTAGACTCATGGGTACATTGGATGTACTGGACAGACCCTACTAGGATATTCAATTGCTTGTCACAATGTGAATAATCCTTGTATGCAAACAAGTGGCATACTTCCTCTGACTTGAGATCACTTGTGTTTCTAAATGATGATTGGCATTGTTTTGAGGTAGTTCAATATCATTTGAAACATAATGGTTATAGACTATCTTGGATGATGAGCATGAGTCATGTTAGGGTGCTAGTGATAGATATAGGATTGCCGTCTCCTAGTTTGGAGTGTGATGTTCTATAGGGGCCCCCTGGATGAGATGATTGAGAAAGTGTATGGCCATACCCAGGTGACTATGTTCATCTGATCTAATCATTCTCATCATATTGGAGCTACAGGCTTGACTCGCTTGTCCAATAAGAACATCCAGTGGCAAAGGAAACATGTATGCCTAGTGAAGTGGATTCACACTTGTGCTGTGGTTTGGGTGTAGTCTTGGAAGACTCTTTCCTTTATATCGGGAGACAGTGATGTGTTGCTAGATACCCCTCACTGATCGTGATAACGTAAGTTGTCGTTACCGACATTTAAAGGAAACCCTTAGGGTCGCACAATTTGATGATATGGCTTACTTAAGTCAGATCGTGTGGACTGAATTGTTTGGGTTCAGTTTAAAGGGATTTAAACTCTGATTGTAAGTGAGATCTGGTCTGATCATGTTTGATTGATTAGGGCTTGAGATCGGTAAGCTTTGATCGAGAGAATGGATGCTAGATCAGTGAGATCAGAAGCATCAAGAGATGAACGGTTAGATCTGGAGCCTTAGGGTTTATTGTGATCTAGACCAAATTGCTTGGGTTAATTGGTCTTTGAACCAGACCAAATTGAACTGGCTCATCAAGTGAGCGCATGGTTCAAGAGGAGAGGAATTTGCGATTGGGGTAAACCCATGGTCGCATCACAAGTTGAGATTTTTCTATTTTTAGAAAACATGTCTCTAAACGTGGGCACGCCTCACGTTCTCTCTTTCACGCCTCTTGTCGCCTCTTTGGCTTGGTCTCTACACACATTCTCGAGAGGAGAAGTTGAGACGACAAGGGAGAGGTTTTTCGCCAAGCAAAGTTGTCTTCTCTTCCCTTCCATACGACAAGGACCCTTGGAGAACCTTGCTAGCACAAGGATCAACAAGGAGTAGGCGACATCACCTTGTGTGCGCACCATTTGGAGGAGAAGCATTCGACTCTCTTCTTCCTAGACGCCATCCAAGAAATGGCATTGGTAAGAATCGATCCTCATGTATATGAAAATTTAAAGTTGATCATACTGCATGCATCGATCTAGAAACCTATTCCGCTGCGTTAAATCCTCTACATGCGCCTATTAGGGTTTCGCCCCCCATGTTAGGGGACTTTCAAAAATGACAAAAACTGGATTGAGGCAATGCAACAAGAATTGGAAGCTTTGGAAAGAAATGGTACTTGGGAGGTTACCAAATTACCAACATGAAAGAAAACAATAGGCTCAAAATGGATTTTTAAAATAAAGGTTAAGCAAGATGGAAGTATTGATAGATATAAAGCAAGACTGATAGCAAATGGATATAATCAAATTGAAGGATTAGATTACAAAGAAAGTTTTTCACCTGTTGCGAAACTTGTAATTGTTCGTATTATTTTTGCTGTGGCTTTAGCTCTTAAATGACCAATACATTAGTTAGACATAAATAATGCTTTTCTTCAGGGATCTTTAGATGAGGAAGTATATATGGTTCCTCCTGAAGGATATAAAAGGGTGTTACCAGGGCAAGTATGCAGATTGAAAAAAACATTATATGGTTTAAAACAGACATCTAGACAATGGAATCAAGAGTTTAGTCTTAAATTACAAGGTTATGGTTTTATTCAATCAGCTCATGATCATTGTGTCTTTGTAAAACTTTGTGGAAATTCTTATTTATTTTTGATAGTGTATGTAGATGACATACTTATAACAGGGCCAACAGACAATGATATATAGATGTAGTGAAAGTCTTCTTGGATAAGCATTTCTCCATTAAAAACATTGGTTATGTTAAATATTTTTTAGGTCTAGAAATCATTCAAACCGAACAAGGTACTTATGTTAATCAAAGAAAGTATATTTTAGATATTATTCATGATGCTAGTTTGACAGGGGTTAAATCTTCAGATATTCCATTCTCAAAAGGATTAAATTTACATTTTGAATGTTCAAGTATTTTAGAAGATCCAGAACCTTATTGTCAGCTTGTTGGAAGATTGTTATACCTGGGATTTACTAGACCAGACATCTCATTTGCTGTTCAACAATCAAGTCAATATATTAAGATGCCTTGTAAACACCATTGGGATGCAATTATACATTTATTCAAATATCTTAAAGGCTGTCATTCAAAGGGTTTATTCTTTCCTACTAACAATCAGTTTTGTGTAAAGATATATTGTGATGCAGACTAGGCTTCTTGTATTCAAACTAGAAAATCTACAACAAGTTATTGTATATTTCTTGGTTCATCTTTAATATCTTGGAAAACAAATAAGCAATCTACTATATCCAGATCGTCTGCTGAAGCTGAATACCGAAGTATGGCGACAACTGTGTGTGAAAATATTATGGATTTCTTATATTTTACATGATCTTCACATTACTTTTCCTACACCTATTCATCTTTATTGTGACAATCAGGCTGCATTACATATCACAGCTAATCCAGTTTTTCATGAACGTACAAAACACATTGACATAGATTGTCATGTGGTAAAAGAATAGTACAAACAAGGATTTATTCAGCCAAATTTTGTGTCTTCAAAGCAACAAGTAGCAGATATATTCACAAAATCTCTAGATTCTTTTATCTATTATCCAAGATGGGTTTGATGGATGTTCATCAAACTCCATCTTGAATGGGGGATGTAAGAAAACAGCATGTGATTAGTTTATTACAGCCATATTAATTTGTTACGATCGTATTAGTTTGTTATGACCATGTTTATTTTGTTACGGCCGTATTAGTTTGTTACGGCCATTTGATGTTAGTTTGTTATGACCGTCTAGTGTATTGACCCTTATATAAGGGCTTTAATGTACATTTCATATCGGAACGTGAGAGATACTGATTTCGGACTCTTTGATTAATATGTCCGTTTTCTTCATCTTTTCTTCCACGACGATGGATAATCGTCTTCTACCGATTTTTTTCCTGATCTATGTTCTTACAATTTTGCATTTGGATTTAATGTGTTTTTATTTATTTTTTATTTTTTATTTTCATCAAAAGAAAATTACATTGGCTCATAAACGCTTTAACGATCACATTGGCTCAATCCAAATCCAAATAGCTAGAGATGGCAGTGGTATACAACTGTTAGAACTTCATTTGACCTTTATTTAAAGTTTACCTATATATTAACAATTCAAACCTAATGAACCGTTAGAAATTTTAAACATAAATAGAAGTGAATAGACAATTGGTCAAGTAATTTTCTTAATCCGACCTAATCAATCAACCAATATAGATAATCAAATTATTTGTATATTTTAAAATTTTAAATATATACGATTGAATTTGGATATAAGGTATTATTATAAAGGTGCAATTCGATATTTACATGAATATAATTTAAATTAACAAATATAATATTTAAATTATGTTACAAATAAAAGATTACTTTAGTAATTTAATATTTTAAATTAGGCTCATGACAAGTTTTTGAATACCCGTCCGCATAAATTCCCATTTTCTGCAGTCTCCTCTTGCAGATACGGCGGACTCCAACCCTCATCAAAATCAACTAACCCCGTCGCCACGATTCCGTTCCCGCCCATTCTTCACTTCCAAAAACATCTCCGCGCTTCCCCTCCCCTACTCATTTTAATCTCCTCTAGCCCCGCCGAATTGCTCTGCTTCCAAAACCCTAGAAAGTCCCCTGCCCCTCCTCACAGCGGCCTATACTTCCATTGCCCTCGATTGCCTCACTTGGTCGCCTGAAATGGCGGCGACGGCAAAGGCAGAGAAGCGAAGGCGCAGCTCGAAGAGGCCTGCTGAGGCAGCTAGCGGGAGCGCCGATAGTCCTGCCGCCAGCACTAGAAGCAAGAAGAGGCGCGGGAAGCAACCAGCCGAGGACCCATCGCCCGTCGTGCCAGCTCGGTTGGCGGAGGATGGTCCTAGCGCAAGCGCTGAAGAAGGCTCGCCGCCTATTGAGGAGGTGGAAGCAGAGGAAGAACAGCAAGTGGAGGTCCGGCAGCTGTCGCCGAAGAAGAGGGCAGGTCGTCCCAATAGGCCTAATCGGGATGAGGGAGAAAAAAGCCGTTTGGTTGGTTCTCCGATTCCGATGAACGAAGCCAGGAGGCGTTGGCCCGACAGATATAAAGCGCAGGTATGCAGGAGGATATCGAGCAATTTGTAGCAACATTAAAAAGCTTTTTTTTAGCAACTGCTGATGTTATTATGCCAATTTTCTGTTTTTTTGGTTGGACGTAGGCTAATGCACCAGGAAGTGCCCAGAGGTTCGAACATGATCTGACTTTTTTTTTGTTCATTCTCATTTATACTTCATATCGTACCACTATTGATGATCCTCATTGACCTTGTGCAGTTCGGATGAAGAAGAAATTTTGCACGTGAAGCGTCATTATCGGCGGGCCATAATAGATGGCGTTACCTATAGCCTTTATGATAATGCATATGTCAAAGTGAGTAGCGATCAATTCTTTTTTCCCTGTTCGTTATTTTAACGTAATGGCAAATCGTAATTTATTTACCCACCACACAGAATGCTCGTGATGTCTGACCATAAGATATATGTGACTATATCCTTGTGCAAAGTATCTCATGTGTTTGTCTAGGTTTTTAGTATCATTTAGCTTCTTTTTGTAATACCTCGTTTGGAATCAGTATATTTATCGAATTGAAATTCTAAGTTCACATTAAAACAGACAACTTGCAAAAGAATTCCAATTGATCAAAACGTCAAATTTTGATATTTTGTAAAAATGATTACATTTTAAATCCTATACTTGTATTGATTAAGGTTTTAGATACCGGTTGATGGTCTGTATTGATATCTCAGTCGTTGCTCAGACTCGTATGTCCCGGTATGTAAATTGTACAGACAAATGGTACGACCACTATACTCACACTTCAAGACTTCAATATGCCTTCACTCATTCCCCTTGCCTCTGGGTCTCAAGATGTCGTTGCTGGAATAGATGCTGGGGTAGCAAATGCTGTTCAGCTTGTTGGTGTTTCAGACAGTGTCGCTGTAGATCAAGCAGGTGTCGCAGACTTCCATAAGCTTTGTTGGCTTGCATTGTTTACAAGTTCACCATCTTATGGTTTGTAGCATTTGTGTTTTGCGACGGCGGACTATCCTGTGAACTTGTCGAGATTATCTTTGATGTCAATGGGGTTGTCGACGGGGTGGCAGTTGGTATGTCGTTGCTAAGCTCTTTGCCTTTGGTGAGTTCGTTTTGCTTCAAAATCATTAGTGATGCAAGCTGATCCATGTTTGTTTCCCCTTGAACTCGTCAGTGCCTTTGCGTCGGGCTCCTCATCGTTAGAGGCAAGGTTGTTGGTAGGGTAACAATCGGTACCAATATAACCAAGGTTTATATCAGCTGTGTACCGGTACATATTGGCTATATTGTCCGGTATGGATTGGTATTGTAATCCTTTGTATTGACAATTTGCATCATACTCATAGCTAGAAATAAAAAAGAGTAGTTTAGTGAAACATGATTTTAACATGGATTCTAATCATTGTCTTTCCAACCATATAATTTCAAATTTTCTTTGTTAAACCTTTTTTGCGTATCTTTGATTTGCGTTCAGTCCCAGCGTTAAAATTTTAAAACGACATGGTGCCAAACGTGCCCAAAAACATTTTGATCATGAGTTTCTATATCATTCAGATCATTTTGATTGACTACAGTTTGAAGGAATTAATTACATTAACTGATAGATCAAATTGAACCTATGGTATTGGATGGGATTGTAATTCAAGTCCTTATGTATCTGGTATTGCTGTACAATTATAATTCTTTCCTTATGAAGTTTGATTTCATGGATTGAAAGAGAACTCATGCATCATTTGGTTTGGTACTACATCAGCCATTTTTTTAACATGGTGAAATTAGTTAGCGATGAGTCTATGCGTGTATTATCCTCAAAATTTTAATACAGCCAATGTTTCTGTTGATTATATTCCTATTTTAATATCAAATGGTTGCGTGATTGTATTATTCAAATTCCATACTTGCACGAAACATTCACATACTTTTAGCGTGTTTTTCTCACATTCACATACTTTTAGCTTGTTTTGAGAAAACATGCTAATAGCAATGCTATTAGCATGTTGGTCAGGAAAATTATGTTTTGGGTTGATGTATTGTTTTAGTTATCGTGGACTGTGGTGAATAGTTCTTAGGATAGTTTGTAATCTTAGTTTATGAGCAATCACTGCTTTCAAACAATAGTTACTAATTGAAACTTATGTAAAAACTGTTGTAACTGTTGATTTTGAGTTGTATGGTGTGATATATTGACACATGGTACTGCATAGTTTTAGAACCTATATGTGTGTCCACGCGCGCGCCCAAGCACATAGGACTGGTAGTGACTTTGTTTCGCTTGTTGCGGTGGGGGGGTAGTATGTGCTGAGTTTATTGTTTTTTTGTTACGGATTGGTATTAGGACATTGATTAATATATTAATTTATGGAGCTAACTGAGGTGTTTTAGGTCAATTTGAATAGGTACTGTGGATGTATGTGCATAGTTCCATTTATACTAACAATTATTTGTGTTATATTTTTTGATTGATTATACATATTTAATTTAGTTTTTTCACACGCAGGCACACTGTTGCTTTATATCATTTAGAATTTTTTTTATGTCTATAATAATCATCTATTCAGTGCTCATTAGCACCAAGCCATTTAAGATTTATGAATTCTGATATCATTTTCATTATGCTTTCAAGTGAACTAATTATTTTACTTATGTTTGGTTATATTCAAAATTTCATTTTTCAGGCAGATGATGGTGTTGCTGACTACATTGGTCGTATTGTTGAATTTTTTGAAACAACTAATGGGAAACTATATTTCACTGCTCAGTGGTTCTATAGAGCAGAAGACACAGTAAGTTTTTGAAGATTTTGAAGATTCAGTGGAATTGTTTTAAACACATTTATTTGTCTACTTCAGGTTATGAAGAACCATACATTTTGTCATGCAACTAAAGTTGAGCATGATCCTAGAAGAGTTTTTTTGTCAGAGGATAAAAATAACAATCCGCTTGATTGTATTGTCTCCAAGATCCAAATCGTGCGCCTGGCTCCAAATGTTTGTATAACCACTTTGCTCTTTTCATCAGGGGATTTTTGTATTGTGTACACTTAAAGGAACTAATTCAGTTTAATTTTGCTTGATAGATCGATTTGACGGCAAAGAAAGATTCCATCCCGCCTTGTGATCTTTACTATGACATGTCATATTCTATGTCATACTCCACTTTTGCAAATTTACCACCGGGTGCGACATTATTGCTTATGGTTTAAAGTACAATGCCATTACACTAATCCATTCTTAATATTTTGTTTGCTCTAGAAAATGGCACAACTGAAAGTGAATCTTCATCAACTATATGTTCTGAAGGCCATCCTATTTCTACCAACCGAAAAGCTATGTCTGATTCTGAGGAATCTTCGTCTGGTGAAAAAAATATAGTAACACTGCTTGACCTATATTCTGGATGTGGAGCGATGTCGACAGGCCTGTGCTTGGGTGCCAATTTATCTGGCATAAATCTTCAAACTGTGAGTTTTTGTACATTGAATTGAATTCGTCCAATTATGAATTAATGCTTATTTTGCTGAATGCCTTTTTTACAGAGCTGGGCGGTTGATTTGAATCCATTTGCTTGTCAGAGCTTACAATTGAACCATCCAGGGACCGAGGTACTATTAATGTTTTCTTTTACTTTAGGACAACATAAGAACTGTTTCATATCTGGTATTCAATTTTGATTAATAGTGCTTATTTCATTCTCTTATTGTTGTTAGGACTTAGATTTTCTTTTCTTTCTATCTAGATTTCTTATGAGTTGATGACATGTTAATTGATTCTATTAACGTAGAATGATAATGTTAGGTGAGAAACGAAAACGCTGAACATTTTCTGAGACTTTTGAAGGAATGGGTGATTTTATGTGGAAAGTACGATGCTTTGGGAAATCAAAATTTCCTTGAAAATGAAAGTAACTCCACTATTTCAGACGAAGAGTCTGGTGATAGTGAGCTTGAACGTGATGAATTTGAAGTTGAAAAGTTGTTAGATATTTGCTATGGTGATCCAAGTGACACTGGCGACGTTGGATTGAAATTTAAGGTATGTGCCTTGATAACTCGAATAATATCTCAGAATGCTGTCTATTTGCTCCATTCAGAATCTTATTATTTCATTTTTTAAATTTCAAATCATATATCGAATGTGAGGCTGTGTTTGTTCTCCCTCTGTTTCATTTAGGTTCGTTGGAAAGGTTACGATTCAAGTTATGATACTTGGGAGCCATTAGATGGATTAAGGTACTTATATTGTAACAATGGCAATCTTCACTTGTTTATATCTGACTAAAAAATACCGTACCAGCAATTGTGAAGAGAGAATTGTGGACTTCGTTAGACAAGGCTACAGGAAGAATATTTTACCTTTGCCGGTATGGTTCTCTTCGTTCTTTTCTCAGAACATTCTACCTCTATATGATTTGTTTTTCCCTATAATTCCATTAAAATTGGATGCCTGCTAGAGTCGAGTAGATGTGATTTGTGGTGGACCTCCATGTCAAGGGATAAGCGGATTCAACCGATTTAGGAATAAGGATGCTCCTCTGGAAGATCCAAAAAATAAACAAATGCTTATCTTTATGGATATTGTTGAATTCCTGAAACCAAAATATGTTCTCATGGAAAATGTGGTCGACATTCTCAAGTTTGCTCAAGGGTTTCTTGGAAGATATGCTCTGAGCAGGCTTGTTGCAATGAATTACCAAGCAAGGCTTGGTATAATGGCCGCAGGAAGCTATGGCCTTCCTCAATTTCGTATGCGAGTGTTCCTTTGGGGTGCTCTTCCAACTGAGGTCTGTGATGTCATTCATCATTATATTGATCATTTCATGCCACCATCTAATATTTCTAAATATATTTTGCTGCAGGTCTTGCCCCAATTTCCATTACCAACTCATGATGTGAAGGTTCGAGGCGGTGCGCCAAATGAGTTTGAGGTACTTGGAAAAGTAATTTAATATATATGCTCTCCTAAATATGCCTAATGTCTTGTTTTCCTTGTAGCAAAATATGGTTGCCTACAATGAAAATGAGAGTCCAGATCTTTCACGGGCACTATTTTTGGAGGATGCAATATCTGATCTTCCATCAGTAATTATTTATATTCCTATACCATGGATACTAGTTTACACTATTTTGCAACTTTTGTGTAAACTGATTGCTCTTTTAACATTGAAATCAAGGTTACCAATTATGAGATTAGAGATGAGATGAAGAATGATAAGCCACCTAGGACTGAATTCCAACATTCTATTCGTCTATCAAGGAATGGTAGGCAAATTTCTTTCTTATTGGAACTCGGTTCTTGTGTCCTTTCGTCAAATCTTTTAATAGTTATATGTATAATAATTTTATTATTTCTCCAATGATAACATTGTCTTGCACTTGCTCTGTACCTTGTTGCATCATTTCTTTGTTTTTTTTTTTTCCTTTTTCTTTTTCTAACCAGACGCTTGAATATAATTACATTGTAATGTTTTTTAGTTTTCTTTTAAATTTTGTAATGTGCTCTTACTAAGTTTCGTCACTCCTAATATCTGAATTGTTGCCTTGGAGACTAGTAGAATTGATAAACTCTTGTACTCTAGGAACTCCGATGGAACGTCATCAGCTTTTTGATCACAGACCTTTGCAATTAAATGAGGATGACTACCAACGTGTTTGTCAAATACCAAAAAGAAAGGTGAATATTATGAACTGACTCGTATTAGTTGTCATGTTTGATTAACATACAAGTGCTCATATTACTTCATTCCGTGTTCCAGGGAGCAAATTTCAGAGATCTGCCAGGTGTATTGGTTGGACCTGACAACAAGGTTGAGTGGGACCCAAATGTTGAGAGAATATTATTGCCATCTGGGAAACCTTTGGTATGAGATTACATTGGTTTATAATTTCCTATTCTATTTTAGCTTACGTTTAAATCAATTTCATGCCGTAGGTTCCGGATTATGCAATGTCTTTCATCAGAGGAAAGTCCCCAAAGTACGTTACCACCCATTTTTTCACATTGCATCCTACTGGTTTAAACATAACTGAAGATTAAGTTCTAATATAGGCCTTTTGGACGGCTATGGTGGGATGAAACTGTCCCTACAGTTGTTACAAGGGCTGAGCCTCACAACCAGGTGCCCATGATGATTGATCTTTGATCTTGCTTGCTGTTTGCTTATTTTATGCTTATCATGTGTTGCGTTCATTTTTAGATAATTCTTCACCCCGAGCAAGATAGAGTACTTACAATTCGTGAGAATGCTAGACTGCAGGGTTTCCCAGATTACTATCAGCTTGTTGGTCCTGTGAAAGAACGGTAAAAATTTACTTGCCTTCTACTTGGGCGAACGAAATTTATTCTGTATATCAACGCTAAGTTGCCACTTACCTAATAATTTTGATTAAATACCCTAAATTGACCAATTTAGAATTAACCTTTTCCATTTATCAATTAAAATGGATAGAAATGCAATGCTATAACATTTAACTTAAAATTCGTATTTTCAGATACATACAAGTTGGAAATGCAGTTGCCGTGCCAGTTTCTAGAGCATTGGGGTATGCCTTTGGCAGGGCCTATCACGGTCAGTTTCATTCTAATCCTGTTTTAGTTCTACCCGCGGATTACCCCGTTGCAGCTGAACCTGCTGAGAGCGCTGATTAGGATTCGGCGTCCACATCTGTTTCTGCACCAATTTTCACATCGAAACAGTGTCTACTTTATTTAATTACTGCCCATTTCTCTGCATAGATTGCTGGCGGATGGAAAACTTCCATCTGGGCTTTACATCATTTTCTGAGCCGAATGGCGTATTTGTTGTATTTTTGTTCGATTCCTGCTGCTACGGAAGTGATACTTGTATTTAATGGAAATTCGATGAGCTCAATTAGTTTGTTATATTATAATGCCACTTTATTATCCTAAATATTTCATAATGCGACTAGAGGCCAGCAGGATCACTAAAATTTGGATAAAAATCATCTGCGGGGGGCCTTCCGCCGATTTTTGTATGTATAGCAGGTGGGCGAGCTTTTTGTATGCGAATAAAAAATTTGTGGCCGTGCGCACTAAGTCCATTTCTATGGATCCCCTTTTATGTCATTCATCTGTAATTGCGCTCTTTTTGGATGCCTTAACCTGTTCTCGTATGCACCTGACGGCTGTGCGGGGATTTTTTGTTCCTAATTTTTTTTTATTGAATGTTCGTTTGCATGTCTTTTTTTACTATACATTTTGTGCTGGGTTTTCTTCTCACTCGGAAGAGTTTTGGTTCGACTTTGTCCCTTGAGGAGTTTACAGAGGCAATATATTTTATTTTATTTTTGAGAGGGTGTGAATTTCTTAAGTTTAGAAATACGCCTTGAAAACTTCAAGTTATATATAGGTTCAAGTTCAATCAAAAATATTGTTTTGGACTTTAGGAGTTTCTTGAAGGCTTGAAGCCTTGAATTGTTTTTATTCATTTTGCTTGATTCAAAATTTGTTTTTCTATTCAAAGTGGCAGTAAATGATATTTGTTGCACTAATTCTTTAAAGGTGTGTTATGTAGAATCGAATCTACCAGGAAAGGAAGAAAAAAGCAATAAATTTCGCTAGCTTCCATTGAGATTCTTTGCTCTTTCTTTTTTTTTTCTACAGTGGATTTTGTTCTACAGAACATACCACAAAGCAGTTGGAAAGTAGGACGGGAACGTAGAGCAGAAGGGATCGAAAAGCAAAGGGAATGGAGAGGAAACGAAAGTCACCACTCTTCCTTACCTCATTGACTTCCGCATTGATCTGCCGCCCTTTGCCTTTGCCTCCAGTGTCCGGGAGCCGTCGCCATCTGCCTCCCCCTCCAGAGTTCGCGAGCGTTGATCTCTCGTTGCCACCCACGTCTGTGTCGAGCTTTCGTGTCGAGTCGTCGAGCTTCCGTGTCGAGCCGTTGAGCTTCCGTGTCGCCATCTGCCTTCGCCTCCAACGTCTGCATCGAGTGTCCGCGAGCTGTCGAGCTTCCGCATTGAGCTTCCGTGTCAAGCCATCGAGCCATTGCCGTCTGCCTTTGCATCCAACGTTCGTGAACTGTTGCTGTCCGCTTTCTCTCCAGCGTCCGCAAGCCGTGAGCGGCGATGGCGGGACACCTACGAGTGAGGGTGCTGAGTGTGGATAGTGTGAACAGTGAATATTCCGCCCGAATCAGGCGGAACGCATTTTGATAAAAAACCAACCATTTTGCCGTCCGCCCTATCATTCGTCTGCCCCATTAAACTAGGAAAAATCTTATTTTTTTCATCTTCTCTATTTTTTCTTTCCTCTTTTTTCTCCATTAAACACAGCCTCAGTTTTTGATGGTGCGATGCTCTTATTTTTTTTACATATCACTGTGGTCTATAAGAGAATACTTTTTCCTTGTGACATATGAAACTGTAATTAGTTTCTTTACCAAATTCGTTGTTGACTTGATGTTGATTGTTATCTTCGTTTGGTGAAATTGCATTGACCTTCGTGCGTCTTTGATTATGTTAAAATGTTTCTGAATATTATTTACTATGGATTAGTCATTTCTAAAATTTGACCAAGTATGACCATAGTATTAATACGTGCTAAGCATTAGGATTAAGTGTTTAATTACTAATTTCAATTAGAGAAAAAAAAATTCTTTACTTTCTCCACTTCTTATAACTTTGTAACTTTACTTTTTAAAAATTAAAAATAACTACACAATATTTAACAACATCAATAAATAATCTATTAAAAATAATTTAAAATATATGCAAAATCTAAAATTATAATGCTCCACGGAAAAAAAAAAAAATTTTATACATGTTAAAACAACATTATTGAGGTGTAATTCACGTTTTAATATCTCTACGAAGTCCAATATTAAAATAATAAAAATAATAATAATGTAAAGGAAGTATTAAAGGACGAAAAAACATCGTTCCATGATTGAAAAAAATCAATTTAGCAAGGCCTTGCCGTCAAATATTCTGTTCGCCAGCGCTCTACCACTTGCCTTTTTCTTACAAGAAAAAAAAAAAAAATCAAAATATCGTACGATTTGTTTTAATTTATTGAAAATATCTATATACAAAATAAAAAATAAAAACATATAATAATCACGTCATATATATTTTTAATTATTGATCTTCTTAATTTCATACACTATGCAAATAGTTTTCCATATTGACTTGGTGCATAAATACTTGTTTCTCCAAATGATTTTGGTTCTCTTACCAAATAGCCCTAATAATCTTAAAAGATAATAAAGGTAAATGACAATTAATGTTTTTTGTTCTAATTACAACTTCACTTTTAAATATCATAATCAAGACTAGCAAAGCTTGAGTGACTGATGGACTCGGTTATCCAAATCTGAAAGTGTCACCAATAAATTGAGGACACTTTCGCGTGTTTGCATTGTCAAGATTATTTCAATATAATTGATTACACTCAACTGTCATCAAGTTATTATTGGTTAGCACTGCCAACCTTATAAATGATGTTGATTATGCCTGATTGACATAAATATCAGATATGCTTAAGTATTAATGATATAAAGTCTATTTATTTATTTTTTTGAAAATAAGTTTAGTTATTTGGACACGTAAGGGTTACCAATTGATTGGTGTTTGTGATCTTGTAAAAGAAATATCTACACATAGTTTACTTTAAGATTATGTTTTTTCATATGAGAAGCTGTGAGAAAAGAATAAAAAAACACATTGAATTTAGTAGCAAAATGCGTCTAGATTCAATGTATTTTTTATTTTTTTTAATTTTTTATTCAAGAAAACACGGTATTAATTTTTACCATATCTTATTGTAGCCATAAGTCCTAGGTATCTCATATTATAATTGCTTTAATCTTTTTTATGATGTTGATATAAGCTTTTTTTCTAATCATAAGAAGGAGTGTCGCGGAAGCTAACTTCACTCATGAATATTACAACTAACTAAACTCATTATTTTTGACATAAACCTAAAGCTATGTGTTTCTTGTCAAGTAGAAATAAAAGGGAAAGAATAATTAATTTAAGCTCAAGATTTTATTCTTTTTATAGAAATATAATTGTAATTTCAAAAATTGAAAGAAACATTTAACCTTTTTCTATTCAAGAAAACACAAACCTAAACGTTATAGACAGATATTTAATATTGGGAGAGACAGGTAGCTACCTGTGGCTATGAATTCTCCTGTATGTAAAGCGTACACATATGATCAATTTGTATCCTGTTTAACTTCATTGGCTGAACTAATAATCACGATTTATGTTCAAGTGATTAAGAGTTTATATGGACAGTTAATTTATCGATCCAACAAATTTTTTGTGCGAAAACATACTTTATAGCGTTTTTAATCACTCAATCACACTGTTTCCATGTAATGGCCAGTTGTTTTCTTAGATTTTGATGGACGTTAGAACTCGTAGTCAGCTGAGTCAACATTAAATGGCAACTTATTTGGTAAAAAAATTAATGCGTGAAGTACAATACTTGACTAAGTTGAAAAGTTAAAATGTAAAAAAGATAATCGGATAGTGAAAATATAATTGACTATTTTAAGTTCAATCGGTAAGGAAATTAGTTCTTGATAAGGGTCAAACAGACGAAGAAAGATGACAGACTTAACAATGAATTTGATTGACACCTTAGAGTGCAGATTTCAAGATCAATTGATCTTTCTTGATACGCACTTTCAACGTTTGAAGTATTTTTTTAACCTAATTAAGATAGTTAATATAGTTAGCGGAATGTTATTCTAAATTAAAATCATGTTCATACTTGATAGTGTTTTGTATCAGAAAAGGAATTGAAGATCGTTGGCTAAGGAATTGAAGATCGTTGGCTGATGCAGTCAATGGACGTCGAGATTAAGGAATTAGAAGGATTTTCATTTGTTGACTCTGCTAAAACTAAGAAGAAAAGCACCACGCTCGATCTGAACATAACATGAGAGAACACGACAAACAAGAATCTGAAGTATAAAGTCGATTGGAGAAGAAAAATAAGGATTAATAATGATTTTGATTTTATAAAAAAAAAATCATGCAGGACAATCCTAAATTAATGCCGATCACAGGTGCAAATCGAGGCTCACGTTCTCCTTCACACCCGGCATCAATTGATGCACAAATTTGTTTCTGGGAGACGCGGCGGAAGAAGAAGAAGTAGAAATAGTACCAGGATTATTCATATTCACAGCAGCACTTGCGTCCAAAGCAACAGTTGTTCCATTGGGCAGAGGCATGCGCGAGCCTCCGCCGCTGTGAACGGCCGCGGGGACTCTCCACTGGCCCGGCAGCGGGCTGCCGGTGATGGGCTGCGCCACCGATCCTAGCCCACCGTGCCACGAGGAAGGGAAGTTCGGGCCGCCGCCGGCGGAGGAATCGAGCGCGAAGCGGGGCGGGCAGAGCCGGTGCTGATGGTAGTCGAAAAGGCCGTAGGCGTGGTGGGGGCCGTAGACGGCTGCGGGGCTGTGGTGCGCCGCGGCGGCGGCGGCGGCAGCGAGGGCGGCAGACTGGAGGTGCGCGCGCTTCGCGTGCTGGCGCTCGCGCTTGTGCGCGTTCTGGTGCCCGCCGAGCGCCTGCGACGTGGAGAACTGGCGGCAGCAGTAGTGGCACTCGAACTTACGCGCTGCCTCGGTGCCGCCTCCGGTGGAGGTGTCGTGGGCGGCAGCGGTGTGCTGGGGTGGGACCTCGATGCCGAAGAGTCGGATCCCGGCGCCGGCGGCTGTGGAAAGTTTGGGTGCTGGGCGGATGAACGGTAGCTGGGAGAACGAATCTACGCTCATCAGATCGCGCGCCTCTCTCTCGCCCATCCGTAGGTTGGGAAATTTCTTCTCTTAGAGCTAGTATTGCCAACGTACGTAAAAGATGGCCGTAAATTCTCGAAAGAAGTAAGCTCAACGACTGTAGTAATCAACGGAAGCAAGTCTTCTCCTTGTATTCTCTCTCTGATTTCTCGAAAGGTTAAGGAATTGGGAAGAGCACGTAAATGACCTTTCTTTCAGAAACGATTTGCGATTGAAGAAAAGTTGCAGTCCTCGGAATTTCGCAGAAACATAAATTGAACTGGAGATGCATGCACGCGCATATCGATTCGAGCAATTCTCTTCTCCCCAAACCAAATAATTTCTTTTAGTGGCTCCGAATTCTGACTGCTGCTCTTGCATGAATCAGTGGTGCGTCCATCCCTCGGCTCGGCACCCTCCTCCTCCTCCTCCTATCTGAAGAGCTTGGCTAAAGTCTACTATTTAGCTGCTGCTTAGAAATAGGACGACCAGGCCGTGGCTGCAGGATCTGTTATTTTGCTGACGGTGGTGAGGGCCGGGGGGCTGCGGCTTCTCAAAGAAGAAGCAAGTACCACTTGCTCAACGCCATATATCCACTGGCTACCTCTCTCTGTCTCTCTCAATTAAACTTAATGTTGCGTAATTAATTTCTTAATTTTGTGGAATGGATGCATGGATACATGCATGTCGAGTTTTGGCGCTGCCTGCATGCATGTGGCATGCAACAGCAGCAGTCAATGTGAAGGAGGATGGGTACGTGACCAACACAGATGGATGGTGAGTCTCTTTCTCTCTGTCTCTGAGCGAGCCATGCTCCGTCTGCTAGTACTAATACTACTGGGTGGCTGCTTGCTCAGAAATCTGAGTCCCCCATGGACGTGGTCCTAAACGTGTCCACTGTGTGATTTCGTTGCCCCCTTTAATTTCCATCTTTTACTTCTTCACCTGCAGCTCCCAAGGACAGTACTAGTCTCCCCGTGACGAAATATATTTCATGCATCATTTCTCCCTCTCATCTTCTCGCCTAAACCCTTGCTTTCCTAAACCAGAAGAAACCCTAATTTGGAGAAAGAGGGAGGGAGGGATAGAGAGACAGATCGACAAGTACGGATTTTTTGATCAAAAAGGAACCAAGTAAACCCTAACTACCTGGCGCATGTCTTGATGGAAGGAGTTTGCTTTATTCAAACACACGCATGCCCCGTGGCTGACCCACCCATTTGGCAGTAATTATTCCCTCTCGAAAATCATAACTGCGAATTCTTCCTCTTTCATCTGTACCTCTTCTTCTCTCAGGCATTGCAGCTGGCTCGGGGCCCTTTCGTTTTGGGGGACCTTGCGTCCTTGCGTGAAGATAAAAGAAAGAGTAAAGTACTTGCACGTCTCACGGAAGGGCCCGCCATGGCCATCCTTGCCTGCTGCCATTGCCGCCCTAACGAGCTTAGAATTAACAAGCTCGAGTACTTGATGCAAGATGCATGTATTACTTAAATATTCGTTGTAATTATTTCTCCTCAACCTCTGAAGTCTAATCCAATCAAGGCGTGACTGGGGGAACAGCTGCATACCACCTTTGCCGTCTCTCTCTCTGTCTTTCCTGCGTGGGTCTCCAACTACATAGCGGCGCCACCGCTAATTATTTAGGCCGCACAATGTTGGCTTTGGATGCGGATGAGATTCCCACTTGGATCGATCAGTTGTTGCCCTTTGTCTTGTTCGGTGGAGAGAGAGTATGTACTTGTTTTGTCGCCCTCACCAACACATCCATCTGCAGCAGCTAGCAGCCACCAGTTGCATGCCAGGGCTGGATTTTCTGATTATTTCTTGGTAATAACATGACATCAAATTCCTCAGAAATTAGTATAATTAAGCAGAAAGTAGATCATAAAATTGAGTTCAAAACAACTACGCATACTTTGATTACTCGAATCTTAAACTGAATCAATTTGGGACCCATGCGTTGGATTTTGCCAACCCAATTATGTCTGAGACTGGTCCGGCGGGAAAAAAAATAGAAATAAAAATGTACTATGCAGCACAGCTGAAACTAATAAAGTCTTCCTCTCTCCATCTAGATGAACATGTATTAATTAAGTAATCTTTTTTCTCCCAGAAAATTGACATGGAGGAGCCTCGAATGAGAACTGACCACACGTCGTTGGCACTTGGGGTCAGTCAATAATTGAATCGCAAATTTATTATGATACAGCGTGATAAATTGATTAACCATAAAAAAAAAATACTGGCCGCTACTGTTCAGAGGCCATCGGTGGTGTTCTCGAGGCATGCATATGGATGAGTGATAGTACTAGTGTCGGATGAAGGATTTAATAATCTTAGGACCACTGAGATCTCAAATCTCAAGTCATCATCAGCTCCAAAGGATCTGCGATGTTTGAGAGGGAAGAGGCCAAAGGAAGGAGAAGATGGGATGTGGGGGGCTTGGCTCCTTTCACATGCGATCAGTGGATGGCCCATTCATGAGAGAGCTCGCTCGATCGAGAACGATGTGGATTAGCTAAGGGGGTGGCCCTCCCTTTTTCATTATTAAAAACCCTATTTGGGGGTGGACTTGAGGCTTTCAGCTGCAGCTTTCATGGTTGATGCCTCTTTGTCAATCCCACTTCCTCCATGTTCATATTTTCTTTTTCTCTCTTCTCCCTCCAATGTTTTGTGCCCGTCAGAGGTAACATTAACAGCTGATGTGAGTTGTGATTAGACACACTCTCCAACTCGCATGTGAAAATATTTGAACAAAAAGGAGGGCAAAAATAATATATTCTTATATTCTCCTTCAGGAGGTTTGCCTTTTGCCGTTTGCATGCTTGGGTTTTAATATCTGAAAGCTAGCTGCCCACAAATCTAGCTAGCTAGATTCTGTCTCCGGCGTTTAATTAATTGTATATCCGATCGATCAGACTGTACGTGCTTTGCTTTTTCCTAAGATCTAGGGTTGGATTGATGTCGTCAGTGTGCAGATCTTCTTGTTCAAGCTTTAACGTGTGGTGATGCAGATTTGCTGCATGTGTGGCAGAGAGACTCGCTACGTCTCCAGCAGGAGAATTAAACAGATGGATCCTCCTCCAATGACTATGGCTATACAGAATTCATTAAATCCTGAATAGTGATCACAGGATATGAACAATCTATGAATTTCTAGACAGATGACTTTGGGGAATATTGAAAACTAATGTCTAGACAACGAACTTGGTTGTCTTGTAAGTGAGAAAGTGAGATGAACATTATTTTCTCCTTTTTAAACAACTACAAATCTTATCCTGCCCGAGCTCAATCATGATCTTTCACTTCTTGCTTCCAATCAATCAGAGTCATTACTATTTTAAATCATAGAACTGGAGGGGCAGACAATTAGAAAAATTAGCTGAACAATATAATGAATGATCATAGTTTTTTCAGCAGAATAATCAAGAGGTGGAGCTTGACTTTATAGTTTTGACAGGAGGAGGGTCCAAGTCTGAGTTTGCGAGAGGTTAGATGTTGAATTAGTCTTTTTGAGGCTTTGATTTATAGGTATGCTAAAACAGGAAAAATATAGAAGAAATTAGGCGAAGAAAAAGAAAAGAAAATTTAAAAATTTTTGAAACTATCTTCCTTGTTTATCCTATTTTCTCTTCTAGCTGAAAGGATGGATGCAGCTAAATTGTCAAACTGAAGGGTTATTTCTTAAGTTGCTGCTATATCATTGAAAAAAAAAGAAGAAATCCTTAGACAATGAGTCTAGGCTAAGTGCACACATAGTACCTGATGATATTATTGAGAGGATTCAGTTCGAACACATGAGATATTATCACAAGTCGGCGTGTTAGGTGCGATTAATTAATTAGTTCTCCAAAAGCTAGGGTTTTTAGGTGGCTGATGTTTGAAAAGATTGACTAAGATCCAAATTCACACTCCGACAAAGGCATCGAAAGTCACTCAGACCTCAAAACAAACTTCACAAGGAGAATGTGTCAAAGAATGAAACTGACTAAATGGACAGGAAGATTGAACGCCACACAGCTCAGGATTCTCTTTCACCTATATGCATAAATGCTCTTAAATCCCCACACGGGATAGATTCATAATTCATTAACCTAATATTTTTCTGCCCAGTTAAACTAATAATTTTTATATAATTTGACTTGAGAGAAGATGTTGTTCTAAATCTAGATTAGGATCTTTTTTCTTGCAGGAGCAATGGAGATGGAACAAAAATAAATCTTTTAAATGGTAATTATAATTTAGATTAGTGATTGGAATGCCCTACCTTGGATGTGTTTAATAGGGGAGAAAGTATGGAGGAAGGGATGGAAAGTAGAAGGGATAACTATTTTGAGTTGTTTAATGGGAGGGATGGAAAATGGAAGGAATGCTATAGTTGCATATTTTCCGCCTAAATCGGGACGGATTGCGTAGACGGACGCAAAGAACCACGCTGATGGGCGCTCGCGTGGCTCGTTGCTGCTCCTGTCCGGTGGCGGCGACGACGACGGCGATGAGGAAAGCGCTACTCGTGTCTGCTTCCGTGTTCGCGTTGCTCGCTGCTCGAGTTTGCTAGCGATGCAAGGCTTACGGGCGGCACTGCTGCTCGCGTCCGGTGAAGGCGACGGCAATGGCGACGAGGAGGGCGGCGCGAGGGAGATGCGAGGGCAAGGGCAAGGGCGAGGGCGACGCTACAGATGGCGAGGCGACGCTACAGACTGCAACGACGCAGGCATGGAAGCTGATGGACGCTCGCGAAGAGAGCTCGATGGGAGAGAGAGGGACAAAGAGTGGTACGTGACTTGCACGTGCATTCCTTTTTCATTCCCTTCTTTTTTCAGTCTATTTTATTGAACACAGCCTAGCCTAAGTGATCTTAATTAGCGTTATTCAACTTGAGATTTTTTTTCTCAATGATTGGGGTAGTTGGGTTGTCCGCAGAAGTAGATGGGTTCACTTCTTCCATGTACTTGGTGGTGTGGAAGATAACCACAAGTCAACCAGCAACTGTTTCCTCCTTGCATCCTTACTTTATTGGATCGTGACAAAAGAACAGTCTTTGTGCACTCAATTTATAATTTATTTTCTTTCATATAAATATATATATAATTTATTATATGATATATTGATCATGATCAAGTGAAACACACATACACAATTTTAGGCAAGTTAAGTAATAGAAACAAGATATCAACAATTATGCACTTTACCGATTAAACTAACTGACACAAAATTGAGCTGAAGAATCTTGCACATCATCTCTTCTTAATTTGTTTCAATTTGGCAAATTGTCTCTGGATAGGAGTTATTGCACCTCTCTTTCTCATTTTCTGTCTCACTGGATACCTCCAAATGCATAAATAATATATATACGCCATTCTCTTGAGCTTGCCCCCACATTTTGTGTGAGGAATGTATTGACAAGTCCGTTGTTGTTGGTTGGTCATGTTTCCTCTCGTCCCATCCTTATCTACCTTTCTTGTCCAATTAATCATACATGCGCAAGTGGTCCTTTTTTTTTTTAGAAAAAAAAAAGAAAAAAAAATCTCATTTCTTTAGCATCATCATCTCTAGATCTAGCTTAAGAGGTTGGATTCTGTAGTACAGATAAAGATTGTTAAGGAATACAATATGCCACGTTAGAGAATATGAAAAATTGTTTCATTGGAGCTTTTGAAACTCTACGAATATCTTATATAGTATTTAAGGAGCAAAGATATTCGATCAAATTAAACCTTTTTATTAATATGTAAGGCATGGAAAGGGTCGCTGTTGAGCACTAAAAAAGAGTTTTGGGGGTGTTTGGCAATTTTGTTTTAGTACGGAAAACATGCATCAATCCTTGTCGGGCTTAATTAACTGCGTGCTACTTTCTTCAAAGGTGCGATCGCTGTCACGGGCGACCTTTCGATGGTCTGGTCGAACCGCATCATTAATCGCGCCGATGGAGACCCACGCTAGGCCCTGCAACACGACACGATGAGCCTGCACCAGCCACATGTACCAAGTACTTAATCAAATTGGTCCAATCCCAATTAAAGCAAAAAAAAAAAAAAAAAAAAAATCTATTCGCCTTCTGTTGGGATTTGAAATAATACGAGGTTGTATTTGTCACAAGTCGAAATCGGTGCGGGCACATTGTTACGACATTAATTTGTTGACCACGACCTACAATAGTTTGCAATTTATATTAATTTTGTTTAATTTATATTAATTAAATGTAACACCAAATTAAGGAGAATAATGAATAAGATCATATGATTTGATGTCAAGTGCCATGGCCACCATCACTTTGATGAATCTTTGGGAAACACTTGGAAGTGCGAATGATAACAATAATGATGATGACGAAGTATTTGACTGATCCGGCAGATGGCAACAATTAGGAGGACCACGAGGACCAGCATTAATTCAATACAATTCAACATGCATGCCTCCCCACACATCATCATCATCGACTTGATGGCTCAACATGCATGCTGCTTATCACTCATGAACCTCATCATTTTACCAACCATCAATATAATAATTATAATGGAGGCCAAAACTGCAGCTGTGTGCCATGTGCTACAATACAGTGATCTCACATGAGAACTTTTCTAGGTGCCATAATATTTCAAGAAACAGTACGATAATTATCGTTGAATTGGCATGAATGTGAACTCACGTTACTCACGTATTACTTGGCCTGGGGCAAATCAAACAGTGTACACACTGTCCGAATTAACCGACGCTGTAGTTGAAAGCGTACAGAAAAAGGAGCCACAAGAAACACTGTTGACTGGTGAATCTGATCGACACTTGGTGTCCTTCCTGTCCGAGGAGAAAAGAAACATGTACTTCAACGTCAAACATGATGTGGAGCACTTCGTTTTCGAGTTATAGGCATATTTCAGCATTCGAAAGTTTTTTAAAAAAACACTAGTTTACTCTAAGAATCATAAGCTCGGAGGAATTGCAGGAAGCTCTAGGCCTCTCGTTATTCCAGATGCCACTCACCCCGCTGTCCTGTGCTTCCTGACGCAGGAAAGAGGAAATAGGTGTCAAGCTAAACCGATTCTGCTGCTGCACCGCTACGCTGAGGTTGTTGAAACACTTGCTCTGTCGGGGCTGGCAAATGTTGCAGATGAAGCCAGTAAATTCTCAACTCTTTTGGCCTGTGCTGGAAGGAAGCAGGAACAAGTGAAAGAATGGCTGTAAAAGTAGCAATAGGATCACTCAAACAAGTTTGAGCACAACAACAAACATCAAATACTTGTTATTGAATCTTTAAAAAAAGACTATCAAAAAAATTCCAAACACAATGTAGGTTTCTTCATTTGCTCAGTGAACGCAAATCTGTAGTCAACAACCATAGGAAACATCAGAGAGCAAAACCATGACCAGTTAAATAATTTGGCTAATTCAGATGCCGTAATGCAAGTATATGCAAGCAAAAGAAGGAACATGGTACTGTGGAAGTATAAAGAAATCCGAAAAAATTTGAAAATTCAAAAGTGGCCAAGACGTAAGAACGATAGTGTCATTGAAAATCCTGTGAAAGAAGTTGATGCCTACTATTATTATTGATGCATAAGGCCTTTAAGGCATATTGACCTTGTCCCCTTAGGAAGTGGACCTCACAGTGCTCTACGGAGGAATCTCAAAGAATAGCCATTTGACTGAGTCATAGCCTAAATGGAATTCAAATCCCTTCTCTAATAGCCCTTTGTATAACTTATACCCATTTTGCTTCCATAAGCAGCTACCTTTTGATCGGGCAATTTTAGGCTCACTGAAGTGGCTCATTGGACCATATCATGCTATCATTGTTATAATTATTTATAGAGTTATTATAAACCATATGTTTAGTTTCACATTCCTTCTCCAAGCTCTCCGTGGATGATGTTTATATAATGGATCTTGACTTCTTGAGAGTGGATTTCTCCAAGCCTTAGCCAGCCTTCCCTTTTTTCTAAACCATAGCGGCGTGCCAAAAACTCACGATCTTTCTTTTTCTCTAAAACAAACAAGATAATTGTTAGGGCATCAAAAGTCTCAGTTGTTGTCATCCTTACGCCTAAGAAGCAATGTGTGGGGGTCTAAGTCTAACAAGCACCTTCGTGTCTGTAAGACTGTAACACCTCACGCGCTTTGCTCTTCTTTGATGACAACTCTCCCTCATGGCTCGATGCTCTGATTAGACTGCCCACTATTGGTTGTAGAAGATCGTGTAGGAGGTCAAATCATCTATTCCACATAGTTCAAGGTGGTACTATGTAAATATCAGTCGCATGAGGTGGAGAGGTCCCTCTTGGTGGATTGTTCACTTCTTTGCAATGACTACTCAAGGCTATCACTATCCTTTCTCCATAGAATAACCTAATGATGTCAATAAAGGATTAGAACAACATCAAGCATTAAAATTAGCATTACAACTTGAAATTAGATGCTTGAAATACTCAATCAAATTAGCCTACTTGATTAGTCAGATTGCTGGAGTAGTTTAGAGTTTAGACTACTTGAAATGCTCAATCAATGCAGCTTACAATTTTTTGTTGGCATCAATAGGTCTGCTTCTTAGTAGAAGCTTTAAGCTGATAGAATAAGAGCAAAACGATGAATACTTGAAGATGTATAAAATTTTTTGGAAATATATTTTGAAGCAAAGAAACACTTGCCGCTTTACTTGACTTGTCGGTGACTTAAAAATCATGAGAATAAAGATGATGATAATTGAATACTACTAGGGTCTAGGGGTTGGTGGCAACTCGTTGAATCACACGAAGCTTAACATAGATTTTCTACTGGAAGTCCAAGATAGTTTAACAATGGCGAGATTTTGAAGAAACTCAATGAACACCCTTCATTTTGCACTAGAGCATGCACCCATCAACACCGATGATGAGGAAATTCTCTAGTTTCTTATATTTAAGTTACTGACATTGACCTAGGATTATTTTAAGTTGGAGTTTGCTTTAGTGGCAAGGGATAAGGATATACACTTCAACCCATCCTTTCGAAAATTTTGTTTCAAACGACACCATGTTTGATGAATTCTTTGAATTGACTAGGTGTTGGGTTCAAGAATATTTTATAAGATTTACTTGCATGAGAAACGCTCATATAACTTGTTTGCATAGCACTTGTCTTTAGCTTCATCCTGAGCCTAAGTAGATTGACTCCAACTTGCTAAAACCATTTATACTATTACCATTAAAAGAGGAAGACAAGTTCCACCAACTTACTGAAACCATGTACATTATAGCAATAGAAGAGGGTGATACTATTTGGATAAAAAAACCACCAAAATTTTCACTAGTTAACATTTTTTAAAACATGATGGATAGAAAAGTTACTTGGATTTCAAAGTGAAGATAGGTTCAAAAACTCTCTCAAAATGAAAATCTTCTAACTTATATATAGGGAAAGTTTCCAACATGAAACATATTATTAAATTAGAATGACAAAAGAGACCATCAAGCATTTGTTACATAATTGTACGTCTAAAAGGAGAGTATTTATAGGCAGGCACATTCTTAGCATTACAACACAATGTAATTGGAAAAAGAAAAATCAGCTGAAAGCTAAGCATGTTATAACTTGATTTTTTAATTAAATTTGTTTAAATTTTAAAATTTAATATTTTAAAATTTGATATTTTGAAATTTGCTATAATTAGAATCCTAATTTGCCCTAAAATCTCTCCGCTATTCTTACTCTCCAAATCCTATAAATAAGCCCCTAAACCTCCCTAAATCCCTAAACCCTAAACCCCTCTCTCTCTCTTCCCTCATGAGCCGCAGCCCCTCCTCTGTTTTTTTCCATGCGAACTCAACTGTTGCCTGCCTCTTTGCTTGCGTCATCTGCATCCGCGTACACTTCCGACGGTGGGTTCGTGCCCGGCGGCGACGGGAAGTGGTGCCGGCGTCGCCTCCATCTTCCCTTAGTGCGGCGTCTGCAGTCCGAAGAAGATTTAGGGCGCGGTCATGGTTCAGAGGCGAGCGGCGAACTTCTCTGCGCAAGCGGCGGCGTCTTCCGAGTCTTGTGCCGGCGGCTTCTTCCCCTCTGTCCGACTGCTCTTTCCCTTTCTTCTTTCGCCGGTGATGATCCTTCAGACGAGCGAACGCGTGCGGCGGGAGGCGCGTTCCTGGATCTGGCGACCTCGCCTTCTTCCCTCGGTGGCAGCATCTCTTTCCTCTTCCGGCGGCGACCTCTTCCTCTTCCGGTGGGGCGGCGTCTTCTTCCTCCGGCGCATCTATTCCTTTCCTTGCAGTGACGTGTGCGACGACGCCCCTATTTCCGTATGCGATGCCGCTTCCTTCTTCAAGCAGTGGCGGCTATTTCCTCTTCCAGCACCAGCGGCAGCTTCATCCAGAGCCGGCTGCTCCTCTTCCTTCAGGCGGCTGACCTTCTCCGGTGAGCGCCGGCAGTTCTTCTCCCGGCCGCGAACGCTAGCGACGAAACGAACGAAGCGCTCGTTGCTTTCGTTCGTCCGCGTCGATCTCAGCGACAAAGGTAGGTTTTGATTTATTTATTTGTTTTTATTTATTTTAAATCCATTTTAGAGAATAAATTAGTAATAGAAAATTCTAAGTTATTCTTGGGAGGGATTAGATGATAATTAATTTGGCATAATTCTGATTTAAATAAGAGATTAGGGGTTGAGAGTATTTTATGGATTGATGCTTATGATAGATAATAACAGAGATTTACTTAAATTGTTTAGTGAAAAGGAAGATAATATTGATTTCAGAGGATATTCAGGATAACAGCTATTGAGGTAGGAATCTTACCCTACTCCTTTCTTACAGTGTCATTAATAGGATTTGCTACTTAATCCTTTGACTTGATATATGATGCATATGATAGAATTAATTGACACTGATATCTGATTGCTTCGTCTGCCTGGTTTGTTTCTGAAATTTCTGTTGAACTCAATTATCTTGATTATTTGGTCATATTCTATTTCTATATGAATGGTTAACAAACCTGTTTTGAGATATCTGATATATTGGCTTATGAGCCTGGTTGAACAATTGTGTATCTGAGATATTGACGTATAAGTATGTGGAACCGTTATAAATCTGTGATGATAAAGTCGTGATATATATTGACCTCTGACCTGGATGATTTATTCTCCAGTGGTCTGTTTATCTGAGTTATAGTTCCGACGCGCATCGGACTATCTGAGATGCCGGTACGGCACCGCCAGTTGTCTTGAGGACAATACTACGGATGTCAGTGTTGGACGCAACACTCCGGGCTGTTTAGGACAGTCGTTCCATTGCATGAGCAACAGTGGAAACACTCTGAAAATGAGTGCGGCTCTTAAGTGAGATCTGTTGGCCAGCTTGATAATTTGCACGACATTCGTATATTATTTGTATATCGTTGTTTCAGTTATTGTATTATCCTGTTATTTGATTCCCTCACCATGTTTGTTGATTCCTACTTAGCATTTCCGCTAACTCCCTTTGTTTCTCTTCCCGGTACAGAGTTAGCATCTGGGAGGGATAGAGTAGATAGCAGATACCAGCCCGAATTGAGATAGTTGTCTTTTGTATTTTATTCAGTTGATAATTTGGATAGTTGTATTCAGATATTGTGTTATAAAGCTGTTGATGTTAAATTTGGATTGTTTATTAAATAAAAGATATGTGATTATTGTAGTTCTCTGGTTCCTATCAATATTGTTACTCCCTGGGGAACCCTGAGCTAGAAATAGCCGGCTTCCCGCCGGGGCATGACAAAGCATGCAGGAAATAAAGGTATACCTACAACAAATGTAATTTGAAAGGACTTTTCTTTCAAAATTCAAAATGAAATTTTCAAGACTTGGTGTTAAATAGTCTCCTATTGTTCTTTTGTAACACTAATATAGGATAGAACTTTCTTATTTGGTAGTTTAGCACCTTGTTTTAAAACCAATCCATAACAGTACATAATCAGTACCATATATATACACACATAACAGATATATAATCAAAACCGACTAATTCTGTCTCTATGAACCAAGAACAACGAGTACATTGACAATGGATTAGTGTATTGCTATAAACCGATATTTAAATCATGATCCAACACAAATGTGCAAATGCCTTTTTCTCTCGTTTCTAAGAACCTCTTCTATATGCAATCAATTCTTTTTTCTTCAAAAACAAATTGCAACTTTGCTGAATGTTGAATTCTCATCAACATTATTAAATTTTCTCGTATTCTGAAATGAAAAGTTGGTTCAATTTAACCAATGTTAGTGCAAGTAAATAGCTGGCGGTTAGAACTATACGAACACCAAGTATTACCATAAGGTTGATAAAATGAAGACTAAGACTTTATGAAATCTACTAAGTCACCCAAAACAGGACATTGCCTAGAATTGAGCGACTGACCTAATCAATATCAACAACCGCAGATGGCTTGAACTAATTGGTCGAAATACATAATCACCAAGTTCAGAGAGAAGTAAAATGAAGACTTTTGGAAACATTTGCATACAGAATTGCTATCAGAGTAACTATGACAAAAGCTTCATCTGGAAATAATCCCATAGCTTTTAGGAGTTAATCATCATTTACTAGCAAAAGATGCATATATGAATAAGCAAGAATAAGCACAATAATACAATATCATTCATATAAGCATACCGGAGTATCAACATTTTACATTCAGCTTGGCAAGGATGCAATCTACAGTCACCTCTTCGACGGCCATACAATAAAAAACTAGAGAACCCGGAACTGTACATCACGAGACACAAAAGAATGAAGTTTACTAAATACAAATCTATAGCCGTACAGAAAATAAATCTTTTGCTCTTAAGCATAAGACAATAGGGAAAAAAAATCGCTACAGAGAGATCAAATTGGAGAAAAAAATCAAGCCAATAGAAACCGCACTATGATGAAAATATGCTTAAAAAAGAACCGAAAGGATGAAAACTAAAGAGAGTTAAGTTCACACAAAGCGAAACAATCCAGCACAGAGAGAAATATTAAACAAAGAGCGTTGCTAAGAGTCGATTTAGAGAGCTTCACGAACAACTTGCGAAGAACTGACAGAGAGAATGATTCGCCGATATCCAGCACCTCTAAACAAACCCTAGCGCCAGGGAAGGAAGCGCTTTATAATGTGGTGGATCGCAAACGTTCCGGAAAACCCACCACATTTACATATATTTTTTCTATTGTGAATAATTGGTTTTGAAAAATACGTTGCATTTTCTTTTAAAAACTATAATTTTTATCAAATTGATTACAGAATTTACCAAATAAAATTAACTAAATTTTTAATTGATTAGAAAATTATCAATATTTATCAAATCGATGTAATTATTAGTAAAATCGATAAATTACAGATGTACAAATTTACGTATATAAATGCATTAAAAATGATCTCATTAATGTATTTATTAAATCAAAGTTACTAATTTAGTGTTTATATTGATAAATTAAATGATTTGCCAAATCGAAAAAAAAATAGTAATACCACTATCGATAACTGAATAATAATAAATAAAATTTATTTAATAAATTTAATCGCCTCTAATGGATAGTTAGCAGGTTGTTTTAGTTGTTTTCTAATAGGTTGCATATGTTTGATAGTAAATTGATACATTAATTTGATCGGTAAAAACTAATTTACTGAATTTAGCAATTGATGCTGATATGTAATTTTTTCAATATCGATAATCAAAATTTTAAATTGATAAATTGATAATTCGATAATTACCAAATAGAATAATAGATGCGACCATTCCATTCATTTTCATGTGCAGAAGGAAACGAGGAAATGAATACTCCTCATACTGATATAATTAACGAAGCCTCTTTATTGCGCCTGCTCGGACTCGATAAACAACTGGTGTCAGGCCCAGGTTCAGCCGGTTCGGCCCAATCCAAGCCCAGGCCCACAATTGGAGGAATCCCACACAGAGACCCAATTCTGGGTCAAAATCGGGTCAACACCCGATTGAGGGAAGGAACGCGGCGTGCGCGAACGAAGCAGAACTTCGTCAACTTCCCCGCGCGGCTCGGACGCGGCATCTCCGCGAGGGAGGGATGGGGGCGCCGGCGAGCGTCGAGAGGCGAGGTTTTGTAAGTTTTACCTGGTAATAAAACGAAGCTTCCTCTTCATCGCATACCTTCCCCTGTTTCGGCACTCCCTCATCAACTCAGGCGACTTCCGGCAGCGGCAGCCGTCGACGGAGGACGGCGATCCGCGAGCGCGGGCGGCGCTCGGCTTCGGAGAAGACGAAGGCGCGTTTCGAACGCTCGGCGTTCGAAACGAGGCAAGGGTCAACGGAATCAGCCGGTCAACGCTGATTTCGTGAACGAATTCGATTTCGTTCGAAATCGGAGACGCTGACGCAAGGCGTGCGTCAGCGCGGGCAAAATTCATTCGGCGAACGAAAAATTGAGGGCTGACGTCAGCGACAGATTGCTGACGCAAGCAAAGGCATAATTTTGACTTTTGGTCAAAATTTATTTGGAGGTAAATTGATTTTAGGGTTTGATCGGATTTCCTAATTGGGGTTAGGGTTTTCTCCGTGCGAATTGTATTTTGGGGAGAAAAATTATCCGGGGAGATTAGGGTTTCTAATTTCGGGTCGGAAACCCTAGGGCGAGTTACGTTCTGGTATTCCGCCGGACGGCTCTAGGAAGCGGATAAGCGCTCATTCTAGACCGATCCGACCGGGGCGTGACAACAGGTATCAGAGGTAAAGTGATCCACCGGCGACAAGGAGTGTCGTCCTTCCAGGGCAGGGGTCCTGATGCCAACACCAGGGAGTGTTGATGCCAATGTCTAAGGGCATTGATGCCGATGTCAGGGACGTCGATGCCGATGTCAGGGACGTCGATGCCGATGTCAGGGACGTCGATGCCGATGTCAGGGACGTCGATGCCGATGTCAGGGGACATCGAGGGAGAACTCTATGAGAGCTCAGTGATTGCCAGATCACTTCCCGGAGCAGGGGCTCTGATGCCAATGCATAGCATTGATGCCAACACTAAGGCGTGTTGATGCCAACACCAGGGGGGCGTTGATGCCAACACCAGGGCGTGTTGATGCCAATGCATAGCATTGATGCCGGCGCCAGGGGCGTCGATGCCGGTGTCAGGGACATCGAGGTTCCGCTGAGTTCAGCAAATATGGTGAAGCAAGATTATCCTTGACAAGTTTGTTGATGCATGTTGCTATAAGCATGATGCAGCAAACATTCATCATCAGAGGATGGAGGAATTTGAACATTGGAGGGCCAGTGTTCAACTTGCATGGAACATCGAGGGCGATGTTCAAATCAGGTGGGGGAGAATTGTCAGGCCCAGGTTCAGCCGGTTCGGCCCAACCCAAGCCCAGGCCCACAATTGGAGGAATCCCACACAGAGACCCAATTCTGGGTCAAAATCGGGTCAACACCCGATTGAGGGAAGGAACGCGGCGTGCGCGAACGAAGCAGAACTTCGTCAACTTCCCCGCGCGGCTCGGACGCGGCATCTCCGCGAGCTTCGGCTTCAACGCGATCAAAGCGGACGCGCTAGGAGATTTTGGCGTTCGGACGCGGTCTCCAGCGGGTATCTCGGGCTCGACGACGGCGGTCGCGAGCGAAGCGGAAACTCGACGCGCGGTAGACGAGGACGCGGCGCGATCGCGTCCTGGCGGAAGAAGCGGAGGGCGACGACGGAGTCGGACGCGAAGGAAAACGAGCGGCGGCTCGTCTATAAAGAGGAGAAAAGCTTCCATCATCGGGGTGCGCAGAGGGCGTCACCATATAGAGCGCCGGGGGCGACTCCACCGGCGACGGCGAGGGCGCCGTCGCCTCTTCCAGAGCAGGGCTCTGATGCCGCCAGGGGCGAAGGTCGGTACGTAGATGCCGACGAGGGAACCAGAGCGAATGTAACCGGCGTCTAGAAAGACGACCGGCGAGGGAGGGATGGGGGCGCCGGCGGGCGTCGAGAGGCGAGGTTTTGTAAGTTTTACCTGGTAATAAAACGAAGCTTCCTCTTCATCGCATACCTTCCCTTGTTTCGGCACTCCCTCATCAACTCAGGCGACTTCCGGCAGCGGCAGCCGTCGACGGAGGACGGCGATCAGCGAGCGCGGGCGGCGCTCGGCTTCGGAGAAGACGAAGGCGCGTTTCGAACGCTCGGCGTTCGAAACGAGGCAAGGGTCAACGGAATCAGCCGGTCAACGCTGATTTCGCGAACGAATTCGATTTCGTTCGAAATCGGAGACGCTGACGCAAGGCGTGCGTCAGCGCGGGCAAAATTCATTCGGCGAACGAAAAATTGAGGGCTGACGTCAGCGACAGATTGCTGACGCAAGCAAAGGCATAATTTTGACTTTTGGTCAAAATTTATTTGGAGGTAAATTGATTTTAGGGTTTGATCGGATTTCCTAATTGGGGTTAGGGTTTTCTCCGTGCGAATTGTATTTTGGGGAGAAAAATTATCCGGGGAGATTAGGGTTTCTAATTTCGGGTCGGAAACCCTAGGGCGAGTTACGTTCTGGTATTCCGCCGGACGGCTCTAGGAAGCGGATAAGCGCTCATTCTAGACCGATCCGACCGGGGCGTGACAACTGGAGACAATCCATGCTTTCATCAAGCTAACATGATCTTCTGACTTGTTGGATAGACTAATTCCTTTTTCAGAGACATCTTCTCCAGGTAACTTCAATGCGAACCCGTCCTGAATCCATCAAATTTGAATCCGGACTGTTTAGATAAACGAGTATCCAAACTCGATGTATACGAGTTGGATTGAGTCGAGTACCTTACCCCGATCCAAACGGGTACTTTTGCCGGCCCTAAATTCGTCTGACTTGTTGCATAGACTAATTCCTTTTTCAGAGACATCTTCTGTAGGTAACTTCAATGCGCCAAAAGCAATCCGCGAGCATTAACGAATTAATAACCTTTCCTCTGTCAAATTTCAACTTGTCAGTATCTAAAGCAGAGGCCCTGATCATATGCCAGTGCTGTTAGATTAAGTCTGAAGTAGCAAAAGATTCCACAACCCCCATATTTTAGTATCTGAATTGCTTCTCCTTTCTCCAACTCCTGAAAACATGCAGTGTCAGGGGCATTGCTGGTCCACCTACATGGCAGGCAACGATACAATAGAAGAAAAACCCCTGATGCATCTCATCATTCTTCATCTGGGCCCTTTGTCCTTTTTCCTTAGTGTTCTGATCCTTGCAACCAAAGAATATAGATCAAGAAAATGCCACTAAGAGTTTACATTTCTATAACCAAGGTAACATATGATTCACATGGAACGCTGCAATCTCTGTGGTCTCAGTCTCAGTCATACTATGAAACTGAAAGTTATTGCTGTTTTTTTTCCTGATAAGTTCCTTTTATCCTTTGCATTGTTGAACTGTCTTTAGATTTAATATTATTTCCTAAAAAAACTGAACTAAGATATGCAAGTTCTCTTGCTGTTGTCAAACAGGAATCTTTCAGAAGATCAATAATCTGACAAGTGGCAAACATTTTCCCATGAAACAGGATCAAAATTCAAAAGATATTATCTTCAGTTACAAAAGGGATTTGTGGCCATGGCATATGAAATTGACTTGAGAAAAAGGAAGATAAAAGCAGAACAAGTAGAGAAAAGTGAAACGGATATTGGCAATAGTTTTCCTTATCAGATATAGGAATTTCTTAATCAGATCTTACTGCAACCTTACGCTTCCTAGTTTTCGTGCCACTTCATGGACTCTACGCAGGCCTATTCCTCTTGTGGCCAAGCCTTCCTTCAGAGCTCCCCTCCAGGGAGGTTTCCATCGACTTGGCGAAGTAGAGGGAGAGGTCAGCGTAGAGGTCGACAACCCGCCGGATGTTGTTATTGAGCTCCCTGATCAGGCCAACATTGCGACTGAGGCTGTCAGGGATCTTAGATTCGTGATTCTGGTTGATTTCATTGATCAACAGCCTGTTCTGATCCAAGATAATCTGCACCTGATGGAAGTTCTTCTGGAAGGAGTGGAGCACTTTGCTGTCAGCTTCGGTTCCATTGCCAAGGAATGAGAAGCTGTCGCCTTGCATCATCCCCTCCCCTCTCTCTCGTCACCACCTCCAGCAGAGATCAAAACGGAAGTCCCTGAATCAAATTAAAAGCAGCAAAAGACGGGAACTTTAACAAGGGTTTCAGTAAACTAAACGAAGCAAGCAAGATCTTTGAGGCAAACATTGAGGAAATGGACAATGCGAGATCACACGAGAGCATGCACCTTTTCTGAAGGAACAGGAAGGTGATAAGGGTTCATACGGACAGAATGAGATGAGAAGGAAAGGCAAACGGGATCCAAGTCAGGGTACTAGATTCAGTGCCCATCCATCCTCATCTGTCCTCCCTGTGGAATTAGAGGTGTGCAAGAGGAGAGAGTGAGGACCAAAAAGAGGAGATAGGAAGAGAGGAATCTACTGTAAAGTTGTCAGGCTTCAGAGGCATGAGAGACAAGGATTGTTAAGAAATGGTGGCCTCAGCAGCTCCTTTTCAGAAAGAAAGGGAGATCAGATGGCATGGTTGTTTTTATATGATGGCATATGGAAGCCGATCCACTTTCCCAAGAAGCTTTTTTGCATATTCCATGGCGCATACCTCAGCTTGAATCAATCAACACCACTGACAAGAGTAGTTGGGGGAGAAGAAAGAAAACCTACACAAACACAAATTCTTCAGCTGAAACACAGAGATCATGGACAGTGCCAAGGGGGCGACCAAAATAGGTTGCTTTTTTGAAGCGAAATTCTTCGAATATGAAAGCAAACAGAGATATTCTTGCGCAAAATCAGATATTTGGTTTACCAAATTGGTCGATTGGATTTGAGACATACCTCGGTGAACAGATGGGCGGAGGTTAGGCACGAAACCCTCGCCGACTGAACCAAATCTTGAAAGAAAGGTCCATGAGAGAAGTCCTCAAGCGACGAAAAAGATTAAAGAAGAAAAAGATCTTCGGCGGAGAATTTGGGAGGCAGCTTCGTCGCCGCGCTCTCGGAAGCCTGAGCGGCCTCCTACCGACATCGATCGAGCAATGCACACTATGGTTTGGGGAGCACAAGCGGCAAAAAAACAGAAAGAAGGATGGGCTGCATAATAAAATACGGTCTTTTAATTTTTATTTGTTGCTCAGGAAATATGAAAAAGATCAATCTTTTTAAAATAAATTAATAAGTAAATCATTTAAACTCTCTCATATATACGAGTTTATTTTATGTTATCCTAACTTTTTGAATAAAATCCAAGGCATTTTATGTTATCCCTTTATTTTATGTTAGGACACACACTAAGTCAGGTTCATTAATAGTATATTAGATGTTAGGCCCAATTTTCCTACCCGATTTTGACCAGTCAACAACTTGTCGGGTCAAAATTGGCCCAAATCAGAGCCCAATCAAGTTAGGGCTTGTGGGCGAATTTGGGATGGCGACGACGCAAGCGAGGCGGCGGACAACGGCGTTCGTCTGCAGCCGTTGATCGCCTGCGTCTGCGGCAGCCGGCGTCAAGGGCTGGTGGCCGGCGGCGGACGCAACACGTGGAGCGTGCCAAGAGGGTGGAGATCCGACGTGGATCTCACGCGCGTAGAGACGAGTGACGGTAGCTTGATCTCGGCAGGAGCGTGTGTTAGACGAGGAAAACGAGGTCGGTGGTGACCTCAGGCAGGCGCAACAACGCCGCGTGGAGCTTCGTCGGCGAGCGGAGCTTCTGCGTGGCACGAGAACTGCGAACGGCGGCTTCGATCGGCAAAGTGGCATCCTCGGAAGCAGGCGGGCGGCCGACGCGAGGAGCTCGGGTAACGCGTCTAACGGCCGCATGGTGAGATGCAGCTGACGACGACAATGCATTCTGAGCACACGCGTACGCCAGCGCAAACAAGCGATGGGAGACGGCTGGCCGCATGGCGAAGTGAGGTTGGCGACGGTGGACGGCGACGACCGACGCCGCTGCCAGGCTGGCACCACCTTCGACCCACTCCCCTACGTGGAACCAGGTGGCGAACGCGGGTTTCGTCCACCTGGTGCCTGAGCTGGAAAAGGGATGGTGAATCGTCGTCGTATAGGCGACGCCTGCGGGGAGAGAGATTCATTCGGCTTTTGCTTCATCGAGTCTCCTCTGTTCTAGTGCTCTGTTTCGGCACCTTGCGATTTCCGGTGATCCCTGTATTCCTGTCCTCCTCCCCTCTCAGTCCGGTGGTCGGCGGCGATTTTTGACTCTCCTCCGATGTCCAGTGGGTTGGCTGAGGCAATGCGACGTCGACGGAGGCTTCTGCGTCCCCTTTTTCCTCCAGTTCGGTGCAGTGGTAGTGGAATCGACGACTCGATTCCGATGAGGTATTCTCCCTTTCATCCATTTTCGTTTCTGGCGTTGTGTTCTTCCCACTCCTCCTTCCTTGTTCTGGCGACTTTTGGTCTCATCGAGCTCGTGTCCCCATCGCTCCTCTGATCCTGTCGTCGCCCCGGTGCAAAGTTCCTCGTCGACGTGGGTTCGACACGTTTTCTCGCCATCTCCCTGCTTTCGTTCGCTGAGTTCCGTGTTTGGTTTTTCGAGTGTTATTCCCTCGCTTTGTTTTTTCGCCTGTGTGCGGACGTGAGGTTCTTTGTGTGTAAGTTTCTCCTCTGGTTTCTGGTTGCCTGCGTGCAACCTCTCTTTCTCCCACGCGCCCCTGTTTCGCACATCTCTTTCGGCTGCCTGCGTGCAGTTTCTGGGCAGCTCATTTCGTGGGTTCTGCGTTTCCGTTTCACTGCCTGCGTGCAGTGTTGCTGCTGGGTTCTCTGTCCTGCCTCTTCCGCCTTGCTTGGTTCTCGTCCCATGCGTGGGATATCCAGTGTTTTGAGTCTTGCGTGGCTCGTTTCTTGGGCATCCGACTGTTTAGTTTTAAAAATTTTTATTACTCTAATTGTGGGCGTGACATTAGACATACTCGTTATGAGAATGCTTCATGAAGTCTTGTGTCATATAACATTCTTATTGTAATAATGGTGCAAGTGATACTTAGACTTATAGTTATCTAAATTTCTATATGAGTAGTCATATATTTTAATAAATTAAATAACTAGGGGTGTGAAAAAAAAAATCATTAAACCAAATTATCCGAATCGAACTGAACTGATTTTTCGGTTAACTGAATCGAATGGTTATTAACTAGTACAAATGGTTTGGGAACAGTTATCATTTTCTCTAATCCGATTAGATCGGTTGGGTTCAAAAAATTGACTCACGATTCAGTTAACCGAACCATAAACACCTAGGGCTGTTAAAAAAAACCAAAAAATCGAACCGAACCGGAAAATCGACCGAACCGAACCGAACGGGCGTTTAACCGAATGGATCGGTTTGGTTCACGGTCGGTTTTTTGAGTATAATGGTTCGGTTCGGTTCGGTTACGGTTTGGAGAAAAAATTTTGACCGGTTAACTGAACCGATCGATATATATATATGTATATCTCAAAATTATATTTAGATTGTTTATCTAGTGTAATGGTTGAACGTTGTTTTATGAATAAGTAGGTCATGAGTTCGAAACCCATTCACTACAACTTAAAAACTAATTATTTTACATATATAATTATCATATAATAATATTTAATAAGTAAAATTAATTTTTTTAAAATATTTAATTATTAAATAATAATATTTAATAGTCAAAGTTAATTTTTTAAAATAAATTTTAATAAATAAATTATAATCGGTTAACCGAATCGGTTAACCGTTTGACTGGTTAACTGGTCGAACGGTTCGGGAACTAGGGCTGTTCATGGTCGGTTAACCGAACCGTTGACCATAGTCAACCGGTTAACCGAACCGAATGGAAGGGAAAAACCACGAACCGTTCCCGAACCGTTCGAACGGTTAACCAGTCAAACGGTTCGGGAACAGTTCGTGGTTTTTCCCTTCCATTCGGTTCGGTTAACCGGTTGACTATGGTCAACGGTTCGGTTAACCGACCATGAACAGCCCTATAAACACCCCTAGTGTCAGGTCTGGTTCAATCCTGTCCAGGCCCATGAACTCTTGGGCCAGGCCATGCCCAAGCCCATGCGGCGAAGCAAACCAGCAGAGCCCAATTGGGAGTCAATATCCTCGTCAACGCCCAACTTTAGAGCTGATTTTAGCAAAGACGTTGCCTTCCCCGATTTCGGCGGACGAAGTGGGACGACGGTGTTTCCAGGCGGGATGAATCCGGGTCTTCAGCAACGACGCGGTGTGGCGAGGAAGGCTTCAGCGACAACAACACACGCAACGTCTTCTTCTCCGCGAGCTTTGCGCGGACGTGGGAGGCGAAGATCTAGGGCGATGCTTGGCGCAGCGACAGAAGCGGACGGACGCGGCTGGGCGAAGCTTTCGGGCAAGCAAAGGGCGGCAGATGCCCTATTCTGGGAGCAACAGGCGTAGAGGCGGCGACGTCCTTCTCCTCTATAAAAGCCGACGGGGGAGGACGACGATGGACAGGGAGAGCGGATCCGGGAGAAAGGCTCCCGAGAAAAAAAGGAAGTAGCGAGAGAGGCCTGATCCAGAGGAGGACCCGGCAGTGGAGAGCTTGTAATTAGCGGCGAGTCGCCGCCGACGTGAGGAGTGGTGTGAGCGTAAGGGAGGGTTTTTGTACTCCAGAGTTGTGCACAATAAAGGAGGAAATTTCCCTATGTGTTTACTGTCTTCTCCGGCGGGATTTATCGTGTTTTCCGACGAAGCTCTCAAGAGGCGGAGGGAAAATGACACAGGCGGCGTCGGGCGAGCGGAGAAGACGATGCGCGATTCGAGGCATTGCACTGTGCTGGTCAAAATCAGCCACACAACATCAGAGTGAAATGGCAGCAGAAGATTCAAAATTGAGGCTGACGTCACGCTGATGTCAGCATCCAAATAAATCGAGTGAAGCGGCGCGGCGATTTTAAGCGAAGGTGAATTTTGACTTCGGTCAAAAATTCGATTGGGAAATTAAACATCGGAGGTATTTTTGAAATTAGGGTTTTCGTTCGTTTTCTGAATTGGGGATAAATTTTAGATGGAGTTAGGGTTAGGGTTTTCCGGACTCTTCAATTTGGGAGAGACTTTCTAGCCGGGAAAACCTAAACCCTAGAGTGTTTGCGTTCTGGTATTCCGCCAGACAACCCTGAGACAGCGGATAAGAGTTGTTTTTAGGCCGATCCGACCGGGGCGTGACACCTAGTCTATAACTAATTGACCATATAGACTATAATTAGGTATACCACAAGGAATATGAATAATAAAAAATAAGATTTCTCTCTATTGTATAACGAGAGTATTGGTATTTTCGCCTATTGAATAAGTGAGACTAATATGCATAATCATACTCAAATGAATCAATATGAGTTATCAATTATATTTGTTATATTAGTTGTTGGCGCTTTAGAGAAAGCCCAAAAAGCCCAAACCTATTATTTCTTAATTTTATTTTATTTGGGCATTAGTTTACTAATTATTAAATTTGCTCATTTATTTATTAAATTTTATTCTTAGTTGTAATTAAGACGTTGTCTTAATTAATGTCGGTGCGACTGCAGGCGCCCGTATATCCCTACTAAGAATAGCCGTGAGCAACTTCTCTATATATACATATAGAGTTGTGTGCAGTATGCTCTCTTTTCTCTCTCGAGCGATCTCTCTCCCATTTTTTGCTGCGCCGAAAGTATCTCTGTGATAACTGCTACATCGACGTGCTGGTAGTAGCGGATTGCTTGGTTGAATCTTCAAGGTATTATACCAGTTGAATTCTGTGCGAGGGACAGAAATCTGCCTAAAGACAGATCTTCGGATCCCCTCAGGTTCTCTAACTTTAATTATTTATTGGTCTTTGTTAATTGCAGGATTAGGAACAACACTAGTATACTTGGAAATCAAGAAATATAATAATTAAATTATATAAGTATAATATATTTTATGAATTATGTTTAATATAAATCATGGTTTGTTGTACTATAGTAAAATTATATTACTACTACTAATGTTGGACTTATTAGATTACACACCAATATCCTATTGCAATCTTAATTATAACAATTATTATCAAATAATATGATGATGATATGAATCATTAATGTTGTGTTTAGTAGTGAAGAAAGAAAGTTAAAAGGAAAACAAAGTAATAAAGAAGGAAAAATAAAGAAGAAAGAAAATAATAAAATTTTCCATCATTGTGTTTACTTAGAAGGAAAGAAAGTTAGGAAGATTAATAAACATACTCTATTTTTTTTATTTTTATGTCGATAACGACGATGAGAGGCGACAGTGAAATGATGGTGACGAGAGATGAGGGGCAACTGTGAAGAGGAGATGACGGTGACGATGATGACGACAACGACAATGGCGATGTCAATGTCAACGATAGCAATGATGACGACAATGACAACGGTGATGAAGAAGGTTGCAATAAAAGCATGAGAGGGAGAGCGAGCATAAAAAAGAAAAGGGTGAAAATAGGTATGAGAAGGACAAATCCAACTTTCTCTCCGATTTTCCACCCAATTTGGGTGAAAAGCAAATAGAGCTATTTTCTCTCTCACTTTTCTTTTATTTTTCCTTCCTTATTTTCATCCGTCCTACTAAACACGATTTTATGACTCTCCTCCCAATTTTCCATCTATTTTCTCCTCTTTTCTTTCTTACTAAACGTGCTATAAGTTTCAGTAGATTATGATTTTAACCATGGATGTGATATTTTTATTTTTATATAATTAAATTTAAGTCTTTGATTTGAATTTAGAATCAAGTCAATGTATCAAATATGGAGACATGGATGTGTGGGCTAGTGGATTTCATATATAGATGTGACATCCAAAAAATAGCAAAGGTTGGAACATAAAAGCCCTAGGATTCAAGATCATCAAGGTGAAGATGATCAATTTTTTGCACAAATCCTCAGTGGGGAACAAAATTTTATTTTTGTTTGTTGTGTTATGTGGTGCTCATTCCTTTTCACTCACATCCTATATGAATTAATATATCAAAATTTTAAGATTCTAAAGCTTGAACATTATGATGGTACCATAGATCTAATGTATCATGTTGACTTTTTGGAATTGATGCTACTATTCAAAATGTCTTTACACTATTATGTGAGATCTTCCCCTCTCACCCTACTCAAAAACACTTATGGTGGTTTTTTATGATTCCCAAATGGATACATCTGAGTCCTAGGGCTTTCTAATCTATTTTGGTGAAAACTATCATTATAAGTAATGTGCTAGCATTAATGGTGATGCATAAAAACAATGATAAGTCACTCAATCAATGCATTTTTAAGCCACTTATAGTACACTCCTAAGCTAAGTTGAACCTCATAATCCTTAGTCTAAGCCATTATCATAAGCCCTTAAGCTAAGTTAGAGCTTGTAGTACTTAAGGACCACCTAATCTCGAAAGCCCCTAAATTAAGCTAAAGTTTCTAATGCGTATGCTTGGGTCAATCTCAAAAGCCCTTAAGTCGAGGTTAATCTATCATAATCTTAAGTAATTTTGTTATGTTTGAGAATCAACAACAAAAGTGTTTTTTTAAATTGCAAAAGTGCTTTTCTCATATAACAATTATATGAATAATTATGAACAATAAAAGAGTGTCAAATTATTTATTATGTGGGGCTGATTATTCTTATAATATTATTCAATTCTGATAGGTAGGAAGTACGTAGCAATCAGGACCAGTAAACAAGGTGGGGGTGAGGAATGCAAATTGACGGGTGCGTTTGCTCCCGGTTAAGTTTTGGTGGCCAACGTATTAAGATCGGGTGGCACGTCCTGATCCAACCGAGTCGATTTGACTTGACCTGCTCGAAATTGAGGTCACGAATCGATTTGCAATCCCACAACAGATTGAGGCAGAAATTTCATTTTCACTAGCCTGAACGCCGGGTCACGAATCGCGATTGGGATGTGGATTGAACTGCGATTTCAATTTAATCTACTAATTTCATCATTTTTTCATTTTGCACCAACAATGTAAAGGATTGGAGCGAGAAAATTATGTGGCGGTGAATGAGTCGTCGCGTTGAACGTGTTCTCTTCCTATGTAATCGAGTACAGTTGTTTCTTAATGCTTAGGCAGCTTAGTTTCCGTGAGAGAGAAAGCTTGAAAGAAATGGGGGTCGATGTAGAATTAATTATCATTATATGTACGTAATCATAAAGTTTCAAGATGCCACTAGCACGTGTAATCCTTTAAATTGTTAATAGTAAAATTTGAAATCTCAATCCATATCCGATCCGCTTCTATTGTTAATTTTTTTCTTATTAATATTTTATAAATAAAAAAATAATACTAAAAAATTGTGAAAATATCTTGTCTCTTAAGTGTCATGTCAATATTAAGTCGCCTCCAATATTGCCCTTCTTGGAGGTTCCAATTTTGTGGTCATGAAATTGGGGTGAAAAAATAATAATAATAGTGATGTGGAAATCTAAGAAAAACCATTAGTATATTGATGTATGAGTTATACAATTTTTTTCTTAAATCCGAAAAAAAACGTAGATTCTTCTAGAACTAGTATTTTTTTTTTCTTTTTGCATTATTTGATCATTATCACTTGTAGTTATAGCATTAACATCTACTTGATCATAACTCACTTATATTTTCTTTCCTTTCCATTCCACAAATATGTGAATGGAAAACTACGAATACTTCAAGGATAATATTTAGAAAAGTAAAGTCAATGCTAGTCAAATTCATGAGAGGGAGTGAAAGACAATAAAGTTAATTATTTTATTTTCCTATATCAAAGTTAAAAGTCTAAAATGCCCTCCTCTCACCAACCACAAGTCTTTTTTTTTTACAAACAATTTAAAGGCTCCAAATTGAAGCATAGAACAAAAGCTTCTCTTTCCAGGACAATTGGAAGGATGGATGGCTGGTGTTTCTACTTGTTTCAAGGGTTCAAAAAATCAATTTATCAAGTCGCACTCTATCCATTTCCATCTGAACAATTGACGTATCACCTTCAAAATGTGCCGCATCATCGCCGTGTGGAAAGAAGCTTCTAACGTTGACCTGTTTTGTTCTTCTTTTAAAATGATAGTTTGGGCTTCAATATCAACAATAATTTGATTGACCAAGGGCTCAAGCTAAGAATCAGCCTAAAAAATCTTGTTTATGAAGTTCTTTTCCATCCTACTTCCATGGTTTAATCTAGAATGATCCTCCTGGCCACAGTCAAGGGTCAGTTTGGATATTTTGCTGGAGGCTGGTAACCTTATATGAGGTGGAGTAGTTGATATGTTATCATCCACCAGCTTTACTGCTCGTCCTGATCCTAATGCACCATGATCTGATTGCGCTCTGCATTGATTCAAGTTGCACAGATCATCAGGAAGATTCGAGGAACCTGAAGCAGCATGTCGAAGGTGTCATGGTTGTCGCTGCTGCAAGGGTGCTACGGATGCGAACACAAGCATCAGTCGGACGCGTCGAAGAAGCCAATGGAGAAGCAGTCGTCGTTCTCGGACATCAGTAGCTCGAATGGCGGCGTGATGTCCCCGGACGACTTGTCGATATCTCTGGTTGGATCGAATCTTCATGCGTTCACCCTGGCGGAGCTGAAGGAGGCGACGAAGGGCTTCTCCATGAGCAACTTCCTCGGCGAGGGCGGCTTCGGGCCGGTCTACAAGGGCTTCGTCGATGAGGCGGTGAAGCCGGGGTTGAAGCCTCAGTCGGTCGCAGTCAAGCTCCTCGATTTGAACGGAGGGCAGGGGCACAAGGAGTGGCTGGTGAGAGTTGCTGTGCTCCATCAGCTTCATCAAGTGGCATCCATGCATGATCATGCCTAATTTACTCTCCATTTTTTTTTTATTTTGATAAATAGGCAGAAGTTCTTGTTCTGGGAAGATTGAGGCATCCGCACCTTGTGAAATTGATTGGCTACTGCTGTGAGGATAAGCATAGATTGCTTGTCTATGAATTCATGCCTGGGGGCAGCCTGGAGAAACATCTGTTTAAGAGTATGTTCTTCATTTTACTTGAGCAGATAGACTATCTCTTTCATTGTTATGGTAGATAGTTGCCATCTACTTTTGAACTAGTTGCTGGTAGGTATTATTTATTGCATAATTGCAAATTTTTTTTAAAAATAATTGACTCACTAATCTGCATGATTTCCTACTTCATCAAGGAAAAAAGAAATCAACTGATCTCTACATGCATGCATCTAGCTAACTGTCTGAAAACAAAGTTACTTGGCACGTCCTTTTCCTGTATCTTCAAGTTGGTTTGATCTACCAGTCGCTTGTGGATTATCTGTTCGCCTCTCATCTAATTAGTGGCATGCAGTCTGTAACTCTGTATCAAGAAAACTTAAGTCATGTTTTCTTTCGAAACTGAGAATCAAGTTCGATGAAATTGGCAATATATGCAGGGTATTTTGCTACTTTATCATGGCTAACAAGATTGAAGATTGCTGTGGGAGCTGCAAAGGGCTTGGGGTTCCTGCATGAGGGAGAGAAGCCGGTAATATATCGGGATTTTAAAGCTTCAAACATCTTGCTAGATACAGTGAGTGGTTGACTTTTGAAACTTGGTCAAATTTGTGTTGGCGACGATCGACTTGTCTATCCGCTTCGATCGGTGTAAGTAACGAGTGTTGGTCAAACTGTAGGACTACAGGGCGAAGCTGTCTGACTTTGGGCTGGCGAAGGACGGTCCAGAGGGAGATGTGACGCACATCACGACGCGAGTCATGGGCACTCATGGATATGCTGCGCCGGAGTACATCATGACCGGTGAGAGCTTGATCGAGTCGTCAGCTTGATCTATAAAAGTCCATTTTGGTCTGCGATGTGGGTGTCCGTATGAATTGATTAATGTTTATGGGGTGCTTCACGTTCACTAGGGCACCTCACGGCGAAGAGCGACGTGTATAGCTTCGGGGTAGTGCTGCTGGAGCTGCTGACGGGGCGGCGCTGCGTCGAAAAGGCACGGCCAGGCCGGGAGCAGAACCTCGTGGAGTGGGCGCGGCCGTGCCTGAACGACCTGAGCAAGCTGAGCCGGGTCATGGACCCCTGCCTCAACGGGCAGTACTCCACCCAGGGCGCTCAGCGGGCGGCCGCCGTGGTCTACCAGTGCCTGAGCCAGAGCCCGAAGCGCCGCCCCCACATGTCGGCCGTCGTGGAAGCGCTCGAGCCACTCCTGGAGCTCCAAGACGTGCCGCTGGGCACGTTCGTGTACGTGGCGCCGCTGCCGCCGCCGGCGGCGGCGGAAGACGTCGAAGAGGGGGCGGAGAAGGGGGGACAAACCAAGGGGAGCGAAAACGGCCGTGGCCGTCGGGAGAGGCTGTGGTCGCCCAAGGCGGGGAGGCTCTCCGATGCGGCCCTGTGCAGAGAAGTGGGCAATCGACTGCGGCGCGTCAACGACCAACCGATCCAGCAGAAGCAGAACGATACGTGAAGGATTGACATGCAATTAAGCACAAGTAATTTGCTAAGTTGGCGTTGTATCACTTGAACAGACACAAATGGCTTAGTGTACAAGGTTTTGTTTTTATCAACATGCTTCAGTGTTGACTTTGATAATGAGCAGAAGCTCAATTGACTTTTGTTGCTTAACTGTGTAAAAGTCAAATAAATAAACAAGGAAAACAAACGGTTTTCTTTTATTGATATTTGACCATCACTAGGGAGGTGGGTGGCATGTCTACTTGAATAATTTACCCAGCAAATTAATTTGAAATACATAAAACGTATAAGGCTGCGTCTGGAGTAGCTGGAGCTTTTAACTTCTATTGGTTGAGAAAGTACTGATTGGAAAATAGCTGGATGGAAAAATTGAATAGTGTTTGGATAAATAATTATGCTAACCAGCAGCTCAGATTATTTTTAAACAATTTTTGAAGCAATTGAGGCAATTCAGGTAATTTGTTCGATGAATGAGTGGAAAATATGCTATCAATACTAACAATTCTCACGCAACTTTAGGATTGGTAACATTTCCAATGAGTGAAAAAACTGATTGGATGAATTCTTGTCAAAGAAGTGTATTAAATCTATTATTTGGAAAGCATTACCAAGGGGATCGGCTCCTTGGGGATTAACATGGTAAGCACGCTGTTCTCCACCCCCGCTTTGATCTGATCCATCCTCACATTGTCTCACAGCCCGATCTGGCGTGAGAAGTTCCCCCTCCCCCTCTCCGTTACGTGCCACATAGCCTCCTCAGGCTGGTTTTGCTCCTCCCTCACCGCCGCCGTCGAGCCCTCCACCCTGATAGGATGTTCCCCTTGTCCAGCTACCCCTTCATGTCCTCCTTTCCGAACCCTAAGCTCCAGTTCCAAATTAACAACTCGCAGTGCCCTCAGAGTAGAAATCGCTAAAACAGAGGAGGCAATAGGGGAGGCGAAAAGTACCTAGGACGTCGATCTTGAAGATGTGGGAGGAAGGGGTCTCGAGCCAATCCATCGCTGGAGGATGATCCGGCGAAGATGAGGGGACTCCAGGAGAGGCGGCGGGCTTTGTTCAACGCGTCTGGAGCTGCTCAGCTGGTTGCTAGACGGCTGACTGAGCTGCTCTGCTCAGCTGGTCATTGAAGGGGAAGGCGTCGAGATAGGCGAGCGGCGGCGACGAGCAGTGTCGAGACAGGCGGCGGTGAGCGGCGTCGAGATAGCATTATCATGTCACGACAGTTTAGGGCATCGAGAGAGCTGACTCCTTGACCAGCGAAAAGTGGGGGAGAAAAGCAGCTATGCATGTGCTTCTCACAGCAGCTGCTACTTCTCGGTTCCGAATCGAAAAGTTGATAACCAAATGCACCAACTTCTCATATTCTGTGTTTGCGGCCAACTTTTAAGCTGCGCCAAACAGACCAAGTCCCTTTAGGAGTTGACTAATTAGAGAGGATGCTTGCTTGTACAAGTCAACGTCTTCCCAGTTGCATTCAGAAGCTCAATGATTGCAGAGCTACCTAAACCAATGATTCTCAGGTTTGAAGACCGGATTTCCTTTTTATTGTGAGTCCAGTTTAGAGCAATTTAATTTCTTAAATGTAGGGATGACAACTAATACACCTCTCCGAATTCGAATTAAATTCATGTCAACACAACTTGTAACCCTTTTAAACTTAACTCGTAACCCCTTTTTTAATTAAATTAGTTTGAACCAACTTAAATACGACTATTTTATAATATAAATGAGTTATACTGGTTAATTCATTTACGATCTAATTTGATTCAATTATTTTTATTGACTCGATTATAGCCTGTTTGACCCGCTGTTAATAACTTTATAACTGTGCTAACTGCACTATGCTTAGGAGTGTCAACGGGTCGGGTACCCGTGAGTTTTACCCAAACCCGAACCCGACCCGACCCGATTCAAACCCGAACTCGACTAAACCCGAGTCGGGTATTTAAATGGGTACCCGTAGATACCCGTTTAAATTAAAATATTTATTGTAAAATTATTTTTATAAAATATAACTATAAAATAATATTATTAATAATAAATATATTTATTAAAAAGTATTTTATTATATAAATATATATAAATATAAAATTTTATTTTTTATTATATATTAATCGGGTATCAATATCTTAATTGGGTACCCATACCCGTGAGAGTAAATCCGAACCCAACCCAATTAGCTAATCGGGTACCCGAACCCGCCATAAATGGGTCGGGTTGACACCCCTAACTGCGCTGCACTGTGCTGTGCTGTCAAAATTTATAAGATGTTTGGTTAATAGCTTTTTAACTAATGTCAAATTTTAAAATAATAAATAAATATATTATTTTAAATTATTTGAAATAATAATATATTTTATTTTTCTTTAGTATTAAAATTTTAAATTATTTAACATAATAAAATTTAAAATTTTAAATAAAATAATATAAATTGCTTTTTTAAAGAAGCAGAAACTGTAAAATCTTTAAATTATAGCTTGTTCAACTTCTACTTTCTTGCTACTTTTTTTTGCTTTTACTTTTTATTATTAAACAGTTTTTTTTTTTATTTTTTACTTAAAAATTAATTAAAAGCAGCTTAAAAGCATGGCTAGACTCTATAACTCATATATTGGTTTAAGTGGGATTGAATCAATTTTTGTCCGGTTTACCATAGCCGTCTTGGTGAGCTATTTTATGTGAAGAAAGTGTACACATCCACTAACATTAAGCAGTAATACATGCGCGGCTGTTTGGTCAGTCGCATCTAATCCTGCCACACCTCCGACCTTTTTATGCGAGCTGCGTTCCGCTCCCCTCATGGATTTATCGGCGTGAGGTAATTCAGTCCAGTATCCTTCATCACGTTAAGCCAACCCTACTGTAAATTTCTCCCTTTCATATATCTGGCGCTTGTGATTTCCAGATCCTCTCACCACTTCATCTGCCTCGTTCGGTCAATTTGCTGATATGATAGAGAAAGGCGCCAGATCTGCCAGCTAGGGTTTGGGAATTTATCCACTGAGATCGGATCAAGCTGCCAGCGCTATCGAACCGAGTTCGGAGGCTCTAGGATTTCGAAAGTTTGGATTTTTGAAAGAAATAGCTGGGAGATTGTGGGCTGGTGGCAGCGAGTCGGTAGAGAAGTCTGGTTGTCAATGCGATTGGTGGAAACTTCGGAGCGACTCTTCTCTATTTAACTGCTCCGAAGGGATTTAGTCTGCAATGTCGTGGGCCGGACCAGAGGACATCTTGCTCTCTACCTCTCTTGCAAGCTACCTCGATAGTGAGTAACGCTTGCTGTTGCAAAATCTATACATTTCTAAAACTGGACTTCTTTTACTATCTGTTTTATTGATTATTTTGTTTAAACTGAAAGCATTGATAGCGTTGTCCTTAGCATTGTTTACTATTTATTATTAAATTCCTTATTACTTCATTTCGATGGTTACGAACCTTCTATGAATAAAAGCATACCCTTTGTGGGACGTGCGAATTTGATCCACCCATTTTTTTTTTCTGGTTTTCTTTAACGACTATACGAGTTTCATATGCCGTCAAAACAAATGACTAGTGTTATTTTCTTTGTAAAAGAAATAGAATGAAAGAGATGGTGTTACTTTGCATGGTACCCTATTCTTATGATGTAGCAATGTTCTTTTTTTACTTTAGCAAAAATGCAAGTTGAATTATATTAAGTAATCAAAATGATATACAAAACAAGTTACAATCTTAAGCTTCATAAGCTCTCTCTTCTCGAAGTTAATGTACAATACGCATATTTATAGTATTAAACATTTACTCAATAGCTAACCGCAATCGGTGAAGAAATATCTCAATTCCGGTTCTCCATAGAGAAGCCCATAACCTTTGTAGCTTTCCTCCAGACGTTTCACAACACTAGGTTCCTTGATTTGTAGTAAGATATCCTTTAGCATGAGCCCTCCTACATCGTTCCACCTATAAGTGGTTTGTTTTGCATTTTTCAATAGTTTGTTTTTGGTGCTAAAGATGCCACTTCTAACAAGGGTAATGCTTCACATGGTAGTAGCATAGCATCCCCTCCAATGTGGTACAGGTGCCAATCGGAGGAGACTAACCTCCAAACCTCGTTTTAATAGGTGCACTTGAAGAATATTTTTCCCTATTCTCCTTGTCTTCATCACATAGTAGACGTTTAGTGCTGTTTCATATTCCCCAATCAAATAAGTTAAGTGTAGGTAACTTGTCCATTAAAAGAAACCTACTGATAAAAGAAAATCTCACTGTGGAATTGCCCTCTGCGCATTGTACCATACTATGTGTGTTTATTCCATAATTTTCGAGGCCTAATCACCTCATATACCAACATAAAGGAGAATTCCCTTTATGCCTCATGTATCCACCTGATAAGGTTATATTATTATGAGGAGTGATATGTAAATTTTGTGAATATTGCGATAAGAGATTTAGACCTTGGACGTGGGATAAGGCATTGTCTGTCCAATATGAAGCTTGACACAACTGAATGCTTTCCTGTGGAGTTCATAATAGCAGAATCTTCCCAAAAATTTATATATACAAATTTCATCTTGGGTTCCAAATGTCTGGCTACATTATAGTCTCTATTGATTGTGGATAGTGTGGACCCAAATGTCTTTCTACCAATATGCTTCACCAGCACCAAGAACATGTCCAAGGATTTATACAATGTTTGTTTTTTAGGTTTGGTTAACACTAGATTTATGCATACTGAGTCCTCGCTTAAGCATCTTGCAGATTTATGCAATATTCATTGTGGCGGTTTGGTTAACAATAGATGCATTATTCAATTTTTGTATGATTTTGAAGTGGCAGGGTAGTTAGTCACTGTTTTCCATATAAAATGGAAATGCATAGAATTATCTGGTCACTTGCTATTCAAACTAGAAATATGAGTACATGAGATTCATATGAGAAAAAAAGGAATTTTTAACTTAGATCCTTGAGCAATGCAATCCTAGACAAGATATTGAAACAACACGTTAGGATAGAATAACTTATTTAAAAGATGAACCTCTAGAAAAGGTGCCTATGTAGTTTTGTGTAATTTTCTGTGACCTAATTTTCAGGTAAGTAGTAGTACAGCACTTCAAATAACAATAATTGTGCAATTATGGCAGAAATGAAGTATGGCCTTATACAATGGATAAGCACATGATTGTGTATCATTGTACTAAGAACAAGCTTCTGATTGTTTGCTATCTTTTTTACAGAGAAGCTTCTTGTGTTATTACGTGATGGGCGAAAGCTTCTGGGTATTCTTCGTTCTTTTGACCAATTTGGTATATATCTAGTTAACTACTGTTATTTCATGTTCACAGGACGAGATTCTTAATGCGTCTCTCTAATAATTTTTTACAGCAAATGTAGTTCTTGAAGGTTCATGTGAGCGAGTAATTGTAGGAGATCTTTACTGTGATATTCCTCTAGGTCTCTACGTGATTCGGGGGGAAAATGTTGTCTTAATTGGAGAATTGGTATATTTATCTCTTTGATGATTAATTGAATGCTAAAGTTGCTGTATTTTTTTATGACATTTTGTTTACTGTGTACTGCTGAAATTGTGCAAGGACTTGGAGAGGGAGGAGCTTCCAGCGCACATGATATGTGTTTCAGTTGAAGAAATCAAAAGGGTGAGCACTTTCTTGGTCAAAGCAAATTTTTAACAATTGACTTCTAAAGACTATTACAATTTTCTCAAGTGTGGTTTCTGGATGCCTGTTACTTAGTCGTTGTCCAATTTATTTGTGGGTGCTTACATGCCTTTGCATATGAATCATCTACCTTACGTGCCCTTCCTCTCGGAAAATAGTCAAGTATATTAAAGGTTTCAGTACTTTATACTTTTAATTCAGAGTCTTGATTCGGCCTATTATTATTATTATTTTTTTAGCCTATTAGAGCGAAGTATATTATTATTTCTCCATATATTTGCGTTTTGCTCCATGTTATCTTCTGTGTTCCCCTCCTGTCTATTACTTCGGATTCTCTTCTCTTGTATGCCTGCTGTAAAACTCTAATAACCTGCAAATTGTCCAAATATTCATATCTGTAACTATTCCTTATCACAGTGGGCTATTAAGTTGTTTTCTTTCTCTTCTTTTCCTAAAAATGTGGAGCATAAAATGCCAAAAGATTGCAGCAGTTGCTTTGTCCGTCCTACATCTTTTGGTAATAGCGCAGCCATTAACATACTTTGTGCAATTGTTTCATTTCCTGTTTTATTTTAATCTATGTGATTGGAGTCTACTACAATAAATGTATTCCATTCAAGCCCCTCTGTGCTTTGCAAGCTGTAAAGCATGATTGCTGTTTACAACCAAGAAACTAACCCATAATTTCGGCAGTTTGAATAAATTTGAACTGTCCGGGTTCAACGTAATGTTTTTCTCACTATATGGGTTGTGGTTGTGCCAACAATGCAATAATGGCAGCCGCAGAGAGCGCCTGTTTGTTCTTGTTTTTCATTGTTAGTTTGAACTTGCATCGTAGGATACAGGTAACAGTTTATAATAATTGAATTTGGATAAGGTTTACGTTTCACATGTACAGTTCAAGAACATTTTTTACAGGAGTGTCCAAAATGTCCCATGTTACTCAAGTTTGTATGGTACCTTCATCCTTTGTTCTAATTTGGGTCCAATAATGTGGTTATTATAATACCTTTGGCTAATAATCGTCTAAATAATGATGTTGTGACTATAATGTTTTCAAATTATTGGAAAAGATTTGCTTTGAGATTTTTCTTCCATTAACATATTTTTGCACTTAAAACAGGCTCAAAAGGCAGAGAGGGATGCCACAGATCTAAAAGGTTCTATGAGAAAGAGAATGGAGTTCCTTGATATGGACTAATTTCTTGCTCTGGAGTGGCCGTATCTCCAGCCGCAAATTCATTACCATTTTCATGTGCTTCAATTATCTCATCAGCAGCTTTTACTGCAGTTCGTTTCATAAAGTTGAAAAACTTATACCATTGCCTTTTCTTGTAATTTATGAGAAACTCAGGAAGTTTCTTCACTAATTTTTGCCTCTGTTATTCTGTTTGACATGAAAGAAGGTAATTGTGATAGTTTGCATTATACAACACGGATTTCAATGCAGCATCCTTCTAAATATGTTTTGGTGATCGAAGAAAATACCAGATCAACTACATTTTGGCACTTGAGTGACAAAAATGCAGATGAAACAATTGGAGTATATTCCTGGAATACAATGTGAACTTAGAAACCATTTTTCTACAGTTAAATCATAGGCTAGTAATGTGATGAGCATATTCTGCGCTCTTTTATCCTTCTTCTATATGGAGTCATAGCTGTAATCCTGATGACTAAGCTAAATATCCTACATCTGAGGTGGAAAATTTCATGCCAAGTTGTTAGGTTACTTTCTGTCTTCATATTCATTATATTTCCAGTTAAATAACAACATTGGCATAATGATTCTTTTTCTGAAATATTTTTGTTTCATTTTGTTAATGAAATTAGGCAGTATAAATTATTATACAGTTCGATATTTGATTACATACTAATTGTTAGGCCCAATTTTGGTGCTTGGGTCGCGCACGCCCACGCGGCCCAAGCCCAGTGAAGGCCCAGCTTCGACGGCGTTTGAAGCGGGTCGAGCAGCGGGTTATTGGATCCGGGCGGCCGGCAAATGGGTCGGGCGACCTGTTTAGGGAAAAGCGAGTTAGGGCTACAGTAGCCCTTCCTCGCGCTCGCTTCGGTAGCAGGCTCGAGCGGCGGCAGCGGCTGCCTCCACACTCCATCTCCCTCTCCGATCTCCTCCTCTCTCTAGCCGTCGAGCGGCTTCCGGCGAGCGGTCTCCGGTAGCGGCGGCGGCGTCCTGCGGTCTCGGTGGTGTGGGAGTGGCGGTTTGGGGCGTAGCGGGGCAACGGGGCGGCGTCCCCTCTTCGGTGTCGCCGATGGTGGTGCGGCGGCAGACGTCCGCCGAGGTACGGTTTCTACCTCCTCTCGCTCCGGCTTCGTCCGGTGGGTAGGTTTTTCGGTCGGCGAGAGGCACCGACCCTGCTTTTCTTTCCTCGGCCGCGTCGCCTGCCCCTCTCGTCTCCGGTGAGGGTTGAGGCGTCCAGTGATGCTGGGGCTTCGGCCCCCTCCTTCTGGCGACCGACGAACAGTGAGGGTTCGCCGGCGTCTTGGGATCCTGGCGTTGGTGGCAGTGGTTCTGCCCTTGCGTGGCTGGCGTCCGACGACCCTGGCTGGGTTCGCCGGCGCCTCCTCTTGCTCCGGCGAGGTCGGGCTTGGCCGGACTGGGCTCTGGCGAGCCTCAGGCGGGTTTCCGGCGTGCTCCGACCGTTGGTCCGCCGCCTTGGGTTGCATGCACGTGCGTTGGTCGGCGTGCACATGCCTCGTTTTCTGTGCGGGTACCTCTAGCAGGTTCCGAACGCGGTTCCCGTTCCCGGTCGATCAGTTGTCCTCGGTCGGCGTCTTCCTCTCTCCAGCTCCCCGATCCTCGTGCTCCCGGCCGAGTTGTCCTTCTCGGTCGGCGTCTCCTCGCCCCTCTCTGCGTTCCGGTCAAGTGCGCCGGCCATGTGTGGTGTTGCTCGGCGTTTGCCGGTTTGGCTGTGCCGGACATCTGCGAGACGTCCTTGTTGGGCGAGTGTGTGAGTCCGGCCGCCTGCGTGTGGTCTAGTCGAAGTTAGGGCGTGTGCCCGACGTCCTGCGTGACGTTGTCTCCTGCGCGAGTGTGCGCCACCACCTGCGTGTGGTTTTGCTTCTTTCCGGTGTACCGGACTCGTACGTGCGCTGCGCCGGCGTCGAGTCTCAGGTATTGTACCTAGTTGGACAGTGGAGCTGGATCGTGCAGCAGTCCTCAGCGGACGTGTGGCGGTCGATGATTCGTCGAGACGAGAGTTGAGGTGGCCGTCTGGGATAGGCTGAGGACTACGTCGGGGACGTAGTCCTGCTGGTTGCGTCCAGATCGGTGGTTCATCTGCTTAGCCCCTGCGTGGGCGTGCTTGGGTGCGAGTCAAGGGTTGACTCGGGTATATTTTATTTAAAAATTTGTTAACCTAATTCTGCGCGTGACACTAATCACCATCCTCTGGGTTGTTTCATTTTTAGTGTCTGGTTACTGGTATCTATTGAATCTAAAGCATTATATTAAGGCAAAGTGCCTCATAAACTTTGATGCATACGTAGACGATTGTGTTCTTCTGACAAGGTGGTTGTAGTTTCCGAAGAAATGGCCTAAGCTGAGTATCTAAATCACCCGTTAGATCTATTTTATTGATGGATATGAATCTCGAGGTAAATTTTTCTGTTTTTCTTCGTTAGCCACCCGTTACTCATTATTGATACTCCTCTATGCAGATTAAAAAAAAAATTTCATTAATATTTATTGCGTTGATATGTGTATCAACTAATTGCGTTAATAGGTTTATCAATGTATCAACGAAAATCATTGATAGACATATCAACAAAATTTGTTGATAGGTATCAAAATTCGTTGATAGACATATCAATAGTATATCAATAAAATTTGTTGATATGCATATCAACAATACATCAATAAAATTTGTTGATAGACATCAAAATTCATTAATAGGCATTTCAACGAAATTTGTTGATAGACATCAAAATTTCTCTTTTTTGTATCCAGCAATATCAATGATGGGTAACGGGAGACTAATGGAGAAATTTATATCGAGATCCGTGTCTATCAAAAAAGCAGATCTAACGGGCGATTAGAGTACCCCGTTTAGTTTCCTAAGCTGGGTACTCAGCTTAGGCCATTTCTTCATAGTTTCCACGTCACTCTTGTGGGTATTATTTGGAAACATTGATGAGAATGCCTTTATGTACATGTGACAATAGAAGGAAATTCGAAAACAATGTAACAGAATTGTTCTTAGCAATTGTGCACTATTTTATATTTTATATATGATCTTACTCGACTTGACCTACAAATTTTACTTTTTTTTTAAGAAGTAGATTTAGTTTTAGTTCTAGAAATTGAATTTGTCTTGAGTTGACCCAAGTGAAATTATAGACAATTAAACTCGAATTTGGTTCTCCAAGTCATTACAAAAATTATTTTATTTTATTTTTTTCACTTAGAGCCATTATTCACAAAGAAGAAGCAGTTTATGAGAAACCCCAAATACTTGATTGAGCATGACAGATTGTTTGGGCATGTTAAACTATGTGGGAAAATTGAATCGACTGATCAAATTGAATTGTCCCGACTAGGTCAAACATCTTGGCCCTCATTGGATTGCCTTGATCAACTTAGATCAAGTGGAATCCAATTATCTTAGATTGATGGATAAGCCTGAGCGGCATGACTAATTCATCAACTCATTAACTAGACATCTTGAACATCATGAGCAAGCGGCGGCTATATTATTTTTAATCTTAAAAAACTGTGTCCCAGAAGAACCGAAAACGCACACAATCCATGTGCTACAAAAGGAAAAGCCGAAACATTTCCCACGTTCGTACTTCCAATTACACGTTGTTTTAGTACGTGTAATTGGTCGTTGGTTAATTATGAATTTATTAGTTACGCTTGCCCGGCGCCTGACTGTCCTTTCCTCATCCGCGCATTTAATTTAATTGCTTTTAATTACACATATTTACATACTATTTTTTTTTAAAAACATATTTGTTAAAGAAACTTCATTTATTATTAATATTATATATATATATATATATATATATATTCTTAATATTTATAATATATATGCAAAAATGATAATAGAATGAGTTAAGTTTACGATGAAAGACTCAACATGACCTTATCGTAGATATTTGGTCGCCAAGGAAGCAACACACTATCAGTAAAATCATCACCTAAAATTTGATAGTTTTGGTAGATGACATCCTATTAATGGGCACATAATATAATTTTGTCAAAATATATTAAAAAGAAAATAAAAAATAATTTTGTCAAAATTTCAACCAATGGTGGCCACTTGTTTGTGGTTCCTCTTAGCCTTGACAACTTCTCTATACATTTAGAACCACAAAAATTGCAAAAGAATGGATAAGTGTCATAAATTTCCTCCATATATAAATACAAATTGAACAGAACCAAATCAAAATTATTAATTTGATTCGATTGTAAGCCCTATGGGTGTGCAAAAAAACCGCCGAACCGTTGAACCGCGGTTAACCGACCGAACCGAACCGATTTTGCGGTTAACCGAACCGACGATTCTTTGAACGGTCAGTTTTTTCATAGAGGTAACGGTTCACGGTTCGGGAACGGTTCAGAAAATTTCTGAATCGCGGTTAACCGAACCGAACCGGTATTAATAAAAAAAATTAATTTATATTTTTATTTCTATATTGATAAATGTATAGTTTTTCTAAATTTCCTCTTTAGCCCTAATGCCCTATCGAGTATCGACTATCGTTCCCTTCCCGAGTTGGCGAGTTCCCGTTCGTCCCACACCGGCACACCCGCAGGCCGCAGTCCGCCCTACCGCCGCCTGCCGCCGACTCTTCTACCCATCGATGATCGATCTTCCCCTCCCTCTACCGCCGCCGACTCTTCTGCCCATCAATCTTCCCCTCTTCTGCCCATCGATCTTCCCCTTCCTCTTTACGTATTTAGCCCTATCGTGATCGTCCCACACCCGCAGTCCGCCCTACCGCCGCCCGCCGCCGACTCATCTGCCCATCGATCTTCCCCTCCCTGGCTCCCTCTACCGCCGCCGACTCTGCTGTACTGCTCATCTCCTCGGCTGATCATCTGATCTGGCAATCTGCGCATCTTCAAGACTTCAGCCGATCTGCTCATCTCCTTACCTGCTGGTTGCTGTTCTGCTAATCTCCTCGGCTGATCTGCGCATCTTCAAGCTTCAACAAATCTGGTGAGGTCATGGTTGGCTGTTGGCACTGCTTAAATTTCTTTAAGAAATGGTTAGCTGTTGGTACTGCTTAAGTTTATTGTCGTTCCAAAAGTAGTTGTAGAGTTAAGATCATGGTTTATGGAAGAAAGATCCATGACAAGAAATGTTTCTTATGGTGAACGAATGTTTATGTTTTAGAGTTAAGTTTATTGTCGTTCCAAAAATAGTTGTAGAGTTGTAGAGTTAGAGTTTGGAGATGCCTGCTTTATAATGTGAGACTAATACAATTTAGGTGAACGAATGTTCTTATGGTTCACTAATACAAGAGGTAAGCACACATGTAGATACCTAGTCACAAAAGTTTTAGAGATAGATAATGTGAGACTAAACTTGTGGCAAATAGCAGGCTAGCAGCTTGTGAAATTGTGAATTGCAATGGTGTTGAAGTGCACTGTCAGGTATCAGACCCGTCTAGCAACTTAATAAACTCAGAAAGATATGTTGGCTGAGCTACTAGGAATCTGGACAAAGCTGGTTTCTCTCAAACATGTTTTGATGGAAGACATATTAAATTTTTAATGAAAATATAGCTAAGAATATGTGCAATTTTTTTTATATAATTACTGGTTAACCGAAAACCGTGGTTAACCGAACCAAAAAATTGGTTAACCGGTTCACCGGTTAACCGATTTTTCGGTTCGGGAACGGTTATAATTTACCCTGAACCGGTCGGTTCGGTTCGGGGCAAAAAAATGCTGCACGGCCCTAGTAAGCCCAATTCAGTTCAGTTCAGTTCAATTTGAGATGGTTAAAAAAATTTTAGATCGATTTTTGGTTCAATGCAATTTAGTTCGGTTCAGTTCGAGTTAAATCGAAAAAACTAAAATTTTAATTTAATATTAATATTTTTATACAAAATATATTACATTATTATTTTTTATCAAAAAATAATAATATAATAATACAAACAATATATATATATATAATTAAGTTTGGTTTAATTTATACCGAATCGAAATTACTGTTCGAGTTCGATTCAATTTTTAAAAAGTTTGGTTCAATTTTAATTTAATTTTTTTTTATTTTTCGGTTTAATTTAAAATTAGTTCGATTTGATTTAATTCGGATTCAATCGTTTGGACACCCGTAGAAAAATACTGGTTAGTGAGTTGTTGAGCAGCTGTGACGGTTTGGCGGGAAACAATTGTCCACGTTATATATTTAGATATTTTATTATCTCTTTGTTGAAGCAACAAGTCTTTGGATTAACAATGTGAAAGCCTTTTGAATTGAACAATTATCTCACCCACCTTATTTAGGTTTATCAAATCAATATTAGGAATAATATTGTAGCCTCATCAGGGTTTGCTTCCACTTGGGATTTCTACATGAGCTATAGCATTTAAACTAGCGCCATCAATTCATGAAACTAGCGCCATCAATTCATGATCATCGAGATGAAGTATGAACAGTAGATCCATTTGCTTATTCCTCTGTATTTTAAATTATATAAATTTTAAATATTAAAGAGAAAATTAGGATACATAATTTTTATTCTCATTGTCTATGCGGTCAAATCTAAGCAAAAGTAAAAAAATATCATAAAATATATTAAGAATTAATTGAAACAACTATTTATAACATTCTTTAATTAACTTCTTATGCTTGAAAAGCCTAAAATAAGCATGATATACTAAATTAAGGAGTTTATACAATTCCTCCATCCATTACAAACCACACAAATGGCAAAAGACATGATATATAAATACATCAATCTAAGAGCTTATTTGAGAACTCACAAAATGAGTGCAACAATGGGTTGTTTTGCAAAAGCTCTACTCTTGCTCATTACTTTGATGTGCTATTTGATTTATTCGTTTGCCACTAGTGTTACTTACGATGAAAGGGCCATTGTGATTGATGGAGAACGTCGAGTGCTCATCACTGGATCAATTCATTATCCGCGTAGTACTGATGAGGTAGATCTTTATATCTTGTGTGATATTTGTTTGTAAAAAAGATAACTTCTACAACTATTAAAAGTCACGAAACTTAAAAGTTTTTTTTTTATTGTTTTAGATGTGGCCTGATCTTATTCAAAAGGCAAAAAATGGAGGACTCGATGCAATTGAGACTTATATATTTTGGAATGCACATGAACCTCGCAAAGGACAGGTATACATTATATTACTATTTTAAACTATATAAGATGTTGATAAATATATAAAGATAATAAATTATTTTATTTTCTCCATTTTATAGTATAATTTTATGGGCAATTTGGACTTCACCAAGTTTATTAGGATTGTACAAGAAAAAGGATTGTATGTAATCCTCAGGATCGGGCCATACGTTTGTGCCGAGTGGAATTATGGGTGAGTATTACTGGAAAATTTATATATAAAATATATATATATTTTTTATGATGTTTACTTTTGTTAGCATTTTTCATTTTCAGCGGATTGCCTGTGTGGCTACATCAAATTCCAGGGATTGAAATAAGAACTGATAATGAGATCTTCAAGGTACTACAATACATTGCCTTTATTATTATTTTTAATGCTTCCAATATACACAACAACAACAATAAGCAAATATAATTAAGAAAAAAAAAGAGAATAATTCACAATGTTAATTACATATATTTGCGTAGGCCGAAATGCAAATATTTACGACTTTGATAGTTGACATGGTGAAGAGGCAAAATCTACTAGCGCCACAGGGTGGACCAATCATAATTACTCAGATTGAGAATGAATATGGAAATATTATGGATAAATATGGGGACGCCGGAAAGAGGTACATCCAATGGTGCGCACAAATGGCTGCGTCCCTCAACGTGAATGTGCCATGGATTATGTGCCAACAAGCAGATGCGCCGCCACCAATGGTATCACAAAATCTATCTTAGATATGCATTTTATTCAGGTCAACGTTAACTGATATATCATTTCTGTTAATTCTATTTTTACAGATAAACACATGCAACGGATTCTATTGTCATTCCTTCAAGCCCAATCGACCCAGTCCTAAAATGTGGACAGAAAATTGGACCGGCTGGTGAGTCTGATTTTATTAAAAAAATAATTCAGCTAATCTCTCAACAAATTAATCGAGTTTATTTTTTTTTATATAAAAAATATGGTGATTTAATTAGGTTCCAAGGTTGGGGCCAAAGTCGACCTCATAGAGCTGCCGAGGATGTGGCTTTTTCAGTCGCATATTTCTTTGCAAATGGAGGCACTTTACAAAACTATTACATGGTACAAAACATTAATTATCATTTTTTATATTATATTATTTATTTCTACTATATACGTATGTGTAATAATGATTAAATTTCAGTATCACGGAGGAACAAATTTTGGCCGATCATCGGGAGGTCCTTATATTATAACCTCATATGATTATGATGCTCCTTTGGATGAATATGGTAATCATTTATTTATTACATAAACTTATTTATTGTTTATTACATAAAAAGTAAAAGTAAATATGATTTTGGTGATATTAATGAATGAAGGTTACATAAGGCAACCAAAATGGGGGCACTTGAAGGAGTTGCATAGTGTTATTAAAATGATGGAGAAGATCATTGCATACGGAGATGTCAACACCACAACTCTAGGAGATGGATTAACAGTATGTCAAACTATTCTTTTTTTTTTTCCTTAATCAAATTATTACTTTGATTAATTTATTATTTTGCAGGTGACAAAATATTATATTAGCAACACAAATGATTCAGGATGTTTCATAATCAATGAAAATCAAGCAAGTGATGCTAATGTGACGTACAATGGCAATTCATATTTTGTGCCTTCAAAGTCTATCAGCATCCTTCGTGATTGCCAGGAGGAGGTTTACAACACTGCCAAGGTAAAAAAAAGATTTTTATTTTTTCTTTTACTATGATATATCTTCATGGATAAATATTATGAATTATGCAATTAACTACATATTTTATTACTTTTTTTTTTTGTGATTTTAGCAAGTTGAATCTTTCTCAAATCAATCTTATCATTTAATATTTATGCATTTATTTTGTTCGTAGGTAAATGCTCCAACTTCTACAACAGTCTATAAGCCCATTGAGTCCACAAAATTCTACTGGCAATGGCGACCTGAGATCATTTCAGATACTCTTAAAGGAATAGGCATGTTTTCAAACAACTCACTTTTAGAGCAAATCATCACTACCGGCGATGTTAGTGACTACTTATGGTATACAACTAGGTAAAATGATTGAACTAATTATTTTAAAATAGTTATTTACTTTCTTTTTCTATGCAATTTTTTTTTTTGGGCAAAATGTAGGTTCTAATTCTTCAATATGTTAATAACAGTGTGACTGTAGAAAAATATAGTCCATTTTGGGGTAATAACATAAAGCTTCATGTTAGCACAAAGGGACACATTCTTCATGCTTATGTTAATAAGCGGCTTATAGGTAAGTAAGCTTTCTGTTGTTACTCATTTAAGTGAAGTAAAATTATGTATAAGAATAGTTGCTTTCATTTAACAAATTATTAAAAAAAGTGCATCTATTTCAAAATATATAAAATTCATTGAACAATGCAATGCAGGTTCGCAATATGGTGGAAATGGAAATTACCGATTTGAGTTTGAACGACATGTTAAAATACGAAAAGGACACAATGTGATAACTCTTCTTAGTGCCACAAATGGGCTAGCGGTTTGTATTTCTTCTACTATACATAATATTATTAGAATGCCAATAGATTTGCTAATATCATCTTAATTTTAGAACTATGGTGAATTTTTTGACTTACAAAGGGCTGGAATTGATGGTGGTCCGATTGAGCTCATTGGAAATGCAAACTCGACATTCAACTTATCGTCAAATAGCTGGTCGTATAAGGTATATTTAAGCACTGCACTTTGATAAAATCATGTAAACGCATTTTCAATTAACTATATTTAAATGATAATAAGATTGGATTGGACGGAGAGAGGAGGCATCTTCAATTGCCACAAAAATCCCGCAAATACAAGTGGTACTCGTATCAGCTACCCGTTAACAGGCCCATGACTTGGTATAAGGTAATATACAATTTATTCATGCATTTCATGTCATGAGTGGATTCCGTATATAAAGTTTGACTATTGATTATCTAACACGTTGACTTCGTTTTTTTCTATAATTTTAGACTAAATTCGAGGTTCCAGACGGCGATGATAGCCTTGTGCTAGACTTGCAAGGAATGGGCAGAGGGCATGCTTGGGTTAATGGGCAAAGCATTGGTCGTTACTGGCCAAGCTTCTTAGCTACTGATCAAGGATGCCAACCTTGTGACTATAGGGAAACCTATGAAGCTAACAAGTGCAGAACTGATTGTGGAAAGCCTTCTCAGAGATGGTATCTATTTTTCTTTTTAAAATTTTTATCATTTTTTATTTATATATTTAAATATGACTGATAGCTTCTTTTTTTTTAAAAAAAAAAATCAAAATATGAACCTCCCAGATAGTATCTCTGTTACATGCTAACAATAGGTGTATCTGTTTTGAATAGGTACCATATCCCAAGATCCTTCACCACTAAAGGACCTAATACTTTGATCTTATTTGAAGAAGTCGGTGGAAACACTTCACAAATTCGCCTCAACACTGTTGTTACAAAAAATAGTTAATTACAATAAATTGTCAAATAAAAAAAACCCCTTTATGCATGGAGTTTAATAAATGCAAGGGTTTTCTTTGTGTAGACTTTTAATATTTGTTGAATATAAATTTTTATCTTGTCAAATTGTGCATTTCTTTTTTTTTTCCTTCATAGTCTTGCTACTAAACATGCTAAGAAGCAATCTACTAGGACAGACTTAATTGATTCCTGTGATATAAGTAGTGAGAGTATAATCCTATTGTCATAAATAATAAGTAGTATTTAGTAAAACATTCCGGTCATCCAAGTCATATGATATTATACTTTGATAAGATTTTTCCTATTGAAACAGTATATGCGAAGGATAAGATTTTTGTTAAATTATTTTTTAAATAGTTTTTAAGTTTATAGTTAAAGTTTTTAATCATGTAATGTGTATACTTTTTTTAATTAGAGTTATATAGAATGACATCAAATAATTTTTTTTAATATAAGTATTTAATGAAGACAGTAATTATCTCAAATTTTATTATCGACAGTTAAAATCTTTACCGAACTTAACAATTTTGAATCTCTAAATTTGCTAATTTTTTTCCTAATCCAAAATGCAGTATAAATTTGTAATTTTTTTTCAAAGAATATTATTAGCAAATTTGTTAAGATTAAATAAACTCTTCTACATATGCTAAATTTAATATGTTTTTAGTTATACATAGATACGTATAATCTTTTGTTATATATGTATAATCTTATTTAGATACATATGCCTAAAATTTTTTCTCCCTACCTTCGTTTGTTCCACCCTAACTCGGCATCCTAGCATGAGGACCATGCAGCAGCCTACCCTCTACGTATATATAAATGGCTGCCAAGGCAAGCTCTATAAATCACGGTGCAGAAGCCTAGCTAATTAGCTACGGATTTGGCATATTCTTTCGACACTGATCATCTTCTTAAGAGTCAATGAATACTTCCAAACAGATAGGAGTGAGAGATAGAGATGGTACCACCACCATATTTAATGAGCTTCTTTTTTCTTCTCTGACTTGACAAGTTCCTTCTTACACAAGGGAAGAGATAAAGCTGAACAGAGGATGCAACACATTTTGTTGCTTCTAAGGGACTGCTGGATGATCCCTATTTGTCTACGCCACCTCCTTGCAGGAATGGCGATGGAGGGATTGGTGGGAACAGGCTGCGAACAAGTAAGACCTTGTTACCACTGGTTCCTACTTGATTCTCAACTTTTTCCAGTTATTTCATTATATTCTGTACGCGTTTCTTTTGAAATGCAACTATATAATCACGTTTTATTACGAGAAAAAAAAGACACTTTTAAATCGAACAACAACTATTTAATCATCGCATTGCTGACTTGCTTACAATGTGTTTGAAACTTTTCCTGTGTTAATACATATGATTCATCTGAGTCAAGCAAATGCCTCAATGGTTTGGATATTGTCTTTGTGGTACATGTGAAATCTTGTGGTAGGCTTATGGCGCACAGATACAGTTACATTAGATAAATTAAATGCACGGGAATTATTGACAATGCAGTAATTCGGAAATATTGAATTGGTTCGAGTATCCAAGTAGATGGCATTGCCTTGCATAAGAAATTAATAATCAAATCATTAGTAGTCACTCATTTTCTTGAAGAATAATGAAACTGTTGTTCTCTTGAGAAACATTTGAACTAGAATCCTCTTATGCCATCTTAGCTATCCCTGATTACTGGCAAGTAACCACAGTCATAGGTGATAAATCTTTAAGAAAAATTTTAAGAGCTTTGATGGAGTACCTTTCTTGCCATAGTTAGGAGCTGAGAAATTGATTTTTATAGTTTACTTTCCATTCTTCGTTTATTCTTGTCTTCTCTGCTATTGCTATGACTAACCTCTACAGAATCAAAAGATTCATGCTCATGTCTGTACTAGAAGTAAGGCGTAGGTCATTTTTGTCTTCAATACGTAATTAAGTGCCCATCTGCTGCACATGCATGTTCTCGTCAGTTTCATAACCTTGCTTGCCAAATAAAGCCTTGTTTTTATTAAAGATGATCCTTAAGCTTCATGTCATCATTAAAATGTCACTTCTTGAACTAGTTCCACCATTTTTAGGGTTTATGGAGCTGCACAGTCTACCCCTCTTAATTATGCTTGACAAAATATTTTTTATGGTGAACATTTCATTTACATGATTCTCTTTGTAAACATATTAGAAGCATCCATATTTTCTAGATTATTTCACTGTGGTGTATAGGTAGAGCACTACTAGTTTCTAACAAGATTTAATCCATATGATTTACATATCAACCGTTTGATTAGATAAATCTTAGGTGGATCAATCATATACTTCATCATTAAGGACCTCAATCTTAGTCTAGACTTAAGAATTAGAAAATAGAGCAAGTTCCAAGTGGTTATTAATTCCAGTGCTTTTTTTTTAAGATGTGATTTAGATGTATGGTCAACGGGGAAAGATGCAGACCAGCTCACTCCAAGTCACAGTTTAACTCACATTTGAACTTCCAGCATATATTTTGCTTTCCTTTTCTTCATACTCATGAAAAAAATGATTACAAAGTTTTTTATGCTCTCAGACCACGACAATTTACTTGGTATGAATTTGACAATTTACAGTTTATCTTTATTGAAATCATAAAAAAGATCGATGAGACGATATGTATAATTACTTTGCATTCCAACCTTCAGTTTCTTTGACACTAAAGCAGTGAAGGACAAACAATTTCTTAAAGGGTCAGTTGTATATCGTAGTGACTTAACAGTCATTATGTTTTGATGGTAAATGAAAGTCGTAAAGCCAGGTTAAAATCAAAGTCCTGTCACTCTCAGTGACATCAACATTTTGATATATAGATATATTACCAAGTTCTTTATATTCATTGGGATCCAAACAATGCAGAAATGGAGGCATCGATACATTTGATTGCTATATAAAGAACAAAATCATTACTAATCTAGATCTACAAATTCAAATATTATGTTACCATGGTAAGACATCATCAGGCAAGCAGTCCTGTTCACTGTAGTAGTTACTCGTATGTTTGTTGGAAGGAGCAATGCTCCCTGGCTGCTTCTTCATTATTCAACCAAGATGGCATGTTCAAAATCTCATCAAACGTTTGGAACCCCTCTCTGGCTGCTTCTCCCCTATAACACAAGTCACCTTCCAGGTTTTTGAGGTAATTACTCCACCATGCTGACGTCATCTGGTTCATCTTGTCGTTCCATTCCATTTCATGCTGTTCTCCAATCAAACGGATCGCTGCAATTTCATCATCATCCATCATAGGATGCAATGAAACTGATGTTGGGTGAAATGCATCCGGAGAGGCTTGATAGGACGACTTTGGGATAGAGGATACTTCCACAGTTGACATAATACTTGTTGGAGAATTTGAAGAAGATGAACTAGGTGCTAAAGATGGCTGAATCGAGGGTTTCCTGTTGAGGTAATTGCTAAAGGAATTATTGCAGTCACTGAATTGTTGAAGGTCAAGATGTAAACCCAACGGTTGGTTAGGCAAAGGGATGCAGAGGTTATCATGGGCAGGTAGTGGTGTTAATGGTGGATGCATCCAAGGGAAAGAATGGTAAGGAGAGGATAGAATATTGGCGTTCTGAATGTAGTTAGGAAAGCTGTAGTCGGGTTGATAAATTCTGGAATTTCTCCTATAATCATTCAGATCCTTTTGTAACGCTTCTAATACTACTGGAGATATCTCCGCTGTTGGAGAAGCTGATTGGTTTTGTTGTTGCTGCTGCAGCTCCTGCAGTTGCTGCTGCTGCTGCTGCAGTTTTTGCTGCTCAGTTGCTTGTTTCATGGTAGCTCTATGAAGTTTAAGTGCAGTAACAATCTCTCTCCTAGCTTCTGCCATATTAAGTAACCTTTCTTGATACGGCCTACTTGTGTGGATGCGTCTTCTTACTTGTTTCTTTCTTACTGAAGATTTCGTTGAGGATGAAGATGAAGGTTGTTGAGATTCACCTTGATATTTGCTATCTTTGGGACTGTCTTGAACAAAATTGCCTGAAGGACCTGAATTTCCACCATCTCCAGACTTTGATTCCATGGGATATTTGTCTCTTGAGGAGCTTAGCTGCTTTACAAGATTACGGATGTAGGCACCAGAGAGTTGAGGTTCATGTGACTTGTGATCCTCCACCTCCATGCTTCTATTGATATACTAAGAAGCAAGTTCCTCGTAGTCTCTCACACTCTCTGCAGTGCACCTGAAACAAAGATGGCAAGGAATATCAAGGGAAGGAAAATTTAAAGAACCATGATGACACTTTTCTGGTTCCAGAGGCAAAGTACAAAATCTAGGAGACTTTGTACCCTGATGGAGGGCTCATGGGCTGCTATAAATAGTAGAAGACATTCTAGGACTTCTTATCCTTTTTGAGGTTGGTGGAGTCATCATCCTTGTTCTTGGTCTCTTCCGTAGTTAATTTTGCTCATTGACATTGTGAAGTCTTTAGCGAAGGACCCACAAGAGAAAACGAAAATATATGAATAGATTATGTTGTCATGATTATTTTAACAGCAACCTAACTATTATGTTATCCATTAGTATGCATGTATCTCCATGAAAATACATAGATGAGAAATCGATAGTACACGAACATGTATGTCAAGTATAAATAAGAATCTGATTGTCATATGAAAATCATAAGTTTATTTGGTTTCATATATCTTTACAACTTGCAAATGATTCTTCAAGATTTGATTCGCAATTGGAAGATTTAGACAAAAAAGAAGAGTAAAGTTTGAGTAGGTTTATTTAAACCTTTCCTCATAAAAGCAAACTTCCACAACTTTCTTTCTTCCAACCACTCCTGGTCCTATGAGGCGGTGTTGCAGATACATGAAGCCACCAGTTAACCGTGACTGTGTATATCTTGTTATTCTTCTCTTAATATAAATCAGAACTCTACATACATAAAAATGGAACAGGTGACTATTTTTTTAGATATGAAATGTGTGTGGTAAGTATCTTATACATCAGTCCTTGAAAATTTTTGGTGCTCTTACATGCATTAACTTATATTCTACTGATGTTGCGTGAACTAATTGAGATCAATCTTATCAAGCAAAAAATATTGATGCACCGGAGGTGATCCAGAAATGTGGTCCCTTGTAATAACTTCTGGCAGCTAATTCATACTGAAAGATCCCTGCATATGGACCATCAAGCACATACATAGTTGTCATTGTTAGGCATTCAAGGCAAGACCAATAGGGCCTAAGTCATGTCACCTTTTATTGAGTGTGGGAGGGCTCACATTTGCTGCTGACGTGGTCCCACGTGTGTGTCCCACGTGCCTAATCAGACAAAAGGTAACACATGGTAACGTGCAATAGGGCAAAGCAAAGGTGATGGTTTGGCAGCTTCAGGCTAAGGGAGTCTACTCAACCTAGCCCAACTAGAACCAGCCCTTCACCCCTGCTCGCACAATATAGTAGCACAAAATGAGACTTTTTGTTAATTCTCTAACTTATGATTTCACCTATTTTACCTTCTCGTTTAGTAGTCTATGCTTGGCTGTACTCTATGATTCTGATTAGAGCTCAGGCCTCTCTCTAATATCAATCCTAATGTAGTCTGGTCCTCTTGCATGCAGGAAATTGTGATGGTGGGGTGGACCATGCCATGATCATGTAATTTTGTTTTTACCATCAGCATATAGTGATTGGAATGAGTATTTTATAATTATTGTCTTCTAGAGGCTTCTGGAGACTGAAAACATGGATCCCGATTGATGACCATTTAGATTTTCTACCAATAAGGAATTGATGAGTTAAAGGCATATCCTTATAGAGATTCCACTCTGAAGTTCTCTTTAACCATGATTTGTGTAGGTCGCATCAGTGATTGACATGATAAAAGAATCCCTTGAAGAGAGTAGTGAAGTGAGGTTGTGAATTTACCTAGCATGTTAGGTAGTGCCTTGTTTTCTCCAGCATTATTTAAAGATCTTTAGATTCTTTGTTTTCCAAATCGAAGAAGTGGGCCACTTATTGTCAATGACTGACTGCACTGATGTACTGATCGTCACATGTGGGATGTGGTGTCACAGATCAGGACTTTTCATCTCACAAAATCAATTAATAGCCACCAAACCCAGATTGTTCAAGTTTAACCCAAGGAGCTTTAATGTGGAGAAAAAGAATCAAAAGCAATTTAAACGCTTAAGGAGCAATTCCTTATGTACAATTAGCTTTCTTTCTTGGTATCAGCCATGAGTAAACAATTAAAATATTCAATGGAACCAGAAGGTTTGTGGAACTTGTTTTCTTGATATATATTGAAATTCTGAATGAAGTATATATTATCAAAAATAAATTTAGATAATCATCTTGCAAAAATCTCTTGATAGAGAACTAACTATTTTTGCTTATCTACATACTAAAATGGTTTTTCTACTTAATTCTTTCAAGATCAACAAAATTCTGACATTTTGAATATGCATGCTAACTCAACTTGTAAACATCTTAGTTGTTGATAATAGGATCTTAGCATAACACCATCTTCATCACTTGATACGATGGAGGAATCATGTTTCTGTCTGACTTAACAAAGAATCTACTGAAGCAACTCACCTACACGTAAGTGCTTATGTGCTAAAAATTTCTTGCCTTGTGCACGCCTGATTACTTTGGTTCTTATGTCTAAACAGGTACTTGGTAAGAGAAAGAATGAAATTCACAGACAGTTCAGGTTGTTTAATTTCCTTAATTCATCATGGAATCTAATTCAAATGGAACTGTAACTGCAAAGATAAATCTTTTACTACTATCATTTGTTTGATACAATTAATTAATTTCTCATGAGAAAGATAAAGGGGCCACCCCATTGATTTCAGGATGATTTTGTTTCAAGTGAAAGACAAGATTCACGACGTTCTCAAGCCTATTCCAGGTGTAACTTAAGTTTTTTTTTCCCTTCCTTTTCTTGCTAGCATCTGCTTTATCTTACAGTCGAAGGTACTCAACATCATGTACATTGTGCTTCCTATTAATGCAAAATGGTTACTTTGAACTATGAACTTGAATTGGTCTCTTATCTAAAGCGAAATGGATAGTTTGAACTATCAACTTGCATTTGTTGCACAATTTACAACTACCTAAAATGGGAACTGAGCATAAATTGAATATTTTTGCTAGAGAGAGTTACTAGCGTTAAACAAAAATAGAGTACAGATCCGAGCTCAAAATACAAACAATTGCCTTGTTAAGTTGTTTGTCTAGGTGAGACTATTTGAACACTGAGGTGATAAACTCCTTATATTTAGGTAACTCAATAGGAGAATACCAACAATGATACAATTTAAATCAGAAAAATAGTATCATTGTGGATTTACATACAAATGTGTCTTTATTACTTGTTCCTCGTAGATGCCAGAGCCTATTCAACTGCAATCTGCTGTTTCTAGTCCTGAGATAGCGGACACAAAAGTTGCTCTCTTTAAACTCACTGATAAATGACATTTTTAATGTATACAGGAACTCCATTTGGATGTTGTGGAAGATCATCAAAATGGCAAAAGCTTATCTTCCAGCTGCTTGGTGCTCGAGAGCAAGGCAGCAATTGGTTGGTGGCTCTGCTATGATCTACAAACTGTAGCACTGAAACAGTAGATCAGAGATTCAGAGCCTTATCTATATGGATGATACTAGACAATTGTTCTTTGATCTGTGATGATAATCTTTCAGCTGTTCCTTTGCAGTTGTGGAATTTGTTTAGGAAAGAAAAGACACTTCCGTGGTGAAGACTGGTTGCCGCCGTAACAAGGCTCTAGCTCAATGATGGCAGGAGTGCAGGAATTATGTTTGATTTTCTCCGATTCACTGTGAATTAGTTCATATTCTTTGTGACATAATTGATGTTCATTTGCAGATAACTTTGTCAAGGAGCACTGGCGGATTGCTGAAATTTACAGCAGGAATACCCTATGATGATATTTTGCCCAATGGAGAACAGTATGCTTCTAGTTTTGCAGCAGGAATACTTCACTGATAAAACAATAAGCAAGTTTTTGCAAAAAACAAAAATGATAACAAAGCACCAGATCTTCTGTATCGTAAACTTAGAATATTGCTCTATTGTGTTATTCAGTGTTTAATCTATAACATACTGCATTGTTATGCAAAACATAGATAAACATCTGATGAAGACGATATCAAAAACATGGATTAAGCTTCTCTTTGCAACTAACATGAAAATTTTCTCTATAAGAAATTCAAAATACTTTTATATCACTTGAAATGTAAATTTTTTTTGTATAGCACCATTAGCAGATGTTTAAACTGAGAGTACAAAAATCTTTATGCACTCTGAAAAACTTCTCATTGATATTTCTATTTCTTTGTTAGGCGATTCTGTACAGATGTTAAAGACCATCCATGACTGCTTCACTTAAACGAAGCATACTTTTTTACTTACACTGGGTGTAAAAATTGACCTTCTAATTTAAGTATTCTGAATATTTATATAATTTGTTTACTAAGAAAAGTATCTCGATTTATGATTAGGTCTTAAGTCCTGCCTTTGGATTCGAGCTGACTAGATTTCAAAGTTTTGGGGGCAAGGAGACCTGTCCAACCGGTTTAAATAGATTGGAAGCAGAATTATCAAAATTCTTATGTTTGAACAGTTTGATTTGGATTAAACTAAATATATTTTAAATATTTTATATTATTTATTTTATTACTTTTGATAAAGTAATATTATAATATAATTATTTATATAAAATTAAAAAATAAAATTTAAAATGTTAGTTTATACAATTCAATTCTAAGTGTTTAATCAAAACTGAATTATTTTTTTTAAAAAAATAAATCAAATTGGTTTTCTTAGAAATTAAACTAAATAAAAAAATTGGTTTGATTCAATTAAATTTTTTAGGTTACATCAAAAATTGAACATCCTTAACATGAAGACACCTCAATGTCCTGATTTGGACCCAAACCAAGTAAAATTTAGGATCTACTGTAAATTTCAAACAATTAAATAAATACTATCTATAATTTTCTTCAATGAAATTTATCTGAATTTATAGTTAGGACCCTCAATGAAGGTAATTTTATAGGTCATATGATTTTTACTATCTTCCAAAGTTATTTTGAGTTCTTATTATTTTTTACATATTTAAAGTTTTACATTATTATAATGGTCCTAAATATTTTAGAATAGTTCATGACAATTTTCTTATATATCCTAAACACATTCTCAAACAATTAATTACTTTTTAATAAAAAATAAATACTCTAATGAGATGTGATTGAGTTCCTGTTCGTCAAAGAGAGCCCCTTTAATAATGGTGGTAATAAATTGTCTTTATTATTTTTTAAAAAAATATCACACTTTTAATAATATATATAGTTTAAAATCAGGCCATAAATTTTTACAAAATATTATTTAATTCTAAAGTGGTTTAATTTTTTGGATTTTAATAATTTAAAATTAGGCCATAAATTTTTACAAAATATTATTTAATACTAAAGTGATTCAATTTTTTGGATTTTACTATACATAGGATTTTTTTTTTCCATGCATATTAGAGGTTGAGCTCCGAGATTTATGGGTGACGTGACGGGGTTGGTCAAAAACCATGGTCACTGCTCTGTAAAATCGACGGCCGCCGCCACATGATTCGTGGCCAGCCCCTACGTGAAGTCCAAGAAAAGGATGCCTCCGCCTCGCCAGCAGCCAACGTGCCCACTCCAGACAATCAGGTGCAGGTATCGAGGCATAGCCAATTCTAAAATAAAATCGGTACTTAGATTCATGGATCAAACTTGCCTCCGATAATGGGGGCGTTTGGATCATCCAAACAGCTTGAATATCACCTAAGCTGGCTCAACTTCGTATCAAAAGTCTCCCATATGTCTGAAATCCTACTGTATTGGTGATAAATTTTATAAAAGAGTTGATGGATTAATGTAGGTTGTTGCTTGTTAAATCTTTTGGAGCTACGTCTATAGCTAAACATTTCATGATGTGTATATTAATGATAGGAAATGGCCAATCCTTCCTCTAGATTGCCAAAAAGAGTTGATTAGGACATATTTGACGAGGTATGACTAGATTGTCTCTTGCTATGGAGAGGTGAGATTGATTTACCTTAATTTTTGATTGTTTTCAATTATTATTAGTTTATGATTTTGCTTATTATTTTAAGCATAGAGATTGACTTGTCGAAGTACTTGAACGAGAAGGCTAAAAGTGAGACATCATACCTTATTAGAGCACTAGTCCTAAGGCATGATAAGTCTGTGGGAGTAAAAAGAAAGCAGAGTCTCACGTGAATCTCATGAAGACCCAAAGATGTCCACTTTTTAATTGTTTTTAGCATGCGTGACTATAACTTGACGTGCAAGCACAAATACTACCATTATTTATCATGAGCAATGATCACTGGAAAAGATAAAAAATGTAATGAATCCATCCATTGTGGAAAAGATGGAAAATGCAATAAATCTAGATGAAAAATGCAATGAATCCATACTACCATTTAGATTCATTGTATTTTCTATCCTTTCCACAGTGAATTCTATCCAACCGAATATGATGACTATTTTAGAAAAAACATAAGAAAATATATGAAAAAAAAAAAATTTTCCTTATAAGAAAACACAACTTAAGTATTAACACTAACCATCCATATAAATAAACCTCTAGAAAAATAGGGTTATTATATTGTTCTTCTTCTTATTTCTTTTTAAAAAAGAAAGAGTGGGTACACCATGTTTTTTCTAGTTCGGTCTCTAGGGCACATCCAGTGGTGGCCATTGCAAGGTGCCACTGCGCACGTTCGAACAGCTGTTTCTGTTTGAATGACCGCAAGACCTTTCCGTGCAATCCCAGTGACACGGCGGGTCCCATGTCCTTGACCTATAGTTAATGGTTTTGAAACGGAGGAGTCCTAAACCGTGGTCGCTGACCCACAAGCAATCAATCAATTCCCACTCTACCAGCCATTAGATACTATAAATAACGCTTTGGGTCCATACCAACTAATTTTAGTTGATTTCTTAGGCTTCAAGCTTCATTATCATCTCCTCAAACGAATAATTAACAATTAAAAAGACCCAAAAAAAGATAAATAATTTACTGAGAATTTATTCCTCAAGTCCCCTTACAATACAATATATTTTTTTTTCAAAAAAAAAGAAAATAAAAAAGAATGGTGTAGGAGAATTGTAGTAATAAACAATGAAATAATTTATTCTATTAATTCATTTATGCGATTGTATTAATTTTTCTTAGCTTGTCAGGGGCGGTGGGACCCCGTCCCCCATCCACCTTATCCAATCAAATTACTATTAACTTTGCGCCGCATTTTCTGTTCCCTAATTTCCTTTTTTTCAATAAAAATAAATGCTTGAGAATTTGTAGCATGGATTTCAGTGGGCCACCGCGCACGTGTAGCACGTGCAATGGCGGGCGTCCCCGCACCTCGGATCCTCCAATAGATTTGCTCCAATGCGGCGGTTGGAAACCGAGTCAACGAAAATTTTGTCTCGGTGGGTCCGTCCCTGCACCGCTGTAAAAGTAAATAATGTTTTTGAAATAATAAGATAATGTGTCTTGGATGAAAATATTAAAGAACAAAAATACTTTGTGCCCAATATAATAATAAAATTATTGTATTTTTTTTTGGGTTTTCCTGTTTCTTTCATTATAAATTTTGCATCCGATAGGAAAAAAAAAAATTCTTTGTATATTACTATCGTACATTATTACCAATGCATAAATCTAATGACGCATATTATAACTCATAAGGTTGCGCATCAATCAATGCATAAATTTGACGGTGCAAAACCAGGAACGTCCAGCTGCAGTGGACAGTGGTTTTGGTTAAATCGAGAACAGGGAGGATTCACTTTGAATTTTCTTCTCAGGTAAAGGAAGGTGGAGGTTGGCCCTCGCTTTGACTATAAAAGGGTCAGAGAGTGCACTTCTCCTCACCTATCCATCCCAAGCCCGTTCACTTCTGTTTCTTGATCTCTCCTGTTCGTGTTTCTTCTCCATTTCCTCCTTTTGCTGTCCTGGTTTGTTTCTCGCTTGAGATTACAAGGGTAAGCTCTCCCCTTGCACCTGCAGAGGGAAGATCTGGTTCTTGCTGCAGGAGATTGTTGCTTTTTCTTTTTTTTTTCTTTTTCCTTCATTGAAGATCTGTTTTTGGCCAAGTTTCTGGCAAAATTTCTTATGCCTGGACACTAAAATGGCGGAAAGTTCCAATTTTGCAGTGGTGTTATGCTGATCTCAGTGTGTGGGGAAGGGGTTTCATGCAATAAGAGCAGAGAAACCGAGGTTTTAGCAGGGTTTTTAGTACTCGTAGGCTTGCTCAGAAAACTAATTTGCGGAAGATTTAGGCAAAAATCTATGCCTTCACTGACATACTTCAGTTTGATCTTTGTTCTTCGCTGACAAATGTGCAGAACTCCGTTATTTTTCAGAGGTTTTAAAATGCTTGGAGAAGAAAGTCTTGACACAACTCTAATTTTTGCTCCTTTTTTTTTTTTAATTCTGTTTAAATAGAATAGAATTCTTTCAATGCATGTGTTCTTCGCCCTGAACTTATCCTTGTTTTTTTTCAAGTACTTTGACTTCGATGACAATTTTTGAGAAAAAAGTTACCCTCCTATTAGTGTTTTCTGCATTTTTTCCACTGAAACTTTCTCTCTTTCCAACTTGTACTGGAAAAGAGTTGATTTTTTCTAACCATTGAATCTCTCTTACAACTTTTCTTGATCTGTTTCGTCATCAGGAAACTAATTTCATGCTCATATGCACATGATTGCAAGTTCTTGTTGTTAAAAATAAAAGAGTTCATTATGACAGTAAAGTGTTATTCCTTTTTTTTACAGCAAAAGTGAAACTTTCCTTGGCTAACTTACCTTCTTATTGCTGTTATGAAGGATCCTCTCTGCCTTTAGTTGCCATCTTCTTGAGATCTACTCTTATCTGTGCATGCCAACTCAATATGCACTTGATCTAGTGCAGTGAATTGATCTAAGTTGGCTCTGTTGCAGCTTAGGCTCTTCGAAGCTTGAAGAAGAGCACCATCAGCAATGCCTCAACGCAGCTTGACCCGTGCTCACAGTGTTCGGGAACGCATCGGCGACTCCCTCTCTTCCCATCCAAATGAGCTGGTTGCTCTTTTCTCAAGGTTTTGTTACCATTTCAGACCTTCTCTGTGTATTTAGTGAAAAAGTTAATATCCATGCATGCCTTGCAAGTTAAGTTCAATATTCATGGAGGTTTCTCCCTTTTATCAAATAAACAAAGATTCACAGTGGTGATCATTGACTTTGTTGCATCAAATGTTTTTCTGATGACCTGTTAATGCATCTTGCAGGTTTACTCATCAGGGTAAGGGGATGCTGCAACCTCATCAGTTGTTGGCAGAATATGCCGCAGCATTCTCTGAAGCTGACAAGAAAAAGCTCAAGGATGGAGCTTTTGAAGATGTTATCAAAGCAGCTCAGGTAGTAAAAGTTGGAAATTAGCTTTTGAATGCCACCAAATCAAAGGATATCATCAAATTATATCGTCCTTAATGCAGGAAGCCATAGTCATTCCTCCATGGGTTGCTTTAGCTATTCGCCCGAGGCCCGGAGTCTGGGAGTATGTCCGGGTCAATATCAGTGAGCTTGCTGTGGAAGAGTTGACTGTGCCTGAATACCTTCGCTTCAAGGAAGATCTTGTTGATGAAAAGTAAGCAATGGGATTAGTATGTTGTGATTCGCTTTTAAGCAAGCTAACCATTTGAACTTGTTTGCATCCTTTCAGCTCACAAAACAATAACTTTGTGCTGGAGTTAGATTTTGAGCCCTTCAATGCTTCCTTTCCTCGTCCCTCGCTGTCGAAATCGATCGGTAATGGAGTGCAGTTCCTTAACCGTCATCTTTCTTCAAAGCTGTTCCATGACAAAGAAAGCATGTATCCCTTGCTTAATTTCCTGCGCAAGCATAACTACAAGGGCATGGTACTCATTTCTTCTCTAGATCCCAGACTTCTACAGTTTGTTCAAGAGATTGTTTGCGTAATACAGTGTTTTAAGTGAAGGAAAAGTCTGTTTAATCATCTAAATTGATAGAGCACTTGTATTTATCTGCTGAACTTTTTAGTTTCCTTTTGATGATTGGCAATAGATACTAGAAAGCTAGAGCGATTGAATTGTTGTAATCCTTGATGTCAACGTTCTATATTTATTCTCGCCATGCAGTCGATGATGCTGAACGATAGAATACAAAGCCTAAGTGCGCTCCAAGCAGCATTAAGAAAGGCCGAGCAACATCTATTGAGCATCCCATCGGACACACCTTACTCAGAATTTCACCATAGGTATTTGGGAACAAAATTTCATTTTTTATGCAAATGTGGCAGCTCCTGGATGTCTTGTTGATCACAATTTGTTTCTTACTTGACTGGTTTTAGGTTTCAAGAGCTTGGATTGGAGAAGGGTTGGGGTGACACTGCTGAGCGTGCACATGAGACCATTCACCTGCTACTAGATCTTCTTGAAGCTCCTGATCCGACCACCCTGGAGACATTCCTCGGTACAATCCCTATGATGTTCAATGTTGTGATCCTTTCTCCACATGGCTACTTTGCGCAGGCCAATGTCTTGGGTTATCCTGACACCGGTGGCCAGGTGAGTTTTAGACCGAACTGGAAGGAAGACTTGGATCAAAGTTGTGATTCTCAGAAGAGATCTCGTTGCAGGTTGTTTATATTCTGGATCAAGTTCGTGCTTTGGAAGATGAAATGCTGCTGCGAATCAAGCGCCAAGGTCTAGATATCACGCCGCGAATTCTAATTGTAAGTTTGTGATGAAATCAAATCGAGTGTTGTCTAGGTTATAAGCGGAACCCAAGTTTCATGCAGTAAGCCTGAGGTTACAATATTGGGATAATGCAGGTTAGCAGATTGCTTCCTGATGCAGTAGGCACTACTTGCGGGCAGAGGCTTGAAAAGGTCTTGGGGACTGAACACACTCACATTCTTCGAGTTCCGTTCAGAACAGAGAATGGGATTGTCCGCAAATGGATCTCCCGTTTCGAAGTATGGCCTTATCTAGAGACATACACAGAGGTAAATGATCTTTGTTTAAGAATGTGCCAATGCCAGTGCCATGATTAACTGATCTTCCTTGTTAAATTTGTCCTGAAGGTTTATGTCATTCTCTTTTTCTTCCTTTTTCTTCTTTTCTATTAGGATGTCGCAAATGAGTTGGCTGGAGAACTGCAGGCCACTCCTGATCTGATCATCGGAAACTATAGTGATGGAAATCTAGTGTCAACTTTGCTAGCTCATAAATTGGGAGTCACTCAGGTCTGATTCTTATAGTTTTATCTGTCTCACTGTAATGCTGAATAAAGTTATGATAGGCTTAATGAGCTCAGTAATCGCATTCATGCAGTGCACCATTGCCCATGCCCTGGAGAAAACAAAATATCCTAACTCAGATATCTACTGGAAGAAGTTTGAGAATCAGTACCATTTCTCTTGCCAATTCACAGCTGATTTGATTGCGATGAACCATGCTGATTTTATCATTACTAGCACTTTCCAGGAAATTGCTGGAAGGTAAGATTCAGGTTGATGAAGTTTCTGAAACGGATCTTCACTTGAACAACTATTAGAATCTAAATGAATTTATCTAAATATATGATTTCAGCAAGGATACAGTGGGGCAGTACGAGACTCATACTGCTTTCACTCTTCCCGGGCTCTATCGAGTTGTTCATGGAATTGATGTCTTCGACCCAAAGTTCAACATTGTCTCTCCAGGGGCAGATACAACGATTTACTTCCCCTACACTGAGAAGCACAAGAGGCTAACTTCCCTCCATCCAGAGATCGAGGAGCTGCTTTTCAATCCTGAAGAGAACACCGAACACAAGTAAGCAGTTTATAGTGCTTTGTCATGTTCAGTGCAGTGGCTGATTCAGAGAATCTCGCAGGGGTGTGCTGAATGACACCAAAAAGCCCATCATATTCTCCATGGCAAGACTGGACAGAGTCAAGAACTTGACAGGTCTGGTTGAGTTCTATGGCCGGAATGAGCGATTGAAGGAGCATGTTAACCTTGTGGTGGTCTGTGGCGACCATGGGAAAGAATCCAAGGATCTCGAGGAACAAGCAGAGTTCAAGAAGATGTACAGTCTCATTGAGAAGTACAATCTTCATGGGCACATTCGATGGATCTCTGCCCAAATGAATCGGGTTCGCAACGGCGAGCTCTACCGCTACATTGCTGACACTAAAGGGGCTTTCATTCAGGTTCTTCTCTTCATTGCTGAACAAGTTTAGCATTTGATATTTGCTTTTAGAGTTTGACTAATCTGCTGCTTTTGCTTTGGGTTCCTTTAGCCTGCTTTCTATGAAGCCTTTGGTCTCACTGTCGTCGAAGCCATGACCTGCGGTCTGCCGACATTTGCGACGGTTCATGGAGGCCCTGGTGAAATCATAGTAGACGGAGTTTCTGGCTTCCACATTGATCCTTACCAGGGTGACAAAGCTGCTGAAACCATTGTAAATTTCTTTGAGAAGTGCAAGGTAGACACAGGCTACTGGGACAAGATCTCCCATGGAGGGCTGCAGAGAATTGAAGAAAAGTAAGAATCCTTCCTCTTTGTGATGCTTCATTCATATGAATCTATGGAAACAAAAGAACAAGGGACCTGTAACAATTATCTGATTTACAATCTAAAAACCAAATAAAACAGGTATACCTGGAAGCTCTATTCCGAGAGGCTGATGACACTTACTGGAGTCTATGGTTTCTGGAAGTATGTCTCCAACCTCGACAGGCGTGAGACTCGCCGGTACTTGGAGATGTTCTATGCCCTCAAATATCGCAATTTGGTAAATTCACACACCTAGAGTAATCTGTCTGCTTGAGAAGCTTATTGGCACTTGACTAATTTTTGCAATATTGGTTCTTTCTTTAATTTTCAGGCCAAGTCTGTCCCTCTTGCAGTTGAAGGAGAAGCTGCTGTTAATGGCTCCAAGTAGTTGCAAAGCGGAGAGCTTCTTAGGCGCTTTGATCTGTTTGTCCGAACATCTTGAGATTTAGAAGTGAGAGGCTTTTCTCATGAGTTCTTGGCAATCCATGCCAGAGCAGCTTATTGGTAGAAAAAAAAAATCAAGGAGTTGTGTCCTTGGACGTTTTCAGAGTGTTTTTAAGTTTGACATGCTTTGCTGCACTGCAATAAATTTTTTTTTTGTTAATGAACATTCAACTCAGGCAGCAGTCTTTTGCCAAATCCAAAGTTGAAAAAATGATGATCAAGTAAAAAAAAAAAAAAAAGGGGGAATAGCCATTTTAATCGATACTTAATTTCATTGATCTCCGCAAGGCAGTAGAAAAAAGATGCATCAAAGTGATCCTTGGAAAAACCACAAAAACAGCAGCTGTAAAGAATTCTGTGTTGGAGAGAGAGCACAAGCCATAGCCGCATGGGAAATATATGAATCAGAGTGCAGAGTACTCTCCAGAGAAAGCTACAGTCACTAATAAATAGGGATGGCAAAAAACTTCATCCCCGACCCGACCGACCCGAAGTCAACGGGGAAAACCCGAGTTGACTGGGGGTCGGGTCGGGTTCGGGGAAAATCCGACAGGGGTATAGTCGGGTCAGGGTCGGGTATGAGAATTTAGGTGCCCGCCCCGAACCCGACCCGACTATTAAAATAACAAATTTACCCTTTATAAGTTATAACCTAGTTACTAAATTTTAATAATTTATGTAGAAATGATATAGTTTATGTAAAATATTTTTTTATTTATATATTATGAATAAATAATGCAAATTAATTTTAAAATATTATTTATAATATATATTTATTTTTTAGGTCGGGCGGGGTCGGGTTTCCCCGCGGGTTCGGGTTTCCCCGCAAGGTCGGGTGTGAGGCAGGATTTTCTAAACCCGTCAGGTTCGGGGTCGGATTCGGGGACGGGTTGAGGAAAGTCGGGGTCGGGTCGGGGATAGCAAAACCCGACCCCGACCCGCCCCGTTGCCATCCCTACTAATAAAGCATAAAAAATAAGCTTGCCCACTACATTTTTTATTTATCATTTGTTCGAAAAGTACTCTTTGTTTATCATTGGCTTATCAAAAGTAACAATTCGTTAAATTTAATAAAACAACTATTTCAACTCATGTAGCAAATTCTGTTCAACACACCCCTAAAAAGGCATCGTACATGGACACCCATTTAAAAGAAGAAAAAGCCCAAGTCTGGTAACGGACCAAGCAGCACATTCCCACGAGGAATTTTTGATGATGTGAATAGGTTAACAATACAAGGCGATGAGCGCAAAATTGCCTTCTCTTTCAGTAGCTTCACTATGCTTAACCCTAGCGCAAGCAGTAATTTATTGCTCAAATGTGTAACTAGAGATAGAGTTGTATAAGCTCATCGCTCACGACGGATGGAGTGAGAACACCAAGATCAGTAAAAAGCAGTGTGAGGAATTGTGGGGGTGTGTAATCCCTTGCTGATGTTTCAACCTCCACACCTGGAATGGGAACACCAAAATCTATTGGGCGTAGTGCAGGTTCTAGGTCCTTCTGGTCCAACGGATACAAGCGAGCAAACTGCAGAACATCACCATAATAGCAGCATAAGCTGACTTCTTTGCCATTTCTGTCATATTGCACTTGCAAGAAACATATGCTCGGTTCGATTCAAGGTTAAAATAACATGGATCTAAAATATCAAGTGTGTTTAAGAACTCAGACGCTATTTTGCTTAGAGTTTTAACATGTAAACCAAATTACATAGAGCAAACGTAAAGACAAGAAAAGAAATTTGAAATTTTGCTTATTTCTGGTATAAAAATTCAGTTTTCCCCTAATCAACAAACGATACAAACATGCATCCAATTTTACATTCTCCAATGTTTTTAGGTTTAACGGTGACCATCTTAATTTGGTAAAAAGATGGATGCCTCAAAAACTTAAGCCGCATCAATTGATAAGAATTAGGTTTAACTATTACCTAGCTTAGTAAACATTTGTTTCAGTTACAATTAAAAAGCAAAAAAAAAAAAAAAATCCGTCCAACTCATACTAAAGGATGGTTCCAATAACTATGAGCTTTTTAATCTATTGGAAACACTCCCTGATTGCATATGGCAATCGCAAGGAAAAATATATTCCAGTCTTCATAATGGCATGCATATGTACATCAATCTAAATAAGCAAATATCCTTTCTTTATTATCCATAGTATTTGAAGTGTAATCTTTTTTATCCAAACAAAAGAAAAGAAAGACTACAGAAGAAAAGGAACAGAAGCATACATCTGACACGATCAAAGGTCTTCTAAATCTTCAGCACAGATACAAATACTGTACAACCCTATTGGACATAATTTATTTCCATATAAATTTAAGATGGATATGACCCAAAAGATTTCTCGAAATCATTCAAACTATAACAATTTCTCACTGATTACTCCTTCACAAAGAATAGAAAAGAAAGAATTAATGTAATTATTATATTTCTAGGAGAAATGAAAAAGGAGTGGTAAGAGCACAGCTAACAGTCCAGGAGCATACTGATTTAGAAGTCATTTTAGTAATGCTAGAAGCTCGGCCAAAAGATATTTCTATATAACTAAAACCATAGAGTGACGAAGTGCAGTTGTTACAAAAACTATTTTGGTATAGTAGGAAAGTACATGATGACAAGATCATCTATTGGGTTCAGCACAAGTTGGCAGTTACTCGTCAGAAAACTTGAAGTAAAGCCTATTCATATAGAAGGCGTACCTTGTAACTTTCAGCAGCCACATAAACAGGCTTATTCATGCTATGAGCCACCAGTGCAGTTTGATATGTTCCCATCATGTTAATTATGCCTCCACTTTCAACAACCCCATCAGCCCCAACAAATACCATGTCAACCTCATCCATCGCATATGCCACTGCAGAATCAATTAAAAGCTTGACGGGAATGCCCAGCACTGCAAGTTCTTTGGAAAACCTTATGCCTGTCCCATCAGGTCGTCCCTCTGGAGTGCGGAAAATGTGTCAATTTTTTTTAGCTGAAGTGGATGCTTCTGAGGAAAATAATTGAAAAGCTTCATAGAGAAAGACCTGTGCAGAAAACTCTGAATAGTTTTCTATTAGATACTGCCAGCTTTAGCAATTCTAATACTACCCTGGAAAAACCATGAACCATAATCGTGCACCCATCCAATATGAAGTCCTGGGCAAGCATTGCAATGGTGCGACGAGCCTAGAAAAAATATAGTTTATGTCAAATAAAATATCAATGATACAAGGATAAAACAAAAAAATAGCATTCAATCATGGACCTTCATCGAGATCTCTCCAAATTTTTCCCCACGCTCAATCAATCTAAGCTTTGCTGCATGGAAGTCCTCATATTCCAGAGCAGAAGTACGGGTAACATATCGCATAAATAGATCACAACCAGCTGACAATGATATAGAAGTTGCATCCCATGACTGAAAAGTAAAACTATACTGTTTAAGTACAGAATAAAAATAAGTTAACAAAATAACCATCCACATTTTGAATGTTTCTAAGATTTCATTAAGAAGATCAAAGAACGAAATGAAAATGTTTAGCATGTCATCCAGAAAGCAACCAATTATCAAAGAAACCATGAAAATTGTACGACATTGAGAAACAACCATTTCATGTAAAAATGAACGGTTTTTGGTTTACAGTTTACACACACTTCCATGTACCTAAATTGGATAAAGTCCTGTTCCAAATCCTACTAAAATCCTCAAATAAAGATAAGGCTTACTCTTTCATTCTGTCACACGACATTCTATCAAGGTAGAATTTAGATATTTAGGACGGCAGGATTTCATGTGCAAACCGATTAGTATCCAACAAAGTAGCTATTAAACATTTAATTGACTAGTAGGACAATAATATGACAAAAAATCCCAGCTTTATAAGAAATATGCTCTTGGTTATGTTATGCCTCCCATTAGGATCATGAAGATATTTGTGCATGACTTGGAGATGCTTCAAAGTCTATCGAACATCTGGGTTACTAGGTACTTGGTTTTTTAATAACATTCACCAGATTTTCCTTTTCTTTCAATAAAAAGAAAAAAAAGAGCTTCTTAAGAAGGAAAAGAAAAAACACCACATGTCAGGAATGAAGTCATGAGGTGTGAATTAACCTTTGGAATATGATGGTAATTAAAAAAAAATTGTAAGCTTCTTTCTCATCTTAGTATTCAAAAGTAAGGTTAAAGTACCAGTGTACTGGTCCAACGTTAGATCAGAACGTATCGGATGGTCCTGATGCAAAATACTTATATATATATAATGTATGTATATGGTAACGCCTGTACCTGGCAGTATGAAACGAAATTTGTACCTTGTTCAAAACTGTACTGATAACATTAAGAAACCCTTTTTATTAGGAGAAACTGCAACTAAAACTCAGATATTTTTTTATAAAAACTACAGTAGGTTATTTATAATATATAGAAAACATGTGATTCATCCAACTTAAGAAATTTGTATAAGTTTATGGACAAAATACATATACACCTTTTGCATGCTTTATTTAGGAAACAAAATTAATAAGCATAGAAATTTAAGAAAATCAAGATTGGTTGGAATGCAAACCCTGTCCCACTGAGTTTCTGCTTTAAAGATTTTGAATCTAGTTAGGACTACATTGAAAACACTTAACATCTGTAATTGTAGAAAAAGATCAAACTACACATTCTTTATTTATCTCCCAGAACCAGACATGTGCTAACCTAGAAAGAAATAAAAAAGAAAGTACTGGGAATAGAGAGAGAGAGTAAGGAAGAACTTATAATCATGACATAAGATGGACCTAACTACAACTCAAAAGGAGCCATAGTACATCGATTGGAATGGAAAAACGTTCACTGGTACCTGATTCATGGTTTCAGTTTACGTTCAAACTTTGATTCTTTAATATTATCCTTCTTCCTCCAACATCGACATAACTATAGCTCATAAGGGACTAAGGTGCATCAATTGGAATGGAAAAAAATGTTTACTAGTTTAATCATCTGATTCATTTGAGTCTGGAGCATTGTTCTTCTTCTTCCAACATGGACTAACTACAGCTCAAAACGGACCAAGTTGCACCAATCGGAGTGGACAAAGATTTACTTGTTTAATAATCCAATTTATGGTTTCAGTTTATGTTAATTCTTTGACTCTTGAACATTGACTTTCTTCCTCCACATAATTCAACATTCCATAAATACTTGAGAATTCCGAAATAAGATGAAGATTGCATGCATTGACAATGATGCTAGAAACTAAGCTAATACCAAAAAAAATCTACAACTTAAGAGAGAAGAGACTTGTAAACTAACATAAGAATTAAAAATAGAAAATTCCGAATTCAAAGTATTTTGTTTTACAGATAAAAATGAAATAAAAACAATAAAATGACATTGCAGCAGAAACTCTAGAGCCTAATCCACATTTAAAAGCAAACAAGACATCAGGATATTGCAATTCAATGTAATACACAGGTAGCATAGTTGTCTAAAATCTCACGCAATCTAATTGACCAACTCAACCAAATTAAGCAAAATCTTATAACTAACTCTGTCACGAAACCCTAAAGCGACATTCGAAAAATTGGATAAATCTTCGAGTATAGTGCCGATAATTTAACAGTCGCGCAACCCGAAGGCCAGCACCTTTAGAGCGTCGGAGGCCTTCTTGAGCTCGATCTCAAGCTCCATCATGGTGGTGGCCTCGCTGGAGCGGATGACGGCGGCGAGGGCCATGATGGCGGCAACGGCCTCGGCGAGGTCCGGCTTCTTTCGCCAGTAGTTGAATTCATCGATGACGCTGAAGGACTTGGAGAGGGAGGCGGAAACAGACGCGGAAGAAGTCGGCCTGTTCGGTGAGGGGGCAGTATCGTGACTGACGGCAGCCTGTGCCTGGGCAAGCCAGTCGTTGCTGACTGTGGCGTGGTGCTCCGCCCTCGTCTGGTAGTAGGCAGAGATCCTGGTGGCGTCCATGACGGTGGAATCGGGAACGGCGAGTTGACGCTGGTCGAGAACGAAGGAAGCCGATCGCCCCCACATCCCCGCCCTCTCTCTCTCTCTCTCTCCTCTAAAACACAAGCTTTGCTAAAATTCAGCTTAACGGGTCTGGGAAGAGCTGCAAGATCCTAATAAAGTGTATACTTGCATCCGAATTGGAGTGCCTCAACTGTGTTACAAATAAGATAGCTAATCTAATGGGTTTCAATTGATAAGACATAAGTAGAACTATGAGGAGCACGATTTTGATCACAACCAACTTCTCTTAGATACGGACGCTCGCATAGAGGAGCACGAGGGTAGAACTACGAGGAGATGCGTGAAACATTTATAAAGCATACAGTTTTAAATTATCCTCAGCCAGCTCAGGTCATTGAGGTCATATTTCGGATTTCGATCTTTAAAATTATGCGCACCTTCAATCTTATTTGTCATTTATTGATATCGTTCCAACACCTACCTTGTAGTTACCCAAAACATACCTGAGACTTTACGGCACATCAGCAATGTCCCCACTGCGTTGTTCCCCGTTCATGAAACAGGCTGGTGAATGCGTGTTCGTAGCCGTCCATAGTCATTTTTTATTTCTCGGTCCAGCAACTCGGCTACCCACTTTTACCTCTACCTCCCCTCATCCCGTTCCTGACAAATACGATCGTCGGAGGGACTGTAGACCAAGGTCCGATCCATGGCGGAGACGCCGCCGCCGTTCCAGGAGGCGTCGCGTTGCGACGTATGCAACTGCAGCTTCACCACCTTCCGCCGCAGGGTACCTTTCTCCTCTTCCTGTCCCAGCCCGCTTCGGTAGAAATTTCGGTGATTCACGCTAATATCTAATAGCTGATCTAGGTCGATTTAGCTCCACTGCTATCGCGAAACATGGAGCCGGAGATATCTAATTTTTCTTCTCTTGTTGATCTGAAATTTTAGACGTTTCCCGCATCCGTGTGAAATTGATACGGATATTATGATCGGGGTGTTTGATCACACTAATAAACGATCTTAACTTTTAGAATAGCCCCCATATGCCATCATTTGCTTTTTCTTGTATCACTCATTTTATGGTTGCAGATTTACTTATATGTTGTGCTTATGCATATGTATTTGGTGTTTGAGTATCTACATAGTTCCTTTGTGTTTTTTTTTTTTTTACTTTTCTCATTTTAGATCTTCACAATTAATTATGAATAGCAAGAATAAGTCTACGTTGATACAAAATGATGTCTTAATGGAGGAAACGCGAGGCTTCTCAATGCATTACTTCTGAGTTAGAATTCTCGGCTTCAAGAGTTGGTAGAAAGGATGTAACCAATGCCTGTTAAGTTAATATTGAAGGGAGAAACTAACTGACCTCAAGTTGTCAGATCCACAACTCTCATCCCTTCTTGTCTTACTATTACTCTTATCTAAGAAGCACATCTAAGATAATTATAAAATGAAGAAAACTAATAGTGCTCATTGAATTATTGTTCCATGGTTAGTATATATCTCACAACTACATATTTCCATTCATCATGGATGTCTTATTTCTAAACTTATGTATAGATGAAAGATGCTAGGAATTCGAAAATTCTCATTCATTTTATGATGCAAAAAACATGAAACTTAGATAAAGTCACATTTTCTGGATTTGAAGTCTGAACATATGTTAGCTTGTTTAGTTTCTTTGTTACAGATGAGTTGATTACTTGACTTTTAATAATAGCTTTGCACTACAATAACCAAATATATTTTACCCCCATATTAATGGTTCCTAATTTCAACTTGCTGAAGGGAATGAATACTTAAAGATAGTGAAAATAATCTAATTCTTCCCTTAGTAACTTCTGTCTATCCATAGCTTGAAAACGAAAAAATGCATCAATTTTGGTACTCTAGTTGATAAATAACTGTCACTGCTACAAAGAGATTCTTATTATAAATCTCTCTTTTATTATCTAGAATCTACTAGTGATTTATTAAAGTTAAACATCCTTGAAGTATATAATAGCTGTTCACGTGTTTAAGAGGCATTAGTATATGTTAATTGTTCATATTCACTGAAGTTCTGCAATTTCCGTACTATTCCCTAAAGCTAATAATGAAACTCATTTGGTGATTTCTGTGTACAGCATCATTGTCGATGTTGTGGTAGAACACTATGTCACGAACATTCAACAAATTACATGGTACTTGCTGTTTCCTATCTCAGTTTTTTTACTGAAAAACACAGTATCTCTGAAATGCAAAACAGTTGCTAAAATGCTTGTTCTATTTCAGCCTTTACCACAATTTGGCATACACACAGATGCGAGAGTATGTTCTGATTGTTTCAACAATTCTTCTAGGTAGCTTTTTCACTTATTCCTGTGATTTTTTTTTAGTCAGCATTAATTTTTGCACTCCACTTTAGTTTACTAGGACTTGCTCCTAGTTGTTTTTTTTTTTGAATTATTTTTTGTAAGTCTCATTAAAATATTGCTTTTCTTACATCGTTTTTCTTTTTACATGTCAAAGGTCAGGCATTTCCTATGCTTATAATCATTTGGTATAAATAAAAAAGGCAAATAAACATCTTCATGATTTGTAAGTTATAAGTGCTACAATAAGTCAGGGTATCCAGTTCCAGATATATCTAAATGCATGAGGAAACTTGGCATTTGAAAGAACCTAGTTATTGTCATTTGATGTACAATCGTATAGCATAAAATATATAGAAATAGCTTGTATAATACTCTATGATTATCAAAGTATCTTAGATCAGCATGGTTTTAATATTTTTTTAAATGAGTTTTTCTATAAACTATATATTCTTTGTATATTTTTCTTCATACCAATCTTTTGGATATTATACAAATGATGCCTCCTAATTTTTTTGCTCTAGGTCTAAGAAAGATGCTGAACATACTACTCTAAGTACTTCTGATGCTGTAGAAGACTCATTTTCAAGATTAACAACAGATGATAATGATCTTTTAGCAGCTAAATCAACTTCAGGAGAATCTGCAGTCGCTGTTCCAGAATGCAAGTGTGGGATGCCTTTATGCATATGTGTAGCTCAAACACCGGATCCAGCTCCTCAGGTATATTTCGTTAGAGTTGTATGGATCCGGTTTAATTGTTCCCATTGTAAGCTGGTTTCATTTATGTAACATGCAGAATGCCATCTCGAACATTCAGTCCAACCCAAAACCAAAGAAGCCTACCAGCAGTCAGCAACCTGCACAATCAACTTCAAGGAAGCAAGCTACAGCTTCATCCAGCAACCCAAGGTCACCTATATTTTTATCCAAGTTTTGCATAACCACTAGATATTTGTTGACTTATTAACATAACTTGTCATGACGTATCTGTATTTGATTTAGAATGTTGTTTTGTTCAGGTAATGTTCATACTAGGCCGTAACTTTTGCTTTTCCTAAACTTGATGATTTTCTTGATAGTGGTTGCTTTAAAATAGATTAGTAGTCATGGTTATTTTTTGCATAAACTTTATTTCCTTATGACTGGAACGAAAATATATTTGCAGCTCGTTTTTCAACGTTGTTCAACCAAGCAATGAAGCCTTAGATAATGCTCGTGCAAATTATGATGTCACTGGAGAGGTAAAGTCCTTGTCTGTAGAACCGTATCATATGCTTCCAAGGTCATGACTTGGATGCCATTGGATTCTAGGAAATTCAAGTGTGGTGATACTTGTTTGTTTCCTCAGGGTTTAAGAGAAGCAATTAAGAACAGTGACGGTAATGCTGTGCGAGTACTTCTCAATAAGGTATATATGTTGATAATCAGTTTGTTTGCTTGTGCCTTATAAAATCTGAAATTTTATTTTCTGGAACAGGGCGTCGATCCAAATTATTGTGACAAGCAAGGCATGACATTGCTGCATCTTGTATGTTTTCCCTCTACCAAGTTGAAAATTTCTTCCCTATTTATCTATTAGGGATGCTTGAATTGTCAAAACTTCAGAGAAACACAGGAATATGAAAAATGTGTCATATGGCTAGTTAATTTTTTATTTAATGAGAAGAATTTATTTCTATGGAGCAATAGGTTTTCTATCATCTATATCTTTGAAAATTCGGTTTAAAATATCAATATGAGTCGGTGTATCAATAATGGTGTATAACTAATATATACCAACTGTACCAACATGATACATTATATTATATTATAAGATTTTGTATCATAAATATTGGTGTAACTTGGTAAATAGATGGTCGGTGCACCTGGTTATGCTTGGACCAGTTATCGGGCTTATTGCCGTGTCCCAACTGGTATTTTAAATCTTATGAATACCAAGTAAAATTCTAAGCTTATGGTTTTACTCGGACTCATGAAAGCAATGATTCAGAATTCTTGATACGATTGTAATGAAGCACTTGCATGAACCATAGTAGCTGGATGAAACAATGCTTGATCTATGATTCTTGCATTATATAAAAGACAGTTTCATTTTAAGACAAGCAAGACGCAAACATCAATATAAGAAGAGGTGACGTCAGACGTATTCCCTTCTTAATAAATAATTTAATTCATTCTGCCATTTTCCCTGTTTTCTATGTTGTAGTATTTAATGGACTAATCTTCAGTGGTGCTTAGAAAAAAACATGCCCATCTTGACTCTCTTTCACATAGTCTCTGATGGAAACTCCTTTTCTTAATTATAGGCTGCAGTTTTTAATCAGACTGAAATAGCTTTCATTCTCATGGATCATGGAGCTAGTACAGAATCCAAAAATGCACAAGGTGATTAAATATTTCAATCACCCAGTCATTTAGTCACACAATTCAGTTATTTGGATCTCATAACTTAACTGGATTCATCTTACATTGTATTCTTATTTTTCTCTTTTCCAAAAGTATTGCTTCAACAGAATAAGGATCTTGCTACTACCTTACAATGTATTTTCTTTTGATCAGGTGAAACGCCTGTGGACTGTGCTCCCACTATGTTGCAGTTCAAAATGCGCAAGAAAATCGAAGAACTGCAAGGCGTTGCACGAGCATGAAATCATCCTTGAGTTCAAATTCGGTGTTTTCTTTGACTGTCTGGTCAGTTGACCTAAGACAAGACATGATCGAGCACTTTGCCGGTAACGGCTAAACATTAATAGGTATGAATTGATCGAGTAATAAACTCTCTTGTCCATATGAACACTGTTGATTATCGACAGCAGCTGCTTTATTTGAGAAATCGAAGGAAAAGCGAGCTCGTACACATGGCAACGAAGATTACGTGTTGCCAACTGAAGATCGTATCACTTATGTTATTGATAAGTAGGCTGGCGCTGGGAACATGCTCACGAGGTTGAGAAAACAAAAAATTGTCAATTGGTTTTTATTTCTTAAGTATGAGAAAATGGATGATGCTGTTGATGATGCCATGACAACGTCACATGAGTGTCTACTTTTCACGAAAAAAAAATAAGCTACTTTTCTTCAAAATTTAATGAAATATTTAATATATATATTTTTAGTGGATCTTATCTTATATTTGATCCTATATTTCGATAATGTAAAATCTTTATCAGGAAGAACCTCGGTTTTTAACAAATACCTGATCTACTAAAATTAAAAAAAAAAAATCCTAAGCAAGCATCCAACAGTTGATATCAATGCATACTGATACTTTCACTAGCAATTACTCGAGCATATAAACGGTCTCACCTTTGTGATTGCTTGGGAGGGACTAGGGAGGCATCGTCATCTCCTTTATCTTCCACAAAAATGACATTATTGTAATATTTCCAAATGGATCACACTTACTTTGAATGGCCGAGTACTAGGTAAGCCAGTTCCACTGGACATAGCTAATATTATAAGCAAACACACTCCACTTCATGCCAAGATTCAAGCTTTAGAAAATTACAACGAGGACCTTTCTACTACAATCAAGCTTTCACAATAACAGGTAGAGGTGTTTGATAGATTCATCTTCCTTGTCTATATAAGGCACAAGAACTTCCTGTGCAAAACTTTTACTTGGGGTTCTACTTAGAAAATTATTATTATGGCCGATGAATCCTCACCGTCCAGTGGTAACCGCCTCACACAACAACAAATACATTTCAAAGGAAACAGATTGTTTTTATTCATTATCTTAGAGTACACAGGCTATTTAGAGATACATGGACATACATTGATATTTGATACAACAAAATACAATTTACTACAATATTACGAAAAAAGAAAATACATTGTGACAACAATGTTAGTAGCACTTGATGATTGTCTTTTCTGTATAACAATTCCCCAAGGTAGTAAAAATTTACCTCATATAAATAAGCTTGAGATATTAATTTAAAATATTTGGTGCAACTCGCTAGAGCTCATTGTAGATGAAACTATTACTTCTTACATAAGAATTAAGATCATGAGAAAAATCTCTTAGCTCTCAACTTCGATATGCTCTATCAACCTCATTAAATTTGACTTGTAATGTTTATCTTTACTATCTCATGCAAATATTGCTCAAAATCAATATAAATATTGTATGTAGTAAGGAATGATGCAATAAAAAATGAAAAAAAAAATATTGAAATAATAGCGATTCACTATTGAGATAAAAATGTACTGATATTTGTGGCTTATAATAAATTATAATATAAAATCTATCGATAACTTAGTTAACATCAAAATCAACAATAAATATAATAGTCATTATAGCAACGAATCTATAGAAGACTACAAAAGTCTATATCTTAATCTAATCAATTATAGGGTAGCATAAGATGACCTTTTTTTAAAAAAAAATTTTAGTGAAGGTGATGAGCATTGGAGCTGATGAAGTGACGCCAGACAACGAAAATGGAAACACAATATGATAATAATCCATTTTGGCTACATCGCTATGTGCTAGCTCATGAGATGTAGTAAGATCCTTTCTAATTTTCATCCTTCTTCTAGTGGATGGATTGATCAAATCAAATCTCTTGACAAATTCATATCCTACTCTATTTTTATTGAACTATTTTGCCACTTTTGCTAGCTTCAGTTGGATTTAGCCCCACAGCACGAGCCACGCTGCAGGTCAACACACTTGCTTCACTTACATACATATAATCCTATTAATACATTTATTCATATAGTTTAGATTAACTAATTATTTTAAAATAAAATTTTTACTTTTATTTAAGTATAAAAAACATTGTTGCACTTTTGCACTTTTCTTTTTTTCTATTAATTTTAGAGGAGATATGCATTTTGATTAAAGTAGATAAATTATTAAAAGATAGTATAACAAAATCAATAAAGACAAATAAGATATATAATCAAATTATTCCTATTTGATGGTATCATAACAGATTAGCTAAGACTTTCATAAAATACATATCATTACATTTTTATATTGCATTAATACATCAATTTTATAGTGTAATTGAGGCATTATTTTTAAAATTTTAATTACAAAACTTAAAACTCAAAACAACCGTTCTAAGACAGGGCAACCAGCCATCCTTTTTCCTCGAAGTGGCAATAGTAATAATAACATAATAACAATAGCATAACACTACATAATGCATCCTTAATATGCACAACAAATGGTTCAACGACACGCTCAAAAACAATTTTATGCAATTGATGTTAAAACATTCACAGTTAATATCACAGCAAGGCTAAAAAAACCTTGTCAATATCAAACCGGCGCATACTGGTGGTAAACCAGTCTAACCGGTTTTTAAATTTTTTTTATATAATGTATATATAACATATATTAACCACCGATCTGGATGCTGGTTCAAGCTGTACAAATTAGAAATACTGGCCTTGTTGTACCAGTATTTCATAATATGGTTACAAGCAATGTTGATAGGTTCTTTCGAAATTACGTGAGACCTGTTGGAAGCATAACATTCATAACATATTGTTCAAGGCTCACAATTATTCATTCAATCTTGATATAATGAATTATAAAACTCACTGCACAACAAATTAAGTACGCAGTTCATCATTTTGACCATTAATTAAATACAGAAACTACCTGATCATTTAGCAAAAGTGCATAATTGTTGATTGCAAAATAAAACACTTGAAATTCCATTGAACGATCGACTTACAGATATTTAAATTACTAGCTATGTATTCCATATATTATGCCCTAACTTCAGTTACCTATCAGCCTTTGGTATTTTAAAGCGACTTGCAAAATTTTCTACCTTCACAGCTGGACTATAAATTAACACGAATGACGTCAGTTTGCGATCATCCACTCGCTCAATATTTTTCTCCTGTGACACAGGCTATTCTGAATCGGAGTCCGTTGCTGACCACTGATGAGCATTCTTAGGTTCTTCGTCAGTGATCGATGCAGGCCTATCATTATTTAAGCTTCTAGTTCTCTCACTTCTGTTCCTGGCCCTTGTAGCATTTGTTGCATCACCCTGCAAAAGGATACCAAGGGCATCTTAAATGCAGCAATAGAACATAACAAAACAACGTTATCGTGTAAGACTAATTATATTAATAGCAGAGAGCAACTTGCTTCACCTGTATATGCAATATTTATACAAACAGGTTATGGTTAATTCCAAGTTGCAAAATTTTCAAAATGTTTGGGGTCATTCAAAATGTGGCATTTGCAATAGCAAACATCAAGATAAAATAGACGCACAATAGGAAATCTAGTAATTTCCAATCACAAAGATGAGCCTTTATTTATTGTTACCAATCCTTTCCGTTCCTGAAAATACAAGCAGTCCATTTCTAGGGTCAGCTAATATCTCACGATGACCTTCGTTACAACACTGTTATTTCTTCTAGGCAGCCCAAGTGTCGATCGTTTTGGTGCCTGACACTTGAATTTCCATCTGGACTGCAGTTTCATCACATTCAAAACTAAAACAATGATGGAACATAGTTGAAAAAAAAAAATTGCAGATAGATATTCCTAACCTAATTTATCACAGAATTATTGATATATTACAATACATCAGTAGGCCTTTTGCTTTGGTAAATTTTGTTTCAATTGTTCTGTGAGGTCCCAAAGTGAGCCATCACCAAAAATGCCCTCTTCGATAATTTCTCATTCATATTAGAAGGAAGCATATGAAGATTTCATCAAGGGTATCAACACAGTATGATAGAGTCTATGGTCGTGTCGTAACTTCATCAAGACACCAGCTGAGGATGCTGGTGACGATACAAAGAAGGTGGGTGAATAATAAAACTAGAATCCCGCCTCACATAGCTACCATTCCACCAAGGGTACCAATACAGTATGGCAGAGTTTATGGTTTGAGGATAGAGAAACTACCCTTCAAACCTTCTAGACGACAGCACAACAGCTAATATTGGATAAGGAAAGCAAACCATAAGCGGGGTTGAAAGGATTGAAGATTTCCATATGGTAGCCCCATAGTTTCCAGCATCCTAAGATAGCATAAAAGAAATATTTCATCTTAAATAATTTCTTTCAAGATTTAATGGGGTGTTCACTATTCAGTTATCATAAGCTATTAGGAGAGTCAATTTTTATAGTTATGGTTCAACAGTCATGAATTATAACCTAACATGTCTCTAAAGGCTTCAACCAAACTGATCCACGAGCTTCTTTTGGTGCTTAATAGAGGCGGAATTGAAAAAAGCAATATGAAATGGCCAATAAGAGGACTTAGACTCGTGGTCTGTACTTCGTTATCATGTTAACATTTGATCAGATACCTACTTTTATCTCAAAAGCTTAAGCTATTAGTAAAGGTCCTGGCCTATATATTATGGTTTAACAAACTCGATTTTATAATCCAAAAAATTTAAATGAACATACTAAAATAACATAGCAAGAGAGGAAATATAGGAGCACCCAAACAAGTAGTTAAACAAGTCATCCTGCACTGAATGAGATCATTTGAAATAAAACCCAATTGAAGTGGGTTATTGGTGTTCTGGCTCAACAACTTAAGAACAAAGTTTCGAATTTTGGTTCGCCTGCAGTGTTTACTGCCCACAGTGTTTGAGGAACCAGTTCCTCCGATTGGTACCGGTTTGGCGAGGGGCCGGCACCGGAACGTGGGTCGGCGGCAGCAAAAGCTTTGAACGTTTGCTGCCACCAGAAGCTTCAGGTGGCTTCGCCGCTGCTCTTCCGCTGCCGTCCGATTTTCCGGTATTGCACCGGTTCGGTGGCTCGCTGAACCGATTCCTCGAACTTTGACTACCCGGTACTGTGAAGAATCCAGTCCAGTACCTATGTCGGTACTTTGCTACGTTGGTCCATTCAGTACCAATACGTTCAATACTAGTACTTTGCTATGTTGGTAAGTCCGGTTTGTACTGCAACTAGTACAATGTACCGGATCAAAATTTAATACCTTGCTTCCAAAGGCATTTAATGGTGTTGCCTTTTTGCAGTGTTATGTGTTGTTAAATTGTCCTAAAACTATTAAGATTTCTAATGAGTCACTTGGGAGTATTTAGCCTCATTGATTTAGTGTATTTTCAACTATTTAGAAGTTTAAATTGTATTATCTTATTAGTGGGATTTTCTTTTACTTGATTCCTCATAATCATAGAGGCAAATGAATTTTGTTCAGTTATCTCTTAACAATGCTCAGCATATTCTGAGCCTTGGTTCCACTTACTTTCTACCATGACAAAATGGAGATCAGCCTACTTTCTAGTATATATGTATGTATACACATATATAGTAGTAGTGATTATAAAAGAAAATCAAATGCTTCTATTGAATATAGACATAATACTTAAATTTAAGTAAAAATAGTTATTATTTTTACAATCCTATGGTATGCTCTTGAAAGGCAGAGATGACTCATCGAACTCAACTGATTATCACTTCCCCCTGATTAGAATAGTCAGTGAGATTTTGGCTTCATGCAGATTGAAGCTCGAGTTCACATCAGATTCCTTATTCCTAACCAGAAAAATGGCAAGCCAATATTTTGTAACAATTTCCACTTCCACCAAGCCAACTGCCACCTGCGTACTCTCTTTAGATTTTTCACCATAAACCTTTCATACCCATGATTTTAGTCATAGGTTTAGTTCCCTATCACCCAGGTTGGTAGAAAATGTCAGATAAAGAGCCGGGATCAAATCATTTGGTCCATACTAATTGATAATTTTTTCCCAGATGGTACAGATTTGTTTTGTCAATGTACGTAATTGTATTATAATATCCAGTAATTTGTCAAAAAAGGCTAAGTATTTGGAAACTTGTGATGATGCCCCTGCTATTCAATCACCAAAAATGAACAATCTAAAGAATAAAACATCACCCAATGTCCACACGATCTCTAAGCTTGCTAAGAACAAGGAATGAATAAATGCATCGAACAGATGTCAATGATAGCAGTTTCTGGGTGACTTACTGGTGCAGTAGGCTGCCTTGTCCGATTGCTTTGCAACCAAATGGTCCCAAATAATAAGCATGCACCTAATAGCAAACTTGGACCTATCCTTGGGTCTGATGCCAAATCACTAATATAGATAGAAAATCTTTTCACCTTGCGAATTAAAACCTTCCTAACGGATTGAAAGCCTTGTGATCTCCTTGAATCTGAATCTTCAGGCACAAACTCAGGAGTCATGAATGTCTGCAATATTCACCAAATAAGCACCAATTATATTAGTTCAATAATTTTCAATTACTAATGCTTCATTCATAGTTAAAGCCAGAAAAGAAACTATAGAATAAAAAAATAAGGATATGCAGAGATTAACACACTTAATAAAATATCCCTCAAAATCCGAGAAGGATTTATTTGAAAACATCTAGTCTGCAACATCAATATCAACATAGATGCGTACAATAGAAAAACGAATACTAAGGTTTCAAATTCATATTAAGCAATATTAGGGGATTCAAAATCAGAAATGGAACAAAAATAAGCAGGGCCCAATCAATTGTGTTGGATTTATGGGATGGGAATCTATATACATATAGTAAAAAAGTAAAGAGACAGTCATTGCAGTCTTTACGTCAGATTTCACAATACCAAGAGGCACAGAGGCATTACTGGTGGCGAAAGGTGCGTACGCAAGCAGTAACCAACTAAATTTATAAAGAAAGGCTAATCAAACTCGTGCCATCTTCAGCTTTGTTTTATAAATAACTCTGACAATTGCGGCTGATTAAATATATCATGGTTTAACGCCAGATGGCATAATATTTAATAGCCCATCCAATGTGGAGTCGTAATGGTAGTTAGTTATGTGGCAGCCAAATATCAGCACAAAATCAACTAGGAAGAACAAATGGCAGCAGAAGAAGCTACATTTCTCATGCGGCTTTATTATATAAACTAGATAAGAACCCACACAACACACAGGCTATATAGTTAAGGAAAAGTACTATAAATATTTGAAAATAAAAAAAAAATATTAATGCCCAAAGCCCCAAAATAAGATATCAAATCATTGAGTATAGTAAACAAAATGCATGGGTACAAAAAGTACAGTTACAATAACCATATGATTTGTTTTACAATTTAATATTTGATTCTTATGATGGTTTAGTGTTTGACATAATTACGGAAGAAAGCGTCATTGTTACTTAATTTGCATTTGAACACCAAGATCCAGAATCACATGAGCGAAGTGAGTATATATATATATATCACATACATAAATTCCTGTGTAAAATAATTCAAATAAATTGCACTATATCATTCTAAATTAAAATTTACTTGAAATGAATACCATAATATATGAAAATAAACCATAATTATAAAACTTCTTAATTAAAACTTCAAATGAATACCCTAAAAACAATGTAAGTTAAATTTCAATAATGATTAAAAGGTCAAAGAATGGCTTTAAATTTTGAACCATCAAATTGAACAAAATAAAATTGTATAACATAACAGTAATCTGTAATCATAGTATCACATCATAATACAAAAATAGAAAAAAATAATTTATATTCATTTAAACTATTTAGTTAATGATCACTACCATTGATATCCTCATCGTCATAGCTTGTGTACTTTTCATCTTACTTGGACTCATCAGTGGAGTTCAGTCATACGATTAGAGCCTAATCTAGGCATGTGCTTAGGTGCAGCAGCTGGGATTTTTCTAAGTGCTGCAATTTGTTGCTTGAGCCTTTTTGGCATCTAGGCAGAGTATAGACATTGCCTAGACAACACTAGGTACAATATTTCTGATTCATCAAAGCAGCTAACTTCGAGAGAGGGACGGAGAAGGAGAAGCAAAAAGAAAGGACAATGGGGGAGAGAGAGGAGGATGGGGAATTGGGAAAGAAGAGTTGGAGAGGAGGGATACAAGAGGTAATAATTAATGCATTGCATAAAATCTGATCTACACGTTACAACTCAAGCTTACGTTTAAATCTAGGCCCAAACAATACCCAATCAACACTATTATAATCACCCACTAACACAGGAAGCTAACTACTTAGTACTACTTACTACTTAGTAACATACACTAAATACCACTAACATAATTAAATAAATACTTACTAGACCGCATCAAAAATAGAATAGAACTTGCATGAAGACTTGAAATTTATGATGAAACGAAAAGTAAGACCAAGTTGTCATTAAAGTTTAGTATGCAAAATCGTATGTTTAGTGAGACGAACATTATAAGTTGGCATAGGCAAATGAAAGTTTACCAAATTTAACAGGATATACGCATCAACTAGAGCAAACTGCAAAACACTTATCAGTTTGAGGATTTGAAGTCAAGTATGAGGAAAGCATCTTGTTCAGCTTTTTTTCATCCAAAACAAAGAAATTATCTCCTTTCCAGTTTCCAGTTATTACTTGAATAAACAGCATGCATCTGAAATTATTTTAAAATGCATTTCATCTATTGGATGAAAAGGACTGCGCGCTACACAAATTCCTTATAAAAGAATATCACATCAGAAGAAAGCAGATATCTGGCCAATTCATAAACTACTTGCAACAGAATTACAAAAGGGAATATACTTACAAAGTAAGGAAACTCTCTGGTATCACCACGTTCAATAATATATGATATCCACTGAATTATCTGCAGCAATAATCCACAGAAGAAATACCTCTAGTTAATCATGGCAAATTGTAATAATCAATTAATGTCCTTGTACCCTTATTTCTGTTCCTATTAGTACAACGAAAGGTCTGGATATATTTTAAATGGAGACCACAGATAATTTAGTAAGCATATAACCGAACATTACAATATGAGCTGATATGAAAACATTATGCAAGGCATACTGGCTCATATCATTTGCATTCGGAATTTGTATATTAGAACACTCTTCACAAACCGTGCATGGGAAGAAGCCTTCTGCACTGTTCTCTTTAATAGTTATAAGACATCAATGCAACACATTGATTCATCCATTTCTATTTTAGAAAATAATATTTTTGTTTCTAGAATTACCATCAATGCAAGAAAATTATACTATAAATGAGCGCACCAATATGTCAGTTTAACAAGTTTCTAAAAGAAACAATTATATATGTACACACCTCTGCAACATCCTCAGAACCAAGATATCTAGCTACAAGCTGCGAAGCAATCTTGGAGTCCCCAAGATACCGGTTCCGTAAATGGTTCCACTTATCATTCTTCACATTATCTTCTGTTGAGTTTCTTAGATAACGTATAATCAATATTTGAGGTACATCAATATCATCTTCATTTCTTTGGGGTCCACAACTTTTAGAGTGGTGCTCTGGAGGGATGTAAAACTGGCAAAATTTCTGCACGAAATTGACGAAAATAGTGCCAACATTATCAGATCAAATTATCAGTTAAAAAATTGGAATTATTCCTAATAAGTTAAAAGCGGTCAGTCATTTTCCTTTTGAAAAAAAAAAAGCAACAATTACTCCACATGAAACAAGCCAGAATTGTACGAGGGCTCGATAACTAAGATCAGGTTTTTGACATTTTTACCGGAGCCCAAAACCTGAACCATTTCTAAATATATTGACCCAATTGGGTCAGTTCAGATCCAGTTCAAGGTAGAATTCACAAAATAGATATATAGCTAGATATATATTTAATTTCCTTCAGTTGACTCTGTATGCGTACATAATTATAATATACATATTGACGTGACAAGATATATGATGTTAAATGCTCACCAGCTGAACTTCTCCATCCAACCATGTAAAAGTCAAACGATCGTCTTTCAAAGCAGTAGAAGCTCCCACAGGTTCGGTAATATTTAAATTTCTGGCATAATCTGAATCAGCACCAATCAACAGGATGTCTTGGACCCTGCGTATGGTCTATAATACTTTCAGACAATTGTAATTTATAATCAGATATTCTGAAAACACATGCTTATGACAAAGTGCAGAAACTAAATACCACAAAACTAGATTGCAAAGATCAATTTAAGCTAAGTATCCTAGATTACGTGAGCCTATATAAGAAAGGAAAACCAACCTCACTCATCTGAGTCATTGCTCGGCCTGCACGCCCAACAATGATGAGGCAATACCAAGTTAAAGTCTCACTCCCAGCACGAGAGTAACCATTTGCGTCACAACCTAGCTCCGTAGCAGTTGCACTCCTCAGTTGTGGAAGTTCTGAACACCAAAAGAATCAACACTACTTCATTCTATTTGCATTTTAAACATATTAAATATGAAAGGTTTCGGAAGAATCTTAAAGAGTAACATATATCCTTCAACGTTTTATTTTCTTGTAGTCTTAAGATGGTAAAAGCTTGATAATACTACGTACAAGTACAACAAAAAGTAAAATATTTCACAAAGCATAACCAGAAGAGTTAGAACTTCTGAATATACCATTTTTCTTATAATCCTCCATCATCTTCAGAAACTGTGAACTATCAAATCTTCCTGCAATAGAAGAATCGATTAGAATGCAACTTAATAACCATAAATATATAGATGTCACAACTCAGAAGTCAGAACCAAGGTAGCAACATACCATTGTAAACCATAGGTTTGGAATATATAGATTTCAGAAATACAACAGCGGGTGCTGAATCCACACCAAACCTAATAATGAGGGGAAGGGTCAACTGATTTATTTCGAGAGTAGAGCATTAAAGGCACGGAAGGAAAATTGTTTCTCATAGAGAAGAAGCACAAGATTTGCATCACTAACTGGTTAGGTGACAATCTAGATAGAAACATATTTATATGAATCATCAAAACTCCTGCCGGATATGGCAACATATGACAAGGCCATTTTTTCTGTGTGAGTTGGCACAGGTGCATGTGAACTGAACATTATCTAATTGTATCACACTGAAAGATACAGCCAGAATCATTTGAGCCATGAAACAACTATTTTTGAATCGAACATTCAAACAATATACATAAAGTACAAAAGCCAGAATACAAACGATCACGTTCATACAAATGTAGATATATGTTACTACGTTGGTTGTTATAAAAAATGAAACATCAGGTGCCTACAGTAATAAATAGACTTTTCTGAAGAAAATACATTCGTAGACAATCATGTATGTACATTCACGATACTAGTGTAAGCTTAACCTATATAGCCAGAAACAAAAATCAAAAGAAAGCAATCTCATAAAAGGATGATTATTGATGTATGCGAACTAAAAACATTGACACAACATTTATTCTTTATAACATTTGTAAGCAAATGCTTTTAATATATCTGTTCAATTGCACAAACTACATCAATTTTATCTTAAAACTGCAATATGCAGTATAGAGTGGATTACAAATCTAATATAGATGCTGATTTGATGTTTTCTTCCAGTGAAGTCAGCATTTTACAACAACACAAATGGATGATATGTTTTAACGTATATCTATTCTACGTACATTCTCCCTACGAAGTTGCAATGTGGATGAATCCATAATACCCTAATAGTTTAAGATATGTTTAGTAATTTAACATACAATAAACAAAAATTCATTAATTACCAATATAATATAGATGCTGATTTGATGTTTTCTTCCAGTGAAGTCAGCATTTTAATTTTTTACAACAAAACAAATCGATGATATTTTATAATTGTTAGTGCTTTAGTGTTATCAGGTTAATGGGTTTAGGGTTTAAAGTTTCCTTACCCGTTAACCCTATAACTTATGTGTAAAAGGGTGTTACCCTAAGTTGAATGATCAATTTGCTGGTTCCTTGTTTCAACTTGGTATCAGAGCAGGGGCGATTCTTTGCCGCCGCTGCCGTCGCTGCCGCCGCCTGCTGCTTCGCCGCCGCCGCTTCTTCACTGCCGCCGTTGCTTCCCGCCGCCTTCGCCGCCTTCTTCCTCTCCTTCTTCTTCTCCTCTATACTCTGTAACCTAGAGAAGAGAAGTTCTTGTCGGCGCTAGGGCAGGGGCTCCGTGCGCTTGGCGCGTGCTCTCACCGGCCATGGCATGGCCGCGTGATGCGCCAAGCTCTCCCTTGCCACTTCAATCTTCTTTACGCAAGAAGGATGCTTGAGATCCTTTCGATGAAAAGCTAGGGCTCTATCCGCTTCCATAATCTATGCCCGTTCGAGGTCAACGATGCTACCGGAGTGTTTGTAGGACGAAGCTGCAATTCTAGGGCTCGGGCGGCTGGTTTTTCTAGAAGCCGCAGGCGCTCGTCCTTCTCCACCTCGGACGACTTTCCATCTTGGGCAGCATCTCGCCCAAGTTGAGCCTCCCTCTCGCACGTGGTGAACTCTTCGCGGCATCTTAGAAGCTCTCTACAAACTTTATGTCTGACGCTTCTCCGCGGTTACTTCCGGTGCTTGCCTTTGGCTCATAACTCCAAGGTGACGCTCACTCCTTGATTTGTCACTCAGTTTGGTATTTGGTGTTTTCTTACTGCTGTATTATTATGGATTCTTTGTCCTCTAATATGGATTTCAAACCTGGCACCACTTTTGGGACAAATATTATTAAGTTTGATGGTACAAACTTTCAGTTATGGTCTCAATCAGTTCACCTTTTTCTGGGATCTCATGGAAAGGAGCATCATCTCACTCAGTCTGCTCCTCTTCCTACTGATCCTACTTATGATTCGTGGCGTCGATCGGATATGGCTGTCCTGAATTTATTACTTCATAGCATGGACACCAAGGTTGCATCTACTATTATGTATCAGAAAACCACCAAGTCTGCTTGGGAATTTCTAACCGGCACTTATGCCTCCAGACAGAATCTAAGTCATGTTCTCCGTCTCTATGAAGAAATTATCAATCTACAACAGGAAGATCGATCCTTCCAGGAAACTGATGCCTTGTTACAAAGAAAGTGGGACGAACTCTGTCAGTATCATCCTGCCTCATCCGACATTGAGGTTACTCTCCAACAGCGGCAAGAATTTCTGGTGGCCAAATATTTATCTTGCCTCAATCCTAAATATTCAGCATTGGGTTCTCAGCTGTTATTGGACTCTACGATCACCACTCTTTAGGGAGCCTTCTCTCGCCTTTTACGTGTGACGACTATTTCACCGACCCAGGACACACCGAGTGCTCTTGCATCCTCTCCCGTTCCCCATTCTTTCGGCCGCGGGCGTGTTCATGGACGGGGACGCGGACGTGGCCGTGGTTGTAATCTTCCGCCCTGCACGCACTGTGGTCGCACAAATCATACTCCAGACAAGTGTTGGCAGAAGTTTGGGCTTCCCTCTACTCGGGCTGCTTCTGTGTCCGACGCGCCCCCTTCTCATGCGGTTTCAGTTCCTGCAGCTCTCCCTGCCACATCCGCTACTGACACTGTTACTATCTCGGCAGCCGAGTATGCTCGCTTCCTCCAGTCCACATCCGAGTCTACTGCGGGGCCATCCACCTTCATAGCTTCTTCCAGTCACGCTTCCGGTATAGCTACTCTTGCTTCTTATGATTCTACTTGGATAGTTGATTCTGGTGCGTCATCTCACATGACAGGTAATCGTAGTCTTTTCACTTCCCTTTCCACAGGGGGTGTTTATTCCCCGGTAGCGATTGCCGACGGCTCCTTAGTGCCCGTCATGGGAATCGAAACTGTTCCTTTTTCTTCCACTATACTTCTCTCCCATGTGTTATACATTCCTTCTTTTCCTGTAAATCTTTTTTCAGTTCGTGCCTTTACTGCGCATTGCAATTGTAGTGTCACATTCTTACCCTCTCACTGTTTGTTTCAGGACCTCCGAACGAAGCAGACGATTGGTGGGGGGCCTAGGCGGGGCGGTGTCTACACTCTTGTCCCATCTGCTGTACCTCAGGCTCTCTCTTCTACTCTGGCACTACCGTCTTGGACATCCTTCTGCTGCGCGTCTTCAACATGTTCTCTCCCTACCGTCAAGGCCATCTTTTCGTTGTGATGCTTGTGAACTGGGTAAACATCATCGGACCTCCTTGCCATCTACTTCCACCTCTCGCAGTCTCCACCCGTTTCATCTTGTTCACTCCGACATCTGGGGTCCGAGTCCTATTCCTGGCCGTGATGGCCACAGATACTTTGTTACTTTTATAGACGATTTCTCTTGGGTTTGTTGGTGTTATGTATTGCCTAAGAGGTCTGAACTTTTTGATGTATTTTGCAACTTTTGTGCTGAAATTAAAACTCAGTTTGGTGTTCCTGTTAAAATTTTGCGCTCTGATAATGCATTGGAATACACTAGCACTTTTTTTCAGTCTTTTTGTTGTTCCCATGGCATAATACATCAAACTACTTGTAGTTATACTTCTTCCCAAAATGGTGTTGCTGAGCGTAAGAACCGTCATCTTCTCGAGGTGGCCCGTACCTTATTATTTCACATGAAGGTACCTCGGTCTTATTGGGCTGATGCGGTTCTGACTGCTTCGTTTCTGATTAATCGCGTTTCTACTCCGGTTTTAAATGGGCGTTCCCCCTTCTCTCTTTTATTTCCAACACAAACTCCTTTTTCTCTCCCTCTTCGGGTGTTTGGGTGTTTGTGTTATGTCCATGCTCTTGGCCCGGGAGTTGACAAGTTAAGCCCGCGTGCTACCCGTTGTGTTTTTCTTGGGTATTCTCGGACTCAGAAGGGATATCGTTGTTTTGATCCCTCCAGTGGTCGCCTCTTTACCAGCATCGATGTTACCTTTGATGAGTCTCGCCCTTTTTTCTCTTCTGCTACGCCCCTTGTTCCTTCCTCTTCTTCCTCTTCCGGTCTTCTTCCTGTTCCTGTTATCCTTCCAGCTTCACCTCCGGTTTCTGCTTCCTCTTCTCCCGATCCTTCTGTTGGTACCTTGCAAGTTTATCACCAACGCCCCCGGCCTCCTCCTATCGCGCCTTCTTCGTCGGCGGTTCCTGATGATAGCCTCCCTATTGCTCTGCGTAAAGGCAAGCGCCATACTTCTCATTACCCTGTTTCTCATTATGTTTCTTACGATCACTTGTCACCTTCTTTTCGTGCTTTTTCTGTTGCCTTGTCCTCGGTCTCGTTGCCTACATCTCCCTTGCAGGCTATGTCGTTACCTCACTGGAAGCAGGCTATGGATGCTGAGATGACTGTCCTACAGGCTCGACACACCTGGTCCTTGGTTCCTCTCCCACCTGGTGCTCGGGTTGTACCATGCCGCTGGGTTTTCGCCGTCAAATTTAACTCTGATGGTTCTATAGCTCGCCACAAAGCTCGTTTAGTTGCGAAGGGCTTCTCTCAAATTCATGGCCTGGATTATCATGATACCTTCTCTCCAGTGGCGCGTCTCAACTCTGTCCGCACCTTGTTCTCCCTTGCTGTCAATGGTCAGTGGTCTCTTCATCAGATGGATGTAACCAGTGCCTTTCTTTATGGGGATTTAACTGAAGAAGTCTTTATGGAGCAACCTCCTGGCTATGTTGCACAGGGGGAGATGGTGTGCAAATTACATAAATCAATCTATGGCCTCAAGCAAAGTCCGAGAGCATGGTTTCATAAACTCTCACAGATAATGACCTCATTTGGGTTTCGTCATAGTCAAGCTGATCACTCTATTTTTATTCGTCGTTCAAAGAGTGGTGTCACTATTTTGGCATTTTATGTCGACGACATGCTTCTTACAGGTGATGATCGACAGGGAATTGAGGAAACCAAGAATCACTTACAGTCCCATTTTTCGATTAAGAATTTAGGGACACCAAAATACTTTTTGGGCATTGAAGTCGCATATCAGCGTGATTGTGTGTTTCTGTCACAAAGGAAATATGTCTTAGATCTTCTGGATGAGATTGGTATGAGTGACTACAAGCCAGTTGATTCTCCCTTAATTCCAAACCAGAAGTATAGTGATAACGAGGAGTCTGAATACATTGATGCAACTCAGTATCGTCGCTTAGTTGGCAAACTTAACTATCTCACTGTTACAAGACCCGACATTTCTCATGCTGTGGGAATCATTAGTCAATTTATGCAAAAACCCAAGCAGTGTCACTGGGACGCAGCTACTCGTGTGGTTCAGTATATCAAAGGTGCTCCTGGTCAAGGATTGAAGTATTGGAAAAATGGGCACACTCAAATTGAGGCTTATTCTGACGCTGATTATGCTGGCAATATTGATGATAGAAAATCTGTTTCTGGTTACTGCACCTACTTGGGTGGTAACTTGGTCACATGGCGAAGCAAGAAACAAAGTGTTGTGGCAAGATCAAGTTGCGAAGCAGAATATAGAGCCATGGCTCAAACTGTTTGTGAAATGCTTTGGGTAAGAAATTTCTTGCAAGAATGTGGGATAAATTGTCCTAGCCCAATGAACATGTTCTGCGATAATCAGGCTGCTATTTTTATTGCCAATAATCCAGTTTTCCATGAACGAACTAAGCACATAGAGGTGGATTGCCATTTCATCAAGGAAGCTATCAATAACAAACTTGTTACTACTCCATATCTGAAATCCAAAGACCAGATTGCCGATATTTTCACCAAGGCTTTGGGATCAACTAGACTTAAGAATTTGTGTAACAAGCTGGGTCTAATCAATATCTTCTCTCCAGCTTGAGGGGGAGTGTTAGTGCTTTGTTAGTGCTTTAGTGTTATTAGGTTAATGGGTTTAGGGTTTAAAGTTTCCTTACCCGTTAACCCTATAACTTATGTGTAAAAGGGTGTTACCCTAAGTTGAATGATCAATTTGCTGGTTCCTTGTTTCAACTATAATGTATATCTATTCTACGTACATATCCCTATGTAGCCGCAATATGGATGAATCCATAATAGCCTTATAGTTTAAAATATAGTTTAGTAATTTAACATACAATAAACAAAAAATCATTAACTTACGTTAACAAATAAATTGACTTTTATTAGAAATGCATACTAATACATAGTACACATTAAATGAATCATCCATAAACTATACACCAAATTTGATTTATGACTTCAAATAAAATTTTGTATGATTTGGATCCCTAAAATATTGATAAGCTTTGATCAAATCCTTCATTTAAATCTTTTACAAAATTATGAGGTGGCTATTGAGCCCTAATGGATAACTCCTCTTCCTCACATTCCGCTTCCTCCATCCTCCAATTTTTCTTCCTCCTTTTTCTCTTACATGGAAAACATATCATTGTTTTTTTCAAAGTAAAATATTTAACCTAACATATATATTAGCTAGCCTAGGATTTTATTAGAAAATATTTTTTACTAAGGATTTGCTTAAAAGTTTAGGGAATTAAATCATAAAATTTTAGTTGAAGGACCTGCATCAAATTGGATATATAGTCTAGGAAGAATGTATATAATTTACCCCTATTATATACTAGAGTATTTATAGACAAGATAGAAAAAGGAAACCATTAGGGGTATCTATAGGCAGAATAAGTATAAAATAACCAAGTAGAAGTGTAATAATGGGAGTTACGAGAACAAAAATAGTATACTCTAGAGACTATATAGTAGTGGTGAATAAGATGATAGTAAACTACATTAAGCTAAATGTCGAAATGCATATAGTTTAGAGACAATATGTATAATTTACCCCAATTATATACTAACAGAATTCATATATGAACTCATGATTTTGGGAACTGGTCATACCAGATGGTATGCTCAATATGTACTAGTTTGACATATGACTAGTCCATTGCTAATGTGACTAGTACACGGTTTATAATATTGGTCTATATCAAACAATATGGCCAATATATACTAATCGGAGATGTCACTAGCACATTATTCACAATACCTGTTTATACCGGGACATATGCTGGTACATATAGGTCCTACCGATTAGCTAAAAAAAGAAATTTATAAAATTTAGGTGGACTAATCAATGATAATTATAAAAAATGAAAAAGATTGTTGAGATTGGTGAATGAGAGCTCTCTATAAGCTCTTATTCTCCTCCTATTTCACTCACACTTCTATCAATACATTTTGTTCTCTACAACTCTCTAATACTCTCTTAAATTCTTTGATCTTTCTTTTCTTACTCAAAATATTTTTAATTAGAATTACATGGCCCCTAAAAGCTAGAATGTTGATCTCACTAGGTATCATACATGAAACATACTAAGAAATCATTATAATTGGCAATGTATTCATTGCAACATCTTACAGCAAATATCTTAATATTTTCAAATGCACAAAGGAGCCTAATTGGATTCGTAAAATAATTCGAGAAAATCTTGAGTCGTTTCACATTGAAAAGCAACCACTGTCAGAACTGTAAGGAATTCAACCAGCACACAACGGGCCCCACATTATTTGATGGAGATGAATCCCCAAAGCATCTTAAGATAAAGGTTGTCATTAGAGCTTTGAGAGCTCAATATACCTTCGAGAAGAGCATTCAATTGGCATTTGTGTGCTCCGTGAAACAACCTCAATTTGAGTTTGGTAGGAAAAGTGACACTAATACCAAAGTGTGACAGATCTACTTTAGCTGCTATGTGCCAAGGGACTAGAAGCCGCATAGCCCATACAAGTCGATATGGGATCGTCAGCTTCTTTGGACTAGATCGACAAACTGGTGTGACTACTTCTAATATTTAACCTAGAGCATTTTCATTCTAATTAAGCAACCTCAAATAGTCAATGCTTACACAAAATAAAAAAAGTATGACATTGGTTATTCTATTTTAAAATGATTTTATTTTAAGAGGATTCCTACCCCTGTGGCAATGGAGCTTCTATGTGTTGTTCCCAGAAAAGTTGATATTGGAGAATAAGCCAATGATAGAGAAAATATTTCATATGATTCATGAATGCATAAAACATATTACCTCAATAATAAGTAATAAGGCTGCTCTATACGTCAATATCACCCAACTATAACCAAATGGCATAAAAACTCGGCCTCATTTTTTTTATTCAACTTTTTACTTATTTTATTAGTATAAATGTTAACTATATTTTCTTTTCGTCTTTTAGCTTACTATTTACATCCATCATACCAATATTAGTATAATTTGGGAACACGGCAAGATTTGTTAACGGCGCTACGAAATGTGATACTCCTCCTAGAACTACATAAAGTAGTTCAATTAGAGAAAGTCGGATATTTAGAGAAGGAGAAATGATATTAAGAGATCCTATTGCTTCATATTTATGCTACAAGATTGACCTGAGTAATGTAATTTATATCATAACCATTATGAGCTAGATTATCTTATTATATTACAATTTAGAATTAAAGCTCCAAATGTAACAATCCTCTCACAATATGTGTCATCAAGTGATGCAAACGTAATTAATAGACCTTAACCTGATTTATACAAAGGTATGAAACAGACTATCATGTTATTGGTTCGAAAAATTAGTATATATGCACTATAATATGCAACTCTGACTTATGATTCTACAAAAGGAAAAAAGACAAAGTTAGCTGTTGTATTGAATCCTTTTGATACTTCATTTGTTCATGATGATGCTGACTTGATGATGGATTGATGGTAAGCTATAGAAAATTAAGATATAACTACGAATGAGCCTTGGTGATCCAACTCGCCTCTCTTAATATATTATTAAACTCATGAGAAACAAGCGATGAATATGACCAAGAGACTGAAACACAAAGAGATGATGACACAAGTATCCATTGAAATGAGATGCTAATGCGACTAAGTCAAGTCCAATTATCACGCCAACGATACAGCCAACAACGAGCTCAACCATTAAGTCAAGAAAAAAGTGTTTGACAACTAAAAATGGAAAATCTTCGATAAATCTACTATCTATAATTGATGAGCAAGAAAATAGAGAGTCCACAAAAAAATCTTCTCCTTCATATACAAGTCTACATTGGGAGATATGAAATGACTCGAGCAACATAAACAACAGCACAAGCATAGATGATGGGGGTGCTAATGGTAGTGATCATGTGATATAACAATCATAAATTTATAAAAAAAAAAACTACATGCATGTCACACAAGACAAGCACATATAGACATAACAATCATGGACTTATAAACAAAACTACATTCATGCCACACTAGATCAAGACAATGACATCCCCTTGAGTAGACTTACAGGCGGTCCAGCACAATAATATAAGGGGAGAGGCAAGGGTCCAACTCCAACAAAGCAAATAACTCAAGCTTTAGAAGACTATAAAAAAATGAGATCCCCTCTACCATCAGAGTTATAAAGTGGCTCGTCGTAGTCGCAGCTGACTTATGAAGGATACAATTTGGAAGGAGCTCACATGTATCTATATCTCGTTTCAATTCTGGTGTCAATCCCAATCCTAGTTGCAATAATGTCTATCCCAAGGTTCGTAAACCGGTCCGACGACTTGGTCCGGTGAACCGCCAGACCAATACAATACCGTACCATATATATCGGACGGCAGCAGGCAAGCAGCGGCAGCGGAAAGCTTCGATTGAAGTTTCTAGCAGCGTCTGAAGCTTCGCGGCGCCAATCAAAGCTTCCGCCGCGGCCCACTGCCGCCCCGCTGCCTCCCTCCACCGTTTACCCTGGAGCCCTGCTCCGATGGCCGTTCCGGGTCCGATTGCTATCCTGATCGGTACAGTACAAACCGTACGGTACAGTATGATTTTTAAATCCTTGCTCTATCCTAGAGGAGGTAGTAACTCATGCAAGTTTAATGACCATGTAGACTTCAACATAATAGTATCACATATCTTGAGATAATTTTTAAATGTGAGGCTACAAAACTTCGGAATATACTAAAGTCAATCAAAGCTTCCGCCGCGGCCCACTGCCGCCCTGCTGCCTCCCTCCACCGTTTACCCTGGAGCCCTGCTCCGATGGCCGTTTTGGGTCCGATCGCTGTCCTGACCGGTACAGTACAAACCGTATGGTACAATATGATTTTTAAATCCTTGGTCTATCCTAGAGGAGGTAGTAACTCATGCAAGTTTAATGACCATGTAGACTTCAACATAATAGTATCACATGTCTTGAGATAATTTTTAAATGTGAGGCTACAAAACTTCAGAATATACTAAAGTCACATACGGTCGGTGGTATATTCAGGCAATTGTCATTTGTTTTGGATGTAGACCAAGGTATGTATTAAAAATTTCTCATATTACATATCTTATTCATCTATTATTTAATATGCATAGAAGTATAGTATCTAGTAGTGAATCAAAGGTAGATCTTCCAATATCACCATTGCGTATGCAAAGCTAACCAAGGTACATAATGGCAGATATATCGAGAGGTAATTAGACTATTAATCAGAGCAAAACCAAAAGACCATAAGATATATCTAGATATGTTGGAATCAAGCTCATGAAATCATAATAAATAAATTGGCTATTTCCTAATAGATTATGCTTTTAGACTAATCTAGCATCTAAAGCAATCTTAATAAGGTAGTAATGCATTAATTACAATTTTGAAAGCATAATACTATTTTATTTTCGTCTATTTCTCTAAATATTCTTCCACTATCTCGCTATTATGTAGGTTCATGGTCATTTATACTAATGCTTAGTGCAAATAGAGGTGGCCAAACATGCGTAGCCCAAGCCCACTTTCAACAAGCCACCCCAAAAGTCACATTGTGCACAACATATTGACAAGTAATTTGTCCAAAGCACAACACAACCAATTTTCTATTCGACCTAGGACAGCCCATGATTTGTCTAAAATGTCTCTTATCCATGGTTTGAATATTGGCTAGCCCACTCTTGGTATGGCTGGCCCTAATTGGCTCATATTTACCTAGGTAGCCTACATGCCAATGGGCAGTCCACAAGCCAAATTTTTTATTAAATATACTCATCAATAGAAAATTATTAACAATATTAAAATATATAAAATAACTTTTACGTATTTAAAAATAAAAAATAGGTTATAATGTCATGTAATGTTAATCACATCAGTCATGCCATGTTTACCAATGGGTCGTGTCATGCATAGCAGTCATGTTGGGGCTTGCAATGTCATGCTTGGCAGAGAATCATGGCTGGTGTCAGTGCCCAGTTTGGTTTGCATGCCCAACTAGTTTAGCCCAACCCATATCATATATGGGTCACAAGCCACTTGCAAATTGTTGACCAATCAATGGAACGTAGTAGGCATAATCCAATGTATAGTAGAAATACTTAAAAAGAATATATGGTAAAATATTCAACTTGTGAACATGGGTGAGAGGATAGTAAAGTATAAATTTGATGATACCAAGTTGAGAAATATTCTAATTTATTATATGGTAGAAATACTTAAAAGAATATATAATTACCATGAATATTAAACAAAGAAACTACCCAATAGTCTTTCCATGGTAATTACCTATGGTGGAAAACACGAGTAGAAGCAACTCTTAAATGTAAAAGCTCAACAATTTCATTTCTGGTCCTACTTTCTGTCTTACAATCTAGTGTTTTATGTTAATCAGCAGGATTAAGTCATAAATTAATCAATTTTTTCTATAAGAATCAGCATAAGAAATTTCAAACTCCATGATTTGAAATTTGTTTTATGTCATCCAGCTGTATCCAGTATTTTCTGGTCAAAAAGTGAGAGACAACCAACTCATATCCTTCATATGATGCCAGTGTGAATGTGTGATAACTGCATCAATGAGAATTATAAACCTACTCCATGGTCATCCGTCATAATCTTCATAAAAAGACAAAAACGTTTTGGTTTCAGGATAATCTAAGCAATCAATTACAATGATAATCCTTAAGATCTACTAATCCCAGAGTACATATATTCAGCGGCACATCTAGACACATTCTTATAGGATACTATTCACAATGAAGAGGAGAGTAATCAATAGCAATGGACATACATGTTCAAGCACAGGCAGAATATATATTTGAATAATAGATTTTATCCTTTGTCTTTCAAAAAGAGACTTACATGTTCAGCCAAAAGGAGGAGTCCCTTTCTGTCCACAAAACAAATGCAAAAGATGCTTCGGAAGAATAATCTCTTGCAGCTTGGCGTAGAAATGGAGCTGCACGTTCTCCAGTTTTCGAGAAGCAAATGACTTTAACCTGTGGGATCATATGTAGTAAAATAGATAAATGGTTTTATGCAGTATGCTCTTTGACAAGCGATTGCAGGTTTATTTCTTTAACTTTTTGGTGTTTCATACTTTCATGATATACAAAGAACAACCTATGGAGCTAAATGTTAAAAGCGATAAATTTAGCGATTTTCCTTCTATTTCATCATTTACTTGGGTGAATGTCTGTTGGTTAATTGTTTATCAATATTATGAAAATTGGCATCAACATGTTGGGCTTTACCATAGTAGGTATTTACATACAAATAATTAACAATAGGTTAGCGGATTAGTAAAAGCACACAAACAAATATTTGATGATACAATATCAAGCAGTGCATGATGAATGTAAGTATTATCTCAAAGAAGTATATAACAAAAAAAAGATTTAAACAAGAAACAAAGATCATTTAGGCCCTGTTCCAGATAGCTACAGCTCCACCTACTTTTAAATCATTTTTGGCTACAGCAAAAGAAACAAGCAGGAAGTGTGGATGAGAGATTTTCACTGATTAGACGCTTTCCAGAGAGAGTACTATTGACATTGTTGGTAAGATGAAGAGAATTAAGAGATCAAAGATCTTCAAAAAGGTCGGGGGTTTATTGCCTAAAACCTAATGTTTTCAAGGTAAATTAAAAAAAATGTTTATGATTCTTTTACACACAAATGGTATATGATGAAATAGCGGGGTTTATTTGAAATGGTTTTTCCAAGGGGGAGTCAGCCCTACTACATGGACACTTCTTTGGTGAAATTTTTACGAGCTTTGCCTTAATGCCCAACGATTGTTTTCAAATGGCTACGAAGAGATTATACTTGAGTGTTCTGCATGTCCCAAACAAGACTTCAATAAATGACTAATTTTGAGGTGAGAACTTTACATTTTCTGATGTTGGTATTAATCAGTATTTAAAATTGTGGAGGACACTAGAGCGCTATGGATGGCAACACAAGGCTATGATCATACTTTCTCAGGTAGAGACGAGAAGGTTCAACATCATAGGTGAAAAGGAGTGGCCATGGATGGCAGAAGAGAGGCAAATACGTGATCTTCCTCCTTAAATCTAACAGTTCAAGATAATAATTAACTTACATTTTATAACGGTACTGATTCACTTGGAAAGTTTTAGCACTCACTAAGTAGGATTGGGGAGATCAAAGTACTGATAATGCTTTAACAGAAGGCATGAGGAGTTTCACTGATGACAAGAGAAACAAGTAACAGAGACAATGTAAAAAATGTGCATATATATACATGTCTTTACCGTGGTATACACAGCCAATTTTGAAGCTCAAGTAAATAATATTTTCAAGATAAACAAGTAAATTTGAAGCCACAACATAAAACGTGGAACTTTTTTGTTACAGGCAATACTTTCAAGCTTCAATCACTAATATAACAGAATGTTAAAATCTAAAAGACAACAAACAAATGCTACACTAACAAAAGCAATATCATAATGTATCTTCTCTGGAATTAAGCTGTGATATGATCTATATAGTAACGAAGAAAAACAAGAAGAAAAAAAATAGGATAGTGATAACATGAGCAAGCAGCAGCAAGTAGTTAGTACCTTATGACGACCACTTGTAGCAATGAACTTTGCCTGAAAGTTGCAAAATAGCACCATATTATACTAGATTATCGTTAACAAACAAAGGAATAAAGCATAATATTAAAACTAAGTAATCAGTCAATTTTCACTGGGGACTGATCCAATTGATGCATGATATAAAAATTGCAATATCAAATGAAGCAATGTTCAGGGAACAAGATGCATGCTTATATCACATTCAAGTGCAAAAACAGAGAACAAAGTGTAAGTGCATAGGGATGTAACCACACCCAAAATGTCGCAGATGGGAGGAGGTTGTTGCCTTTTTGCACCCTATGGTGGGCAGTCATTTGAATTTGGTAAGCCATCAGTGTGATTCTTTGAGATGCCCACAGCACGCCCATATTTGTTAGGGCTGTGAGAGTATGACGGTTGAAAGTGTTTGAACTTAATTTTGTGGAAAAAATTTAGACTCCTTTAAAAAAAATAGGCACAAAAGCTAGGAAGCAGGTGCACTGTCTATTGCAGTCTTTGCCATAGAGTTGCGAATTGCCTCAATCTCGGATCACCATGTGGTTAAAGAGAAGAATAAGATGGCAGATAGATCTTAAGTTTTGTACACAGAAGAGTATTTGTAGAGTCTAAATTGAGGGGAAAAGACCTATTTATGTAATTCAGTTAGTTTCCAGTAAATAATGAGCATGAGCATGTTGTTTTCGAAGATTTGGATGCAAGAGGGCACCAACTATGAGGTCATGTCATCCAACCAAGTATTTGATGGTAAAGTCCTAGCCCTATAGCTTGTTAAGCCAATGATGTTGAGGTGGTAGGTCCCAATAAATGATTCCTAGAACGCAGAGTCATTTGACCCCAATCAAGGTTCCTAAAACCAGTCCGATGACTCGGTCCGGTGAGCCACCAGACCAGTACTGGTACCGTACCATTAGTACCAGACGATAGCAGGCGACAGTAGTAGGCGAGCAGCGGGCGACAACGGCGATAGTAGGCGAGCTTCAATTGAAGCTTCCATGCCCCAGAAGTGACTGAAGCTTCCGCCACCCGAAGCTTCAGCCGCCACAACTGTCGTTAGTCTCCCTCTGCTGCTGCCCGCTGCCGTTCCACCAGGAGCCGTGCTCCGACGCCTGTGCCAAAACCGCTTGCTCGCCGAACCGGTTCTGTAACCGGTGCGGAATGATTTTCAATTCCTTGACCTCAATATGAAATTGAATCTCATCAAAAGAAAGTAGAATTAGAGGATATTTTGTACCCTCTAACTTAAGTAAAATGATAATACAAACTTTGCTGCCTTGCAACTACTTATGGTTGGTCATAGCAACAAAGATATGTTGACCTGAGTCAACTTTGAGTTGTATTCAATTCACCTGCTTGGACACTCATTACATTTGTGTGTTCTTGAGTCTTGAGTTGATAGATACTCGTTCAAAGACAAACCCTATGACGCTTGCTAGTTACAACCATAGCATGAAAACTTTGTTCATTATGGGCAGTACACGCTAATTGATATTTTCATATATTGATCTAACAGTGGAACAGTATAGTATCGACCAGTGCTTAAAATCATGGTTACAAACATATTGATTGTTGGATGTCATGGAAGTCATCAAGAGATATCAAGTGTCTCTCTCCTTAATAGCCTTATTGTGGGTATGATTTGCATACTCATATTTGTGTCAATATCATGGAGGAAGAGCCACGTACATACTAGCAAAGTTTTAAATTCTCTGATTGTGGAATTCATCAGCTCTCTTTGGAAGTTGCGCTCCTGGCCCTATTCACCTTTGTATAGCTCGAGTAATGGAGGTTTCTATCATCGTCAGGCTTGATCAGGCTTGATCAGCTCTCTTTGACCTATATTTACTAGCGAACCCTGTTCTTCGATATATACCTATATTTACTAGCCTCCACCGGAGGTCGAGAAATGCTTGAGAACAGACCCTGCACATTTGGAGCAGCAAAATCTTTCAGAGTTCTGTTGTTGTTTGCCATCGTCAGATCAATAGGAATAGGTTCAGTTCTCCTCGATTTCTCTTTATCGCTCAATTCCTTTAGTCTTCTTCTTTGATGGAATGTCCTTTCGATTTCCTGATCAAGGTCATACAAATCTTCTAATCCACCTTATCGTAAACTTCTACGCATATGACAGTTAAGCTCAATAAACAAAGTTAGAGAGAAAAACTAAATTACAATAACAAAAAAACAAAACAAAGAAAAAAAAACAAAAGCAATAACAAACAGCAATAACAAAAAGCAATACGTCTAGTCTACCAATTCTTTAATCACTTTGATATTGATGTCTGTCCCCGGCAACGGCACCAAAACTTGATGTATTCTTGTACCACCTAACCGTAAGCGTAACAGTTTATCGTAGTAGTACTTAAGAGTCGATCTCATATGGACAGTGATCAAGTATCAAGCGACTATATATCAATAGCTAGACAACCTATTGAGTGTTTCGGGTTTGCTGAAAGTAAATCAACTAAATGTAAAATGCAACTGAATTTAGCAAGAGAAAGTTCTGGATAGAAAAATAAGGTTTAGAGACATCAGAACTTCGGGTTCATCTTGTTGATGAATCTTAAATTCAAACAGGATAAAATCATAACAATGCAATTTTAGAGTATTCAAGTAGAAATCCAATGATATATATTACCCTCTTTCGACGACATAGTCCAGAATAAATCTAAATGGGCATCCTACTTTTGTGGCTAACCGGATCTAGATTGATCTAATGGGTTCAGAGATATCATAAAGTTCCTCACACAAATGCTGCCCTAATTCTTGACAGCTCAAAGCATGTTTGATCCAGCAAATCTAGTGTCGCAATTCTCCTTTTGGTCCATCTTACGGTGCTCAAAAAAAGTAATTGCATGATCAAGACAATACTAGCAGTAAAACAGCACAGATCAAATAAACATAACATAAAATTACATTTGCTATAAGAAAATAAGGTCGAATAGAAGATACACAAAACTCAGCTACACCCTCATTTCGATAAAGAAGATTACGCTATCATAGCGTCGATTCGATACAAATCTCTAAGAGAATGAAAAAACAAAGAGAAGATTGAAGAAGATTGAAGAGAGAAAGAAGCAAACTCTTTAATGAAGGGCAACAACTATCCTTCTTCAAACTTTCTAGAGTGGCCCACCAAGATCTTCTTCTCCCCTTTGCTTTCGACTAGAATCTCCACCTCTCACCAAAACTCCTCTTTGCAACGCGAATTTCACCCCTTAAATAGAGTCGAAAATTCTTTTAAGTTCATGCATTGATAGCCCTTTAAATGCTCGTCATATAGACTCCAAGAACGCCTGATTTGGAGTTAAGACGAGAGAGTTATGGCTCATTTAATGCAGATGACTCAATGATTACGTGTGTAATAGGAATTACAGCCGTAATCGTAATGCTTTCATTGCAGTTCTTTAAATTTGGAAACGCTCATATAAATATGGCTCATTTAATTCTCGTCGTTTTGACTCTAAAAACGTCAAAATCGGAGTTAAAACAAGAGAGTTATGGCCATTAAAGTTTGACGGCTAGTAATAAATTCTGGCGGCTCGAGATTACGGACGTAATGCAGATTATGGCCATGCCCGTAATCTTGGTGTAGAAGTCTAATCTATCTGAAAATTTGCGGGTGAGCAGTATGACCTTGGCTTGAATTATGGCCATAGTTGTAACGTCAAAAATCGCTGTTTAGATGATTATGGCCATGATGAATTATGGTCGTGCTCTTAATTCTCTTGTCAATATTTTTGTCATCTGAAAAGTTGTTGTCGAGAAGGTTATGAGCATGACTTCAAATTATGGTTGTGCTTGTAAAAATAGATTCATCGTGTAGCTAATGAGAGAATTACGATCATGATGAAGATTATAGCCTCAGTTGTAATTCTTGAAATTAATCCTATTTGAAGCCAAACTTCTTGTCAAGATTTCTGATTCACTTGGAGATGTAAATGTACTTTCATATAGCTCTAAAAGTGAGTAAATTGTCTTGTATTCAAACAAACATGACAAGTAGTGAAACTTTTAAAGAAAGCCAATGAAATAAGCCGGAAATGGATGTAAAAACATGATAATAAGTCTCGATTCACTAGTAAATATAGGTCAAAAAGATTATATAAATACGAGACATCAAATTCTCCCAGACTTAGATCATTGTTTGTCCTTAAGCATAAAAGAGCAGATAAGAGTGGTAGTAAAAGAAGGATGAAGTCAGTTTAAGCTTGTAGAACATTGTTTCCTGGGAAGATACCATTATGAACAAACCTCAGCAAGTCAGGGGATTCAAGGTAATCATCTATCTTTAAGATAAAGGTATGAAGATCCAAAAACCAAAGTCATATGAGGCTTATCTTCACGAAATGTAATAATCTCATGTTTGGTAAATGCACTATGTTCAATGGCTAAAGCCAAAGATATAAGTTGGAAAAAAAAACCAATGCACTCTTTATTTTTGTGTTATTTGCATCCTCTCTCTTTTCTCCTTTTTTTTTCTTTTGTTTTGACTTCAACTCATGTCTTCGGTACCACTGCCACTTTTTCGCAGTGTCAAGTAAAAGAGTCTTATTATTTTTATTTTTTTATTTTTTTTTTATTTTAAGAGAAGATAACAACAATCAAATAAGTGCATTGATCATAACCAACAAGTAGTAAGGTGAATCAAATAGATAGAGGTACGTACTTTCACATGGAGTTTATAAAGCTACCTTAAAAACAAAAACCTCAATCAAAAATCGGATATATCACTCCACGTCCTTTTTTCATCATATAAGATAATCATATGAATTACCTAACTTTGAACTAAGATTTAGAACATAATAATAATATCCCAAGAAGTCAATATAAAACATAAATCTATCATGATTTCCATTTGAAATCAAAATAATATCACCATTTATGATCAGTATATTATCAGCATTTTAAAAATCAGAAAATGTAATTCAAGTATCGAAACCAAGGGTGTAACAAACATAATAATATAAAAAGTATCAACATACCATTAACATAACAAACACACCAACAGCATAGGAGATATATCAATAAAACACAAATACTTATCATAAATTATATCCTAAACACACCAACAAAACATAAGTATTGTAGCTAACCAATAAGTCAAGTTGAAAGTTACCACAAAACATCAAAAGTTTTAAAGTTTTGAAAATTCACCTACTATCTCTAACTTAAATTATGCATAGTTCCATATGCATCGCATATGAAAAGCTCAAAATTTAGAGATATGAGTTAAGACACTCACTAGATCAGTCGAACTCATTAGAGCTCATCTCAGCGCCCTTCTCCTATGCATCGTCTTCGTCATCATCACCATCCCTGCAGATCTCTGGCTCTTTATTCTCATCGGGTATTAGTGTGGCATTCAGATCACTAAAAAAGGTCTATAGAGAAGTTATAAACTTCCTCCGGCGGTCTTGTTCAGCAACCATCTTTGCTATCATAGAGCCCTGGTTGGTTAGTTTTTGGCAAATCACATGTTGCTCTTCCTCGAGATGTGAGAACATTTATTAGAGATACTCTCCTTGGCATTATTGTTCATCAAGTATTTGTTTCACAAGGGATACTACATTGGAGGAAGATGAGGAATACTAACCAGTGAAAGAGAAAAATCCACCCGAGGATGATGGTAGTATAGAACTCAACAGTATTAGTGGTAGAAGTAGTGATGGGCCGAATCTTCCAGTTGTTCTTATCTTTGACTGTGGTGCGCTTTGGCAAGGCAAAGACATCGGCTTGATACCATCTTTGAAGAAGAGGAAGTAGGAATCTCCGCGCTTGATTATCAATCTCATAGAGATGCAAGAGTCGAGATCCAAGCATGAGCTACCGGTAGCAATCTTCATCCCACTAGGATCAATGCCTAAGGCAAGTGCAATGAAGGTAACCAGTCCTTCCATGACAATCTGGCCTTTATGCGCCCTTGTGATCTTCAGCATTTGCTTCACCATGAAGTATGCAGTGTTAAGTTGAAAGGAATGAAGCATAGACCAAAAAAATAATACCTCTCCCTAGCAAACTATGCCATCGCTCTCGCCTCTACCAAAAACGGTATGGGCTAAGAGGCGATGAACATATCGAAGAACAGGGTTGCTTATGTTCCTGGCACGTGCAGAGCTGGGAGAGTAGGAAGCGTCACCACTGATAGAACACCAGAATTTTTGCTTCTTATATTCTGCGGGTAGAAGGCACGTCACATGCGTCAGAAATTCAAATATTTGATTAAGCTGGTTGAGATCAAGATAGTGCTCCTCTCTACCCAAACAAAAGGTAATTTGGCCAATGTCATCGTTGTCATGTGAATTCAATAGAACATCTAGAGACCTAAAAAGCTCGAGGGTGGGTGTCGTATACATCGGATGTGTCATATGCAAGAACTGTCGCCAACCAATGCGGCCAAACATCCATTCAATATCGTCGGAGAATCCCAGCATACCTATAGCAAAGCGATCCAGTTATCAGGTATGGAGGACTTTACGCTACCGGAGAAGATGGCATTCGCGCTCTTGGACTGGGTTGCGCATATGAAAACGAAATACAGAGCTTTGATTTGGATTGGGATCACCGGATGAAGGCTCTAAAGTGGAAGAAGAAGACAGCTGGCGCCCTTGTGGAGGAATATTGCAAGTGGATTTCCATGCGCTCATCTTGCATTTGGGAGACATCGTGTAGGCACAAATCACAGAAAATAGTGGAACCGAGAAGTAGCAAAGTAATACCAAATTGGTGAATCGACTTCAATCTTGGCGGTAGCAACGGCAGAGTAGGATTAGCGAATTAGACGTGTCAAGAAGAAATTGCCTCCGAAGATTCCGTGAAAGAGGGCAGCAACGACTGGAATCAAAGGAGAAGTCGCCGCTAGCACTTGGTTCGTCGGACGGAAGGAAGAGGCACCGAGATGTAAGTGGCAGAGGTGATCGTCCGTCTCGCTGCTGCTGAAATTGCCTTAAGAAGAGATTAGCGCAGAGAGGAGCAATAATGTCTGGAGTAATGGCTGGAAGCTCGAACGGAAGCCGTCACCCATGTGGACGGCGAACGGTCGAAAGCCAATCGTCGACGGCGATTGCAGAAGTGGAATAGCGGCGGCGTGATCTAGTAATGACAAAAAAGGGGGCACGCTGAAGTCAAAACCCTTGCTCCCGTGCTTTTTGAGTTCTATGAATGTGGACAGTGTTGATTTGGCAATAAGTCGCAGCAAATTACGGGTTTAATGGCCATTACGGCCACACCCCTAATTACGGCCAGAGCCATAATCTTGAAATTAATGTCCTCTACGACAGCAAACTTGCAATCCACCTGAAATGGATAGCGATCATTAGATAAGATAAGCATTTAACTAAAAATAAAGCATTAAAGAAAAGACAAAATAAAACACTTGGTTGCCTCCCAAGAAGCGCTTGTTTAGGATAATTAGCTCGACCGTAGTGTTATTCAGAGTTCGCCATGTAGGTGTTAGTATGATGTTTTTCAGCCGAATTCATTAGTTTCGCATAAGCTTGGGCTTCTTCATTCTCATCAGCATCTGGACTCTTCAAGAGACAGACCTCTACTGGGTCCGTGTTCATCCCATCAGCTATGAGATTTTCTTCTTTTACAGCATCGTCAATAACATCCAGGCTACAATATGAACCTGCAATAGAAGGGTATTTCATACTTCGTGACAAATTAAATTCAATAGCCTCCTCAACGATGTTTAAGACCAGTTTCCCATTTTTGCATGTCAATAACTGCTCTGGCAGTTGCAAGAAATAGTCTTCCCAAAATTATTGGTAGTTTTGTATGCTCCTCCATCTCTAGCACGATGAAGTCGACTGAAATAAAAAATCACCGACCTTGATCGGGACATCTTTCAAGATTCTTGTTGGCTTGCGTACAAAGCGGTGAGCAAGTTACAATGAAATTGGTATTGCTTTGACATCGACAATGTCTAGTCTCCTGCAGATAGAAGAAGGCATTAAACTGATACTGGCGCCTAAGTCACAAAGTGAATGATCAAAAGACAAATCCCCTATTTGACATGGCATTTAAAAGCTGTCCGGATCTTTTAATTTCTCAGAAAACTTGTTCTAAATTATAGTGCTACACTCTTCAGTAAGCGCCACCGTGCCTGGTTGCTCCAGCTTCTTTCGATTTGAAAGAATATCATTTAAAAATTTTACATATATGAGCATTTGCGTTAAAACTTTAGTAAAGGGGATGTTAATATATAATTTCTTTAAAATTTCTAAAAACTTTCCGAATTGTTTATCCAGCTGCGTCTTTGGGGGAATGGAATTGGTGGCTTGTAAGGCGGTGGTGGGATATAAGCTGGTTGACTCACTTCATTCTTTCTCCTCACTTGGTTTCTCAGGTTTGGGTTTGTTACTGGTAGATGCATCAAAACTCAAGTTAGGGTCAGGTACTCTCGGTTCCTCCAATTGCTTACCACTACGAGTAGTAATTGTACTACAATTCTCTCATGGGTTCTATTCAGGTTGGGAAGGTAACCTACCTGAAGGTCTTGTTAGACTGGTGGCAAAGTTTGTCAATTGTGTATCCAACTGTTTATTATGGGCTTCAATGGAATCCAGTTTAGATGGCATATGATGCATCATATCATTAATACTCTCGTTGGTTTTGGTTTGAGAGGAGATAAAATTTTCTATGATGGTTTCAAGTAAGGTCTTCTGAGGTTGTGGTGCATAGGGTTGAGGTTGAAAACCAGGTGGTGGTCTATAGTTTAGTTGAGGAGCAGGGTTGGGGTTGTTCCTGTAAAAAAAGTTAAGATGGTTTCTTCAACCAGGATTGTATGTATTTGAGTAAGGATTATTATGGGGTCTAAGTCACGGAGAATTTGAAAACAAAGTGGTGGTCTGTAATACCGACACTTAAGTACATCTGCACATGCAAGCAACATCAACAATTCTTTTCTTTGCTACATCCACCGCTTCTTAGCCTATACTGCCTTTGGTAGAGGCGAGAGCGATGGCATGATTTGCTAGAGAAAGATATTATTTCTTTGGGCTATGTTTCATTCCTTTCAACTTAACACTGCATACTTCATGGTGAAGCAAATGATGAAGATCACAAGGGCGCATAAAGGCCAAATTGTTATGAGAGGACTTGTTATCTCCATTGCACTTACCCTAGGTGCTGACCCTAGTGGGATAGAGATTGCTACAGGTAGCTCACGCTTGGATCTAGACTCTTGCATCTCTATGAGATTAATAATCAAGCGCGGGGACTCCTACTTCCTATTCTTCAAGGATGGTACCCAGCCGATGCCCTTACCTTGTCAGGAGTGTACCACAATTAAAGATAAGAGCAATTGAAAGATTCGCCCCATCACTACTTCTACCACTAACACTATTGAGCATGTTCCACCGGTGAGTTCTATACTGCCATCATCCTCGGGTGGATTCTTTTCCTTCACTAGTCAGTATTTCTCATCTTCCTCCCATGCCGAATCCCTTATAAAACAAATGCTCGATGAACAACAATGCTAAGGAGAGTATCTCCAACAAATGTTCTCACATCTGAAGGAAGGGCAACATATTATTCGGGATGACCTATCCAACTAGGGCTCTATGTTAGAGAAGATGGCTGCTGAACAAGAACACCAAGGGAAGTTTATAACTTCCCTCTGGACCTCTTTTAGACGTATGAAAGCCACACTGATACCGGACGAGGATGACGAGCACGATTCCGACTAATCCAGTGAGTATCTTAACTCATATCTCTAAATTTTGAGCTCTTCATATACGATGCATAGGGACTATGCATAATCTAAGTTTGGGAGCCTGTGGGCTCTTTTTAAAACTTGTTATGCAGTAACTTTAAACTTGTTTTGATGTTGGTATATTTTGATGACACTTTTTGGTTTCTTATTATGATGTTTGTTACACCCCAGGTTCCGATATTGGAGTACACTATCTGATTTTAAAATGCTGATGATATTATTTCGATTTTAAACGGAAATCATGATGGCTTCATATTTTATGTTGCCCTATAGGGATATTATTATTATGATCTGAAACTTAGTTCAAAGTTAGGAAATTCATTTAATTATCATGTTTGATGGAAAAAGGCCGTGGAGTGATATATCCGATATTCGATTAAGGTTTTTACTTTCAAGGTATGCATATGATCTCTCTGCAGAAGTGCATACCTATATCTATCTAATTCTCCTTACTAGTTGTAGGTTATGATCAATGCACTTATCCGATTGTTATTATCTCCTCTTTAAAAGAAAAAAAAAGAAAAAAATAAAATCAAAATAAACTACTCTAATTGGCACTGCAAAAAAATTGGTAGTGGTACCTAGAGGTAGCCAACGGGCCGGGCCAGCCCGCGGCCCGCGCAGCCCATCATGACATGGGCTGGGCACGGCACAGCCCGTTGCCGTGAGCGGCCCGTGGCACGGCTAGAGGTTTGAGGCCCGCGGACCAGGTCATGCCTGGCACGGGACCGGGCCGAGCATGGCACGCGTGCGGACCCAGGCACGACACGCGGGCCGTGCTCGGCTTGGCCAAGAATTATTTTTTTTTATTTGGCACTCAAATTCAATTTTTTTACTATGTTATTTTACCTTTATACCCCATTAAAGTATCTAAAAAATTTAAATTTATGGGTATAATTGTCTTTTAGCTATAAAATTATTATTTTATTTTCTTTTAATAATATAAAATAGAGGATAAATTTATAAATTTACACTCATTTCATTCCTATAAATTTTAGATAGTTCCCTACATTTTCACACACAAAATTTTATTTTCAATTATCTTTTTATTACATTCCTCTTAATTATGTGAGTTTCAATTATTTTGTTAATTGTGTTTGCAGTCTTGCAGGTGAGCACGAGACAAAGAGAAAAATGACAGATAATAGAAGAATGAAGATAATTATCATTCTACCAAATTCTCAATGTTTGATCTTTCTTACGTGAACCATAAATTTCTTCGATGCTAAACAATAGAGAATTACTGTTTTAAGTGTTATCGAGCATGTTAATCAAAGCATACGAATTGATGTATTCAGGTTCGAAGAACACATTATCCACTTATCTAATCACGCAAGACAATATCTTTTGACTTCTCCCTCCCTTTCTAGGGTTGAGATCGAGATAGAGATTGAGAACTTTCAAATTAATGATAGTGAACATAATAGTGACAATATCAACGATGAACTAAAGCAATATACCGAAACAAACAAAGCTTAAGAGTCGCTTGAGTTTTTTATTAATGAAGAAGAAGGTAGAGCTGCAAGCATAAAGTGTGCAGTATGCATAAAGAAGATGGAGTACGGAGAGCAAGTATGCTTAACACAATGCTCGCACATCTTCTATAGTAGCTGCTTGTGTCTCTAGCTACTGGTCAACTATTTGTGCCCATTATATTGGCAATTGATTTAAGCTAAAATGTATAATTTATTAATATAAAATTTAATCGAGTTGGTTTTAACTTTAGTCATGTGTCAACAATTAATAATTTACTTATTTTTTATTTTTTTTTAAAATTTTTATATTATTATTTTATATTAGTTGGGTCAAACTCGACACGCAGGCCAAATCTAGTCCGTGGGCCGAGTTTTTGGCCGGGTCAGGCACGGCCCGCGTGTTGGATTCATCCTATGGGCGGGATTCAGCCAGCGTGCCAAATCCGGGCCGAGACTATTTTGAATCGTGACTGGGCCGGCATGACTTAATCGGGCCACGGGCCGTGCCTAAAGATTTTTTCGCTGGGCCATACCTGGCACGGCCCGACATGGAACGGACCGAAGTAGGCCCATTGGCCACCTCTAGTGGTACTGAAGATATGAGTTGAAGTCATATATATATATATATATATAAAAGAGAAAAAGGGAGGCTCAAAATAACACAAAAATAAATAGTGCATTATTGGTTTTTTTTCCAACTTGTATCTTTGGTTGAATCGGGTATTGAACAGAGTGCATTTACCAAACATGAAATTATTGCATTTCGTGTAGATAAGCCTCATATTACTTTGGTTTTTAGATCTTCATACCATTATCTTAAAAATAGATGATTACCTTGAATCCCCTGACTTGTTGCGGTTTGTTCATAATGGTATCTTCCCAAAAAATAATGTTTTACAAATTTGGATTGATTTCATCTTTTTTTGACTATCACTCTTATCTGCTCTTTTATGGTTGAGGACAAGCAATGATTTAAATCTGGGAGAATTTGATATCTCGTATTTATATAATTTTTTTTACCTATATTTACTAGTGAATCGAGACCTCTTATCATGTTTTTACATCCCTTTTCTGTTTATTTCATTATTATTTATCATGTTTGTTTGAATACAGGACAATTCACTCACTTTTAGAATTATATAGAAGTACATTTATTTACATCTCCGAGTGAATCAGGATGTCAAGAAGTTTAGCTTCAAATAAGATTAATTTCAAGAATTATGGTTAAGGCTATAATCTTCATCATGACCATAATTCTCTCATTGGCTACACGATAGACGCATTTTTACGAGCACAGCCATAATCTAAAATCGTGCCCATAACCTCCTTGACACCAACTTTTCAGATGACAAAAATATTGACAAGAGAATTAAGGGTATGGTCATAATTCATCATGGTCGTAATCTTCTTATTAGCGATTTTTGACGTTACAACTATGGTCGTAAATCAAGCTAAAGCCATACTGCTCACCCGCAAACTGCTCACCCGCAAATTTTTAGACATTTACACTAAGATTACGGGCATGGCCACAATCTGCATTATGCCTGTAATCTCGAGCCACTAGAATTTATTGCTAGCTATCAAATCTTAAATGGTCATAACTCTCTCGTTTTAACTCCGATTTGGACGTTCTTAGAGTCAAAACGATGAGAATTAAATGAGCCATATTTACATGAGCATTTCCAAAATTAAAGAACTGCAATGGAAGCATTACAAGTACGGCCGTAATTCCCATTACACCCATAATCATGGAGCCACATGCATTAAATGAGTCATAACTTTCTCGTCTTAACTCCAAATCAGGCGTTCTTTGAGTCTATACAACGAGCATTTAAATGGCTATCAATGTATGCATTCAAAAAACACTTTCGACTCTATTTAAGGGATAAAAATTATGTTACAAAAAGACGAGTTTTGGTGAGAGGTGAAGATTCTGGTTGAGAGCAAAGGGAAGAAGAAGATCTTGGTGCGCCACTCTAGAAAGCTTAAAGAAGGATAGTTGCTGCCCTTCCTTGAAGAGTTTGCTTCTTTCTCTCTTCAATCTTCTCTTTATTTTTTTCTCCTCTTAGAGATCTGTATTGTATCGTAGCTATGATAGCGTAATCTTCTTTATCGGAACGAGGGTGTAGTTGAGTTGTGTGTATCTTCCATTCAAACTTATTTTCTTATAGCAAATGTAATTTTATCTGGTGTTTATTCGATCTATGTTGTTTTACTGCTAGTATTGCCTTGATCACGCAATTACTTTTCTTGGGCGTCGCAAGATATACCGAAAGGAGAATTGCAACGCTAAATCTGCTGGATCGAACATGCTCTAAGCTGTCAAGAAATGAGGCGGAATTTGTGTGAGGAACTTTATGATATCTCTAAACCCATTGGATCAATCTAGATCCGGTTAACCACTAAAGTAAGATGCTGATCTAAATTGATACCGGATTACGCCGTCGAACGAGAGTAATTTGTACCATTAAATATCTCTTTGAATACTTTAAATTTGCATTGTTATGATATTATCTTGTTCGAGTTTAAGATCCGCCAACGAGATGAACCCGATGTTCCGATGTCTTTAAACATTATTTTGTATCCAAAATTTTCTCTTACTAAATTCGGTTGTCACTTGCTTTTAGTTGTATTTGATTTACTTTCCATAATTCCAAAACACTTAACCGATTGTCTAGCTATTGATTTATAATCACTGAGTATTTGATCACTGTCCCTTGGGATTGACTCTTAAGTACTATTATAATAAACCATTACACTTGCGATTAGATAGTAGAAAGATAACATCTACATCAAGTTTTGACATATATTTACTAGTATTTATATAGCTACAGAAGACTCCTCTACTTGGCACTGCAAAAAATTGACAGTGGTACCGAAGACATAGTACAAATTTTATCAGATTGTTGTTATCTCCTCTTAAAAAGAAAAAAACAAAATCAACAGAGACTCCTCTACTTGGCACTGCAAAAAATTGACAGGGGTACCGAAGACATGAGTTGAAGTCTAAAAAAAAGAAACTCCTCTACTTGGCACTGCAAAAAATTGGCAGTGGTCCGAAGATATGAGTTGAAGTAAATAAATAAATATATATATATATATAAGAGAAAAAAAAGAGAGTGAAATAACATAAAAATAAAGAATGCATTGGTTTTTTTTTAACTTGTATCTTTGGTTGAATCAGGTATTGAAGAGAGTATATACCAAACAGAAGATTATTGTATTTCATGGAGATAAGCCATAACAGATTGTAGTTTTTGGATCTTCATATCTTTATTCTTGAAAATAAATGATTACCATGAATCCTTGACATGCTGAGGTTTGTTCATGATGGTATTTTCCGAACTAATTTCATCTTTATCTGATTACCACTTTTATTTGCTCTTTCTTGCTTGAGGATAAGCAGGAGATTTTAATGTCTCGTATTTATAAAGTCTTTTTGACCTATATTTACTAGCGAATTGAAACCTATTGTCATGTTTTTACATCTCTTTCCAGCTTATTTCATTGATTTTCTATAGAAATTTTACTATTTGTCATATTTGTTTGAATATAGGACCCGCTATTAGAGCTATATGAAAGTACATTTACATCTCCGAGTAAATAAGAAATCTTGACAAAAAGTTTGGCTTCAAACAGGACTAATTTCAAGAATTACGGCCAAGGCCATAATCTACATCATGATCGTAATTCTCCCGTTGGCTACCCAATGGACCTGTTTTTATACGAGCATAGTCATAATCCGAAGTCATGCCCACAACTTCCTCGTCAGCAACCTTTCGAATGACGAAGACCTAGATAAAAAAATTACAAGGATGGACATAATTCATCATGGCCGTAATCTTCTGATCAGCGATCTTTGACGTTACAACTATAGTCGAAAATTAAGCCAAGGTCATACTACTCACCCGCAAATTTCTAGACGGATTAGACTTCTACACCAAGATTACGGGCATGACCATAATCTACATTATGCCCGTAATCTCGAGCCGCCAGAATTTATTGCTAGCCGTCAAATTTTAAATGGCCATAACTCTCTCGTTTGAACTCCGATTTGGACGTTCTTGAAGTCAAAATGACGAGAATTAAATGAGTCATAATTATGTGAGCGTTTCCAAAATTAAAGAACTGCAATGAATGCATTACGGTTACAACCATAATTCCAATTACACTCATAATCATAAAGCTCCCTGCATTAAATGAGTCATAACTCTCTCGTCTTAACTCCAAATCAGGCATTTTTGGAGTCTAAACAATGAGCATTTAAAGGGCTATCCATATATGTGTTCAAAAGACACTTTCGACTCTATTTAATGGGTGAAAATCATGTTGCAAAGGGAGGAGTTTTGGTGAGAGGTGGAGATTTTGGTCAATAGCAAAGGGGAGAAGATCTTGGTGCGCTACTCTAGAAGGCTTGAAGAAGGATAGTTGCTACCCTTCCTTGAAGAGTTTGCTTCTTTCTCTCTTCAATCTTCTCTTTGTTTCTTACTTCTCCTAGAGATTTGTATCGAATCGACGCTATGATAACATAATCTTCTTTATCGGAACGAGAGTGTAGTTGAGTTGTATGTATCTTCTATTTGAACTTGTTTTCTTAAAGCAAATGCAATTTTATCTTGTGTTTATTCGATCTGTGTCATTTTACTGTTAGTATTATTTTGATCACGCAATTACTTTTCTTGGGCGCCGCAAGTTAGACCGAAAGGAGAATTACGACACTAGATCTGCTGGTTCGAACATTCTTTGAGCTGTCAAGCAAGCTTATCAAAATCGCAAGTTGACTCGTCCGAGTCAACAAGTTTACGTGTTGACAGCATAGTAGCGAGTCAACTCGGTGTTAAAAACATTTTTTATGGCTAACTCGGTCAAAATCGCGAGTCAACTCGGTGAAATCGGTTGAATCGGACGAGTTGGGCCGAGTTAGCCGAGTTAACTCTATGCAGTCGCTTCGTCTTCCGAAAACCAAAAGGAAAGAGAGGAAGATAGTAAGGTAAGATATCATTCCTTATTTCGTTCGTTTGCAATCTTCTATTTTGGTTTTCGGTAGAAAACGCCGCTTGCGATCTGCTCTGTCGCCGCCGGAAGCTGCTCCGCGAACTGCTCTGTCGCCGGCAGAACCTGCAGCTGAGGTGTGTGATTTACACCCCCTCCCCCCCTCCCCCCCCCCCCCCAAAAGACCGCCTTGGCTTCCCGATTTCCCCAACAACTGTATATCTCGGCTGCCCGATTTTTGAAACTGTGCGCCGATTTTCGAAACTGTGTGCTGTAGTGGCTTCCCGATCCTCTGCCCGATTTTCGAAACTGTGTGCTGTAGCTATTGTATATCTGCCTCCGAGACTTGCTTTTTAATGTGTTTTTTGTGTCTGCCAGTACATGTTATGATTTACCCTAAGCCTTCCCCATAGTTAGCTTTCTTTTTTCCTGTGCTAATTTTTTTCTTACCAATCGGCATGTTATTATATGTGCATTCATCATACTCTTACTTAGTCTTCCAGCATACTATTTGTCTATTAATTTATATTATTCTATTTTTTTCATGGTAGATTAATAGAAACATCAAATATGTCTAGCAACAACAAATTGAAAAGAAAGAATGCTGCTGGGAATCGATCTGATATTGGTTGGGAACATGGTATTGAAGTTGAAAATAATTCAAGAAAAATTAAGTGTAAATTTTGTGAAAAAATCATTACCGGAGGAATATATCGTTTTAAACATCATTTGGCTTGCACTAGAAAGGATGTTGAGGCATGTAGAAGTGTTCCGGATGAGGTGGAAAAAAACAAATGATGAATGTGGTTGGAAAACTTGCACTTGATGCAATTAATAAACATAGTAGTATTCATGACATTGGAGAAGATATTAGAGAAGAAAGCCAAGAAACTAATGTAAACAAAAAAAGGAAAAAATATCTTAGAATCTTTTGTGAAAACAAGTGCAGCTCAACAGATTACAATAAACAACATGTTCAAGAGAGATTTAAGAGATGAAGCCTGTCAACAAATTGCAAGATTTTTTTACACAAGTGTCATTCCTTTCAATTGTGTTAAAAACCCAGAGTTTGTTAAGATGCTTGAACTAGTTGGTAAATATGGTTGTGGTTTTAAGCCACCATCTTATCATGAGATTAGAGAGACACTTTTGAAAAAAGAGGTGAAGAAGACAACAGACATGCTTGAAGAGTATAAACTTGAATGGAAAAAAAATGGTTGTTCAATTATGTCAGATGGATGGACAGATAAAAAAAGAAGATCAATTTATAACTTTTTGGTAAATAGTCCTAAAGGAACTATTTTTTTATCTTCAATTGATACATCTGACATTTCTAAAACAGCTGAAAAAGTTTTTGAAATGCTAGATGAGGTTGTTGAGAAGGTTGGAGAAGATAATGTTGTGCAAATCATTACTGATAATGCGGCAAATTATAAGGCTGCCAGAAAGATGTTGATGCAAAAAAGAAAAAGATTATTTTGGACACCATGTGCTGCACATTGTATAGATTTAATTCTTGAAGATTTGGAAAAGAAAATTAGCACTCACTGATTGACCATTTGTAAAGGAAGAAAGATTACTTCATTTATTTATTCAAGAACTTTGCTGATTTCAATGTTAAGACATTTTACAAAAGGGAGAGATCTAATTAGGCCAGCAAGAACTCGATTTGCCACATCATACTTAACTTTGGGATGCCTTAGTGACTTGAAAGGTTCTTTGATAAATATGTTCACTTCTACTCAATGGAAGGCATGCAAGTTTGCAACACTTGATGAAGGAAAAAAAATTCAGCAAGTTATTTTGGATAGTAAATTTTGAAGGGACATTTTGACATGCCTTAAAGCAGCATTTCCACTTATTAAAGTGCTTCGATTAGTTGATTCAAATGAGAAACCAGCCATGGGCTTTATTTATGAGGAGATGGATCGAACAAAAGAAAAAATTCAATCAAATTTTAACAATATCAAGAAGAGGTAACCTTAAATTCTAGTTATCTAAGTTTTAGTATTTATGCCTTTAACTTTTTTCAATTGTCTTTTGATATGAGCCTATTTGGGAAATTATTGATAATAGATGGGATGTACAATTGCATAGGCCCTTGCATGCAGCTGCATACTATTTAAATCCTCAATTTCATTATAGTTCAAACTTCAAACCAGATGCTGAAGTGAAAAGAGGACTGTATAATTGTTTAGCAAGAATGGTCCCTTCTCTTGATGAAAGAAGGAAGATTGATTTGCAGCTTGAAGATTTTAAGGAAGCAAAAGGATTATTTGGTATTGAAGCTGCAATCTTGGCCAGAGAGACTAAACTTCCTGCAAAATGGTGGGATTCTTATGGTGATGATTGTATAGAGCTACAAAGATTTGCAATTCGAATCTTAAGTTTAACATGCAGCTCTTCTGGATGTGAGCGAAATTGGAGCATATTTGAAATGGTTAGTAATTCAAATTTATCTATTTAGCAATATATTAATTGGTTTTTTTATGCATAACTAATGTATAATTTTATATTTTATAGGTTCATACGAAAAAAAGAAATCGATTGCATCAAAGTAAGATGAATGATTTGGTTTTTGTGATGCATAACTTGAAGCTGAAAAATCAAAATAAGAAAAGGACATTTAGAGAAGCTACTTTTGATGAGCTCCCTTCTGATGATGAATGGATAATAGAGACAGAAGATGGACAACCAAGTTCAACAACAAATAATTGGCTTGATATTCTCACATCCGAAGATAATGAGTTGAGACTTGGAGATCAAGAGATGCAATTTAGTGATCAAGATATGGAAGGAAATACTATTGTTGAAGAAAATGAGCAAGTCAATCATTCAAAAGACTTAGAGTTGAATTTGGATGAAGGCCATGACCATGAGGATGAGATAAATGAAGAGGATGAAGAGAGTGATGAAGATTTGGAAATTCAAGCTTCGGAAAATTTATTTTAGTTTTTGTGTGATCAACGATGTTCTTTACTTTATTTTATATTTTGGAATTTGAATGTCATTTTGGCTTAGACTTCACTCTTTAGTCTTTATTATTTACTATTTTACTTTTAAAAACATACACTGGGAGTCTGTGACACATTTCTTTTATAATCACTTGTTGATGTTATGGTTGTATTTTAGAATTGGTATCTAGTACATCTTTATATTGTATACTTTAATATATGCACATAATTTATAAAATATTATTATTATATTATAATTATAGGATCTTACGATCCTACGATTCGATCTTACGATCCGATCCTATGGAGCCTCTACCGTTCCTAGGTAGGATCACGATCCTGATAACCTTGCTGTCAAGAATTAGTGCATGATTTGTGTGAGAAACTTTGATATCTTTGAACCCATTAGATCAATCTAGATCCGGTTAGCCATAAAAGTAGGACGTCGATCTAAATTAATACTGGATTACGCCGTCGAAAGAGGGTAATATGTACCATTGGATATCTCCTTGAATACTTTAAAATTGCATTATTATGATTTTAACTTGTTTGAATTTAAGATCTATCAACAAGATGAACCCGAAGTTCCGATGTCTTTAAACCTTATTTTTCTATATATATATATATAATCAGGTTTTGGTAATAGGTGTCCAACATATATTACTCAAACACAACTTGAGTAGTATACATGGTAACCATACCAGGCCTAAACCGTTTAATAGGTACCTGATTCCAAATTAAATGGGTCGAGGTCAAGCACCTGTTAAATTGCCACTGAATACCATTCATATTTTCCATTTAAGTCCCTAGCAGTACCAAAAAAGTTGTGCAATTCTAAGATGCCAACTTGGTGATTCATGAGCATCACATTATTCCACAAAGCACAATAATCAACCTCCCCTTAGTGCTTCATTTGAATTTTAGATAATAAGAGTAAAATGCTCGCAGCTATAAAATGCCACACAAATACTTCGTACAACCAAGCTTTGTGACAAGCTCTGGAAATCACTGTATCAAATGGAATGTTGCATAAATCCCTAGGCGAACACATACCAAGAGTGTGTATAAAGGGTGTGGGGTGCAAGAGCAGAAAATGTAGCACTTTCAGTTTTACTGAGGAGTTGTACTAAGGTTTGATTTAACCAAATACTCTTACCCCTTGAATACTATACCAAGTTCAAAAGCATCTTGTATGGGCTAAAGACTTTATTAGGTTTAAGTGGGCTGATTTTACACATTCTACTACCACAAGAAGTTCATACCCCACAAGGATTTCAGGCACAGGGGACAACATGTTACATAGTCTGCTCAGATACAAGGAACAAAAACACTATGTATACTCAAGATGTCATTGTCGATTATATGAAATCCATTGATCCCGACAACAGGCTCATACCAGGGATACCATGGCTATGGTTGTCAATGCTAAGAAAACTGGCATGATGATGGAGCACTGGTTAAGAATATATAAGAGAAAAGTATCCCGAGAAAAGTATCCCACAGCTCAGGAATTAAAGCCTTCATCTCTATTTGCAAAAACATTTCACGCCATCTAGCTTCTTCAGGAATATAAGAGTCAAAAGTACCATATTAGGTATACCTAGCAATATATCCTCCCATATATAGGTTTAATTGGTCACATATCTTTTGCATACTTAAGCAGAATTATAACGTTGTTTCAGACTTATATAAGACCGCCTCTACTATCTCTACTTCACTCATTCAATCACAACTCTCTTAAACAGAACCTTATTACTATTAAACCACAAATATTTATCGTGCAAGGTAATATGCTTGACCACTAGAGAATTGGCATTACTACTGTAAAGGGTGGTAGCATTACCCATCTGAAGCAAAGTCTTCTTATTTCTATCTTAACATTGTCAAATGCCTAAAAGTTCAAAAAGAAATGCATCAAGCATTCAAGTAGCAATTTGGAACTCACACAATACGTGAACTAAAATAAGTATAGGAATTGGACGAGTTCAACTGATAAACATATGAGCATCAGCATCATGTCTAAAAAAGAATCAAATTGCAACATCAATTCAACGATCTTTGATGTTTATATGGGTACAAACGAGATGGATGTTTATAGTCCCAACCATTCTTGTTAGCCCTGATAGTGATAAAGAAAAGGTCAATTTACAACAAAGTTTTCATGTTGTTGATTCCTAGGCGTAGTGCTTCTTTCCCTATGCCACCTATTGGTACTAGTGGAGTAGGATGGACTCGCAACACAAAACTTATTGGTACTAGAGCATTTGTACTATGTTGTTGCAAGCAAAAGTAGTCTACATTTGCATCAATCCACAACATAACTCGCTTAGTTGTGACTCAAGCAATACAAGGTAGAACTATGGTTGCAGGATTTGAGGAAGGAAAAGTTTTATTGATCATTTATTTAACTAATTCTTTTTCAAAAAGACAAAGACCTAATGATTCGATAGTGATGTTCAGGTAACCAAGACTATTGACTTACGTTTCAACTACATGGAAGCCTGTAATTAAGGTAGTGAACATTATTCATAAAAGTTGTAGTTTATTGTACAACTAAATAATAATTTAGTACTCGTAGAGATATTATCATAATTCAACTCCATCTTTTCATTTTATCCAAGTAATTTCCGTTCTAATTTAACTCTATATAACTATGAAACAATGTATTATTGTTACAAGTAAAACCCTTTAAGATGAAAAAAAGATGTGGGCCCAGTTCTAGAGCTATCCAGGAAGCCAAGGTGGATCTCATTATGCACCAAGTGTCGCTTCAATACCAATCCAATAAAAGACCAATATGTAATAGCACATTTTGTAATATGTTAAATTTAGTCATTTTGTTCTTCAACAAAATAGGTAGTAACGAAGAATAAGATTAGCTAACTATGTAAGCATTCAAATCACATGTGCCAATTTGATTACACAAACAGTAAAATGGGAGTTGAATTGCATCAGTAGTATTCCCAAATTAGATTAGTTGGAAATCCTTGTATACTAAATTTTTTTTACCTTTTTAAACTTACAAAACTAGATTAGAGATTTCCTTGTCACATAGTAAAAACTTGTATGTGCATACAACACCTAAAAATGCAAATATCATATCTCAATCAACTAAACACCCAACTGCATCTTCAATCAAAACGAACGTGCACATATAAGGTTGACCCTGTGACGATCACACATCAGTTTCAACTGAAATCTCATAAAGTAATTTTGATGAAAATTAGGTTAGTTCCATCGCCATGATTACAGACCAGACATTTTCTGAAGAAATGATTAACAAATTCAAACAAAGCCAATATCAAAATTTTGCGGCAGAGTCAGTAAAAAAATGTATGATTACCAGAGTCTCTTTTGAATAGTAAAGAATGCGAGGTAAACCGAGAATATCAGTTGCCATCCAATCAATGATTCCATCAACTGAGAACTCCCCAAGATACCTACAAAGAAAAACTGCAGTTCGTAGGAAAAAATACTGTTGAAAGAAGTTTCTATTTTCATGTTTTGACAATCTACAATTTTAAGTTCTTAGGAAAGATGTCTTTTCAATACAGTTATAGTCTGTACATTGTACTTTGTATTACTATTATTGAACAACACAACTAACCTTTCACTGCAATGAGTACTGGTGCAGTTTGGAGGAAATGCAATCAAAGCAGGTAAACCTGCATGGATTATGAATGATAATGTCAAACGCCTGACCGTTGTCCGTTCTATTCAGTCATTCAACCTTTTTTTCACAAGGAGTCCAAGGTGAAAAAGAGAATTCATGATCAAGAACACTAGTACATTATTTATTCATAGCTTATTATTGTTCTAAAGTCGAATGCAGCTCTAACCCATTAAAAATAACATATCATAAACATGAGCTCATATGAAACTAGATGAACTCGGATATAACAATGAAAATTTAGGGCCTCTAGCATACAAAAAGTTTAATCCATCATTAAGAAAAGAAAAGTTCAGGAACCTACATTTATAAATGTTGTGCCACAGCACAATCGTGTTCTTGCATCCAAATGTATAGGCACTAATGTGGGCTTAAGTGTTTTCATACGTGTCATGTTGTTTTAGGCTCATCAATGAGTAAACTTTCTTGTTGAACCTTAACAAATGATATTAGAGCTAATATGACCTTATGCGCAGTGAAATTCTAATAGGAAAAGACTACCTTTTATGATGGAACCACCAATTACGTAGAAAGTCTTTGGAGAATTATAATTATATATAAGGCCTGGAGAGCTTACTACTAATTTATGGTTAAGCATTTTCAGTTGAGCCATAATGTTTCACATCTACCGAGTCCATGAGTCAATTTTCTTATTAGGAAGATGGTAATAATGATAATTGATAACATCCCTAGAAGAATATTCAACTAAAGTTTAGACCATCAATAGGTTGAGGAAGAGTATTTGTTAGTACTCATGAGAATGCATTTAAAAATGCATAGGTTATAGGAGGTATAGTTTTATTTTTGCTTTAAATCCGTAGGTCCAAACTTCTTCTAAGAGGAAGAATTGTTGTGTATGGTATTTACTAATACATATTTCCTTTTATAATCTATTTAATTCTCGTTTAATTAAATTTAATACCTTAACATGCATTCTATAATTTATTTTTTAAAATTTTTCATATCGGCCCTAGGCTCCTTACCAAAAACTCATGTAATAGTACAGGTGTGGACATGAGAGATATTATGTAATACATGTGGCTAGCCTAAAAAGAAGCATGTTTGACAATTGCAAAAATTGCTCCTAAGATTATTGTGATGCACACACAAGGCGCTCACGTGGAATTTATGGCTGGTCTCGAAGGAAGCATGTCCAATAATTATGGGCACCACCCCTAACAGTGTTTAGTATTGTTGTGCATTTATGCACACGGTGCATTTGTGCACACGATATACTGTATATATTGAGACATTGTAATATAGCATAACATGAATGCATGATCTTTTTTGTTACTTCTCCGTTGAACTCCTATAATCTTTTGATATCTTAGTTGCCTTAGGGAATCCTGCTTAATGTTCTGCTAACCCAAATGTTAATGATATTTCTGACTGAGAAGCTAAAGGAGACTCGACCAAAGATATATATATGTGCTATCTCAGAAAAATTTTAATAAATTGCACATGTGTATTTTTAAACATATAATTGTTTGAATAAATGTAAATTTTATGTTGTTAACACTCTCTTGTTATTGAATGATTGTCATGTCTAAATTTGGGGATTTTGATTTTTTGGGCATGACATGAAAATATATTATTGGACTAGTAATTGATTTTCATGGTTTAATGACCACATGGCATGCCTCATTATATCCGACATCATTATATCCGACAAACCCAACCTACTCCCAACACTATTCTTAACCAAGGTTTAAGATACCGGTCCGAACAAACACTATTCTTAACAATTTCTTCCTATGTTCAATAGAGAAACAAGGATGTTAATTTGTTGACTATTCATGTCTGTTCACCTTATCCATACCTTTGGAAAAACTCAACTTCTAGAGAAATTTTACCCCAAAACTGTCTTATTAAGTGGTTTCAGATGGCTAATAGTTGGGGCATCAACTCCAATAATAGATTATAGATCTGATAGAAAACCAAGATAGATATTTTTCTACTATAAAAAGTTTATCAAAAGTATAGCCCACCAGTTGATTGTAGAAGAATTGGAGTAGATATGTTGGCCCTACTTTCATGAATGCATGGTCTAAAGAACAGATTACTGAATTGACTTAATTGCAGAAAGTTTGCATCACAAGAAAATCAGATAGAGAAAAACAAATAGAAAACTCTCTTATCCACAAAGGTGTTGCTGAAACTGAAACCAAGCTGGATATTCAGGAAATATTTCTGCCAAAAATTAGTTAATCACATAATTTAAAAATTATAAATTAATACCGTAGCGAAAGTATGGCTGCATGGTGAACTTTTTCTCTGCAAGGTGAGAAGACAGTTGAACATTGCCAAGCTCCACCCTACCAGATACCACAACACCTTCCAGTAAACTTTCTAGAACCGGGCATAACAATGGCAAAAAATTTAGTTAGATCGCAGAAGTACCTCAGATCTAACAACTATACATTGATAGAAAGCAGTCAACCTAAGATGCAGACAGGAAGATAGTTGACTCCATTAAGAAATGAAAAAACGAATCATACAATTTCAGTGAAACAGAAAAGGCATCAAATGACAAAGAACAATGCTAGACCATAAAGCGGTTGAGTTCATGGTCCAACAACTTTTACCTCTGCTGAGACTTGGGTCAAACCAGCCCAATACCAATGTAATGATGGTATATTAAGCAATAACACTCAATACCAACGCCAACATAATTAAATAGAAAGTATATACCATTGTGTGAAAGGGGTGCTTTAACAATGATTTTGCATAAGATTGTTAAGAAAATAAAATAGCAATTAATATCTAGAGAAGTGAACAGATAAAGTCTGCACATGGCAAATCAACTCTACATTTAATTAAACTAGTGGGTTCGTTCCTACAGAGATTGTAAAAAGTATAAGCCGCTCAACCATCATATTTACTGAATGATAAAACTAAAAGTGCCAGACAATACCACCTAGCAGGGTTGTCAGAGGGTTAAAGTACTCCTAAACATCTTGTACAGATAAAGAATGTTGTAGCTCATCATAGATCATATCACTAATAATTCCATAAGCCCCACAAGCAAGTTAGATGACGACATTCATCTTTTCATCAGTAATCAATTAAGAAATATATCAGTCAGAAAACTTATGCATTCACTATCAATAGTTGTGAGAATATACAAAGTTACACTGTAAAAGTGTGATAAATTGATAACAAAAGAAAGGAAACTTGGTGAATAATTATGGCTTTGAAGTTGAAAGTATAAATTTCAACTCAAGTATTATTATATTATCAATTATATCATTCCTCTAACCTCTCACTCTCTTTGATATAAACTAAAGGCAGAGGAGGAGGTGGCATGGAATCCTCCCTAACCCTCCCTCTTGCAAACTTCAAAAAACTGGTCATCAGTCTAATCATGCCTATTGGTACTAGTACAGGGCTAGTACAGTACCATGGCCAGCACTGAATATATAAGTAATATATATATATATATTAGTACCAAGTCCAGACACATACATATCTTATTAGATTGGTACACCTGTATGGACTATGGACTATGGAGTGGTATTTAAAACCATGCCTTCATGTAGTGATCTAGTACAAACCGACAAGCAACAAGAGGAAGCAGAGGCAACATAGAGTTCTCTCTCCCTCCCCTTGTTTCTCTAAGGAAGCAAGACAGTGGTGCCATGTGCACAACTTGACGATGGAGGAGACAGTTTAGGATTGCAATCTCTCGTTAACCAGGTTGAATATGTTGGAAGCTAATTACTATAGTGGCACTTATTTACTAGTATAGGTTAGTTCCACCAAACAAATATTGAACCAGTAAAACCCACCTATCAGACTGATCCAATACTTTTAAATCCTAGGTTGGAAATCATATCAATGGCAAGTGATCACCCTATCATATTTATAGGTGATGTCTTCAATGAAAATTACACATGTGAAAAAGATAATGCAAGGCAGAAATTGATTTCAGAAAATACAGGTTATTTTAACATATAAATTTGATGTAAGTCTAATCAAAGCTAAATAATGGCATAAATTTGCTTTAGACAAGCATGAGGCTCAACATGCCGTGGTACACAGAAGACTCCCAAGAGAATTAACAATAAATCTTGTGAAAGTATAACTTGTACCTATCCTCTTCCATGCATTGATGAATGGAGCACATCGGAGACTTCCAACAGAATAAACCTTATTTATGAATGCAAGTGAAAAAAACAAGTCACATTCCTATAGTTCTCTTAATTGTCATGTGCTAGCTAAATGGATAAAAATGATATCAAAAAACACAATACCAAGAAAAAGACAAAAACTTACTTGTACAAGTAATGGCATTGATTTCCCAATGACAGAGACAAACTCGTCAGTTGTCATTGTCATCTTATTAGTTGCATCACTAAACAAACCTACGGAATCACGAAAGTTTACATCAATGGGATAGCAGGAAGAATACAATCATTGCATTTATTAATTATAAATCTAGGCCAACCGCCAGCATACCAAGTAAAGATGCATTAATCAAAGGGAGGTCGAGCTTTGAAAAGCGCTCCCCACTGTATTGATTTGCAACATTCTTTATGACATGCTACAGAAAAAGATAGAGAAGTCGTCAAATATGAGTCTCATAATCAATTGGAGTGAATGGAAGAACCACATATAACATAGCAATTGAGTATATGTTACTTACTAACTGTTCATCAATGCCAAAAAGATCATAATCCCTCTTCCATATAGGATTTGTCAAAAGCTCAAATGCATAACGAATCTGCAGGAACATTAAAAATATTTATTGCAAAACAAAATAAGTAAAAGATTGAAGTATGGTTTAAAATTTAAAGTAACGGTCTAAGCCGGTACATAATGGCCAGCTGTCATACCATATACTATATTGTACAGAGTGTACTAGTCTCACTAAACATATAGAGGGTCCATATACCAGGTTATCTAAGATCGAAATATAAATCGGTACATTAAAACATGGATAGAAGATGGAAGATATATTTCTTAAACTGAAATGCCAACTTGTCAAATAGCTGGCTTGATAATCCCAGTAAACATCACATCAATGTTTCATTAAGGAATCAAATAAAATAAAGTAAAGGCAGTAAGAACTCAAATTGAGTTTTAGTACAAAATGAGAAACAAATTACAAAGGATATTTTGCTGTCGAAATGAGATTAGTGTGGAAAATAATGTTTACGAGGGAGATTTGGTGGGCAAAATAACACCTCAGCCATGACTGGAAGGAGGAAAATGATGTTTATCAGAAGATATAACTTGCCAGCAAGCTAACTCTCAGTCACAAAAGAAGATTTTAAAATGCAAAATCTCCAACAGCAAGCATAGGAGACAAAAGAATAAATAGAATTTTATAAATATTTAAAATCAATCAAAAGAAGAAAATTTCCAAGCATAGAATTTTGGGTGTGTTTAATAGAAGTCTCATTCTCTAGCTTTTGGTCTTTAATAAATTTGAGATTATGAAAAGTATTTTTTTTGTTTGGAGTTTTAATCATATATAATTTGGTGTACCACTGTATTTCCTAGTTTTAATTATACGTTTGTCTGGACATTTTTAGTTTTCACAAAAATTGTTTATTATTTTATAATTTTCCTCTGTTTCTCTAAATTACATATTTCAAGTTTCAAAGTTTAGTTTTGGTTTAAAACTGTCGTCAAAGAAATTTTCAATTCAATTTCTCATCCCAAATAAGAACTCAAAAAATATCTATCAAACATGGCGTCATGTGGCCTAAGACTTTATTAATAAACCCCTAGGGGTTTAAAATCCTTCACTCCAAACGTACCATTAGACAAAATGAGAAGTTGATAATTCTGATATAAAAGAAAATGAGAAAACAAACAAACCTTAATGAGTTCAGTTGTAATCAGAGGATCCGATTCTGAGAACCTGAAACAATGATCATGTTAAATTTACATTAGGAACGTTCTGAGTGCTTAAGGCAATGAATCTACAAAGGTAGATTACGAAAAGGTTAAAGATTGAAATTGTTTGCTGACAAGATCTCAGCTTAAGTTCAGCATAGTGCTATGCGATCATATCCTGTGATACTTCGTGTTAACACTATCCAAGCAAGAGTCAGATAAGAAGTCAATTCAAGATTAAAAAAGTTAATTCTAGTCCTTACAGTGACAAAAAAACATAAAGTATGAAACAAAATTGAAATTGAGTTAAAAAGTTAATTCTTAAGTTCTAATTCTTTCAGTGACAAAAAAGATAAAGTATTAAACAAGACCAAGGTCACAATAGCTAACAATTAGTAGAAAGACCAAGGTCACAATTTCTCTTTCTATCCACATAAGTTGCACCAATTAAAATTAATGTGGTACTTATACTTCCATTTTTTTCCCCTAAATCATAGTGAATTTAGTAGGTTCTATAACGGCAAAAGAATATTCCAGAAAACTCATCTTGAATTCCTGCATGTCTTCAATACAAAAACAACTCTAGTAGATGATAGTAACCACATTGAATAGATAATGACTCATCCAGGGAAGCTTTGTTGTTTTGAACCTTGAGGTACCAACTTTTCTCTCTTCAGAAAAACTGCTGACATAAATTATCTATGCCCACTATTATTGGTATCATAACTCTCTAAAGCAAAAAAAAAATAAAACCTTAAAAGTGGAGAAAGTGAAGCAAATATAAACTGATCATAAAACAACGCTCATAAGAGCCCAAAGGCAATCATTTCAAAAGTTGATCACAAACTTAAAAAAATGTATAAAGCACGTTTCTGAAGAAAAATGCAATTTTGGTAACTAGGTTTATTTATTGAGCTTTACCTAAATCAGCATGCACAGAAGCTGTGTTCTTTAAGAAAATAAATGTAGATTTTGTACTGTATTCTCAAGGCAATACACAATAAGCTATCACATCAATATAAGCATACTAAAAGACAGCATGAGATACTATAAGTAACCAAATACAATCAATATGCTTCAAAGAAGAGAAGAGAAGAAACTTCAATTCTAGATGATATCCATATTGACAATTAAAACTTAAGCAATTATAATCTCTAATCTTCAACCTTATGGCTAGAAATAATACAAAGGACTAAGGAAAGGGCATCTAAGAAACTATTTGAGTATGGATCAATTTCAGATCAACGAATGTTAGCACATCTCTACTTGATGTTATTTTTGTCATTTTTATGTATGTACTTAATACTAGTTACCAAAAATAAAATCAAGTGGCAGACGATGACTTCTTATTTTGAAATACTATGATGCAAGAAGTGCTTCCAACCATCTGCTAACAGTTTTTTTTTTCCATTTTCTTTTTTCTTATGCACATTTAAAATCAACAAAAAGCATTCCCAAGTCCCAACCCAATCTTGGCCGCTACTGTCATTTGAATAGTAAACTAAGAAAACTGTTGGGTACACTATCATATAACGGTAGACAAAAGCCAAAAGTCAACTCACAACTCAGGCGGGATTACTAAAGCACAAGCGAATTAATATAGGCAACATGAGAAATTATAAATTAACCAAATCCAACTAGACTCAGAAACTAAACTACAGAGAAAAGGACCAAAATACACATATTGGCTGTCATCGTTGAAAGAAAAACATTGTGTTCGTTTGATCCTCTTCGAAGAGAGCATTAAAACAATCATTTATAACATATAACAACACCGAAGTGCCCGCTACGGTCGATCACATGGAACATCAAAGCCAAAAACCCAAAAAAAATGTAGAACATTACAGCGAAGATTATACGAAAAAAGAATAACAAAACAAGCAAAAATTAACACTGGGACTTACAATTCCGATGTCAATTTAGCATAAGCATCACCGACTTCCTCCACGGACGCGTTCCTATTCAGGCCGAGCACTGGACGAATAACGATGAGGACAGTCATTAGCCAACAAAGAAAGAGGACAGCGTGGGACGGGAGACCACAAACATGAAATACGGACCATCGTAGTGCGTGGGGGGGAAGGAGCGGGGGAGGACGACGAGCTGGAAAAAGAGGCCGAGGACGAACAGGATCGCAGGAAGTGAGTACCGCTTCACGACGGCGGAAACCGCCATCGCCATTGCCCCAAGCACGCCGCAGGAAACCGGGGGCAGACCAAATCGGGATACACCGTAGCGGCGAAGCAAGGGCTGATGCCCGGATGGGTAAAAAAAGACGAATATATTGTGTTTCCCACTTGCTCGTTTTAGACTTTTAGTGAACAGAATTGGGTAATCAAACAAATATTTCCATGCAATATCCTTACGATCTTAAATAGAATAGGTAAGATCTAAATATTTATCGTCTAATAAATACGAATCTTAAAGCAATATATGCTCTTCACTTTAAAATTCTTAATTTAAGTTCTGGCAAGGATTTTGTCTAAAAATATTTCTCGAGAATTCAGATTCTCCGGCCGGCAACAACTGCAAGGACGGAATCTCCTAATTTACGCTAATTTATGCATGTATTTTATTTTTAATATATTGCATAGTACAAGATTATCATAATTTATTTATTCCTTTTTTACAATTTTTGGCAGTTTTGAACACTTTCTCTTGCATTATTGGGCTGGCATGTTTGATGTTCCTGGTCATAATTCCAATTTTGGTTACAATAAAGAAAAAAATATTCGTTCTGAACATGATATTTTAATATTGTGGAGTAGCTGAATGTTCTAATTGGATAGTAAATATATGATAAATGTTGTGTATGCTTTTGACGAATGGAAGAGACAATTGTTGTTTTTTAAAAGGGAACATGAGTTCTACCTATGTTTTATTAAATCGATGAAAAGGAATTTAAATGAAAGATTTTAAAAGGAATTTAGATTCATTATATTGTAATCCAAAGAAAAGATCATTTAGATTCATTGTACTTTTCCTCCTTTTCAAATTACATTCAACATAATATAACCTTAGGATTAGTGATAATATTATACTAAAAAGCTTTTACAGAAATTCGGAGTAGGCCACTAAAGCTGTTAGATTAGAAAAAAAAAATCTATATACATGTTAATAGAAAAATTATCACGCACCATACCTATTTTGATCCGAATAACATTGAGGTTGGTTTCCTTAAAATTAGAAATTGGATCTCCCTAAAAATTCTAGGGCAAAAACTAGATGCAATTAGCAATCCACATGGAAACAAGAATAATGATAATTAAGTAATCACTGTTACGATTGCCATCAGTCGAAAATAAGCGATTCTACAACTTCATAGTGGTGTTACTGCTAGGAGTCCACGAAACTTCTGATCACTCATTACAAGAGGTCAAACTGTGCACAGATTTACTTCTCTGGCCCATGAAAGGATGGAACACAATCACCAAGAAGAGGAAATGCTACAGTCATTTCATATGCTCCAGCAAGTTGCACTGAAGTTGCAAGAAAACAAGGGAGTCTTTTTATATTAATGTGCCATGTTCCATCAGCTTGGTACAGTTGCAGCTTCCTTCAGGCATGCTCTCATAATCTCAGCAAGCTTCGAGCAAGCATCAACACAAAGCTCCATTGCCTGCAACGACAGGACTGGATAATGTGTTTCGGTTTAAAAATTGAGAATCTGTTTTAAACTCTAGCCTGAAATACCTCTTCAATTTTGGCGCTTGTCCATTCCCCTGTAAGGGTAAGCTGAGTAACCTCATTACGGGCAGGCATGCATGATATCATAAGACTCCCATCTTGGCAGCCTTCTTCTTCTGATGTAGGGTCGATAACAAGATTCCTCTCAAAACAAGACTACAGGTAGAGAGGCCAAAATTTAAAATCAAAGCAAAGTACACAACATCAAGGTTGATTTTCTAAATATGTAAGAGACAGGAGTACGAGCTGTACAGATTCAAGTAGAACAATAACAGGACACGTGCACGTTTCATAATTCTACGCTGAATGAAACACTAGCTTAAGTTTCCCATGTTCTCTGAAGGATGCATTTCTAATGGAATTAATAAAAAACACAACTCTTGACAGAAGTGTTGAAAATTCAGCAGACATGACACTCATAAGTGGCTAGGTTTGAATAATAAGCTTAACAAATGACTGTATTTGATATGAAAAAAATAACAACCCATACTCGAACTGTCTATATAATTTAATTTCAGAGAACTGACACCAATAATCACACAATTGAAACAATGAAACTATAAGTACTAAATTTATGTCAATAAGTCTGTTGCTAATTGCAGCTTAACAAACAGGAGTATACCAGAGACACTGATGCAACAAGGTCGTACAGCATAATTCCGGCATCTGCCAAGGCGACACTCGCACAAGTGATAATCACGGGAAGATCTCCTAAAAAATAAAGATTCAAGGAAATGAACAAATAATACATCAGAGTATAGCTCTCTGCAGAAAGAATTGAAGGATAAAAATATTCAATTTAGGCATAGGGGTAGGGGTGTCTCAGAAGTAAGAAATAATGCCATTAGAGAAATGTACAGTATCGGTTCTGCCGCCAAAACAAAACATAATGTTCATTTTACAAAATATTTTAGAGGTGACAAGCAAATTGGAGAAGCCAACAATTCACTCGCACATTTGATATATCAAATGGTAGCCTACGTTGCTCACATGTATGGAATAATTGCCTTTTTCCTATTCTATGAAGTTCGAATATCTGCCAAATAAATATTCTGACTCAACTTATATTACATTAAGGTCCTAGAAAAGAACATTAAATCTTACAGAAGAAACACACTATTCATCTAAACATTCATGACTTCTATTCCAATGTCAAATTATTAGGAATCATATTCTTTCAAAACAAAAAAAATATCACAGTATGAAACTTCCAATGAAACACAAATACTTTTATCAAGAAAAGAGAAATGAAAAATGACAATGGAATTGAAACTCACCACCACCAGATTCTAAAACCAATGCAAAAACATCGACTGTAGTCTTTGGGAATGTTTCTAGTATTATAGCTCCCTCCAAAGCTTTGTGCAGCATTGACGAATAATCTTTGTTGTCTGATCCCTAAAGATGATACAGAATGATAACTTCGATGTTGCCTCCAGAAATAGAATTTACAATATGAGGATAGCAAAAACCTGTCCTCGGACTGGAGTTGCAAAAGTAGTGTAAGTGACATAGCAGTTTAGTCTTCCAGTACCACTATACATCATAGCTTTCTTGCTCTCCCTTGGACCAAACCTAACAAACATAATGAACAGAATATCAATGTCGCAAAAACAAAGTATCAGACAAATCAACTAAAGAACACATAGGACTACTTAATGACAATGCTGCCTCTGTTTAAGCATTCATTCAGAATAACTTGCATTTGTTAAGCGGGACTGTGGAACTCTATCAAATTATTTACCAGTGAGAGGACTCGTGGCACAAATAGACTATAATTGTTCACAATTGCATCATCACTAAGTAGCACACAGAAAAAGTCCCATTGCTTCATATGACAGTGGGCTTTTGGATGCAAACCTTTTGGAACTGTAAATATTCATTTAAATTTTGGACATAGAAGCATAGCAACTAAGGTGCATATTGAAGTTACCACTAATAGTCATGAATGAGAAAAATATTAGCTAACTAATTAAAAATAATAGTTTGTACAAATGAAAATGTGGAAAAATAAATCAATAACAATAGTTGATTTACTCAGACAGAAATGATGTATTAAAGTTATGATTGAAAAAAAGAAAGCAGAAAAGAGGATTAGAATAGGAAAGAGGCAAACATGGATAAATAATTTTTCCAAAACACTAATCATCAACATCACACTAAAATAATACACGAAAAACCATCTCTAAACATTGAATTCTGAATAGGATCGTTTAGAAACAAAATAGAGAACACAATAGCTGAAACCTTTCCTTTGATCATTCGTGTGAACCCATTGGGATCGAATCCAAATTGTAACTTTAGGATAAATAGATATATTAACATCTGGAAAATAAAATAATCGCTATAAACTAAGAAGTGCAATTGAAATTAAGGGACCGCAATTCCTACATTCTAGAAACAGATTTATCATGAAATTCCCAAATATTAATCAAGGAAAATAGGGCCACGTCTGATATTCTAATAACTAGAATACAAGGTTTACACACAACAATAGCATTGTGCCACCTTGTTCATTATATTCCTTCACAAATTTTCAATTAGCTTCTAAAATTAAACACTTTTTTTTGTTACATCATAAGCTAACAATCTAAAGCTAACAAGCAGAAACCATAAAAGAAATTAAAGAAAGTTTACGTTCTCGTCACCCATGCAATTCACTTACACAGATACAATAACCTTGGTCGCTCCAAACTCAGCGTAAGCGGATCCTGAGGCGGCATTGACAGCACCAGTCCTGAGAACTGCAGGGCAGAAAGTCAATTCAACACTAATCTTCATATAGGCATAGCATCAAACACCTCGCGAGCACAACTACAAGCCAATCAGTGTCCACGCAGTACTAGAGAATCTAAGAGGTTACGAACAGGCGGGTCTGCATTGGTGAAAGCTGCGCCCATCAGATCGAGTCCAGTCGGATTCCTGGAGCAGCCTGCGCCTTTGCTGCTGCCGCTGTTTGCTCTCTAAGCTCTGAGAAGGAGAATACGTCGAGGTTGCCATATATCTCGCCTACAGCTCCGACGATAGTTACCGTTCTCCGAAGCACGCAGCACCGGAGCTAACACTAGGTTTCCGCCCCTTCCTAGCGCCGCCGATAAGTTCCTCGCTGCGGGCCTGCGGCAGTGCGGCGAAAGAAAATGGAGCGCGAGAAGGGCTTCTAACCCGCGATAGGTGAATTTGATTTTTTTTTTTTTTCATTTAAGCAAAAAAATATTATATTAAAAACTACTCGTATTTATATTTTTCATATTTATTTACAATTAAAACTTCCTTTTTAAAAAATACATGTCATGTTTTTGGGTTTTGCAAGATTAGCATTTTTAGGGTTCGAGTTTTTTTTAAAAAAAAAGAGTTGAATTTTAAATTACCAATGAATTTTAGAATTTGAAGTCAGGTTTAAATATTTAACAGAGTTTCAACATAAAATTAAAAACATGCTCAAATTCAAATTTTTGAAAATAATTAAAATAATCAAAACCCTACCAATCTCACTCCAAAAGAATAAATGAATTATTGGCCTACAAATTATTTGAACTTTAGATGCATAATTTTTTTTATCTAATATTTTTCTTTCTTATACTATTTGAACTTCACATATTTACATACAATAAAACAAAAAAAATTTAAAGCAATAGGTTCGTAAGTAGAAATAATGCAAAAAAATATATATCCGTACACTGAGTTGAGTGAAACGAAACAGCTCCTCACCGCTTCAAATCTCTATATTATGGGAAATTATATGCGATGCCATCGCATATAACATTATGCGTTGAATCGTTAAGATGATAACACGTTGTTATCATCTTCGGATGTGCGCGATGGCATTTCAAAAATTGTGGTTTCGCTCGTCCCCGTGTTCTCTCTTTCGTCCTTCCTGTTTTCTCGCTGCTCCACCCTCGCGCTCTCTCTTGGGATGTGGTCGTCGACGATCGTCTCCCATCTCCGGCGACCAACTTCTGACTCCGACAATTGCTCTTTGCTCCGCCCTTCGCCCTCTGCCCTAGTTATCTCTCGCAGGCAGAGGGTGCTCCGCTCTCGCTCCGCAGCAAGCTTCCAGCTCCGGCGACAGGCTCCTAACTCGGAGACATAGCTTTCGCTTACCCATACTCGTTGATTCTCTTGGAGATTCAGGTCTCTCGCATCTCTTCTCCTCGATTTGCTTAGAAATGGCATCGAATATTTGAGCTATCAAAATTCAATCTTTGAGACACTCGCTAATCCTTGAAGGACACACTGAAATCGCCACCGCCGGAGAACCAAACAATGAAGAGAGCCTCCATGATCTCCATTTTCATCATCACATTCTTCTACCTCTGCTGCGTCTGTTTCGGCTACGCCGCCTTCGGAAATGGCACGCCGGGAAACCTCTTGACAGGCTTCGGCTTCTGCAAGCCATTCTGGCTTATCGACTTCGCGAACGCCTGCATCGTCCTTCACCTCGTCGGAGGCTATCAGATCTACAGCCAGCCGGTGTTTGCTTTTGCAGACAGATGGGTCGCGGGGAAGCTCCCAAACAGCGGATTTGTCAACAAGTTCTACGTAATCCCGCTGCCGTTCCTGCCGCCTTATAGGCTGAATCTATTCAGGTTGTGCTTCAGAACTGTGTACGTCGCGACTACGACCGGCCTCGCCATGTTCTTCCCTTTCTTCAACGAGGTCATCGGGGCGTTGGGCGCCCTCAATTTCTAGCCCCTGGCCATCTACTTCCCCGTGGAGATGTACTTCGTGCAGAAGAAGATCAGCGCTTGGGGAAGGAAATGGATTGTCCTCAAGACTTTCAGCATCGTGTGCTTGCTTCTCAGCATCTTTGCCTTAATTGGATCGCTTGAAGGAGTTTTAACGAAGAAGATTGGCTAAGTTTCAAAGATAGAACAGATTGATATGTATATGTAACAATAATTGCTGAACATGATTCAATCTTTTCACACCAACCTCAATTCTTGATATAGCTATAGCAATCACATTTACAAAGAGAAAACAGAAGATCGACACAAATACAAATGACGACACTGAACCAATTAATCAGTCTTAACTCGGTTTATCGGCGACGAAGGGAGGTTAATATATGATTTACATGATGGTGATCTCTGGTGAGGGCACTGGCAACTTTCATGGTCATTACAGCTTCGATCGTATCCTGCACAATACTTCACAATGACTTGCGTGCCGACCATTATTTCCCCTACAATGAAAGCAAGCAGAAAGAAAATGGCTTCAGTGAAGACCATCGACACAGCGACCACCACTATGGCCGCCATCACCACAGCCGCCACCACGAAAGATATAGCCACCAGCACCGCCAGAAGCAGCACCCCGCAGCAAGAACACCTGACACTCTGCATTTTCCGTTGTGGCAGTGTCTCAGACACGACGAGCGGCAGCGGAAGCCTGTGACCACATTCCAAGAGAGAGCACGAGGGCGGAGCGGCGAGAAAACAGGGAGGACGAAAGAGGAAAAAATTTTGTGCGAAACCATAATTTTTGGAATGCCACCGTGGACATCCCAAGATGATGATAACGAAGTGTTATCAACTTAACGGTTCAACGCATAATGTTATATGCCCTTTCTCTCTATCGCCAACCAGATCGAATAAATGTTGTGCGGTGGTCCCATCTACCATCAACACACATGCGGTGGCCCCATCCACCGTTAATACATGCTTTGGGATTTATATTTTTACAAATCTCTAAGCGTTTTAACATGTGTTGATGATGAATGAAACCACCGCATACAACATTTATTCCATATCAACAGCTTATCTTGCTCTCCTTCCTACCCAGATTATCATATATTAATAGTGGATGGGACACCGCATGCTTTTGGGATTTATATTTTTACAAATCTTTAAATGTTTTAACATGTTATAGTAAATGGGGCCACCGCATACAACATTTATTCCAGATCAACAACTTATCTTGCTTCCCTTCCTAGGGGTCACGCCTCGGTCGGATCGGCCTAAAAACAGCGCTTATCCGCTGTCTCAGGGTCATCCGGCGCAACACCGGAACGCAACTATCTAGGGTTTCTGACCCAAAATTGAAAATCCTAACTCCCCGAACGATTTTAATCCCCAAATTACAAATCACACGGAGAAACCCTAACTCCAATTGGGAAATCCGAAACCCTAATTAAATTATACCTTTTCGGTCAAAATCAACTTTGACCGGTCAACGCCGCTCGCAAAATCTCGCTAGCTGCCGAAATCTTTCGTTCGCTCACGTCAGCACCGCCTCGCTGACGTAAATCGATTTCGAATCAATTTCGACACTTCTGATTTCAAAATCGGAAGGCGTCTTTCTCCTCCCTCGCGTAGCAACGCAGCTGCGTTGCTTCAACCGCCGTGTGTCGTCTGCCGCCGACAAGCAAGGTGCGAAGGCGGGTAGGGGATGTCGCCGTTCCTCCCCACCCCTCGTCGCCGCCGGGGAGCTGCTCGCCGCCGGGAACCGCCGTAGAACACAGGAACAGGGGAATAAGAGGAAGTAGTTTTATTCAACCGTGGAAGCTACAAATCCTCTCGTTAGCAACCCCGTCGCCGCCCCTCGTTCCCTCCCTTGCCGTCGACCCCTGGTCGACGGTTACAATCTCTGATTTCACCTCGCCCACCGACGTCTCCCCAGACGTCGATTGCTCACTGTCTGCTCGCGCTCCCAAAGTTCGGTGGTATGAAGGTTGGACGAAGCCGCCTCATGCTTACCCAAAGCTCCGTGATGATATGTCGTTCCTCCTTTCTACTCCTCTTAAAGGAGAAGCCGCCGCCTTCATCTCCAATTTAGGGCGTTGAGGTGCAGCGCCCAGCCGCGTCCGTGTCCGCGAAATCCTCCGAGACGTAGTCACCGTGCCGCCCGCCCAAGTCTTCCACTAGAGCTTCGCCCGCGCCCACGCGCCTCACTGCGGACGAAGATGAAGACGCTGTTCGCATCGTTGCTGCCGAAGCCGGGTCAAAATCTAATTTTGACCCAACGATCCTCCCAAATCGGGCTCTGCTTGAGTTAATATATTGTGGGCTTGGATTTGGGGTAGATCCAATGGACTTTGAGCTGAATCGGCCTGATCAGTCCCTTCCTACCACCGACTCTCCTGATATATAAACATGTAGCCGGTAATCGTGAGTGAAATCGAAGAGCAGCAGCAGCCATGACTCCTTTCCCCTTCCCCTTTCTTTCCCTTGTCCATCCCCTTTGCACCCAAAACTCCGCAACATATCGAGGAGGAGCAGCAAGCCTAGAAGGCCTATGACCAAGTGATCGCCTCTCTCCCTTTCCGCCAAGGCATCGGTTTCACTTCCTTCGTCATGTACCAAAACTTTTGGTATCCAGAGCACCTCCTTCCCGCCACCATGGCCATCCAGGACACCTTCGTGGCTCGCCCCTCCGACCTCATCCTCGCCACCCACCCCAAATCCGGCACTACCTGGCTCAAAGCCCTCATTTTCTCTGTCGTCAATCGCGCCAGCTTCCCCCCTGACCACCCAAACCACCCCTTGCTCATCTCTAGCCCCCACAACTGCTTCCCCTTCCTCCACACCTTATGTGAGAACAGAACTCTTCCCACTTACTTGGATGCGCTTCCCTCGCCCCGCCTCCTCGCCATCCACAGCCCGTACTCGTGCCTACCACTCTCCGCACGAGAATCCGAGTGCCGTGTTGTATACCTTTGTAGGGACCCCAAGGACACACTGATTTCTCTCTGGCACTACTTGAAAAAGATAGACGGAAGGGTGATTCCTTTTCATGAAGCTTTTAACATGATGTGCAATGGGCATTCCGGGTTTGGGCCGTTTTGGGACCATGTTCTTGAATACTGGCGGGAGAGTCAACGTCGGCCGGAGAAGGTGCTGTTTTTGAGGTACGAAGAGCTAATGGCTAATCCAGCGGAAAAGGTGAAGCAGGTGGCGCAGTTCGCTGGGTGCGCCTTGTCGGAGGATGAGGAAGAGAAAGGGGTGGCAGAAGCTATCGTGAAGCTCTGCAGCTTTGAGAAGCTGAGCAAGCTGGAGGTGAATCAGAACGGGGAGCACAGTAGGAGTGCACCATTCAAGAATCCTGTCTTCTTTAGGAAGGGGGAGATTGGTGACTGGAGAGAGTATTTCACTCCCGACATGGCTCAAAAGCTTGATGCGATAGTGAGAGACAAGTTCGAGGCGGAAGGGCTAATGTTTTAGGCAATTTGCAGGATTGGCTATAACGAGAAAAAAAAATAGTCTTGCCTAGTAATCTCAGTACAAAATGTGTGAATCTTAGAGCAAGCGTCGCATCTATCTTCAGATTGCTATATTTTATGAAATAAACAGCTCAGTTGTGAAGCTACTTGAGATTCCTGAAAACAATAACTATAATATGCTTAATAATATAGGTGATCATATTAAGTGACTGAATTAGTGGAAAAAAAATTTAGCTGCATGTAAAATGTAAAATTTTAAGAGTATGTTTTATAGAACGGAATCTATCGTGGAAAAGAATGAAAAGAACAATAAAAAATTTATTATTCTTTTTATTATTTTCATAATAAATTTCGTTCTACAAAATATACCTTAAATGTGTCTTTAACATGAGTGAGTTGAACTCCGTACTCTTATGTAAACTATTTTCCCTAAACTAATATTTAATTAATTAATGCATTAGACAACGTACTCTTAATTAAATTATTTTTATTTTTAAAAAAAGTAAAAATTGGTCGCGTCTCTGTCCTATAAAATGGATGGGAGTGTGATAGTAAATAAATCGCTTTTAAAACCTCCGTCTCGACAATCGATCGCTCTGACTAATTTAATCGATTACTGTGAGATGTGATCCAATGTCACGTCATACAAAAATTAAAAAAAAAAAAAAACAGAATAGTTCGACCTACTTCATCAGTAGAAAGCAGAAATCATGACTAGAAATTTTTGATATAGTCTATGAAGAAAAATTTCTTCTTCCATTATTATAAAGTAAACAATTCCAAGTTGCACCCTAGATTTTGACCCAGGTTTTGTGGTTTGAAAATATAATAGTTCAAGTGTGTCTTAATAAATCTAGATCACATCGACTAACGCATGTGGATTTTTAATCATACTTTTTCTTTTCTTTTCTTTAACGAGTGACAATAAAATATATAAGCATATAATTACTTTTCACTTTGTCGGGACAATTTGATTCCATATTATTAGTAACTAAAATATCTAATATCAACTAGTCAATTACTGGAAGCCATTTGACAACATCCTTTTTATTGAGTGACAGCAATAGATTAGGTAAGCGAGGGGTGTGAGATTTTAGATACTCATCTTAACTATTATAATTAGTTAATTACTCTTAACTTGAAACATCAAATTACTTTTCACTCGTTCAACAAGGGACAATTTAATTTAATGTTATTCATTACTAAAATATCTAATATAAACTAATCACATCATCCTTTTTATTGAGTGACAGCTATATGTTAGGTAAGTAGTCAAATACTATGGACCATCTTGACAGTATCCTTTTTATTGAGTGATAGTTATAGGGTAGAGGGTTGTGAGATTTTAGATACACATCCTAACTATTGTTATCCCAACTATTGTTATGGGCAAATTTATTTTTTTTTAAAATAAACTTAACCACAATCGGCAGATCCCCTCGCGGAGATCTCAGCCCTACACTAGAGTGGCCCGCGACCGGTTAGGATCGCGTTGCGGAAGCTGGCCCAGCACTCTACAAGTCCTCACACCACGTGCGCGAAGGGTTCGGTATAAATACCGCCCATCGGACACGAATACAAATCTCTCAACTGTGTCAAAGTGATGGAGACTCTCCAAAACACTTTGCACTCACAGAAATTCCCTCAACCCGCGCTCCTTTCTCTACACAGCCGAGATAGGCACCGGCGCGGCCTCAATCAATCACAAGGGGACGGTGGCGAACACCTTCAAGGGTGCCGGCACACACGTCCTGGACTTTGCAGTGAGCAGACAAGCAAGCACCTGCAAACAGTCACAAATCCGCACTACACATATGCGGACACAGATAACGCAAAGAACCGTCCGGACGAAAAGCCACACGAAGTCCGAACAGCGGTAAAGTCTCTATCCACTACACACGAGGAAACCGTCCTACTACCACTACACACGATAGATTCGGGGAGGGTTTACCCTTGTAGCGTGCCACCACTCCACGAGCCGAGCCCACCGAGATCCTCCGAGAAGTTGCGTCGGAAAGTCCGGTCGGAGACGAAGCGAGACGCGCGTACGAACCCGCGCGACGGAACTTCCCTCCTCTTCCCGTTCGCGTCCACTCGCGTCCGAACAGAGCAACTTCGGCCGGAACAGGGGAGGCACGTCCTCCTCCGTCCGTCACCGTCCGGCCACCGAATCCCCGCCGGAAGGTCGGGATCTGGTCGCCCGTGAACGGAGAAGCCGCCGCCGGAGTATTGTCGCCGGAGGAGTCGCCGCCGACGAGAATTTCTACCCAATGGAAGCTATGGCTGCGTGGAACCGGCGATCGGAAAATCCGATCGCACTCCCGCGTCTGGCTGCCGGCGCCGGAGGAGATGATCCCCTCGTTACCTCAGAGCACCGATGAGTCGATCTGGAGCCTCACGCCGACGAGTCCAGGCCGGAACCTCGTCGACGACGTCGAAATGGAAAGCTCTGTTCTCAGATCTGAAATCGCCGTCGCCAGACCTTGCACAAGCGTACGTTTTTCGCTTGATTCCAACCTCCCCTCGACGAGGATGGGTTTTCCATCTTCGTCGCCACGCAGCCGCGATCTCCGCCGGCGATTGGCCGGAGATCTCGCTTCCACCGGGGCGGATCGAAAATCCGCCCTAGGCTCGTCCACGTAGAGTCCTAGCCTTCAATCCATCGCCAGCCTCGTCGCCACGCCAGCCCGCGTCGTCAGCCATCTTCCAAATCCGGCGAGACACCTCCAGATGGCCGGAATCAGCGGCGGACGTCGCGTTTCCAGGGAAGACGAGGAACAAGGGAGTTTTCCCCAAACGCGCGTACGCGCGATCGTGAACCGGTTTGAACCGGCTCAGCCGGTTCGGTTCAGCCTGGAAGATGGTTCAGGTCCGGTTCGGGGTCGATTTGACCTCAGAATCGCCCCGCGGTTGACCCTCCTCGATGCACGCGCTCGCAAGCTCGTGCGAGGGGTCTGGGGTCCATGGGTCGAGTCAGAAGCCCACATCCACATGTAAACCCACACTCCGTGGTTTGACTCGACCCTCGCCCTATGGACTTGTGTCAGCCTCAGTGACACGATCGCACACCCGAGTCGTCCAACACGGCTGATGACGAGGGGTCCCGCCATCGCTCCATCTCGGTGTGCTTTGGGATTTGTGCTAAATCCCGGAAGCATCACAACTATTATAATTACTAAATTGCTCCCAACTTAAAACATCAAATTACTTTTCACTTTTGCCAATGTGGGACAATTTGATTTCATGTTATCCATAACTAAAATATATAATTTTAACTAGTCAAATACTATGGGCCATCTAACAGCATCCTTTTTATTGAGTGACAACTATAGGTAAGGTAAGCGAGGGATATGAGAATTTAGATACTCATCCCAACTATTATAATAGTGCAAGTGTATCTTAATAAATCTAGCTCACATCGACTAACGCATGTGTATTTTTAATCAAGACATTGTCTCGTAGCAACTAATGCAATTAAACTGTGCTCATATTTTTCTTTTCTTTTCTTTAACAAGTGACAATAAAATATATAAGCATATAATTACTACTTTTCACTTGTCCCAACGAGGGACAAGTTTTGCCTGTTTAAACTTGACTAAAACTTGTTCCAACTAGACCTTGCCAATTCAAAATTTTTTTTTAGGGAGACAGTCTCCCTAAAATCTTTCAGGGAGATCACTACCAAAAATTGTGAGATGCAGTTTTATAAAATTTAATCGATAAAAGTATGGTGTATATTAGTTGGACATTATCGTCTACCACTTTATCTATTTGATCAAGTATATTAGGCAAGTGATCCAATAATTTAGGATATGTTTCTTAAAAAAGACTTGATTTCTACTTCTAATGTAGAATATCCGCCATTGTGGCTGCTTGGCCAAAGATGCCCCAGTTTACGATAAGAGCATTGATAAATTCTACAATACACACTACCAATCCAATTTTTTTTTCTCGTCTCAAATGCTTCCCCTTGAGTGAGGAGTAGCCTTCGACATAGGCCTCCCAAAATATGACATGACCTGCCCATACGGTACGAGATTTTGTAGGTCTGTGTTAGACTAATTGTATTTCGTGTCATAAACATGTTGACCCATTTATGATCTGCCAAATTTCATATGGTGTCAAATCGTGTTGGCAGGTCAACCTGTGTAACCCGTATAATATATATATATATATATATATATATATATATATATATAACTCGTTTATCATCCATCAAATTTCATGTCGTATTATGTAACATGATTTGTATTATAGTATGTTGTATCGTGTCATGTCATGTCATATTGTGTAATGTCATGTGACATGACTTATTTATTAATCGTGTTATCCATGTCATGTCGTGTCACATGTGAAATAAGTGTCATGTTTGTGTTTTGTATATTGACCCATATATATAAACGGGTCATGTTCGTGTCAAGTATAATAATGTTGTGTGTCAAGTATGACATAACTCATTATGACACGTGAAACACGAATTGTCAACCTTATGATTTAGTCCAAAACCTATTGTAAGCATACAACAGAAGAATAAGTTCATGCTAAAGGAAAAAAAATGGAAAAAGTATAAAATGATTTAATGAGAAAAATCAGGAAGAATAAACAAATAGAAGAAAAAAAATATAAAAGATCATATTTTAAATTTATTTTATAATATAATATATAAGTAAATACTATTAAAGAATGGTTTAGCTAATAATGAGACTTTTATATATATATATATATATCAAAAATCACTTGAGCTTGAAAAGCCAATTTATTATCTCAAGCTGATCATATCATCTTGACAAATTCTACTATGCTTGCTACTACTATTTACACTATTGCTTCAACATAGATTCTTCGTTCTTACACTAATAAAGAAGCTTAACAAACTGGACCAGCCAACACTCTTCCAAAGGGATCCATCTCTAACCCCAAGAACTTTGGGGGCTTAATATCAAGGATCTCTCACTTTCTTGGACCTTCTTAATGAAAATTTTACTAGTATTTGGGTGAATATGGTGATTGACAAGTACAAGGTCCCTAACCCTAGAATTGTGCTGCTAGCCTCCGTTCCTCTTGGTGTTGGCGTGGTTTGATCTCTGACATTCATCTGTTAGGGGAAAGTCTGCAAAAACTCATCAACCATGGCAATAATACTAATGCTTTCTATCAAGAGGATGCTTGGGCTTGGAGAAAGGATTTAAGGGGTTGCAATATCAATAAAATAGTTTATTTGTTTATATTGAAAAGGCATCGCCACTTTGATGATCCTTGGATGGGGTGGAAAATCTTGTGGCATATCCTACTTACCACGAAGATCCATGTCTTTAGTTGGAAATTACTTCACTATAGACATGCCACGCTTCCTACCTTTCCTGTCTTGAAATTTGTTGTGCTGAACCTTGTGTTTTATGTGATAAGGATCAGGATTGTATCAAGCACATGTTTTTTCACTATGATTTTACTGCTTTGATTTTGTCTCTCCTGCTCAAGCTTTCGAATCTTCATATTGATCTTAAGCATTCTTGGGTTGATGGAAGTTGGATTTTTGAACGCTTGGCTAATGCTTCTATTATTCTAATAACCTTTCGGTTTCTTTGGAAGGCTAGAAATGAAACTATTTTTTCTATTAAAACTCTTTCTGTTACTAATGTTGTTAGGTCCACACTTCTTGAATTTAATGACACCTCGCTTGCTCATGCAACTGAGAGAAAGAATACTTTTCAAACTTATTTCAACAATCTTTATGCTTGGATGAAGCTTCTTGAAATAATTATTAAAATTAATGTTGATGAATCTTAGTGTGCTAATTCTAGCAATAATGGGCTCGACTATCTTCTTAGAGATTATTCTAGATGTTGTAGTTTAGCAGTGACAGCCTTCTTTTCTAGTCCTTCTACCCTATTTAGTGAACTTATGGATATCAAATTTGCTCTTCATTACATTTACTACAACTCTAAAGGAAATCATCAAAGATATATCATTGAAACTGATTCTCATATTGCTATTAGCCTAATTGAAGACAAGGAGATTTTTCCTGAAATGATTGATCTTACTCTTCTTCGTGAAATCCGTTTTCTTTTATCTAGATTTCTTGTATAATTCATTGTACCCCTAGAAGAACCATCTTTGATTCAAACTGATTGGCTTGTTTTGCTTCAAAGTTTGTATTTTTTTTTTATTGGCCTGATAATTGGCCAAATGAATTAGCTTGTATTATTGTATTAACAGTAGAGGCCTCTTCTATTAATATATTTATGGAATTTTATATATAAAAAAAATCTCACCTATACCGGTGTCTCTCTTTATTTCTTTTCACTTATAAACGTTTTTTTTTTTTAATATTTTAAGACATTTGGCTATTTATAACTTGTATAATTTAATTAGATATATCTTGTTATACAATTTCTTATCAGCATTCTCATTTTTACTAAATAATTAATTTCTAATATATATAAAAATTACAAAATAAAATAGTAATCACATTTGGTTATGTTAATAATATTATTAATTATAATATTAGTAATAATTAACGTTAGTAGTAAAATAATTAATAATTATAAACTAGAAAAAATAAATTTTTAATAGTTAATACTAAATACTGATATATTAATTATAGTAATGATAATAATATTTGGTGTTAATAATTTATGTTCATGAGTTTTGATAAATATAGATGAATGCGGGTAACCAATGTAGCCCAATTTCGTTAAGCTTACGAAGCTTTTCTGTATTCTCAACTATAGTGCTCCTAGAAGCAAGAGTAAGATCTATATGTCCTTATTCATACTATGTGTCACGCCCAGAATTAGGATAATAAATTTTTAATTAAAATATACTCGAGTCAACACTTTGACTCGCACCCAAGCACGCCCACGCAGGGGCTAAGCGACTGAACGCTGATCCAGGCGCGACCGGCAGGAGCACGTCCTCCTCAGCCTATCCCAGATGGCCACCTCGATTCTCGTCTCAACGAATCATCGACCGCCATGTCTGCCACGGACCGCTGCACGAACCAGCTCCAACGTCCACCAAGGTACAACATCCGAGACTCGACGCCGGCGCAGCGCACGTACGAGTCCGGTACACCGGAAAAGAAGTAAGTCCGCACGTAGGCAGAGGCGCACACTCGCGCAGGAGATGACGTCACGCAGGACGCCGGGCACACGCCCTAACTCCGACTAGACCGCATGCAGGCGATCGAATACAACTCTCGCCCAACAGGGGACATCTCGCAGACGTCCGGCACAACAAACGGCAAACGCCAGCAACAACACACAAGGCCGGCGCACTTGACCGGAGCGCGGAGAGGGGAGAGGAGACGCCGACCGAGAAGGACAACTCGGCTGGGAGCACGAGGCTCGGGGAGCCGGAGAGAGGAAGACGCCGGCCGAGGACAGCTGATCGGCCGGGAACGAGAACCGCGTCCGGAACCCATAAGAGGAGTGCGCACAGAAACCAAGGAACGTGCACGCAAACCGAGGCACACGGACGACGATCGGAGGATCGTCGGAAACCGCCTGAGGCTCGCCGGAGCACCATGTGGCCGACAACGACCTCGCCAGAGGCAAGGAAGGCGCCGGCGAACCCCCACAGTCGACGGACGCCACCAAAGGAGGGAGCCGCGTCCCCCACGTTCGTCGGAGCAGTAGGGGACGCCGAAGGAAGAACCGCCGGCCACCACCAGGAAGGAAACGAGGCCCTAGGACTGCCGGACGAACCCAGCCTCGCCGATCAACCCGGATCTTGCCGGGCGACGAGATCTAGAGGAAATGCGGCGAGGGCAAGAAGCTCGGTCGGCGATGCTCGTCGACCAGAAAACCACCCACCGGACGGAGCCGGAGCGGGAGGAGATTAGGACGTACCTTCGGCGGACGAATGCCGCCGGATCCACCACCGGCGACGCCGAAGATCGAGGAGGATGAGGGAAAAGGGGAACGCCGCCCCTTGCTCCGCTGCTTCCTGCACCGCCGCACCCAACCCACGGGGAAGACGCCGGAGACCGCCGCCGCTGCCGGAGACCGCTCGCCGGAGCCTCACTCGACGGAGGGAGGAAGATCGGGGAGAAGAGAATCGCGCCGCCGCTCGCTTGCCGACCTCGCGTCGAACGCACGCAACTAACGGGGCACTGTATCCCTAACGCGCGTCCGCACGCGTTTTGCTACAGTGCTCCAATCGGAGCTCCGCCAGCCGCTAAACGGGTCGCCCGACCCGACATCCGCATCGCCCGATCCGATTCGCCGCTGGAACGGGCTTGGGCTGACGATGAGGCTTGGGCCTAGCGCCTGGGCCTCACACTAGGCTATGTCGAAATTAAGGAGATTTAATTCTATCATAAGTGTGCATCTACCCTTAATAAGAAATTTTTTTTGATATTTATATCGAAATCCCAAACCATGAGGTACTGGCAAACTCAAGAAACTCATTCCATCGTGTTATTCCTGGTTTATGCTATTTAGAATGTGTCATCATAAAATACTATATGAAAAACTATAATAAAATGGACTATAAAAACTATAGGAAAAAAAGATAACAAGAAGCCCGCAGGTCACAACAACGAGTTACGCTTAACATCTACTTTGTTAGGTTTGTCACTAGGTGTCACGCCCCGGTCAGATCAGCCTTAAATCGGTGCTTATCCGTTGTCTCAGGGTCGTCCGACGGAACACCAGAGCGTGAACTACCTAGGGTTTCCGGCCCAAAATGGAAAACTCTAACTCCGGTGCTTAGGCCCTGGGCTCCCCGGTTCAGCCCAAGGTTCGGCCCAGACCCAGACCCAGACCCAGGCCCAAAAGAAGGTGAAAATCCGAATTTCGAATTCGGAAACGCAGTGCTGCTGACGACGACTTCGAAGCGGGTGCACGCGAAAGGTGAAAGCGGCAGAGCTTCGGGACGAGACGCTCGCGACAGAGACGCCGTCGTCTCCGCGAGCTTCGGCTTCAACGCGAAGGAAGCGGACTCGGCTCCGGGCGAGAAAGGCGCAGACGGGCAAAATCGGACGCGGAGGACACGAAGCTGGCGGCTGGGCGACGTCCTCGGACGCGGAAGGATCGGACGCTGCGGAAGAAGCGGACGGAGTCCGCAGTCGACGCGGTCGTCGCGGAGAAGAAGGGAGTCGGCGGCTTCCCTATAAAGCTCAACGAAGGAGATCGAGTTCGGGGGCTACGAAAGAGAGAGTGCTCGAGCGAACGACGAGCGTGAGTTCCGGTGAGCAGAGAGAACGTGTAACGGCGGCGACGCTCGCCGCCGACGTGAGAAACAGAGACGTGAGGGCGAGAGAGAGAGGGTTTTTGTAGCTTTGATTTACGAAGAATAAAGTGAAGATTTTCCCTTTCCATCTGGCGAGCTTTCCCTGTTTTCCGACGTCCTTCCCCTGTTCTTCCATCCGGCGACGTCTTCAGGCAGCAGGCGGCTGTCGACGATCGACGACGAGGCCGAGACGCAGGCGGCGTCTCCCCTTGTCGGCTTCTCTTCTCCGGCATCGTGCGAAAGGCGACCGACGAACGCAGGCGGCGTTCGAAAGCTCGGCGTAACGAAGAAGACGAAGCTCGGGCACGAGCTTCGAGACGAGTCAACGGTCAACTGAAATCGGATTTCGATTTCGAAATCGAAAACCGAAATCGAATGGCGGCTGACGCAATCTTACGTCAGTGGACGAAATTCGGCGCGCGGCGGAGCGATTTGGTGGCTGACGTCGGCACGACGTCAGCAACGCAATTCGATCGGCGAATTCCGGATTTGCACAGTAAATACGATTTTGACTTCGGTCAAAATCAGGAGAGGTATTTTGATTTCTGATTTGGGATTTTCGATTCTTCCTCGATTTCTCAAATTAGGGTTAGAGTTTCTTGAGTGACTTGTAATTTGGGAAGAAAAATTGAGCGGGAACTAGGGTTTCGAATTTGGGGACGAAGTTCGGTCCGGAAACCCTAGCGCGATCACGTTCTGGTGTTCCGCCGGACGGCCCTGAGACAACGGATAAGCGTTGTTTCCAGACCGTTCCGACCGGGGCGTGACAACAGGTATCAGAGCTAAAGTGATCCATCAAAATGGTGAATCAAGGAGATCGTATTGCCCGGATCGAGCAGGTGCTCGGTTTGACTGGGAATAGCAGAGATGCGGTGGTTCCTCAGGTGGAGGACCTCCATCGCACAATAGAGGAGCAAAGACTGCAGATCCTTGCTCTCCAACAAGCTTTGGCTGGAGTAGTGGAGGCTCCCCAGAATGCTGAAGGCATGGCAGCCCTACAAGAACAAGTAGGGGCTTTGCAAGGACAGGTGACAACGTTGGCAACGCAGGTAGCCAACACCACGGCAGTTCAGCAACAGATAGTGGCGGACCTCGCGGTGATGCGCATGGCACTGGCGCAGGCCCAAGGGAGTGGCCCTACAGCAACCAGAACGGAGTATGGGGCTCCCAACGGCAACGGGAAGATTCGCACCCCAGAACCTGCAATGTTCAAGGGGGCCAGATCTGCAAAAGTACTTGGTAACTTTTTATGGGACATGCAACAATATTTTGAAGCTAACCATGTCACAGATCAGGAGAAGGTGAGAGTATGCACGGCATATCTCTCAGATGATGCAAAACTCTGGTGGAGAACCAAAGTTGATTCTACATCAGAGGCAGCGAGTTGGACTTGGGAGGTATTCCGAGAGGAACTGCGACAACAGTTCCTTCCCGGAAACTCGGTGGACCAAGCGCGAGAGGCGGTGGATCGCCTAAAGCATACAGGGACGATCCAGGAGTATGTCAGGGCGTTCTCCGCCCTGATGTTGGAGTTACCCGAGATGGCAGAGGGAGATAGGAGGTACTTCTTCCTCCGGAATCTCCAACCTTGGGCGGCAACGGAGGTACGAAGGCATGCGCCACAGGATTGGAGGACGGCTGCTGCTATAGCCGAATCTCTGGTGGACCAGAGGACTTCAGGGACGACCTTCCAGAGAGCACAAAGGTCGCCCCCGAAGCGACCATCTCCACCCAGACCCAGAGCACCAGAGAGAGAGAGGCTCTCTCCCCGACGAAACGGAGGACGACCCGCATGGCAGGAACAGACTCGACCTGCAGAGCGAGGGCAAGGTCAACTGAGACCGATTGCCTGCTTTTTGTGCAAAGGACCGCACCGGATACGCGACTGTCCAGATCGACAGAGATTGAACGCGATTGCAGCGATTGTGCATCGGGAGCTTGCTGAGAAACCGGCGGAGGTGCATGACGAGGAACCAGTAGAGGCTCGCATAGGAGTTGTGCGCATTGCCTCAGTGGTCGCAGGATCATCATCGACCCCCGCTGAAGCAGAGCTGAAAGACACAGTCGACAAGGACAACGTCGAGCAAAAGACGAGCTCCGAAGAGGTGAAACCACAACAGGAGGAAAAGACGTGGAAGCAAGTAGTGGAGGAAAAGGCTCCACCGAAGTCTTCGAATTCTTCAGACACAGAGAGGAACGACTGGCCCCAGCGGATCCAGGGGAGATATTTGCCCTCTTTATCCGACCCCGTAGAGTACGAACGAAGGCGTCAATATATATTTGACGAGGCTGCCCGCCAGCAAGCAAAGAGAGAACGGCGAGCGCGGGCCTGAGCGCCGCGCCGGACATCGAGGGCGATGTCCAAATTGGGCCGGGGAGAATTGTTAGGCCCTGGGCTCCCCGGTTCAGCCCAAGGTTCGGCCCAGACCCAGACCCAGACCCAGGCCCAAAAGAAGGTGAAAATCCGAATTTCGAATTCGGAAACGCAGTGCTGCTGACGACGACTTCGAAGCGGGTGCACGCGAAAGGTGAAAGCGGCAGAGCTTCGGGACGAGACGCTCGCGACAGAGACGCCGTCGTCTCCGCGAGCTTCGGCTTCAACGCGAAGGAAGCGGACTCGGCTCCGGGCGAGAAAGGCGCAGACGGGCAAAATCGGACGCGGAGGACACGAAGCTGGCGGCTGGGCGACGTCCTCGGACGCGGAAGGATCGGACGCTGCGGAAGAAGCGGACGGAGTCCGCAGTCGACGCGGTCGTCGCGGAGAAGAAGGGAGTCGGCGGCTTCCCTATAAAGCTCAACGAAGGAGATCGAGTTCGGGGGCTACGAAAGAGAGAGTGCTCGAGCGAACGACGAGCGTGAGTTCCGGTGAGCAGAGAGAACGTGTAACGGCGGCGACGCTCGCCGCCGACGTGAGAAACAGAGACGTGAGGGCGAGAGAGAGAGGGTTTTTGTAGCTTTGATTTACGAACAATAAAGTGAAGATTTTCCCTTTCCATCCGGCGAGCTTTCCCTGTTTTCCGACGTCCTTCCCCTGTTCTTCCATCCGGCGACGTCTTCAGGCAGCAGGCGGCTGTCGACGATCGACGACGAGGCCGAGACGCAGGCGGCGTCTCCCCTTGTCGGCTTCTCTTCTCCGGCATCGTGCGAAAGGCGACCGACGAACGCAGGCGGCGTTCGAAAGCTCGGCGTAACGAAGAAGACGAAGCTCGGGCACGAGCTTCGAGACGAGTCAACGGTCAACTGAAATCGGATTTCGATTTCGAAATCGAAAACCGAAATCGAACGGCGGCTGACGCAATCTTACGTCAGTGGAGGAAATTCGGCGCGCGGCGGAGCGATTTGGTGGCTGACGTCGGCACGACGTCAGCAACGCAATTCGATCGGCGAATTCCGGATTTGCACAGTAAATACGATTTTGACTTCGGTCAAAATCAGGAGAGGTATTTTGATTTCTGATTTGGGATTTTCGATTCTTCCTCGATTTCTCAAATTAGGGTTAGAGTTTCTTGAGTGACTTGTAATTTGGGAAGAAAAATTGAGCGGGAACTAGGGTTTCGAATTTGGGGACGAAGTTCGGTCCGGAAACCCTAGCGCGATCACGTTCTGGTGTTCCGCCGGACGGCCCTGAGACAACGGATAAGCGTTGTTTCCAGACCGTTCCGACCGGGGCGTGACACTAGGGATACTAGCCTCCTTAGAAAGGTTGCATGGGTCTATAAAGCTAGCTGTAATTTTGATTTTTGGATTGGCCTCATAAGTATGAGTAGGCTTTGGGTTGTTTGAAAATTCTTTTATCACATTTGTTAGAGTGTAACACAAGAATGAACACATAATAATAATAATAATAATATTATTATTATCCAGAACAAATATTACACCAAATTCTTATATTTCATTAAAGAAAAAACAGAGAATTCCACGACAACACAAGTAATGACATGCACACAAGATTATTAGACCATGTCAACGACTTGGAATCAAATGAACAAACATACAATTAAGGTGACTTGAAACAGGCTTAAAGAGTCATGGAAGAGCCAAGAACTAGACTAGTTCCGACTAACTTGTTCTTAGTGACTTGGTTGATCCTTTCAGCTATTTCTGGACTGATATTGGGCCAGTTTAGGGCTGATTCTGCTTCTGCTGACTGCTAGTTGAAGAATTACTAGTTGAAAGGTAGTTGGCTGAGAGAAGCAGAAGCTGTTTGGAAAACTATCATTGCTAGTCAGCAGAATAAGCAAAAATTAAATTACAAATTTAATTAATTGAATAAATTTAAATTAAGCAAAAATTAAATTAAACAGAATAAAAAATCAGAGTAAATAAATAAATAAATAAAATTTAATTAATTGAATAAATTAAATCACAAATAAGTGTTGCCTGATAGAAACGAATGAAATAACTTTTTAAAGATAGTGATCAACGTCGCACAAATTAGGTGCTTTTGTTTTAATTAATACTAAACCATTAATTTATTTTTTAAAAGTATAATTTAATTACATTATCAATTTGCCGTGAATAATATTTGCCTGGGATGGCGTGGGTTTTAATTAAATGTCATTGATTGCACTCCATAAATTGGCAAGCATATAATTCACAGATCCACGCATGGAAACTACAGAACTCAAATTTGCAATCGCCTCATCTCTATCGATGCACGTAGCCGTCTCCAGTAAATGTAATTCATCCTCCCCGCGGCTATGTTACAGGCGAAGGCTGGAGGACGCGGAGGAGGAGGAGGCTGGAGGAGGGAGAGGAGGAGGCTGGAGGAGGAGGAGGGACTCGGCTGATGGCAGTGAGTTGGAGGAGGTGAAGGCCGGAGGACGCGGAGGCTGGAGGAGGCGGAGGCTGGAGGAGGCGAAGGCTGAAGGACGCGGAGGATGGAAGAAGGGGAAGAAAAAAAAAGAGAAAAAGGAAGGAGGGAAAGGGCGTAATATAGAGATTTGAAGCGGTGAGGAGCTGTTTCGTTTCACCCAACTCAGTGTACGGATATATATTTTTTTGCATTATTTCTACTTACTAACCTATTGCTTTAAATTTTTTTGTTTTATTGTAAGTAAAACAACAAGACCGGCCGGTCAGTTTCTCTTACAGTCTGTTTCAGTGGATGGAATGGAAATAAAGAAAGAAAAGAAATGAGGATGGAATGGAATGGAAAGGAAAGAAATAAATTCCTTTCCCTTTCATGCCTCGTGTTTCGGTGGTGAAAGGAAAGAAACAGTGAGCTCGGGCGAGCGCAGCAAGCTCGGGCGAGATGGTGGGCGAGCGCAGCAAGAACAAAAGGGGCGGCGTCGCGGCGAGGTCGAGCGAGATGGGCGGAGAAGAAGAGGGGCGGCGAGCTCGGGCAAGATGGGCGGAGAAGAAGTGGGGGTAGCGAGCTCAGGCCGACAGGCGACAGCGAGCATCGGGCTATTTTGGCGAGCTCGGGCGAAGGGGCGGCTTGGACGAGAGGGAGCGAGCTCGGATGGCGGCAGCGAGCTCGGACGGTGGCTGTGAGCCCAGACGGAGGGGGCGACTACGAGCTCGGACAGTGGCTGTGAGCTCGTGGGTTTTAATTAAATGTCATTGATTGCACTCCATAAATTGGCAAGCATATAATTCACAGATCCACGCATGGAAACTACAGAACTCAAATTTGCAATCGCCTCATCTCTATCGATGCACGTAGCCGTCTCCAGTAAATGTAATTCATCCTCCCCGCGGCTATGTTACAGGCGAAGGCTGGAGGACGCGGAGGAGGAGGAGGCTGGAGGAGGGAGAGGAGGAGGCTGGAGGAGGAGGAGGGACTCGGCTGATGGCAGTGAGTTGGAGGAGGTGAAGGCCGGAGGACGCGGAGGCTGGAGGAGGCGGAGGCTGGAGGAGGCGAAGGCTGAAGGACGCGGAGGATGGAAGAAGGGGAAGAAAAAAAAAGAGAAAAAGGAAGGAGGGAAAGGGCGTAATATAGAGATTTGAAGCGGTGAGGAGCTGTTTCGTTTCACCCAACTCAGTGTACGGATATATATTTTTTTGCATTATTTCTACTTACTAACCTATTGCTTTAAATTTTTTTGTTTTATTGTAAGTAAAACAACAAGACCGGCCGGTCAGTTTCTCTTAGCGAATTGCTACATCCTACATGCAATTTCTGCAGAAAAGGAGTAGTAGGAGACTGGTAGAATAATAATGGCTCCGTTGGGGCTACTGGCCGCCCACTTTTGCTGATGGGCCAGCTGATTCTAATAAAAATCGGATGTTTGGGGCAGCTGGCTGCTGGGCGCACTAGCATTTATCTACTGGCCGAAAAAAGCAGGCGATTAGGTGATTCTCGAGGAAGCATCTCGCTCGTGACGCTCTCTCTCCTCCTTCTGTGTGACGCTCCTCTCTCTCCTCTTTCGAAAAGCTTCGGCCTTTAGACGCGTCTCTCCTCTTCCGAAAAAGCTAGCTCCACGCCTCGCCGAAAGTACTCCCGCCGACCTCCGCTGCCTCGCCGACCCTGCTCCAACCTCCAGATCTCCGCTGCCTTCCAGCTCCACGCCTCCTCCAGCCTCCACGTCCTTCAGCCTTCTCCTCCTCCATCCTCCGCCTCCTCCAACCTTCCGCGTCCTCCGGCCTTCACCTTCTCCTACTCACTGCGAGCAGCCGAGTCCCTGCTCCCTGCTCTAGGCCGGTCTTGTCGTTTCCTACAATGTGGCCCCTGCAACCTGGTACTTTGGCTAAACCTTCTCCGGTGGCCAGTTCTACTGAGCCATTTCATTTCAGTAGTCAGTTCTAATTGAGAATTACAGAGGATTAGCATCATTGCAAGTGAAGGCTCGAGATGAATACGTAGGACTAGGAACTCAGCTGCTACTATTTGCAGATTTTAGTATCTTTACAGGATTAGCTGCTAAAGAGAGCTCCTGTATCATGTATGGGTCATATTGCCACCAGAGTTTGTATCATATCATTAGCTGTATATGCAAGTGAAACTAATGGATTCCAAATGATGTATGATTTGATGTACTTTGTGCTGATCATTAGTTGTGCCTTTGCATCCATCTCACTTCAGTGGCCTTAAAACTGAACTTTGGCTAAATAATGAAAGTGACGTTCTTTTGATTTGTTATGCCCAATCTTGCTACGAAGGATGGATACATCAACAGAGAATATTATCAAAGAAACTATTTTTATTCTTTTATTTTGTACTTTTTTTACTTCCATGTTTTGTTTCTTATATATTTTCCGATTTCTTCATCTTTTTGTTTTCCTTTCTATTCTTTCCTTATGTTGTTTTCTTCTTTGGTCACTATTTTTCTATGCGTGAGAAGGCTCTGGTTCTATGACTCAAGCTATTTTCGCCTAATAGTAGGAAGGGATAGACGTAGTGGTAGATATTGATAACAACAAAACGAAGAGATGTTGACTATGCCGATTTAAAATCTAACTTGGTCCTAGTGCACCGTAGCATAACTTCCAACTTAATCCAAGATGGCTATATGCTCTAGGTTGACTCAATCCTTATGAAATGACCTAGACCTCTAAAGTGTCATGTGTTTAGTTTAGTTTGTGATAAAATGACCTATTGATAACTCATATATACATAGATTTTAGTGTTATTATCTCCTAATTCAAATCATAATTCATCATTTTCATATTCTTTTTGCTTAAATATTTTTATTTGTTCTGAATCTTTTATTCTTGTTTTCATGGTTTTTAGGTGAAAATTTTCAAAAATGATATATTTCAAGTATTTTAAAGTTATTAGACATCTTGGCATAAAAAGACAAAGTTACTCCTAAATTTTAGTGCAAATTAGATTCATCCTATAACGTCACAAACTTAATTACTTTATTGAATAGCACAAAAAGATCAACTAGGAGTGTGATCTAAGCCACACCTGCATCGCGAAGTAGAAAGAGGATTTTTCATGTAAGACTTCATAATGGAACCCATGATAAAGATCACAACCACGAATGTATAATCAGCACAAAGTCAGATATGCGCCGAAGAGATCACGATCCAAGCCATGTCTCATCATGGTCATAACTCTTTCTATAACTTAAACATATTATGCACAAAACACTTTCATAGGTGAGGTCGATGCTAGTCGTGGCCTTGATTCTTTTCTCCCACTATAAGCTAAGTGTTGTTTTACCCGATTTTTGCTTCCTCTCTAAACATAATAAACTCCATTCTATAAAAGGAAGCATCCTAACCTTACTAGGGTGTTGAAGATTAATTATAGACCACGTTTTGGAATTCATGTAGAAATCCTAGGCACCAAGAGCATGAGAAGAAGAAGACAATGATTGTGCTTCAAGGAAGAAAAGGAGCAACATGCAAAGCTAATTTAGTAGCGAACTTTAGTCATTGATCTTGTTGTTGTACTTGCTCTCTTGTCTTTAATATTTTCTTTGAGGGTTTTTGCAATGTTCACGAGGATGTTCTTAGCATAAACTCCTTATTAGGATGAGAGTGTCATTAGTTGTATATTTTATGACTTGATACTTTATTTCATGCTTTCTATTTGAATCTAATTATTGTTAATTTGATTATAGTGTGTTTAATCCTATGTGATATTCTAGCTAAATATTTATGTACTTTTAAGCATTATGAGAAGTATTGAGAGATAAATTGCAATGCTAAAAACCTATAATTATACTTGTGGGGTTAGATAATAAGAATAATTCTAGACCACTCGAGGGGTTCCATAATTATCATGTAACTTAATGAGTTTATTTGCATTGCTAAGAGAGTAGAAGATCAATTTGGGTAAACACCAGGTTGGGCTATTAAGAGAGGGACAACTTGTACATTAGGATAATGTTTTTTTAACATAATTAATTTTTATAGAAAAGAGAATTAATTTTTATCTTCATAAAAAGACTGACATGGTGAACTCAAAATCATGAACTTTATTAAAATAATTTTTCTTTGATTTATTGATCTCTTACCTTTGTATTTTCGATTGTATGATTTTTAGTAGCATTCGTTTAAATTGCTTTATTCAATTTATCTAGCTTGTGAAACCGATACTTATTTTATTACTTCAATAAAGTCGTACATTTGAAACCATATCACCTCTTCATCTAACTTGGTACAAAACTAATCTCGGATATAACTCAAACTGAAGTGAAATATCTTGTACAAATAATTGCAATGATATGTCATTCCATAACAAAATCAACCATTATAAATAAAAATAAAATAGACAAACCACTATGTGCTAAATCAATACCCTCTGGTTACCCAACCATGACACCAATAGAGAGTGAGAGTTCATCCATATTTATGTTCAACTCCCTTCACAATCTCAATTTGAATAGAACTCATATAAAACCTCAACAAAATATCAATCCCCAACTTGGTGTTTTGGGGTTTGCTTATAGGCTTGGATCACCTACTCTTAAGTGATGTCTCTAAACACCTCCTCTAGTGACTAGTCAAGGTCCTTCAAAATCTCCTAGATGCAAGTGATATTTGCAATGCCACATGTAGTATTATCCTTCTAGTGATTATCATGATCTTATAGATCATCACAAACGCATCATGATACATAGACTGATCACTAATATCTTATTCATAGAGCAAAGATTATGCGTCTCCATGGACATAGTAGTAATAGCATTAGTTCTCAACCTCTTGAAGAACATACTACTTAGCCACAAAGTCAACTCTCTCACCTAAGTTTGTATGCCTCATGCAAAAAAGGTTAATGAGGTTGAATATCCTCATCTTTCTTAACCTCAGATAAGGAGAAGGAGAAGTTGATGTTATCAAGCTCTTGTATCCTCAATCTCTGGCTGGGACAATTTTCCCTATCTACAAAGGACAAGTCCATATCCCTCATAGGTCCTTAGTATTAGGATGTAGAATCCCTAGTAGGCATGCAGATAGGAGTCTATGTGCCCCATGCAAAAACAGTACATATACTCAAAATGCCATAAGATATCAACCTAGATTCAACCAACACTTGGTGACTTGGGCTAAATCAATGCATGTCTTTGTTTCTAAGATGGCAATCCGTACATGTAACCTATAGGTAATTCTAGGACGCAACTACTGAGTAACTTTAGCAAAACAATTGCCCAGTCAATTGGTTTTTAGCTTCATATCATGATTAAGGCCTTATGATGTTAGTTATATGGGTGCAAGTCATGAAAGTAATTGCAGAACTGCCCAATTAATTGTTGTCCAATCTCATACCAAGGGCAGAAAAGAAAGGGAAATGCTCATAAAAAAAAGTGGAATCTTCTTATGCTTCACCAGAAACAGTACATTGTCACCTCCTTATAAACAACATGTTCTCCACTATATCAAATAAATGATGACATATTGAGAGTAGTTAACTCCTTACAGAAAAGAATATCACTTACCTAAAAGGGCATTTCTATCTCAATAACAAGAATTTCCAATCATTTTCTTGGAGCAAAAATGGCTAAAAAGACCATTATACCCCAGCAAAAGAATTGGTTTAAATCCATATCATAATACGAGGAAAGACTAGTTGCAAGTTGCTAGGAGTTGGAAGGACATGTGCCAACGTAACCGAATCCAACGATAATGAACGCAAAAGCCTGAAGGTAGATATACACATAGTAATAGTTTTCCCCAAAGGCATAATTGTAGGATGCACAACATATGAGGAACATTGCAAACCCAAGTTTTGAGAAGCTCACCCTGAAATCCAGAAGATACTGATATGATACTACAAGCTACGACATTAATCTTGTTTAATGGTAAAACAACAGTTACCTGTCTTTTAACATTGTTAAGGTTGATTCTGGCTCACTGATTTCAATCTTCTCTGTGAGGGCCTCTCCTAGTTTCTCTGTCACAACCCATTCATTGAAATTTGCCGTCTCCAGAAGACCGATTAAGGCTGCTTTCATTCGGTGCATTGCCATGACATTTTCAAAGAGAATCCAGAATGGCATTATATGAAGAGAGCTGTTACAAGATATCATGCGGGCTTTAAGGACTCAAGTCCTAGTTTGACAAAGAAACTTTGTGCTGCACGGGTAGATAGTGGTGGTACCTTGGATTTCTGATGGCATTGAGGAAGGTAATTATGGTAGGGACGTAAAACACCCCCCACAGGGGAATGCTTACTTCGGGAACCAAGACTGATGTTGGGATCGCAATGCAGTAGAAAGAAAAGGTCACAATTGGGGCCACAACCCTTCTAACAAAGAAGAAACTGTAGAGCACATGAACTTTCTGCCAAATGGAGACTTCCTGGTCCATGTACGATCAATGTCTAAGTATGCTAGATATATCACGGGTAAGTTGCTTGAAGAAGGTTTACCTTTGCAACTAGAATCTCCCATGCCATTTTTCTAAATAAGTTAGCAGCACCACAAGTCCATCTGTGCTGCTGATTACAGTAAGCTTTAAAGTTACTGGGAAGTTCACTTCTTACCTGCAATACTTGTATCAACATAAGGATTATTGAGCTGTTACTATCTTTGCTTGGTAGAGTCCTTGAATCGGAACAAACTCTACCTTTATGTTGCCGACATACACAAATTTCCAACCCTTTAGACTTGCTCGAACAGCCAAATCCATATCCTCTACTGTGGTTCGATCCTTCCAACCACCAGCTTCATTGATAGCAGATGTGCGCCAGACGCCAGCAGTCCCTGTCAATTTGAAAAGGCTCTTTCAACTTCAGTGACTGTTAATCTATTTAGAGAGTTCATTAGTTCAGCACACTTTATGCTTTTGATATGATCAAAATATCTAACTTAATTGAATTTTCTTTTGAACAATTCTTACTTACAAAAGTGAACCCTAATTTAAGTAATTCTTAGCTTGAAGCAGGATAACTTTATCTTTACCGTTGAAACCGAAGAAAGCAAATGAAGCTGATCCTGACTCTTGCTCTACTTTGAAGTGGTAATCAAGTGATATCTTCTGTATCCTGGTCAGAAGGCACGTGTTACAGTTCACTGCAAAATCGTCCGGCAAATGCCATGTCAGCAACCTCCTGTAAATTTGAGAAGTACATAAATCAGAACGAACAATCTAAGGACCATTACAGAGGCTCAGAGTATGAGTATGCTCATCTTATCTTAGAATAATCTAGTGTTTATCATATAGATGTATTCCACTATATAATTTATAAGTGCCACATCGCTATTTACATATGTTTGCTGGTAAATTATGTTGATATTTTATTTTGAAATTTTTTATTTTTTTTATTTTTAACCTTTAATTTTATTTTATTTTTTAAAATCTCTTTCAAAAGATATCTCTTTTTATTCTAAGAAATATCTCTTTTATAAGAGAAATGTCTTTTCTATTTTATTTATTTATTCATTGTATGAAGGGGTTAGAGAAGGGATGCCCTCACCTTATAAAATAGGGAGGTCTCTTCTCATTTGGAACATAAATAATATATAGAGAAATAACGGACCCTTTCTCTCATTCCTCATCCTTAAGGCCCCCACTTCAAGTTTTATTTTATTTCTCTCATTCCTCATTCTTAAGGCCTCTTCTCATTTGGAACATAAATAATATATATATATATATATATATATATATATATGTTTTTCTCACCACTCCGTCGGCAGGGATAGCAACTTGGTTGTATCTTGACCAGATTCAACCTACAAAGGCCGGATCTTTGACTCAGAATAGACTTCGTCACCTCTGGGGTCCTATTTTCTAGCTTTCCCTATTTGCTTGGTTTGCATAATTATCAATTTAGCTTTCTTAATTATCGGCTTATCATAGTTCAGCCTTTTATCCCCACTAAATTAAGGATTCAAGCTGCAGTTAAGATTGACAAGTTGAAGAACCAAGATTACATTTGGCACTGAAGAGAGTAAAGGTAAGAAAAGAGAAAGGGAATAAAATTAATTTAGCAGAAAAAAGTGAGTACGAACAACACTCAAATAGGAACTAAGTGTGAACGGCCTATTCAAAAAAGAGGAAGAAGAACTGAATAGATGGTTCTTGATGGCCCAAATCGATGAGTCATAGTTTTATTGCACACCCTCTAGATATCTTCCTAATTTAACGAAGTTCTCTCTAAAGGAAAGCAAAAGGATAGTAAATAGTAACTGAACTTTGTAGAACTACATTTTTTGTGTGAGAGATCTGGGAGAATCCGGCAAAGTCACTCATGAAGAAGGAATGAAATTAGATTAAAAGGAAGAGAAAAAAAAAAAAACTGAAGTTTGTAGGACTGTGGAACATCAATGAATCACTAATTTGATCAACTAAAATCATGATGATTTGAGAGGGAATAGAAAGTCATCTTTGTTTATAGGTAGATTAATGAATGATTTAACGTGCTTGTTTGATTTTTTTCAAACTCAAAATTTCATATTGGTCTAAATGGTACGCTAGTTACGTCTTTTGCTTTTCCTTCTTTCGTCATCTTCTAGCTATTATTTTTCTACATGACTGCAAAGCAAGTGCTAAAACTCCCTTCTTGCTATGATACATAGTTTCTTTTCCATCTTCATTATCATAGCTATCACTACATTCACCAACACTTCTTTTCCATTTTCATTATCATAGCTATCACTACATTCACCAACACTCAACAACAATAAACTAAATTTGTTAATTATGTTTTGAACCCAGAAACATCATCTTCATCACCTTGAATTTACAGGGATGTTAGTCATTATATAGTTATCACAGTCAGGTATTACCCTATTCACAACTGTACTATTACATCACACATGTTCTCACTCATATCATTCTTCTTTAGTACCCTTATGTAGTTAGGTATTTATGTTTCTCAACTTGGTGAAAGGAAACATTAAAAATGAAAATTGGAGCATATTTACAAATTTCTTAAGTTCAACATATTTAGCATATCAACATACAAATTGTATTATTCGAAGAACTTTGTTTGCTTACCAAAGTCCCAGCGTGCCTGAACCAGCCCAATCTTCTCATTATACACAAGGAATGGGATGGTTTTCATGAGAAAGTCGGATTCTGGTTGGAAATCAGCATCAAAGATGGCAACAAAATCACATTGTTCGACGTAAGTATGTTCCATTCCTTTCTTTAAGGCTCCTGCTTTATAACCCGTCCTGTTCTCTCTAACTTCATAGGCTATATTGATACCTTTCCTTGCCCAATCTCTGCATTCAAGCTCCACCAAGTCCTACAGCAATAACAATAAAGAAAGGAAAAAGATTCTTCATTCTAACGACACCTAGCATGGCTCTAGTAAAATGTAAAAACTTGAATGGTTACACAACCATATTCAGATAAAACTTGAGATCTCCATAAGATGCATTATCTTATTGCTATATGACATCTGTCGCCTACTATTTGTTATTTTAGTATTGGCTTGCCGAAAGCATACTGTGTGACAGGTGCATGTGAAATGAATACTTGATTGAATCACTAATGAGGCCGGCTAACAATGGAGCGTACCTAAGAGCCTTAAAGAGACATACAATCTGAAGTTGAAATCAAAAGTATTTGTATAATAGAGTTTATCTTAAGCACAACCTATGAACCTGCTGTTGACTAACCAAAAGAACGAAAAAAGAGAGATTCCCTCAGCTTGAGAGAATGTGCCGTATATTAAAATAATGGTAGTGGTCATAATGTGAACTTCCTAACTGAAGCAGCAAGGTATTTTGATGAGATCCAACACTTCCCATGAATAGCTGTCCGTATGACAATGTGAAAAATACAAATAGATTAAGAAACAAAGTTCCAGGTCCCTTATCCTTGAAAATCAAGTTTCAGATTAAAAATATGAGAATCAGCAACATGTCTCCATTCAATATTCAAATCAAGCGACAGAATCATTTATTTGTCTGTTGTTCCAATATCTCCTATACTATTTAACTACAAGAGAAATCAACACTAGGGGCCCAGCCACAAAATCATTTATATCATTCTTCTTCTCCTTCTGCGTTTATTATTATTAATTATATGACACAGGAAAGTCCAATATCATGAATTGATCCAAATCCTAAGCATATACCTTGGTGGTGGTGCCCAAAACAGCCAATCTCTTTTACTCTTTTAGCTACAGAAACAAAATGCTCAAGCTTTATTGTTGAAAGCCTAAAACTACAGGAAATTGCCCAAAGCAGATAGGGCTAGTTATCTGATGAACTGCGTTAACACCTAAAGAAGCACTATCTCATGCATGTCAAACAATCCAAGGTATTGATTTTGATTAAACTTACCTTAATCACAGGGTCCGTGGAGTCATCAAGAACCTGGATAATGATCCTATCCGGCGGCCATGTGAGAGCGCATGCCGCCCCAATAGATAGCTTGTATACCTGCAACATCACACACAAGAAACCCCAATGGTGCTGAATCATACAAGTGTATTATCAACTGTTTAAGAATCAGACACCGAGCGAGAAAGAACAAACAAACACCTCTTTCTCATTATACATAGGGATCTGAACCAACACTCTGGGAAAAGCCATGCTCCCCTTCTCCTCATCCCCCCAAATGGGCTCCCACCGGTACCGCTTCTCCGGCGACCTGCGCAGGAGCTTCACCCCCAGACTCACGGCGCTCATGAAGATGGCCTCCAGCATCAGCATCACCGACATAGCAAGGCACAGGACCACCGCTGCGTGCAGAAGCGGCGCGATCGCCAGCGCTCGCACCTCCAACCAAATGCTGCGGATCTCCTCCGGCGAGAAGCCGCTCACGGAATCAAACGCCGATGCTAGGATCTCAGAGACGGAGGAGCGGAGGGAGCGGTCTGAGTTGACTGGATTGCGCAGTGAGAGCTCATGAGACGCGCATGAGCAAATTCAATAATGGAGCAGATACGAATCGTACCCTTACCAGTATCTACGGAGGGCACGGTGGAGGTTCGGTTGAGCAAAGTGGCGAGGTCGACATTGGAGGTGATTGCAGAGGCAGCAGAGGAAGCGGTGATGGCCAGGAGAGCAAGAAGCGTGGATCTCAATGCTACTGTCTCCATGGGAGTCGTTGCAAGCTCTCTCTCTCTCTCTACAGAGTCCAGAGCCGAGACTCAAAATGGAGGGAGGAGTGGGCAGAGTGGGAAGGCTGCAGACTCTGATAAATAACATTATTTTCAATTTGTTCTTTACCTGTGAGCTGGTCAGTAGTTTATCTCAAGGGCCCCGCTCCCTCCCTCCCGAGTGAAGACGAAGAAGAAACGACTCGAAACAGCGCAGGATCCACCATTGGAGCTCGTACCCAGCTTCGTGAGATGAGTGGAATCGTGCCGTGGGCCCCGCGGATCACCAAACCTCCCTGATATGAATCATGCTATGGTTGTGAATTATTTAATTTATTATATTTTTAAAAATAATAAAATAGTAAATGTATTTTTATTTATAAAGTAGTTAAATATTTTTAAATATGTCTCTATAATTGAATTAGTAAATGATAATTTGTAGTGGAGTTAGAGGGAAGTTGATAGAAGATTAATTTTATAGGAAGCTTAAAGAGTGGGGATGTTCTTTAATTGTAACTTTATGGGCATTTAACTCATAAAGATTTTTTTTTTTTTTTTTTTTGTTTTCTTCTAGTTAGTCGCATGTAGTTGTCAAGAAGGGAAAAGATTGGGGAACTCAATTGTAGTAGTAAACTTGCACCATAAATGCCACTAATATTTGGCTAGGAGAGCCTTGAAGGTCAATTATATAAAATCTTAATCTTTGATATTAAAGGCTAGAATATATGTCTCCAAGCCACATTGCAATGGCTAATTAAACTTTTGGTCTTATTCTAAAAAAAATGCTTGATGTGGATGACTAATTCACTTTAACAATTAATTTGATATTAGAAATAGGCTTAGGTGGTAAGATGCGCGAACGAAACATTATTGACTAGTATTGATCTACTAGGGACATTCTTTTAGTAGCACTGCAAGTAATTCTTAATTTTATTGTCTATATTTTCAAACACCTAAGGGGTTACGTAAATAATAGAGATAACACTTGGACTGAATTTTTAACTTAAAAATCTAATTAACATCAAGCCAATATGTAAAAGTACTAATTAAAAAAAATTATAAAATATCTTATTAGCAAAAATATTTGACTATAATCACACACTATATGATATAGCGAATGATGATTTTTTTTTTTTTGACATATTTGGTGCTTCGCTTAAAACTAATAGCTATAATTTTGATTAAATCGGGATAGACCGATTGTTGGAGCCTATCATGCTATGAGTTCTATTAGTGGATGTTATTTCTAGAATCAACAATAATGGAAAGAAGTTAGTGTTGCTCACACTCACTTCCCCCTTTGATGGGAAGAGATGAGAGTGAGACATGAGAGTGATAGGAGTAACAATGGAGGAGTGATACTGAAATAAGAGACTTAGCGCATGTTTGGCCCCGCTATTAATAATTTTATAACTGTGCTGGTACTGTGTTGCACTGTTAAAATTTATAAGATGTTTGGTTAATAATTTTTTAATCACTGTCAAAATTTAAAATAATAAATAAATATTTATTTTAAATTATTTAAAATAATAAATATATTGTATTTTTCTTTAGTATTAATAATTTAACTATTTAAAATAATAATACTTAAAGTTTTAAGTAAAATTATATAAATTACTTTTTTTGAGAAGCAGAAGCTACAAAAGTATTAAATTGTAACTTACACAACTTCTATTTTTTTATTACTTTTTTCTGTTTTTATTTTTTATTACCCAATAATTTTTTAACCGCTTTCTACTTGTAAAAACAACATCACCCGATTCGGAATAAAGTATAATAACAGAGACTATTTTAGATTAATAATTAGGTTTCCATATATTAACCTCTGTTTGTCCACGTCAGAATCCATAGCAATTTACCTAGGCATACGGTAATTTTCGGGGTTGGCTGGAACTCTGTGCAGAAAAATCCAAAGAAGAAGAGTAATCGCACCCCTGCACCCTCCCCACATTTGGCATTTTGCGCCCTCAGAATGATTGCCTCAATTATTTTATTGAAAGAAAAGAGGCCAATAATTCGATCCTTAATCTTTTTGTTGTTGACCTCGAGGGCACAAATTGCTCTCACGTTTAGAGTGTATGCCGTCACGACACTTGTAACTATATTTAATGATTTATTATTTTCATGTTTGTATTTGCTTAAGCGAGATTAACTCGAGTAAATTATTTTTTAAAAAATAGATAATATTATGAATATATACAGATTAATAAATGATGTCAAGAATTAATTGCTTTGGATCCAATGAGTTGTACAGGCTCTGACCATCCATGGGAAAAATCCAAATCCCATAATTAAATATCGTTTTGAATTCGTTACTCAATTAATAGTTAATATATTATTCTAAAATAAATTTTAAAACAAAATAAAAAACCTTTGTTCTTTTAGCTGTTGGATTGAGTGTGACGGGTGGGGCCAATTGCTGGCGAGACAGCAAAACACGGTACGGCTTCAAGGATTGGCATGGGCGGCGCAGCCGTTAGCTTTCTACAAACTGGGCCAATAATTGACTAGATCCCACGATCTCGGCCTGGGCTGAGCACGGTTTAGTTGGTGACCCGGTCTGGTGACGGGGAGGTAGTTGGTGTTAGGCCCTGAATTCTCCGATTCAGCCCAGAGAAAAGTGGGCCTAAACTAAGCCCAAACCCACACGGGACGGAGTTCAATTCGGTGGGTTAACAAGGAGTGTTGACCGCGGAAGCGAAGACGAGACCTCATCTCCTTCTCCGCACGCGTCGGAGACGGACGCGGGAGCTCGCGATGAGGAGTCTTCAGAGGATGGCGGCGCCGAAGGATCCGCGAAGCTCGGGCGTTGGCAGTGGCGGCAGGGCGACGTCTTCAGCGGAAGACTCGGCTGCTCGAGCGCTGGAATCAGACGAGTGCGAGGAGGAAGTGGGCGCAGGCGAGGCTCACGGATGATGCGGCAGCAGCGTGAAGTTCAGAAGAGGCGAGCGGCGCCTCTTCTCTATAAAGTTGATGGAGATCGATCGGGCGAAAAAAAAGAAAAAAGGAGGAGACTCTGGAACTGCGAGCGGTGGTGAGACGAGTGACTGGAGCCGGAGAAGCCCGGCGACGGAGGGGAGTGGGCGTCGACGACCAGGGGGTCGACGACGAGTAAAGGAGAGGAGTTTTGTAGCTTCGACGAATCAATCCAAGCTTTCTTCTCTAGTTCTCTATTTCCCTTGCTCTGTGGGTTCGGCGGTGTCTCTGCGAGTGATTAGCGAGGTCTCTGGCGGCGGGTGGCTGCCGGACGACGACGGGCGGCGTGGACAAAGCGCAGGTGGCGTACGTACAGCTTCCCGGCGAGCTATTCAAATGCAGGCGGCGTTCGCGTTTGGTCGAAGGCGAGTAAGACGACACGAGTTTCGAACGTCCGGCGTTCGAAACGAGGCGGACGAAACGCGGGTCAACGGAGCGGCAGAGTCAAAATCTGGAACAGCGATTTCGAAATTCGATTTCGAACAAAACCGATTTCGCGGATGACGTCATTTGACGTCAGCGAAGGGATTCAATCGAGCGACGGACGCGGCTGACGACGTGGTGACGTCAGCCAAGCGGATTTCGGCGAGATTGGGTCAAAATCTGAGTTGACCGAGAGGTATTATTTGATTAGGGTTCTGATTATTTCCGGCTTTCCTAATTTAATTAGGATTAGGGTTTTCCGTGCGAATTGTAATTTGGGGGTAAAAAGTGAGCGGGGAACTAGGGTTTCGAATTTGGGGACGAGATTTGGTCCGGAAACCCTAGCGCGATCACATTCCAGTGTTCCGCCGGACTACCCTGTGACAGCGGATAAGCGCCGGTCCAGGGTCGATCCGACCGAGGCGTGACAACAGGTATCAGAGCGTAAAGTGATCCAGCAGTATGGTGAATCAAGGAGATTGTATTGCGCGAATCGAGCAGGTGCTCGGTTTGACGGGGAACAGCAGAGATGCGGTGGTTCCTCAGGTGGAGGACATCCATCGCACGGTAGAGCAGCAAAGGTTGCAAATTACTACCCTTCAACAAACTTTGGCTGGAATGGCTGAAGCCCAGCAAAATTTTGAAGGGATGGCAGCCCTACAACAGCAGGTGGCAACCTTGCAAGGACAGGTAGCGACCTTGAAGGCACAAACCCAGGAAGTGACCGCGTTGCAAGGACAGGTAGCAACCTTGACGGCACAGTTAACCAACTCCACGGCAGCACAGCAGCAGATATTGGAAGATCTTGCAGTGACGCGCATGACATTGGCGCAGGCACAAAGAGGTGCCCCTACAGCAACCAGGACGGAGTATGGGGCTCCCAACGGCAACGGGAAGGTTCGCACCCCAGAACCTGCAATGTTCAAGGGGGTCAGATCAGCAAAAGTATTGGGTAACTTCCTTTGGGATATGCAGCAATACTTTGAAGCTAACCATGTTTCAGATTAGGAGAAGGTGAGGGTGTGCACAACATATCTCTCAGATGATGCAAAACTCTGGTGGAGAACCAAAGTTGATTCGACATCAGAGGCGGCTAGTTTGACATGGGAGGTGTTCCGAGAGGAACTGCGGCAACAGTTCCTTCCCGGAAACTCGGTGGACCAAGCGCGAGAGGCGGTGGATCGGCTGAAGCACACAAGGACGATCCAGGAGTATGTCAGGGCGTTCTCCGCGCTGATGTTGGAGTTACCCGAGATGGCGGAGGGAGACAGGAGGTACTTCTTCCTCCGGAATCTCCAACCCTGGGCGGCGACGGAGGTCAGACGACATGCGCCGCAGGACTGGAGGACGGCTGCAGTTATAGCCGAGTCTCTTGTGGACCAAAGGACTTCAGGGACGACCTTTCAGAGAGCACAGAGGTCGCCTCCGAAACGACCATCTCCACCCAGACCTAGAGCACCAGAGAGAGAGAGACTCTCTCCCCGACGGAACGGAGGACAACCAGCATGCAGGAGAATACTCGACCTGCAGAGAGAGGGCAGGGTCAACTGAGACCGATTGCCTGCTTCTTGTGCAAAGGACCGCATCGGATACGCGACTGTCCAAACCGACAGCGGGTGAACGCAATTGCGGCGATTGTGCATCGGGAGCTAGCTGAGAAACCGGCGGTGGTGCATGACGAGGAACCAGTAGAGGCCCGCATAGGAGTTGTGCGCATTGCCTCAGTGGTCGCAGGAAAATCATCACCGACCCTCGCAGAAGCAGAGCCAAAAGACGCAGTCGACAAGGGCAACGTCAAGCAGAAGACGAGCTCCGGAGATGCGAACCCTCCACAGGAGAAAAAGACAAATAAGCAGGTAGTGGAGGAAAAGACTTCACCAAAGTCTTGGGAGGAGATAGAAGTGGAAGAGAACGCAATGCAACGTGCAAACTATGAGAAACTCCAACGAAAGAGGGAACAGAACTGGAAGGAGTGCTACGAGGCTAACTGTGCTGAGCAAGAGCGGTGGCTCGCCAGCCGGCGTTGAGCGGGCCGCCCGCGCCGGACATCGGGGGCGATGTCCAAATTGGGCGGGGGAGAATTGTTAGGCCCTGAATTTCCCGGTTCAGCCCAGAGGAAAGTGGGCCTAAACTAAGCCCAAACCCACACGGGACGGAGTTCAATTCGGCGGGTCAACAAGGAGTGTTGACCGCGGAAGCGAAGACGAGACCTCGTCTTCTTCTCTACACACGTCGGAGACGGACGCGGGAGCTCGCGATGAGGAGTCTTCAGAGGTTGGCGGCGCCGAAGGATCCGGATGACGAGGGAGAACGTGAGCTTTTCGCCGCGAAGCTCGGGCATTGGCAGTGGCGGCAGGACGACGTCTTTAGCTGAAGACTCGGCTGCTCGAGCGCTGGAATTAGACGAGTGCGAGGAGGAAGCGGGCGCGGGCGAGGCTCACGGATGATGCGGCAGCAGCGTGAAGTTCGGAAGAGGCGACCGACGCCTCTTCTCTATAAAGCTGATGGAGATCAATCGGGCGAAAAAAAAAAGGAGGAGACTCTGGAACTGCGAGCGGTGGTGAGACGAGCGATCGGAGCCGAGAGACTGTAGCCGAAGAAGCCCGGCGAGGGAGGGGAGTGGGCGTCGGCGACCAGGGGGTCGACGACGAGTAAAGGAGAGGAGTTTTGTAGCTTCGACGAATCAATCCAAGCTTTCTTCTCTAGTTCTCTATTTCCCTTGCTCTGTGGGTTCGGCGGTGTCCCTGCGAGTGATTAGCGAGGTCTCCGGCGGCGGGTGGCTGCCGGACGACGACGGGTGGCGTGGACAAAGCGCAGGCGGCGTACATTCAGCTTCCCGGCGAGCTATTCAAACGCAGGCGGCGTTCGTGTTCGGTCGAAGGCGAGGAAGACGACGCGAGTTTCGAACGTCCGGCGTTCGAAACGAGGCGGACGAAACGCGGGTCAACGGAGCGGCACAGTCAAAATCCGGAACAGCGATTTCGAAATTCGATTTCGAACGAAACCGATTTGGCGGCTGACGTCATCTGACGTCAGCGAAGGAATTCAATCGAGCGGCGGACGCGGCTGACGACATGGTGACGTCAGCCAGGCGGATTTCGGCGAGATTGGGTCAAAATCTGAGTTGACCGAGAGATATTATTTGATTAGGGTTTCGATTATTTCTGGCTATCCTAATTTAATTAGGGTTAGGGTTTTCCGTGCGAATTGTAATTTGGGGGTAAAAAGTGAGCGGGGAACTAGGGTTTCGAATTTGGGGACGAGATTTGGTCCAGAAACCCTAGCGCGATCATGTTCCGGTGTTCCGCCGGACTACCCTGAGACAGTGGATAAGCGCCAGTCCAGGGTCGATCCGACCAGGGCTTGACACTTAGCACAATGGGCCAAGCCTGGCCCAACTCCAAACCCAAACTAATATCACAATCCACGAAGCAAGGCTCAAATTCGATGGTCAACTGATGTCGTTGACCAGGTGCCAGCCACGTCAGCCCCAGACCCCCTCGATGCGAGCTTCGGAAGTGGGTATAAACGGCGGAACGCAGCTTTCGTCCGCGTCGTCACCGAGGGAATCGAACGCGGCATCTTCACCACGACGTTCGGATGTTGACGATGGCGTCTTCGGCAAATCCGGACACGTACGCGACGATGGTAGCGATGATATCGAAAGCGGCGGATGCAGTCGCGAGTAGGGGACGCAGCGCGGTGAAGGAAACAGAGGCGGCAGCTGCTCTTTAAAGCTGTCCAACGAGGGGGACGGAGGATCATCATCAGAGAGAGCAATCCATCTTCAACTTCGACGGCAAGGTGAAGCAAGCTTTAAGAGGCATACTCCGGCGTCTAGGGAGACGCCGGTAAGCAGGAGTCTGTGAGCGATTGTGACCGGAACCAGGGGATTTCTGCACGAGGGAGGGGACGAGGGGCCGCCGGGCAGGGGGTCGACGGTTAGAGGAGAGGTCATTGTAGTACTTTTAGAGGAATAAAAGCTGCTTCGTCTTCCTCATCTCTTCCTTCCCTGTTTTTATCTTTGATGAGTCACTCTCAGCGATTCCGATAGCCGGCGGCTGTCGGGTGGTCGGCGACGATGGGCCGAAGGGAGACGAGCGATCTCCTCGCCAGTACGCTTGTTCTCTGGTGGGCTGTGACGTTCGCTGACGAACGAATGCGTCGTTCGAAGGCGAGATGAAGGAGGTCAACGGAATCAGGCGATCAACGTCGATTTCGTGAAATAGGCAATGACGAAATTCGATTTAGAGGCTAACGTCAGCGTGACGCCAGCATCCAAAAGAATCCGAGCAGTGTGATTTTGACTTGGCAGATTTTGACTGTGGGTCAAAATTAAAGGTTGACCGAGAGGTAATTTAATTTAGGGTTTTGGATTTCTTAATCTAGGTTTAGGGTTTTCCGACTTTTTTGACTTGGGGAGAAATTTTGAATGGGAAATTAGGGTTTCTAAATTGATGTAATTTTACACCCGAAAATCCTGGGGTTTCACACTCGGTCTGTTGTTCCGTCGGACTACCCTAGGCCGGGGCATGACAATTGGTATCAGAGCCAGACTGTGGGCCCATAACCCATAGACATTGGAGGAGACAATACGGCTGATTCACCTGCGAAGGTGAAGATCAGTCGAAAGTTCCAAAAGATCACCCACACTGCCAGAGGGTCATCAAAGGACGTGTGACCCAACCAGGACAAAGGTAATGCTAAGGTGGCGGCTAAACCTGAAGAGATGGTGAACCAGGGTGATCGCATAGCACAAATCGAGAAGGTGCTCAGTCTTACTGGTGAAGGGGACAATGCAGAAGTTCTCCAGGTGGAAATTCTTCAGAGGATAGTGGAGTAACAGAGGTTGCAGATCAAGACTCACAGGTTGCAGATCGAGGTTCTGCAGCAGACTCTAGAGAATCTAATTGACGTGCCTGAGCAGATGGCACGCATGCGGGAGGAGATGCAGGCTGAGATCGTCGTCCTGCGCTTGGCCTTGACACAGGACGGCAGAGCAGGAGGCTCCTAAGCCGAAGGTACGTGTATCTGAGCCAGCAACGTTCGTGGGGGGGGGGGATCGTCCAGAGAGGTGCAGAACATCATTTGGGACATGGAGTAATTGTTCTTTGCAAGCCATATTCTAGAAGAAGAACGGGTGCGGGTATGCATCCCATATCTTACAGCTGATGCAAAGCTTTGGTGGAGGACCAAAGTTAGCTCAACGTCGGGGGCTTCTAGTTGGCCTTGGGAGACCTTTCGTGAGGAGTTGTGGCGGCAGTTTCTTTCCGGAAACTCGGCGGATCAAGCGCGTGGCAAAGTGGATCGATTGAGGCACACTGGATCGATACAGGAGTCCGTCATGGCGTTCTCCACGTTAATGTTGGAGCTACTAGACATGGCGGAATGTGACATGAAGTATTTCTTCATCCGAAACCTTTAACCATACACGGAAGCGGAGGTCCGACGGCATTCCCCACCAGACTGGAGGGTGGCTGCGGCGGTGGCCGAGTCCTTAGTGGATAATCATAACTCCATATCAGCACCACCAAGGAAATCCAGGTCACCCCCGAAGTGCGGTTCTCCGCTGAGGGCTAGAGTTCCAGAGAGGGGTAGACCCTTTTCCCGGCAGGATATAGGTTCACCGGGACGACGAGAGCCAAAGCCACAGGGTTGCTTCTTGTGCGGCGGTCCTCACTGGATGAAGGAATGTCCAACCAGGCAGAAGATCATGGTTATTGTGACGTAGGAGCCAACTGAGGAAGCTGAAGGCAACACCGAGGAGGTGAAGTTCGGTGCGATCCAAGTAGCTCCGAACACTGCCACGAGGGCACAGAAGTGTCGGATCGGGCGATGGTTGCACGAGATCCGCCCGTAACAGACATCGAGGGTGATGTCCAAGTTGGGCGGGGTTGAACTGTTAGGCCCTTGGTACAATGGGCCAAGCCTGGCCCAACTCCAAACCCAAACCCATATCACAATCCACGAAGCAAGGCTCAAATTCGGCGATCAACTGGTGTTGTTGACCAAGTGCCAGCCACGTCAGCCCCAGACCCCTTGACGCGAGCTTCGGAAGCGGGCGTAAGCGGCGGAACACGGCTTTCGTCCGCGTCATCACCGAGGGAATCGAACACGACATCTTCATCGCGACGTTCGGACGCTGACGATGGCGTCTTCAGCAAATCCGGACGCGTATGCGACGATGGCAGCAATGATATCGGAAGCGGCGGACGCAGTCGCGAATAGGGGACGCGGCCAAGGAAACAGAGCCGGTGGCTGCTCTTTAAAGCCGTCCAACGAGGGGGACGGAGGATCATCGTCAGAGAGAGCAATCCATCTCCAACTTCGGCGGCAAGGTGAAGCTAGCTTTAAGAGGTATATTCCGGCGTTTAGGGAGACACCGGTAAGCAGGAGTCTGTGAGCGATTGTAACTAGAACCAGGGGGTTTCCGGCGAGGGAGGGGACGAGGGGCCACCGGCTAGGGGGTCGACGGTTAGAGGAGAGGCCGTTGTAGTACTTTTAGAGGAATAAAAGTTGCTTCATCTTCCTCATCTCTTCCTCCCCTTTTTCTATCTCCAACGAGTCATTCTCAGCGATTCCGATGGTGGGCGGCTGTCGGGTGGTCGGCGACGAAGGGCCAAAGGGAGACGAGCGATCTCCCCGCCGGTACGCTTGTTCTCTAGTGGGCCGTGACAACCGCCGATGAACGAACGCGGGCGGCGTTCGTTAGAAGGCGAGACGAAGGAGAAGAGTGTTTCAGCGCTCGTCTCGAGACGAAGGTCAATGGAATTAGTTGGTCAACGCTGATTTCGTGAAATTGGCAACGGCATAATTCGATTTAGAGGCTAACGTCAGCATCCAAAAGAATCCGAGCGGCGTGATTTTGACTCAGCGGATTTTGACTATGGGTCAAAATCAAAGGTTGATTGAGAGGTAATTTAATTTAGAGTTTTGGATTTCTTAATCTTGGATTAGGGTTTTCCGACTTTCTCGATTTGGGAAAAATTTTGAATCAAAAATTAGAATTTCCAAATTAAGATAATTTTATATCTAAAAATTTTAAGATTTCGCACCCAATTTAATGTTTCGTCGAACTACCCTAGAGTGGGACGTGACAATTGGCGGGATGAGTGTTATAGGCCCACCACGAAATCCCTTTGGGCTTCACAAATCACACCCACCCTTCAGCCTACATTCTACTTCAAAAGCCGAGATGGGCTGCTGAATCCGTACGCCTTAGCTATGGGAACGCTACCTGTTCGATAAAATTCATCAGAGCACAATTACTGCCTTCAAATCTTTCCCAAGTGTTAGGGCCCGGTTCAGGGGGTTCGGCCCAGAGTCCAGTAGGCCAATAACCCAGCCCAAGATCCAGCCCGTGCAAGCGAAAGCATCACAAAGCCGGTCAACTGTGGATGTTGACCAGAGCTTCGCGTGGAGCGGCAGCGGCATCTCCCCGCACGCTGCGGCTTCGGCGACTTCGGAGGCGTGGACGACGTCTTCCACGAGAGCGACGCTCGGACGCGAAGGGCGCGTGACGCGAGCTTCTCGGAAGAAGACGCGTTTTCGGCGGTGTTCGCGGAAGGAGCGGACGAAGCGGCGACCGAGCCGTGAGGACGCGAAGTGCAGAGGAACTCGGAGGCGGCGGCTTCTTCCTTAAAAGGAGCGGACAGAGGCTGCGATCGAGAGAGCGGATCCGGGAGAAAGGCTCCCGAGAGAGAAAGAAGCTGCGAGAGGTTTGATCCAGAGGAGGACTCAGCCGTGGGAAGCTTGTAATCGGCGGCGAGTCGCCGCCGACGTGAGGAGTGATTTGAGCGTGAAAGGGAGGGTTTTTGTACTCTAGAGTTGTGCACAATAAAGGAGGAAATTTCCCTATGTGTTTACTGTCTTCTCCGGCGAGTCTAACGATGTTTCCGGTGAACGCACGAGCGCGGCGGCGCTCGGTTTCGGACGAACGAAGAGGACAAAGACGAACGCTCGGCGTTCGTTCCGAGGTTCCAGTCAACGGTCAACGGCAAATTGGACGAGAAATCGATTCGGCGGAATCGATTTGGCGGCTGACGGAGGCAGACGTCAGCAAGGAAGGAGTCAAAATTGACGGCGCGAATTCGAAATCGAAATCGATTTCGCGTGCCGACGTCAGCGTGACGTCATCTGGAGAACGCGTTCGCGGCGAGGGAATTAATCGGCGCTGACGTCAGCGTGACGTCAGCAAGGGCGATTCGGCGGCGATTTTCAACAGTAAATCCGATTTAATTTGATTTTGACTTTGGTCAAAATCAGAAGAGGTATTTGATTTAGGGTTCCGTTTCTTTTCGGATTTCTAAATTGGGGTTAGGGTTTTCTCCGTGCGATCTTGTATTTGGGGATAAAAATTCTTCGGGGAGATTAGGGTTTCTAATTTTGGGTCGGAAACCCTAGGGCGAGTTACGTTCCGGTGTTCCGCCGGACGGCTCTAGGAAGCGGATAAGCGCTCATCCTAGGACGATCCGACCGGGGCGTGACACCAAGGGTGTGTAGAGCCCTTTCCGTGGTGCTGATCACCTCGCCTTCCTTTTCAGTCCCAGTAGGTCTTCTGGCTCGCTAATTGCAACTTGAAAGTGATCTTTTTTTGTGTGGTTCTGGTATGGTTTGTGTTATAATATCGTTTGTTTTACAGAGTCTCCGTGATTTCTTCGGATTGAAGCGAAGAACAATGCTCGTGTGCAAAGTAAGGAATCGTGAGTTGCAAAGAAAGTTGTGCTTACTCTGCCCCGGAGTGAAATTTTGTAAGAGCCCAACATATTCTCTAGTTTAATCCTCACCTCATTTTTATTTGCTGGTTTAAGACTTGGACGGCTAATTGACCTACATTCTTTGTTTCTTCGTTTTCATGTAAAACGGCTTTCTATGAAGCCTAAGTCATAATGTCATAGTGTCATAATATTTTGTAGGCAATTGGAGTCATAAAGTGTCAGAGTGATATGAAAAATTTAAGCTTACCCAATTCTCATCAAACCTTTAGCTCATATAGAAGAGTTTTACTCCTTGGAATAGTGTTTGAGAGATGAAGGTGCTTAGTTAAATTGGGCTTTAGTGTGTTCCCAAAGTTTAAAATTGAATGTTCCAGTTTTCTACTTTTGCATCACCTTAACGTTCATCCACTTTTGTTTTGTGTAGTGTACCTGTATAATGATTCTTTGTGCTCTTTACCGAGTCTTATCGGATGGGATATTTGTTCAAGTTTGAAACATAGAGAATTATTTGTGTCATCCAAAATCCAAACGCGAGATCAAGGGGAGGTTGATTATCACCATTGTAGGGGTAGAGCAATAAATCACACAGATCCTTAGTGAAAAATTAAGATTTTGACACCAAGCTTTTTGTGTTTTGGTGATTAATGATTATCATTGATCTTCTACTTAGACAATTTTCTTCTAATTATCCAATATACCTCGTTATCTAAGTACGATCCATTTAACAAATACCTACTAAACTAATATCATCACTGTTGTGCTAAATTGTCATAATTATATCCAGGCTTTACCAGATAAGAACAAGAGAGGAAAAAAACTTCTTTTAGTTAAAACACAAGTTTCAAATATCTCCCTGCACACCCAAATTCATCTAATCTTTTCAATCAAAACTGAAAATCTAGTGTAATGCTAGGAGTTATGAATTGCAGTTTACCTGAAAAATAGTTGGATAAACGTGGTACGTTGTGTTCTTTAAGACCTTCATGTACACGTGAAAGTGTTATACTATCAGGCTGTAACTCCAACTTGATTGTATGCACCAGATGTGCTAGATGATATTGATATATTGGTTTTTTATGCTTCAAAAAATCTATCATATCTTGTCACTTGGGAAAAAAATTTTGCAATAACTTTGATACCTTATTAAGGTTCTATCACATTATTGATGAATCTATACATAGAGTGGCATTTGTACCAGCTAGGTTATATTGCTTGGTAGATCAACTCTTCATTCATAACTAGGTCCCCGAGGAGGAATTTTTTTCTCTCTCCCTGCCCTCTCCCTGCCCTTGTGGCCTCACCTCTCTATTTCAGCCATTCTCACCTCTCTAATGGGATTGGTGAATGGGGATCATTTAATAGCTTTAAGTTGCCCTGCGTCCCTACCTCACTCTGTCTACCTCTTTGCTTGGCTTATCCTTGCCACTCTCTCATTGTAATGTTCTAACAACCCTAGACCACGTCTTTGCTGTATTGGACCATAGCCACAGCTCCATCAGACCATAGTTGCTGACTAAACCATCTCCATGCGATTGTTATTGCTTCTCTCTAGAACCATAGCATGATTCCAATGTGACCTCCTTTTGACATTGTTTTAGGTATTGCACTACCCTTGTTTGCTGCTTCACTCCTTAATCCTCCCGCCTCTAACCTCAGCTTTAACTCTACTTCTGTTAGTTGTCCAAAGAAGTTAGTTGTCGCTTTGGAGAGAAAATTATAGGCCAGGTTGGCAGGGTAGAATCTGTGCCGTCCATCTCTTTAAAATTGTGAATCTTAAAGCAAAGGTTATATTTTGTATTGCTGTAAGATTCATACATCCTATGAAATGAACGGTTCTGATTCTACCTTGCCTAGGAATTTTTCTTGTTGCTTTGCCTCCATACAACGCAACTACTTTTTTGAATACTCCAGATTAGATTTGGGATTACAGTTTGATTCTACTACTAGATATTTAGTAGGTTTGGATATTTGGATTTTATACTCAAGTTGGTTTGAGTTTAGATTAAAAAAAAAAAAGAAAAGAAAATAGACCATCCATATCTCTTCTTCCCAATTGATGTCCAACTCAATTCATTTTAAAATGATGGAATTTATCTCAATGGCATTTTGTGAGTGAAAAGTGTGGAGCATTAGAAAAATCGCTTGATTGGAAGGAAATGACATTTTGTGAGTGCAAAGTATGGAGCATGGAAAAATCGCTTGATTTGAAGGAAATCAACTTTTAAATATTAAGAATTTATCATTCTGTATTGTCTTACAGTCTATTTTGTATAATAAAGAAAAAAAAATAAGTTTATAGATACTCTCCATGTTAGGATATTTTTTTTAGAAGAAAATGATAACGTGATTAAGTTAAAGAACACAACTTTGGAAGGTCATTCTGAACCGTCTCCTTCGATTAAAAAAGAAAACCCTAATCAATTTCCCTTCAATTAGTCAGTTTTCATATTGATGTTAGAGATAAGAAAAGTAGGTGGAAAGGAATATAATAAATAAATAAATAGTAGAATGATAAGAATTATTTATTTTTTAGTAAATTTTTTGAGTGTAAGAAATAAACTTATTAATGTTAATAAGATTAGTAAACCTCTCCCTCCTACTTAAAAAGGATTAGTATTCTTTTTGACAAACTAAATTACAAAGTCATCTAGCAAGTCAAGTTATGTGCTCAAGTTACTTAGGTATAGTACGAGCAATCAAACCTTTGAATGTTCTTTATTTCAGATAGTATGTTACATGAGGGCCACTCCAAGTAGTCGACCTTTATGATTATTCTATTCGGATCACTCAGATAATTCCTCAAGAGTTAATAATTTATTTGCTTAGGATATTATCTGACTTAGATCAACTAAGAGTTTTATGAGTAATACAGCTTATAAACATCGTCCTCCTAACTACCCTTGAAACATATAAGAAGACATAATTGATCTACCATAATAACAATGGTCAATACTCTAGTGCTCATTATGGATGGAGAGTAACCTAATTATTGAATCTTGATATGATTATTGCATTCTCATTTAATATATTTTTAGCCAAAGTAAACCTTTGGTCATCAAAAAATAATTAGAAATAGACTCTCATACAAGGAACAAACAGAAGTGTTCTCATTCTCTCGAGCAATTAGACTTCCATTTCTTAATCTAAGTTTTCCAACTTCCCTTTTACATCCCATAAACTTTGTTGATTTAATCATAAGAGGGACACTTGGATACAACTTCAAATTCACCTATTTATGAAGGATCATAGATGGCTGTGGAAGAAGATACAACTGAGCGTTATTGTCATCCTAATAAAAGGGGCAAAATCAAATCTTAGTTTGGACAATGAAACTAATCCGTATCAACCTCCTTCATTTTTTACCATAATGAAAAAATAGAAAGAAAAAAACTCATATTAATTTTATTTTAAGAATAAATAAGGGAAATTATATTATATTCATTTTAATTTTTTCCTTATATATATATATATATATATATATATATATCTTCCAAGTAAATGAACGCAATGCTTAATCATGGACTATGGGAATAGACCATACAAAGAAATTAAAAGAAATTAATGGGTACCAATAAAACATGATCTCGAATATACACTCACCTCATACTTATTTCTTTTTCGAGGACAGGGGCACTTAATTTAAGGCATGGTTCAGGCTTTAAAGGCTCATAATTCATAAATTGTAAGGGAGGACGGTATAAATGAATAGAAAGCAAAGCAAAAAACAACTAAAGAACAAGGACTGTACTCCATCTGGTGACATGAGCAGTGACGCCTCCTTCCCTGATTTATGTCTTATTCTCCGGCCAATTAGTCGTCAACTTAAATAAATGGTGAGCAAAGTCAAACGAATTAAATGGATAAATGATGAGTTTTGGATTCTTGATTTCTTCTAATAAAAGGCATGGTGCTCTTTGCATTCTGATATGAGCAAATTTATACCAATCAGTACTCTATTTGCCATTATGCTTTTGTGTAATTTAGCTAAACCCCCCAGCAGAATCTTAGTTGAACATAACCTTTGATGGTTAACTAAGAATAATCAAGTTGCTAGCAGGTGCAAAGAGAGCGAAGTCAAGCTAGGTATAGAGATTTTAGCTTGACTTAGCGCCTGCGTGGCTGACTTCTGAGTTCTGCCTGCCTTACTGTTGTAATTTACAAGTACCAGCCCTTTCATCTAGAGAACTTGAAACATTAACTCACCGCTGAGTTAAGGCGTTGATGAAGCTAGGTCAGTGAGTGTCAGCCAGCACTGCACAGTCTGCTAGTAGTAGTAGCTACTACTGTTGCTGCTGTTCTACAAAGATATCCTCATGGTGATGCCACTGAAATGTGGCATGCATGCGCATGTACCCCCATCTGTAACCAAATGTTCAATGCATGCATCAATTACACTGAACACTTTCCATACATTTACCATGTGCTCATCGTCCACCCCACATGCAAATGCTGGAAATCAACCAAATTTCTGCTTGTTTGTTTCTGTAGGAATATATATATGTTTATAGAGAGTGTCTTGCTCCATAAACATAGGGAGGAGTACATCATGGAGGTTTCATATCACTCACCAACCACGACAAACTCCATAGTAGCTTAGATCGACAAATTATCACCTACTCAATTACTCATCAACTATAGTTTGATTGCCAAAATAGAGCTATAAATGAGTCTGAGTCGAGTCGAATAGTTCTATTAAGACAAGGAAAATACGTCAGGAAGAGAGATATCGAGGAGCGGTCGATGTACTTTTCTTCGTTAGCTAGCTAGTGAACTCCATACTAGGGTATCGAAGTAGTGGTGAGTGATAACCTAATCAAAAGAGCTGGATCTGATTGATTAAGCTTTGCAAATTGAATGCACGCGGTTCTGTGAGGCAGAAGGGGGCCACAACTTCTTCCCTAGCTGACTTTGGTACAGCTCTAGCTAATTGAATGCAGCTTGCTGTCTTCTTTAATGTTGACTCTTTTTTGCAAGTGCTATGAGTAGGTCAGAGCTCTTCCGTCAATCCATTGTGTATATAAAAACCTTGGAAGATCTGGAAACAAGAAGCCTTGGTTTCTTGTGTTTTAATCTCCTCAAGATCAGAGAGAGGATAATTCAGGCTACAGGATACAATCAGGATAATTGTTCGTTCCTCTTCTTCTTCCTCCTCCCAAACAAGCTGAGTAGAAAGAAGAGTGAGATGGGAAGGCCACCTTGCTGTGACAAAGATAGTGTGAAGAAAGGACCATGGACTCCAGAGGAGGACATAGTCTTAGTTTCATACGTCCAAGAACATGGCCCAGGAAATTGGAGAGCTGTTCCTAAAAACACTGGTAAATTGTTTTTCGTTGCGGTTGTTGTTGTTGTCATTTGATTGAACAGTGGTGCTTCTTTTTTAGGGTATAAATGACTAACAAATGTTAGATTGTTCAAGTTCTTGATGCACTTATATGTGATTCTCTCAAGCAGGCCTGATGAGATGCAGCAAGAGCTGCAGGCTTCGGTGGACGAACTATCTCAGGCCCGGGATCAAGCGCGGCAGCTTCACAGACGAGGAGGAGAAACTAATAATCCATCTCCAAGCTCTTCTTGGCAACAGGTAATTAATCAATCTATCAATTTATAGGTTCTCGAGTGTTCTTACTAAAGCGATCGACAAGGTTCATATGGTAATTTCTATTTGGGAGCAACTCAGATGGGCGGCGATAGCTTCCTACCTGCCGAAGAGAACAGACAATGACATCAAGAACTACTGGAACACGCACCTCAAGAAGAAGTTGAGGGATCAAGATTGCCCTAACAACAGCTCCTGTGCTCTCTCCTCCTCCAAAGGCCGGAGGGAGAGGTGCCTCCGGACGGACGCCGGGATGGCCAGGCGAGCTCTGTCCGAGGCCTTGTCGTCCGGGGAGGAACCTGGTGGCGAATACGCTTGTTGCCGGCCGTCCACCTACGCGTCGAGCATGGAGAACATTGCCCGGCTCCTCGAGGGCTGGGCGGGGAGGGGTTCGACAAATCGCTGCTCGAGTTCAAGCTCCTCGGTGTCCACGACCTCGAGTCAGGCGAGCGCCTGCGCTGCGTCGTCGCCGCCGCCGAAGCCGCTAATTGATTTGGGGGAGTTCTTCGCGGCGGAGGAGACGCAGCTGGCGGCGCCGTTCTTGTTGCTCGAGTCGTGGTTGCTCGACGAGAGTGCCGGAGCCGTGGAGGAGAATTTTGTTCGCGGCTCCATGGGCGTGTAATTGAGCGGCTACTGCATGCATTCGTGCATGAATCTGATTAATTTGGTTTTTCTTCTTAATTTCTTGGTTATTAGCTTCCGTGGTAGGGATTGCACGACTGTTTAACTAATGCACTAAATTTCAAAAAAAAAAAAAAAAACATTCAACATTTCTCCTTTTTGAGACCCATCCTTTACCCTTACCTAAACATTGACTAACCGCTTAAAACATTTCTAGCATCCAAGTGAAATTAATCAAAAAAATAACATTTTTATTCCACTCAAATGAAAAGTTTATAAACATGCTGATTTATAAAATTATATTAATTTGGAAAGCAAAATACATAGTACATTAATTTATTTTTTAAGTTTATGAATAAATAAATAATTCTTATAAAGTAGAGATAATAAAAGTAAATAATAAATTATTCCTATGAAGTAAAATTATAAAAAATTTCTTTATTCCTCTCAAGTAAAAAGTTTATAAACATCATGAATTACAAAACCATATATTAGTTTCGAAAACAAAATATATATTGTATGTTGAGCTTGAGCCGCATGCAACAGATGAGATGATGGGTCACTGTGGCTTGGGCTTGATGGGCCGGGCCTCAAAGCCCGATCCGTCCTGCCTCTTTTGGAGCGAGTAGGGCATGTGGGTGCCCAGAATCTTGTCCCACACCACGAAGAAGGGCTGCGAGAAGTTGTACTTGCTGCCGTAGAGCTGGTGGTGGACGTCGTGGTAGGCGCTGTTGTTGCTGAACAGCGTGTGCAGAGGGTTGCCCGGTAGCCACAGCCCGCAGTGGTCATCCACCGTCTTCACGGTGGCGAAGGAGAAGAAGAAGATGCCGGTGCGGGGAGTCATGCCGGAGGCGAGGAAGGCCAGCGCGCCGCCGACGGTGTCGAGGAGGAGGCCCTCCAGCGGGTGGTTGTAGAGCGCGCCGAAGGCGTAGGGTACGACCAGCGTGTGGTGCTTGGAGTGCACGTGCTTGTACAGGAACTTATTGATGTGCATGTAGCGGTGGATGAAGTACTGCCACGTGTCCAGCACGAACATGGCGACCAGGAGCTGGACGGCGATGACATGCAGCGAGGGCTGCGGCTTCTGGATCCCGCTGCCGTCGTTGATCATCTGCATACATTATCGTCATATATATGTATGACTTTGAGAAGGGAGGAAAGAAAATAAGAGGAACATTGAATTGACAGAAGGTGTAGTGTACGGACGGTGAAGAGGAGAAGGGAGACGGCGATTTGGAAGCACTGTTGAACGAGGACGCCGGCGACGACAGTGGATTTGGAGACGATGTTCTTTTTGTCTTCTTCGGCCTTGGTATGCAGCCGATACTTGTCCATAGAATTAGCGCAGTTGAGCAGCACGTAGAGTCCGGAGTAAATCCAGTAGACGGCGACGGGGACGAAGGTACCCAGAAGTTCATCGGACACTGCTAATTTTGCCATAGTTGGATCGATGTGCTCAAAATTCGTAGCTCGATCAGCGGTGCACTGGTAGATAGAACCTGAGTTTAGTTTGATGTGGAATGAGGATGGACTTGCAGCCTCTTATATGGGAGCCAAACATACTCTACAGACGGCGAGAACATGGCACAAAAAGTTTGACCGCCGAAAAGAGGTCAAAAGGACATTACGATATTGACTGTGAATAAGCAGTCAAATACGATGGGAGTCTTTTGCGTATCTCTGACGTTCGCAAGGCATTGCGAAAAGTCCAACGTTTCTCGCAGTTTATGTACTGAAATTATAATTAGAGTTGCCTTTTTTTTTATGACTTAGGGTTGCCTCACCTGCCACCATACTGCAGATGGGAAACGCACTTTGACGTGATTATTGTGGTTTTATGACATAAATTGTTAATTTTATTGATATAGATCTCTGTGCTGATCTATGTCAGCTCATACAAAGTTAAGTGAATTCGGATTAAGTATTATTATGTTTCGGTCACAACGAATTTGATCCGTACAATCTATTTTTTTAATATATAACATTTATTTTAGTACGAATAATATATAATTTTATATACCGGTTTTCATAATATCCCATAATTTATCATTTCACACTTATCAAATAGGTGAGGTGCATTTTCTAAAGAACTAATCTCTCTAAAAATTCACGTTAGCATTTTTGCTAATATGTATCATTAATTTTGTTTTCTTTTGATTTAACAATTTCAGAGGATGTGCTGTCCTAAGAATCTTTGGAGCTAATCTACCTAAATTTATTTTCCAAATAGATGGTGTATGAGTCATTTACTCACGCTACCTTTGGACATCCAGCCACCCATGCACTAGTTGACAACATGGAGATAGGAAAGTTATTCATTGCCCTAAAATTAAAATTATCAACAAAAGAGATAACATTATATATATATATATATATATATAATATTCAATTTTTATAGTTTTCAGAAGATACATTCAATGACTGACAAACGCAACATTTAAGGTATTAAGTCAGAACCAGGAGATTGACTCCACGGACACAAATCATCTAGAAAAATTCAATGATAAATACTTGAGCCAACCGCGATTGCTGATTTGACTTGTTTATTGTCCAAGACGTTGACCTTCTAATACTGAGTCGTTGCTTCATTTATGCTGAATATATTGTTCACAAGGGATTACTGGAGAACGTTAGAGATACGCAAAAAGACTCCTGGCCATAGTCACCGCTAACGTAATGAACCATTTGACTTCTTCAGTGGTCAAACTATTGCGCCTTCTTCTTGCCGTATGTAGATTGCTTTGACTCCCATATCTCCCCCTCTCTTTCAACACTTCTATATACAAGAGGCTGCAAGTCCATCCTCATTCCACACCAAATTAAACTAAGGTTCTAGGCTTCTAGCTACTAGTGCACCACTGATCGAGCTACGAATTTTGAGCACATCGATCCAACTATGGCAAAATTAGCAGTCTCCGATGAACTTCTGGGTACCTTCGTCCCCGTCGCCGTCTATTGGATTTACTCCGGACTCTACGTGCTGCTCAACTGCGCTAATTCTATGGACAAGTATCGGCTGCATACCAAGGCCGAAGAAGACAAAAAGAACATCGTCTCCAAATCCACCGTCGTTGCCGGCGTCCTCGTTCAACAGTGCTTCCAAATCGCCGTCTCCCTTCTCCTCTTCACTGTCCGTACACTACACCTTATGTCAATTCAATGTTCCTCTTGTTTTCTTTCCTCCCTTCTCAAAGGCATACATATATATGACGATAATGTATGCAGATGATCAACGACGGCAGCGGGATCCAGAAGCCGCAGCCGCCGCTGCATGTCATCGCCGTCCAGCTCCTGGTCGCCATGTCCGCACTAGACACGTGGCAGTACTTCATCCACCGCTACATGCACATCAACAAGTTCCTGTACAAGCACGTGCACTCCAAGCACCACACGCTGGTCGTCCCCTACGCCTTCGGCGCGCTCTACAACCACCCGCTGGAGGGCCTCCTCCTCGACACCGTCGGCGGCGCTCTGGCCTTCCTCGCCTCCGGCATGACTCCCCGCACCGGCATCTTCTTCTTCTCCTTCGCCACCGTGAAGACGGTGGATGACCACTGCGGGCTGTGGCTACCGGGCAACCCTCTACACGCGCTGTTCAGCAACAACAGCGCCTACCACGACGTCCACCACCAGCTCTACGGCAGCAAGTACAACTTCTCGCAGCCCTTCTTCGTAGTGTGGGACAAGATTCTGGGCACCCACATGCCCTACTCGCTCCAAAAGAGGCAGGACGGATCGGGCTTTGAGGCCCGGCCCATCAAGCCCAAGCCACAGTGACCCATCATCTCACCTGTTGCATGCGGCTCAAACTCGTCATACTATATATATTTTGTTTTCCAAACTAATATATACTTTTGTAATTCATGATGTTTATAAACTTTTCACTTGAGAGGAATAAAGAAATTGTTTATAATTTCATTTCATAGGAATAATCTATAATTCACTTTTATTATCTCCACACCTCCACTTCGTAGAAATTATTTATTTATTTACAACCTTAAAAAAATTAAATCGGTTTATTCTATTTTATTACAAAATATAATATAACTCGAAGTGAACCGGACCGCAGCCTTCGCTTCGAAACTCTTCGATCATGCATGAAGCAACGGCACAATTTGTTGTGTGCCGCCTGTTTTGTGGTTTGCGTCCGTTTGGACTCAAAAACGATGACGCGGCAGAGCCTGCCTTAAAAGGAGCGCGAATGGTTTGCTTCGTTTCATCTCCTTTCCTCCTCGAGCACTACACGCCAAGGGAAGATCGCGTGCTAATTCATCCTTCGGCCACCGCAGGAGTTCGGCGGGAGTGATTGGGCGAATGAGCCGTGCGAACACAAACAATGAAGGCCGGATCGCTTCTCAGGCTCGTCGCCAGCAACTTTGGTGTTATCGCCGGGTTTGAATCGCCCTCCTCGCCACTCCCATTGTCATCATTTCCTTCTTCTTGGTTTTTCGATCTTTTTTTTCTATAGATTTCCGCTGTAAGGTTTGATTTTTGTGTGTGTGATTTATGTCGATTCAAACGCAAGCTTCTTTCTTGCTTCTTATTCATTGTCGAAAAAGATAAATCCAACATCAGATATCTTTTTTCCTCCCACTTTTCTGTGACTTCCGCGATTAGGTTGTAGTGTATGCTTGCTTTCTCTTTGGTGATGTCGCACGAACCGGTGGATTTGCTGGCCTTGTAGCAGGAGCTTTTTGTTAGCCATGGATTCTTTTTAAGATTTTTATTGAACACTATTTTCTTTTATCTTATATCGCTTATTATCTTTTTGAGTATAACTCCAACTTCTTGTACTTTTAAGCTCCCAAATTTTGACTGGTGTTGTGCCTCAGCTCTGAACACGCTATAACATCTATTTTCCTGAAGTGGAAACTGTGCTGGCACACATGTTTTGGAAAAAATTTTCTGAGCAGCCCTTCTCACTCGAACCTGAGCTAACCCCTCAAAAAAAAAATTCATGATCCTAAAAATTATAAAAAAATTACTGTATATAGTACATGATGAGAGCTTTTTAATGGTACTAAGATCGTGGATTTTAGCTGTGTCGGACACAAAGATCGTGAATCAAATTGCTACAATAATAATGTAAAAATTCACGATCTTTATGTCAACGATATCTTGGTACCGTTGAAAAGTTCTCATCGTGTTTTCTACGATTTTTAGGATCGTGAATTTTTTTTTTGAGAGGGAGTTGCTTAGGTTCGGGTGAGAAGAGGGCTGCTCAGAAATTTTTTCTATGTTTTGCTTGTAAACTGAGAAACATCATGGCAGCGATTGTCTTAAGTTTGTTTGAACTTATTTTCTATTCAAACCTGAAAACTATTAACCTTTGACTGGTATTTAGCTACAACTGCATGATGCTTCTTTTCAGCTAAGAAAATCTGACCAAAAATGTGGATGACGCTATGTAAACTATGTTTTATTGTTCTCTTTTTCCCTTCTCTGAGGATTATGCAGATCATATGTTATTTTAAAATTTGATTAATCTTTGGAAATTGAACAAAATAACTAGTATAGATAACAATTTCAGATTGTTTTTCAAAGCCAACTAATATAGTTGCCTAAAAGTTGCCTGTAGCTTTGTAGTAAATCACGGTTCTGTCTTTATTCTCTTTTCTGAACAATTCATTTGCTTTTAATGCAGGCCTTTGGTTACACTTGTCTATCCTCTGTGAGTGCCATTTTGAATAAAAAAAAATGCAATATTATAAAACTATTCAATTATCCATAGTATTCTTGACAAAATTTTTCACTTCTTGTTATTGACAGATATGCCTCAGTGACGGCTATAGAAACTAAATCACTCGTTGATGATCGGCAGTGGCTTACTTACTGGGTCTTATACTCTTTAATGACATTATTTGAGTTGACATTTGCAAAATTCATCGAATGGTATTACTTCTCCCAAATATCTTATCATGGATTTCTGGATTTATTTGTTTTATATCTTGTTCTCTGTCTTTGGGCTAAAAACTTCAGTTTCCATGACAAGCGTACAGATTTAGTTTTTTGAACCTTTATAACCTATTAGGTTCGAACCTCTTCGTTCTGTCAGATAAGATCTTTGTATTTTCAATTTTATATTCCTTTACATGCTCAACATCATTGGGCATGTAAACCAAAAGTTTAGTAAATGACTAACTGTATTCTTAATCATATTCTTTAGCATAGATTAGTTTGGAGACTTGCTGGAACAACATTAACTTTAACTTCTCCATGCTGCATAGGAGAATAATTATCATTTCCAGGACAAGTTGGGAGTCCAGAGCAACGAAATTTTTGTTTGGTGAACATATATTTTATTGATATTATTACAAACTTGAAACATGTAGATGATTTGGGATTTACATTAACAGTTGTGCAGCTTACTGCTTTTCCTTTTGTTTTGATGCTTCATCCTTTGTGATGATCTGGCCTGCCTTGATATTGGGGGTTGAGGGCCGATCCAACTGTACGATTTGAAAATGATACTTTTAGCTACATTTTCCTTACCAATGTTTAAATCTATAAAGTTATGTACCTATTTTGAGTTTATGAGTCACATATTCTATTCTCTTGTTTGGTACTATATAAGTTAAATAATCTTTTTAACCGATATGCACTAATTTTCACCTGCAAGATCGTTCATTTGTTGCAGGCTTCCATTTTGGACCTACGCTAAGCTGATTTTCAATCTTTGGCTAGTTTTACCGTACTTCAATGGTGCTGCATATATTTATGAACAATTTGTTAGACCACTTGTTTTGAATCATTGGGCTATAATTTGCTATATCCCTCCAAAAAAAGATGCCAACAGTAAGCCAGGTGATGTCCTAATAGCTGCAGAGAAATTTACTGTTGGAAATGAACCAGAAGCACTTGAGGAGCCTATAAGCAAGGTATGTTACTGCTTAACTCAGTTTCCCACCTTGGATTTTTCATATCTGAAAGTTGGATGTTGGAGTGTGATAACCATATCTTGAGCTTTTACCAATGAGGCCTTACTCAACTATGGCTATGGTGAATTTTACACTAAGTGTTTGAAATTATAGCATTACTCTGTTTATACATGCATGGGAAGTGGCCTAGGAATGAATAACCGTTGGGTTTTTGTCATCAGTGGCCTTGAATTAAATAAGTTCTTACCTTATAAAAACAGATTGTAAGTGTTCATTTCTCTGTCTTATTAATTTCAGGATTGGAAATACAGTTGACAGTTTTCTAATTAGATATTATGTTAGTTTTTGTCAGCCATGATATGTCGGGTTAGTATATTTCATCCTCGGGTTAGATATTGTGTTGGAAATTTAATGCCAATCGTTTTTCATATGCATATATTTTGAATTAAATTAGACTTCATTTAGTTTTTGAAACTTGATCTGTGTTCGCTATTTCCAAGTTTTGGTTTACTTTTTCTTTTTAACACTAATTACAGTGGCTTATTTATACGAGGTCTAACACTCTATGCTGTATGATGACTCTCATCATTAATTTGTATCGAGTAAAAAAGAGGTCATAATTGAAGTTATAATTTCTCTTTTTTGAAGGCTGGAAGTATGCCGAAGTCCAAGAAGAGCAGCAAGCGTGTGATCTTTACTGGCACTGAGGCTGAAAAGGAATCAAAGTCCTGGAAGAAGTTTGTGAAATTTGGTAAGCCGAGTGCGAACAAGGAATTGAAGCCTTCAACGTGCGGAGGAAATGTGACGTATCATAGGATGCATGATGATGGGGAATCAACCTCCTGGTCTAATAATAGTCTTATGATATTTGATGATAGTAGATATTGGAATTAGAACTTTTAAGCGTGTGACCTTTACTGACAGTGAGTCTGGAAAGGAACGAATGCCGTGGAAGATCTTCGAGTTTGTGAGATTTGCTAAGGGGCTGGGTGTGCAATCCAGGAATGGAAGCCTGCAAAGAGCAAAAGAAATATGGATTCTCAAAAGTGTACTGGCTGTAGTTTAGATGAAACAATAGGCATACTCTTGACAATTTGATCATGAAACGATAGTTTCAGGATTTTGTTTATGTATTCATATGCTGATAACTTCTTAAATGTGAATTCTTTTTCCAAATGGAAAAAAGATTTATTTCCATGGAAACATTGTAAAATTCATCAAAATCAGAATTCCAGTCATTTAGACTATGGGTTAGTACATCTGTTCTTGTGAAATAAATATCCCTTCCTAGGTTCCTAATTTGTGTTGTTGCATCATTGTCGTACAGTTTTTGAAGTTAAGAGCTATATCATCTTTAGGAGATCTAAGGTACTTGAGGAAGAGATCATCTCTCACCTTGAAGAGGTCAAGGATCTTATGTTTGATACTAAAAGCATATATTTAAGGAATAATTCTAGATTTGAAGTGATTGTTGAACCATAAATTTTCATCCAAATATATATACAAAAGGGATAGAGTCAAAATTAGTTTTGACTACAAATGAAATCAGAGGGAAAGAAAATCTGGCATTTGCCCGAAGCATGCTTTGTAAAGTATGGAAAATTCCTGATGATTAGTTCAAATAAAATATTTTGATGAGCTTATTTAAAAAAAAAATTAAAGATTAATAAAAATGGTGACAGCAGAGATGTGCAAGGTTCTACGTGGCAGAGGTTCTCCTGACAATGGAATATCTACACATGCTCGGGATCATTTATCGAGACCTCAAACCAGAAAATGTTCTAATTCATGTAGATGGCAACATCATGCTCTCTGACTTTGATCTCTCCCTCCGCTATACCATCAGCCCAACCTTGATCAAGTCCTCAAATCCAGATCCTGAATCAGTTAGGAGGGACAACTCAGCTTTTTGTATCCAGCCTTCTTGCATCAAGCCATCTTGTATCCAGCCGTCCTGTGCTGTCCCAACCATATGCTTTGGCCCGAGTTTCTTTTCCAAGTCCAAGTTCAAGGACGACAAGAAACCCAAAACAGAGATTGGCAACCAGTTTAGCCCGTTATCGGAGCTCATAGCAGAGCCTACAGATGCTCGATCAATGTCCTCCGTCAGTATGCACGAGTACCTGGTGTCCGAGATCATCAAGGGCGAAGACCATTGCAGTGCCATTGACTGGTGGGCCTTCGTGTTGAACCATTAATCAGACAAGCCTGGTTAGCAGCCTCTGTGAGCACAAGGTAAAACAACATTTTCTTAGGCATCAATCATTAATCATGGACCAAACATGAGGTCGGACACTGAAAACTAGTTCAACATCTCTAAGACATTCATCAAGGACGAGTAACCATCTTTAGAGCTACCATTTTTGGTGAACTCGTTATATTAATGGGTAGTCAAAAGATTTCACAGAAGATAGACCACCTTTCAGCACCTCAATCATGGTAAGCTAAGTAAACCATGGTAAATCATTTCAGGTTTCCAATTTTGGATGAAATGAAGTTAAGTATTGAATCATTGAAAAGTCAAAATTTATGTTGACCACAAATTCTGGCACGCCCGGTGGGACAGGCTTCTCCTTTCATCTTTGAGATCTATATTATGTGACCTTTCTTGCTCTCATGATAGCAGTGAAGAATCTCTATTTGTTTAGAGGAACACTTGGGCTTTCATCCCTTAATTTGTCAATTGGGGCAAAAAACATATGCTTTAGTTCCATGGTTGGGGCTCTAATTTCATTCACACATGGATCCCCACAAGCCATCAAGCAGAGGTTGGGTCACTATGTGCAACCTAACAATTGCAAGCACAACAAGTACTTGGATCAAGGATGGATTTCCTCAAGATGGGGGCACCTCAGATAGCGTGGATGATTTCTATAACATAATTAAGAAGATCAACATATGGTGGAAACCTTACTCGCGACAAGAAGCAATTAAACAAAGAATTAAAAAAGTTGACTCAAGGGACCATTATCTTGAAGGAAAATATCATGTTAAAATGTTCACCAATTATGTGACAGTGAAGAAGAACTCATTTGCAATGAGGACCACGATCCAAGATGGGGGCAACTAGTTGCTACAAGAATGTCCCTTTCACATTCGAGTCTGGTGTCAAAGGATGAAATCAATGCATCAGCCTAGGAAGAAATGCAAAGATTGACAAGCAACCAAATTGATCCTAATCAAACGGTAGCAGGATCGAAAATGTCAAATCTGTTCATAGCTGGCAGTTTGCCAAAAACTGTATGCTCCTTACACGAGCGACCAAATTGATCCTAATCAAACGGTAATGAGATCAAGACATTAAGTCCGTTTATAGCTGACAGTTTGCTAAAAACTGTATGCTCCTAAAACGAGCGATTGATCCTAGTCAAACGGCAATAGGATCCAAACATCAAGTCCGTTCATAGCTGGCAGTTTGCTAAAAACTGTAAGCTCCTAAAACGAGCGATCGATCCTAGTCAAACGACAATAGGATCCAGACATCAAGTCCGTTCATAGTTGGTAGTTTGCTAAAAATTGTAAGCTCCTAACAAGAGCGAAAATTGATTCCTGTCAATTGCCAGTAAGATTAAAAAAAAACATCAAGGTTGTTTAAAGCTCTCAATTTACCAAAAAATTGAAAGCTTCTCGAACGAATGGAATATTGAGATATCTTTTCAACAAAAAGAAGAGATAATGAATCATGTAGCCTTAAATACGGGGGCATTTTGGCTTGCACTCTGTATTGATTGTCCGCTTCTTGCCTCGTCACTCAGACACTACCTCATCATGTCATCAAGAGACTTGATGGATCAAAGATAAATCAAATGCAAGCTTCTTAGTAACACAGGGGGCATGAAGAAATTCTTACCAAAAGGAAGAAGATCACCTCTCCTTGAAGTTCATGTGAAATCATATACCTAAGATCTGAAATGAGCATTCTGCTATTCAAAACTCAAATTTTGGAGTCCTGCTACTCCCCAAGGAGAACTACTACAAATATTGGACGACCTCAAATGTAGAATTTTAGTGCATTATGGTGTAGTATTATTTGGGAGATGCGTACGTCGATACTTGTTATCGGGGCGTAGATCTTCAATACAACACAGTGTGTGCAAAGAAATAACTACATGCTAAGATTGAAATTCAAATATTCACAAGCCATGAAAATAGAATATTTACTTAGATTTCAAATGTTGACAAGCCATAAAGGCTCGATATATGTCAAACCTCAAACTCCAAATTCGATAAGCCACAAAGGCTCATTTACCAAATTTTGAACGTTTGGCCCAACGGCTCGTTCATCCAAATTCTGAACGTTTGGTCCCACGACCCGTTCATCCAAATTCGAACGTTTGGTCCCACGACCCATTCACCTCAAATTCGAATGCTTGGTCCCACGACCCATTCATTCAAATTATGAACGTTTGGTCCCACGACCCATTCATCCAAATCCTGAACGTTTGGTCCCACGACTCGTTCCTCCCAAATTCGAACGTTTGGTCCCACGACTCGTTCCTCCCAAATTCGAACGTTTGGTCCCACGACCCGTTCCTCTCAAATTCGAACGTTTGGTCCTATGACCCGTTCCTCCCAAATTCGAACGTTTGGTCCCACGACCCATTCACCTCAAATCTCGAATGCCTGGTCCCATGACTCGTTCACCCCAAATTCAAACGTTTGGTCCCACGACCCGTTCATCCAAATCTTGAATGTTTGGTCCCACGACCCATTCACCAAATTCTGAACGTTTAGCCCAACGGCTCGTTCACCAAATTCTGAACATTTGGTCCCACGACCTGTTCACTCAAATTCTAAATGTTTGGTCTCACGACTCATTCCCCAAATCCGAACGTTTGGTCCCACGACCCGTTCACCTCAAATTCTGAACGTCTGGTCCCACGACCCATTCATTCAAATTCTGAACGTTTGGTCCCACGACCCATTGCACTCAAATCTTGAACGTTTGGCCCAGCAGCCCGTTCATCCAAATTCTAATCATCCTAACTTCGAACGTTTGGTCTCATGACCCGTTCGCTCACGATCTGTTCACCCATATTTGAACATTCGGCCCTCTGCAGGTTTGTTCGCTCAAATCTGAATATTGCACCCGATCAGCCCATTCGCCCATATTTTGAACTTTCGGCCCTTTATCAGCCGGTTTGCTCAAATTTGAATGTTTGGCCCATTGGCCATCCACCCATTTCGAATGTTTGGCTCAAAGGCCCATCCACCCATTTCGAATGTTTAATCGTCTACAAGCTCAGTCACCCATTTTAACCCTCTCTGCGTCATAATGACGACTTATGTTTAACTCTCAAAACTCTTCACATGACTAAAGGAGTTTCAAACAAAACCACACTCAATCCTTCATGAATGAACATTAACACAAAGCTTCTCAAGATCCATCATTGAGTAATATTATTCATTAAGAAGCAAAGATCATAACTTTGGTTGATATGAGGTCAATGGAAAGATTACATCCACAAACATGATGAAAATAGAAAGAATTGAAGATGAGTCAATGTTTGACCATATTACAAGATGGTGCAACTCAAGTGCTAAACATTAGCAACTCTTACACGCATCTCAAATTATCGTCAACATATTGGGCAGCTCCTTTATGGATTATTAAAGCGTGTAAAAAGAGATGTCGAATCCTACAAGATCTATAACTCTCGAGAAGCGGAGACCCTTTGAGAAGTAATATATCATGCCTAAGTACTCAAGACAACCTTAAACTTAAGTTCAAACTAAGAGATTCATGACTATGGAAGATCAAAGGTAAATGAGATGAATTACCAAGGGAAAACAAATATGTCACAATGGATGGAAAATCACGCTGGGGCATCGTTACTTTGGCAAATCTACACCTACCAAAACAAGGATGAGGGAAACAAATTGACACAACAACAAAGTCTTGATTGCTTGATAAAATTTATAGCACAGAAGGACCGCCCACCCTCCTCGACCCAAAATAATTCAATCATGAGTATGCCATCCTCATTAACAGATCAATATGAGGACATCTATTTCGAAGAAAAGAATAGAATCTTAGAAATATTGTTGGATACATGATTAGCCAAGCTAACAATGATGGAAGATTATCATCTTACTTGAATGCTCATGGAGGCAGAAAGCTCATGTCTAGCCCAAATTTTTGTTGGGTACCTAACTCGCCATGCTGGGGGCAATCATCAAAATCTATTTTCCAACGGATCTATATGCGCTCATCGCTTATACAAAATCCGTTCTGGCACGCACAAATTCTTCAAATTTAAATATCCAACAAGTCGCAAGACTGGATATTTCCAAATAAAATTATCCAGCACGCCACAAAGGCCGGGTAATTTTCCAAGTCAAAATATCCAACAAGTCGCAAGACCGGATATTTTTCCAAATCAAATTATCTAACAAGCCGCAAGGCCGGATAAGTTTTTCCTCAGATTTAAACATCCAACAAGTCGCAAGACCGGATATTTTCCAAATCAAATTATCCAGTACGCCGTAAGGCAGGGTAATTGTCCAAATCCAAGTTATCCAACAAGTCGTGAGACCTAATAATTTTCCCAAATTCAAATCAAACATCCAATACGCCGCCAAGGCCGGATGATCTTCCAAATCCAAATATCCACGCCTTAATGCGTTACGATGGAATATTGTTTGAGAGGTGCGTACGTCGATGTTTATCATCGGGGCGTAACTCCTCAATATGACATCGTGCTATCAAGGCTTGATATTATCCCAAGTCTAAACATCCAATAAGTCATCGCAAGACTAAAACACTTGACCAAACACGAATTGCCCAAATTGATAATGGTTCATTTCTTTCATGTATTATGACAAATCATGTACTCTCATAATGTTCATGAATAAAATTGCTTAGTCTTGCATTTTATTTCATAGTATAGATCTCTTAATCAAAGGTTTCCTAATTGTAGGGGTAATTAACAATGAGCGCTTGCGTTCATTGGAAGCCGGATCCCATTAAACAATAAGCCTTATTAATTTAAAGTGAATTTAATAAAGATCATATTATATTTTCTAAATGTAACACTTTTTGACCCTACAGTGATTAGGCTTTTGACTTGTTGTAAGTGCCAAATATCTTAGCAATGCTTTATATGATTTCACCTTAGCACAAAAAGAAAGAATGAGATCAATATGCATTGAGTGAAACGCCTTGTCTTTGTCTTTAATATTATCATTATAAATCAAGAAACTCAATAGGTCTACAATAAGGATGCATAATAAGTAAGTGAACAAGATTCACCCAATCTTATGCCATGGCCACATCTGAAATAAGGGTTGTTCTATCAACAGTAAGACATAGAAATAAGACATAGAAAGAGAGTGATTCAATATAGGCTTCAATCTAATCCATGAAAGGTGAAAGTTTAGATATGGCATGCCACTTAGTCTCCTCACATTGGAAATTATTGAAGACTATTTTGAGACTAGCTTGGAAAGACAAACAGATCTTTGCCCTTAGAAAGTTACAAGATAAATTATTTTTTGGATAATAAAAATGTTATCAAGAATATTCCTTTCCTTAACGAAGGAGAATATTTTTCCTCTTAGTAAAGACAAATTATTTATTATTTATGATAAATGCCTTCAAATAGGAGATTCTTGATTCGCCAGTTATCCAGGATATGATAAAAAAATATTACAAAGAGAAATAAGGTTTAGGTATGTGATATAACTAGGATTCAGCGTTATTGGAACATAAAAAATAGATGTGCTTTGCCTTGTGACTCTAAAACTGTGTTTAGTAGGAAGGAAAATTGGAGGAAGGAAGAAAAGTTGGAAGAATCACTTTTTAAAAGATAAGCATGACCCAAAAACTAGTGGAGAGGATTGAGGAAGTCATGTTCAAGCATTTCCTATTACTGTTTAAAGAACTCCTTAGTGAAGCCATTTAGAACTAGGCTCTTACTATTACCCGACTTCTTAATTGCGGATCAAGACTTCCTACACAGACGAGCAAAGCTTAGAGAATCCCTCTAACAATGTAAGAATATTCCTAGGCCGTCATGCAAATTATGTTGAGGAGGGGCATCAATATGGCAATACCATGAAAGTAGCATGTTTGCTCTAATCGCTCATTTTGGTTGAAACATCTTTGACAACTCTCATAACTTGCTTTGCACTTGAGTTTGCCGTCTTGATTTGGCTCAAAACTTTTTTTGTTTATTCTCTTAGGCAAAGTATGATTATCCACAAGTCGACCATTACCTTGGTCTTCCTCTCATTGAGTTTAATGTTAAGTACATCAATTCATTGAGTGATTTGAGTGTTTACTCTTTGATTTCCGACTCCTCCACTTGTATCTTTAGATTATCGAGCCGAACTCCTTAGGTGGGAGCAAATAACAAAGAACAAATAATCTGAATATCGTCTGATTAAAATAGAAGGAAAAAAAAGTCTACTTTTTCACCACAGAATCAATTGATTAAAATGATTCTTCGTATCTTCTTCTGAGACAAACCTTGCTGTCGTTTGGATTTCGCTCACGTGCCCCGCGATACGCATTGCTGCAAGAAACCTTCAACAAAATATAATAATCTCTACTGTTTGACTTACTAATTTTTGGTCAAAGACGACACACTGTAAAATCAAGCGTCGATGCATGGATCCCGTGAGCTTGGAAAAGCACGCACCGACCAAATCTTTTCCTCCTTTTTGTGAAATACTTTCACGTGCTAACTTTTACATCTGTATTGTCGATATATGATCATTTTGTACACAAGCAACTATAGTTCTTTTTCATTGTAATGAATGTGTAATCAATGCAATTTGTTTGCTCTTCTAGAGGGAAAAACTCAGGTTAAGATTAATTGTAAGGATCGTTCTCAAGTTTAGTCCACAAAGAAGCAAAAGATTACCCCTTTCGGCTTGAAAAAGTAGAAGTTCATCTTGCTTGACCTCTTCAAGCACTTCACCAAAGATACATGTTATTAAGGTAGATAAGGTCACACAATTTGTTGTAGATACTAGATTCAAACTTCATAGTATGTTGAGGATGTTTAAAATTCTTCTTTGGGCAGAGTTGCGGAGCATTCAAATTACCAAGAGTCTATAACATGATCTAATTAAAAATATTTAAGTTCAAAATAATAATATATAAACTCATTATATCTTATATATTAATGTTCCATGTGGGACTAACGAGAGTTCTAAAATTTCTCATTTAAGACTTACTTTTTTTCATCAAACCTATTGTCTAACTCATAGCTTAAATTCATCTCTACTTAGCACTTGTGAGGTTAGTCTATTATCGATGTTCTAGCCATTTCCCACACCATGAATAGGAAAATTAGCAGAGGTAGAAATAAATTTATGTCTGAAAAGAGGGGTTGGTGGAGTCTTGAATGCCTGCCATATAATGTTAGCACATGCACTTTTATATTACAAGGGACACAGCAATATGGTTTGCACACTAAAATCTAGCATCTCATCAGTCTAAGGCAACTACTTGTCGGACCAAAATTTTCAAGCCTTCATTACATACTCTTCTTCTTCCTCCTCCTCCTCGCTTCTTCCTGAAAGCAACTAGCTCTAAGTTTACAATTACACAAGCTGTAAGAGATAAAGATTGGAATTTACAGATTAGCTAGATCCAGTAGAACTGTGCATATTGTGTATTATAATATTTTAATCTGCACGTAACATGGCCTGCGTGGCTTCCTCTGACACTTCTCCTGCGTGGTTGGTTCTTAATCCCTCAAGCATTCCGCTCCAATTGCAGATACACTGCGGTGGATACAGCATGGCGTATCCCTGCTTTTAATCCCCCCTCTCTCTCTCTCTCTCTCTTCTTCTGCTTCGTTGACGCAACTATTTAAGCAGCGGATTTGCCCAATTCTTGCTCGATGCACTGACCAACTGCCATTTGCTTGGAAAGATGTCGAGCAGGAGGTCTCGATCGAGGATGGCAGAGGAGCAGATCAGTGAGCTGTTGCTGAAACTGCAGGCTGCTCTTCCTGAAGCGCGCCCTGGGAGCAGCAACGAAAGGGTACGTAGGTTTTGGATCGATTAGGGCGTTGCGTTTTTTGGATTACGTACGATGAATCTGGCCTGCAGGTCATGCCGGCGGCGAAGGTGCTGCAGGAGACGTGCAGCTACATAAGGAGCCTGCACCGGGAGGTGGACGACTTGAGCGAGAGGCTGTCGGACTTGCTTGCGACCGCCGACCTCAGCGGCGCGCAGGCGGCGGTCATTAGGAGTTTGCTCATGTGATTCACGTTGGTACATTGGATTGGTAGCTGATCATGTAGATGAGACAAGGGATATGGGGTACACACATACACGCCCACCTCTGTTGGGTACTGAATTGAAGGCTGAATTGATGAGTGTTTGGTGTACTGAAGCTGCATTTGGGTCATAATTTTATCTTAGTTTCTTCTTGCATTAGTGAACAAAGTTTTTTTTAATTATTTATTCTTTTTTCTTTGGAGCCAAAACCTTCAACTTCTAAGAATTAGCATAATTAATTAGATCCACAGATCATTTATTGAAGCAATTAGGCACTACTTTGATTAACTTGTATTGATTTAGTAGTATAAGATCAACAGCCACGTGAGGGCAGCTCCTGCAAGTTAGGAGGCATCCATTAAAGTGGCTAAATAGAAAGTTTGTCGATGTATAAACTAAAGTTTTTATGGATAAACTTGATTAAGACATTTAGGATACGTTCTGTATAACGAAATTCATGGTGGAAATAATGGCAAGAACAATGAATCTAAATGACTTTTCATCTAGATTCATTATTTTTTTTCATCATTTCCACCATAAATTCCGTTATACAGAACATAGCCTTAATTCCACACCAAGAGTTGGACCAAGGAGTTAATTCCGAGCTCATCATTGGATGACACTAATTTGATCCACATTACCCTTCATCAACCTCTTTAGCTTCATAGCCTATTAAGAGGTGGAACCTTGGTCTTAACATATTGAAGATGCAAACTTGGCCTTAACATTTTTAGCTTCATCGCACTAATTAATTTTTCTTAAAATTTTAACCATGTAATACAAATGAACAAACTTACATACATTTGAACCTGAATGTTAATGTTGACGAACAAGTTTGCTTACTAGCTTACGAAGAATCCAAAATTGAATTATATATCAAGGTATTATTTAATAATTAAATATTATACTTCATATTAGACCTATTTAAATTTTCTTCACATATGTGTCATATAAACTAATTATGTAATCATGTGTTTATTAAATAATAAAAAAATTATTTTAAGCTTTATATTTATTTTATTTATTTATTCCCATTATCCATGTTTTTTTAAAAAATATAATAGTTGGAAAGATAACAATAATTTCGCAAAAAGTTGCTACTTTCGAGGAGCTTCCACCGCTTTCTAAGATTAGCTTAGCTTAACCTGGTGGTCTCCACATACCTTCATTTGAGAGAGCGACACGACTGTGAGTTCAGCTTCATGCGTCACGCGATTTAACCTCCCAACACTCCACTCATTTTTCCAACCCCACCCCCTCTCGCTCCCTCGCTCGCTTGCTCCCTCTCCAATGGCTCTTTCCCAGGTCGTAGTCGGGCTCTCGCCTGGTATCCTCGCCATCCCTGCCTCCCTCTACGGCCCTGCTCGGGCCGCCGCGCTCTCGCCCTCCGCCCTGGTCCGAGTGCCAGCGTTCAAATGTTGGCAGAGCAGAAGCGACCGGCGGCGGCCCCTTGATGGGCGTCCGACGGCTCTCTCTACCGCAATGGCGGAGTTTGTCGGCATCGGGGAGGACTTGCCCAAGGACTATGATTCGTGGTTCCCTGTCCAGGATCCTAAGCGGCGGCGGAGAGCCGGGGTGCTTCTCCACCCGACCTCCCTGCCGGGGCCGTACGGGATCGGGGATCTCGGATATGAGGCCATCCGCTTCTTGGATTGGATCCATTCCGCGGGCGTTTCGGTTTGGCAGGTCTGGAACTCTCCAGCTCCTTCTCTGATCCTCGATTCGTGCCGTGTGCATTTTTCTGGAGATTGCCTTTATCTTGCAATGATCGTATTTGTCGTACAATTTATTTTCTCTTTTGAAGTAACTAACATGTGTTCTTCGGATTCATGGTGACAATATATTTATCAACGATCACATTTTCTTTTGGTTTTTACGTTGCTATCGAACTTTCGCGACTTCAACTACAGATCAAGTAACTCTTGGTGTCTTATAGCTATACGAAACGACCTTGGTTATAATTGTAAATTGCATTTGAGCTGCAAATTGCTGTTTTTAGGTTCTACCACTTGTTCCTCCCGGAAGGAAGTCTAGGGAAGATGGATCGCCCTACGCCGGTCAGGTATATTTCTTGCAGTACAATTGGAAACATAATGAACACCGCCTCCATTTTTTCCTTTGGATCACTTGTTTTTTCTTGGGCCTGGTATTATACGGAATTATAGAAAGTGAGTACTACATCACCACGGTGTCCAATGGCAAATTAATAGAAAGACTAGGTCATAGATTTCAACGTCACACAATTTATGCAAGTAATGCATCGTATAATCCAAATCCTCTCCCATATTGGTATAACAAATATTAGAGTAATGTGAGTTAGGTTGCCTTGAATGCATCAAGACACCTAAATATATTCTTGACAGAAAGTTAACGCTTATTGATTCAATTATTTAAACATTATGTGTGCGTGCAATTCATGTTAAAGACAGCTAAAAATGTTTTATTGTGTATATATATATATATATATATATATATATATATATATATATATATATATATATATATATATATATATATATATATATATATATCTGCACACACAATATATATATACTATACGCATACTGACCCTATTCAGATTAGGAGCGGTTCCACTTTTTCTGTTTCTTTATATCTAGTGTAGTTATGATTTTTGTTCTTTTTTTCTCTCTTTGGGAGCAGTTTTAATCTATGGTTGAATGTACATGCTCCAACAAAGAATAATCAGAATTTTATTGAATTTTTACATACAGGATGCCAATTGTGGTAACACCCTTTTAATTTCTCTTGACGAGCTAGTCAAGGATGGCTTATTGATGAAGGATGAACTTCCAGAGCCATTGTAAATCTTTGAGTTCGTTAATTTATATTCTTATTTGGTCAATTTAGGTTTTCACATGTCACTTTCTGTTCTTCTTTCCAGGAATATGGAACATGTTGAATTTGAAGCAGTTGCAGATCTAAAGGACCCTCTGATAGCAAAGGTTGCTAATCTGAACCATACTTGTTGTCATTTGTTTTACACAAATGGTTCTACTTTGCCTGACTAAGCCGAGCAATAACTTCAGATCTTCTTATCTGAACCTGATCCTGTCTGTGGGAAATATATATACCAACTATACAATCTGAAACTTCTTAAATGTGTAGCCGACTTAATTCAATACATGATCAATATAGAATGACAATAAGCTGATTGGTGGAATTCTCTTATAGGTTTCTGAGATGTAGATTGGGTTATATATACTCAATGGTCACTGTTATCATGTATCCATTCCAATGAGTTACTTCATCTTGCTATATTTTATGGAAGGTGATGAGAGAAAAAGGAAGATTTCCAATTGTTCCCTAATATTTGAAAGTCTGATTTACTTTGTATTTAGTCCACCATCCAACAACTACATTGATGCACAGTTCTCTTCCTCTATTCATAACAATACTCCAACTCCTGTGCATTCATCAGTAACGTATGTGCCACTGGGATCTATTTAATTCCTTAGAAGATGTTTTTCCAAACAATCTCATTCAGCAAATGAAACTTAAAGAGAACCTAGAAAGGATTATACAATAAATGATGTCTTAGATATTAATTGAACTTTTACATAAAAGAATTTATTCCAAGTCAGTCGGTGAAGAGAAACACTCCCATACAAAAGTTCAAAATTTTAATTAATACAAGAATTCAACTTCTTAATCAGTTTATTTTTTGAGCAGTATAGCTTCTTTGCTCTGAGTTTATTTTTACTTCATACAAGAATTCAACTTCTTAGTCAGTTTATTTATTAATTTAGCAAGTTATTTCTTCATCAGGCAGCTGAGAGGCTTCTTCTAAGTCAAGGGGTGCTCAAACAGCAGCTTGATGATTTCCGAAAGGATCCTGTAATTTCATGTAAGCTTATCATTGCATAATCCATTTTTCCTTTCAAATCGACAGTGCAATTATGCTTGAAGGTGGTTAGTTTTCACTGTAAAGCATGCCCACAAAATGGACTAGTTAGAAGTTAGCTGAGCTTGCGTTCATTAGGTCTGTTTCCTCCATTAAGATATGTTGAATTGTAATACTACTAGTCAAGCTTAGAAATGTTTTTTTTTTCTAATAGAGTTTTATTAGGAATTTTCTACCTCTCAGACCATTGATCTTAATAATCTCATCGTTGTCTAATTGATTCATTACTTTATGTCAATGTGCACGTATGTATGAAGTACTACCACTTGCAAGAATAATATGTCAAGCTGCAGCTCTTTTGCTTTTGGATGTAACATATCGCTCATCAACTCCTTGATATGTTTCGTGTTATTGCTCTTAGCTTGGCTTGAAGATGCAGCCCTCTTTGCTGCAATTGATCAGAGTGTTGATGCATTTTCCTGGGATGAATGGCCTGAACCTTTGAAAAATCGTCATCTCGGAGCTTTGGAAAATTTCTACCAACAGCATAAGGATTTTGTAAGCACTTTGATATTGTATTACTACTTAGACCATATAACAGAAAATGGAATTCCCTGTTGTCATCTGAGTGTTCTCGATGATGCAGATAGACATATTTGTTGCTCAGCAGTTCTTGTTTCAAAGACAATGGAAAAGAGTTCGTCAGCATGCACAAAAGTTAGGAATTAAGATAATGGGTGACATGCCTATATATGTAGGTTATCATAGTGCTGATGTTTGGGCTAATAAAAAATCATTCTTGCTGGTACGTTGCACAAGACATTATCAAGTGACTAGAAATGACAATCACCTAGCAGTCTATGATGTTTCTCTTTTTGTTTACTCTCTCTGATTCAGGACAGAAGTGGTTTTCCAACACTTGTAAGTGGTGTTCCACCTGATGCCTTCAGTGCGACAGGACAACTATGGGGCAGGTTCACATTTTTGAAAAACTGACTCCTTGAACTAAAAAATGCTCTTAGAATATAACGTATGCATATGGTTGTATCTTTTGAGATGCAAGCGATCTGTTTCTTATTTGATGGAATCAAGCTTGTTGAACGTCCATTATGTGAAGTCACTTGCTGTAGTTTTCGGGATATGCAATGCATCTCCATGCATATTGGATAGCTTGAATTGCACATCGTTTATGCAATATCTATTTCTATTTTACTTTACACCCCATCCTTCCACTTTATCGGCAATTTTCATGATATGATGGTGCGTACCATGGTAGTTCTAAAATCCAAAAGTACTGCAGCCCTACTCAACTAAAGAATTGGGTTAAATTATCTTTTGGATTATTCAATTGGTATTTTGTGATTTGATTACATTCATGCTTTTGATAGCTCTTGAGAGTTTGATAATAAATGATTTCCGACGTATGCAGTTCTTTTGGATTATCAACGTATGTAGTTGATAATAAATGATTTCCAACGTATGTAGTTCTGTTTCATTTCTAGTCTATCATTCATTAGATGTATGAACTTTTCATATGTGTACATCAGTTTTTCCAAGATTTTTTTTCCTGGTTTTAGTTTTAGGTTTTAGAGTGGTAGCACTGTGGCAGTTCTTCTAAAATATTACCGTATCACAACCTTACTTCCATTTCACCAACTTGAATATTTGGTTAAATTCTCATTTGGATTATCCAATTAATGTTAAGCTCTTTGTGATTTGAGTATATACTGTTTATGCTGTTCTTGGGAGTTTGATCGTAATTGAGTGTTTTATTCATTCTAGTATATCATTCCATTAGTTGTTTTATTTGTTTTCTTTAATTTTATGTTTCTATGAAAATGTTTTATCCAAGTTAAGGACTTCTGAAGTCCATTGTTTTAGGAGTAAAACCACCGCTGCTGCTTAGCTGCCATAACTAACTTCACATAATGAGAATCTGACCCTTCCATTTGCGAATTAATGTTGGTACTTATTCGGGCAACCAATTTACTGGTTTCCTGAGCAGCTTTTTGGCTTTTGAGAAGAAGTTTCATTGTTTCCGAAATAACTAGTGAAGTGTGAGTAATAAAATAATTTGTCTAATTATTTTAACAATCTACATCACAGTCCTATATATGATTGGAGGGCTATGGAGAAGAACGGTTTTGCTTGGTGGATACACAGAATTAAGCGTGCTCTTGATCTCTATGATGAATTTCGCATAGATCATTTTCGTGGGTTTGCTGGCTTTTGGGCTGTCCCTTCTGGTGGGTTCACTTAACTGGTGCTATCATTTGCAGATATGAAGAATGTGGATATCTAGGCATAAATTTAGATTGATTACTTCCTGATAATTGGTAGTGAATTTGTAATTCTGCAGAATCTAGGGTCGCACTGTCTGGAACCTGGAAAGTAAGCATCAATTCAATAAGTTATGCACCTTCCGTTGTAGAAAATGCTAATTGATAATAAGCACCTTTCTCACTTGATTGACGGTAGGCTGGACCAAGGAAGGCATTTTTTGATGCTGTTTTCAAAGCTGTTGGAAACATTGATATTGTTGCCGAGGACTTGGTAAACTTTAGTAATTGCCAACATATGTATTTGCAATATAGATCAAGGTTTTGAATTTATCAATCTCGGACCGTAACCGACACATGAAAATTTCGATACCGGTCTGGATTCTTCTTGGACCGGCATGTAATCCAGTCGGTTCGGATCGTTTTTTAAAACATTGACGATGATTTTTTTTTTAGGGGTAATTTATCCACAATCCACTTAACTTTTAATTTTAGGGAGTAATAACAGAGGATGTTGTTCAGCTAAGAAGAGATATTGGTGCTCCTGGAATGGCAGTTCTCCAGTTTGGTATACTATATGACTTCACCTTGTTTGTAGGGAATATGATATTTTTGTTTCTCCAAATGCTTATCTGATCAGATTTCGGAATAAGACGTTTCATAGCGCAATATGCTTCATGCTGATGGTTAATTGTTTTCATCTGCCGTTGATTGCCAGCCTTTGGGAGTGATGCAAACAATCCTCACCTGCCTCATAACCATGAACAGGAGCAAGTTGTATATACTGGAACGCATGATAATGATACAGTTAGTCTGCCGCTGTATACTTGTTCGTTGCTAATTATCAAAAAACAACAACAAAACATTATGAATACTCCACCATGATATATTTCAGTTCTCATCATTAAGTTGCTAATTCTACTCCTTAATCTCACTCTTTTCCGCGCACATTCCAGATCCTAGGCTGGTGGGCGAACATTGGATATGAGGAGAAGAATGCCGTAAGTAATTCTGTATCTTTCTAAATAAGATCTTGGAATTGAATCATCATCTAATTCTTATCATGATAATATCTTGGATTCTTGATTCTTTTTAATACAGGTACAGAAGTATATCTCATTTGCTGACGATACCAACATTTCATGGGCTCTTATTCAGTGTGCCATCTCTTCAGTTGCCAGGACTGCTATCGTAACGATGCAAGACATTCTTGGTCTTGGTACTTCTGCCAGGATGAACATTCCAGCAACACAGGTAAATCAGTTTCCCTCAATTTTCTCCTGGACTAGTTAGAGACTTAAGAGTTTTTGAGAAATTAATCTTTCCCGGCCCCATCATATTGTCGGAGCAGTAGAGATTTCTTATGTTGTTTAAAGTATTGAGACACCAATGTGAACGACGACTGAATGTTGCACCATCCTTTCTTTTTGTAGCTAGGAAACTGGAAATGGAGGATTCCCAGCTCAATGAGCTTTGACATTCTGAGTCCCGAAGCAGAGAAACTGAAGGGCCTAATTTCAATGTGTAACCGGCTATGATGCTATGATAATGTAGCTTTAAGATGCACTGACTCGACCTCGTAGAAAGGATCATAATAATTTAAGGGCCACAATAATTGCATCTTTAAGATGCGTCCACTCAACCTCATCACCTGCTGGTTTCATTAATTTGATCTCTTTCTCGCTCCTTTTTTTTTTTTTGGATTTTTCTGTTATCTGGAGTCGGCAAATATGTTGTATTGAGAGAAGTCGCTTGAAATTACTTCGAGCAAGCTTGTTCTTAAAAAAAGCCTCTTATCATATTTTGAGTTGCATGTTTAACCCTTTGAATTTAACTTCAGTCTTCATTTGGTGTGCGAACTTTTTCTCTGAATATGCAAATGCTTAATTGAGTCTCAAATTTCAATATGATAAATCTGTTAAATTTCTTAGTATATGATATTGGCTGCTTATGCTCTTCATAATTTAAGAAGAGTTTTATTTCAGTTTCTTCTTAATGTTCCTTACAATCCAACTGTTGACTCCCCATACTGATCTATGGTCCCTGTATTACACGATCACTAGTGACTTCTTATATGCATAGGGTTAATTTATGTAGAAATAACAAAGGATCATAATGCTCAAGATAAATTAGTTTTGAAACCACCCACTTATTTTTTGCGAGAAAACTAATGCATATTGATTGAAATTTGTTATTATTATTATTATATAATTTTAAATATGAGACACAAGCTAAACAAACTTTGAATGAATTATCCATTGTAGTTAAGTGATTGATCGTTGGGAAGTTTGTACACTACTACTTAACTATTTATTACACTTTAGTAGTAGATTATACACATTGTTTTGACATGTTTTTGATGTGATTAAATCCTCTTATCAATACTAATTAGTTATTAATAAGAAGGTACTGAGATTAAATCTTGTTTTGTCACTATATACCAATTGAAATTTTATAAAAATTATCTTTTTATCATAATTTCTGTACTAATCATATAATTGATCTATTTTTTTTTCCTAAATTACTCTGGAGAATTAAAAAATGTAAAAATTATAGTATTACTTGCTAATAAGCTGGATTGTGACAAGCATTAGAAATTGACCCAAACCACCAAACGTGTCACGCCCTGGTCGGAACGATCTAAAAACAGCGCTTATCCACTTCCTAGAGCCGTCCGGCGGAATACCGGAACGTGATCGCGCTAGGGTTTCCGGACCGAATCTCGTCCCCAAATTCGAAACCCTAGTTCCCCGAACAATCTTTTTATCCCCAAATTACAGTTCACTCCGAGAAACCCTAACCCTAGATTAGGAAAAATTAAACCTTAAATCAGAAGTCAAAATTTTCTCTCGGTCAAAATCTCGCCCCGCTCGATTTTATCCTTTGCTTACATCAGCCGCTCGATTACTGACGTCACCCCAATTTCGTTCGCCGCTCGTGATTTCGAAATCAAGCCGCCTTACGTCAGCGTCGCCCCACTGACGTCAGCCAAATCAATTTGATTTCAGCCGCTGGCTTCCGCCTTCTGATTTTGACCCAGTCAAAATCGGAACACTGAGTCGTCTTCCCCATTCGTCCGAAGCCGAGCCCCGCCTGCGCTCGTTAGCTCCTCGCTCGTCGGAGAAGTAAGGCTACCGCATCGCGTCGCCGTTCGGAGGTCGCCCGTCACCGCTGGACTCATCGTCGCCAGAAATAACGAAAGATCTCGCCAGAGAACTCAAGAACACAGAAGAGAGGAACGCTCGTCGGATTCAGGGGAAATTTTCCTTTACTCACGTCAAAGGTACAAAAACCCCTCTCCTCACCTCCTCTCTCGTCGCTCGTCGGCGATGACTATCGCCGCCGTTTCACTGCGTTCTCCGAATCACGCGCTCACCTGCAACTCTCTCCTCCTGCGTTCGCCGAGATGTTCCTTGCCTCCTTCACTTCGTCGACTTCTTATAGGGAGAAGCCGCTGCCTCCCCTCCTCTGTTTAGGCGTCCGCCGCGTCCGAGAAAGCCACACCGTCTCTTGGAGCTCCGCGCGACCCGGCCGCTGCACCGCACCTCTCACAGCTGCTATCCGAGGGAGCCGCGCCTTCATCCGGGTCTTCCGCCGAAGATCCCGTTGTCGTGCTGCCCCCGCCACACCGCTTGCCGCCTTTGCGCCCTCCGCTCCATGCGTCCGTTTTAGCCAACTCCGCAATGTCACCTGAAGACCCGCTCGCCCCCCTTTCGTTCGCGCACGCTTGCGCGAAGTTTGCGAAGGTGACGCTCGTCCGCGTCCTTCGCGTGGAGCCGCCGAGCTCCTGCCCTTCCGCGTCCGAACAAATCGGGGAGGACGACGCAGCCGCTGCTACTTTGCTCCAATCTTGGGTCAACACCTCTAGTTGACCAGGCTTTGATGGTTGGGCTTGGACTTGGGGCCAGACCAGGGCCTTGGGCTGAACCGCCTTGAACCAGACCTGACAAAACGGATGGCTCAGGTCCGAATCAAGAATCCTTCTTGATTGGTGAACCGGCTCTCTCTATCTACTTCGGACTCGACTCGACCGAACCCGACCAAAATCACAAATGTCCTTCGCATCGCCTAGGCCGGCCCACCATATAAGCATCACGTTAGAGCTAGGGTTTCATCTTCTCCCATTTCCTCCTCTAGGCTCAGTAGGCAGCGATGGCGTCGGCGGCGACAGAATCAGTGCAGTGCTTTGGAAGAAAGAAAACAGCGGTGGCGGTGGCGCACTGCAAGCGAGGACGAGGGCTGATCAAGGTAAACGGCGTGCCGATCGAGCTCGTCAAGCCTGAGATCCTCCGGCTGAAGGCCTTCGAGCCCATCCTCCTCCTTGGACGGCAGCGCTTCATGGGCGTAGATATCCGCATCCGCGTCCGCGGCGGTGGCAAGACCTCCCAGATCTACGCCATCCGCCAGAGCGTCGCCAAAGCCCTGGTCGCCTACCACCAGAAGTACGTGGACGAGCAGTCCAAGAAGGAGATCAAGGACATCCTTATCCGCTATGACCGTACCCTTCTCGTTGCCGACCCTCGCCGGTGCGAGCCAAAGAAGTTTGGAGGTCGCGGCGCGCGCGCTCGGTTCCAGAAGTCTTACCGTTAGACAATATGGAATCCGAATCTTCCTGCTGATACATTCAACCTTCCGTGGTTTGTTTGTGGTTCTTTCGGCATTGTCAGTTGCATATGATATTTCAGTTTTGTTCTCGTTTATAATTAACTTTTGTTTACGAGGAAGTTTTCCTCGCTCAAACTCGATTATCCACTCTGAGTTCAAACACTAGCTAATTGATGGATTATGAAATCTTATTTACCTGTGGTATGTCATCAATAGTAGCTTACACAAGAATATTCGTAAATCTTAAGTGTTTTGTTTTCCTTAAAAGGCTTTGGTTTCTGTTTGATTGCGTAGCTCGACAGCTTTCATGTACAAGTTTTATGCCTTCATTTTTTGGTATTATTCGTTAAATTCCAACAAATGTCTTCTATGATATGATTACGAGTGCCAGGAGTTTCCTATTGTTTTGACATAGACGAGTAGTCTAGGTAGCCAAAGTGTTTTGTTCACAGAAGGAGCCTTTGAACATGTTATATTGTATTCATGTTAAGTTTATGCAACCATATGAGGGTATATAGGAGCTTGTGAAATTGCCTTGATCATAAAAGTTGTATAAGAGAATTCAATTCGGGATTACTGGTGGGCAGAGGACATAAATTTATATGATATGAATTACTTTATTGAAACTTTCTCGAGAATTTTGGGCTATATGTTCCTATGATTTGATAGGCTCAAGGAATGTTGCTTGTATATTTTGGGCTATAATCCAATCAATGTTCTCCGATGACAGGTGCAACAGCAACAAGTCGTTTATTAAATAAACAAAATTTAATACAATAAATTTTAAATTTCTTCAAACAATCTACCATTAAATTTAATTTTTTTAAATATAATTAAAATTAATAAAAAAAATAATTAAATTAAATTAAATATTACTAATTACCTAAGTTATATGGTAAGTAAAATGCTTTTAATAGTGTATTATTTACTTAGTGAAAAAGTTCCTATAAAGGAAAGAAAGGAAGTTAGGATTTAGGAACAAGGCCTTTGACTACTTTCTTTTGATGGAGATTTCAACTAACCCATACATAATATTTTTTTGTCATTTACATGTATTACTCCTGAGAGCTTTTGAGGTTGGTTATATCCTCAGCGGCATCTTCCTATAAATACTCTCATATATGAAATTTCCTATAAGGATGGGTGTAAAGGTCATCTCATAGTATTTATCACATTGAGAAATTTTTTGTATCTTTATAATAAAAATATAAATAAATCATAAAAAATGAGAGGGTAAAATATCAATTTTATTACATAAATTTTATACCCTATATTTTTTAAAAGTTTTTAGGCTCAAAGTGCTTTTTAGTTGATCAATTTATTATTGTCATATTAGATCTATGTCTAATTTGAATATGATGACACATTTTTGTACTTAATAATTTTTTTGAAAGTCTATGTTTTTTTAAAAAAAAATTTAATTTTTATTATTGTAATTATTTTTCTTATTATTTGAATATTTGAATCTTTTATTCTTAAGGTTAAATTTCTAAGGGATTTCAATTTGAGACACAATTAGAGAATTTAATTATATTCATTTTAAAGTTGGAAGTGTTTTTAATTAAGAAATATGGGAGAGGGAGATGAAGTTTTCCTAATTTCTTGTTCAAATTTGGAGTGCAAAGGAGAAAGTTTGTCCAAGAGACCAGAGATTTAATTGTTCCTTTTTTATGAATTTTATGAATTATATTTTAGAAAATATGTATTTTATGTACTGAATCTATTACATTTTAAGATCTCTTAAATAATTAACCTCTTAGCGCATTCTAATTTTCTTAGGGGTTTTATATTTTCTATAATTTTATACCAGTTATCACTTAAGCATGAGAGGGTATGAAATCTACGTATGTTTTCAATTTTTTTATGTGCTTTAAAAAAGGTAGGGAGAGATAAAGGAGTAAGCTCTTGTAAAATTACAATTAGTTTTAAAAGAAAGTAATTAGATTTTTAATCGCTCCTATGAAAAGAAATTAATTAGACTTCTAATTGCTCTTATGAAAAGAGCAAAACCAATTTTTAGTTCAAGATTATCTTTCAAAGCCATTCTAAGGAAATGATTTTTAATTATCTACAATAATAATTTTCTCGTTATTGAAATAATTAATTTGTAACTCATGTCAAGTTTATTATGCTCTCAATGTCTATCATATTACTTATATATATTGTGATGATTATGTATGTGGATAATGTTTATTATTTTTAAAAAATAAATAAAAAATTAATTTATATATTATGATCATTTTGTCTATGGTCATAATAATAAACAGTAAAAAAAATCTACTAGTACAACTTATTTGAAATTGTATAGCCTACAAATAAAACCGGAGTAATAAATATTTTTATATTTTTCTTCCAACTTTTCCACAATTAATCTACTAGAACAATTGGTTTGAAATTTGGGTTTGACATCAGAGTTCACGGGTATGAGACCCGTTAGTGGCGCTGCAGGTTTAAAAATTAAAATTGTGTGGTAATTATTTTTTATTAAAACGTTGCAGTATTAAATTAAGTTTGATTAGCTTCTGCACGATATTAAATTAAGTGAATTAATCGACCAGACATAATTTTTTGACTTTACAAACAAGAAGAAAGAATTGCACGGATTATAAAACACCGAAAATCTTATGGCTCACCGGAGAGTAATGTAATAATAAAATATTGATTTACTCACATTAAATAATAAAATTTATAAAAGTTTTCATTAGCTTCGTCAATCGAACTGAACCAAACCGAATCGTCTTGATTCTTAATTAGCTCAATCCACAAGGTTAAACTACTTCATTCGGCGTGATTCGCTTATAAACAAGCGGATCATATACATACCGAGTTCACGCATGTCTAACCGTAAACACGCGCTTTTCTACTCGCTCTCTCTCTCCCCCCTGCTTCCCATTCCCATCTCGTTTTGTTTTCATCTAATGCCTGTTTTCCGTTGTTTAATTAGGGTTTTCCCTCTCGCTGTCTCCTGAGAACTCGATAGCCCAGGCACGGATGGTTCGTCATTCTCGGAGCTGGTTGCTAGGTATGTTCATCCCTCCCGTCTTTTGTTTTCACGTAATTGTGGATTCTTGGAACTGGCATTAGGGTTTTGGTCGTCCTCTTGTGACGGGATTAGAGGCGAAGCTCTTTTTCTTTATTATGCATCTGGAAACGTTACCGATTTACTGGGATAGTTGGGCCTTCTTTTGTTGTATTTGTTTATGATCATGTTTTTGAATAAAATCATTATCATCTTAGACTTTGATCCTAATGTTTTGATCTTTCATGACTTGCTGTGATATTTTTTCTCTAGAAGATTATGAACAGTGATTGATATGATAACTGCCAAGATTTTTTTCTCTTTTTCTTTAAAAATTATAAATTCGTTTTTAAGTAGTTATGAATAAACTTGCATGGATTGGTTTGTGCATTGACTATGTTTAACAGATGTAGTGGATAATAGAGAGTGTGAAAATAAACTTAATCATTTAAGTAGACATGAAATCGGTTTAGATATTATGTCATAACATGTTCAGTAATAAATCCATTGGTCAATGGAAGATTCCTGGGTTAAAGAAGAAGAGCTGAGGAGAAGGAAAATCATTATATGGGCAAAAAGAGTATATTATTGTGGGAAAATCATTGGCAGTTTCTAGGCATATATAGGACATAGGAGAAATAATTCTTTAAAATGTAATAAATTAATGTGTGTAGCACTATCATGATGCTTTAGTGTGCAACAATTTAGTATAAGATACTCTCAAATGTATTATTCTTGAGCAAAACTAATAAAGAAAATGCAAGTAATTATAAAATATAATAGTAAAACTATAAGTACTTTATTTTTTTCAGTAAGACATGTTAGTAGTTAGCTTGCTAGTCTCTTCAACAACAATAATTTTTTTTGTCTAGAATATACCGGCTCTGTTCGACATTAATGTTTGTTGGTCGATCTACAATAGATTCTTTTTTGTTGGCTAATCATTGACTTCTCCATTTACTTCTTGAAAATCACTGGAAGGGGGCTCAAAAAAGAACTAGTAAGGAGATTGGCTAAAGCAATTTGGGATAAGGAAAATGTGAAAGATTGTGAAAGATCAAGAAGCCAATTAAGGAGTCCAACTAGACCATACTGTTTCAGATCCTCACCTTGATGTCAATCAAGCATCACTAGAAAAGTGAACATACCAAATTCAACTGGACAAACTAACTGGGAGGCTACTATGACTGGCATAGATGTGTGTGATACAAATATGGTAGCATGTCCAATTGACAAACTGATTATGATGTTATTATGACTAATATTGACATCAATAAAGAAGTCAATATTAAAGATGCCACATCAACTACTACCGTCTTTGATGCAAAAGTTTTGGAAGCAAAACCAAATGTGGTTTTATTGGAAGACAATGCAACTGAAAGCCTTAATGTGAAAATTCTTGATCTTTGAGAGTTTTCTTATCCCAAATTTGCTTTAGGCAATCTCCTTCCTCTTCCTCTTTGAGTCTCTTAATAGTGATTTTCAAGAAGTCAAGGATCATCCAACAAAAAAGAATTGATTGTATGTGAGACAACAAACATTGATGTTGGGCTCAAGGACTATTCTAGACAAGAAAGACACTATTGTTGAAGATCATAACAAGCCAACAAAGAGGAAACTAGAAGGTACTTATAGGTTTATCATTATAATTCTATAATCATTTGTATTTTTTTTTATTAATTTTGCTCTCGAATGATACATTTGAGAGTATCTTGTGCTAATTATTGCACACTAAAGCATCATGACGGTGTTACATTAATTTGTTGTATTTTAAAGAATCATTTCTTTGAAGATGTCCTAGAGATGCCTAGAAACTATTAATTAAGTACTTAAATGAACTTGACAATAATATCTTCTTTTAGCCCCCTTAAAGTGATTTCCTCCTGGGCCCTTCTTTTAACTTGGTAATCTTTCATTGATCAATGGGTTTGTTGTTGAGCACAAAATATTATTATGGCATACTGTCCAAACCGTTTTACTGCCAACTTAACTGGTTAAATTTGTCTTCACACTCTTTATTATCCACTACATATATCAAACATAGTCAATGCACAAACTGATACATGTAAGTTCATTCACAACTACTTAAAAACGAATATGCAATTTTAAGAAAAAAAAAGAAAAAAAAATTAGCCCGTTTTCATGCCAATCACCATTCATAATCTTCAGTTGATGCTAAATCATTACACACTAAAGCATCATGTGTTACACATTAATTTATTGCATTTTAAAAGATCATTTCTTCTAAAGTGTTATATATATGCCTAGAAATAGCCAATAAGTACTTAAATGAATGTGCAAGTGTCACACACAACTTTGGTACCATTATTTGTTGTATTTTGCTGCAAAAGAAGGTAATGCCTTGTATTTGCAATAATTCATAATACATTAATATGATTGAATTTATAAGAAATGCTATCCAATAGTTCAACTATTGATTAAACATTTGTTTTGTGGTTATGGCCAATATCTATTCTGGAGGTGCATTTGCTCGCAATGCTGTTAATAACTTATTTTAGATATTAGGATCATATGATTCTACATCCCATATTAGTTCAAGGCTTTCAAGCAACTTAGAATATGCAAGGGATTTTAATATACGTAGGAAAGATAGGATTTCCTATCCCAATTGTATGATCCATAGGATTAGTGATATGGTCTAATCCTATGTACACGATTAGATGTTCAATTCACTTGCATTTAACTTGCTAACTCATCAACTACTAAATCAAATTCCCAAGTTGTTTTAATCATTTGAGAAACACATTTTTTCACTTGCTAAGGCATTGTTCTAAGTAGTAATTCTTCACCATTTTTGTTACACTCTCTTCGATTTGGTTATATAAACTATAAATAAAATTGTAATTTTATCCAAAATCTTGCATCAAATCACTATCAAAATAATTATTATATAAATATATAAACTCATTTTAATTTATAAAATTATATTTATATAAAATTTAAAATAAACAAATTAAAGAATATTTATATAATTAGGTACCTGAAGGTACTTGTTTAAATACTTGAATTGTAAACATATAAATAACAGTATTAGGTTTAAGTATCAAGTATGTGCAATCGGGATGAGTTTAGGTATGAGGTAAAAAATTGGGTGCTCAACCTATTATTGTTTTACCTGCACATGCCTCATTCATTAGGCTGTAGGTGCTGGTAAAAGTTTGTAAGCCACTAAATATTAGAGCAAGGTTCTCATTCTAGGACCTATGGTTATGGGCCTACCATCGGTGCATCATTTAAATATCAAGAAATTCAAATCTTTAATGATATTTTAAGTTTAATAGAAAATATATGTCAAAAACATAAAATTTGAAATTAAATAATCATATTTCACACATAAAAAATGTTTATCATATCATGACATTAATAAATTATCACAACACCATAGTATCCATAATGTAATTTAATAAAACCATAATTTATAATTATTAAGGCCTTGTTCATCACTTCTCATCTCCATCGTCTATATTCTCATAATCATCATCATATTTATACTTCTTTTTGGTTATACTCATCAAAACCATAGATGATGTTTAGTAGGTGTGGGCAGCATTCACAAGTGCCTAGAACATTTTTGAGGTGCTGCGCCTGTGCCACATGAATATTTTGTGCCCCGACTTAGTGCTTGGAGTGTTATGACCCACTTAAATGATGAAACTAACTTATTAACTTAATGAGCCTAAAGCAATATAACCTAATTTAAAATACTTAAGGCAAAGTTAATAGTAGTAAGTTTATTAAGACTTAATACTATAACATCTCTTCTACTACTTCCCACGTGAGATTGACCAAAGTTTAAGATTTGACTTCCTTGTTAAGCTCAAAACCTACACATATATGAGAACCATCGAAACTAACTCATTAACTTGGTTAGCTAAATGACCTAATTTAAAATATAAGTCAAAGTTAATAGTAGTAAGTTCATTAAATCTTCTATATTATAACATCTCTTCTCCCATTTCCCTAGGACTAAACTAAAGTATCACATAGATCACTTTGATGTAGCTTAAACATGCATTTGACTCATTGCGTTGTCTAGCTCCTAATATATCATTTTGTTAGGCCTGGCTAGTGGTTTTGTAGTGGACACAAATTTATGCTTTTGAAGCTTCTTATGTGACTACATATGAGATTTGACATACTTTTAATCTCATTCAAATAACAATGCAACTCACTGTAGTTTTGTTAGGCCTGCCTGCACATGCCACGTCCACTCATTCAAACTTATTTGCATTTGACATTGTTTTAGTGTGACAACCTACACAATATTTTGTTTTAATTTAATTGATTTGAGGGGTTTAGTATTACTGATTAGTGCACATGCCACTTAGATACGCCCTAGCCACTCATTCAAACTTATTTGCATTTGACATTGTTTTAGTGTGACAACCTATACAATATTTTGTTTTAATTTAATTGATTTGAGGGGTTTAGTATTACTGATTAGGTGAATCCTAACCGGAAATATCGGTTTGATTATTACAAAGAGATAATACTTACAAAGATAATACTACCCACAATCCTTAGAATAGTACATAGATCTCTCAGTACTTGCTATTTTTGTCTAGTTTGCATGTGTCGTATATTTGAAGGGCTAATAGTAATTGTATATGGAGGATGGGTTGTCACTTTTTAAATCTTTGTTAATTTTCTTTGCTCAAACCACTTGGATCTAAAGTATTCTTCCATTCTCACTGGAATCAAAAAACATTATATTGCCCTCAAAATTGAAATAATACTGAAGTGAAGGCTGGAGCAAAATTGTGGTTCTCCTCTATTATAGTTGTAAAATTATTTTCACTACAATTCTAGCTTTCTACTTTTACCCTGAGCTATTCGACGCTCTCTTAAAATGAAAACCAAACAATAGGAAAATCATTTCTCTGGTTCTGTGGTATGATTTTTGAGATATTGAAGTCCAGTACTCACGATGGTAATTACTATTTAAAGTGACAAATACGTAAAAGATGCCCTGCAAATGGTACATGACCAATTCGGGGGGAGGATATTGCTGCTAATTAAGGTTTTAAAAACTGGTCTATTATTGTGCTGGTATTTAAGTGTTGGTAAGTCTGGTATTGTTGTATCACAATTTTGGTACGGCTGATACGTACACTAGTATAAATGTGCAAATCGAGATTTTTAAACTTGGTATAAAATTACTTACAGCTGAAAATGCCGTTTCTGTGATGCACTGTTTATTCATTATTTAAGCCGTCAAGTTGTTAGTTTCTCACTTTAAAATAAGATTTTCCAGTTGATAAAAAGGTGATGACTAGCTAGTTTTTGCCAAAAGCTGTAATTTGCACCGTCGACTCGGCACAGCATTGGCATGAACCTTGCCATCTGAATGAACAAGTCATGCCGAAAACACAGAATTGTCTTGTGCCCATTGGTAGAACAAATGACTGAATCAATCCAGAAGTAATACCATCCAACAAATTAAGTGCAGATTATCCAGCAAAGCTTCTGGCAAAGCAACTGTGTTTACTTTATACATATAAGAAAACAAAAATGAGAAATAAGGGATGAGAAAAGTTACACGAACTTCGAGTAAGGTACAAGAAATACATTCAAGTCACAGATTTCAGAATGGCTTAGATTCACAAGGCACCTGCAATCTATACCCTTGCTCTTGACTTGAAGGATGTTGTAGTGTTGCATATGGCAAATTTGTTCAAATTTTAATCATGCACAATTACATCAATTTATCATCATCTCTGTGTAGAAAGTACAATCTCATATCTCTGGAAGATCTCCCTTTCCATTAATATCAGACTTATGTTTGTGAAACATAATGTCAGAATTATGGCTTGCATAGATGACTCTTGAATATCATGATACTACTATATGCTTCACAATGAGTTCCCATGAAATAACATGTAAATCTGGAACAACTGTATTTTAAAAGTTCTGATATTTCGTAGACTACACTGCAAGGACCTGGCAGCTGACAAATTCTGCTGCACCAAAATTCTTACTGGCAGTGACCTCCCAAAAGTCAGGTTCTTTTCCTTGCACATTCACAGGGTTTTGACTTGGAAAGATATCTGAAGAAGTGGAACTGGAAGCACATACATGCTTCAGGTCAGCATGAAATACAAACACATCATTGTTAACGTCTTTCAGTATCAAATGGAGTCTCCCAAGAAAACTAGCAAGCAGATATGGCGTCTCGCAATTACTCAAATCATGGATTGGTACTTTTCCAATTGCTACTTTCCATACATCATCCTGATGATCATAAACCTTTATCTGAGCCCCATCCGAGGAACTGGCCGGGTCCAAGGCATACAATTCACCGTTCAACACTGCACTTAGCTTAGTTCCTTCCTGCTTGGCAGGCCATCCCTCACCCATGCCTGCTGGCATCTCATTCCAACTATTAGTTTTGGGATCATATATCTCTCCGCCAACATCCACAAAAAATGGCCAAGAATACAAACTCTGTGGCACACACAATCTTCCTCTATAACAAGTCATCCCCGTCGCAACTGGCTTCAGCAAATTGGCTAGGAAAGCTGTCGGAAACACCTGTGCTTTTGAGAATGGCATGTTCGGCATCTGCGTCCACAAGTTTGTTTGAGGATCATATACTTCGGCAGATTGTAAGGGACTCAAACCTCCCCTACACCTTTGAATTCCACCGACAACATAAAGCTTGCCGTTGAACAGACTAGTCTTACAGAAGGCCCTAGCAGTTGTCATTGGACTTGACTCTTGCCATAGATTGGTACAAGGATCATACCTCCAGACACACTTGGTTGCTGAATGTCTAAAGAAGCCCCCCAACACATAGAGGCATCCATTAACTGCTCCAACAGCACAGCCGCAAAATGACATTTTTGGCAAGGCTTCTACCCTCCTTCCAAGCCATCCTCTCACAATTTCAGCAATTTTAGTGCGTGAATCCATCAGGTTACTCAAGCACAACCCTGAGAAGCTGCTTTGAGATTCCTCTTCAAATGAAGCAGTGGGCATTGGTGGTAGCATCTGCCACCGCCCTGACAAAGGGTCTAATACATGCCATACGAGCTTATCTTCAACTTTAGTTAAGATGTAAAGCCACTCTTCAGTCCTCCCGAGTTCTTTCCTCAACTGGTAAAGTTCAGAACCACTAATGGCTGCTTTCCAATTTCTAGAAACCATCTTCATGTTCGAGTAGCAGATTCTAGGTACTCTAGCTAAGATCTCCAGTGAAATCTCATCAGGGAGGCTAGGGATCAGCCTGTTGCTTTCTCTCTTTGGTCTCTTGCACTCTTCTAATTTAGAGGATTTAAAAGGCTGCACTGGCAAGCTAAATAATGAACCCATGTTAATATATGAGCTCAATTAGTCACTCTATCTGACCAAGGGGCGCATTTAATTTTGAGTCTCTGTCTAACAACAAAGAAAGATCTTGACAACAGAAAAAAGAACATTTTCAGGTAAAGTTTCGCAAAAATTCACATTCTGGTGTATGGGTGTGTTTGTACACTCCTTAACGTTGCCAATGAGATAAAGGCTGGAGTCCTACAAACAGAAAGTAAAGTAAAGATGAACTGATGAGCTTAGAACTCCAATGACGACTAGGGGAAGAGAGGAGGCATCAAACATAAAGGATTTCTTCAGCTCATGGAACAGAAATTGTTGAAACAAAACAAGAAAAGGAAAGATGAAAAAAGCAAAAAAAAAATCCAACTTTGATCTATCCCCAAGCTAAACAGATCCACCAGAAAACCGAAACATCTGAAGCTTCAAACGAACGGAGGCGTACCTTGCGAAGAAGTGTAAACCTAGCGAAGGTTTCATTCTTCCGTAGCCACAGGGAGCAAGCAAGGAATTCGGGAGCTCTAAAAACGTATAAATGGTAACTTCTCTTTCACTATCATCCGTTCTTCCGTCAGTCATCAACTTGTTCAAAAATTAGATCCTCCTGTCCAAATTTTCGGCGCTCCTTTTCCCATTTTCTCGGCCCTCTTTTTTCCAAATCTGCGGCTGCAACATTATAAAAAGACACTTTTGGAGTTTCGTACGCAAACTTTGTGATTGAAAGGATAGTCAATTGCTCGAGTCTCCAAGCAAGGTTGGTTCCATTGTAGAGTAAATTATGCAGTAGCCATTTTGAGGCAACTGATAGAACACAAAAAAAAAAAAAAAAAAAAAAAAGGAAAGAAAAGAAGAAGCTGTTATCACTGATGCAAATAGCTAATCAATCTGTAACTACAATTTATTACAAATCCTACTCAGCTCAACGCAATGAGCCACCATCAGCCACGACGGTAGCTTATACACCAAGCATTCTTATCATTGTTTTATGTACTCCATGGGATACGCATTCATTATTAAGAGCCTAAGAAAACGATGTCTTTGTCCCGTCCACCCACTGAAAATTATAAAATCACTTGACTCAAATGCAGCATGTAATAGAGAAAGATTTCCGAGGTAAATCTGTCAGAGTAAAGAAAATAAGTAACATGATTGGAACTTCAAATAGATACGTATTGGGAGGACATTACTGATTACTGCTCATGCCTTGAATAGTTAAGATTAGTAATCATGCACAAAAAATTATAGAACGCAGAGATAGATGAAAAGAAAGTATGAATAATTTACCAAAAACTGTAAGATAAGTTTAGGGGCATTATTATAGTCTGAAACTGAAAAGTACGTATTACCGGGGCCTTTGGTTGTAAGAAAAAGGTAATATGGTACTTTAGAATTGAAATATCTCCAAAAAGTTTACTTGGTGGAGACTAACTCAAGGTGCATGTCCTAATCATGGATGTTGCAGGATGTTCACAATTTAGATATATGAGAAGACTTAAGTGGGAACTCAATAGTCAATGCTTAAATTCTAGGAGAAAGCATGATGCCTCTGTCCACAAACAGCTTCAAGGTAGATGTGTCAATAAACTTTAGATGTGGATTGCTAGCCGTTCTGCTAAGCTTTAATTAGGATCGTCACAGTAATAATCAAGAGTTAGTTTTACTTGAACTGATTTACTTTGCCGTTTGCCACATAAATTTTAAGATAGAAATATATGACAATCAATTAATAGGAGCAGGAGGTAAGATGATGCTTTCTAGGCAGAGTTAAATTAATCCAATAATCAAATAAATATACACTTGCTAACACCAAAACATTTAGACCAGGACGGCAAACAAAATAGATATGCTTTACAAGTTAAGGAACCATCATATAGGTTGTCGTGACACCCACCCCGGGTATAAAATTCTTCAATTAGAAATTTTGGTGGCATGACAACGATTTTGTAAATGCTTACTATCAGAAGCATCTAAAAGATTAAATTGTTGCTTAAAACAGTTCCTTTTAACAAAGATTAGATACTAAACTACTCCACAAGAAGCTAGAGCTGAATCCCACAATCCTTCCCCTACATATTTTTAGTCAAGATATGAAGTCTTCACTATCTATGACCATACTCTCCTGCTTGTTAGTTTCTCGCAGTACAAATACAACTAATCAATTTGAAACAGCATGGGAATCATATTTTAGGTATCTGCCGAATCACAAACATTTGGCAACAAAGAAATTCACTTTGCAGCATTGAGCCGAAGTAACTTGCTACTCCATGTTTTTTCCCTGTGTTGCAAGCTTAGCTGCCACCTCTTCTTTGGATAAAGGGAGGTAATAGATCCTTGGGTTGGCTTTTGTTTTCTTGAAGAGATCATCAAGAGTCAAAGGTGGTGGTTCTGGTACACTTGCAGGCGGTGGTAGGGGAAGCCGCTCTCTTGCAGAAGGCGGGTCGAACTGTGTTGCCGGAATGGGCTGGGGAGGCTGCAGTTGCTGCCTGAGAGGATTTTGGCGAGAAGGGGGTTGGGCTAGCTGAGGTTGTTGGAAGTTTGTAGCCTTGGCTGTCGTTGGGTTTGGGCTAATGGGTGTTTGCGGTTGTGGTGGAGCTTCAACACGTGCCTTCACTTCGTGGGGATCAACAAACTCGGCTACCAGAAGATTTCCTCCGTTGGGAGGCCACTGGAGATTGTACACAGCATTGCGGGTTGCATTGGCTTCCTCCACGGAAGAATACTGCAGGTGGTAACCAAAATTATAAGCATAGAAGTCATTTTTATATTTAAACTCAATACTTGAGTTGCAAATTTCAAACAACGAATATAGGCCCATCAAAGAGAAGAAACCTAGCAATCATATCATTTCAAATATTATTAATCTGATTTTCAAAGTTGGCATTTATGCAAAAAACTTTCATTATTTTAACAAATATACAAAGCATGAATATTCTAGAAGTTTCATTAACAATGAGATCAAACAAAAACTAACTGTTTGGTTTCTGATTTTACTAGAGAAACTTAAGTTTCATGGACAAATTAAATAACAAAAACTCCAATATAATGTAGCTACCATGGGGTTGAGTGATACTTGGCCAATAAGGGCTCCTCCTAGTCTTAAGTTCGCATTATGCACCATGTTTGAAACAACTAGTTTAATTAACTCGTTTCTTCGTCCTGCTTATTTCACGTATCATGACAACAAAAAAAATATATAATCACACTCTTTCCAAACCTCTCTCCTTCAAAGTCTATGGGAGATGCAGGAGCAAGGTGATTATAACATATAATCAAAGAAAACAAAGACGGGATAATAAACTGTACAAACGGATGATAACTCATTAAATAAACAAAAACGAAAATAACTAATTATGTAAAAAGAATCAGTGATACAATCTTTGAAGAGTCAATACAAAAGCAACTCTGCCCTCCAAGAAAACCCTTTACCAAGTGGAATCCTCAACAACAAATCCTTGTAAATGCAGATACATATTAATTGGTCCAATGAGCACTGAAATAAGCTATGAAACGACATGGTTACAAATGCTTAAAACCAAGTTAAAAGGTGTTTGACTCAATAGGCCTACACATATCATTGCAATAGGAGGATCATGCAATAAGGAGTACCAATTTTGGAGTCCCTGTCTAGCCGTGTTCAGATCAGTTTCAGGTGCTTTATGTAAGCATATTTCATGAAAAAGTACATGTTTTATGTAAAATAATTAATTCCCAGATAACAACAATCAAATATTATTTACAAAGAAAGAAAAAAACAAAAACAAGAATAACATTCTAACAATGGAGAATAAACAAATCGGAAACTATTTCAAAAATTAAAACCCGGGTCCAGAGATTTGGTATTTGGTAATACTCTTAAATACCCAGAACTAAATTCAGAAATTCATAAGATCGATTATGAAAGTTTAGTCCGGCACTGAGTTTGCATGCTCACTCCTATAGAGAAGTATCAATCCACGTGCAATTCAAGTCCCTGATCTAGGTAATGATTACCCACTAGACCTTACAATTGGAGGTAAGACAACGTAGAAAAAGAATTACGTACCAGCATAATAATCAAACTGGTCAAATTTAATATAATGCAACTTACCGTCAGATATCATAATGATAAATCTGTAGTTGCAAAAACAAAAAGGAATATTAAATTAAGAAAATATAATAAAGCATGACAGACATACAGTCACATAGCAGTGGGTCTTGATATGGTCCATCCAGAAACTGCAAACCGTTCCTGTTTTAGCAAGAAGTTCTTGCACTGCTTTCAGTGTAAAAGGGCGCAAAAACTTATCAATTCTGAGGGAAGTGGTTGCAGTTTTTTGTGATGGTGGCACTGCAATATAGAAACTAGATTAGCTAAATGAAATAAATTAGAATATGAAGTAAATATGATGAATATGAAGCGTCATCTCACCAATTCGCTCCTTCTGGGAATCTCCAATGAGCTTCGTATCCGGCTTACTAAAACCTTGCCTGGGACTCGATTGAAATGTAGTCTTCGGGGTAACTGACATACTAACATTAGATGGTTGCCGTTCTGGAACTTTAACAGTTTCTGAATTCCAACGGCGTTGCCGTTTGGGTGCCTCGTTGATTCCTACAACTGGGTCTGAACCATTGGATGATTAGTTCATTACCACAGTACTTGTAATAGCAAGATACCCAGCACGCCAAAAGAGTAGAAAAGAATATAATTGTGCAGAATCTTCAAGTTCAAATTGCCATTCTTATAGAAAACATGATACATTTTCATCAGATTGTGGCTATATAAAGAATGTAGATGTAAAAATATCCCCATTGGTTACTATAAATACTTAAGAGAATTAGCTGTCCAAGACTCAAATAATGCAATAATCTAACTTGAAGCCATTTATATTTTCTGAACATATCTCTGTTCGAGCATCATACACATAAAGGAGGCACAAAGCATAAGGCTCCTGTGTGGAAAGACTGAGAACCAAATTTGCCCCAGACTTGAAGGACAAAGCGAAGCAATTTACATTTTTCAAACCCTAGTCACTATACCTGCATCAAATCAACCTACCATGGGGTTAAGGCTTGCCCTTCATATCTTCAAGGGAAGGTCAGCGCAACTTGAACTACTCATGTTGATTTTCAAAACTAGGTACAAGCAATTAGTTATCAGCATATTAGTGCTAATTTTATGTAATTTATTGTTAATAGGTAGTTCTTTAGAAATATAGACAATATTTCATTTAGGTTTGGATTAAAGCCTATATATTATATGGCTTATACATATTACAATTATATAAATCCTAATTATCTTTCTCTCCAGTCATCCTCTCTTCCTCTATTTCAATCTTGTTTAGCTGAGGTCACCTGACACTTCCTCTCCACGACAACCTCATTGTCATTAACATCTTTGTTGCTCAGCACATCAAAAAAGAAAGACAAAATAAAAGAACACATAAAAGCAACAGCCATTGCCTTCATAGAGAAATATCTCGGGTCCCGTATTGTCCATTAATCATTACCACGTGTTTGCTCCTCTTTCACCTGTTACATCACCACTGCCATCTTCTGCTCTACTACATCAACAAATACTGAGATTCAACTGAGAATCATTTTCACCAAGCACCAATGCCCTAAATTGTATTGCAACATGACACGCTGGATCAGGTGAAGCAAAAGCCAAACCATGCTTAAGGCTTAAGGTTCACTTGGTCATGTGACCACATGAGTCAAGTGCAACACAACAAACAACCAAAGAAAAAACACAGAAGGAAAATTAACTGAAAAATGCAAAAGAAATAGAATGAAGAAGAGGTGCAGGAAAATTCTCCAGACTTTGCACTTGACGCATGGGTCGGATTTGAAGGGAAAGGGCCTAGTGGAAATCTGGACAAAAGAAGAAAGGAGTCACATCAATCCAATAAATAGTTTTCCTCTCTTGATTAATCATTATGATAGTTTTTGATATTGAAGATTTGCTACCTTACCGGAGCTATCAAAACCACACTCCTTGCTTATTGACTTTTTTGTTAGTTAATCCTTCTAACACTCCAGTACTTCAGTAGTATAATTAACATCTTGAATTAGGGATGTGCGTTCGGTAAATTCAGTTTTTATCAATTTACCAATCAATTTGATAAATTCGATTCGGTAAAACAAAAATCAATTTCGGTATTGATAATAGATTTTCTAAAATTCGGTTTTCGGTTTCGGTATCAGTTTTTTATTTTTCGGTTCGGTAAAAACTGAATTTACCAATACTAAGTATTAAATTAATAAATTCGGTTCGGTAAATTACCAAGTTTACCTATATAAATATAAAATTATTAAATTTTATTTGATAAATATATAAAAATAAAAATATTATTATATTTATATATATAATAATTGAAATTGGTAAATTGGTAATTTACCAAATTTATCGAAATTTTTTTTTGGTAAATTCGGTTTGGTAAGAGGTCGGCTTTTTTTTTAATTCGGTTTGGTTTCGATTTTAAAAAATTCGATAAAAATTTAATCGGTAAATTTAGTTTCGGTTTTACCGAATGCCCACCCCTATCTTGAATGGATAGTAAATAAATAGAGTCATATCACCACAAAAGACTTCCAAATGCTATCATGTTCAATAGAGTAGTAATATAATGCATAAAATTTCAAAGAACTACATAATTTAGCACCTCATAAATATATTGAAGTTCAACAAGAACATCAATTAGTATCTCATTTTGAGGATAATCAATACTATCATACATGCCTAGTGGCAACATTCATGCCAAGCATCAATTTAACTCTTCAAAGTCAGGTTCTTTTTGGTGAATGTAATGTCGTTAGTATCCACTAGTTGAACTGTTGAAGAGCATGTATTAGAAATTCAAGCAAACAAATATATTATGAAGTATTGCAGATGCAGATATCAGATCTTCTTTTGATATGCAAATTTTCTTAGGAGACAATGCAGCAAAATACAACCAATAATGATGCCAAAGTTATGTGTGATACTTGTGAATTCATTTAAGTATTTAATTGGCTGTTTCTAGGCATCCGGATGACATTTTAGAAGAAATGATTCTTGAAAATGCAAGAAATTGATGTAACACTAAGGTTCAAAGTATCCGTCCGACTGATTGTACCGGTTGGCGGTCGGACCGGTATGTACAAGTACCATATCAGTGGTACTGACATACGGTACCAATGGTGCCAGTTGGTACCAATAGTTATATTATATTATATATATAGATAAAGATATAGATATAGATATATAGAAATAAATAGCCCTTAAACCTTGTGTAACACTATCATGATGTTTTAGTGTGCAATGATTTAGCATACCTTCTAATGTATCATTCAAGAGCAAAATTAAGAAAAAAATGTAAGTGATTATAGAATGATAATGGTAAACCTATAAGTACCTTCCAATTTCCTCTTCTCAGTGAGATGTGTTGGCTTGCTATGATCTTCAACAACAATATCTTTCTGGTCTGGAATAGACCCACCCAGCTTCACATCAATGTTTGTTTCCTCACCTACAATAGATTCTTGTTTCGCCTCGGTTTTCCCTCCTAGTTTCTCCGATTTGATACTGGACTCAATATGCTTATTTTCCATTACATCCTCCTCAATCAATTCATCGCTTGAACTCCTATCTAAGTTCAATTTTTCTGGAGAATCTTCATCTAGGATATCTTCTTTCTTGGTCAGGTCAAAAATTGTACTCTTATCAACATCAATATCACCCAAAGGAACTAGGTGTTCATCTTGCCCTTTGTCATCATCCATCGTCTTCTGAGCGGCACCTACTGTAGGGACATAGTTGGATGATGGCTGAACCATCTCCGGCTTAACAACTTCTTGTTCTAAATGAAAGTCATCAGCATTTAAATTATCCTTTAGTTTATTCTTTTCAATAATTGACACAGAATCAACAGGAATTGACTCACACTTAACCTGGGATCCTAAATTTGGGCTAGCCACAGATACCTGATTGTCTGATTCTGAAAGGCTGACTTTCGTATCCTCACAGGGGACATCTGAATAGACTGCTTCCTGGCTCTTCTCTTTGGACTCTGTAACCAAGGCACTTGACTCAAACTGAGTGTTCAAATTAAGGCTTTCAGTTGCACTGTCTTCCAATGAAACCACATTTGATTTTGTTTCCAGAACTTTCACATCAAAGTCAGTAGTATTTGGCATGGAATCTTTAATATTGACTTCCTCATTGATGTCAACATTGGTCATAGTAACATCACAGTCAGTTTTTCCAATTGGATCTCTTACCAAATCTGTATCGGGCACATCTGTGGTAGTCATAGTAGCCTCACAGTTAGTTCGTCCAGGTGAAGTTGAAATCATGTTGGTATGTTTTCCTGGTGGTGCTTGATTGACATCAAGGTTAGGATCTGAAACAGTATGATCAGGTTGAACTTCCTCGTTGACTTCTTGATTTTTGACAATTTCCTCATCCCGGATTGCATCAGCTAATCTCCTTACCAGCTCCTCTTTGAGCCCCCTTACAGTGATTTTCCTTCTCCTCAGCTCATCTTTCAACTCAGTAACCTTCCATTGATCAATGGGTTTGTTGTTGAGCACAGGATATTGTGATGACATTCTCGCTATATAGCTTCACCGCCAACTTAAGTGGTTAAGTTTGTCTTCACACCCCCTATTATCCATTGCATATGTAAAACATAGTCATCACACAAACTGATACATGCAAGTTCATTTGCATCTACTTAAAAGAATTCGCAATTAAAAAAATAAAAAGAAAAAGAAAAAACTGGGCGGATGCCATGCCAATCGCTATTCATAATCTTCCAGAGAAAAAGATATCACAGAAAGTCATAAAGATGCAAACTTTAGGATCAAGGTCCTAGATGATAATCATTTAAAACATGATGATAAACAAGATTCAATAAAAGAATGCCCAACTACCACAGTAAATCAGTAACCTTTCCGGATACATCATGAACGAAGAAAAAAAAGACTTCGCCCCCAATCCCGTCACAATGCACGGGAGGAAGACCAAAACCCTAATGCCAGTTGCAAGAATCAATATTTACGTGAAAACACAAGACAGGGACGAACCTACCAAACAACCGGCTCCGACGATGACGCAACAACCGCACTTGAGCTATCGAGCGCTCAGGAGACAACACGATGGAAAACCCTAATTACACAACAGAAAACAGGCATTAGATGAAAACAAAACCAAACCCAGCAGGAAAAAGAACCCGTGAGCCGGAAAGCGTCCGTCTTCCCAAGAAACAAAAAAGAAAGGGGGAAAGGGTAGGTCTAGCGGGAGAACGACGAGAGAGAGAGAAGGAAGGGAAAAAGGGAGGGGGAAGAAGGAGAAAGGCGAGGGTTTGCGGTTAGGAATGTGTGAACAAGGCTCGGATTTATGTATATACTCTGGTTCCGTGCACAAACGAAGCACACCGAATGACGTTGAACATCCAAATTTGGACCGAGGCAATCTAGATTCGATCGAAGCTCGGGTTCGGCTTGGTTGGACCGAGCTAATCAAGATTCAAAAAGATCCTTCGGCTCGACTTGGTCGGACCGCGCTAATTAAAATTCGAGAGAAGCTCCGGTTTGATTGGTTGGACCGAGCTAATCAAGATTCAAAAATTGTAAGTAACTAAAGTTGTTGCCTCACACATAGCTAAATAGAATTAAAATATCACATCCATGCTTTTGACGTGGCTAAAATTTTATTCAAAATGTTAGACTTATACAGTGCTATTTGCAACGCCTTCTAGCAAGTCGATGAAAAAATTGAGCCGAGTGAACATTTATCAAGAGAGAGCCTGAAGTTTATCCAAGTAGTCAAGTACCCGTCACGGGCCCGCTTCGGCACGAGCCAAAACCGTGCCGTGCCGTGCCCAGCAGTAAAATTGCATTTAGTGAGATTCAAATTAGCAACGCTTCTGGCTAGAGCATTGTGCAGCGCTAGTTAGAAAGACACAACTCTTTGTATATTAAAAATAATATTAATAATATAAAAGCTTTGGAAGATTTTTAAAAATAAAAAAATATTATAAAAATAAAAAAATAAAAAAAAAAAAAAAGAAAAATTTAAATAAAGATAAAAAATATCTATAATTCAAATTTTTTATCCAAATTCAAATTAAAAAAATTTATTGAAAGCAGATCACAACATGACCTGCGTGCCTAAGGGTCTCAGCCAAGCATATCTCATACCAATGCCACCCGTGGCTTATTAATTGGTCAATGAGCTATGTCGTGTTTGGCTCAAATCGGGTTGTGCTAGTGCAAGCCACGAGCTAACCTGGCCTACTACCATCTCCAGAGGATATTGATAGCTATTGTCAATGGGGATGCTTGTTAGCTTGTTATGTGTGGTGGAGAGTGATGAGGGTGGCAATGGAATAGTTTTCTAGTTGTATTAGTTATGATATTGGGAACTATAGCTTATAATTATATCGGCATTATACTTGTACTAGATCAATTATTATTTACTCTCTTATTCACAATAAATATGGTTGAAACCATCGCGTCAATGATTATTAAGCTTAAGTTCAATTTTCATGCTATGAACATCATGAGTATAAGTTTATATAGTTGGTGTGGTTTCGTTATAGAAAAGATGTAAATTATTAGGGATTCAACAATAGACAATAGGTTTCAGCTAGAATTGACTTTAGTAAGAAGCATAGAAAAGTAATCCATTCTTGACGATAGCTATTAGTTATTGGATTTTTTTTAATAAAAAATATAACATAAAATTGTTTGTGGGCTCTAGTTAGTGATATATCTACCACGATGTGGTTTCAGCTAGAACGGAAGTTTAAATATATAGTCTCATTTCGAAATGAAGAGATGAAGAAACGGAACATTTTCGAAGAAAATTAGCACATAAATGAAAAAAATAGCCCAACGACCTTCGGTTTTAAAAGACAACTTCCTTCTTATTTTTTTCTTAATTTATCCTAAAAACTAAATCAATTTATTTTCTAAACTTTCTTTCCCTTATCCAGTTGATGGAAATTTAATTTTAAAATGAACCTGTGGAAAAACACGGAGGCAAGCAAAACGCATGGCTCTGCTAAATATTACTCGTGGGCATCCTGAGCACGCAGCTTTAGGAGCCACATGAAAAAGTAATGACAAGCCAACAAGATAATATGCTGCACAACCGGAAGATCACAGAGAATTAAATTATGCGTACGTAAAAAACTATGATTACACAGGACTTCTCTCTTTCTCGCTACTTTGCATAGAATCATTCTAGGAACCAAAACCCGAAGCAAGACTGGAAGTAAGTCTGGAAATACCGGGCTGGAGTCTTGAGACTTGACGATAATCATTCAATTCAATCTCTGTACAACGGAAACTACAACAGTTACATCATCCAGTTTACCCCCTATGAAGGTAGGATAACCAGCTTCATAAGCAGCATCTGCAAATGGACTTCTAGCTGATGCTAATCTCCCCACTTCCTGTGCTCTCTTTGCTAGGAGCTCAGCAATTTCCTGAAACGTTAAAACATATGATCATCAATATACAAGGTCGGTTTATATCGATACACAATTAATTTGTTTTTACTCTGACCCTTGGCCTCAGGCTTGCTTGCAGCGATTTGGATACAACCGCTACTATTTCTTGTTCATATACATTATCAAATAACCCGTCAGTTGCGGTCACGATAACATCCCCTTCGTCCAAGTCAACTTTGTACATCTACAATTCAAGGTTCATGAGGATAATTTCAAGAACAAACTAATGCACTAAGTTCGAAATGACAGAAAGAGTAGGAAAATAATTATACCTGTATGTATCTTGAAGGGTCCTCACCCCTTCCAATCTGCACGGGGAAGTTGAACCCATAAACCATTGGAGTGGAACTTCTGTAAATTGTGCCATTCCTTATCACGATAAATCTAGAATCTCCAATATTGGCTACGTGAAGAACCTACATAGCAAAAGTGAGGTGAACTTATTAAAAGAAATAATTTCCACATGGCACCAGCAGGAGGAATAGATATAAGCTTAAATGCTTTTGGGGATTACGAACTGTACCAGTCCATCAAAATGACCAACCAAAACAGTAGATGAGCCCGGAGAACTTGCTTCAGCAGCACTCTTGATAAGGATTTCATCTGGTTTAGTTCCTTCATATTTTGAGGCAAATTGCATACAATTGTCCATTAGTTCCCTGGAATATAGCCCCGCATTGATTCCTGGAATGTAAGGATATATGAAATTGACCATGACTTGCAACTGCTAAAAAGCAAATGATAAGGAGGATGCGCACAAGATCATATAACCAAAATCATTGGTGTTTGTATTAACCTACACTATTACTTACCTTAAAACCAGTTAGGTTGGTGATTGAACTCCTATGTTATACCAGTATTTCCCTTTTCACTAGTTAATAGTATTTACATCACAAATTTATTTGGATTCATGAAGAAAACGACAGAATTATTCTAAAAAATAATGAGACTAAAAATTTGAATTCAATGAACTTAAAATATGTGACAAATTTTATGTCTACTTAATCCATTTAATCTTTAGAGGTTAAGGTACTATTTAAACGGGATCGAGCCCCAAGGAGTATAACTACTCATTTAAAATTTGAATTCTAAACAATGCTATAGGCCAAATATTCGCTAATCAACACATATGTTTATATTCAAGAGGCTTACTTTTATGTTTATTTTGATGTAAGTGCTTAATTCCTATACATTTTGTATGCTAAAATAAGATAATTCAATAACATTTTTTTAAAAGAATTAGTATTATAAAAGGTTACAAAATTTACTCATGGAAGAGATCTGCAAATATCCACAAGAGATTAACTATGCAATCCATAAAACTTATGAAAGACTAGTATTTTATTGTTCATAATTTGAACTCTCATATCATTATGTGTGGTTAATCAATAAACCACTACATATTAGTATATTCCTAGTTAGGTGCCAAAAAAAACTAAAATCAATAACAAATGAGATCATCCACCCTAATAGCGATTACATATTGGGGGTAATTTGATCGCCATTACGAGTTCATTGAAAAGTGAACACAAACACGGTGATTCACTTTAAATTCAGATAAAAAAAATGATTGATTCTAAATCATTGGGACCAAATAACACTGTCGGAACAAATGGATACAGATGACATGATACTGAGTTTTTTAGTTAGGCTAGTTTAAAACCTTGAAATCAGATAGTTAGAAACCAGACTAGCAGATTTTAGTTGATAGCTTAGTGCATTTGCATAACCCGGAAGGTTAAGCTATTTCCTTTAAAAGGAAACTGTCTCAAAACTTCATCAGCTACCAATCCCAACTAATAGGCGGCCTTGCTTGTAGCTATCAGGTTAGGGCTGAGAATAATTTCTGAACCAGGCAAGAAAACAAAAATGGACCCAGAGTAAATTGAACATAGGTACTGTAGACCATGTTCATTTAAAGAAAGTGAATAAATAGATAGTCTATATCAGCAGAATTTGTCTTCTGGAATGTTGGCAATTTATAACAAGAGCAAAGAGGCAGAAATTTACTCAAGAAAAAACCAAACCTTCTAGTGACCATTGGCCTACTCCATCAGCTACACCAAACCAGTTATTCAGTGCCAAAAAGTAAGCATCTTCACCACCTGTCAATGCCTGGAATTACTATTTTAGATCACAACTATATTTTGTAATGAAAGAAACATGATTCTCTAAATATGGCGTACTAAAAGAAAGCAGATAATAAAGAGAAAAAATGAGATAAACTGAGAAAATGACAGCTGGCATCAAATATCAGATTAAAATTGTGAAATGCATATTAAAAGATTCTGTCATTGTTGTCATTGTGCAATCAGTAGTTCTATGAAGTTGAGGATTTTTTTTTGAGCAAAAGGCTAGATATATATTAATTAAGAAATAGCAATGAAAAGAAAACCAAAATAGCAATGAAAAAAAAATCTGAGCAAGTCTCAATAAGAAAATCTCACATTGAAAATCACACACGAAGTTCTTCAAATTTACTTTTTTATATGATTATCGATGAACATAATCCTCATGCATACTTTTAGAAAAATAATGAAAGCCATGTACACGTAAGTGGGGGCAATTGCCTCAACTTAAATCCAAACTACATGTTCCCTTCCCACTGTAAAGAGCTAGAATGCATTGGTAATTAATTGTAGACTTCATCTAAAAATCTTACATAATTAAGAGAAATTTTTAGGTTGGTCTAACGTTTAATTTAATTTCACTTACAACTATATATAAATTCAAATATTTCACTTTAAGCCTTCAAATTTTATTTATTTATTTTTTTCCTTGTTTAACCATCAAACCTGTTGTTTTATCTTAGTCACCATTTATGTTTATTCCATATTTTGAATATGCCTTTGAAAAATATTTTAGTTATTTCAGAGCTACTAAAAATTAGCTTTCTGTAGCTAAAAAATTACAAATTTAGATCTTAGATTTAATCCTTGTAGATAATCAGATGTGGTTTAAAAATTTATAAATTGTTCTTCTATTTTTTAGAAAATTTCCATTATATAAACCTATGGGATTTGCAGGGAATAAACAAATAATAAGAATAATTTTGTAGTTTTTTAAGTACCAATTTACACCTTGAGTGATAGAAGTTAACCTTAAATATTTTAGAGGTTATACTACCGAAATAAGATATTGTAGAAGTTATCCTTTATAGGTTTAATTCAATATGATCCATTTAAAAATTCTTAAGCTCAAGATAGTAATAGTAGATTCATTAAGTCTTATACATCATTATAATTCTCCTACCACTTTTCATGTGAGACTTAACCAGATATGCTTAACAATTCCCAATTTAAAGAGTATTTGATTCTAGTTAATAATAGAAAGCTAATTAGGCTTTATATAGCATTATAATTTTCCTCTCAATTTTGGTATGAGATTAAATAAGGAGCTATAATCTTGGCTAGTCAAATAGTGACTCCAACATCCATATTACGTAATACCTGTTTTTTAATTAGATCCCCACCATGCCTAGTGCTAAATCAACTCAAGTACCAATTTTATAACTTAATAAGAAATTTGACTCATTAACTTGATAAGTTCAATATAATGTGACCTAACTAAAAACACTCGAGCATAAATTAATAATAGTAGACTCATTATACCTCACATACCTTATAATGCTCTTCATGCTTACCACATGCAATGAAATCTGGCTCATTAACTTGACAAGTTTAATATAATGTGGCCTAACTAAAAACACTTGAGCACAAACTAATAATAGTAGGCTCACTATACCTTACACACCTTATAATGCTCTTTAAACTATGTAGATATAGGAATATTATGATCTCATATCTCACTCATAGGATATTTGATCCTGCAATCCATTTCCTTTCTACAACACTTCCCTTCAACTTTTAACTTGTTAAATACTAACTCGAGTCCATAAGTTATTTAAATAATTATAGTAATAATTTTTTTTTTGCTTGTTCTATCCATGGCCTCTATTAACCAACAATACTTAAATGTTATCACTAACCAATCTTCTACTACATTCTTTCATTGATTCACTATCAACAAACATCTTCAATAAATGATTATGGCAAATAACTTAGACAAATGGTTTGATAAATGCTTCAACAAACAACTACAATGAATGTTTGGACAAACAACTTTGAATCTTTGAGCCTTCAACTATTAAAAGGTATAATTGCATGTTTCCTAATTTCATTATTCTTGTTGTCATTGATACCATTTTTGTCAGTCTTTATCGTTTTTGTTAGTTATCTTCCTTTTGTGTCTTTATAAGTTAGTTTGAACTAATCAAGTGACATATTTACCTTAATTTCATTGAGTTCATTGTAGTATGCATGTCTTCAAGAGTTCATTGGACATTATTTTCATCTTTATTAACTCATTTTTATCACTTTCATCTTATAATTGCACAACAAATAATATTTAACTTGAGAATTAATATATTGTCCTAGACTATTGTGATATCTCTTAAGTCCTCACTATTTAAGGCCTATATGGTTTTTTTCGTTATTGAGCTTCAGTAGGAAAATATTACTAATGCACTAATTAAATTTATCTTTGCTGCTTAGTTATCTAATTTTCCTGATTATAGTTGGTTTTAACATAATAAATATCTTCTTTTATATTTACTATATTTGAATTTGTTGCAAAAATATATAATATGGTTGGTACAAAATAGTAAATATCTTGGTAGTTGATGCATGATATACTAGTGCATTAGTAATATTTTCCTAATGAAGCTCGATAATGAAAAGAACCATATAGACCTCAAACAGTGAGGACTTTAGAGATGTCACAATAGGATTTGCTTTCTTACCTTTGATGGATGTGGCAAGATTGCAGCTCCTGAGGATAAGGAAAAAAATTTTGCTGGTCCCTGATCCTTCCTGAACAAAATAAAACTACTGTAACTCAAGCAAAATAATGAATTGGACCCAAAGAAAATCTATAAGATAGTATCTAATAAATATAATCTGTGCATTCTATATAACACAATCCCGAAATCATAGCTCACGCTATTGTTAAACTTTTTCAAAGTTAAGTAATATTTGAAAAATAAAGCATGAGAAAATCGTTCACCCATTAGAACCTGCATCTCCACCATCCTCATCATGACTTCCACCATTACCAATTTCAGCCTGTAAACATGCAAAAAATAATTAGCAACGTCAAGCCTTAGCAAGAGAATTCATTTCTTTGTATGGAACAAACATGTCAAAGAAACCACAAACTTGAGCTAATTGACACTACGTACACCCATATAACTACAAGTTGTAAGGCATATATAGTTACTCTTTTCTTATATTTTTAAATTTGTAGCTTCTTGTATTCATCCATTGCAAGCAGAATTTGGACATCAGACAGACAACTATGCAACCATGTAGTTCATATAAATATACCATCAATAAGTAAACTAAAGCAACTTAGTGTACAAACAAAACAAGGAAGAAACTGAACTCAGAGTTTTATTTATTTCTGTTGCATCAAACTTTAGCTTCATATGCAACATTTTCTTCATATAGTTATGCTTTCAACATATATGTAAATCACACGTTGCTTCACCCACAAGTTCAACATAAAAGTTAATTATGGTTGTAATGTTTGAAATTTTTAGTTGAATGGTGTAACATATTTTGATCACAGCAAGGCATTGATTGATGGTAGTAAAAAAATTCCCCAAATCAAGCGTCTAAGCATAAGAAAAGATGTTTTCAAGAAGGTTACCTCAACTAAAATTTCAACGCTGTCACTGTCCCGGTAATCTTCTTCTGAGGAGGAAATTTCTTCCAAAGCCACATCTTTGAAGTTCTCAGATACACTAGATACTTGTGAAGCCTCGGAGTCTTCAAATTGAGCTTTCATGATTTGAACTTGGATCACTACACTCTCAATTCTACCAGTCCCTTGAGGCATTACACCATTAGAGTCATATGTCACCACAATATCCATGTCAGAACCTGTCAGTCCATTACGTCTGCTACTTGTTTCAAAGGTAATTCTGTCAGGTGAGTCCTCTGCTAGCTTGATATACATGTCAGAGATTCTTTTCTCACCCTGCTCAATAATCTCTTCCAGGTGATTTGCAACACTGGTTTCATGTTCAACTGAACCAAATCTGTACGGTAACTGTAAAGTTTCTGTCATAATGTGCCCTTCTATTTTGTCACCATTAATTGGAGAAACTGATGCTTCTGCTTCCTGTGAAACCTGATCAGAGATTCCATCTGAAGCCTCAACTAATTGATTTCCTTTCCAAGCATTCATATCCATATCAATAGTTTCCACTATCTTGCCATTCCCAAAAACATCATCCTCTCTTAATTTAGTGGATAGATCCTTTATTTCAGAAGAACATACATCTGGAGACTCCATTAACTGGTTATTTCCTGAAGTACTGGCTTCCAAGTCAGTAACTTCTCTTACCTTTTCATTCCCAGAAGCATTAGCAAAACTTAATTTCTGGGACAACTCATCAAAAGCCTTCACTTCATCAGAACTTCCATCTACAGGCGCAATTAACTGGTTTTCTTCTGAAGAATTGATATCCACATGAACGGCTTCCACTACATTACCATTCTCAGAACCTTCATATTCACTTAAATTCTGGGACAACTCTTCAACACCCTTGGCTTTATTGGAACTTCCATCAAGGGACTCAACTAACCGGTTTTCTTCGGATGCATTGGTATCAACATTAATAGCTTCTACTGCCTTCCCACTCTCAGAAGTATCTTCTCTTAATTTGCTGGATATTTCATTACAATCTTCGACTTCATCAGAACTGCCATATGGTTCAACTAGCTGGCTTTCTTCTGAAGCATCGATATTCAGGCCAATAGCTTTTATTGCCTTACCATTCCCAGAAGCATTGATGTCGTCTCTAAATTTCTGGACCAACTCATTATAGTCTTCAACTTGATAAATTTTGCTAGCAACATCTGGAGGGTTTAGATAAGCTTCCTGACCTTCAATCAAAGTTTCAGCATCTACTTCAGAGAAGCTACTTTTTCCACCTAATTGAGCGCCTGTCCTATTCAGATCTTTGATCACATCAATACCTTTTATATCGGCCTCCGGAGGAGTGATCTTTTCCTCTCTGGACATGGCAGTTTCCTCCAAATAGATACCAGCTTCAACGTTTGATGAAATTGCCCCGACCAGTACTTCTCTTCCAATAGCATCGGAGCACCCTTCGTCCCTTACTTCACCAACAATAACGGAATCCGATTCCTTCGTCAGGAGATCGAATCTTTCGGCCGCTCGATTGTTCACTTCACGAAAATCTATCGCCTCCGTTTTCTCCAAAATTTCCCCATCCTTCTCTAAAACAGAGATTTCAGCGGCAGAAGCAAACTCGACCTGCTTCACCTCTCTCGCATCACCAAACCGGAAGATGACGCTGCCGTCGGAGCACTCTGCCGAAACCCCACCAACAAATACCCAGCATAAAAAAAGGAAAAAAAAATAGTAACAATAAGAATACAGAAACACGCAATACGAGTTAAATCTGGATGCCGATCTCCCATCCAAGGCAGATAAAACGGAGTACGAACTGAAGGCAGACACAAAGGCAAAGGGAAACTGAGGTACCAGTAGAAGATAAGAGCTCAAGGTTGGAACGCGCCAGGTACCGAGGTACGATTCTCGACTTGGGCGGGGGCGGATGGCCGGAGAGGGAGCGGCGGAGGGGAAGTGGAAGAGGAGCCGCGGGCGAGAGCTTGAACGAGGCAGTAGGAAACCGGACTTCGCTGAGCCCAGCGAAGGGGATCTCGGCCATCAACGATCGGGGACGGCGAATGCGGCGGCCGAGCCGCTGGGCTTGCAAACGCTAGAGGGAGAGCGCGGCGGTTTTGTTCGGTACCGTCGCTGGGAGGACACACTTCGGAGGGGGAGGGATAAAGATGAGTACACAAGGGCCTGGCGCACGTGCCGCGGAAACCCGCTTCGCCTACGAACCTTATCCGCTCGCCCCACGGCCCGCACAAAGGAAAAAAATTTACCATTTAGGAAAAAAAGTAAATATTTCTAATTTAAAAAATGGGAAGCAAATAAACTAGTGCTTAATGCAATTTAATACCAATGATTTTATATTATTTAATTGGATCACCATGTCCACAAACGTTCGCTTCGTGCGCCGTACATTTTGGAGAAATTCAGGGACGACAATAAAAAAAATGCTTTGATACTCGGTTCAAGACCGACGGAACCACAATAAGTCAAGAACTGAGAGGAGGACAAAACATTAAAAAGTGGATGGTGAAATGAAGAGCGATCACCGCCAATTTTTGTGGAATCTTAGCATTAAAGAAAAGGAAACGCAACATGTAGAAGCAATCTCACGAAAGAGACGCAGAAGAAATCGATGAGAGTGATTGTAAGTAAGCGGCGGATCCAAGTCTTATAAGTTATAATAATGTGTAGGGACAAAATTGCACTAATAATTTTTGTAGCTCCCGTACACGTGTTGCAAAAATTGCTCTGGTCAATGATACAATAATATAAACTCTAGTGCCCAGGAATGCCGGATGAAAAGAATCCCTACTATACATAGCCTGAGTTGGTTGTCCTATTAGAAGCAACTAAATGCGACTGCTTTCGAGTAGAGAGCACTCACCACTCCCCTTTCCTCCCGCGCACCCCTCTCCTCCTCCTCCTCCTCCGCCTCCTCCTCCTCCCACTCATTGCCGTCACTCACTGACCCACCCTCATTGTAAGATCGAGTTTCATTGCAAAGACCTAATCCCATCCCATCGAGGTCAAGTGTGAGGTAAAATTTTTAAAACCCAACAAAGTTAAGTATAGAGTTGAGATCAAGGTCAGGTTTGCACAACCTGCCCCCCACCCCCTCGACTCGTTATCATCTCTAGTGGTCACATGTGATATTGTTTAATCATAGTAACCAATGCAAAATCTTAAAAATCTCTAATTTTTTTTCTCATATGCCCCTTGTATAAAAGGAGATATTACCTTATTACCTTAGACATTATAACATCTCTTTGTATTGTTTGAAAAACTTTATATATATATATATATATATATATACATACGGTCGATTGGGGTAGCTTCATCGCATTAACTAGTCAACTTTGAGCAAACTTGTTAGGGGGCTATTTTACCCCATTAGTGAACCCCTATGAATCATGTAATGAGTATTTTTGACTTAATTAGCCACTTATCTATTGTGTAGATGATGTCACTAGTAGACAAGCATTAAAGGAGGATCTGATAGGGAATGACAACCAAACATTATAACATAATAAAATAAAATTCATACCAATAATCTATGTGAAGAAACCAATCAATGGGTTTAGAATCATATCTTTGATGCATGACAAAATCAAATATCAAGCAAAGGCACATGAGCACCTTATATCTGTGGTATCCACTTACAGTTGAATGGAGCCTCTTTTGTCTACTCTATAGTATGAACATCGAGAGCTAAAAGCTTTTATTTTTTACTTATCTCATATATAGGAGAAGGAGGCACAATAAGATGAAGTGGCATACAAGCATCACACACTAATGTGTTTCAAGCTTAATGCACCCTCATTTTGTAAAGGAAAATAAGATTAGGATATTAAGTATGATGTTTTAATATTACAAAGAAACAACATATGAAACCTAGGTCACATCCATATGTAAAACCCTTTGGTTAATATATCACTATCTCTCTATGTGACACATTGATTTAATTTAAAATTAAATTAAACGTTTTAATTCAATTATACAAGAAGCAATCATTATGTTTGTGGTTTAAAATCAAGACCTCTTATTGCTTGATAATTACTATCACTGTCACATTATTTGACAAATCTTGTCTTAATTAAGACTCCAATTTCATCTATGTCTAGTAGGTCCACGTGATAATGATGATGTGATCTCATTATAAGATCCCAAATAGTGAATGGTGTATAGTAACACAATGCTATTATTTTAGTTATAGGAATGTTGAGATCTGACAAAACCTTTATGTGATTGTGTTCTAATTTAGTTTAAACTCTTTATCATCGGTATCTAAATTCAACACAAGTAATATACATTACATGTATACTTCAATTATCATATTTCTTAGTTCTCAAATAAATTAATATAACAAATATAATTAACATCTCATATCATGCATCTAAGCACGATTTTATAATTTAGTCCGGCTTAATCAAGGGGTCTAAGATACCATAGAGGAGAGAAAAATCCTGTCTTGATCTCTCATATTTCTCTCCTTATCAGTGATATACCCAATATATATTTTTTTCAATTAGCTATAGGTGGCTTGATCTCTCGTGCTACTCTCCTTATTTGTGATATACCCAATTATATATTTTTTTTCAATTAGTTATGAATGACATTTGATTGTATTATAGTTATATATGAATCTTTATTCTTTTTTAATTTAAGGATCACATATATCATTATCATGATGAGAATACTTATGACAGATATGATGAGCAAAAATAGTATTTTTTTTATCTAATATATGGTTCTCTAACATGAACTCATGTGCTAATTTAACATTTTATATTATGATAACTCCTTATCATTAGTTATTATACTCTCAATATATTATTGTTACTACAATCCATCGTACTACTCAACTAAATAGGCATTTAAGAATAATCATATTACTTTACAAATAATATCACAGTCCTTTATAAATCACATTTAATACATTAAAGAACAGACACCCAAACACATGGGATTAACGTGTATCATGGTCACATATCAAGAATAGTTAAAATAGAAAAACAATTAGTTATCAAAAATAAAATAATATCCCTTTATTTCGTTGTCACTAGCGACAATCAAGCATCACCTACTGCTGACAGTGAAGCTTATTACAATTTGTATGTTTGCCATTTTGATTATAATGTGTGTTTGAACTAAAATCCTACATATTGTGTGTAGTGAGTGTATGCTTCAGATTGCATTCCAATGGGTGCACGGGTCACAAGGTCTGGAAGATCAAATGCATCAACAAGCTCTCTTGCAACGCTCCTCACTTGGAAACTGAGGTACTCGCTCAGCTTGTGGATGGCCTGAATCGTATTCAGCGGCATTAGAAGAAAAAAAGAAATAATCCAAATGCAAAATCACAAGTGCTGATGCTAAGGAAGAGAATGGACAGAACTCACCTTGGCTTTATTTGGAGCAACATAATCCACATTCCTGTATGTTCCAATGTCATTCCAGATACGATCCAACGCATAAAGATCGCATAGTAGCTTCAGAACGTCCTTTGTTTTCTTATCAGGACAGCTGCGAGAGGCAATGCGATGAGATAATGAATTTTGCACCAAAATGGAGAACTGAACAACTGCTGAATTTTGATATTTGGTTCCAACCATGGAAGCAAGTTTCAGAACCTACCTTTGCACTGCATCAATGAACTTTGCAAGGATGACAGACTCAATATGTGACTCTGCTAGCGTCAAAAGATGATTTAAACATCTGTTCCATGCACCAAATCCCCCAAGGGTTCTGGAATGCTTGTGAAGCCGCGCAGCAACACTATGAAGTAGTCGGGAGGTTCGGTGCTGAATATAGAATTTATGTGCTTGAAATTAAAAAGATGAATGATAATGATATAAGAAACATCTGACAATGGAAGAGAATGCGCTAACCCGAAAAGCATCAAGTTGAAAGGAAGGATCTCGCAAATGATCTTCTCCTTCCCACCTAACAGTTACTGGATTTGGCTGGGAGAGATATGAAACCATAGAATCTCTCAAGTAGTTCCATGTCACTGCAAGGGTCCCTCCTTGGAACTTCTCCTTGTATTGTTTTAAGAGGTCAGCTGCAACCTACAATAGAGTGAGAAATGGTAAAGTTTCATCCTAGTCAGAGAAAATTATAAAACTGCAGGTTAATACCTGCTGCAGAAGAACTGTGTTATCCCCTTCAAATGTCTGAAATATGTCATGATCATTTCGCAGGATGCCGAAGCGATTTACCGCAGCGTAACCATGGCCACCGCAAGCTTCCCGGCATGTGCTGATTGATTTAGCTGTGTATGATGTCACATAAGCTTTCAGACCAGCTGAAAGAGCGTGGACATCGCTGATGACATCATCGTCATGCGCCTTCTTCATCTCGGAGTACTTATCCACCAAGTGGAGTGTTGCGAAGTGGAAGGCATAGGTTGATGCCAGCATAGGCATGAGTTTGTGCTGCTGAGATTGATAATCCAGAATGGAGACCTCTGGCTGCTTGGGGGGTCCAAATTGCTGGCGGAGTAAAGAGTATCTAACAGCAATAGTAACTGCAATCTTAAGAACACCTACAGAGGAATATGCAAGGCCAACTCTACCTCCAACAAGCTCCCCCAGGGTAGCTCCAAATCTTTTACCGGCAGTCGGGAGACTACTTGTGTACTTTCCATCGCGTGAAACATCTCCAAATCGATTGAGTAGATTATCCCGAGGAATTCTTACAGAGCGAAACCGCAGAGCACCGTTATCTACCCCATTCAGACCCACCTTGTGACCACAATCTTGAATCTCTATACCAGGAAGAACTGAGTGGGTCTTAAGATCTCTAATTGGGACAATGAAACCATGAACTCCCATGTCTGCAGAGTCCCCGCCTTTACCCTGGAGAGGCAAAATCAATCTTGCAAAAACGGTTGCAAACTTTCCATGGACTGCAGCATTGCCAATCCACCACTTAATAGCTCCATCATTTGGTGTATTGATCACAAACTCATCAGTAATAGGATCAAAAGTAGCTGTAGTTTGCAGGCCTTGGACATTGGATCCTATTCATGAAAGGTAAACTATGATTAGCCAGTTCAATTATTTGACCCCAAAAAGAACAACATAGCATTAACACACACAAACACACCCGACATCGATCCATGAAATGTTGTAGAGATCTAAAAGCATAAAGAAGATCCTTACCATGATGGAGTTCTGTCATTGCAAAGCAACCAGGATAATCCAAATTATCAATACCATCGAAGTACTTTTCCTTGTGCTTCTTTGTTCCTAAGTTTATTACTGATCCTCCCCAAAGGCTGCATTTTGATGAATCTTAAAGTTACAGAAAGAACAGGCTACAAATAAGCGACGGCATGGCAGATTCAACTAAATACAAATGCACAGAAAGACATTGCATGGCATATTGAGTACGCACAGATTAATTAATCTCTTCTGATTCTAGCCCAAGAATGTCACTTCATGTCTTCCATTCAGGGGATGTTTAATTCATACTGTATTAGCTAATCCAATAATAGAAGAAATATTGAAAGGAATTCAGAAGATTAAAGAAAAAAAACAAGGATGGAGTTTTGAAGAAATTGAGGCCGATTGGGGGGAAAGGTCTAATATTAATTAAAAAATAGGAGCCTTAATAAGTTAGGCAATATGTTTCAGCTAGGGTTTCATGGCTTCTTATGGATAATTCGGCGTCTCGTGTAACACCAAAAACTCCGTAAGAGCAGCAATCTTCCTTTCAACCCAATTTGAAACAAAACTAGAGCTGTATATGGATCAGTCAAGATAAAAAAAATCCACATATTGCATTGGACAAAAGAGAAGATTATCGAAACCTAGAGAGAAGATTAAGAAAGAAAGGAATCCAGCCAAGCAACCAGTTTGTCATGATAAAAATGCAGAGTCTATTTCCCGTTCGGATTCAGGTAACAATTTCATGAAGAAAAGGTTTTGCAAGAGGTTGACCTGTATTGGACTCCCAACTTGATGCCAAGGGAGATGTCGATCCCGCCGGCGGCCTCGGTGATGGCGAAGTACACGGCAGGGTCCTCGATGACGTAGCGAAAGGGACGGATCCCAGCTTCACGGACAAGCGCAGTGAGCTGACGCATGCAGAGTTCACGGTGCTCGGCCGTGGAGATCTCCACAGGCGTTTGAAGGTCCGGCCGCGAGCGGAAGAAATCGAACACCTTCGCCTGGATCTCCCGTTGGGGGCTCGCTATATAAGCTGCAAGCTCCGGCCCGCTCGCCTCTACCTTCCGGCTCCGGCCCGCTCCCGAGACACAAGGGAGAGGGGTCAGCTCGGTTCCGCCGCCGCTGCCGGAGGCGGAAGATGGATGGTAGAGGTGGAGGGAGAGGAGGCGTAGGCGGCGGATCGCCGGCGACTCACCTGCGTCCGATCCATCCTCTTTCGTTGCCGTCGTCGTCGTCGGTCGATCCATTCTAGCGTGATTGGAATGCAAAGCAAGCATGGTGCGGGTTTATCGTCACGCGAAAAGAGGCGTGGCGGTTTAGCGGGTCGGTCAACGTACACGTGGCCACTGTTAATTGGTGTAAAGGTCGGCCGAGCATAAACTGGTAGATGAATAGATTCCTTGTCGTGCTTGCCTACGTTGTTGTCTTTGCATCAGATAAGGATGAGAGGCAACTGCCATCGCATGAATTGTTCTGTACGTCGGATGGAAGTAAAATTAAATCCAACGGCCTGTGAAATGCAGTAAGAAATTAAGGTTTGAGCATGCACCCACGACGGGTTCATCATTCAGTCAACATGCCTTGCCCAAATAAAATCTTCAATCGTGATGAAACTGACGCGGAAAGAAATTAAAAAAAAAAACCAAAAATGCAAAGGTGAATTTTATATTATTTTGGAAAATAATTTTTGGTCAAATTTTAATGCGATCTGTATGAATATGATCAGTTGATCACTAATATTAGAGTTATAAATTGAGACATTATTAAATTTAGTATGTATTAGAATGCGATGCCAGTGAGCTATCAAATGACATAATTACAATAATCTGAATTTAAAATAGATTTTTTATTTATTCAAACGGTTGTGGAAAGGGGCCCACAGCCACGGGATTGCGACCTTTCCCAAAGCTTATAACGCCGAGAGATTCCTCGGCGTCTCCTCCCGCTGCTCGTCCGCCCTCGAATTTGGAGGTAATTTGTTGAATGATTCGATCGCCTTGTGCTTCTAATCTGCGTCGGTGTTTGGACGATTTTACTCGGATCATTTGCTTGCTTTTCGGAAGATTTTTGTTGTTTGCTGGCGATCATGGCCGTCCCGGGGGGGGGGGGGGGGGGGTGGGGGGGTTGTGTTTGTCCTTCGCTGGATCTAGTTGATTGGCGTCTGAATTAGGTTTCGCACAATTAGTGGAATTGGTTGCTTTCTCTTTGATGCAGATTTGCGAAGTTATTGCTTGCTTTATTTCCATGATCGATGTTTTCTTCTTTTTCTGTTAGGCCGCCCTCCTCCTTTTTCCGTTTTTATTTCTAAATCTGGCTTTCCATTACGGGTTCTCTATTGTAGACGATCTCTGTTGTTTCCTTTTCATTAAATTTTGGGAATTCGCGTTTCTTTTACGGGTGCTTTCTTGTTGGTACGAGTACCTTATCAGATATCCGGATCGATTAATGACAGCACGTTTATTCATTCAATGTGTTTTTTTTTTTGAGCTATTTTTCTTTTTTCAATATCACTTTTATTTCACTGATATCCTGCGCTTGATAGGGCTTGATTCTGAAGTGCGCTGCGATGGCTGAGTATGATGACGACGATGATCTGGATTACGTCGTTGAGGATCCATTTAACGTGGGTCTCTTTGATTACTTTGACGAGGAGTTGGAGTTACATGGACAAGAGGGGCACGGCCGTGGCAATGAGCTCGAGAATGACGATGAAGTGGTAGGACCATACTAGATGAATTTAAGGTCTGCCACCTATGCTTTAAAAAGATTTCTGATTTCATTTTTTTTGCCCTGTGTTATCATAACTCAATCTTACAGACAACACGAAGAACTGATACTTCAGCCCTTGAGTACAGAAATGGAAAAGATATGCAGGGAATTGCATGGGAAAGATCAAATTATTCAAGAAAGGAGTACCGTGAAATGAGACTGAAGGTGTACATTAACTATCAGAACTTATCAGGGCCATACGATAGTTTGTATAAGGTTAGCAGAAAATTAGGAGCATACTGTACTGTCTTTGCCTTGGATTTTGTGTTGGTCCATTATTAGTTACTCGGTGGTTATTTTATCCAGTAATATGAACTTTGATCAGGTATGCAAGAGAGTGGACAGGACGAGAAACTTCTATGATTTTCACTATCATACAAGGCATGTAAAGCCAACTATTTTTCATTTTCAGGTAACATTTTTCCTTTTTCACTTGTTGATTGTTAGTAATACACTGCATGATTGTAGTCCCAAAGCTTTAGATTGTTTGAAACACCCATTTATATACTCGCTGAGCTATAGTGTTTCTTGTAAACTATAGTGCATGATCCTACTAACAAAAAGGGAGTACAGGTTATTTGACTTCTCTCCTCCAATACTTAAGTTAGCACGAAGATCATGGGACAATGTACTTTAGCTATATAAGATATGTTTGTACGAAGTTGTGTAAAAAACTTTGTAGTGGATGAATTTGTCTATGTTCTAAAAACCTTTTAGTGTCTCCACAATTTGCAGATATTTGGAGAGCTTACCAAAGTTTGGAGTGTTGACCTCGAGAGGTGCTTATGTTCAAAGTTTCATCTAGTCTAGACTGCCCTTTAAAAAGTCTCCGAAAGAGCTTGGGAAGAGCCTATATTTAGTAGAATTTCTTTGAAGAACTCATGTTTACCTTGAACGAGAGGGTGTTTAGACTTGTGTCTCCATGGCCAAGGTTTTCATAATTGGCATATAGCATATACTATTGCAAACATTACAGATGCAACAAATAGTGGCTGCAACATTAGATGCTATAATAGGAGTGGTTGGTCTTGAATGAGTAGTGAAGTGTGACTTTGATACAATTAATGCAACACAAGGGCATCAACACCCTTGTATGATCCATGCGTGAAGCACCAGGAGAAGGGGGGGTTGAGCCATGGGACTTGATCACTTAGGTGTTATATGAATGATTAAGCCCCTTAGCATTACTATTCCTGCAACGCGATTACTTAGGCAGTGACCAAGTGACTTGAGAACATTAATGTTGAGAGGCTTGATCATCCAGGCATTGGTAGAATGATCCAATTGCTTGGGTTGATTGTTGATCATCAGGTAGGGGTTCTTGTATGATCTAGGTTGAGTTAAGCCACATTTGAGTTGTCAATGAGAATTTAAAGATCAGTGTGATAGTTGACCTATACACATGGCTTTTTGAAATGCCTTGAGAACTTCAGCATGACTTAAAACTTAAGAGATCTAGTTTGGCTTAAAGGCTTGCTACCTTTCATTAGTGTTTAGTAACTTTAGCTTGGTTTTAAGGTTTACTAGCTTTAGCTTGGATTTAAGGCTTACTAGTTTTAGCTTAACTAAAGTATTATGAGCTTCAACTTAGTTTTAAGGTTCACTGGCTTTAGCTATCATAAATTGGGTTGATCATGATTGTGGCAGTCTCATGCCTAGATGTATAGGCCATATCACCAAGCCTATCATACTCATTCACATAGAGGATAGTGACCTATGGCATATCACCAAGTCTATCAGTCTCATGCACATAGCTATTGTGTTTGAGGATGAAGAACTAGGTCATATCACCAAGTCCATGGCAATTGGGTGCATAGCTATTTACTAATCAGGCGTTGTTTATGCTTCTATATTCTACAATCTAAAGGGAAAAAATTGAATTTATAAGGAGTACCCTCATTGCTTGATTCGATCTCTTTGTATGCCAATATTTGTTGGGCTTGAGCTGGGTGAAGTGGCATAACTTTGTCCTTCTTAGTGGAATTAGCCCTAAATAGGTTTTTATAATGTGTGTGGGATTGTTGCTAGCTCAAGTGGTGTGTGTAGTTGGAGGATAGATACTTCTATGGTTCATACCTTGTTGTTGACCACATGAGGCATGACAACTCTTTGCAGTTAGGGCAAAGTGGATAACTTAGGATGTCTCACTTAGAGTTTAGATTTGGATCTTTGCTTTCGTTAACTGAGGGAGTTGTCCTCTTAATTAAGAGAATTGACCTTAGTGCATGACTTCCCTTTGGTTGAGAGAGATGAAATCAATGCATGGCTTTGTTGATCGAGAGAGTTGAAAGAGTTTTGCTTATTCTTGAGTGATCCAAGTGGCATAAGCAATGAGTTTTGGGGTTTAAGCCTTGTTTTATAGCTAGTTTGAGATGACCTAGTTGTGTGATAGTTTTATGATTGAGGCGCATTGTTATTATTAGTTGAATAGGGTGACTTATGCTGTCTCTATTATTGTTCGAAAGTGAGTAGAGCTATGATGTTTAAGACAGTACCGGTCCGGTGGCTGTCTAGTCTTAGAACGGCCGTCGGAGTTGAGGGAGGCAGCGAGCACTGCTGGAAGCTTCGTTCCAACGGTAGAGGAAGCTTCGAATGCCACTTGGCCTTCCGCTCACTACTGCCCGATTTGCCGGTACCGTACCGGTCTGACGACTCACCGGGCCGAGATTTGAAACCATGGTTTAAGCCTGTCATTTGCGCCATTTGCGTGCTCAATTATGGCCAATAAGAAGAAGTGACCTAAGTTGAATGACCAATAGATCCAAAGGGCTTTAGTGATTTATATTGCTGGTCAATAGTAGCTTAATTGTGCAGCTAATGTGAGTGTTAAGACAGCCTTACATGATGGGTTGATCCTCATATGGATATATGGTAGGTATGACCCCGTATTGGATCAACCATTGTTTAGCATTGTAGGTCTCTATATTCTTTGATAGCGTGGCCCCTGGGTTGTTAGACTTGTGGGCCATTGTCAAACTAAAAAGGTGGAATGGAATTGCCATGAATGATCTGTGGAACTAGTGTATTTGCAATGAGGCGTTAGTAGAATATGCTAATATATGGAATAGATTGGCACCACAGCTAGTTGGCTAACAAAGCAGTGTTGCAAGAGAAGGTGAGTGATTGGAGTGACTTAAATCCATGATAGTCGCCCTTCCTCTAGCATCATTTGACATGGGTATGAATTGTCATCGAGTGACTAGACTCAAAGCTGACTGATTTGCTTGATTAGGATGAATTCGAGATTTTGTTATTGTTGATTTCACCTTCACCCATGCTATTGCTCTTGCTGGTTGTGTTGAGCGATTTTGCTCAAAGAAAGAGGGGGCCAAATATTTTTTTTTTTCGCTTTGATGCTTAAGATAGTATGAAGATTGTGAAACTATGAGCTTTAGCTATATAAGTAATGGCACACAATTGCTGACATGTTGCTTTTACTAAATCCATAGTTTTAAAATACTTGATTGAGCCGTTGTAACAATCAAAGCTTAGATCTATGTATACCAATATACCAACAATATGAATGGCTAGCGTATAATTCTAACCCCCATTCGACCCTAAAATGCAGAGGGTTAGTGCGCCAATCATGGGTTGGACTAGGACGGAGTGGGATTATTGTCTGGTGAAGTGAGTGGTACTTTAAACAAGGACTAAAACAAATAGCCTTTTTTTCTCTTAATTTGATGGATACTCGATAACATTGTGGATTTTTATAAAAATTGTTAGTATTCATTATTGAAGTTTTTTTTTTCCTGTTTCATTCTTAAGTTATATGCTATGTTATTTTAGATTTGCATGTCTAACATGGTATTTTGCAGCTTAGAAATCTAATATGGGCAACATCGAAACATGATGTCTACATGGTGCAAAACTATGAAGTTATGCACTGGTCATCTTTACTAAGAGGAGGCAAAGAAGTGCTCAGCGTAGCTGGAAACATTTTACCAACTCACGTAAGTAGATTCCCGCATCAAAAGTTAATTCATAAAATAATACCTTTTAACTTTTAAATGGAATTTTACATGATATTCCCATAGCAGCATCATGGATCGTCCTCTCGACAGCTAACTAGAGTGCAAATAACTTCAATGTCTGTAAAAGACAACCTAATGGTTGCTGGTGGAGTTTATGGCGAGCTTATCTGCAAGGTACTGTAGTTTATCAACATCCACAAAGAGTATTGGGGTCTTCAACTCGAATCTTAGATTTATACTACTGATTTTACTAGAGACTGAATCAACCTGGTGTGGCATTCTGCACTAAATTAAATGATGACAGTGAAATCACTAATTCAGTGGATATCTGTCAGTCTTCAAGGTGAGCTCAAAATTCGATCTTTTTAACACGCTGTGTAACTTAATCATTTGATTCGTATTTTGACTAACTTTTTTTCGTAGTGGGTCTACTCAAGTGGTGACTGGTAACAATGATTTCTGCGTGAAGATGTTTGATGCTGAGACGTTTGTTCAACTTAGTTGCTTTTCTTTCTTGTGGTCTGTTAATGTGAGTATGTGCTATATAGTAATTTTAACTTCACCGTGGCAGCTCTTAAAGTTATTCACTCACTTTGCATCCAATTTACTTGACTTTTCAGAGTGTATCTATTTGTCCTGATGGAAAGCTTCTCACTGTCCTTGGAGACAGCACGGATTGCTTGATGATAGATCCCCAATCTGGGAAGGTTGGGAAGTTGCCATCTGCATCTCAAATTTGTCTCGCAAGTAGGATTAAAATCTTCCAATGAATTATCTAACTTATTTTGGCAATTTTTTTAAAAAAATATCAGGTGATTGGGACCCTCCAAGGGCATCTTGACTACTCCTTTGCATGTGACTGGCACCCGGACGGCTACATTCTAGCAACTGGGAGCCAAGACAAGACGTGCCGTTTATGGGACGTGAGGAACACGTCCGAATCCCTGGCTGTACTCCAAGGGAGGATGGGAGCAATGCGAGGAATAAAATTCTCTCCAGATGGCAAATTCATGGCAACGGCTGAGCCAGCGGACTTTGTTCACATATATGATGTAAAGACAGACTTCTGCACTGCCCAAGAGATTGACTTGTTCGGACAGATTGCTGGAGTGTCATTCAGTCCTGACTCTGATGCGTTCTTCGTGGGCGCAGAGGCTCGCACTCATGGGGGGTTGTTGGAGTTCAACAGAAGGAAACAATATTCTTACCTTGATTCTTTTCTGTGATAAGCAAAGGCCATGGTTCTAGCCAGTTCCTGATTCAATTTATTGGCATAGCTCGTTACTGTGTTTCTAATTCCCTTGTCTATAAAGAGGTTCGAATGTGTTGCAAGATGGCCCAGTTCTGTTTGGATGATTAGCTCAACCGTTGCTCTCAGGGTTGTCGCAGGTCATCGGTTGTCCAGTATTCAGTCATGTCGTTTTTAGCTTTAAGCACTACAGTACATATTTTTTTTTGTCTGGTGTCCAGTGTTTGTTCTTAAGTTAGAATTGAAAGAAAGAAAAATAAAAGAAAAAGTAACCACGAGGATTGTAATTAGCGTGATGCACACATTTCTTAAGAAAGTTCTTTTGAAACCATGTGTTTTTGCTACTGTGATACTCTAGAGAACATATGATGGCATTTACTAATTGGTGAGTGAATAAAGTTCGCAGATTTTTATGTAGTCAATATGATATTTTAGGAAGAATTTTATTCCGTTGTTCGATTTCCTTTTTAGTTGCATATTCACTATATGAGTAAGATCGTGCATGCTGTCACCATTTTGCTGTGTAATTTGGAAATTAGAGTCTTATGATTTGTTGTAATTCAGCACATATAATAAGATGTAATATATATAAAGTGGAAGTTTTCAAGTGAAAATTTAGCTCTTTGTGTAAGTATTTTTTTTATTGATACGTTATGATTCAACTAATGCTTATCTCCTATTAGACACGATTCTGAAGTTGATAAATGAAAGAGAAAGAGAAATAATTTATCTTTTTTGTGTACTACCTGAGCATTAACAATGGTAAACATTAACTCTGAGAGCTTGAAGTTAATACGAAACAATATATTAATATTAATATGTGATGATTCATAACAATGGCAACTTAGTGATACAAAAGACGGGCAAGGGCAGCAAGCACATTAGGTTTGGCTCATAAGTGACACAAAAGGCGTGCAAGCACATTAAGTTTCCAGTGTGACAATTGCAAAATATTTAGCAAACAATAAATCAGATTTAGCAAACAATAAATTGGCAGATACATAGATAAAATGATAAAAATTAAATCAAAATAATTGCACCTGCATCCACATAATAAATAAGTTCACAATGGTCCCCTCCCTCTGACTTTATTCATAGGTTGCATGTGTATTTTAGAGATATAAAATGTGTGATCATATTTCACAACATACCTTAAGTATAGCTTATGATAGGTTGGTAGAGTCTTTTAGACACCATGAGAGAGAATGATTCTTTGCGTTCTTTCTAATGTGATCTAAAAACTCTAGTCAGTAACTTTAACATCTCTGAGTCTTCCTCTTGCGGTGATCATTTCACATTCTCAGGCATCTGATTTCAATGCAACTTCAAGCTCGGACAGAACCTATTAAGCTTTCCACGTGCAGACTAGTCAAATCAGACTCTAGACTTCTTACAGTTCCTTAAACACTATAGTTTTATTGGAAAATAACTTCAAAGGCTTCTTTTTTTATCATGAGAAGGAAACTCTTGCTCGATGTGGTAATGAAAAATTGGAATTCACCTCTGTGTCATGTGGATAAGAATATTCAGCTATGCCAACTACAGCAGCATTGTCGTGAGTCGTGACGATGCGAATTTGCTGCACCCATGGCTCAAGAATGCCCAAGGAGAGAAGGAATTGGGTGATGGAGTTGGGGAAAGAAAATTCTATCATTGGAGAAATGCTGCTGAGGGGTTTTGCTTCCTCTGCGAATGATAGGCCTTATGAAATTTCACATGTCAGAAGATAGTAAATGGAGTTGGAATCCGTCGGACACTCCAAAGATCTATTGCAAGATTCCATGGTTGAATCAAGGCAATTTTGCTTCCTCTAAACTTTCTCCTATTTCTAGCCGCTAAATCAACTGAATTTTGAGTCGGAGATTTCCTGTCTGTTTTCTTTACTACTGAATGTTTTTACCTGGTCTTTTGAAATCAACATTAAGCCATTAGTTTTCTAGTTCAAAATTGCTTTTTTTTCCTTTCAGTAATGGAAATGAATGAGCTGAGACAAGCTCTGCTGCTCAAGGGAGAATAGCAAGTTATTAACAAGCTCAATCTAAAAGAGAGTTTTAAATACTCTAAAAAGTCGAGTGAAGGAAGGTTCATCAACCCAAGGCTTAACGTTAGTCATCTATGTGATATTCTTCCTCTCCCAAAGCCATACAACACCTCATTGTGGTCCTCTTAACCCAAGGCTTAGCTTCTATTCTTTGATGCCAATTTGATGAAGGAAGGTCCACCAATCAAAAATGACTAGTCACTTAGGTGGGGTTGTTTTTCCCTCTTAAACTCTTGGATTATCTTTATTCCTACCAATGTGAGACTACTAGGGAGCATATTGTCTACCCCTCCCAGCCAGGGGTGAGCAAATGGTATCAACTATCAATTCTGAAGTACTATACCAAAATTTATTTTCGACATTCAGTATTTTGGTACTAGTATTTCGGATACTAAGTTGTAACTTTACTTCGCTCGCCGTTGCCGCATCACCACCCACAGCCGAGCCCTTAGGTATGGCATTCCCTCTTCCCCTCCCCCTCTCAACCTCTCTAACACCTGTCTCCTACCCTCTCTGACTATAAAGGCTATAGCTTCCCACCTTTCCCTTTCCCCTCCACTCACTGCCAGAAGCCCATCATAGGTTCGTCCTTGTCCACCTCAACCTCCTCAACTCCCACGAAGCCCATCACCGGTTCCTCCTTGTCCACCTCACCCTCTCAACTCCCACTAGTATTACACATCCGCCGAGCTTGTTGGCTTGTCAAGAAAGTCATGTGTCATCACATACCAAAATAAATTTTAATATTTTAGAATTTCAGTATCAATACTGTTATGACCCGCTTAATGAGCAAACTAACCTATTAACTTGATGTCCTCATCAAGGGGGAAGCTTAACACATGTCCTATAATCATCCCTTAGTCAGGAGCAAGGTTCGAAAAACCGGTCCGGCGACTCGATCCGGTGAGTCGCCGGACCGGTACCGGCACTGGGTACCATGCATACTGGACTGTAGCAAGCAGCGCAACGAGCTTCGGGCGGGCGACCCGGCGGCAGCAGTGAGCTTCAATTGAAGCTTTTGAAGCTTCTAGCCGCCATCAGACCTCCCTCCGCCGCAACCGCTACCGTCTGTCGCTGTTCTGCCTGGAGCCATGCTCCGAGGCTTGTTCCGGAGCCGGCTTCTCACTGGATCGGTTCCATACCGGACATGTCCGGTACGGAATGATTTCTTAATCACTAGTTAGGAGCATATGAGGTCAGCCTAATGGCTGCTCCACCATCTTTGGCAGACCTTTCTTATTGGCTTCTCATTATGCTTAGAACTAAGTTATGCTCCTATACCATTTGTTACAATCCGCTTAGTAAGCAAACTATTCATTAACTTGGTGAGCCAGAATAACAACATAACCCAATTTATTAAAATGTTTAAGCCCAAGTTAACAATAGCAAGCCCACTAAGCTTTATATACTATATAATATTTTCTTCCACTTCCAATATGAGACTAAACTAGAGTATTACAGTTCTACCGCTAAAAAAAATTTGGTCTTCCAAATTTTCTTACTCACTGGATTCTTCAAAAAGAGAATGATATTGTTATCAAATTTCACTTTCACGCTCCCAAGTTGATTCACCTTCAATATGATTTTGCCACTGAAGCTTGATCTAAGGAATAACTCTATTTCTGAGCACATAATCTTTTCTTTCTAAAATTTTAATTAGATGTTCCACATAAGATGCATCATCTTGAAATTGAATAGACTGAGTAGACAAAATATTAAATAGATCTGGTCTATACTTTCTAAGCATAGAGACATGAAATACATTATGAGCATGAGATAAAGTAGGTAAGACTAACTTATAAGCTACGACCTCAACATGTTGTAATATTTCAAAAGAGCCAATAAATTTATGTGCTAATTTTTCCTTCTTTCCAAATCTTATAAAACCCTTGACCTGTAAAACCTTTAAAAACACATGGTCCCAAACTTCAAATTCTAAATCTCGTTCTTCTTTTATCTTGATAACTTTTCTATCTACTTTGCACAGTTAACAATCTCTGCCTAATCTCATTAATAATATCTAACAATTTCTGTATTCCTCTGAATCTACACTTTCTTTCATAAAGAGCTTCAAACGGTGCCATCTATAGTAGGGCTTCGGCTTGGGCTTAATGATAGTAAGCTCACCAAGCCTTATATACTATACTATCTTTTCTTCCACATCTAATGTGAGACTAAACCGGGCATTACAGATACTGATTTAAACTTTGGTAGTGCAATACCAATACAAATACCCAAAATTAGTACCTCAAGAGTTTTGTAATAATACTAGTACCAAATTCCCAAATGCACACCCCTACTCCGAGCTAGGTCATCTCCATGACAAGCTCACTAGAAATTCACATTGAGGTCAACTCTAGCTTGACTCATTTCTTATTTAATCCAGTTTAGCTAGTGAATAACGAAGTAGCAATGATCAATAGTCATAACTTGTTAACTTGTTTTTTTATTGTTGTAAATTCTACAATCTGTCTTTCTTAACACAAAGCTTTTTACAATTGATTGTAACTTGTTCATTACTCTACCACTATAAGCTTGGAAGTCAATGACATTCTTGATTGCGTAATACTGTCAGATGCAATCGGAGACAATGTGCTCAATGGGTGATCTTTAAGAAGTGATCAAGGTTAAAAAAAAAAGTGATCAAGGTAGTGAGCCTTTGTAGAAATGGCAGTGAAGTTTAGTTCCAGCTAAATCAGTAGTGCAGTACTTTGACTTTGGTTTCCAAGTTAAACAGAATTGATTGCATAATTCAAAATTGCAGGAAAGATTGGATCGCTGGACAATTACTAACGGAACAAGACACAATGATTTCTTGTAACCACTGAGAGATTTACTGAAGCCATTAGCTCTTGGAGCTACGTGCAGTTCAAAATCAGATGTGGAATCTTCATAATTCTCATACAATTGCAATGTGCTTATAGACACAGCAGGCAAGAATACTAGCCTAATGGTTCACTTGTATCCAAAAGGTAACTTCTTAAAGGATCTTCAAAATCAATTGTATGACTTTAGTAACAAGTAGACTCTATAATGCAATCTTAGTCTCTGACCCAATTTAAAACTTAACCTTGAAAAGATGAAGTTATATATTCTAATTTAACTGCATCATCACTAACCTCCTTCCTGTGGACATAATATAATCGGTCATATTCTTCTATTAATAATCTAAAACTATAAATGGGTGAGATCATATGCAGGGATAATCTGCACTCTACTAATGGTTTAAAATTTAAGATTGTGCCATGCTTTCCTAATATAATGTTTTGTTAGTCAAAACTCAATACCAAGCACTTAATGATGAGTTGAATCTAGAATGTTTACAGGTATAGTAAGTCAGCTCATATAATATATTGAAGTACAATTTATCTATGAATCTAGTCCAAGTCAATCCAAGATCTTCCTGAAGATCATATATCTCTCCATGAGGCCGTAAAGAACACTCAAATACTCAATTACACAAGAAAAATCATAGTAAAGGTTAGTAATATTATATGTATTTCCTTTTTAACTGAACTTCATGTTTTTGTTTAATTGACTTAAGCTAAAAAAGGCTCTATTTTATTTCTTCGTCAACCCAACATAGCATAGTGAGAGATTAAATGAGCCTCCTTACTTGTTTAATCCTCTTAGTATCACTAAAAAATTGTTGGTGAAAGTAATCATGTAAGATAGCAATCTCATCTAAAAAAATAGAAAAAGCTTTAGGATGTATTCAACCATCAATGACTGAAAGCTCTTTAGGAAATATTCTGTCTTGCAATAGGCATGAACAAATCCCACAAGATATCATGCCTATACTTTATTAAATTCATGATATATGTTGAAGACTTAAATTGATCGTATTCTCTTTAACATTGCTCTTGTTCCACAAAAGTTGATTGTGAGAGTTCACAAAATAAATCTTATAATACACATTGATAAATTTGGTTTGGAAATCATGGTAATACTTCCTAAGTTTTCATTCGTCTTACTTATATGTCCTATATGATAGCGAATGTAATCAATCAAGTGATCATGGAGACATGAACTACCATTTTGTCTTTAGTTACTTTAAAATTTATTTTGAAAATATGATTATATGAAATAAAAACTAATTAATATGAATGATGGAGAAATAATGATTAGAGGTGTAAAAAGGATTGAGTTGCCCGTGGAATACATCGATCCAATGTGTCTTGGCCTACCTATTAATAAGTCCCTTGACAAATTGAGCTAAACACAAGAAGTGAACTTATCCCAACTAGACAAGTGACCTAGCTCAGCATAACACATGGATGATAATGACATTAGTGCTTGCATTTAGATTTCAATGGTCCATTATTTTTACTAATTTGTGAGTTTGTTTATCCTTCCATCACATTTGTTAAAAATAATAGTTTGGTCATTTTATACTTTACTTTTAAATTTTAGAAATAGAATATTTTATTTGTAGGTCTAGTTGGCTTTATCTAGATTGTCAAAAATGCATTCAGGCCTTAGGATTATGGTCCTATGATCCAAATTAGACGAATTATTCCGAAATGAATATAGGATCTGAAATGGGGTATGATTTTGTAAACCCACCAATTTGGGTCTTAAGATCGGGTAAAATCTTATGACTATCAATCATACTTGATCCTAAGTTAATAAAGTAGAACGAGTTTAGATTTGACTACTATTATATCAAAAATCAATAATCTATTATGTCAAAAAGTCCTAAATTAATATGTGATACAATTTCACATCTTTAAGTATCATAATTTGCTCTTTCTTTGATGAACATTCATCAACTTAAATTCGTTATCATCTATAACAATATTTATCAACTTCAACTATTTATCAAAATCAATTTTATAAGTTTTATCATTTTTATTTAGCGTCTTCATTGTCATTTTTATCATTTTCGTTGCCATTACTATATATAATTTTATCTTCATCATATTTCATGATTTGATCTTATTATATTCATTTGACTGCACGCCCTTTGTTGTTTTTAGTTTCTTTGTACACCTTTATTATATTCATCTTCTATTAACTTATCTTCATCATTACCAATACATATGAATAATAGTATAAAATATTAGATATTTATAATTTAAACTTGGTGCATGATACTAGATAGATATATATTATTTTTTATTACTTATTAATTATTAGAATATTTATCTTGCTCTTAAGTTTAATTAGATGAATATAATTTTTAAGAAAAATATTTTAGATAATTTAGTAGAATTTTATAATCTTACGATTCGATCCTACAAAGCCTCTAGCATTGCAAGGTAAAAACTCGACAATCTTGCCCACTTATCATTAGCGTTTTATAAGACAAAAGTCAAAGTGTCTCTTCTATTTTCATGCCTATGACTATACCTTTTTATGGTTAACAAGCTAGGTTAAACAACATATAAGGTTATGAGGATGCGGAGCAAAATCAAAGGCTCAACTGCTAGTAAGGCAAATGTCAAGTTAATTTAAATACAAAAATTTGCAACCTCTAAAGTGAAAAAGTGATGTTCATATATGTTCTATTCTTTTAATATTTTTTTGTTAAAGCTAATTGGGTAGTGAAATGAAAATGATATATCATTATGAGGTGATCTAAATGGACGTTTGACCCTTTGATGATAATAGGATGTGAGGACAATAATGGATAATTAAAGGAGTCTACCTAAACATGAATGTGGAAGGCTTGACTGGAAGTATGATAAATTGGGGGTAACTAAGGTTGCATGAGGTACATATTTTTAGGAGGCAAATTGCTACTTGGTAGGAATACTAATGGGTGACATGTGTAGGCATAGTTGGTGTTTACATGACCGAGGTTGTGTCCAACTATAGGCCTTAACTATTCTTCATGACCTATGTGTGTGATATGTATCTCTCTAGTGGAATGTTTCTTAGACGGGAAATTGGAAAAAAAAAAAAAAATTCTTTCACTTTCTTTTAGGAACAGAGTGGAAAATATAAAATAAATAAATAAATATGGTGATTTTCAGTTTAAATTTAGCCAAAATGAAATGTATATCATAAAGCAAGCTTTGTGCTCATCTCTGCTTACTAAGCTCGCTGCATGCTCTCTTTTCCTCATGCACATGCTCTCCTCTACTTACTTTCATGCTCAGCTCTTTCTTTCTTTAAAATAAATATAATTAAAAAAATTAATGTTTCATATCCACTTGTGTTTCTTTCCTCCCACTTTCATTTATGACTATAATGTAAAAACAATTATAATCACTCATCTAAAACAATCATGGTTGTCTTTACTACGTATAGTTGGGAAAAAAAACTATACTGGAGGGTCATCGGATCCAACTTAGTCCAATTGTGTTTGAGGTAATGCAAACAAGAACTTTATGTTAAGTATTAGTTTAAAGAAACAGTATTGAGTTCACACTCTGACATTTATAATCTCGTACATACATAGGAGACATGTAAGGTGAATCAGCTGAAACGTTTTTTTCATCATAAAAATAATCAAACTAAGCTGAATCTGGAAAGAACTCAAATTCTTCAGAATAAACGAAGTTTGATGAATAATTTAAATTTTATGTCAAGTAAAAAAGAAGTGCTATCTTAAAATACAATTGGATAAACAAGACCAAAGATACTTTTACTACGGACACAACACATTGAACAACAAAGGACGCGAAACAAGTATTGAAACAACTTAGATGCTACAATCAAAGGCTAGCTGCAACAGTTCACTAACCTGTTAGCCTGTACAGCACACGCAAAATGATGCTGATTTGCAGCACGAATCAGCATTTTTCTTCAAAATGGCCAACAAGAACTTCAGCCTACAAATGACGAGTCTCTCTAACACGAACATCCGCCAGATTGCTGTTGTCCTTGAGTGGACACGGACTTCAGATTGACATCAACCATGTCCTCCTGTTTCGTAGAGGAAAGTGTTTCCATTCCTGGAAGGGATGCAGCAATCTTGCGGAACAGTGGCTGCCAATGGATTTTTCCGTGACTTAAGAAATGAAGGACGCTAAACATGGAAAATTACTGATAAATTCATTAAGATGTGCTTACTTTGATGTTGAAGCCAGCTTTTGCGCTGGTTTCAATAAACATTAATCCAGACTCACGAGCTTTTCCTTCTACTTCTTCTGTTGAGACTTGCCTGTAGCAAAGAAGTAACAACCATGACCAAATTAATGATGCCAAATTAGAATAATAACTTGATACAAGAGAGATGATTGACAATGTCTTTGACTAATCTTCTAGACCATGACTACGGCATCAATGAGGGATTTAGTTCAACTCTCAACAAAAATAACTGAATTTTCACTATAATGAAATGAATCTTCATGCACACAGAAAAAATAAAATCATGTGTATGGCAAACAAGAATTCCTCCGCTGCTTTTCGACGCTGTGACTCTTTTGCAGAAAAATATCCATGAAATGATTAAACAAACAGTGCAATTGCACAAGAATGAATTGATATATTTTTAGGATCCCCCCTCATTTAGCAAAAAAATAGCAGAAGAGTGGAAAATAATTCAGTTTCGCAATCGTAATCCAAAACGCATTGAGTTACCATAAAATAATTTACAAAATTTACAAGAAAATATAATTAGCCACTACATAAGCGAAGAACCATCAATCTTTATGGCCATGTTTACTTCGTCGGATGGAAAGTACAAAGGAAAGGAAAGAAAGGAAGAATAGATGGATGGAATGTGTTATAGATTTTTCTTCCTTGTGTTTACTTGGATGGAAAGAAAGTTTGAAGGATTGATATATACACCCCAATTTTTATTTTTTTTATTCATATTATATATATATATATATATATATATATTATAATATCATAAAATTATTAAATATTAAATATTAAATACGAGTGATGACGGCGAGGGCAAGCAGCAGTTGCATGAACGAGCAATGGCGGCGAGCTCGAGCAGCGACGACAAGGATGAGTAGTCGAGAAAAGCTCGTATTGAGCGAGAATAAGTAACGGTGCAGTGAAAAGTTAGGTGTGAAGTTAGTAAAGTGAAGTCATAATTTCAGTTTTCCGTCCGATTTGGGCGGAAAGCAAATGGAGGGATTAATGACTAACTTTCTCTTCTAAACTATCCATCCGCCCAAGTAAACAAGCCTATACTCTTTTCCTTCATACTTTCTTTCTTTTCCTTCTAACTTTTCCCCCAAGTAAACAAGGCCTATAAGTTGGATTTTAACTCTTTGGACTTGAAACTGCTCAAGTGGAATTACTTGCTTTTAATCATGTAATATGCATCTTTCCACCACTAAATGAACATGTCAATACATATATTCTAGTCAGCAAGATATAGACATACAAAGACAAGGATTGTGATAGAAACCTCAACCGTCACCAGCGAGAATCATGCAACACATGCCCTAAGAAAGCAATTACAAAACACTCTACCCTCACCCTCAACCCTAGACACTTATATATACTATTCTATGACTATGCGGACCAGGTATGATATACTAACCCGGATTCACTTATTAATAACTCAATGTGGGCCGTAACATTACCCCCCCCCCTCCCCTCCCCTTTTAACTATAGCCTTGTCCCCAAAGCAATTTTTATAATTCAAAATTTTAGTTAAAACTTCATCCCGCGTCTTTCCCAAGTTTCTATGTCATTTATCCTTCAACCCCTTCAGCATATTCATCCTCGGACAGTAGCATCAAGCGAAATTGCTTATTTCACATCGGTGCATTGCGTGGTAAGTTTGATCACAACGGAAGCATAACCCCTTTTCTCATTTATTGACATAGTCTTGGTGGGACATAGCTCGACTCCTCCTCGTGCAGTTATAATTGCTTGATGCAGCATGTTGAACTCCTACCTCTTTGGAGCCATTGTGAGATATGTCACCTCATTTTCTCTATAATTAAGTTACCATATTGGAACTGATACTGGAACTTCCCCTCAATTGAGTACCACAGTTTGGGACGATTCCTAGAGATGAATTAGGTAATGCTAAGTGTATAGGAAGGCTTTCTCCTAAAGAGTAATTTACAGAATTTGAATGACTTTTACTCCCTACTCTTTCAATAGTTGTTCGTTATTTTAAATTAATCTCTCCTGTAATCTCCTTCTCAATTATGCGAACAAGTGTCATGACTCGCATAATGTTGGTGGGTATGAAGGCTCGCACTCTCTCTGGTATTAAAATTTGAGCTTTTAAGAAAATATATCACATATTGTTGTTTTAGAATATCTATAAGACTATCTCCTCATAAGTTGCAATATGATTTGTCAAGTCTCCTTGCTCTAGGGCCGCTAATCGCACATACTCTAAAGTGGCTAAGAAATCACTATAGCGCTGTATTATTTCTTCCTTCAACATTTCCCAGGTAAGATTAGGAATTCTTTTTTTTATCCATTAGAACCAGTGACCCGCCTAGCCTTCCATGCTCACAAATGTCATTGGGACCTTATATTCATCAGTCATCTCCTGAATATCAAAATATTGCTCTGTTCATGCAATCCATCTTACTTAATCAGTACCATTAAATCCTGGTAGTTCCATGCGCTTGTAAATCCATTGTCTGTCCTCCCCTGAAGTCATCTCCCTAACTGCGTCTCTTCCTATGTGCACACCTCCTCCCCGTATATCTTCATCGTTGATTTTTATCCTATTAGGTCTCATGCTTGACTCTGGTGGAGACCAATGCTCACGTGATGGTGGTCTTTGGTACAACTCCTTGTCTTGGCAGTGGTTAGTGTCTGTTGGAAGCTCCCTCTGTTCGCCCCTCCTCTCTTTCACTAGCTCCGCAAACAAGTTCCTAATCTCTTTCCTCATCTCGTCCATCACTCCAAAGTAACGTTCCATCTCAGCTTAGCATCGAGTAATTTCAGTCATCTCCTTGCAATGTTGACGTTTTGTTCTTCTGCCGCCACCAAGTCTTCCATCCTCTTTTTCTCCCCAGTAGATTGGAATTCCATTTGTACTACTGCAATAGAGCTCTACACTTCTACCATAGTCTTCTCAAGAGCCTCTAATCGTGCCTTACTTCTTGTCATCTTTATTCAGTTTTTTTTAGCTCGCTACATACTCGCCGTGTTCTTCCCCTTGCCAAAGAGCCGTCGGTTTATGTCTGGATGTAGAGGGATGAAACGAATTCATGGAAAGGGACGGATGTACTGAGGAGCTTGTCCTTGAGGAGTCACCGACATCGGAAGGTCGCCGCTATGCTGAACCCTAGCGTCACTCTGCAGACGCATTCACAAGCTACCACTTCAAAGCCTGCTCGTGCCTCTGCCAACGATGAATCTCGCCTTCCTCAGCCGTCGCTCGCGCTAAGGAAGAGGAGTTGCACGAAGGTTGCAGCTGTCACTCATGCCAAGGAAGAAGCTGTGGGCTCACTAGTCACACGCGCGCACATTGCCGGAAGAAGGATTCGTCGGACTCGCCACTCGTAGAGAAGAGGACTTCGCTGCATGTTGAACTTCTTGTGCCCTAAGTTTTCTTCAATGGCTGGCTAACGACAATAGATCCGCCGTTTAAATCTACTACTGACAATGAAATTTCTTCCAACTTTATCTATCACTGGATAACTGGTTTCTAGCAATCGATCCGGCAGGTCGGACCAATTGATAGAAACCTCAATCATCACCGGTGAGAATTGTGCAATGTATGCCCTAAGAAAGGAATTACAAAATACTCTACCCTCACCTTCCACCCTAGACTCTTATATATACTATTCTACTACTATGCAGACCGGGTATAACATACTAACCTGAATCCACTTATTAATAACTCAATGTGGACCCATAATAGATTGAATATTCCTAACAAAGCTCAAAAACTTCTTGTCTGTCGGCTAATAAACAAAGAAACGAGCATTTTTATAGATAAATAATTACCATTTCAATACACACCAAACTGAAAGCATGGGTATCCGTGTAAATAATCTAAGTGTGTAGTCAAGGTAATGCAATTACCGATTACGCATCGATTTTTCACAAGCACCTATATTTAAAAGATGAATCATCCAAAAAAATAAATTTTAAAAAATGTGTAGCGGTAGCATCTTCTAAAGCATGCATAAATTTTAAAAAGGAATCCTCCAAAAAATATAAATTTATAGATATTTGCTTCGATCTTAAACAATTTATCCACGAAGCAAGTTGGCAACATCTCAAGAGCTCGCTAATTGAACCAAATAGCAAGTAGAAGGAATTTGTTAAAAGGGTAGAGGGTAGTTTAAACTTTAAACTCAAAGAGCTTATGACCTTTTGTCGACAAGGTCTGTCTTATTTCCAACAAGAATGATGATGACATCACTGCCTCGTTCTGTGCGCACTTCCTCAACCCACTTTGAAGTATTTAGAAATGATTGCCGATCTGTCAAGAAAACAATGGACATAAATATACCATAACTGCAGATAGTATGAATCAATATTTTTTTAGTAACATGAAGAAAAAAATCTCATTAATAAAGGAAATGAATTAATTAACTCAAAAGTGAAAAAGGAAGAGAAACCGTAAAAGAAAAAAGGAGAAAGAAGAAGTAAAAAGAAGAGACGAGATATGCCCAACTTATGAATGATCATATTCAAGTGACTTACTGTACCCCAAATATAGAAATTACTTGGTTACTTATTCTAAAACATGACAAATTGAATCATTGATCCCAGTATAAAACGTTCTCCTGATGCTCGGTTTTATTAGACCTTTTTTCGCTGCAGAAAAGATAATGATAGCAGAGGATCTATGTAATTCTTATTCCCAGGTAAAGTTGTCGAAAGACAATGGTGAAGTTACAAGGAACAGAACATTCGGGAAAACGATTAAGAAATGCAGTGAGAAAAAGACATGCTTGATTAAGAAGAATCAAGCATCTTTGAATTTTTTACATAAGTGCCTATTGCGTTGAAAGTTTAATTGGATTACCACTTTCCCAAAGATTTGACTGTTAGGAAAGGACCCGATCCATATTTTTAAGGATTAACAGTCTTCTTCAAAATGAAGCCATTGAACTTGAATCATCAACATAGAATTAGCCAAGACTTAAATAGGGAGTGAGCTAGGCTTCGTAAACTAGATGCTGACACCATGTTATAAATCGTTGGATGATCACTTGTCCTAAAAGCTTACTGATAGAAAATAACCCCTCTTAGTTTATTTTCTTTTAACAAATTCTAACCACCTCTTCTTTCATGTTGATTTAGATACAATATTTTGGTTATATCCAATATTTGCTGACAAACAGCAAATGCAATAGTGAAAACTATCTACTTACTAGATATATCATAAACAACAACTGCAACAGAAGAGTCTCTAATGTAGCTCGGAATAAGGCTTCTAAACCTCTCCTGTCCAGCAGTATCCCTGCAAATTAATATAGAAGGATGATGATTATTAATCATCCATTTATTTCTGAGAGGTGTAGATGTAAAAGCATACACAAGTCACGCAGAGGACCTAGACATCCAATAAAAATTTCAGATAAAGCTAGAAGATCATATCGGGCATATATAACAAATGCGTACAATATTGTATAATTAACAGTAATGATATGTCACAATCTTCGAAGTTTTTGGTCACAAGAAGAAACTGACAGAACTCCATCAGAGAACATTGATATCGTGAATTGGAAAGCTTAGAGCCTTAGACACTATCCACGGACTGAAACACTAGAAGAATGCCTTAAAAAAAATTCATCCATAGCACTTAGAAGAAAATATGCTCCTTTAGTTGATAAAGGAATGTAGATAAGATGAGAAAAATCGAAGTATACAGAAGAAAATCCTCCTCCTCCAAGGACAAAATTGAATGTAAAGTTTATGGTTGTAAGAAGAGCAAGCGTTGTTTGACCTTGAAGAAAGCCATCCAGGATAATGCATATTAACAATCATGTGGTACAAATTTAACATAGAAAAGTTTAATTATTTCCTACCAAAAGCTATATATACATATATATGAAGACTCATATTACCAGAGCTGAAGGCGTATTGTACGATCTTCTAGGTACATTGTCTTGGATAGAAAATCAATGCCAATGGTGGCCTGTCAGCATTTTAATAAAAGGTTATTAGAAATCAGGAAACAGAAAAGTCTTGCACAGAACTTAGTGCCAGGAAGAGTTGCAAAAGCAAACTGTTGGGACCTTATGCCATAGAGTATGCAAAGTGAAAAAAAAAAGAAAAAGAAGCAACAAACTCATAGGAAATTTTCAAAATATACAGGATAATCTTTCCATTTCTTGAAATCCACATCAATCTGTCACCAAGTTATTACTCGCTTTATTATCCTTTGATATGCTTATTTTATTTTCCCTAGGTGATTCCATAAATTATATCAAATTATGAAAACTTGAGCAAGTATTCCTCATGTAATGTTACATGATCATTTAGTCGCGGCTTTCAAAGTTATGTTGTATCAACTGTGATTGGTTCTAAATCAATAAGTATGGTTCATAGATAATGTATATTCAAAAGGTGACAACCACCATAATGCTGAAACAAGTGAAACTTAACTGAGAAAAGTGTGAAGTAGAAAATTAAGTTATTCTTCTGGAATTTTCTCATATTTGATGGGACTCAGATTCTCATTCTGATGTCCCCAGTTAGCCCACGTATGATCAGCAATCCTTTGAGCATCTTTATTATATATATATATATATATATATAAAATAATAATAATAATAATAATAATAATAATAACAACTATCATATGTCCAAACGTCAAAATCAGCAACAAAGAACTGCCTATTCATCAATTTCCAACAGGCTTTCATCAAGAAAAATTGTTCCGCCGAGAAACCCCTAGATATAGACAACAGCCAAATGTATACATGGATCCTGCGATCGAACTAATCCCAAATCCACCTAAAAATGGATTCAGTTTTGGTCAAACAGATAAGTCAAAATGTACAGCCAATTCATATTCCATCAAGAGAAACTACGAAAATAGAGGGAATTGAACATGAATGCGCCGTGATCGGATACAGAGGAAGCTTTTGAACCTGATAGGTCATGTCGAATTTGTCGTACATAAACCTAGTGATGATGCTTGTTTTGCCCACCGATTGATCGCCCAAGAACACCAACTTGTATTTGGCAAGAGCCGATACCGTCGCCATTGAAGTCTGCGCCTCCCTCCCCTCTCTAGATCTCAGATGAAAACGAAGTGGAGATGAAGGTCGTACTCTTAGTCCTCGGAGAAGGGGTTTCGTTATTTATGGAGTGAAGTCGACGATCAAGTAACCGTTAACAAGGAAATCATATTCGCGTGCCGCAACAGCGAGCACCAAAATCTTCTACGAATAAGAGACCACGTAACCGTATCCCGGTCGTAGCCACATCGTGGCAGGTTTTGGTTTCGCAACATCTCGTGTTTGGGTGTCTGTTGACTCCCTCACGGTGGCGGGAACTTAACAAATGATCAACTAAACGTGCACTCCCCCTCCATGTCACGTGAGAGTCGCGTGTAATATTCGTAAGTTTGGGTTCATTGCTAAGTCCAAGTTAAGCAGCACGACGCTAAGTGGTGAACAACTAATTAATGTTCAAAATAAGTCAATGAGCCAAGGTGGATAGTGTGAGGCCCAGGCGCTGGGCCCAAGCCTAGGCCCAGGCCCAACCAGCTTCCAGCCCAACCCAGCTTGAGGAAGCGGGTTTGTGGGCTAATGGATCCGGGCGGGCGACTACTGGGTCGGGCGACCTGTTGGAGGAAAAGGGAATTAGGGCTACAGTGCCCTTTCCCTCCCTCACGCGCGATCGCGTCCACATGACGCTTCGTCCGAATGCGGCGGCGGCGCAACGTTCCTCTCCCCCGATCTCCTCTCCCCTGCCGTCGAGCGGCTTCCGGCGAGGCTTCCGGTGGCGGGGGCGGCCCCCTTTGCGTTTCCCGGTGGGTATGGGTGCGGCGGTACGGGACGCATCGGAGCAAGGGGCGGCGTTCCCCTTTTCCCTCCTCCTCCGTTCTCTTCGGCGTCGCCGGCGGACGGGCGTCCACTGAGGTAATCCTCTTTCTCCTCCCGCTCCGGGTTCGTCTGGCGGGCGTGTTTTCTTGGTCGGCGAGTGTCGCGACCCCTTCTCTTCTCCCTCGCCGCTTCGTCTTCCTCCCTCGTCTCCGGTGAGTGCGGTGGCGATCGGCGAAGTTGGGGCTTCTGCTCCTCTCCCTGGCGATGTCCGGCGGCCGTGGGTTGGCCGGCCGGCATCACCGGCAGCTGTGGGCTTGGGTGGCGGCTCCGCCCCCTTGTTTGGTAGCGTCTGGCGAACCTGGAGGAGTTCGCCGACGTCTCCTCTTGCTCTGGCGAGGTTGGGCTCGACCGGACAGTGCTCCGGCGAGCCTCAGGCAGGTTTCCGGCGTCTTCCGGCCGTTGATCCTCGAGGCCGGCCTCGGTTTGCGTGTATGTAATTCGGTTGGCGTGCATGTGCCTTGGCTTTTGTGCGTACGCCTCTAACGGGCTCCGGACGCGGTTCCCGTTCCTGGCCGATCAGCTGTCCTCGGCCGGCGTCTTCCCCTCTCCGGCTCCCCAAGCCTCGTGCTCCCGGCCGAGTTGTCTTTCTCGGTCAGCGTCTCCTCACCCCTCTCCGCACTCCGGTCAAGTGCGCCGTCCTTGTGTGGTGTTGCCCGGCGTTGGCCGGTTTGTTTGTGCCAGACGTCTGCGAGACATCCCCTGTTGGGCGAGAGTTGTATTCGATCGCCTGCGTGCGGTCTAGCCGAAGATTTGGACTTGTGCCCGGCGTCCTGCGTGGCGTCGTCTCCTTGCGCGAGTGTGCGCCACCTCCTGCGTGCGGTTGTTTCTTTTCCGGTGTACCGGACTTGTACGTGCGCTGCGCCGGCGTCGAGTCTCGGGTGTTGTACCTTGGTGGATGTTGGAGCTGGTTCGTGCAGCGGTCCGTGGCAGATGTGGCGGTCGATGATTCGTCGAGACGAGAATCGAGGTGGCCGTCTGGGATAGGCTGAGGAGTATGTCGAGGACGTGCTCCTGCCGGTTGCGTCCAGATCAGCGGTTCAGCTGCTTAGGCCCTGCGTGGGCGTGCTTGGGTGCGAGTCAAAGTGTTGACTCGGGTGTAATTTATTTAAAAATTTATTACCCTAATTCTGGGCGTGAATTTTGAGGATGTTAGGCCCAAATTTCCCTACTAATTTTGATCGGTCAACTGGGTCGTTGACTAGGTCAAAATCGACCCAATTTGGAAATCAATCCGATTTAGGGCTTGGGCGTGCGATGTGAGTCGGGCGACGTCAGTGGCTTGCTGCAAGCGGCGGCGTCCGCTGGCAAGCGTCGTCTGGTTCCGAACTATGGCAATTCGAGGGTGAGCTGAGGAGCTACCTCGAGTCGCCGAGGACGGCGACCACCTCAGGCGGGGGAGGATGTTAGGCCCAAATTTCCCTACTGATTTTGACCGGTCAACTGGGTATCAGAGGCCAGTTCACGTTCCAAAGTTGTATTCTGGGATATTCTGTTGTTCTGTAGGTTCTTTTCTGTAGGTTTTGTAAGGAACAGAACATTGTGTGTAAACTGAATTGAACAGAAAGCTGCGAAAACATGGTGATGACGAACGGCGAACGCATTAGCATCCTCGAAGATGCTGTGGGAGACACTGTTGGTCTGGGAGACCAGAACCTGGTGGATTTGGTGAAGGAGCTGGTAGCCTCCAACAATAACCTGACTGCATCTAATGCAGATCTTCAGATGCGCGTGGATCGCCAAGCTGCGGAGCTTGAGCAGTTCAAAATGGAGGTTATCCTCCTAAAGCGTGCTGCCACGCAGCCACAACCTCGGGCTAAGGGTGGCCAAATGACCGCTGTGCGACGGCGTGTCCATGAGCCTGCGCCCTTTTCGGGCATTCGCTCCACTAAGGAAGTTGAGAACTTCCTGTGGGACATGGAGTTGTTCTTTCAGAATGCTCAAGTCCCTGATGAGGAGCAGGCTCATACCTGTATTGCGTATCTCTCCGGAGACGCAAAGCTGTGGTGGCGGACTCAGGCCGCACCCAACTTATTTGGGTAGGATCCAGCCCGGAAGCTCTCCTAGGAAGAGCTCAAAAGTGAGATCAAAAATCAGTTCCTGCCCGGGAAGTCTTACTGTGCGGCGCGTGACGCCCTAAAGCGACTCAAGCACACCGGCGCAATTAAGGACTATGTCCAGCAGTTTGCGCAGGTTATGCTTGAGATCGATGACTTGTCGGAGAAGGCCCGACTTTACCACTTCATGGATGGACTCCAAGGGTGGGCCCGGGATGAACTGTGCCGCCAAGACTTTCAAACTCTTAAGGCGGCAATGATAGCTGCTGAAGGCCTTACAGATCGTAAGGAGTCGAGGGTCCCGCCCCCGCATCATCACACTGGCGCATCATCCTCGAGGTCGAGGATCCCCTATGCGGCCAAGGGTAAGAAGCCCTTTGTGAGGAAGAACCGCGCTGCCCCAAAAGAGTACAAGTCGGTGAAGGGCCAGCCAGCTACCTCGGGGCCATCAAAGACAGCAAGCACCAGCATGACCTGCTATATATGTGGAGGTCCACATATGATGAAGAACTACCCAAAGAGGGACCGCTTGGCTGCCTTAGTGGCAGAGGATGAGATTGTAAAGGAGCCCGAGGGACTCCTTAACCCTCTTGTACTTGCAACATCTTCATCTATCAATGAAAGGCTCACTTTGCTTTACGTTGACTGTCTTTTAAATGCGCAACATGTGAATGCTATGATCGATACGGGTGCCTCGCACTTGTTTATAGGACAAGCGACAGCGGCTAGAATCAGCCTTAAGATATCTCCTGCGCGGGACCGAGTTAGGTCGGTCGGTGAGGTAGACCCTCAAGTTATGGGGATATCTTATGACATCGACATTGCGGTAGGCAATTGGCGCGGCCGTTGCCACGCAAAGATTCTAAAGCTAGCTGATTACGAAGCTATCTTTGGACTTGAGCTTTTGAGGAAAGCCAAGATTGGTGTGATGCCACATCTATATGGGATACAGATTTATGACGAGCAAGTCCCTGGTTTCGTGTCGTGCCTTGGGAGCACGTCGACGATGAAGGAAAAGAAGAGGGATCTAAGAGGAGTCCCCTTATCACCCAATGCCTTAGCGGCAGGGTTGAGTCAAGGTGACACAACCTTAATGGTTGTTTGGACCGATGACTCTCCTTGTGAAGGAGAAGTCCCCTCGATAGTGAAGGACTTGTTGGGAGAGTATTCCGATGTAATGCCTTCGGAGCTTCCTAAACACCTTCCCCCTATGAGAGGGATCGACCACAGGATTGAGCTTGTGGCAGGATCTACTCCTCCCTCTAAGGCTTCGTATCGTATGGCTCCGGTAGAGTTAGCCGAGCTTCGTAAGCAATTGGACGAATTGCTAGAAGTAGGGTTTGTCCGGCCTACGGTTTCGCCATATGGTGCTCCTGTCCTCTTCCAAAAGAAGAAGGACGGCTCACTTAGGTTCTGTGTTGACTACAGAGCCTTGAATAAGATAACAGTGAGAGACTGTTATCCTATCCCACTTATCACCGATCTGATAGATCAACTTGGGAAAGCCAAGGTTTTCACTAAGCTAGACCTGAGGTCAGGTTATTGGCAAGTTTGTATCGCTGAGGGTGACGAAAAGAAAACCGCTTGTGTGATATGATACGGGACATTTGAGTTCTTAGTGATGCCCTTTGGACTCACAAATGCACCCGCCACGTTCTGCCATCTAATGAACCAAGTTCTCGCCCCATTCTTAGATGAGTTCGTGGTCGTATATTTAGATGATATCATCATCTATTCCTCAAGCGTTGAGGAGCACCTGGGCCATTTGAGGCAGGTGTTACAGACTTTGAGGGATCACCAACTTTATTTAAAGTTGGAGAAGTGCTCATTTGTGACAAATGAGATAACATTTCTTGGACACGTGGTGGGCCACGGACAAGTGCGTATGGATCAGGCGAAGATCCAAGCCATTGCGGAACGGCGCGCCCCCTCAAACCAAACCGAGTTGTGGAGTTTCCTCGGTGTGGTGAACTTCTATCGTAAGTTCATCACCGGCTGTTCAAGAATAGCCGCACCCCTTAGTAATCTGCTGAAGAAGAACTCGAAATGGGAGTGGCATGATCGGTGTCAGTCGGCCTTCCAGGAGTTGAAGGACCGCATCGCCTCTGAACCGATCCTGAAGTTACCCGACTTCAGTTTGCCTTTCGAGGTTCACACCGATGCTTCGGACCAAGCTATCGGTGGTATCTTATTGCAGGATGGACATCATGTAGCTTTCGAGAGTCGAAAGCTAAATGAGACTGAGCAGCGATACTCGGCCCACGAGAAGGAAATGGTGGGAGTGGTGCATTGCCTCCGGACCTGGAGAGTCTACCTTCTCGGGTGTGCCTTTGTGGTAAAAACCGACAATGTGGCGAATACTTACTTCACCACGCAAAAGAAATTGTCGGCTAAACAGCACGTTGGCAGGAATTCTTGGCTGAATTCCAGTTCCAGTGGGAACACAAACCGGGTAAAGCCAACGTTGTGTCTGACGCTCTCAGTAGTCTTAATGCCCTTGTGTGCTGCACCTTATCCAGAGTGAAAGGAGATCTTCTTGACAAGATCAAGGCAGCTTCAGCTTTTGATGGAAAGTATCAGAAGCTAGTTCAGCAGATTAAGTCGGGCACGATCCGACGTTATTATCTGGGTCTGGATGATATTGTTATGGTCAGAGGCAGTAGGCCATTAGTCCCATCGACGGGCGGACTGCGCCGGGAGCTACTGAGGGAGCTCCATGATACACCTTGGGCTGGGCATCCAGAGCAACACAGGATGTTTGCCTTGTTGGCATGATCGTGCTATTGGCCCGATATGCGCGCAGACATTGAGATGTATGTCTGCACTTGTCTTATTTGCCAGAAAGACAAGATCGATCGGAGACTAGAGGCAGGGTTGTTACAACCGCTGCCTGTTCCCGAGACATCCTAGACGAGTGTGTCCATGGACTTTATTGGTGGGTTCCCCAAAGTTGACAGGAAGAGCTCAGTGCTGGTGGTGGTTGATAGGTTCTCCAAATATGGAGTCTTTATCCCAGCCCTGAGCCCTGTACAGCAAGAGTTGCTGCAAACTTATTCTTCCAAAATATGGTGAAGCATTTTGGCATCCCAATGGATATCGTGAGCGATAGGGATGCCCGGTTTACTGGACGCTTTTGGATAACTTTGTTCAACAAGTTGGGGTCCAAGTTAAACTTCTCCACAGCCAATCATCCTCAAACGGATGGGCAAACCGAGCGAGTGAATGCTCTTGTGAAAGATTATCTCCATCACTTTGTGACCGCCAGTCAGAAGGACTAGGTGAAGTGGATGGATGTGGCACAGTATGCCTATAACTTGCAGAAGTCATCCGCCACTGGCCACAGCCCTTTCGAGCTAGTGTTAGGGAGACAGCCCCTAACGCCTGTTGACGTGGTGCAAAGGGATTCCGCGGGGAAGTGCCATGCAGCTCAACGGGAAGCTCGGGAACGAATCGACTCACTCCGAGAGGCTAGATATAGCTTGGAGTTGGCTGCACAACGGATGCAAAGGTATGCCAATCGCCAACGTCGGGACAAAGAATTCGCGGTGGGCGACTTAGTTCTTCTCCGACTCACCCCGCAGATCTGGAGGAAGATCTCGGTGAAGGAGGCCCATCGAGGTCTTATCCGTGGATACGATGGTCCATTTGAGATTCTGAGTCGAGTGGGCTCAGTAGCATACCGCTTGAAACTCCCTGAGAGAATGCAGATGCACCCTACATTCCATGTGAGCTTCTTGAGGAAGTTTCACTCGGATCCAGAGGATCCTTCTCGGTCACAATCTTATCGAGCCCCACCGACGGTTAGGACGGACTTCCACTGAAGGATCGGCAGTATTCTAGATCACCGAGTTTTGGGGCAAAGTAAAAGGAACCGACGTACGGAGTTTCTCATCCGATGGGATGGATCCCCCATAGAGGAAGCAACCTGGCACAAAGCTTTCGAACTATGGCAATTCGAGGGTGAGCTGAGGAGCTACCTCGAGTCACCGAGGACGGCGACCACCTCAGGCGGGGGAGCATGTTAGGCCCAAATTTCCCTACTGATTTTGACCGGTCAATTGGGTCGTTAACTGGGTCAAAATCGGCCCAATTTGGAAATCAATCCGATTTAGGGCTTGGGCGTGCGATGTGAGTCGGGCGACGTCAGTGGTTTGCAGCAAGCGGCGGTGTCCGCTAGCAAGCGTCGTCTGGTTCCGAACTTCTGCGGCGGCCGGCGACAGGCGGCTGGAGATCGGCGACAGGTTCGACGCGTGGAGCACACGGAGAGGGCGGAGATCCGGTGAGATCTCACACGCGTGGGGGCAAGCGGCGGTTGTTCATCTTCCGCTGCGACGTGCGATGACAAATGAGGGAAACGAGGTCGGCGGCGACCTCTGGCAGACACGGCGACGCTGCGTGGGGCTTCGACGTTGGGCGGAGCTTCCGAGTGGCGCATGCGTAGGAGACAACGCCTTCGTTCGGCAAAGCTTCGTTCACGGAGCTGATCGGCGGGCAACGCGAGGAGTTCGTGCAGAGTGCCGATGGCCGCGTGGTAAGAGGCCGTTGGCTTGGTTGACGCGTCCCGAGTACGCGTGCGAGCTGGCACCAACGGGCATGATCGAGGCGGCCGGAAACGTCGCAAAGAGGGGCTGGCGGAAAGGGGTGGTGATGCTCGACGTGGTTGCCAGTCTGGCACCACGTCTGAGTCACTTACCTACGTGGAAGCAGGTGGCGAACGCGGGTTCGCCCACCTGTTGGTCGAGCTGGCAAAGGAGAAGACAAAGCGACGCTCGTCCAAAGAGCAGAAAAACGGCGCATTTTGCTGCATCCTGACTCTAGCTTCGACTCTCGTCCCCGTGCGCTCCTCGCTGAACCTTGGTGCTTCCGGCGATCTCAGGTTCCTGCTTCCCTCATCCCTCTCGATCTGGCAATCGGCGGTGACTCTGGATCTACCTCGACGTCAGTGGGAGGTTGTGTGGCGGTTCAACGTTTGAGGTGGCTCTCGCGTTCCCTCTTCCTTCCGGCTTCGTCTTCGTCCAAGGTATCCGTGCCTTCTCTCGTTTGACCTTGAGTTTTCGGAGTCTTTCCTCTGCTTCCGTCGACGACGTGTTGCTTCGCCTCCACTCTCTTTTGCGACCTGTGTTACTCCCTTTCGGCTCCATCAAGTGGTATTGGTTTTCTGGTGCCGTTGGTTTCGTCGTTGTGGTTTTTCTGCTCCCTGTTTCCCCGTCCACCTGCGCGTGGACATGCTTTTTCCGTTTCTTCTCCCTGCCTGCCAGCAGGTCTTTGCCTCGTTGTGCTGTCTGCTTACAGCTCCGTTTTTCCCTCCCTGCGCTCCCTGTTTCGCGCTTTCCTCCGGCTATCTGCGTATAGCTCTCTTTTCACGTTGTGGTCTTCTCGCTGCCTGCGTGCGGCTTTGCTGTTGCCTTCTTTTTGTTTGCTTCTGTGTGTTCTTCGTTGGCTGAGGTGGTGCTCTTCATCACCTGCCGGTCACGTCCGAACCAGTTGCTGCGCTGACGCTTCCGCCTTCTTCGGCCTTCGTCCCTTGCGTGGGAAAATTTGGAGTTTGGAGTCCTGCGTGATACACCCGAGTCAACACTTTGACTCGCACCCAAGCATGCCCACGTAGGGGCTAAGCGGCTGAACCGCTGATCCAGGCGCGACCGGCAGGAGCACATCCTCGACGTACTCCTCAGCCTATCCCAGGCGGCCACCTCAACTCTCGTCTCGACGAGTCATCGACCGCCACGTCAGCCACGGACCGCTGCACGAACCAGCTCCAATGTCCACCAAAGTACAACACCCGAGACTCGACGCCAGCGCAGTGCACGTACGAGTGCAGTACACCAGAAAAGAAATAAATCCGCACGCAGGTGGAGGCGCACACTCGCGCAGGAGACGACGTCACGCAGAACGCCGGGCACACGCCCAAACTCCGACTAGACCGCACGCAGGCGATCGAATACAACACTCGGCCAAAACAGGATGTCTCGCAGACGTCCGACACAACAAACCGGCAAACGCTGGGGAACATCGCACAAGGCCGGCGCACTTGACCGGAGCGCGGAGAGGGGCGAGGAATCGCCGACCGAGAAAGACAACTCGGCCGGGAGCACGAGGCTCGGAGAGCCGGAGAGAAGAAGACATCGGCCGACGACAGCTGATCGGCCGGGAACGCATCCGGAACCCGTTAGAGGCGCGCGCACAGAAACCGAGGCACGTGCACGACAACCAAAGCATGTGCATGCAAAACGAGGCAGTGGACCAACAGTCGGAAGATCGTCGGAGACCACTTGAGGCTCGCCGGAGCCCGGCCGAGCCCACCCTTGCCGGAGCAACAGGCGGCGTCGGCGATCCCAAAGAAGTTCACCCGACGCCAGCAAGAGAGGAGGCGGAGCCGCCGCCCAAGCCCCAGTAGCCCGAGACGCCTGCGAGGCCACCCACGCCCGCCGGACGTCGCCAGGAGGAGGGGAAGAAAGCCCAGACTCGCCGGCCGCCCGAGATCTCGCTAGAAACGGGAGAGGAAGGGAGGCGCGGCGAAGAGCAAGAAACTAGGTCGGCGACTCTCGCCGATCGAAAACCTACCCGCCGGACGAAGCCGGAGCGGGAGGAGCAAAGGGACATACCTTTGGCGGGCGAATGCCGCCGGATCCACCACCGGCGATGCCGAAGATAGAGGAGGAGGAAGGAATCGGGGACGCCACCCCGATGCTCCGCCGCTTCCCGTACCGCCACACCCCACACCACCGGGAAGCCGTCGCCGTCCGCCGCCGCTATCGGAAGCCTCGCTCGACGGAGAGGAGAGAGATCAGGGGAGAGAGAAGGTGAACCGCGGTGCCGCCGCACGCGTTCGAACGAACGCGATCGTCCACAGTAACAAGGGCATTGTAGCCCTAAGTCACTTATTCCAAACGGGTCCCAACCCGCTAAGCTGCTCGACCCGCTAGCCCGCAAAACCGCTTCCTCAAGCTGGGTTGGGCTGGTCGTTGGTTGGGCCTGGGCCTGGGCTTGGGCCCAACGCCTGGGCCTAACATTCTCCCCCACCTGAGGTGGTCGCCGTCCTCGGCGACTCGAGGTAGCTCCTCAGCTAAACCTCGTACACTAGAACTCTAAAACCTCTCACTAGAGTACTTCGTCATCAGGTATAACTCTCCCAATGAATGAGAAACACCCACTGTTTACTCATCCAACCCTGACCTAAGAGTCAATAACCTCGAATCTCGACAATTCTTATATCGAACCTCATCCGAACCATCGGAGGAGTATAATTCGAAAGCCTTGTGCCAGGTTGCTTTCCTCATTGGGGGTTCATCCCATCGGATGTGAAACTCCGTATGTCGATCAGCTTACTTCACCCCAACACCCAGTGATATAAAATATCACATATCCCTCGGTCGAACTCTGTTCGAACCATCGGTGTGGCTTGGTAAGACAATGACCAAAGAGATTTGTCCGGATCCTTATGAAACTTCCTCAAGTTCACATGGAATGTAGGGTACATCTACATTCTCTTTTGGAGTTTCAAATGGTATGCTACTGAGTCCACTTGACTCAATATCTCACTCGGACCGTCGTATCTTCGGATAAGACCTCGGTGAGCCTCCCTCACCGGGATCTTCCTACAGATATGTGAGGTAAGTCAGAGAAGAACTAAGTCGCCCTCGAAGAATTCTTCATTCTAACAACGACGGTATGCATACCTTTGCATCCATTGTATAGCCAACTCCAAGCTATCTCTAGCCTCTCGGAGTGAATCGATTCGTTCTCGAGCTTTCCGTTGAGTCTTAGGGCACTTCCTCTATGAATCCCTTTGCACCATATCAACGAGGTTTAGGGGCTGACTCCCTAACACTATCTCGTAGCTCAAATGCGGTGGGACCTGTGGATGATAACCTTTGCAAGGTGTAGGCATTCCATGCCAAATCGATCCACTTCTCCCAGTCACTCTAACTGGCGATCACATAGTGACGGGGGAATTCTTCCATAAGAGCATTCACCCGCTCAGATTGCCCATCCGCCTGTGGATGATTGGCTATGGAGAAACTTTTCTTGGATAAATATTTATTGAACAACACGGTTCAAAAGTGTCCAGCCAAAATGGGCATCCATATCGCTCACGATATCCACTTGGATGCCAAAATGTTTCCCCACATTTTAGAAGAATAGAGCTACAGCAACCCTTGCTGTACACTGCTTAAGTGCTGGAACAAAGAATCCACTCATGGAAACTCATACCACGACTACCGGCACTGAGTTTATCCCGTCAACTTTAGGACCCCACCAAAAAAGTCCTTGGACACCCTTGTCCAGGACGTCTCGGGAACAGGCAGTGGTTGTAACAACCCTGCCCCTAGTCTCCAATCGATCTTACCTTCCTGAAAATTTTGGTAAGTGCGGACCTACATCCCCATGTTTGCGCACGTATTGGGCTAATAGCACAATGGTGCTGACAGGACAATTTTCCCCTTTGTCCTGGATGCCTCGCCCAAAGCCTGTCATGGAGCTCCCTCAGTAGCTCCCGGCGCAGTCCGCCCATCGATGAGACTAATGGCCTATCGCCTCTGGCCATGACAATGTCAATTGGACCCAAATAGTAGTGTCGGATCATGTCCGATATAATCTGCTGAACTTAGCTTTTGATCCTCCCTATCAAAAGCTGAGACTGCCTTTATTCTGCTTAGCAGATCCCCGTCCACTCGGGAGAGGGTACAGCACACGAGGGCATTTAGTCTACTGAGCTCATAAGGAAACACGTTGTCTTTACCCGATTTATATTCCCTCTGGAACTGGAATTCACCCAATAATTCCGGCCAACGTGTTTATTTAATTATTTAGCCGACAACTTCTTTTATGTGGTGTTATGTTGTCGGACTTCATAACCTCGAGAAGGTTCTCCGCGTCCGGAGATAGTGGACTCCCACCACCTTTTCCTTCTCGTGGCCAAATATCGTCGCTCAGTCCTGTTAGCTTTCAACTCTCAAAAGCTAAAGGTTGCCCACATTATAACTTATACCACTGATAGCTTGGTCCAAAGCATCAGTGTGAAACTCGAAAGGCATACTGAAGTTGGGCAACTTCAGGATTGGTATCAGAGGCAAGTTCTGCACGTTCCAACTTGTACACCGGCATTGTACGCGTTGGCAGCAGTGATCAATACCATGATCACACGCGTCCACAGCATGGGGATGCTGGTGGAGCCTGTCGGATATAGGGGAGCTTCGCTCCAAAGATATTGACAGGGTTGGCTATGTCCAACTAGAGCCTCACGGCTTAATTTTCTTGTCTCCCTAGTGGAGGCATATCTTATGGGGGTCGTGTTGCTAAAGCATGTGTGGATAGTATATTTAAATCCATATGGAAGTTAAAATTATTAGTTAATTTTAATATGTATTAAAATTTAATAAAAATAATTGCTCGTCCTAAATATCATATAGATTCACTTCACTTTGATAATTAGTCTTAATTTATTTAAAATATTAGACTTATAGTGTGCCCTAATGTTATATTTTTTTCTTTTTGAAGTTCACTTTCAAGCTAATTTTACTCTCTCCTTATGAGGTATATCTCTCTTTTATTATGGGGTTAGGATGTAGGGTGGTCAACTCTTTTATTATGAAATACATATGAGATATTATAAAAATATTTTCTATAGGTCACATGGATCTATAAATCATTACTTTTAAAAAATATGGATAGCCTCCGTTCCAAGCTAATAATGCTTTTAGTGTATAAGAAGTTTATTCGAAAAAGAGGATGTAGGGTGGTCAACTCTTTTATTATGAAATACATATGAGATATTATAAAAATATTTTCTATAGGTCACATGGATCTATAAATCATTATTTTTAAAAAATATGGATAGCCTCCGTTCCAAGCTAATAATGCTTTTAGTGTATAAGAAGTTTATTCGAAAAAGAGAAAATTGATAGCAAATGATTAATTATCGTATTGCAAATAAAAAAATAAAAAAATTGTAATTAGACTTAGCAATACAATTATGAGGTTTTGTTATGTTATGTGAAATTTTTTTGATTAGATAACTCACCTATGAGAAGGTTAGATTGAATTTATTAGTTTTAAATGGTAAATACAGTTGGATTATTTTTCAAATCAAATATTCATTGTGATATTTGCAATTCTTAACATTCATATTCATTCTCATTTAGAAAATGGATGAAATTCACTTGTGTAATTTAGTTTTTGGAAAATGTTATATCTAAGATGCATATGAGAAGTCAATGGCTATAATGTAATTAAAATACATTCAATAGTAGAAGGTGTCAAATACTTTAATAAGTAAAAATTTTATTTGTAATTCACTTGTGTAATTTAGTTTTTGGAAAATGTTATATCTAAGATGCATATGAGAAGTCAATGGCTATAATGTAATTAAAATACATTCAATAGTAGAAGGTGTCAAATACTTTAATAAGTAAAAATTTTATTTGTTGATAACAAGATTTAAGACTGAGTCACACCTTCATCAATTTTTCATCTATAAAAAAAAATTAATTTGAAATGGTTAATAAAATTGAGTAAAAAAAAAATGACTATGCTTATAGTTAGTAGAAAAAACAAAAACGGTATAATATATCATCATAACAAACGTTGTTCTGTTTTACGATGACACCAAAATAATAAGTTGAAAATATGGACATCTGCATACATGATTGATGATGTTGTTTATATCACATGAGAATTGTTTTTGACATAGGCAAGTAATGAAAGCAGAATTTCATCCTAAGATCTTATTATCAATAACAAAGGTCCTTATCAATTAAATTAATTAACACCTTCTTATATAAAATCATTGACGGTCATGATCTTACTATTGCAAGCCTTCGTACCGCCTACAGTTCTTCTGCCCACAGTGCAATCGCCACTAGCTCACTATCATACTGATGCGTTTATAGAGATGGAGATAGGAACAAAATGGAGAGAGTGGAAATAGTGAACCGATAATGTGTTGCAACAAAAATACATAAAATATCCCAAACAACGGGTCCAACCCCTACTCGTTCCCTATCCACCCCCCAGGCGATTCCGTGGCCTCAAATTCTCCCCCACCACAATCAATGCCACAATTCTCAACATGATATTTTTATTATTATTCTCAACCACAACATTGACTCCCACGATTTGAAAACTTTTAATACCCACAATTGCCGGTTGAAGCCACCAAATGTTCCACTTTAGTCACTCAACCTAAAAGGGCCCCAACACTAATTGTTGTTTGTTGAACGGAGAAGAAAACAATTCAACGATCTGGAGTCTGGAGATTGGAGACCACTTCATTTCCAGTCACTAGTCACCCATTTATTTATTTATTTTACTCACAATCAGTAGCGAACATTCTTTTCATTTGAGACCATTTGAGGCGCAACCGGTCATATCGAACGGGCCATCCTCCCCAACTCCCCGCTTTGCTTCCTCCGCCTCACTGCTTCACTTCGTAACAGTCCGTTACCAGTCACTTGGCTGCTTTGAGTATCGCCATATGGCCGATCGCGAAAAACCAGAACCGTCCGATTTCGGAATTTAAATAACTCTCTCTCTCTCTTTTATGCACGCTTTCCGACGCCACTGAATCCCCCCTCCATTGCTCTCCGCGGTCGACCTGGTTGCGGTACGGTGTCCCGCGGAACAGTTACTCCGCTCCTCCATAGTCCATCACATGTCTCGGCCCTCCACCGACGGGGGGATCGGCGACCGCGCCAGCTCCTCGCCGTCGAATGGCCTGCTTTCTTGCGAGGAATGTTTCCAGAAAGGCGTTTGCGAGAACGGACATCGCCGCCGGAAGCCCGATCTGCCCGATGTGGCGCCGCGGCCGGCCCCTTCTCGTCCTCCGCTCTCGGGTGACACCTTTGGTGTCTGCTGGCTCTCGGACAACAACCGGAGGGGGATTCGGCGGTGCGTTGAGGCCTCCACTAAAGGTTTCGCCATAGGCGCCGGCCTGAAAGGGGGCCTCGCGCTCTTCTCTGTTCTCGTGCGTTTGCGGAGCCGCAGATCGCTGAAGTCGTCCGCGAGGTTTGGCCGATTCGTTCTTCGCCGTGTTTTAGCCCCTGGATGCTGAAGCTGATCCCTGAGTTTTCTTCTTGTTGTTGATCTTTTTTGCGCTTTGGTTTTCAGGAAGGCGGGAGCTTTCACGAACGAGGAGGCGGTGGTTATGGCGTTGAAGGAAACGCTGAGATATGGGTTTTTTCTTGGGACTTTTGCAGGGACATATGTTTCGTTGGACGAGATTATTGCTGCATTTGGTGGGCGCAAGAGGTAGGGTTGGTTTGTTGGAAAGTGGTTATCGTTTCCTCTTTGAATGATTGAATCTAAAAAAAAGTACTTTAAATGAATTTTTTTGGTATTACTTTCTTGTTCTATGATATGTTGGCGCATCGTCCTCTGCATATCTTGGCTACTTGTACTGTTTATAGGTTGCTTATTTATGTGTCAGCGTGATCTTATTTCCTTTCTACCTGTTTTCATGAATAAACGTTGATAATGATTGCTCCATGTTTTTCTGATCGTTCATTGTTGAGAGCTATGCTTGGAAAAAAAAATTACACCATTCCAGTTAGTTGTAATATGCCATATTCATCTTCATATATGTCTCTTAGATTGCTAGTGAATTTCTGAAAGCGTCTACCTTCCTCCATAATCCACACAAAACTCGGATCTCTAGACCGATATTTTATCTGGCAGTGGTTTTGGAATATATATATTTTTCCTTTGATCACTAAATAGTGGATACTAGGCATTAGGTAAACTTGTTTTGGTTTAAAATCTCTGTGGGTGTTTTTTTTCACTTGTTTCCATAATGATTGTTGAGTGATAGTGAATTTAGGTGTGATGTCTCACATGGCTAGTGGCTTTAACACTTTAGTCCCATGTGGAAAATTAGAGAATATCTGAATGGTATATGGAAATTAGTGAGTCTACTGCTATTAACTAGGTTTAGCCATCTCGGACCAAGTAACTATTAGGTTTTCAAGTTAATGGAACAGTTCACCTATTGAGTCAGATCATAACTGTGTGGTATCATAGCAAACAAGGCATGACAAAAATTACAGTGACAAAAGTGGAACTAAGTGCTATATGAAATAAAGCACCATACTGGAAATAGTGAGGTCACATCTTAAATCCATCAAAGATACTATTATAAGTGAAATGAAGCATCTCTTTTGCCTCCGCCAATCTTCTATTCTAGGCTTACTTTGCCTTGTTCTTTCTGTTTTGCAATTATGTTTCTACCTTCTAGCAGGATGAGCTGTGACCTGTTCTATATCTTACATTCTAGTTTTTACCATACAATCATTTCCTTCTTGAGCATTCATTTAGATCCACTGTCATATTACATTCTACCTTTTACCTTACAACCATCCATATGTCCACTGTTATATTTGTTTTTCTTCTACTAACCTAGATTCCTTATATTATTTCCTGCTTAATATCTAGCATTGTTTCTTGTCTTCCTTGAATGCATTATACTTTTAACCGTCATTTGTATTTTTATTGTCAAGCACACTGGTTTGATTTTTCTTTTGTTTTCAGTATGGATGTGAACGGGTAAAAGAGTATGTTTCTAAATTGATTTCTTTCATTTTTAATCTTCAAACTGAATTCATCTTCAATTGCCAATTCTATGAACTTTTTACCTTTGAGTTAAAGAAGCATGACCTAAAAGTAAACAAATTGAGGAACTATTTCCTGTGGAAGTATTCCACAAGATTGTGCAAATTAACCACAATTTGATTTTTATATAATCACTTCTAAAACTATATAATATAAGGGTGATCTTTGTAGCCTATCAATGAGTTTATTTTCTGAATCCTAACACTAACTGAAATTTCTTTTCTTTTCTTTCTGTTGCAGAACTGCTGGTTGGAGGTCCCTACTAGCTGGATTGGTTGCTGGGCCATCAATGCTCTTGACAGGACCAAATACACAGCACACTAGTTTGGCTATATACATTCTAATGCGTGCTGCAGTGCTGGCATCACGTTGTGGAATAAAAAGCCAACGTTTTGGTGGTGTATGTAGACCATTGACTTGGTCTCACGGTGACATATTTCTCATGTGTCTTGCGTCATCGCAGATCCTGTATGTTTAATCATTGTACTTCTTTTTATTTTCATTTATCTGCTAGTATTGTAGATCAAGATTAGCATGCAGTTCTTCCTATATCTAAACTTATGGTGTTTGTAATGTAAATCTAGAGTGTATGTGATGCATGAAGACAAACATTGTGAAAATAGGGGGAAGAGTAGAAACTAGAGAGAAAAGATACCAAGAAAGATAATTTAATAATTCATACGCAAAGCTGCTATTCAATTGACTAAAGCCACATATATAGACACTTCTATACATACCCTTGGACAAATATAGGCCACAAAATAGAAAACCTACCACTAACATATGATCTAATAGTCACTAACCCACAAACACAAGATTTCCATAATAAATAATTAATATCTCTATAATAATATAGTTATATAACTTACACACTTCATTCTCATGTGAAAAAAACTCAAATCTAAGAAGTCAAACAAACCAATAAATTTAATGCCGATGAACCCTGCACACCATGGTTTTCAACTATTTATATATTTTTCTTCTCTTTTCCCTTTTATGATTCTTTTGTATATTATGTGTTCCTTTTTTATTTTGTGCATTTAAATTTGTTGCTTATTTTCCATTCAAGTTTCCTTTTTTTTTTCCTTTACTACAACTCATGTCCTCATGAGACTAATTATGCTTTTTCCCAGTCTTCATGCGCTTATTCACACAACCCAAGTCATGGGTTGATCAAACTTGTGATTGCTCAATAACACTAAGCATATGCTGTTGTCTGATGACTGCCGACTAAAGAGTAGCTGTGTGACTTAGGTTGGCCATTGATGGAAATGTAGTTATTGGAGTTTATAGTTATAACAATGTTATTAAGTGTTATGTATTTGGATCCTTATTGGATAGTTGTCTTATCATGTTTATATCTATTAAGGTTTATATATCTATATTTGTAACTTTTATCGGTATTGGTCAAGGTTTATAAAAGTTAAAACTGATTGTACCGACTCGACCATGGACTAGTACCATATATATATATATATAATATAAAATTTAAAACTGACTGGTACTGTTGGTACCAGGTTTTGACCAGTATGTACCGGTCTAGTATCAAAACCCTTGGTCTTCATGATCTTCATGAATGAACCCATTTTTCTTCTCAAGTGTAGTTGATAATGAAAAGAATTCCATAGTGCTCTAGCAACAATCACAAACTTGGATGCATGGTCAAGCTTTTGTTTTGAAGTTGGCATGGAGCACTGATGTCATTTTCAGGGACACATGTTTGTGTTGTTAAAGAAGGCATAGTCAATGGGAAAGTCATTGTTGTCACAGGGGTTGAGGTAGGGGGTAGTGTTGATGGTTAAGGAGGCATTAGTGCAGGAAGTAGATGAACTAAACCATCGAATCTAAGCATATTGTTTGACAAAAGGCGAATGTGCAACAACATATTTTGGAGTCATTTCTTGTGGATGCTAGTGCGAAGTTCTTACTTAGAGATATTTTGTGAGATTAGGGGTGGTGTTTGAGAGGCAGTGTTGTGCAAAGGTTGTCAGTTGTTGGTTGAACACAAGTTGGATCAAGTTGGCTAATAACAATGATTGTGGCGTGTATAGGGGAAGAGGATTTGAGTAGTTTGGATCATATACCAAATGATGCAGGGTAACAAATATTCTTAGAAAGGGGAGAAAAGAAGCATGAGGAAGAGTAGAAGCTATAGAGAAGAGATACCAAGGAGGATAATTTAATAATTTACGATCAAAGCTACCATTATAATAAGTCAAAGCCATATGTATTGGCTTTTAGACATAATCCTAGATAAATATGAGCCACAAATTACAAACTTACTGCTAACCATAGTTTAAGGAACCAGTCTGATCGGCTGGTCTGTTGGCGGTCGGATTGGTATGTACTGGTCGAACTGAGCGGAGCAACTCCTGCTGCCTGTGTTCTTTCGCCCCCATTGGTGGAAGCTTCGGCGGAAGTTCGAAGCTTCCTTCGGTTCTGCCGTGTCGCCCCGGCTTGTGCTCTGGTGCCGGTCCTTCGCCGGACTGGTACAAATCGGAGAAATCGGCCGGTTCCTCAATCACTGTCTCTAACACATGATATAATAACCAATAACCTAATAGAAAAAGAGTTAATTATAGTGATACAATTTTAGTTTTATTATGTTATTAGTTATTGAGAATGTAAATACTGTGGATCTTATTAAGTCTTGTGTTAGTGAGTATCATATCGTCAATTAGAGATAAGGTTGTTTGTGTGTCTTGTAAAAGCCTATTTAAAGGCTCAAGTCATTGTAATAAGTTAGCTAATGCCTTGATTTCCCTCCCCCTTTCTCCTGAAGGCAGGGTTTTATCACTCTCCCTCCTTCCTATCTCTTCTCCTCTACTTTCTCTCCTTTTAACTCCTTTTCTCTCTTCTACCCTCTCTCTCATCCATCTCTATCTCCTCCCTTCCCTTCCTCTTCTCAGAGCCTTGATCTTGCATTACTTAAATTTTTTTTTTAATGAAAACCTTCTCATCTTGTAGCCTTCTATAAGCCATGCCACCTTTAGTTCTTCTCCATTTCCCTCTAACTCCTCTTTGGACAATCAGTTGTTGATACACACCTATAAACCTCTCTGCACATTACACACCACTTGCCATCTCACCTTTGCTATTACATCTTCAACTAAGACACCCCTACATTACCTCCTTATGCCTTGTTGCAGACGATGCACACCATTAGTGGACCTCCTAACCAATCCACATCCCATCTACTGATAAAGGAAGATGCACGACTAGTGACACTAAAACAATCAAGTCTGAGGCATTAGTAGTCAATTACCTTCCACTTTTGTAGTACGTCCTCATTGAATCACTATTGGACACCACTCATCACTTGCACTATTGAACTATGATGATTGTTGACCCATTATATGTTGCCGACAAGGTCCTTACCTCCATACTACTTTGCAACACAACCCATATAGAGAACCGCTCTCAAGCTTTGCTGTTTGTTGATGATTGTCTGCTACATCTTACCTTCGTCACCAAACTCGACACTTTATATTGTTCAGTCGGTTAGTAACAAGTGGATACATGCAAATCGAGTGAGGTCATTATTGTCTCACAATGCTGCAATGAGGGGTCATTAATGAAGCTACTAAGCTAGTTATCTTTTGCTGCTCACTAGACCAAAGTTGTCGATGCCTCTCATTAGCAATTGTCTCATGCCATCCTTTGGATGAGCCAGATCCCATTACCTAGATTGTGGGTGTAGGAGATAAAAGAGAAAGAAAATGTGGCTCCTATGTGACCACATGACAAATAGAGAAGCAAAAAAAAATAATGAGAAAAGAGTAAGAAAGTAATCAAAGTTGGGGGAAATTCTAAGTAAATCAAAATAATTTCACAAAATTTAGAAAAAAATGAATTTAACAAAAATTAATGGCGTGATATTTTCTTTCAGAGGGCATTAACCTTCATTGTTTGGATTCAACTTGCTAAATTGAAGTTTTTTTTTCTTCAAATGGAGAACAATGATATGATGCTAATTTTTATTATATTATTAATAAATAAGACTGTAAATTGTTATGGATGTCAGTAAGTATTGTATTAGTGGGTTATTGGATATTAGATCATGGATTGGTAGTATGGTTAGTATTTGAGGTTATAATGTCTTGTAAAAGCCTCTTTAAAAGCTTAGTTGATTGTACTATTATATTAGCTTGTGTTGAACTAATTGGATTATTCCTTAGTTTCTCTCTGCCTCTTCTCCTATCTTTCTCCCTCTTTCCCTGGAATGTAGGGTTTCTTTGACCTCTCCCTCCTTCCCTTTGTTTTCTTCTTATCTACTTCTATGCTTTCCTCTTTCCCCTCTCTTTGGTCTGCTATCTCTCCCTTCTCATGTCTTCCTCCCTTGCACTGCTCTTGCCAAAGCCATTGGCCCTGCATGTATAGTCATATTAAATAATTAATATCCTTACTAACTACTAGCAATATAATTAAATAACCCATGCCACATTATTGTGATTAACTAGTTGATGTGATGTGGAAACATGACCAAGATATGTGTGATTCAAATTCACTGTGATTATTATTGTTCTGGATTGCCATTTGCATGATCCAGAACCAAAGCAAAAACAATTATTGCGCATACAATAGCTCTTTGTTGATCCAAGAAAAGAAAACAGGACAAGTTATTCAGAACGTTCTTTTAGCATAAAATGCTAGTTCCAGTTAGTGGTGATCTTCTAATGGGTTTTGGTTCTTTATCTGTTTGAATAGTCATGCTTGTGTCCAACATTTTTAATAACCGCTCATACAAGTAATGCAATCCCATTAAGTTTGTTAAAATCAATTGTGAAATGCCCTAATTTGAATTGAAATTCAATCTTTACTTGTGCATGCTTCCTTATCTGTTACTCCAAGATTATTGATCTCTTTTTTCTCTATCCTACTAAAAGATTTATTTATCTACTAGAGAAATTCTTTTCTTGTATGCCTATGAAGTATGATTCCTGGAGACTGGAAAGCTCTATAATTCAGCTTGGTTTTTTTGGCAGGTCCGCTTACATTCTGAAGCAAGATAGCTTGCCATCATCATACAAGGCATTTCTTAATAAGCATGGTGGAAAGGATCGTACCATTCTGCAGGGTATCAGTGAAATTGCATCCAATATTCCCTTCTCCAATTTGGAAGGGGTTGAAAAGTATTATAAATCTACTGGCGTGGATGTAAAACTAGATCCTAAAATGAAAATTCCATGCTCGGTATGTAATCTGTTTATTTTTTTTCTTTCCAAGCAAAAATTCCATGCTCAATGCATAACATGTTTTCTTTCTAGTTAATTATCAAATCAGCTACTTCTATAAAATCTTATGGTTGCTAACTCACTTTTGCATATGATCCTGTTCCTTGATATATGCATATCTTTCTTTTGTTTAACTTAATGGGATACATATGGAAAACATTTGAGCATTCACTAGCAGTACTTTCAACTAGGAAAACTTATAATTTAGTTTTTGATTTTTTATTGAAGCAACCTTCTGGTACCTAAAATGTTATTAACTTATCATTAGTCACTATGATACACATTTCCAAAATTATGTAACTTCACACCAGTCTTTTTAGTATTGAATCAGATGTTAAACTGTAACTTTGTCGCATAGAGGCCTCAAAATCCAGAGTCTGCTCTTGTGATGAAGTCTGTATATTCAGATTATGTAAAATTATCGATATAGTGCACTGGTAGACTCCATATGTATTTTTTTTGTTGTTCATTATAGTTGACCTTATTTTGGTGGGAGATTCTGGGATCCAATTGTTGGAGGAAGTCCAAACTTTGTCTCCTCGTGTATTTTACTCTTACTGTCAATGCCAATTATGCGGCTCTAATAGATCTTATACACCTCATGTGCAGATCGTGCATGGCAATCAATCTTGTTATGGGCATTTCATAACTTTCCTTTTCCAAGGATATATGAGAGCAGTTCCAGTTTATCTTCCAGTTTACTTGGTTCCTGCTCTGATAGTCCACCGTCAGGATCTTTTGAAAAGGTAGTGAGAAGGAAGGTTGAACTATGTGATTTTACGTTTATGTTTGATGGTCACTAACTCCAAGAGATGAGTTTCCTTAAGTTCATGAAATATAATCCTATATTTACATATCATCAAACCGTTGATTGTTTATTTCACTATCAGCCAAGTAAAAGGGAAGGATCGGAAACATGCTCATAAAGTTGAAGCTTTCTTATTGTCTTATATTCAATGTTGTCTGTTCATTACATATTTATAATTATGTACGCCACATTGGAGGCGCAAGAAACATGTTCAGATAATTAGAGGATTCCATGAATCATCTTTATTTTTCTTTAGAGTTCCATGAGGCTAATGTGCAACCATTACAAATCTTTTGCGCAACATGTATGACCATTAAACATTTTCAATCCCTTTTTCTCCAAAGAAACAATTCATGGATAAACTATGCATGCTTTTGGTCCTTTCTTCAAATAGACTCAGATTCGATTTGTTTCTGCATCTAGACGTGAAAACCCAAAATATTCTAGCTAACAGGTTAATAATTGGTGTAAATTTTTGTGTGTCTGAACAATCTCATTACGAACCTTTTCAGCTCAGTTCCCATTGTTCGTTAATAAACAGCATTCCATGATCCATATCATGTTCATTCTGCACCTTAAATTTTAGGGATATTGTGATTCCTCATTCACGTTGTCCAAAAATGAAAGATGACCATGTGCTGTCTACTCTGAATATATTGTGATATTTACTTATCATTTAGTGCAACTACTACTAAGAAGCAAATATCTAGCACTTACTAAGATATTTTTATTTAAAAGTGATCGAATTCAGACTAAAAATAGAACCATTTTTGCCTTTTAAGTTTCTAACATTGTGCAACTCATTTTTCACCTTTTTCTTTAGTACTTGTCCTCTTTGATGCATTTTTAGACATGCCCAAACTGTAACCTTTTATAATGGTTGTCGTACTTTTTCTTCTGCTATGCAGGCCTTACACAATTCTTGGGAAGAGTCTTTTGGGGACTGCAAGATCTAGCTTGTTCCTTGCTGTATATTGTGCATCGGCCTGGTTAGATTTTGCTCTCTGCTATGTAGGCTAGCCATGCACCTTTTATGAGATTCATTTTCAAAGCTAATTTGTAATTTTCTGTTGTTTTATTCTAAGCGTTGGCTTCTTTATTTATCTACTTGATGACTATGGTTCCTTAATAAAGCTTACATTCACAAGTTATCTACTTGATGACTATGGTTCCTTAATAAAGATTACCTTCACAAGTCATGTAATCTAGTTTTGAGAGAGAATTTTCTCCGTCTCTACCTTATATTAAATGAATCAACATTGGATTAATCACACATTGTTTGTCTAAATTACAATTTGAACAGTGACATGTATCGCATACTTCTTGCCACCATAATGTTGTCTTGTTCATCCAATTTTTCCTGTCACATTCATATGGAAGTGGGATTAGCATTTTAGTTTCACGTGGAAAGATTCACAAGCACGTGAATGTAAAATAAGGCTTATGAGCCCTACTATCATTAGACAATTCACTCTTTGAGTGGGTCATAATTCTATTAGGGCAGACTTGATCCTAGGCATGGCAAAAAATGTGGACCAAAGTTTCACATTGGGAGCGACCTCTAAGATTCCTCCATCTAGGCAGTTGACAATGGTTGGGCTATATTGGACTGGGTCTCATATGTTGTCCACTAGGATTGATTCTAGACTATTAATTAAACTGATTCTTGTTGAGGTCATCAAGAAATGAAGGGAGTAACGTACCATATTTGCAGTGGAATGAGCACTTTAGTCCAGTTTAAGTATGACTCATACGCATATAAATATGCACAAATATACTCTTTCTTTCTATCCAACTTAGTATTAGTAAATTTCTTTCAAACCCTAGTGCCTCTCTTCTCTCCTCTTCATCCAAATCCTTGACATCACCTTCTCTCTATCTTCTTTTCTTTCTGTAGTCATTATTGTGCTCTTGCATGTTGAAAACCTCCTGCAACACCTTTTGGATCCCTACAACACCTCCCTACTGAAGTTTTATAGCAACGTACCTATTTCCTTCACAGTGCATATAGCAATTGACTACATAGGCATGAGTATCTGTCAGTTGCCTGCAATGGTGGGCCACAAACTTCTGCAACCCCTTGTAGAAGTCCTTCGCTTCTATAGCCACTGCAAACACATAGAACTTTGTTGTGAACACAAAGCACCAATGACTCTCTTCTAGTCACTCTCTTGAGACTGCCTCTCATATCCTAAGGCTAAGATGTAAGTCTCCCTCTGAATCTTAGGTTTTGTGTTATCTCTCTCACAATCAGGATAGACCCTCTTAACTCTGCATAATTTGAAGCACTTCAGCCCTCAAGATATCACCATAAAAGTAAATTTTATCAACTACATCATTTGGGCTAGAGCACTTTCTATGATCACATGACAAACTCTTAACATCTTGATTCTTCTCCACCAGATGCGTCATTTCTAAATTTTCTACTTGGTAAACATTCGACGGTGTCATCCTCATATAGCTCATTAACTACATATAAGCATAACATTCTAAGTACTATCATGTTTCTTAAAGAGATTTAGGACATTGTGAAAGATACACTCACCGTTCATAATGTTGTTGCCGTTTACACTATATAAAGAATGTTCAATGTGAAGCAAGTCAGTCATCCTCTTAGTGCTCCAAGCTAGAGGACATTTATGAGTGATCTAGTGAGTGCTAAGGCTATAGACACTTTGATTTGTGCTTACTTTTGAATGACTTGAGAGAGTCATGAGCCCTAATATCTTAAGGCATCCAAAATGACATGGATGTTAAGGTATAATTTATAATATTTACTATGGTTGAACGTTAAACTTTTAGTCTTACGTAACTTGTGAATGCTGGTACGTGTATAGAAGGGACTTTCCAGATTTTGTATGTGAACTGTGAAAAAACAATTTGAAAACAGAGCCGCAACTCTGCGATTTGGAGAATGAGCCTCCAACTGCAATTTTTCTCCACAATTTGAAATCTTGTCTCTAGGTTTTCTCCTACAAATGTGGTATCAGAGTTTGGTTACAAGGTTCATCTCGTTGCCATTTTTCGAAAGATTTTCTTCATCCTGTTGAAGAAGTTTGCTGCCGTGAAAGCTCTCAAGCTTCTTCATCCCCCTTTGAATCCTCATCAGCAGCAGGTTTTTCGGTTGAAATTCCTCTAGAGCTTTGAGACCATCCTTGGTGTGGAGATATGAGAAGTTGGATTTGGTCATCGCGCCTCTCTTCACCCACAAGATCAGATTTCTTTTTGTCGAGTGTGAGGACAGCTGTTGGAGAAGGATGAAAGATGAGGAGAGGAGGAAGTTTATTCCACGGAGCTATCTCCCCTAACATCGCCATTACCCAAGCAAAACCATCTCCTTTTGTGTGAGTCGTAGAGCCTGAATGAAGTCCTCTCATTTGATCCAAGAGCCTCAAGCTACGTCCTCATATTGGCTTCATACATTGGTCCCTTTGGGCTATGAAGGATCAGCTACATCCAGTTCAGCTGTTGAACAGAGGTCAGATTTGGGGTGACCTTATTGCAGTTGGTACAATATGGCTTTCATCTCAAAATACATTCTTTGCATATTCCTCTAGCCAGATTACTATATTTGACGAAGAACATTATGATATATAGAAGTCTCAAAAGGAAATGATATTTATCTCACAAGATTTATTGGATATTTATCTCACATTTGTGGAGAAATTTTGATAATATGAGAATGAGCGATAGTCGACTGTGTCAAGGATTTCTCTTCAAAAGTTGTTGAGATTGTTAATTAAATAAGAAGCTTGGGTGATGTTATTCTATAAAAGAAGATTATAGAAAAGATTCTTAGAAGTCTACCTCAAAAGTTTGGGCACATTATTGTAGCAATTAAGGAAACAAAGGATCTTTTAAAGCTTTCAATATATGAGTTAATTGGGTCTGTTGAAGTACATGAACAAAGGGTGAACAAATATTTTGATCAAGTAATAGAGCAAGCTTTTCAAGCAAAGATAAACTTTTAAGGAAAGAAGGTGACAAGATTAGATTATGGACAAAGAGGAGTGTTTTTTTTGTCAAGGGAGGGGAACTTGTGGAATAGGTCATGGAAGTCTTAATCCGGGTCAGGATAGAGGTGAAGGAAGAAAAGATTTTCTGTATCAACACAACTTTGGTAATCCTAGCCTACAATTACAATTTATAAGAAATACAATCATCATACAAAGAATTGTACTTTATCATTCATGTGTTTGTTGGTATAAAAACAAAAAAAGAGAGAAATGATAAAAACAAGCAACTCATTTCTAAAAAAATCAGACTAACTATTCGTATGTGTTGATAGTGATGAAGCTTTGTATTCAAGAAAAAATCCTTAACCAAAGTGATTGGATTTTGGGAGTAGCAATCATATCATTGACAATAAAAATATTTTTTCACAATTAGATGATAGTTTTTTTTCACAAGTTGAACTTTAGAGATAGCAAGAAATTGAAGATAAAGTGGGAAGGTGTGATACTTGTGCATACTACAAGTGCATACTCCATAAGGTAAGAAAACTACATTCATAATGTGGATTACTCTCCACATATTGAGTGAATGTGCATTACTCTCCAAATATTACTCAAAACCTTCTTACTATTCGTCAAATGATGCAAAGAGGTTACCTGTTAGTATTTGATAATGATCAATGTGAAGTATTTGATAAAAAGACAGTATATAATTGTTCGGAAAATGAGTTTGAACATTTTTTCAATCAATCTAGAGACATTGTAGAACTTTGTTTTAAGAAGTGAGGTTGTTAATGAATCGCTGCATTGGCATTTATGTTATGGGCATTTGAACTACAAGGGATTATAATTTCGATAACAAAAGTGGATGGTGGTTGGATTGCCATAGATACAGTACTGTGATAAACCTTATAAAGGCTGCATGACAAATTGCATCGATATTTATTTCCAAAATAGCTTAGAGAACTACTTTTGAACTTTTACATGCATATATATGTGGCCTAACACTAACGTCATCATTTTTCATTCTCTTTGTTGATGATTATACAAGGAGGATTTGACTTTATGTTCTTGAAAAAAAAGATGTTTTCACTACTTTTATATATTTAAAAACTTTTGTAGAAAAGCAAAGTGGTTGCCAAATAAAAACTTTTAGAATTTATCATACTAGAGAGTAGGGGTGTTCACGGTTCGGTTAACCGAACCGTGACCCCAAATACTCTACCGAACCGTTCTATATTACAAACCGTTCTAATCACCGGTTAATCAGTTAACCGGTTTTTTGGTTTGGTTAATCACCGGTTTTTGGTTAACCGATTAAGAAAAATCTTTCTCCAATAATATTAAATATAACATATATAAAATATTAAATATGTAAAATACAACATGTATATAATATTAAATATTATTATTTGATAATTAAATATATAAAATAATTAATTTTTAAATTGTAGTCAATAGGTTTTGAACCCATGACTAACTATCATATAAAGCAATGCTTAACCATTGTACTAAATGAACAATCAATTTATAAACTTAGGTTATATATATACATATATTCGGTCGGTTCGGTTAACCGGTGAAAATTTTTTCTCCGAACCGAACCGAACCATAAATTTATAAGCTAAAAATCGACCATGAACCGAACTGGTCAATTCGGTTAACTGTCCGAGCGGTTCGGTTCGGTCGGTTAACCACGGTCTATCAGTTTTCTGATTTTTTTGAACACCCCTACTGGAGAGTTTATTCTCGAGCGGTTCTATCATTATTGCGAGAAAGATGAAATTGGAATTCAAAGCAACTTATAGTAAGCTACTCCCCTTAGGCGTTGTAGAAAGGAAGAGCTAGACTATTATTGAAATTAGTCGAAGCATGTTGGAAAGGTATTATTGATTTTGAGATGCTTTATTGCAAATCCATATGAATTCTCCTTAGCCAAATAGCCTCAACAATAGTTGATATGTTGTGAGGAAATATAGTTGGTGATTTTGAGATGTTTTATTTCAAATCCACAAGAATTCTCCTTCTCCAAATAGCTTCACAAGCTGCCTCTATTGTGAGCAGCTTTAGTTGGGGAGTGATTTAAGATATAGGCAGTCATCTTAATTGCTTTAGCTCAAAATTTGTTAGGAAGACTTTGACCTTTTGGCATGCTTTTAGTCATTTCAATAATAATTCAAATCTTCCTTTTAGGTGAATTTGAATTCTATTTTCCTTGCAATAATCAAGGAATCACGTGAAAAAAACTCTCCACCATTATCGATTATGAGAGTATTTATTTGACAACCACTTTGTTTTTCTACAAAATCTTTGAAATATAAATAGTGAAATCATATGATTTTTGTTTAAAAAAATAAAGTCAAATCATCATATAATCATCAATAGAGAAAATAAAATAGCATTTGTTACCACATGATGACGTTTGTGTTAGGTCACATATATCTTCATGTACAAGTTCAAGAGTAGAAGCTCTCCAAGTTGTTTTTGGAAATGAAATGAAAAATGATGGAATTTGTCATTCACACGGTTTATCACAATATTGTATTTGTGGTAATTTAACCATTATTCTCTTTTGTTGTAGAAGCTAGTCTCTTATAGTTTTAATGCACATAACGCAAATGTCAAATTTGAGAATCATTACCAGCTTTATTTTTCAAAACAAAATTCTGCAATGTCTTTAAATTGATGGGAAAAATATTGTTCAAGCTCATCTTCATAACAACAATTGTATGTTTAATCTTTTTATCAAATACTTTACTATCATGATCAAATACTAATATGTAGCCACTTTGCATCATTTTACCATCACTAAGAAGGTTTTAGTAATATTCAGAGAGTAGCCCATTGTAACTGTACTTTTTTTTTACTTTATGGAGCGTGGAATCACATCTTTTTCTTTTTTCTATAATTGTTCGCTATCTCTAAGTTCCACCTGTGAAAAAGTTTTCATCTAGCTGTGAAAAAATATTTTTGTTGCCAGTGATATCATTGCAACACCCAAAATCCAATAACAAGGTTTATGCAATGTTTTGTTGAGCATCTTTTCGTGAATACAAGACTTGATCACTTTTAGCACACAAGAATAGTTAGTTTGAGTTTTCTTCTTTTGAGAGATGAGCTTCTTGTTTTTCATCATTTCTCTTTTTTTTTTTGTTTTTATACCAATAGGCACTTTGTGAATAATAATTTTTTTTACGTAGAACATCTAAAGTGGCAATCCTTTATATGACACTTGGATTTCTTGCAAATTGTACAATATAAGTCAAAATAATCAAGGTTTTGCTTATTAAGACAATCTCTTCTTCCTTCATGATGCTGGAAATCCCTTTTCTATCACCTCTACGCCTTTGATTTGGACTTGGATGACCTCTTCCACAAGTTCTTCCGAAGAAAAACCTTTTCTTTGTCCATAATTTGAACTTGTCCCATTCCTACCTAAAAAGTTCATTTTTGCTTGAAAAACTTGCTCCATTGGTTGGTCAGAATATTTGTTCACCCTTTATTTATGTACTTTAGGAGACCCAATTAACTCATACATTGAAAACTTTTAAATATCCTTTATTTCCTCAATTATTGCAATTGTGTGCTTAAACATTTGAGGTAGACTTCTAAAGCTATGAAATATCCTTTATTTCATCAATTATTGCAATAGTGTGCTTAAACTTTTGGGGTAGACTTCTAAGAATCTTCTCTACAATCTTTTTTTTCCTAAAATAACATTACCTTCTTATTTGATTGTGATAATCTCAACGGCTTTTAAAAATAAATCTTTAACACATTCACTATCTCTTACTCTCAAGTTATCAAAATTTCTTTACAAATCTTATAGCTTGATGGAAATTATTTTCTTTGATCCTTGAAACTCATTTCTCAATGTTTGTGATGCATCTTTTTCCTTTTACTAAAAAATGCAAGGGTAAATGGACTTGCTCACGTTTCTTTTTACACTTTTATTTACATTCATTTGTTTATGACCATGAAGAACCTAGCTAATCCGGATTGTTCTTCATATCTATCTTCAATAATACCCCTATAAATCTTATGAGATTAAGAGCGTCTCCATTTGAGAATTCCAAATATCATAGTGTTCTCTGTTAAATATAGGAATCTGACTAGGGGAATATGCAAAAAATGTGTTTTGAGACGAAGCCATTTTGTTCTAGCTATCTTTTCTGCGGTCTACATCAGCTTTGAATCTTCTTTTCTTGTTATCTCTCCCTCTTTTCCTCTTAGCTTTTGTTAATTCTATATATACCAGCTTCTGCCCTTTTATCAGTTTCTCTTTTTTGCTTTGCATTTGATCCAGAATTAGCTACAGCAATTTCCTTCTTGCTAAATGAGAATTCAATAGCATCTCCACCTTACACATCCGCCCATACAAATACCTTTTTGTGCTGAAATATTCTTTTCCTTTTCTGTGATGAAATCACTGTATTTATGTGCTTATGCTTTAGTTGTTGAGCACGAGAAGAATCCATATGGTGGTGCTAGAGGCGGCTGGAAGTTCTCACCCGATTGAGATCATGGCGAGGTAGAGAGAGTAGAGGACGGGAGAGGAGGCCGATCTGGTACTAACCTGCTCGGTGTCAAATCCTTTCTTAGCAAGAGACTATTGAGGGGCGGCTTAGGGTAGAGCTGGTCAGAGTTGGATGTGTAGAAGGAATTGTGACTCTTCTTTCAGCCCTTCTTCCTCTTTCTCCCTAGGATTTGGGAAAACCCCTGCGGCAGAGACTCCTTGTTGATTCTGGTTTCTCGCCCTGCTACATTGTAATCACTTGAGAAAACCTAGAGACAAGATTTTAAATTGTGGAGACAAATTGCATAGACTCGTCCTACAAAACACAGAGCTGCAGCACTATTTTCAATTGTGTTTTACACTTCACAAACAATATTGGGAAAGCACCTCTTACACGTGCCAACATGCATAAGTCACATAACACAAGTTTTAACGGTCTATAGTCAACCATATTAATATAAATTATATGTTTACACTATCAACCTATTATGCTTTCAATTGCGCTAGCACCACTAATTTGTTGGTATATATACCATAAGAACCAATCTTTTGTGGTCCTACTTGTATTCATACTACATTCAAACTTTATCTTATTGAGGCATTGTCGTTTGTTAAGCCATTTATTTCACCCGGAAATAGAAAAGGAGTACCACCAGAAGTCAATTAAAATTAGCCAATAACGCCAATACTTTATTAGATAGCAGTAAAGAGAAGAGCGATGCAATGTAAACAATATAGATATAAACAATAAGATCATGGTGGCTATAAAGTATGAACAACAAGCAGAAAAGGGAGGCGCCCTGGACCTATACGTACACTACGCATTATAAACTTCACTGATACTTCAAGCATTCAGATGTTATGTTTGAAAGTAAAAATAGTAATTCACCGTGCGAATATTCTCAAAGAAAGCGCGTCGAGTCCTTAAGAGAAATTCAGAAGCAACGTGACGAACCTGAGGCCAAATTTTTGAGGAGAAGGCTGCACCTGAAGCTGAATACCAGAAGCCTTATGAGCCACTATATGCGAAGAGGCATGAAATTTTAGATGATATTGTTGAAGCTGAAAGCGTTAAGGACGATGACACACATGCTGATGACAAAGCTACCAAAGAAGAAGGTGTTTTTGGCTTTTGTCTTAATGCTATGAAAACAAATTAAGTGCTGAATGGGGAGATCCAAGAGCGTGATGAGGAAGCTTTCAAGTATCTGAAGGAAATAAAATGACCCAGAGTTAAAGAAAATAAAATGGTCAAGAATTAAAATCTCAAGGGTTTTAAACTTGACTTTTCTTTGATTCTAATCCTTACTTCAAGAAAACTGTTTCGTCATCACATGATTGACGAGAAGGAACCTATTTTAAGGAAAAGCCACTGGGACCGAAATTGAATGGTTCCCAAGAAAATGTTTGACTTGGAGGACTCTAAAGAAAAAGAAGGAAACCTAAGAAAGATGCCATGCCCGTAAGAGCTTTTCTCAAATCCTTTAATCCACTTCAGGTACCTGATGACAATACAGGTATTGATGAAGAGACTACTGAGCAATTGCCAAAATCAAATGGAAATAGATTACGAGATTGGGTCCACAGTTAGAAACAAAATTATTCCGCATACAGCTTCGTGGTTCCTTGGTGAAGTTGTACAAGATAAGGAAGAGTTTGAAAAGATGATGATGATGAGTAATAAACCTATTTCTCTCTAAAAAGAAAAGAAAAAAAGGGGAAGAATAAATAGTAAAAAAAGCATTCAGATATTACATTTGAGGGGAAGTGCCGAAAAGTGGGGGGCTGGGAAGATACGGCCATTAAAGACACAGGATATGGGGGCAGCCGCTGCCCAAAAGAGGAGAATGAAAGGAGCATTGGCAGTGGCCAATAGGGGAAGAAAAGACAAAAGAGAGGTCTGCAAGGGGTGTTCAGAGTAGACAAGAAAAATTTAAAAAGGGGAAAGAGCAGACAAGAAAAATTTAAAAAGGGGAAAGAGCAAAAGGAGCCCACAGAAATGTAACAGAAAATGAAAAGGTAAAAAGGAAAAAGGGGAGAACCAGCGGCTTATAAAAAGGGAGCAACAAGAGAAGGAAAAGAAGAGGGGGAGCAAGAGAAGGAAGGTGACCGTAAGGGAGCAAGAGAAGGAAGGGGAACGCAGAAGCGGAAGAAGGTAAGAAAAGGAAGAAAAGACTTCCTCTGTCTGGATTTGGTAGGCACACACACCTTTTTAATCGCTCGGATTTCTTAGGCCTCATGGTCGCACTAAGCGACCTGGCACCACGAAGAACACACACGCACTATTTTTCTTTGTCTCTTCAGGCTTAAGGCACGCTGAACGCACTATGGCATATGTTGAGTAAAAAGAGAGAAGTGATGTAAAATATGAGTAGGGAAGGGAGAGATGCTGGAGAGGGCGAACGGACGTAGAAACGTTGAAGAAGAGGAAAAGTGTAGAAAGATTCATAAAGAAAAGGGAAGGATGATACAAGAGAAGTTCTACGGTCCCTTAGGCTTCATGCATCCTGGTGTCATATTGAGCACACACGTGCAACACACCGTATTTACGATCCTTTAAGCTTCATGGACGCACTAAACGTCCCTGCACCATGTGTAGAGACCAACGGTGTAGGGCCAGAAGTGTGAGCTAAAGAAGAGTTCATAAAGGGGAGGGAGAGAGGATCTATAAAAAGAAGAAAACAAAAATAAAAAAAATCGTGGAAACAAAAGAGAGACGATGAGGCCAAAATCAACCGGCGTCGAAAGAGCCCGTGAAAAGAGGAGAAACATAAAACGGTCTGCGTCCGAGTAAAAAAAAAAGAGAGAAGAAGGGAAGAGCGAAAGAGGCGAGAGATCTAAGAAATGTTACCTGGTGCAGTACCAGGAATCGGACTTCGGTCGCCTTTCCCACGCGTCCCCTCCAAAACCCAAATTGATGCGGCAATCTTCCTCCAAAGAGGAACTGGACGCGACTGGTAAAGGTTGGCTCTTTCCGATCACCCCTTTTGATGCCAAGATGCCTACGATACAAATGGCAAAAGAGTTCAACAGAAGAAGGGATTTCAAAAAATTAATAGAGAGCGATGAGAACCTAGGAAATGAGCCGGTGATGATTTGACCCCTTTTTCCCCTTCGATCACCCCTTCCGATTCCAAAAAAATCACTGCGTGAAAAAGTTCGAAAGAAAACTGACAAAGAAACTGAGAGAGACCTGCTCGTCTTCTCCTTTTCGGTACCCTCCCCAACTCCAAAGAGGGCCACTGTATCTCAAATAATCAAAGCCAGGATCGATCAGTGAAGATCCTCTTTTGACCCGTCGAAGAAAGAAGCTCGAGGCGTTGCGTTCGAATCGTATGAGCAAAAAAAAAAAAAAAAAACAACTTCCGTGAGTAATAAAGAAAAAAAAAAAACAAAAGCACGTAAGAAAATTACCTCAAGTAATCCTCATCGCATTGGTAACGGAGAAAGCCTACTCGCCAGAGACTCCAGTTAGTCAAGAAGCGTAAACGGTAAAATTTCGATCCCAGCTGGCCAAAGCCCAGACACAGTTCCTTTTTTTTTTTGGCATCCGCTCTTTTGGCCAGCGGGCGGCGCTCTTTCTCCGATTGACTCTGATGTCCGAACTTTGTAACGATGAACAAGAAGCCCAGCTTATGGATCTTGCCGCTAAGAACCCCGGCGCTCCTATAACTTTCTTCCAACAAGATTTCAGTACCGTCTCCTCCATCGAACCAAACGCTCGCTTGGGTGTGATATTCCCGACGGAAGGGCGGGGCCTTGGCCTCTGCCTCCTACGAAACTCTGATGAGGCGGTAGGGTCCGCATTTTCGGTAACAGGCGCCGCAGAGTTTTATCCCGAGGAAGAATAACTTTACTCTTCCGAGAAGTATTGGGTCATACCAAAGAGGAGCAATTTTACCCTTCCGTGACTCAAACAAAACAGGAGAAAGAAAGAATAAATGAAAACAGACTATATGATGAGAAATGAAATAGAAAAGGAGGAAAGCAGACAAAACGAAAAGCAACAGCGGAAACCTACCTTCGGTTTAGCCATTTGTTCAAATGACTCAGACTTGACCGAAATTATGTCTAGATGTCGAGTTCAAAAGAAATCAAGATGCATAGAAATCCCGACGCATCGCGACATAATGCCATTTGAGAGATGCGTACGCCAACATCCATCGTTGGGGCGTAGTTTCCCAGTATAACGCCGCGTCCGTCTAGGCAACGATAACAAAATCGTTGAATCAAATTAAATTATCTGATACGCCGCAAGGCCAGATAAATTCCAAATTAAATCATCCATCACGCCATAAGGCCGGATAAACTCCAAAATTATCCATCACGCCGTAAGGCCGGATAGATTCCGAATTAAATTATCCATCACGCCGTAAGGCCGGATAGGTTCCGAATTAAATTATCCATCACGCCGTAAGGCCGGATAAATTCCGAAATTAAATTATCCATCACGCCGCAAGGCCGGATAAATTCCGAATTAAACTATCCGATACGCCTCAAAGCCGGATAAATTCTAAGTTAAATTGTCCATCACGCCGCGAGGCCGGGCAAATTTCCAAATTAATTTCCGAGTTAAATTATCCATCACGCCGTGAGGCCGGATAAATTCCAAATTAAATTATCCATCACGTCGTGAGGTCGGATAGATTCCCAAATTAAATATCCAACACGCCGCAAGGCCGGATAAATTTCCAAATCAAACCATCCAATACGTCGTAAGGCTGGATGATTTCCCCAAACCAAATATCCAACACGTCTAAACGCAATCATGGTGGAATATTGTTTGGGAGGTGCGTACGTCGATGTTTACCGTCGGGGCGTAACTCCTCAATATAACATTGGGTTGCCAGGACCGGATATCACTCAATGAGGTGCCTCAAAGCCGAATGTCCGATGGGCACATGATATTCAAATTAATGAAAAAGCCCATTTCCTCACCGTTTAAACATCATGTTAAATGTTGTATTTCGCTACATTTATAAATGATACTGTCCAATATGTTTCTCTTATATTGCTGCATATTATAGATCTCTTAATCAAAGGTTCCCTAATTTTAGGGGTAATTAACGACGAGCGCTTGCGCTCGTTGGAAGCCAGAACCCATTAAACAAAAAACCTTATTAATTTAAGGTGGATTTGAAACGGTCATATTACATTTCTCAATGTAACAATTTTGACCCCACATCGTTATTATGCTTTTTAATAACTTTTGCTTAGACTTTATAATAATATCCCTGGAGATTAGTTTTAGCTATTCTCATTATTTTATGTTTAGTCGAGTACCTTAGTAGATATAAGACAATTTGGTGCATGATGACACATATATGTGTGCTAGTTGGTTTGAAGCACTAGTGTAGACACATGGGTACATCACATTGGGTGGATGTAGTGGACCAAACCATTAGATTTAACATAAGTGTCACAATAATCTCATAAGTGATAAACTTTGTATTGATTCTTAGACTTGGGGTTATCAACGCTTCTATATGGTTGCTAATACACCTACAATATAATGTCACCCATTACTGAGAGGCCATAATGATTATTATTAGATATAATATAGGCCACATGAGAAGTACGAAAGACCAATATAAGATTTGCTCATTCTTTAGAGAAGTATAATATTCATGGGCCCTTCGTACAAGCATTACTGAGAATGTATGTCTATACCTAGTCATGCCTACATGATTGGGTTAAATAAAATGGGACACTTTGTCCAATTTAGATATTAGTGATAAAAGAATTATATTGCATGGAGTCTTTGTCATTGCTTAGGAGACATTGGTTGATGACATATTTTTTGATTGGGGTAGCAACGATGATCGCTTCGCTAATCAAGGTTTAAGATATTGGTCTGAATGTGTTTACCGGTCTATTATAAAACTGGTATATACCGAGTACCAACACGACACTGTCAGTACCGATCAGTTCCAAATATATATATACATATATGTATATATGTATATGTATATGTATATGTATATATGTATATGTATATGCATATTCCCATATTAATATGCATCATAGTTAACGCCCTCAGCCCAGTGAACCGCCAGCTAGTTCCTCTGCTTCCCTCCTCTTCTAGCCCAAAGTCCAACTCTATGATCTGCAAGCATCAGATCAGGCACCTAGCCTTGATCCTACCATGGATCTGATGATGTGAACTAAGTTCAATCAATTTTCATTCTGCTCTTTTCTAGATCCATCCAACTCCCAAATGAACTCAAATTAATTAGATAATTTAATCCAAGACCAACAAATCAAAATAAGATCTCAATGTGTGACCTTGTAGATTTTATAAGATGTTGGTAATAATGATCACCGACATGGTTTTAAAAATCGGTCTGTATCGGGTGGTACAACCATATATATATATATATATGCATATATATATATATATATATATGGTTGTACCACCCGATACAGACCGATTTTTAAAACCATGTCGGTGATCATTATTACCAACATCTTATAAAATCTACAAGGTCACACATTAAATTATCTAATTAATTTGAGTTCATTTGGGAGTTGGATGGATCTAGAAAAGAGCAGAATGAAAATTGATTGAACTTAGTTCACATCATCAGATCCATGGTAGGATCAAGGCTAGGTGCCTGATCTGATGCTTGCAGATCATAGAGTTGGACTTTGGGCTAGAAGAGGAGGGAAGCAGAGGAACTAGCTGGCGGTTCACTGGGCTGAGGGCGTTAACTATGATGCATATTAATATGGGAATATGGGAGCCAGTTTCTGGTGGAGATGCCAACCCTGGCGCTACTCCACCTATGCAGCGCTAGTGAACCATGCTTGCTTGGTTCACTTAGACGCCTGGACCAAATTGGGCCTTGTTCATTACTTATCATAAATAAGTAGGTAGGTTCTTCCTATTTTTTTACTTCTAATCGTTTGCCTCTCAGTTCCCACTTGTGCCTCTTTTCTTGCTTGTGTCGTCTTCTCCATCTTGGTGCAAGCTTCAAGGAAGGAACTCTCCCTCCTCCGCATTGGTCCTCTCTCCCAAAGCTAGCATTGGGCTTGGAGATGAGGAGATGAGTCGGTACGGGGATATGTGTAGAATGCAGATGTGTGTGCGTCTATGTCAACCTCATCCCAGCATGCTAGGGCAGAGCATGCTTAAAAGGGAACTCTCTAACCAATTATTTAATCTCTTTTCTCACATTGATCCTTGGTTGAAATTATGTTTGGGCCTGTACTTCCGCTTAAATTTTTAATTCTACTGCCCGTGATTTCTAACACAATTCTCACAGGCATTCTCAAGCGTGCTCCAAGATATATTCATCATCCCAACCTCCTCAGTCTGTGTTCCCAATTTTTTCTCTTCTTTAGTGTTAGGTAATCCACTTCAGCTATTAATCAGCAAAATAGAGTGGACATTCTAGAGTTAATCGATAGCACAAAAAAGCTACAAAATCTGTGCTGGATGATGCAAGCGTCTGCAGAGCATAAGACACCATGTAGACAAGTTCGTGGTGAGTAATCTGGCGAGGTACTTTGAAAAAGGAAAATAGGACAAAGACGTCTCATCAATATATTGTGCACAATTAATATATTAACCGACAAAGCCGCTTTATGAGAATTAATGGATCTAGCATGAGTCTACCTTGATCTGGAGCTGACAAATTCGATTAGGCTTGAGGATGCACTGGACCTTTTTACCTTCCTGGATAGTATTAGTTAATTGATGGTCTCCTTCACTCCTAATCCATATATATTCTATGATTTTTGAGAAAAATATTTAATTCGTTTTCTGTTAATTTCTCTATTTCATCATGAATGAGGTAATACTTTCCATTATCATATATATTAGTGCGATTTCCCCACATGGTGAAGTCTTTACATTTCACAAATTTATGTTTTTAGTAGTATGGTTTCAGTACACGATGCTCGTCACATGATCAAATCTTACCATATATCCATTCTCTTTTGCAGGGCTTGGACCTGCCTGCTTTTTCGTGTCCTTAAAAGATGTAACATTCCAATGGTTGCAATTGGCACAGTAAGTCTGTTATTACTGATTATGTAATTTAGTCAGAGAATCAAGAATTTTGGATGCTAAACACTGGTCAATAACAGTTCCCCACCGGGTTGGCACTGCTAATAGAGAAGAAAACAAGGAGGATTGAAATTTCTTTGTATTGCCTAGCCCGAGCTATTGAAAGCTTTTCCGCATGCTTGGCTGATGTTGGACTAGTCCCTCAAGCGTCAAAGTTGAAGCGAGCCGACGTCGTCGTATTCAGTTTAGCAACAGCCATCATCATGCATTGCTATGCGCAGGAGAGGGAGGTGTTCCGGTCGAAGTACTTGAATGTGCTTGACTGGGTTTTTGGCGTCCCGCCATCTGATGATGAACGTTGTAAGAAACCCTAAGTGATTGAATTGGTAATTCCGATAAAGATAGCATTTTTTCCAATGGGGGGATATCAAGATGAATCGGATAGCTGGAATAAGACATTAGATTCCTTAGTTCAGCGTGCAGAGTTTTTTATTCTTTTATAGAGCTTTAAGATCGTGTACACGGGTTTGGCTGCTTCCAGCAACTATATAGCAATCAAAGTTTAAACCGTCTGCTGCATCTTTTGGCACAGTAAAAGGGTAATTGATGAATTATGCTCCTCTTTGGTGAAGGAAGCAAACATTGGTCTGAAAGTGTCGCATAGCCTTCGAAGTCATAAGAACATTGTATTCTTTAATTTGTTTTATAATTTATTGAATATCGTGTAATCGTGCCAGCTAATTATTCTGGTCAATATACGTGTATGTGTTTAAGCATTCCTAATACCGGTCAGTTTTGTATTTACGATCAAGCATTTCACAATTCTCTTTCGGCTTTCATTTTCTTGGGTTAGCTAAGTTTTTGTTTGCGCTTCATATGGTTTGTGAATTACTTGTATTGCGTTGTCCTGAAATTTTGTAGAAGTGGATCTGTACCATTCATTTTCAGTTGCATTTGACTTAATTTGTGTTGGCAATTGCCCTCATTCAAAATTTGAAATTAGTTAATTATTACACAGATTGCTCACTCTTTAGAGAATTACATGATTTATTTTCAGAAGTTTTACTCAACAAATAAAGAATATTTTGGGATATTCTAAAATTTAATGTTAAATATCTTTTGTATATATACAAGTATAAATATTTAGGTAAGCTCTAAAACTTTGTTTTTTTTAGTTTACATTATTTATATTTATATTTTTTTTTATTTTAGTTGCTCCTTTTGTTTGTTTCATCGTTTAAATGTCTTCAAAACTAGATTTTATTTGTTTAAAAGGTTAGTTTGTAATTATTCTACTAATTATAAATTAGCTCTTATGTTTTTATTTCTTAAAAATAAGCTTATAGTGCTTTCTATGTATTATAATTCTAGATAAAAATTATGTCTACGTCTTCGCATCGATTTTGATGTAACACTTGTACATCTACAATAGTTTGGGTGATAGTCTTAAGTCTTGTTGTGATATTATCTTAAATTCTCAGTACTTTTGTCACTGCTTCTCGCACAGACAGAGAACCTGTCACTGTCTCGACTTATGCTACCGGGGGCTTTTGGGAAGTCGGAATAAGAGAGCACCCATCTTACTATTTTCGCCATTGGTTGTCCCACGATAAAGTGTTAGAATACAAAAAAATTGGGATTAAAATATTCGGTAAGGTTGAACATCTTCTTTCACTAATCTTTCGATGTAGATTATTTATTTCATTAGACTCGTAATCTTAGAGAGACATAAACCATCTTTAAAACAGATTAGCCAAAGAGGTGGATCATCTAAGCTACCATATTTTACTTGATGATCGACGACTTCCATTGAAGACTCTCAAGTTCTGTGTCTCAAAACCCTCAAAGAAGAGGCTGGTCAATGAATTATTGACAAATAGTCAAGCTTGTTCATTGAGGTTCTCGAGTCTTTCGGGAGTTAAAATCTATAGCAGCTTCCTCTAGGTCAAAATGATGGAGGGCAAGTTCTTGAGTTTTATCTAATTAATAAGTCTATCAAATTTTGTTTAAATCTTTTTGAACCAAGTAATCAATATAAAAACTATAATTTTGGTTTATTGGCGCTAATTGAAAAGTACTTAGGAATGATGATACTTCAAAAAAAAAAAAAGTAAACTAGATGTTGAATCATGCTAGTTATAGATTCCAAGATCGACCAAATCAATCAATTCAACCAATTTGTTTTTTTATTAACATCGATTATTCCAACCATAAAAATTTATAAAACAAATATATAATTTTAAAAAATCAAACCAAGCTAAATTTGATTTATTCTGGTCTGTCTTGACCAATCTGTATAAAGTTTAATAATTTTAATTGGTTTTTATCTTACCTAATTTTTGTTACTAATTGAACGGGGATCTTCTATGGTTCTTATTTAACTAATTTATTCGATTTCATTACTAGGATGTCTTTATGAAGGATGCTCAGACTCCTTGTGAAGAAGCTTTTTTAGACCATCCGATCAGGTAGGAATGCATATGAGATAAAATTGTGAGATTTATTGTCCCTTCAGTTCTGAACTTCTGATCACCGTATTGAATTAAAAAGGAATCGTGCCTTCATGATAAAGGGACTGTAGTCCCCATTCACAAATTTCTGCTCTTTTATTCCATTCCTATTGGTTTGATCATGTTTACCTTTTGAACCCTAAATTTTGGAGCATGGCACTACAGAGTACAGTGCCTTTCCTCTAGCTTGAAGAAGGTTATCGAAGCAATTAACAAACATGACCTAAAGCTACGAATTTCATCCAAATTAAAAATATTTATCGAAAACAAGTTTTTAAACCTTTGTGGCTTTATGTAATCCATATTTCCAATTAAATTGATCTTTGCGCCAAAGAGCGAGCTCGCAGCATTTACATTTGAGGTAGCAACTACGTGAAAACCCTAATTTTTTTTTTTTTTAAAAAAAATGGACTTATTTGGCTAATTAGGCAGCATATAGCCGGATGGTTACCTCCATCTGCAGTCAGCATATGTCGACCACCGCCGCCACAGCCGGCCACTGGCGGTCGTGGAGGAACTGTTGCTGCTCTATGGGCTTCCGGAAGGACACGAAGTGGCTGCCGCCGGAAACCAGATGCATGGGATCTGTTAGCGGATCCCAGATACACACGTCCTGCATCCGCATCTCCCGCAGCCGCTGCGCGTACTCCGGCCCCCGCAGCAGATCCCACACCACCCCAACCCCGCCCGGCCTTAGCACCCTCGCCACCTCCGCCAGCGCCCGACCCCTCTCCTCCTCCGCGGCGCCCCGCAGCCCACCCGCAGACACCACCACGTCGAAGTAAGCGTCCGCGAATGGCAGCCGCCGGGCGTCGCCCTCCCGGCATGTGACATACTCCTGCACCCCCTCCGCCGAGGCCCGTCGAAGCGCCGCCACAGCCGCCTCCCTCCGCCGCTCGAGGCCCACCACGCGGCCCGCCGATCCCTCCTTCTTCATCTGCATCGCGACCGCGTTAAGGAGGATGCCGCGCCCGCAGCCGACGTCGAGGGCGGTGCGGACGGCGGACCAGTCCTGCACGGCGGAGACAATCCGCTGGGCGGTATCCCACCGGAGGGTGAGGGAGGATCGGAGAACGCCGCCGGCGGCGTAGAGGAGGAAGACTGCGGAAAGCGCGGCGACGGAGCCGGCGAGTGCGGCGAGGAGGCGGAGCGCCGCGAGAGGTACGGCGGCAGGGAGAAGAGAGCGGAGGAGCGCGAGGGAGGACGGGAGCCGGAAGAGGAGGAGGAGGGCGAAAAAGGCGAAGAGGACAGCGTGGAGGGCGAGGAACGCCACCGTTTGCCACTCATCGGAGCCATAGATGGCGTAGATCTGAAAACAATCCCGGTGCCCAACCTTGCCCATTCGAATTTCGATCGACCGATCGAGATCTGTTTTTTTCCCCAATTCGAATCGCTCGATGTTGTCGGATTTAACGAATTGGGCGACGTCGTTGAGAATTCCGTTTTGTTTTGTTCTGTTTTGCTATTTGAATACGCGCCGTTAAAGTGGGTAGAGTCGTGGGTCTCATTGCTTTGTGCCGATTTGGAAAGTAGAGTGGAAGCGGAATTGAGTGAGATAGTTTATATTAGGGTTTTTTAAAAGAATAAAAATCACACGATGACAACGATCGATGTTAAAGTTTAACGACAAAAATGCACAAACCATTAAAAGTGCTTTGAGATTTATCGACAACTAATAGCGACCGTAGCAAAAGTGTGATGCGGCTGGCGATGGCCATGTGTTGGCATAGAACCAAACAAATCACGAAGTCATGGGTTAGAAGAGAAAACGTCGTTATCGACAACTAAGATATGCAATATTTTATTAAAATAATATAATAATAATAAACACAAATTATAAAACATTTTAAAATAATTTCTCCAAAATATCCATGAATAAAACATTCTAACTTATATATAAAGGCATTGTTTAATTATGTCAACAAACCCATAAATTTCGGTGAGCCTTTTAAATACATTATTTTGAGTAATTGTCTTATTTCACCGGCAACTATATTCATAAGATAAATTCTTAAGATTCTACAAATTCATAACACGAGTTTCTCTAATATATTGTTTAGGTTAATAGCATGTACAATACCTTAAAAAGGATATTCAAGTTCAACTTGAGACTTGGCTTGTGCCCGGTGGCCATTTAGATAGTTGAAACTAGGGTGGATAAAATGTGCAATACATCAACCAAGTTAATGCTAGAGAAGACAATAAGACTTGGATCTATAGTGATCACTCTCTTTCTATACTAATTTGATGTCAATTAGATTTATTATTCAAGTGATTTGAACTCATGTTCAACATAGTTGCCTTGATTAATATGGATTAGTCTTTCTATTTGTGTAATATTCTCATTAGCCCTTAAGAAGAGGATAAAGCAGAGATTATTTTAGGCATCCATCCTTTCAAGTTTAAGTCGGCGATATTGAGAACTATTAGCCATCAAAGAAAAATAAATATGAGTGTCGTGAATATTTTGAGTTTTAAGAATCATAATTTGGTTCTAAAAAAATATTAGAGAACTCGCTAGTTAGCTAGTCACAAGTGATTTGGCTTGTAATTAGTGTATGCTTTGTGGTTAAGTTAATTGAGGAAAAAAATTAAGACATTTAGAATCATTTATATCGCATGATCACTATGACCCTACAATTTAACTTTGCCATGTAGAATTTATCTATGAACAAGCTTTTGGAGGAGTCTCTCATGCCTATTCCAATCATGAACTTTTTATAGGATTTTATTGCTCTCAGGGGTAGACAAAAGTTTAATTACAAAAAGGAGCACATGTTAAAACTAAATTTATAATTGCACTAGGGGCAAGCTAAAAAAAAGATTTCAAGTTAGGGGTAAGCCATGGTGTGGTAAAAATAGAAATTATCGAATTTATCGCCTATTAATAAATTTGATTTCGGTATCAATTTTTTATTTTTCAGTTTGATAAAAATCAAATTTACTAATATTAATTATTAAATTAATAAATTCAGTAAATTTAATTTGTATAAATATAAAATTATTAAATTTTATTTTATAAATATATAAAAATAAAAATATTAATATATTTATATAAATAAAATAATGTAAATTAATAAATTGATAATTTACTGTATTTATTAAATTTTTTTAATAAATTCAGTTAGTAAGAAATCAATTTATTTTAAATTCAGTTCCACTTTGATTTTAAAAATTTTAGTATAATATAAGTCAGGTAAATTCGAATGCTTACCCTATTTCTGATGGCAGAATGAAATTATAATCGCGACACCACATTCAAAAACCAGTGCTAAAATCCGAACGGAACCCCTTTTCTCGGCATCGAGATCGCGGAGGCTTTCTCTATTGATCGGCGTCTGACGCTCTACTCGCCTAGGCGCGCTCGGCGAGCGAGCTCTCTTCGGCTCCTTCTGCTTGGATCTGCATACTCGCCCAATCCGTCGAGCACACCTCGGCATCCTCGAAGATACGCTCTTCTTTCCCCGACGTTCTTGAGGTAATCATGGTGGATGAGGGGTTTGCTCCCCTCTTTCTTATTCCTTCGTAAGTTTAAGCATCAGCCTCTGTATTTATCAATTTGATTTATATTTTTGTTCTTTTTCAGACGATCATGTTTGATGAACGAAAAATACTTGTTTCACAAACTAATGCTTATTTTGTACCATTTGAATGGACTATAATTTATGGTCAACTCTTGATCATACCGTTCTCTTCATTGCCTTCCGGGTCAAGTTAGTTATAAACATAGTTCATCAGGTCATGTATTGTGGACATCAATTGCTTTTGCGTTTTGAATCTCACTATCAATGTCTATGTATTCATCATTTCTGCAATATGTGATTTCTTCCAGTCAATCTGGGCGTGAATCATAACTTCTATTTGAATAGTTTAATGTCGACACTTTTTTTAGCTAGTATGCTATTCACTTGTTCTTGTTCTTTAATAGTCTTCAACAAATATTTCAACCTAGTACAATACATTGTCATCGGTGCAAGAGCCTAGTATATATAAAAAATTTAAGTCTCGTTCGTTTCTTTGTTCCACTGAGAACCTTGCACCTTAGGTGACTTTTGACTTTGGCATCTTAGCGTGTCTAGTGCTTGAAAAAACATTGACTGATCTGTACTGTCTTCTAGCTATTGTTATTAATACTAGCGTGTACGAGACTCATTAGATATCAGATATGGTTTTCAGATTCCTAGTAAAAGATTATCGGTATTAATTGCCAACATGGCTAAATTAAAATTGTCTTTTCATATTCTAACTTCTGGATTGTGCCTTATCCTGCAAAGCTAAGTTTGCCTGACGTAAATGTTTTTTTTTTCTAAAATATTTGTTACAATGTTGATTTATGCTCTCATATTATCAGAGGATAGTTTTTGGAGTAACTAGCATGATTTTTAGCACGTTATATTGCCATTATGATTATTATAATAATATCATTTGTTTTGACCAAGTAAAACTTAAAATATGCATTGTAATTTAGGAAGTGATTTGAAAAAAAACGTCTTTTCCTTACTGTTTTGCCACTTTTTACTAATTGAGATCTGTTACTGTGAAATTATTTGCAGTTTTCGGGCAAAAGCTTAGTACGTGAATTTAACAATTTTCATGATCAACGTGACTGAGGTTGTCCGAGTTCTTACATTTTGAAGTCAACTGAACATTTCTGTAGCACGCTGGAGAGTGGAGCAGGGTTAGGCAGTATGAACCGTTATGAGAACCATTTGCTTCTTACATATTCAGCAGAGATTGAAAATGGGGAGCCCCTTCTCGTCTCATCAAATTGTTTCCCAGTGAAGGCTTACTATTTTGAACCTGCAGGACATGCATTTCATTCTGCTGCACTTAAATTGCTGGGATTATGTTATGACGATGAAGTCGAAACTGATGTTCAAAGTGTTTTATCAGATGACCGAGGTCAAGAATATTTTCCATCATCAGATTCTTGTGGAAATAAAGGGGAAAAGAATTCTAGTGCTGAAAGCAAACAAAAAGATCATTATGCACTCTTGGGCTTGGGACATTTGCGGTTCCTAGCTTCTGAGGAACAGATACGAAAGAGTTATCTAGCGGCTGCATTAAAGCATCATCCTGACAAGCAAGCTAAGATGGATGAGATACAAAATAATTTCAATGCCATTCATGAGGCATACGAGATTCTAATAGATCCTGTTAAACGAAGAGCATACGACTCCACTGACAAATTTGATGATTATATTCCAGATGACTGTGCGCCACAAGATTTTTTCAAGGCCTTTGGTCCAGCATTTATGAGAAATGGGAGATGGTCAGTCAATCAGCCTGTTCCTTCTCTAGGAGACGATTCCACTCCTATGAAAGATGTGGACAGTTTCTACAACTTCTGGTATAATTTGAAAAGTTGGAGGGAGTTCCCTCGTGCAGATGAGTTTGATTTACAGTTAGCTGAGTCTCGTGATCATAAGAGATGGATGGAGAGACGGAATACAAAGTTAAGAGAGAAGGCCAGGAAGGAGGAACATGCAAGGATCAGGGCCCTTGTTGACAATGCTTACAAGAGAGATCCTAGAATTCTGAGGAGGAAAGAAGAGGAGAAGGCTGAGAAGAAAAGAAAGAAGGAAGAGAAGATCATGGCTAGGAGAATGCAAGAGGAAGAAGCCGCTAGAGCTGCTGAAAAGGAGAAACAGGAGAAGGAGGAACAGGAGAGAAAGATGGCAGCAGCTGCTCTGAATCAGAAAAAGATCAAGGAAAAAGAGAAGAAGCTCTTGCGCAAAGAAAGGGCCCGACTGCGTACACTCTCTTCTGATCTGATCTCGGAGAATCTGCTTGATCTTTCAGAGGATATTGTAGAAAGCATATGCATGTCATTAGAGATGGAGCAGCTCAAGCTTCTATGTGATAACATGGAGGGCAAGGCGAAAATGGAGAAAGGTAAATTACTAAGGGGTGTACAGTCTGGAAACAATTCAGATTCTGCTAGACAAGGGAAACATGATTCGTGCTCAAAACCTAATGGAGTTGCGGTAGAAGTGAATGGAGGTTATCCATTGGGCAATTATCAGAAGAAAGAGAAAGAATGGGGGAAAGAAGATATTGAGATACTTAGGAAAGGCATGCATAAGTACCCCAAGGGAACCTCCCGGAGATGGGAGGTCATTTCTGAGTACATTGGCACTGGGAGATCAGTTGAAGAGATCCTCAAGGCCACTAAGACGGTCCTCCTTCAGAAGCCCGACTCTGGAAAGGCTTTTGACTCCTTCCTTGAGAAAAGGAAGCCCGTGCAAACCATCTCTTCGCCTCTCTCAACCAGGGTGGAAGCTGTGGTGCCCCTTCCTGATCAACGTGGAGCTTCGGCAACTTTATTTGAACAATGCACAAGCACTGAGCAGAAAAAACTAGAAGTTCAAAGCCCCTGTGTAGTTTCTTCCATAGCAGAAGATACTTGGTCTGAAACTCAAGAAGAGGCTCTTATACAGGCTCTTAAAACATTTCCGAAGGACGTGAACCAACGCTGGGAACGTGTTGCAGCAGCAGTTCCTGGAAAAATCACGATACAGTGCAAAAAGAAGTTTGCTTCGATGAAGGTGAGTTTTAGAAGCAAGAAAACTGCAGAACAGTAACTCATCGGTGAGAGATTTCGTTCTAATTTACCAGGGCAAGTTGGGCAGGTTGCTCGTTCACTACCCATTGAAATTTGATATCAGTAAAGGAAGCTAAAGAGATATTCTACCGTTTGAGAGGAGTCCATATTATCAATGAACTCTTCAGTGATGCAACGGATTCAGATTTTTTTTAAATTATTTTCTGAAGTTCAAGAGGTCAGATTACATTCAAGAGAGTGCGCCTTAACACAATATATTCATTTGCATGTATTGTTTCTAAGCAAATTTATGAATCACAGTTTTTGCTCTGGTCTTCTGTTCTGTATCTTTGCCTTCAGGCAAGATATGGTGCAAACTCTGGAGTTTCAGAATCATGTGCTCTTCCCAATTGTCATTGTTTTGTTGATATTTTTTCATTCCAACCCACGAATTTATTGTTAGACACATCTTTTTCTGGGAAAAATTATTAACATAACTTGTTTGTTGCACAAACTCAATTGTTTTAATGTGTTGCTGATGACATACATTTATATAATATTTTTAGTATATTTTTATCATCATTTATCTCTTTTTTTTAATCATATTTTTACTCATTTTGGCTTAAAATCTTTTGTTTGTTCGGAATCTTCACCTCTCTTCACTTTTGTCATATTTCAAGTGAAAACGACCAAATTTTGATGGATTTTGAAAGATCCGAGTGTACGAATAGATTCCAAACGTCAAGACGAAGCTGCCCGTAAAATTTCATATAAATCGGAGCATGTTTAGAAAAATATGGCCCCCTCATGAAATATTTTACGGCCGTATTTTCTGAAATTCTAGATTTCAACAGAGAGTTTTACGGCTTGCCCGTGAAAATTTTCATGGCTGTAATTCCTGTCCATGAAAATTTTCATGGCCGTATTTTTATTAGGGCTTGTTTCCAGAACTGAGCAGAATGTTTCACGGGCGGCCATATTTATTTTCACGGCTGTAATTTCGTCCGCCAGTTTCGGTTTTGACTCTGTTTCTTATCTAATTCGATCCATTTTTGAGCCAAATTTTAGGGGAAATCTAATACAAGGATGAGGAACTAGGGCCGAGTTTGGGGACTTTTTGGGCGAATTTTCGAGTGGGATTTAAGGAAGAAGCGAAACTAGGGCAAGAGGGCGGCGATCTGCAAATTTCAACTGAAAAAGCTTCGTTTTTCTGGCGATTCGGCGACAATCTCCATCAGGGAGTCTTAGTTCTTGTCTTCCTTTGTCAACACATATTTTATTTGCCAATTTTGTAATCAAACATGGATTTTTATACCGTGAACGCGCATAACATGTCAGCGTAAACTTTTATTCAGGATTAAGGGCATAGCCCTCTTTGTTTTCATGACTTGATTGTTTAATTCCCTCTTATGAAGAGATTTACTTTTATTAGATTTAACTATTATTGTGATAATTACATGTTAATTACTGGCCATGATTTTCATGTCTTAGACGTCACAAGAAGTACCGAAACGTAAATTGTGATGTCGGATCTATAATATTTGGACAAGTTGATTTGAACACGAGAGTAGTTCGAATTAACTTGAGGGATTTTATTGATTTGTCAAGAATTCATTGGGTTTATCTTGAGTTAATAACCACGAGAGTAAGAGATTAATTCGGATAAACACCGGATTGTACTACTGAGAAGGGGCAATCTGTACATACGGATAAATCCCCTTCAACATAGTAAGTCCTTCTAAAGACATCCTTAATTTTTATAAGTCATGAGACTTAGAGTGGTGAACCCGAAATCCTGAATTTTTCATAAATTGATTACAACCAAAGTATGCTAATTGTCTTTTTGTTTTTAGTAGTGATAAAGATCATTTTTTCTTTGATTTGTCTAGCTAGCGATTCTAAGTAAGAATCAGTACTTAGCCATTGGTCTATGTGAAATTGATATTTTATTACTTTAATTTATCCGTATATTTGCGGATCACATCAGTTGCCAATGTGCCGGAAAAGTCTTGATTTTTTTTTGGCACACTCCACTTTATCACTGGGCTCTCATTTTGTTGCCGACGCTTGTGTGCCTCCCTATCTCAAGTTCGTACCATAATTCCTGTCTCTTTCTATACTCTGTTTTCCTTTGCCAGCAACAACTCCCTCATCTACAGACTCTCCTAGACTTCTGACCCCACGTTGTATGTCATTCTTGTTAGATGTTTTGGTTTAACATTAATTAAATTGAGCGAATTAGTTAATTAATTTGATCAACTCCATTTATTTTATTATCTTAATATGCTAGACAACCTGTCTAAGCCCATGAGCGGAGTATTATTGATTTTGAATTTTGCTTCCTTACCCCTGGCTTGTGATAGGATATGTGCACTAACTTTGCCTGTACTCTAAATCATGTGTGAACAGAACATCCATATCCATGCTACCATCATGAGATTGATTTTTTTTATTTAATTTACTATATTAAGTTTTATGTTCAACTTGATTGTTTAATTTATTTGTTTACGTTAGGTTAATGTTTTAATTTTTTTATCACTTTATGCAACAGTGGTTTATTATTGAATACATGCTATAAATAAATAAAATTATACATGCTTTGAAATTATTAGAATAAGTAAAATTAATTTCTTATAGGCAAATATCGTTACTACGAAAATTAAATTTAGTACAGCTAATGTACGTATTACCTTATATATAAGGATAGAATGATTATTATAGTGACTTTATTTTACTTAATATTTTTGTCATGATTATCATTTAAATCTGTTTTTTTTAAAAAAAAAAATTTGCGCAATTCGTTCCATGTTTAGATAACTTGCTAAAAGTTCCTACTCCTACCCAAATTTTAAATAATAAATAAAATATATTAAGTTATTATATTTCATGAATAGGATAGACTTCTGGCTTTGTATAATGCTCTTATATGACGAGTATGTAAATTATTTGTGCAGGCTTTGGTATTTACAAAATAACAAATTTTAGATTAAAAAAATCCAAACGTTTTTAGAATATATTTATATGATGTTCAATAACTTTTTAAACTTCGTATGGCAGCATTATTGACTATATTTTAATAATATTAAATTCCCACATCATGAATGCAGAAGTCACTCCAAGTGTTAGCCCCGGTCCAGCCGGTTTGACCCAGGCCCAAACATTGGTCCAAATCGAAGCCCGTGAAGAGAAATCACTCGGTCAACATGGGACGTTGACCCAAGTGCGGGGTCTTCAGCGCACACTGCAGCGTCTTCTTCGCCGAGCGGATCGGACGCGGACGCATTTGACGTTGGAGGCTACGGGAACTTCGGCGAGCGACGTGGGAAGGCGGCAGAGTTGGCTCCAGCGGGAGATTCGGGCGTCGGATGCCCTAAAATAAGATGAGGCGAGCGGCGCCCTCATCTTTAAAAGCCGCAACGGAGGGGAATCCATCGATCGAGCGATCAGGGATCAACATCGAGCCAGCCTTGAGCGACGAGAGGAATGAGAGATTGTAGCCGGAAGGTCCGGCGAGGGAGGGGTCGAGGGCACCGTCGACGAGGGTCACCGGCCAGGAAGGTTTTGTAGCTTATTTTGAGGAAATAAAAGCTTTCCTTCCTCTTTACTGGTTCCTCCGATCTCTCCTAGTTCTCTGGTGGCGGTGCAGAGGCTGAGACGTGGCAGCGTCCTTCCCTTATCGGTTCTCTTCTCCGGTGAAGCGAGGCGACGACGGACGAACGCTCGGACGCAGGCGGTGTCAAGCGGAGCTTGAAGATAGCGAACGCGTGGGCAACGTGGATTTTGACCGGGTCAAAATCCAAACGGAGATTGGAGCGAAATCGCGAAATCGATTTCGAATTTGGGTGACGTCAGCAATCGAAGGCTTGCGTCAGCGGACGAAATCGGAGTGAGCGGCGGATTTCATTGACTTTGAGAAATTTTGACTTGGTCAACTAGGGTTTAACCAAGAGAGGTATTTCCAAATTAGGGTTTGATTTTGAACTTTCCTAATTAGGGTTAGGGTTCTGAGCGACTTTGTAATTTGGGGATATAAATTCGTTTGGGTAATTAGGGTTTTTAATTTGGGGTCGGAAACCCTAGGGCGCGTTGCGTTCCGGTGTTCCGCCGGATAGTCCTGAGACAGCTGTTAAGTGCTGTTTTTAGGCCGATCCGACCGGGGCGTGACAACAGGTATTAGAGCAAGGTTAACGTGGTCCAGCAACCACGGCTACTTCACCCGCGAAGGTGAAGAAGGGTTTGAATTCCAGAAGATCACCCACACAGCCAGAGGGGCGTCAGAGGACGTCTGGCCCAAGCAGGATAAAGGAAAAGCCAAGGAGACGGCTGAACCTGAGGAGATGGTGAACCAGGGTGATCGCATCGCTCAGACCGAGCAGGTGCTCGGTCTGGCCAGCGGTGGAGGCAATGGGATGATTCCACAGGTGGAAAGCCTTCAGAAGACAGTGGAGGATCAGGAATTGTTGATCGAGCAGCAGAGATTGCAGATCGAGCAACAGAGGCTGTAGATCGAGGTCATGCAACAGACCGTGGAGGGTCTGATCCATCTGCCAGGGGAGATGGCTCGCATGAAGGAAGACATGCACGCAGAAGTTAGGGTACTGCGTTTAGCCCTAACGCAAGTAACGCAATCAGCAGCGGCACCGGTGGAGTAGAAGGCTCCCAAACCGAGGATGCGCGTGCCTGACCCAGCGACGTTCGGGGGGGCTCGATCGTCCAGAGAGGTCGAAAACTTTATCTGGGATATGGAGCAATTGTTTTCAGCTAACCATATTTCTGCAGGAGATCGAGTGCAATTGTGCATCGCCTATCTCACAGGCGACGCGAAACTTTGGTGGCAAACCAAAGTCGGCTCTACATCAGGGACTACTAGCTGGACTTGGAAAACTTTTCGTGAGGAACTACGGAGGCAGTTTCTTCCCGGAAACTCGGCGGATTAGGCGCGTGGTAAACTGGATCAGCTAAGGCATACAGGCTCGATCCAGGAGTACATCAGGGCTTTCTCTACTTTGATGCTGGAGCTTCCAGGCATGGCAGAGGACGATAGGAGATATTTCTTCCTCCGGGGCCTTCAGCCATGGGCAGAAACGGAGGTCCGACGTCGCGAACCGGTTGACTAGACGGCGGCTGCGGCGGTGGCTGAATCTCTAGTGGATAACAGAAGTTTCAACCCAGCACCACCAAAGAAATCCAGGACACCACCAAAGCGCGGCTCCCCACGGACACCGCCGGGAGCTAGAGTTCCAGAGAGGGGTAGGCCCTTTCACCGGAAGAACAAGGGTTCACCGGGACGACGGGAGCAAAAGCCACAAGGTTGTTTTTGGTGCGGCGGTCCTCACTGGGTAAAGGATTGCCCCAGCAAGCAAAATCTCATGGCAATAGCGGCGCTGGATTCAGCCGAGGAGGCTGAAGAAACCGAACAACCGCGGATTGGATCACTACAGGTAGTTCCCCACTCTGCCACGGGAGAGCAGCAATGTCGGATTGGTGCTTTGAGGATCGGAGCAATACTTGCTCAAGATCCGCCCATGACAGACATCGAGGACGATGTCCAAATTGGGCGGGGGAGAATTGTTAGACCCCGGTCCAGCCGGTTTGACCCAGGCCCAAACATTGGTCCAAATCGAAGCCCGTGGAGAGAAATCACTCGGTCAACACGGGACGTTGACCCAAGTGCGGCGTCTTCAGCGCACACTGCAGCGTCTTCTTCGCCGAGCGGATCAGACGCGGACGCATTTGACGTTGGAGGCTACGGGAACTTCGGCTAGCGACGTGGGAAGGCGGCAGAGTCGGCTCCAGCAGGAGATTCGGGCGTCGGATGCCCTAAAACAAGATAAGGCAAGCGGCGCCCTCATCTTTAAAAGCCGCAACGAAGGGGAATCCATCGATCGAGCGATCAGGGATCAACATCGAGCCAGCCTTGAGCGACGAGAGGATTGAGAGATTGTAGCCGGAAGGTCCGGCGAGGGAGGGGTCGAGGGCACCGTCGACGAGGGTCGCCGGCCAGGAAGGTTTTGTAGCTTATTTTGAGGAAATAAAAGCTTTCCTTCCTCTTTACTGGTTCCTCCGATCTCTCCTGGTTCTCTGGTGGTGGTGATGAGGCTGAGACGCGGTAGCGTCCTTCCCTTTTCGGTTCTCTTCTCCGGTGAAGTGAGGCGACGACGGACAAATGCTCGGACGCAGGCGGCGTCGAGCGGAGCTTGAAGATAGCGAACGTATGGGCATTCGCTTCGAGGCAGCAACGTGGATTTTAAACGGAGATTGGAGCGAAATCGCGAAATCGATTTCGAATTTGGGTGACGTCAGCAATCGAAAGCTTGCGTCAGCGGACGAAATCGGAGCCAGCGGCGGATTTCATTGACTTTGAGAAATTTTGACTTGGTCAACTAGGGTTTGACCAAGAGAGGTATTTTCAAATTAGGGTTTGATTCTGAACTTTCCTAATTAGGGTTAGGGTTCTGAGCGACTTTGTAATTTGGGGATATAAATTCGTTTGGGTAATTAGGGTTTTTAATTTGGGGTCGGAAATCCTAGAGAGCGTTGCGTTCCGGTGTTCCGCCGGATAGTCCTGAGACAGCGGTTAAGTGTTATTTTTAGGCCGATCCGATCGGGGCGTGACACCAAGTATGGGTGCAAAAATAAAAAGCGTTCAGTTTGGCTTGCATTAATTTTAAATTACGAGGTTTAATCCGGTGAATTGACAAGTAATCTACTGTTTGAGCATAGTTTAAGATGACAATAATGTATAACGACTAGTTATAGATGTACTTAATATTTTGGTTGAGGATGCCACTACATGAGGAAGTTCTAAGACAAAACACAAAATTTTATAAGTCATTTATAATAACTTGTCTCTTAGTTTCATAGAATTTTGGGCATACTTGGGTTGCTGGTTGATAGTTTTTGTAAGCGTGCCAAGCAAAAATTATTGACCATAGCATTTGAGAATATTGTTCCTCAGTTTGAATGCTAGGCGCTATAACCAAAAGATATTATTACATTTTTAAATGATATAGATGATACATAAACTAATAAAGCATAGTAATTTACTATAATTTATTTATGATCATCACTCCTCTACACTTTGTATAAGGCTCTTATATGACTAGTGTAAATTGTTTGCGTATGCTTTGATATATATACAGAAATCAACAAATCTTAGATTAATAATATGGTGTTCAATAATTTTTTTTGCATGCAAGCAATTCTTTACTAGATTTTATCAAAATTACATTGCCATATGATGAATGTGGAAACTAACAAGCGTTCCTTGTAATACAGTTAAAGAGCTTTTGGAATGTATTCTCAATGAGCAACAGTAATGCTGTGTTTAGTAGGAAAGAAAGAAAGTTAAAAAGAAAATAAAATAAAAAAGAAGGAAAAATAAAAAAAATAATAATAAGATTTTTTATTATTGTGTTTATTTAGAAGAAAACAAAATTAGAAAGATTGATAAATATACTTTATTTTTTTTATTTTTATGTCGGTGATGACGATGAGAGGCAATGGTGAAATGGCGGCGATGAGAGATGAGAAGCGATGATGGCGACGATGATGACAACAATGGCAATGACGATGGCGATGACAACGACGATGAAGAAGATTGCAAGAAAAGCACGAGAGGGAGCGGACATAAAAAAGAAAAGAGTGAAAATAGGTATGAAAAGGACAAATCCAACTTTCCGTCCGATTTTTCGCCCAATTTGGGCGGAATGCAAATAGGGGTATTTTTCCTTTCATTTTCCTTTCATTTTTCCTTCATTATTTACATCCGTCCTACTAAATACGATTTTATTGTTCTTCTTCCAACTTTCCATCTTTTCCCTCCTTCTTTTCTTCCTACTAAACACGCCATAAATGTTTGTGTTATGGCCCTTGCAATCTCATTGAATACAACATGGGTTGTTTATCTATATGTGGAGACTTGAGTAGCGACATCATTAAATGAAACATGCATGCATTTAGTGTTAGCATTGCATAATAAAGGAACTATGTCGTAGTCATTACGATTGTTGATGACCAATATGAGAGTGGATTACAAAAGCTAGGTGCTTAGTATTATAGGCAAATTTATTTTTTTATAATAAACTTAACCATAACCGGCAGATCCCCTCACGGAGATCTCAGCCCTACACTAGAGTGGCCCGCGACCGGTTAGGATCGCGTTGCGGAAGCTGGCCCAGCACTCTACAAGCCCTCACACCACGTGCGCGAAGGGTTCGGTATGAATACCGCCCCTCGGACACGAATACAAATCTCTCAACTGTGTCAAAGTGATGGAGACTCTCCAAAACACTTTGCACTCACAGAAATTCCCTCAACCCGCGCTCCTTTCTCTACACAGCCGAGATAGACACCGGCGCGGCCTCAATCAATCACAAGGGGACGGTGGCGAACGCCTTCAAGGGTGCCGGCACACACGTCCTGGACTTTGCAGCGAGCTGACAAGCGAGCACCTGCAAACAGTCACAAATCCGCACTACACATATGCGGACACAGATAACGCAAAGAACCGTCCGGACGAAAAGCCACACGAAGTCCGGACGGCGGTAAAGTCTCTATCCACTACACACGAGAAACCGTCCTACTACCACTACACACGATAGATCCGGGGAGGGTTTACCCTTGTAGCGTGCCACCACTCCACGAGCCGAGCCCACCGAGATCCTCCGAGAAGCTGCGTCGGAAAGTCCGGTCGGAGACGAAACGAACCGCGCGCGTGAACATGCGCGCAAAACCTTCTCTCTCCTCCCTTCGCGTTCAGCGTCCGGAACAGAGCCGACGCTCGGCCGAAACAGGGGAAGTAATCCCCTCTCCCGTCCGTCACCGTTCGGCCACCGGAGTCACGCCGGAGGGTCGGGATCTGGTCGCCGACGTCAGGCGAAGTCGCTGCCGGAGTATTGTCGTCGGAGAAGTCGCCGTCGACGAGAATTCAAACCCAATGGAAGCTGTCGCTGCGTGGAACCGGCGATCGGAAAATCCGGAAAATCCGATCGCTCTCCCGCGTCTGGCTGCCGGCGCCGGAGGAGATAGTCTCCTCGTTACCTCAGGGCACCGGTGAATCGATCTGGAACCTCACACCGACGAGTCCACGGCCGGAGCCTCGTCGCCGACCGAAGGAATGGAAACTCTGTTCCCAGATCCAGAATCGCCAAATCGCCGTCGCCAGACCTTGCACAAGCGTCCAATCTCGCTTGATTGCAACCTCCCCTCGACGAGGATGGGATTTCCATCCTCGTCGCCACGCAGCCGCGATCTCCGGCGGTGATTGGCCGGAGATCTCGCTTCCACCAGGGCGGATGGAAAATCCGCCATAGGCTCGTCCACGTAGAGTCCCAGCCTTCAATCCACCACCCGCCTCGCCGCCACGCCAGCCCGCGTCGTCAGCCACCTTCCAAATTCGGCGAGCCGCCTCCAGCTGGCCGGAATCAACGGCGGACGGCGCCGCTTCCAGCGAAGACGAGGAACAGGGGAAATTTTCCCCTTTCCGCATACGCGGGCACTGTAGCCCGGTCTGAACCGGCTGAACCGGTTCGGTTCAGCCTGGAAGGTGGTTCAGGTCCGGTTCGGGGTCGATTTGACCTCAGAATCGCCCCGCGGTTGACCCTCCTCGATGCGCACGCTCGCAAGCTCGTGCGAGGGGGTCTGGGGTCCATGGGTCGAGCCAAAAGCCCACATCCACGTGTGAACCCACACTCCGTGGTTTGACGCGACCCTCGCCCTATGGACTTGTGTCAGCCTCAGTGACACGATCGCACATCCAAGTCGTCCAACACGGCTGATGACGAGGGGTCCCGCCATCGCTCTATCTCGGTGTGCTTTGGGATTTGTGCTAAATCCCAAGAGCATCACACTTAGGATATTGTTGAGTGACCTATGCATTGAGTGCTAAGGCTAAATGAGACTACCATTTGGGCTTGTTTCTGAGTGATGACTCAAGGCTTCGCAAATTACCATTTAGGTAGCTTCTGAGTAACATGGGTCAAGTGCTCTGATGCTCAAGATGTTATGCGACTTCGTCTAGTGGAGTGTTTAATTAATTTGTTGGCTAATTAGTTTATCAAATGACTGAGTGAACATGGTCAACTGATTTAATACTCGGTCCGCTAATGCCGACTACCAAAGTAGTCTAAGTAGTATACAAAAAAAAAACTACCAATAAGTAATTTAAGTAGTACACATCAAAATGTTAAAATCTAGATTATGTGGACGTAAGCTTTGCTCTCTCTATGTGCATTAATACAACAAACAAAAGCGGGCACTTCGAGTTAATCCTTAGCACAAAAAGCTACAGGAAATTTGATGGATGATTCAAACGTCTGTAGAGCATAACCATGTCGACAAATTTATACAAACCATGAGAAGTACTTGAAAACGTCTCATCAATATACATAAGGAACATTAAAAGTTGCGCAAAATTAATATACTGACAGATTAAATCATTAAATACAACAGCAAGTTGCTTCACATTGGTAACAATCGATTGCTGGACCGGTTTGTAAGAATTAGTCAGCGAACAGTATCAGATTGCTCCACTGCTTTCACGAGCACAATTCTTTTCATTGAAGCATGGTGCGTAAAATACCTCGTCTCAATGATCCTTGTCCATTTACACCCTTGATTGATGATCCAATACTTGCTAAGGTCGTAGAGGCTGCTAACAAGCAAGGCATTTCAATGATGGAATGCAGGCGAATTGATAGCTCACTTTTTAACAAACAAATGACAGGAATGAAAAATATGCTCACCGGCATTTTTTTTCTCACCCCAGCCATTGCATGAATACAGGAAAGCATTTTCTGCACAATTTGTTACTATAAACAAATTGATTGATTCCCCGAAATCTACAGGTAAAATATTCAGTGAAAAAAGCGATGACGACAGCGAGCCGACCCAATCTCTTCATACTCAGATTTCGTGATGCACATTGATTCAAAATCAGGGCTAGATGCTAACAGCGAACCACCCCTCCATATGCCTAGAATAGGACTGGCCATGGACCACAGACACAAGAATTAGATTAAAAGGTGAAGCATAGGATGAAAATCAACCTGAAAAGGCCATACTCTTCTTGGGAAGTGATCTTCACTAGATAATCGTCAGGGACTAAAGGTCGAAGCTCCTTTTCTCTGTACACAAAAAAGATTGGCTTCAGTCTAAGCTAATGGGCTTGCTGTGTACGGGCCGACACAAACTGGTAAACATCTAAAAGTTTTTGCTAAACAACAAGGAAGTTGTTCCTTTTGTCTCTATATTCCTTAACTAAAAAGTGAGATAATTAATTCCAAATATGATAATTAATATAAATTTTGCAACACAACTAGATTTTTCCCTTATCTCCAAGTAGCAATTTTATAATGGAACGATAATTCAAATTCATATTATGGACAAGGATAAAGTTTCAGAGCTGATATTCTACGCAGTCCCAGATATAGTTGTGATCATGGTTTTCTTGCCATCTGCAAATATGCTTGAACACAATAACCACTAATATTCATCTGTAATTTCAAAGAGAATTTTGTCAGATAGATAAAATAGTAAACTTCTTACAGTCTCTCAGCAAAGCGAGGAAAGAGTGTGCTTCCGCCTGTCAATATGATGCTGCAACGAAAATCAGAAAATGGCAACTGGTCAACCACAACAAAGAAAGAAGTAAACCAAAATATAGTCTTGCGCCTAATAATACAGTAACTACCTCTCGTAGAGTACAGGATGGAGATATGGATGACAAGAATTAACAGCACGGACAATGCATTCAGCTAATCCAGCTTGGTTCAGACCTTTCAAGATCCAATAAAGAATTCAGGTGTTATGTACTTATTTAATAAAAATAACGATTGGCTGCAGCCTTTCTTATTCTTAGACTAGTGCACAAAAATTGGGAGGATATTGGGCTACAGTGTAATTAACTATTACTAAAATTTACTGGGAAATATTAAGAAAACGCCAAAGCTCCAACCATGTAGCAAGGCAGACGTGAGATGGGTCAAACAAATATATGGAAACTCTTCGTAAGGTTGCAACAAATGATCTAAAGTTCTAAACCTTTTATTCTAACAAATAAATATGGTAGAACATTATACACCGAAGTATGATTATTGCAGGCGTTACTGTGTTTGGAATCTGCATTAAGTTTGAATACACAAGAACAAATAGATATCATTTTTAACATAAACGGGAAACTGTTCTAACCCAAATTCTTCCCAATCTGGAAAGATGCACTGAGATGATACACAAAACTATGGTGAGAACAAGCACTAGACAACATGATGAGAGCTAGACTACAAGCTTAATAATGTTGATATCTTGTAAATAAGTAGAATGCATCAAATATATTGACAGCAGTTGATGCAAACAAGAAATCCGTTTAATTACACCAGTACTGCTTATGTTATTCACAATATAGCCCACTACGGCTACTTCACACACTGGCCTGTCAAAACTACCAGCATGTGTAAGTTACTATGCCGATTTATATAGCAAAGATAGAGAGTGATAAAAATATCACTATTCATAATAATTTATCAAATGGCAATACTTTTCTGATTATCCAAGATACACACCCAAATCAGCAGGGCAGAATATCATCTCAGGTACAAGAAAACGCTCATTTGTCAAGGTAAACTCCTGCAGACGCAAAATTAACCATTAAGTTGGAAAAAGAAGTTCTGATGTAAGACAAATAGTAACTTACATCTTGAGTTAAATCAACTCTCTTCCGCTGCTCAGGTTTTTCTGCATCATTTGACGAGAGTGTCAGTCCTTCCTTTAGATCTGAATCCATAGGTGAGCCCTCGTATGGCAGAGAAAGGTACCTTTGTGCTTCGTCATAGTCTTTGACATAACCTTTTGTATGCTCAATACTATCAGGGAGAACGTATGTGCATTTGAAAGGATTATCTTTTCCAGCTCTCCTTAGAAAGAGTATAATACATAAGAGATTTGTTATTAACTACCGAAGCAAGTGTCACATATAAAAAGGTTTCTTAACCTAGCTGCCTAATAATAAGTTGGTAAGAATCAATTAGCATTCATCAATTTCAACCAATGAGAAAGGAGTAGAGTGGAAGAAAAGAAGAACAAAGAAGTGTGAAAAACATAATTGAATCATCATTACCATTGATATATGCAACAACAATAACAACTTAGTCCAGCACAATAGAATGGTCAATAAATACAATATACTGCAGATTAGGGATAAGTCCATATATGAAATTCAAAACTGAAGCTATCCCTGTGGCACCTCACAGAGTGGATCTGAATTCACTTAACATTGGCCAGCTGAACAGAAGAAAAAGAAGACTATGGCCCAATTGTCTGAGATGATTTCAACCAAAATTGAGAAACTTTAAGGTATACTGCAGCAACTGCTAGTCATTCACACTCAGAATAACTACTGTAGAAACTTACACTAAAATGTCAGTCAACAGTTCCTAAAGCAAATTGAAGCCCAAACGTGTTGTAGCTTTCCACAAAAAAAAACAAATCAAAACTATTTTTCATATCAGTAGGAGCTTGAGAAATTCTGTTATTACTTCATGTGTTCAAAGAACCTTTCAGGACAAGAATATACACTCATCAAACAAATAACCTAATTTTCTTTCTTCAAATTAAACAATAGATTCTGTCCCCAACAGAAACTTCATACCCTACCTGGTTTACGAGCACTTACACTCTAAGCAGATCTCGACGATCAAAATTTAGGAAAGAATGCTTACGTGCAATAAGGTTGACGTTGCATTGTTGCTGTGACTCGATAAATGGTCAAGCGGTTCACATGGCATTCTGTCAAGTGACAAAAGGAGGAATCCACAATGCAGAACTAAAACAAATCACGAGCTTTGCCAGGAAACATTAAGATGACTACGCACGAAATACAGAGGAATACACAACGAGATAAAGCAAAAAAGAAATCAAGAAAATTAGTCACCTGGCAAGGCGGAGATCACGAGCGACATCGAGAGAGACGAAGCAAAGTTTCTCCTTGGCAAAGTTTCTCCCACATACCCCGCAGATATGGAGGAAGATATCTGCGAAGGCAGCACATCGGGGGCTTATACAGAGATGCGATAGACCTTTCGAGGTGTTGAATCGGATTGGTTCAGTTGTGTATCGTCTGAGGCTCCCCGATAGGATGAAAATGCATCCAACATTCCATGTGAGCTTCTTAAAGAGGTTCCACAAGAATTTAGGGGATCTGTCTCGGTCACAGACGCTTCGCGTGCCTCCGACGGTTCGAACGGAGTTCGACCAGAGGATCGGAGAGATTCTTGATCACCGAGTTTTGGGACACAGCAGGATGAACCGACGAACGGAATTTCTGGTTCGGTGGGAAGGTTCTCCAACAGAAGAAGCTGCGTGGTATAAGGCGTCCGAACTCTGGCAGTTCGAGGACGAGATCCGACGTTACTTTAAGTCACCGAAGGCGGTGACTCGCTCCGGAGGGGGAGAATGTTAGGCCATTGGGCCTGAAATTAGGCGCGGCCCAATTCCCCCAGCCCAGCCCACGCGATTGCCATCCGGGTCGGTGGATGGAGCAAACGGATCGGGCACAAGGCCCGGATCCGATGTCGCCAACGTGACTCACGCGCGAACGATTGCGTGCAATCGACGCGAGTTGGAATGGGTGTGGGCATGGGGACACGTGCCGGTGTGGGCGGGGGAAGAAAAAAAGAAAAGGGGGAGACGACGTCGACGTGGGGACGATTTTTCAACTCCGACTCTCGTCTGGCATTCCACGAAAAATCCTCCTCTGACGAACCTGTGCTTTTCCGTCGGCTCTCCGTTCAGACACCGGTCGGTGGTGGCGCTCTGCGTTCCGGTGGTGTGGGAGGGAGGTGGAACGCAGCGACCATCCGCTCCCCCTTTCTTTCCGTCTTCCTCGCCGTTGCGGTCTTCCCGTCGCCGTCGCCAACTTCGCCGGAGTCCACACTTCCTGAGCGCCTTGGAAGGCGCAGCCGGTCATCCACATCCTCGACTGGAAGGAGCCGGCGGCCAGGTGTCCGCCGAGGTACTCCCGCCATCCCCTGCTTCTCGTTCCCGGCCACGTTTCTGGCCCCGGCGAACCCTCCCGTTCCTGCCTGTCGTGGCCGCAGCTCCCTCGTCCCCCACCCTTTAGTCCAACGCCGGTCGCCTGCGTGCGTGAACTCCCGGCCCGGACCCGCCTGCGTGCGGACGTGACGTCGCTCTCCGGTCGAGCCCTCTCCGCCTGCGAGCGGAGCTTTCTCTAGCCTCCTGCGCCGCCTGCGTGCAGCCTTCCCTTCTTTCCTCCTCTCGCTCGCGTGATCTTCGACTGGCCGAGTGGTCGTCGCGGTACCTGGTGGTGTCCCTCCTTGTAGTGAAGGAGTTCGGTGGTGGTCGTCCCCCGCTTTCGCCACATCGTTTGCCGCCAACCCCGTTCAACCGCCGCCGTCCGTCGCCGGTTCGCCCTTCCGCTGACGCCTGCTGCAGCGTGTTCCGCCTGTGAAGGTGCGGTGGGTGGCAGACGCCACCCTCTTCCTCCGCTCATCCCTTGCTGAGCTCGCCTTCGTGCGAGTGTGGGTTTTCCAGTACCGGGTGACGCCGGTCTACGTGGTTGCCTCCGGGCGAACACCCCTTTCTCTGTCACCGACGTGCGACGTCGGATAGACGATCATCTGAGATCGCCGGGTGCCGGCTTGATCTCCAGACTAGTGTGTGAGTCCACAGTCGGGCTGGGAGTCGGTTCGAGGAACCGACTCCGCCAGTCGCGCCCAATTCGACGGTTTCGATCGTTGTGATCGCTGCGCTAACAAATTTGGACTCGAGTCAAGCGTTGACTCACGTGGAAATTAAAAAAAAATTACGGTAATTCTGGGCGTGACACCTATTATCATCACATGATATAAGTGTTGGATAAGAATCTACAATGCACTAGAATACCCTTGTGGATAATCTTTTACTTTGATAGCTTTCGTGTTTTGATGAGTTATCCGAGATTCTTTCGACGACTTATGTTGTGTTGAAAGGATATTCATATGATCCGATCTATTGCATAATATTTGTGGTAGCAATGAAATAAGAAAAAAAACATACCGAAATGATAATTTTATAATATTCGCATATAATCAAATGACCTCTAGATTTGTCCCAAGGCTCTTTTTTTACAAAATCAGTTATTATTAATAGATGACATTTTATGTCTCTACTACCATTCTAAAATTACAAAACTCAACTTATGAATCACACGGTATAACACTTTTCATAACTTGTAGAATCAAAATACTGAGGACAAATACATAAAACTATATGGGTGATGAAGCTTGTATTCTACCTATCTATATACGTCAACAAAACATCTATTTACACAAATTTAAAAATAAATTCATAACGCAATAACAAACAAACATATCTACTATTTGGATAAAAAATTTTAAGATAATATTTTTATTAATTTCTCATTATGTATAAATTTTTTATGGTAATATTTGTATCGTTAAAAGGCTTAAAGTATATAGATTATTTTTTTATATTTTTTTTTAAAATATTTTTTTAATAAAAATAAAGCACCCAATATAGATTACAGATTTACATAACATTGGAAATTTTCTCCTCCAAACTCCCATCTCGAAACTTTGCTCTTCGAAACCTAATCGGGGACGCCAACTGCCCCCCTCCAGGCGCCACTCTGCGCACTGATGAGGAAAGGCGATCTCTGCCTCCTCCCGTCGGAGATCCTCCACGAGATTTTCTTCCGCCTGTTGCTGCTGCAGCTACTACGCCTCCGATCGTCTCCATGGCCCTCGGCTCCGTCGTGTCCGATGAAGACTTCCGCCGGCTCTCTACGATCTGCGCTTCGATCGCAGCGGTGGCTGGCTATTTGTCTACAAGAAACGCCCCCTGAGGGGCGCCGTTCTCCGTGGATTCAATGACCTATTCGGCCGTTGGTTCAACATCCCGGTGGCTGGTCAGGACAAATCTTGACACATCGGCCGTTGGTTCGATCAATGGATTCACACACATCGGCCGTTGGTTCAACATCCCAGTAATTCTCTCAAAAACTTGAAGAGTTAGAACAGAGAAGTCGTCAACAACTTCCTGAAAATCTTATTTTCTATGAAAATACAGATTATAATGAAAATACAGGAAACGGACCGACATCTAAACATGTCGAATTTATTCATAAACCAGTACAATCTCCATGGTTATATTCAATTAAAATCAATAGTATTATCTAAATTTCAGACTGGAAACTGGAAATACCTGCTTTAATTGATACGGGTTGTAGTAATACAATCTTAGACATGGATTTAGTTCCACAAAAGTATCATGTAGAACTTGATCCTTCTGATAAGTTTTATGCTGAACAAATGGATAGTAAATTATTCTTGTATGAATATATTTTAGCCAAACATAAGCTTTCCTTTTCCTTAGGAAATACTCATCATACTGCTCCAACTTACATTGGCAGAATTTGTTTAAGACCTTTAAGTCTTGTCAAAACAAAATTTATTATAGGCCTTAATATGCTTATCAATTCCTACAAAGGTGTAACTCTTACAACTGAGGGGTAATTCTTCCTCCCTCATACACTTATTCCTTACACCTCTTATGCGCCTGCGAAGCGTGGTGGGTGTCCCTGTGATACCCCGGGGTCCTGTCAAGTACCCTCAACAACTAGTGCAGGTAATTTAACTCCACCAGATGATGAGGAAATCCTATGGATCATAAGAAATCCTCTTAATAAGCTTAATAGAGAGTATGAAGAAGAAAATGTTTGCGATGTGTGTGAACATTATCTTGAAAAAATTGAATCAAGAAATCTTGATGTAGATAATCTGATTCGAATGCTTCAAGAGTCTGAGGTTCCAACTTTGGTACTGCTGGTGTACTTGCAGGTAAAGTTTTCATATATCTGATTGCTTGTAAATGACCGGCAAGCGTAGTCATGGCTGTTAGGAATCCAGCCCCATGGTGGTCTTTCCACAATAGGTCTAGGATCATGTGGTCATGTCCTATTAATGCTGTAAAGTGTTTAGGAGTTCTGAACAGATAACTCTGCTCTTTTGGAGGAGCATCTCTGAGTGTTTGAGCATAAGTGGCTCCTTCAATATCCATAGGATCTATTAATAGTGGTTGTAGAGCCTTCTTTCCCGTTTTCTTGGAAGAAGAAGAAGAACCTTAGGCTGTAGTCATTTTCTGCACAACATTGTTAGTTGTCATTTTGAGTCAAAGGACTAATATTTTAGCCAAAAAGGCTGTTTAGTCTGGCCTTTGTAACAGGCGTGATAATATGTCAGAAATGACATTATTTTTTCCTTTGATATGTTCAAAGGTGATCCTATATGCATTGTTAATACAATGGTCTATAAATGATAGCCATCTCTTTTGGGAGATGCGTTTCTCATTTTTTGTATTGAAGAACTTTACAATGGCTTCGCAATCTGTTCTTATTAATATTTCTTTTATATTTAAAAGAAACAATCTAAAAGCATCTAAGCCATAGCACACGGCTAGGAGCTCTTGATCAATACTGCTAGTGACATTTTTCTCTCGAAATTTGCCAGAAGCATATCTACAGATAGTTTCTGTTTCTATAGCATATTTATGGGTTTTACGGAGAAGGATAGCTCCCCATCCGTGTTCACAACCATCTGTTTGGACAATAAGATAATCACTATCCAATGGTAATTTGAGCAAAGGCAGTGTTTCTACCAATTGCCTGATTTTATCAATTTGCTTATAGTCTTCAGTGTTAAATTTTTTAACACCAGTCAGACTTAATTTTGAGTAGAGGGGTCCACTCAATTTATGTAGATCCTTTAAAAAAGGTCTAGCATAATTTATTAATCCCAAAAACTGTTGGAGACTTTTGGTATCTGTTACCTCAAAGGTTTTTATTTTAGAAGTAATATGAGGTTGGAGTTTTATGACACCGTTCCCAATTTCTACTCCTAAGTAATCAATATTTTTTCTATAAAATTGTGATTTTTGTCCTAAGACAATAATCTCATTTGTATAGAACTTTTGTAATACAAGTTTTAAATGACTTGTATGTTCTTTTTCTGATTTGCTATGTACTAGAATATCATCTATATACACGCAAACGAATTCTTGATAAGGTTTGAATACCTCATCCAATTTTCTTTGGAATACTGCACGTGCAGTTTTTAATCCAAATGGCATAACAAGCCATTCAAAGCTTCCTAATGGACATGTAAATGCTATCCATGGTATAGATTCTTCTGCCATCCTGATTTGCCAGAAACCAGATTTACAGTCAAATTTAGAGAAGAACGTGCTTCCCTGTATAGAGTTTATTAACTCTGTTTTGTCTGGAATGTCATAACTATCATCTTCTATATTGTTATTTAGACGACGATAGTCTATTACCATTCTTGTTTTTCCCCGAACTTGTTCACTGTGTTTATTTACAATGAAAGCAGGAGATCTGTGAGGAGATACACTCCTTCGTATCACATTGAGTTTTAATAAATCATCAATGTGCATCTTAAATTCAGCAATGTTTTCATTTGTTGCTGTAATTTTCTTATTTGTAATCCAAAAACCAGGGTCTTTGATTTTCAGTGTACAAAAAAGTTTGTTTTTATCCCAATGTGCTTGGGGATCTGAACCAAATATTTGGTTTTTCTCAAGCATTCGAATCAGATTATCTACATCAAGATTTCCTGATTCAATTTTTTCAAGATAATGTTCACACACATCGCAAACATTTTCTTCTTCATACTCTCTATTAAGCTTATTAAGAGGATTTCTTATGATCCATAGGATTTCCTCATCATCTGGTGGAGTTAAATTACCTGCACCAGTTGTTGAGGGTACTTGACAGGACCCCGGGGTATCACAAGGACAAATGCTTATCCCCGAGGAAAGTATTATGTTCAAAAATTCAAATGATACATATAATTTGAGATTTTCAAATTATAAAAAGAAACAAACTTTTAATGATAATGAGGCTTCAACATCTGGATTAGAAAAATTCCTAGAATAATGATACTAGAAGAAAATAGTCTTATAGTATCTAAAGATTTAGACTTTACATTTGAAGAAATGATAAGTCTAGAAATTACACTTATTAATAAAGGAAAATTACTTAATTCTCATAAACTTGTTTATGATAATGAGGGAAATATTAGAGTATGGTATGGACCTAAAAAGTCCTTAAAATTTACACAAGAAGAGGAAGAGATAAGTCCTTATGTAAGACTATCATAAAAGTCCTTAACCTTTGTCTTAGTTTGATCAAGAGCTCCTAGCCGTGTGCTATGGCTTAGATGCTTTTAGATTGTTTCTTTTAAATAAAAAAGAAATATTAATAAGAACTGTTTGCGAATCCATTGTAAAGTTCTTCAATACAAAAAATAAGAAACGCATCTCCCAAAAGAGATGGCTATCATTTATAGACCATTGTATTAACAATGTATATCGGATCACCTTTGAACATATCAAAGGAAAAAATAATGTCATTTCTGACATATTATCACGCCTGTTACAAAGGCCAGACTAAACAGCCTTTTTGGCTAAAATATTAGTCCTTTGACTCAAAATGACAACTAACAATGTTGTGCAGAAAATGGCTACAGCCCAAGGTTCTTCTTCTTCTTCCAAGAAAATGGGAAAGAAGGCTCTACAACCACTATTAATAGATCCTATGGATATTAAAGGAGCCACTTATGCTCAAACACTCAGAGATGCTCCTCCAAAAGAGAATTATCCAAATAAAAAATTAGAAATATATAAAACATTTTTTGCAAGACTACCTTTATTATGCTTGCAAAGCAGGTGGATACCATGACCAAGCTTTATGAGAACGGTTATTTCTAAAATTACCAGCTCCAATTGGCCATGAAATACATCAAGCCTGGAATAATGATCCAGAAAAATCACAGTTGTCTCTTTCCCTAAACAATATTACTACCAGAATACAATTTATCATTGATAAATTAGTAGAAAGATGCACCCGACTAAAAGGTGACCATCATTTAAAAGGTGAATTTAGTTTCTGTAACGAAATTTATACACCTCAAACATATGTTAAAGAAGAGGCTAAACAAAAGAAGAAACCTAAAAAGGGTAAACCTTCTAAGAGATATTTTCTTAGAAAATCTTCTGCAAAGAAACTCTATCTTGCTAAAGAAAAGCATGTGAGAAAATTATGGGCTAAAACTTTGTTGGTGTAAAGATAAACTCTAAGCAGATGTATCATATGTACTAATTCAGATAGGATTTATTATGCCTTATTTTTTATATAAATCTGTTTATGTCGGGGTTGCCTAAGTCACCATGATTTTTAGCAACCAAGTAAACTAGAGGGTTAATGGCTTGGTAAGCAGAGTCTTCTATAGACCAGGAGGGTCAAGAAAGAAGAAAGGCTTGCTAACGTCCATACGACATGATGTTTACATGGGTCTTAAAATCCTGGTAAAGCGACAGATAGCAGAGGAAAATTAAGGCATAATAATGTCCAGGAATCTATAGTTAGTACATAAAATGATCCAGAAAAATCACAGTTGTCTCTTTCCCTAAACAATATTACTACCAGAATACAATTTATCATTGATAAATTAGTAGAAAGATGCACCCGACTAAAAGGTGACCATCATTTAAAAGGTGAATGTAGTTTCTGTAACGAAATTTATACACCTCAAACATATGTTAAAGAAGAGGCTAAACAAAAGAAGAAACCTAAAAAGGGTAAACCTTCTAAGAGATATTTTCTTAGAAAATCTTCTGCAAAGAAACCCTATCTTGCTAAAGAAAAGCATGTGAGGAAATATAACCCTAAACGGGATTATAAAAATAAACTTTCATGTTTTACTTGTGGAAGTCAAAATCAATTAGCCCGAGATTGTACTAAGAGACAAAATTTATATAGCAAACAATCAATTCTTGTTGATTGTGTCCAAAAAAATCTACTTCATGTAGATGAATATATTTCTGACACAGAGTCAATATATAGTATTGTCTCTATCCCAGACAATAATTACATATCAGATTCAGATAGTGAATTAGAAGAATTTACTACTGATTTATTATCTAAATCAGACCAGCTCCAATCTCCTTTTGGAACTGAACATTTGTCCGAACCTCTTCTGGATAAGTTAGATATGTTAAAACCATATCTAGAACGGTTATAATGAATATGGATAAGCCTCCATACCAAATAATGACTCCTAAAATTATGCCAATCCATGAGTATCTCTTAGAAGGTTTACCCTTTTTAGGTTTCTTCTTTTGTTTAGCCTCTTCTTTAACATATGTTTGAGGTGTATAAATTTCGTTACAGAAACTATATTCACCTTTTAAATGATGGTCACCTTTTAGTCGGGTGCATCTTTCTACTAATTTATCAATGATAAATTGTATTCTGGTAGTAATATTGTTTAGGGAAAGAGACAACTGTGATTTTTCTGGATCATTATTCCAGGCTTGATGTATTTCAAGGCCAATTGGAGCTGGTAATTTTAGAAATAACCGTTCTCCTAAAGCTTGGTCATGGTATCCACCTGCTTTGCAAGCATAATAAAGGTAGTCTTGCAAAAAATGTTTTATACATTTCTAATTTTTTATTTGGATAATTTCAAGTTTACGAATTGCTTCTTTCTGTTGGGTGTTAAATCCCATATTAGGATTTGATCCTAATATCATGATTTTCATTCTGTTGGTGAAATTATAAGGATTCACTCCTAATGAAATATCTTACTGGAATTCTGTAGGGCAATTTAAGTTATAAGATTCCCACATGGCTCTAGCAGTTTCTCCTAAAAAGTTTTCTAGATAGGAATACATTTCTTCGGCAGAAAAGTTCCCATCTATTTCTGTTACCTTCATAGAAACCATAGAAGCCCAGTTGTCAAGAACTGTGCTCCATGTTTGAGGGTCATGTGCTGCTAGATTAAGGATCCTTCCTTCATCTAGAAGTTTTCTTTTATCTATTGTTTCTAAAGGTAATCTTTTACCTCTGGTTCTAATACCTTCGCGCTCGCCTTCATACTGAGTATAAGGTTCACGAGGAGGTTGACCTACAGTATAGGTCCTTATATGTGAAGTACTAGGCTGAGCTGTGCTTGTTGAAGCTACTGCCTGTACTGGATTATTATATACTGGAGCATTACTGGCTTGTGGTTCTGGGCCAGTCATTATTGTATCCATCAAGTTTTGAGGTATACTTTGTACACTTTGAGAATCTTCTTCAAAGAGTTCGTCAGTGTCTTCTAATTCTAAGAAAGAATTTATTATCTCTTCCTCTTCTTGTGTAAATTTTAAGGACTTTTTAGGTCCATACCTGTTACGACCCGCTTAGTAAGCAAACTATTTATTAACTTGGTGAGCCGATTTGCAACGTGGCTCAATCTATTAAAATGCTTAAGCCCAAGTTAACAATAGCAAGCCCACTAAGCTTTATATACCATATAATCTCTTCTCCCACATCCAATGTGGGACTAAACTCGGGGTATTACAATCAATTGGAAAGGGCTACCGAGGATGGTGGAGCCGCCATTGGGCTGACCTCACATGCTGCCGACTAAGGGATGTGGGCTTGACGAGGACGTCAAGTCTTAAGTGGGGGAGATTGTAATACCCCGAGTTTAGTCCCACATTGGAAGTGGGAGAAGAGATTATATGGTAGATAAGGCTTAGTGGGCTTGCTATTGTTAACTTGGGCTTAAGCATTTTAATAGATTGAGCCACGTTGCAAATCGGCTCACCAAGTTAATAAATAGTTTGCTTACTAAGCGGGTCGTAACAATACCATACTCTAATATTTCCCTCATTATCAAGTTTATGAGAATTAAGTAATTTTCCTTTATTAATAAGTGTAATTTCTAGACTTATCATTTCTTCAAATGTAAAGTCTAAATCTTTAGATACTATAAGACTATTTTCTTCTAGTATCATTATTCTAGGAATTTTTCTAATCCTGATGTTGAAGCCTCATTATCATTAAAAGTTTGTTTCTTTTTATAATTTGAAAATCTCAAATTATATGTATCATCTGAATTTTTGAACATAATACTTTCCTCGGGGATAAGCATTTGTTCACAGTCTAAGTTTTTAGAAAATATTCCAATCTAAGCCTCCTAGGTCATTTGGGGAGATGGCCATAGGCTTGATCATTTTTATTCCTTTACTGGCTAAAGCATCTATTACAGAAGAAATGTATAGCTTATACCCAGTATTAGAGTTATTTGTTAATTTCCCTAAAAATCCTAATCCTATAAGAAGATTGGAATATCCAGAAAAATCTTCGTATCCACGAGTTTGGATACCAATTTCTAATTCTCCTAAGTCTTTGATACTTATGAGAAAATCTGGGGCACAATAAAATATACCCTTGTTTTCAGTCATATCGACTTCCATGCAAGCAATAATTGCTTTTCTTGCATCAGATTTCCATCTTTTGTCAAGAATTGCAATTAATACTTTTGTTCCTAGCTTCTTTCGTGCTAGTCCTTTTACTGAAACAACAATCATGCCTATATGGGCTAATGATTTCCAGATTGTTTTAATTTATTTAAAGAATCTCTTGAGATTATCTTAAGATTTCTTGGTTCTGTTGTAACAGAAAGATGTTCTTCACGGGTTATTCTTAGAAGTTGAGTTCTAAGGTTTAAAGGTCCAATTCTATAAAGGAGTCGTGGACGTAATATTTGTAACCTATTATTTTGATAAGCTTTATATTGTTGATCAATATCAACAACTTCTTCTAAAATTTGTGTTGGAATCCCTTGTCCATCAAAAATCCTATTTAGGAGATTTGGGATGGGATTACTTAATGATAACCTTTCATTTTGGTTATTTTCTCTTACTGTTGTAGTACCAGCAGTAGTATGCGAGGTTCCTGTAAATGGTAGTGTACTCATTTCCAAGAAAATTGGGTACTTCTAGGTTGTCTTTTAGAAGTTTTGGATGTTTGAGGACATTCCAGATGTTCCAGGCTTTTCTGAAGCAATCTGTAATACTCTACTTAACTGATTAGTTAATTCTTGTATTGAGCTTTGGTAATGCTGAGTCTGTAAGACTAACAAATTGTCTAATCTTTGGATTATCTCATACTGTCTAAAAATTAGATCAGCAGAGGTTTTAATACTTTCTTGTTGTTTAAACTATTGAATCAATAGTTAATGATGTTTTCGCTTGAATTAAATCTAATTTTTTGTTTAGGTTGCATGAGGTATGCAATTATAAAATTATTTTGTCTAACAAATCTTTTGTCAGACGCACCTTGGGGATCATCTGAGATCATTCCCAAAGCATTATCTAGATAATTACTAGCTTCAACTAGTGCTTTTTGATATTCTTCATCTTGGTCTGACATTCTGGGTAATCTTGGATCTTCTTGAGTCAGGATTACCATTCTTCAGAATTTTTCTGTAATTTTTCAAGCAAAGCTGCTGTTTTTGTTGTTTGATAGTCAAAAACTTTTGACTGTCTTTGAAGATTATCTAATATGTCTTTAAGCTCTGCAGTAAGCTGTTTTTGTAGTAATAGAGACCTTTCGATTTCTTTTACCATTGTGATCAGATATGTATACTGATTTTTAATATATTCTTGGTTTTCATGAATATTTCTTAACAAAATATTTTTTGTTAACATTTCTGTGTGTACTGTCTTCCATAATTCAGTACATACATGATTAAATTCTCTAGGGCTTTCAGCTTGAGAGATTTGTAAGTCAATTATTGTATTTAACTGAGCATTCTCAGTATGTAATTGGTAAACATACCTGCCATTTTCTTTTGGAAAATAACATTTATGTTTAGTTGCTTGGGAATTAGCTTGTATTTCCCAATAATTTTGGGATAACTTTAAAGATAGATAACTGATATCCATCTTTTGTTTTCTTTTGTCCTAACAGAGTTAGTGACATTCTTATATTTTTTAATAAGACAAGTTGTCTTAGTTTGTTTAAAACCCGTAGGTTTCTGAGGATAAATTCTTTTCATCCAATAAGCACAATAAGCACTATATGAGCAAAAAATATACGAAGTTTAAGATCTACTAGGTACTAACGTATAAATATATGGAACAATGTTGTATTGTGTAAAGATAAATTGTCTAAGGAGTAAAAATATGTACTAACTATAGATTCCTGGGACATTATTATGCCTTAATTTTCCTCTGCTATCTGTCGCTTTACCAGGATTTTAAGACCCATGTAAACATCATGTCGTATAGACGTTAGCAAGCCTTTCTTCTTTCTTGACCCTCCTGGTCTATAGAAGACTCTGCTTACCAAGCCATTAACCCTCTAGTTTACTTGGTTGCTAAAAATCATGATGACTTAGGCAGCCCCGACATAAACAGATTTATATAAAAAATAAGACATAATAAATTCTATCTGAATTAGTACATATGATACATCTGCTTAGAGTTTATCTTTACACCAACAAAGTTTTAGCCCATAATTATACGTGTTCCCGTTCGATCAATAGATTCGTACCAGGCTCTGATACCAAAAAGAGGGAGGGGGTATTTTGCAAACAGAAAATACTAAAAGATGCTGAAAATATATTAACAAATCATAAAGACTTACAAGGAAGATGGAAGAACACTTGAACTAGACTCGCACACTAGCTGAAGGCAGACTGCCTTCTTACAACACACTAGCTCTCCTTATATAGACATAAAGTGAGAGGCTTCTTACAGAAGAAGTAAAGCATCAATAATTGATTCCAGCATACTACACGACTCTTCGAAAAAGTAAAGCATCAATAATTGATGCCAGCATACTACACGACTCTTCGGAAAAGTAAACACTACATGACTCTTCAGAAAAGTAAACAGTACATGACTCTTCAGAAAAATAAACAACTAAATGGCTTTTGGAGAATGCGAAAAGATTTTTGACTCTTAAGGAAAGAGCCTGACCCTTCAAAGATTCTTGTGTAGGGACCGCCTTGCAACTGAGCCGGCATCGCATCACCTTTTAACACGTGATCTTTTATCTGATGTCTTCAGTCATCCTCTTGGATTTCTTCAAGGATGTCATTATCCTCAACAGGTGGAAGCAGCCTTCCATAATCTTTATATTCTTTTACAAAAGATTTTCCTTTCGCCTGAGTAAAATGTTCATATTGTCCTATATGGGTACAAAAATGAGAGGTAAAAGGAGTGTAAAAGACATCATGTTCATCTTCTACAAAGATTTTTCATGTTCTTTTCTTCAAAAACCATGGTGGCTTGATAGAAGACTAATGGTGCTTCAATAATTACATAATCTCTCCATAAGCAGATCTGTAATTCCAAAGGTGTGGTAGATGTTCTGTTGATGTCGTCAACAAAAGATAAATCCCAAAAGTCTGGCATAAAGTCTTGCTGGATTTTTATCAGTACTTGATGCTTTGCATCATTCGGATACCCTAAAAACCAGGGAGGGCAAGAACTGATATTTACGTCTACATATCCTGAGAAGTCATGGATTTTGTAGAACTTGTCTATACAATATCTGAATTTCCATGGAAAATTAGAAATTTTTTCCAAGTGTAATGTATGAATTACTAGTCTATCTAATAACCCATATTGGAAAAGGTCTAACAGAGAGACCTCTGTATCAAAGATCTTACAATCAGTCCATTTGGTAAGATCTATAGAAGCTTTGATGATGGTAAAGCCTTGATGACACTTGCAGTATGGTTCATTAGGATGAGCCTTATCCCTCTTCATAGAAATCATTGTTAAATGAAGTCCTTTTAGCTTTGTGATCTCATTTAAAGCTATTTTCTTGAGATAAGTAACAATCTTCAAGAATTTTTGATGCTGTGTCTTTTTGACCAGTTCATATATATACTGTTTAGCTGGATAAAGACTTGGGATTTTGGATTGTGAATTTGCCCATTCAGAATCCATCTCTTGATTCCAGGTCTGAGTTAGCACCTGGACGTCTTGTTCTAACTTAGCCTTTTGTGTTTGTAACTCCATAATCTGGGTTTTCAAAAGACCGAGTTCTTTTTCTAAAGCTGTTATTTTAAACTCCTTGGCTATGTATGCTTCAAGAGTCTGAGGTTCCAACTTTGGTACTGCTGGTGTACTTGCAGGTAAAGTTTTCATATATCTGATTGCTTGTAAATGACCGGCAAGCGTAGTCATGGCTGTTAGGAATCCAGCCCCATGGTGGTCTTTCCACAATAGGTCTAGGATCATGTGGTCATGTCCTGTTAATGCTGTAAAGTGTTTAGGAGTTCTGAACAGATAACTCTGCTCTTTTGGAGGAGCATCTCTGAGTGTTTGAGCATAAGTGGCTCCTTCAATATCCATAGGATCTATTAATAGTGGTTGTAGAGCCTTCTTTCCCCGTTTTCTTGGAAGAAGAAGAAGAACCTTGGGCTGTAGCCATTTTCTGCACAACATTGTTAGTTGTCATTTTGAGTCAAAGGACTAATATTTTAGCCAAAAAGGCTATTTAGTCTGGCCTTTGTAACAGGCATGATAATATGTCAGAAATGACATTATTTTTTCCTTTGATATGTTCAAAGGTGATCCGATATGCATTGTTAATACAATGGTCTATAAATGATAGCCATCTCTTTTGGGAGATGCGTTTCTCATTTTTTGTATTGAAGAACTTTACAATGGCTTCACAATCTGTTCTTATTAATATTTCTTTTATATTTAAAAGAAACAATCTAAAAGCATCTAAGCCATAGCACACGGCTAGGAGCTCTTGATCAATACTGCTAGTGACATTTTTCTCTCGAAATTTGCCAGAAGCATATCTACAGATAGTTTCTGTTTCTATAGCATATTTATGGGTTTTACGGAGAAGGATAGCTCCCCATCCGTGTTCACAATCATCTGTTTGGACAATAAGATAATCACTGTCCAATGGTAATTTGAGCAAAGGCAGTGTTTCTACCAATTGCCTGATTTTATCAATTTGCTTATAGTCTTCAGTGTTAAATTTTTTAACACCAGTCAGACTTAATTTTGAGTAGAGGGGTCCACTCAATTTATGTAGATCCTTTAAAAAAGGTCTAGCATAATTTATTAATCCCAAAAACTGTTGGAGACTTTTGGTATCTGTTACCTCAAAGGTTTTTATTTTAGAAGTAATATGAGGTTGGAGTTTTATGACACCGTTCCTAATTTCTACTCCTAAGTAATCAATATTTTTTCTATAAAATTGTGATTTTTGTCCTAAGACAATAATCCCATTTGTATAGAACTTTTGTAATACAAGTTTTAAATGACTTGTATGTTCTTTTTCTGATTTGCTATGTACTAGAATATCATCTATATACACGCAAAACGAATTCTTGATAAGGTTTGAATACCTCATCCAATTTTCTTTGGAATACTGCACGTGCAGTTTTTAATCCAAATGGCATAACAAGCCATTCAAAGCTTCCTAATGGACATGTAAATGCTATCCATGGTATAGATTCTTCTGCCATCCTGATTTGCCAGAAACCAGATTTGCAGTCAAATTTGGAGAAGAACGTGCTTCCCTGTATAGAGTTTATTAACTCTGTTTTGTCTGGAATGTCATAACTATCATCTTCTATATTGTTATTTAGACGACGATAGTCTATTACCATTCTTGTTTTTCCCCGAACTTGTTCACTGTGTTTATTTACAATGAAAGCAGGAGATCTGTGAGGAGATACACTCCTTCGTATCACATTGAGTTTTAATAAATCATCAATGTGCATCTTAAATTCAGCAATGTTTTCATTTGTTGCTGTAATTTTCTTATTTGTAATCCGAAAACCAGGGTCTTTGATTTTCAGTGTACAAAAAAAGTTTGTTTTTATTCCAATGTGCTTGGGGATCTGAACGAAATATTTGGTTTTTTTCAAGCATTCGAATCAGATTATCTACATCAAGATTTCCTGATTCAATTTTTTCAAGATAATGTTCACACACATCGCAAACATTTTCTTCTTCATACTCTCTATTAAGCTTATTAAGAGGATTTCTTATGATCCATAGGATTTCCTCATCATCTGGTGGAGTTAAATTACCTGCACCAGTTGTTGAGGGTACTTGACAGGACCCCGGGGTATCACAAGGACAAATGAAAGTATTATGTTCAAAAATTCAGATGATACATATAATTTGAGATTTTCAAATTATAAAAAGAAACAAACTTTTAATGATAATGAGGCTTCAACATCAGGATTAGAAAAATTCCTAGAATAATGATACTAGAAGAAAATAGTCTTATAGTATCTAAAGATTTAGACTTTACATTTGAAGAAATGATAAGTCTAGAAATTACACTTATTAATAAAGGAAAATTACTTAATTCTCATAAACTTGTTTATGATAATGAGGGAAATATTAGAGTATGGTATGGACCTAAAAAGTCCTTAAAATTTACACAAGAAGAGGAAGAGATAAGTCCTTATGTAAGACTATCATAAAAGTCCTTAACCTTTATCTTAGTTTGATCAAGAGTTCCTAGCCGTGTGCTATGGCTTAGATGCATTTAGATTGTTTCTTTTAAATATAAAAGAAATATTAATAAAAACAGATTGCGAATCCATTGTAAAGTTCTTCAATACAAAAAATGAGAAACGCATCTCCCAAAAGAGATGGCTATCATTTATAGACCATTGTATTAACAATGTATATCGGATCACCTTTAAACATATCAAAGGAAAAAATAATGTCATTTCTGACATATTATCACGCCTGTTACAAAGGCCAGACTAAACAGCCTTTTTGGCTAAAATATTAGTCCTTTGACTCAAAATGACAACTAACAATGTTGTGCAGAAAATGGCTACAGCCCAAGGTTCTTCTTCTTCTTCTTCCAAGAAAACGGGAAAGAAGGCTCTACAACCACTATTAATAGATCCTATGGATATTGAAGGAGCCACTTATGCTCAAACACTCAGAGATGCTCCTCCAAAAGAGAATTATCCAAATAAAAAATTAGAAATATATAAAACATTTTTTGCAAGACTACCTTTATTATGCTTGCAAAGCAGGTGGATACCATGACCAAGCTTTAGGAGAACGGTTATTTCTAAAATTACCAGCTCCAATTGGACATGAAATACATCAAGCCTGGAATAATGATCCAGAAAAATCACAGTTGTCTCTTTCCCTAAACAATATTACTACCAGAATACAATTTATCATTGATAAATTAGTAGAAAGATGCACCCGACTAAAAGGTGACCATCATTTAAAAGGTGAATTTAGTTTCTGTAACGAAATTTATACACCTCAAACATATGTTAAAGAAGAGGCTAAACAAAAGAAGAAACCTAAAAAGGGTAAACCTTCTAAGAGATATTTTCTTAGAAAATCTTCTGCAAAGAAACCCTATCTTGCTAAAGAAAAGCATGTGAGGAAATTATGGGCAAAAACTTTGTTGGTGTAAAGATAAACTCTAAGCAGATGTATCATATGTACTAATTCAGATAGGATTTATTATGCCTTATTTTTTATATAAATCTGTTTATGTCGGGGCTGCCTAAGTCACCATGATTTTTAGCAACCAAGTAAACTAGAGGGTTAATGGCTTGGTAAGCAGAGTCTTCTATAGACCAGGAGGGTCAAGAAAGAAGAAAGGCTTGCTAACGTCCATACGACATGATGTTTACATGGGTCTTAAAATCCTGGTAAAGCGACAGATAGCAGAGGAAAATTAAGGCATAATAATGTCCAGGAATCTATAGTTAGTACATAAAATGATCCAGAAAAATCACAGTTGTCTCTTTCCCTAAACAATATTACTACCAGAATACAATTTATCATTGATAAATTAGTAGAAAGATGCACCCGACTAAAAGGTGACCATCATTTAAAAGGTGAATGTAGTTTCTGTAACGAAATTTATACACCTCAAACATATGTTAAAGAAGAGGCTAAACAAAAGAAGAAACCTAAAAAGGGTAAACCTTCTAAGAGATATTTTCTTAGAAAATCTTCTGCAAAGAAACCCTATCTTGCTAAAGAAAAGCATGTGAGGAAATATAACCCTAAACGGGATTATAAAAATAAACTTTCATGTTTTACTTGTGGAAGTCAAAATCACTTAGCCCGAGATTGTATTAAGAGACAAAATTTATATAGCAAACAATCAATTCTTGTTGATTGTGTCCAAGAAGATCTACTTCATGTAGATGAATATATTTCTGACACAGAGTCAATATATAGTATTGTCTCTATCCCAGACAATTAATTACAGATTAGATTCAGATAGTGAATTAGAAGAATTTACTACTAATCTATTATCTAAATCAGACCAGCTCCAATCTCCTTTTGGAACTGAACATTTGTCCGAACCTCTTCTGGATAAGTTAGATATGTTAAAACCATATCTAGAACGGTTATAATGAATATGGATAAGCCTCTATAACAAATAATGACTCCTAAAATTATGTCAATCCATGAGTATCTCTTAGAAGGTTTACCCTTTTTAGGTTTCTTCTTCTTTGTTTAGCCTCTTCTTTAACATATGTTTGAGGTGTATAAATTTCGTTACAGAAACTAAATTCACCTTTTAAATGATGGTCACCTTTTAGTCGGGTGCATCTTTCTACTAATTTATCAATGATAAATTGTATTCTGGTAGTAATATTGTTTAGGGAAAGAGACAACTGTGATTTTTCTGGATCATTATTCCAGGCTTGATGTATTTCATGGCCAATTGGAGCTGGTAATTTTAGAAATAACCGTTCTCCTAAAGCTTGGTCATGGTATCCACCTGCATTGCAAGCATAATAAAGGTAGTCTTGCAAAAAATGTTTTATATATTTCCAATTTTTTATTTGGATAATTTCAAGTTTACGAATTGCTTCTTTCTGTTGGGTGTTAAATCCCATATTAGGATTTGATCCTAATATTATGATTTTCATTCTGTTGGTGAAATTATAAGGATTCACTCCTAATGAAATATCTTGCTGGAATTCTGTAGGGCAATTTAACTTATAATATTCCCACATGGCTCTAGCAGTTTCTCCTAAAAAGTTTTTCTAGATAGGAATACATTTCTTCGGCAGAAAAGTTTCCATCTATTTCTGTTACCTTCATAGAAACCATAGAAGCCCAGTTGTCAAGAACTGTGCTCCATGTTTGAGGGTCATGTGCTGCTAGATTAAGGATCCTTCCTTCATCTAGAAGTTTTCTTTTATTTATTGTTTCTAAAGGTAATCTTTTACCTCTGGTTCTAATACCTTCGCGCTAGCCTTCATACTGAGTATAAGGTTCACGAGGAGGTTGACCTACAGTATATGTCCTTATATGTGAAGTACTAGGCTGAGCTGTGCTTGTTGAAGCTATTGTCTGTACTGGATTATTATATACTGGAGCATTACTGGCTTGTGGTTCTGGCCAGTCATTATTGTATCCATCAAGTTTTGAGGTATACTTTGTACACTTTGAGAATCTTCTTCAAAGAGTTCGTCAGTGTCTTCTAATTCTAAGAAAGAATTATTATCTCTTCCTCTTCTTGTGTAAATTTTAAGGACTTTTTAGGTTCATACCATACTCTAATATTTCCCCTCGTTATCATAAACAAGTTTATGAGAATTAAGTTTTTTCCTTTATTAATAAGTATAATTTCTTGACTTATCATTTCTTGAAATATAAAGTCTAAGTCTTCAGATACTATAAGATTATTTTCTTCTTAGTATCATTATTCTAAGAATTTTTCTTAAATAACTTGCCCTTCCGCGCACACCGTCTTTTTCGACGTCTCGCATTTTCCTTCTCCCTCCGAGTCCACCTCCCCCCCCCCCCCCCCCCCCCCCCCCCCCCCCCGACGGAATCCGCCCCATGAAGAAGAAGAAACAGGACTCCGCCATGGCAAAAGTACTCCTCCCTCACCTTCTCCCTGTCTCCCGCTTTCTTTCCTTTCTCTTCATCTTCTTGCCTCCTTCCAGTCCGGCGAGGCCGCCGACCTGGACTTGCTCCTGGCCTTCAAGGCCGCCCTCCCCAGCCCCCCGCAGATGCTGCAGAGCTGGAACCGCGCCGCCCCGTCCCCCCTGCTCCTTCGCCGGCGTCACCTGCGACGCCAGCGGCCGCGTCGCCGCCATCGCGCTCCCTCGGCGTCCCCCTCAGAGCGACTTGCGTGCCGTCGCCTCCTCGATCTTGCCCCTGGGGAGCCCTCCAGAGCCTCACCCTCCGCGCCGCTAACCTCACCGGAACCCTCGCCGGTGCCAGCGAGCGCTGCGGGGGAATGCTCTCCCAGCTCGACCTCTCCGGAAACGCCCTCCGCGGCTCCGTGGCCGACGCCTACGCATTCGCGGTTGGCTGCGCGGGGTTGAAGTCGCTCAATCTCTCCGGTAACATCCATCGGGATGCCACCCGTCCCCGCCGCCGCCACCGCTGCTACCGAGTTCGTGCTCGAGATACTCGACCTTTCCCTACAACAAGGTCTCAGGCCAGGACGATCTGAAATGGTTGCTCTCCAGCCTCGGCAGCCTTCGCCGGCTCGACCTCGTCGGCAACCCCCTAACCGGCGGGATCCCGGCCATCGCTAACTGCTCTAAACCTTCAGCATCTTGACATCTCGGCCACCGGTATATCTGGCGAGCTCGATGAGGGGGTCCTCGGTGGCTGCCGGAGCTTGCTCTACCTCAACCTCTCCTCGAACAACCTGGCTGGTACCCTCCCCTCAGACCTATCCTATTGCAATCTGTTGACGTCCATTAGTCTCTCCAACAACAACTTTTCGGGCCAGCTTCCAATGGTTGCCTTCGCTTCCATGCCCAACCTCAAAAACCTGGAGCTCGCCTTCAACAACTTCAACGGGACCATCGGGAACTCCATCGCCGAGCTGTCCCTGCTCGAAGTGCTCGATCTCAGCTCGAATTACTTTACGGGGGTCGATTCCGGCGGGGCTGTGTCAGAGTCTCGCCTCCAGCTTAAGGAGCTCTACCTGCAGACAACCAACTCACTGGCACCATCCCGGAATCGCTGAGCAATTGCGCGAATCTGGTATCTCTCGATCTCAGCCTTAATTACATCTCCGGAACAATTCCTCCCGGCTTGGGCTCCCTCTCCTCCCTCCGCGATCTTATCATGTGGCAGAATTTGTTGGAGGGGGAGATCCCTACTGACCTGTCCAACATCCAAACCCTAGAAAACCTAATTCTTGATAACAATGGCCTCCACGGGGACGATCCCGGCCGGCCTCGCCAACTGCACCAACTTGAACTGGATCTCCTTGTCGAGCAACCGGCTCGCCGGCCCAATTCCCTCTTGGATCGGCCAGCTGCGCAATCTCGCCATTCTCAAGCTAGCCAACAACTCCTTCTCCGGTCCGATCCCACCAGAGCTGGGCGAATGCAAGAGCTTGATTTGGCTCGACCTCAACAACAACCAGCTTAACGGCTCCATTCCGCCGTCGCTGGCCAAGCAATCCGGAAAGATCGCCGTTGGCTTGGTCACCGGAAAGCGGTATGTGTACCTGCGGAACGACGCTATCAGCAGCCAATGCCGTGGGACGGGCAACCTATTGGAGTTCGCAGGGATTCGACCAGAAGACCTCAACAGATTGCCGAGCCACCAGCTCTGCAACTTCACCAGGGTCTACATGGGGAGCACAAAGTACACCTTCAAGAACAATGGCTCCATGATCTTCCTCGATCTCTCCTTCAACCAGCTTAGCGGCGACATCCCCGTGGAGATTGGAAACATGTACTACCTAATGATTCTCAATCTTGGACACAATTTGCTCTCCGGCCTCATCCCTTACGAGCTGGGCAACCTGCGGTCTATTGTGGTGTTGGACCTCTCACACAATGCTCTCGAGGGTCCAATCCCCTGGTCCTTCTCCCGCCTCTCCATGTCGGAGATTGATCTCTCCAACAACAAGCTCAACGGGACGATACCCGAATTAGGGCCGTTGCCCACATTCCCGCCTTACCGGTACGAGAACAATTCTGGGCTCTGCGGTTTGCCTCTTCCGCCCTGTCATGCCAATGCTGGTGCAGTTTCAAGCAATCAAAATCAGGATGCCCATCGCCGGCGAGCCTATGTTGCCGGGAGCATCACTATAGGAGTTTTTGCATTCCTGTTTTGCATCTTCGTGTGGCTTTGCGTTCGGCACGATTCTCTTGCGCTATCTGTGTCCGCATATGTGTAGTGCGGACTTGTGACTATTTGCAGGTGCTTGCTTGCCTGCACGCTGCAAAATCCAGGACGTGTGTGCCGGCACCCTTGAAGGTGTTCGCCACCGTCCCCTTGTGATTGATTGAGGCCGCGCCGGTGCCTATCTCGGCTGTGTAGAGAAAGGAGTGCGGGCTGAGGATATTTCGGTGAGTGCAAAGTGTTTGGAGAATCTCCATCACTTGACACAGTTGAGAGATCTGTATTCGTGTCCGAGGGGCGGTATTCATACCGAACCCTTCGCGCATCGTGGTGTGAGGACATGTAGAGTGCTGGGCCAGATCCACAACGCGATCCTAACTGGTCGCGGGCCACTCTAGTGTAGGGCTGAGATCTCCGCGAGTGGATCTGCCGGTTGTAGTTAAATTTATTATTAAAAAAATAAATTTGCCCATAATACTAGGCGCTATAACCAAAAGATATTATTACATTTTTTAAATGATATCGATGATACATAAACTAATAAAGCATAGTAATTTACTATAATTTATTAATGATTATCACTCCTCTTCACTTTGTATAAGGCTCTTATATGACTAGTGTAAATTGTTTGCGTATGCTTTGATATATATACAGAAATCAACAAATCTTAGATTAATAATATGGTGTTCAATAATTTTTTTTGCATGCAAGCAATTCTTTACTAGATTTTATCAAAATTACATTGCCATATGATGAATGTGGAAACTAACAAGCGTCCCTTGTAATACAGTTAAAGAGTTTTTGGAATGTATTCTCAATGAGCAACAGTAATACTGTGTTTAGTAGGAAAGAAAGAACGTTAAAAGAAAAAAAAATAAAAAAGAAGGGAAAATAAAAAAAAAAGATAAAAATAAGATTTTTTATTATTATGTTTATTTAGAAGGAAAGAAAGTTAGAAAGATTGATAAATATACTTTATTTTTTTATTTTTATGTCGGTGATGACGATGAGAGGCAACGGTGAAATAGCGACGATGAGAGATGAGAAGTGATGATGGCGATGATGATGATAACAATGGCAATGACGACGGCGATGACAACGACGATGAAGAAGATTGTAAGAAAAGCACGAGAGGGAGCGGACATAAAAAGAAAAAGATGAAAATAGATATGAAAAGGGCAAATCTAACTTTCCATCCGATTTTTCGCCCAATTTGGGCGGAATGCAAATAGGGTTATTTTCCTCTCATTTTCCTTCCATTTTTCCTTCATTATTTTCATCCGTCCTACTAAACACGATTTTATAGTTCTCCTTCTAACTTTCCATCCTTTCCCTCCTTCATACTTTCCTACTAAACACGCTATAAATGTTTGTGTTATGGCCCTTGCAATCTCATTGAATACAACATCGGGTTGTTTATCTATATGTGGAGACTTGAGTAGCGACATCATTAAATGAAACATGCATGCATTTAGTGTTAGCATTGCCTAATAAAGGAATTATGTCGTAGTCATTACGATTGTTGATGACCAATATGAGAGTGGATTAGAAAAGCTAGGTGCTTAGAATATTGTTGAGTGACCTATGCATTGAGTGCTAAGGCTAAATGAGACTACCATTTGGGCTTGTTTCTGAGTGATGACTCAAGGCTTCGCAAATTACCATTTAGGTAGCTTCTGAGTAACATGGGTCAATTAATTTGTTATGCGACTTCGTCTAGTGGAGTGTTTAATTAATTTGTTGGCTAATTAGTTTATCAAATGACTGAGTGAACATGGTCAACTGATTTAATACTCGGTCCGCTAATGCCGACTACCAAAGTAGTCTAAGTAGTATACAAAAAAAAAAACTACCAATAAGTAATTTAAGTAGTACACATCAAAATGTTAAAATCTAGATTATGTGGACGTAAGCTTTGCTCTCTCTATGTGCATTAATACAACAAACAAAAGCGGGCACTTCGAGTTAATCCTTAGCACAAAAAGCTACAGGAAATTTGATGGATGATTCAAACGTCTGTAGAGCATAACCATGTCGACAAATTTATACAAACCATGAGAAGTACTTGAAAACGTCTCATCAATATACATAAGGAACATTAAAAGTTGCGCAAAATTAATATACTGACAGATTAAATCATTAAATACAACAGCAAGTTGCTTCACATTGGTAACAATCGATTGCTGGACCGGTTTGTAAGAATTAGTCAGCGAACAGTATCAGATTGCTCCACTGCTTTCACGAGCACAATTCTTTTCATTGAAGCATGGTGCGTAAAATACCTCGTCTCAATGATCCTTGTCCATTTACACCCTTGATTGATGATCCAATACTTGCTAAGGTCGTAGAGGCTGCTAACAAGCAAGGCATTTCAATGATGGAATGCAGGCGAATTGATAGCTCACTTTTTAACAAACAAATGACAGGAATGAAAAATATGCTCACCGGCATTTTTTTTCTCACCCCAGCCATTGCATGAATACAGGAAAGCATTTTCTGCACAATTTGTTACTATAAACAAATTGATTGATTCCCCGAAATCTACAGGTAAAATATTCAGTGAAAAAAGCGATGACGACAGCGAGCCGACCCAATCTCTTCATACTCAGATTTCGTGATGCACATTGATTCAAAATCAGGGCTAGATGCTAACAGCGAACCACCCCTCCATATGCCTAGAATAGGACTGGCCATGGACCACAGACACAAGAATTAGATTAAAAGGTGAAGCATAGGATGAAAATCAACCTGAAAAGGCCATACTCTTCTTGGGAAGTGATCTTCACTAGATAATCGTCAGGGACTAAAGGTCGAAGCTCCTTTTCTCTGTACACAAAAAAGATTGGCTTCAGTCTAAGCTAATGGGCTTGCTGTGTACGGGCCGACACAAACTGGTAAACATCTAAAAGTTTTTGCTAAACAACAAGGAAGTTGTTCCTTTTGTCTCTATATTCCTTAACTAAAAAGTGAGATAATTAATTCCAAATATGATAATTAATATAAATTTTGCAACACAACTAGATTTTTCCCTTATCTCCAAGTAGCAATTTTATAATGGAACGATAATTCAAATTCATATTATGGACAAGGATAAAGTTTCAGAGCTGATATTCTACGCAGTCCCAGATATAGTTGTGATCATGGTTTTCTTGCCATCTGCAAATATGCTTGAACACAATAACCACTAATATTCATCTGTAATTTCAAAGAGAATTTTGTCAGATAGATAAAATAGTAAACTTCTTACAGTCTCTCAGCAAAGCGAGGAAAGAGTGTGCTTCCGCCTGTCAATATGATGCTGCAACGAAAATCAGAAAATGGCAACTGGTCAACCACAACAAAGAAAGAAGTAAACCAAAATATAGTCTTGCGCCTAATAATACAGTAACTACCTCTCGTAGAGTACAGGATGGAGATATGGATGACAAGAATTAACAGCACGGACAATGCATTCAGCTAATCCAGCTTGGTTCAGACCTTTCAAGATCCAATAAAGAATTCAGGTGTTATGTACTTATTTAATAAAAATAACGATTGGCTGCAGCCTTTCTTATTCTTAGACTAGTGCACAAAAATTGGGAGGATATTGGGCTACAGTGTAATTAACTATTACTAAAATTTACTGGGAAATATTAAGAAAACGCCAAAGCTCCAACCATGTAGCTAGGCAGACATGAGATGGGTCAAACAAATATATGGAAACTCTTCGTAAGGTTGCAACAAATGATCTAAGGTTCTAAACCTTTTATTCTAACAAATAAATATGGTAGAACATTATACACCGAAGTATGATTATTGCAGGCGTTACTGTGTTTGGAATCTGCATTAAGTTTGAATACACAAGAACAAATAGATATCATTTTTTAACATAAACGGGAAACTGTTCTAACCCAAATTCTTCCCAATCTGGAAAGATGCACTGAGATGATACACAAAACTATGGTGAGAACAAGCACTAGACAACATGATGAGAGCTAGACTACAAGCTTAATAATGTTGATATCTTGTAAATAAGTAGAATGCATCAAATATATTGACAGCAGTTGATGCAAACAAGAAATCCGTTTAATTACACCAGTACTGCTTATGTTATTCACAATATAGCCCACTACGGCTACTTCACACACTGGCCTGTCAAAACTACCAGCATGTGTAAGTTACTATGCCGATTTATATAGCAAAGAGAGAGTGATAAAAATATCACTATTCATAATAATTTATCAAATGGCAATACTTTTCTGATTATCCAAGATACACACCCAAATCAGCAGGGCAGAATATCATCTCAGGTACAAGAAAACGCTCATTTGTCAAGGTAAACTCCTGCAGACGCAAAATTAACCATTAAGTTGGAAAAAGAAGTTCTGATGTAAGACAAATAGTAACTTACATGTTGAGTTAAATCAACTCTCTTCCGCTGCTCAGGTTTTTCTGCATCATTTGACGAGAGTGTCACTCCTTCCTTTAGCTCTGAATCCATAGGTGAGCCCTCGTATGGCAGAGAAAGGTACCTTTGTGCTTCGTCATAGTCTTTGACATAACCTTTTGTATGCTCAATACCATCAGGGAGAACGTATGTGCATTTGAAAGGATTATCTTTTCCAGCTCTCCTTAGAAAGAGTATACATAAGAGATTTGTTATTAACTACCGAAGCAAGTGTCACATATAAAAAGGTTTCTTAACCTAGCTGCCTAATAATAAGTTGGTAAGAATCAATTAGCATTCATCAATTTCAACCAATGAGAAAGGAGTAGAGTGGAAGAAAAGAAGAACAAAGAAGTGTGAAAAACATAATTGAATCATCATTACCATTGATATATGCAACAACAATAACAACTTAGTCCAGCACAATAGAATGGTCAATAAATACAATATACTGCAGATTAGGGATAAGTCCATATATGAAATTCAAAACTGAAGCTATCCCTGTGGCACCTCACAGAGTGGATCTGAATTCACTTAACATTGGCCAGCTGAACAGAAGAAAAAGAAGACTATGGCCCAATTGTCTGAGATGATTTCAACCAAAATTGAGAAACTTTAAGGTATACTGCAGCAACTGCTAGTCATTCACACTCAGAATAACTACTGTAGAAACTTACACTAAAATGTCAGTCAACAGTTCCTAAAGCAAATTGAAGCCCAAACGTGTTGTAGCTTTCCACAAAAAAAAACAAATCAAAACTATTTTTCATATCAGTAGGAGCTTGAGAAATTCTGTTATTACTTCATGTGTTCAAAGAACCTTTCAGGACAAGAATATACACTCATCAAACAAATAACCTAATTTTCTTTCTTCAAATTAAACAATAGATTCTGTCCCCAACAGAAACTTCATACCCTACCTGGTTTACGAGCACTTACACTCTAAGCAGATCTCGACGATCAAAATTTAGGAAAGAATGCTTACGTGCAATAAGGTTGACGTTGCATTGTTGCTGTGACTCGATAAATGGTCAAGCGGTTCACATGGCATTCTGTCAAGTGACAAAAGGAGGAATCCACAATGCAGAACTAAAACAAATCACGAGCTTTGCCAGGAAACATTAAGATGACTACGCACGAAATACAGAGGAATACACAACGAGATAAAGCAAAAAAAGAAATCAAGAAAATTAGTCACCTGGCAAGGCGGAGATCACGAGCGACATCGAGAGAGACGAAGCAAAGTTTCTCCTTGGCGTGGTCAATGATGAGGGTTTCTTCCATGAGATTGACGGAGCGGTAGGAGACGAGTTCCTTGAGGTAATTAGTGAGGGCCTTGCCGCCGAGATCGAGGCGCCGGATCCCGTAGTTGAGGGTGAAGTTGTGGAGTACGGGAGCGGCATGAGTGAAGGAGAAGCCACAATCCACCACGAGGCTGCACTGGGAGTGCGCCTGGTTCCGGCGACTGGCCTCGTACAGGTGGACGAGGGAGGGCGAGTCAGCCACGCAGAGGGACCGGAAACCCAGGTCCTCGAACACGATCTCGTCAGTGGCGCGCTGCACAGCCGGCGGGTTGAAGAGCGGCTCCACGAGGAGGAGCGAAGAGCGGGCGGGGTCGACGCGGAGAAGGGAGCGGACCACTCGTTCCCAAATCTCCCTCTGGAGATCGGGGTTCACAAGGTAGCCGCGATCGAAGGGCCGGCGTAGGGAAACGGAGGCGACGTCAGCGTCAGCGGCGAGGAGTTCGTCGGCCACCATCCATCGCTTGGAGTTGGCGGACCGGCCGAGGCAGTTGGGGACGACGGCTATCGGATCCCTGTCTCCACCGAAACCCACTTTGCACAGCCCTGCCCCGTTGTCGATGACCACCACGCTACCTTTCGACATTTCCACCGCCGCCGTTTTCTTTCTCTTACACTTACCCTAAACCCACGATTCTGTCGTTGGCAAGGCGGAAGACGACGGCGGCGTCTACCGTGGGTGCTTTCGGTGCAATATCATGGAGGCTCATTTTCCGATTCAACACATTTTTGCTGCCAAATAGCCTTAAGATCAATCCAAATTGCCTTAATATATATATATATATATATATATATATTATCAAAATGTTATTCGCCCTTTTTCACCTAGATTGGGTTAGAGAAGACTTCAACTCAAGCTAATCATTGATATCAGAAGCTCTATTGCTAAAGAAAGAGGATAAAACAAGGAGAAGAATGAATAGTTAATAAGAGAAATTGTACATGTATAAAAAACTGAATCTTAATTAAAAGCACTCTAATACTTACCTATTGTTAGGCCATTGGGCCTGGAATTGGGCGCGCCCAGCCCAGCCCACGCGATTGCCATCCGGGTCGGTGGATGGAGCAAACGGATCGGGCACAAGGCCCGGATCCGATGTCGCCAACGCGACTCACGCGTGAACGATTGCGTGCAATCGACGCGAGTTGGAATGGGCGTGGGCATGGGGACGCGTGCCGGTGTGGGCGGGGGAAGAAAAAAAGAAAAGGGGGAGACGACGTCGACGTGGGGACGCTTTTTCAACTCCGACTCCTGTCTGGCATTCCACGAAAAATCCTCCTTCGACAAACCCGTGCTTTTCCGTCGGCTCTCCGATCAGACGCCGGTCGGTGGTGGCGCTCTGCGTTCCGGTGGTGTGGGAGAGAGGTGGAACGCCGCGGCCATCCGCTCCCCCTTTCTTTCCGTCTTCCTCGCCGTTGCGGTCTTCCCGTCGCCGTCGCCAACTTCGCCGGAGTCCACACTTCCTGACCACCTTGGAAGGCGCAGCCGGTCATCCACATCCTCGACTGGAAGGAGCCGGCGGCCAGGTGTACGCCGAGGTACTCCCGCCGTCCCCTGCTTCTTGTTCCCGGCCACGTTTCCGGCCCCGACGAACCCTCCCGTTCCTGCCTGTCGTGGCCGTAGCTCCCTCGTCCCCCCCCCTTTAGTCCAGCGCCGGCCGCCTGCGTGCGTGAACTCCCGGCCCAGACCCACCTGCGTGCGGACGTGACGTCGCTCTCCGGTCGAGCCCTCTCCGCTTGCGAGCGGAGCTTTCTCTGGCCTCCTGCGCCGCCTGCGTGTGACCTTCCCTTCTTTCCTCCTCTCGCTCGCGTGATCTTCGACTGGCCGAGTGGTCGTTGCGGTACCCGGTGGTGTCCCTCCCTGTAGTGAAGGAGTTCGGTGGTGGTCGTCCCCCGCTTTCGCCACACCGTCTGCCTCCAGCCCCGTTCAACCGCCGTCGTCCGTCGCCGGTTCGCCCTTCCGCCGACGCCTGCTGCTGCGTGTTCCGCGCGTGAAGGTGCGGTGGGTGGCAGACGCCACCCTCTTCCTCCGCTCATCCCTTGCTGAGCTCGCCTTCGTGCGAGTGTGGGTTTTCCAGTACCGGGTGACGCCGGTCTGCGTGGTCGCCTCTGGGCGAACACCCCTTTCTCTGTCACAGCGTGCGACGTCGGATAGACGATCGTCCGAGATCGCTGGGTGCCGGCTTGATCTCCATACTAGCGTGTGAGTCCACAGTCGGGCTGGGAGTCAGTTCGAGGAACCGACTCCGCCAGTCGCGCCCAATTCGACGGTTTCGATCGTTGTGATCGCTGCGCTAACAAATTTGTACTCGAGTCAAGCGTTGAATCACATGGAAATTCAAAAAAAAAAAATTACGGTAATTCTGGGCGTGACAGCTTGGTATCAGAGCTAAGGTTCTGCACGTTCCATCTCGTACGAGCATCGTACGTACATTTTGGTCGATCCACTGCGTGTGTGCAGATGGAACTCGAGCGTCTCGTAGCTCAGATGGCTCGACTCACCGAGGAGCTAGAGGCATCTCAGGCAGAGGTCGTGATGCTGAAGCGCACTACGGCGGCTTCGTTAGCACCGATCAGGGCTGATTCCGGTCGAGAGATTGTAGCGTGTCGTCCCACAGACTATTCGAGCGCTCCTGGTATTCGGGTCGGGGTACGGGATCGGGTGGCGCCGCCCGAATCTGGATCCGACTCCGATAACCAATGGGGTGCGCGTGCGTCATGGGAGTGGGCACAGGATCAGGAGGCGCTCCTGAATCCCATGGTATTGGGCACTGCCTCTACCAGTAGTGAGAGACCTATGTTGCTCTATGTGGCTGCACTTATAAACTCTCAATCAGTGAATGCTATGATTAATACGGGTGCGACCCACTTCTTCATAAGCGAAACCACGGCTAAGAGAGTTGGACTTAAGACGTCCCCAGCACAGGACCAAGTGAGGTCGGTCGGTGCAATGGACCCCGAGATTTTAGGGGTGTCATATAATGTGGATATCGTAATTGGCAGTTGGCGGGGCTGCTGCCATGCGAAGATTTTGAAGCTACCAGACTATGAAGCTATCTTCAGCCTCGAACTTGTGGTCAAGGCAAAGATAGCTGTGATGTCATATCAGTATGGGATATAGATACATGATGAGGACTCCCGTTGTCTCGTACCGTGCATTCGGAGCACGGAGCCGAGAAAAGGGAAGAAGAGGGACTCCAGGGGAGTGCCCTTGTCTGCAAACGCCTTGGCTGCAGGGCTGCGCCAAGGAGAGCCGACACTTATAGCCGTTTGGGTGGAGGGCCCCCACCCGACAAAGAGTGAGACTCCTTTGGCGGTCAAGAGAGTATTGGAGGAGTTTGCTGATGTGATGCATTCGGAACTGCCGAAGCACCTTCCACCTAGGAGAGGGATCGACCACAAGATAGAGCTTGTGGCAGGATCCACTCCCCCATCCAAGGCTCCTTATAGGATGCCGCCGGTGGAGTTGGCCGAGCTCCACAAACAACTCGACGAGTTGTTGAATGCAGGGTTTGTGCGGCTAACCGTGTCACCATATGGAGCCCCAGTTCTATTCCAAAAGAAGAAGGACGGGTCTTTGAGGTTCTGTGTGGATTACAGAGCCCTGAACAAGATAACAGTCCGGGACTGCTATCCGATTCCATTGATCCCAGATCTGCTGGATAGACTGGGAAAAGCTAGGATATTCTCCAAGCTTGACTTGAGGTCGGGCTACTGGCAGGTCCGTATCGCCGAGGGCGACGAACGGAATACAGCCTGTGTAACCCGTTATGAAGCCTTTGAGTTTCTGGTCATGCCCTTTGGGCTAACCAATGCTCCAGCGACGTTCTGTCATCTCATGAACCAGGTGTTAGCACCTTTTCTAGATGACTTCGTCATGGCATATCTGGATGATATAGTGGTGTATTCCTCAAGCGTTGAGGAACATTTGGTACACTTGAAGAGGGTTCTTCATGTTTTGAGGGAAAACCAGCTTTATTTAAAGTTGGAAAAGTGCACATTCATGTCGGAAGAGATATCCTTCCTTGGACATGTGGTTGGCCACGGCCAGGTACAAATGGATAAGGACAAGGTCCGAGCCATCGTGGAATGGCTGATTCCCTCAAATCAGACCGAGTTGAGGAGTTTTCTCAGTGTTGTGAACTTCTATCGTAAGTTCATCCGGGGCTGTTCGAGAGTAACAGCACCCCTCAGCAATTTGCTGAAAAAGAATACCAACTGGGGTTGGGACGATCGACGTCAGCTGGCCTTTCAAGACTTGAAACAGCGCATAGCTTCTGAACCGATCCTGAAATTACCGGATTTTGGTAAACCTTTCGAGGTTCACACCGACGCTTCGGATCAAGCGATAGGGGGTGTGCTGATACAGGAGGGGCATCCTGTAGCTTTCGAGAGTCAAAACTTAAACGAAATAGAGCAGAGGTACTCTGCACATGAAAATGAGATGGTAGCAGTGGTGCACTGCCTCCGAACATAGAGAGTTTATCTCCTGGGTAGCGTCTTCGTGGTGAAGACTGATAATGTGGCGGACACATACTTCACCACTCAGAAGAAATTGTCGGCCAAACAGGCCAGATGGCAGGAATTCCTAGCAGAATTCCAGTTCCAGTGGGAACATAAGCCTGGAAGGGCTAATGTAGTGCCTGATGCACTGAGTAGGCTTAACGCCTTAGTCTGCTTTGCGATCTCCAGTGTGGAAGGAGATCTCCTTACGAGGATAAAAGCGGCATCTATTTTCGATGAGGAGTATCGAAAGATCGTGGATAAGATCAAGTCGGGTATGACCCGACGATATTATTTGGATGCCCATGAGGTTGTCATGGCACGTGGCGAGAGGCCACTAGCCCTCGCATCCGGTGGGTTGCTGCGTGAGCTGCTTAGGGAGCTCCATGATACCCCGTGGGCGGGTCATCCAGGACAAAGGCGTATGTTCGCCTTGTTGTCCAGGTCTTGTCATTGGCCAAATATGCGTGCTGACATTGAGATGTATGTCCGCACATGTCTTGTTTGTCAACAAGACAAGGTCGATCGGAGGTTGCTGGCTGGGTTCTTGCAACCCTTGCCTATACCCGAGACCCCCTGGACTAGTGTGGCCATGGATTTCATTGGTGGGTTTCCCAAGGTCGAGGGGAAAACCTCCATATTCGTGGTTGTGGATAGATTCTCCAAGTATGGAGTTTTCATTCCAGCACCCGAAACATGTTCAGCGGTGGTAGCTGCTGACTTATTCTTTCAAAATATGGTAAAACATTTTGGGCTCCCAACGGATATCGTGAGCGATAGGGATGCCAGGTTCACTGGACGATTCTGGTCGACATTGTTCGACAAGCTGGGAACGAAGTTAAACTTCTCCACAACAAATCATCCCCAGACGGATGGGCAGACGGAGCGGGTGAATGCCCTCGTGGAGGTCTATCTCCGTCACTTCGTGACTGCGAGTCATAGAGATTGGGTGAAGTGGATTGATTCGGCACAGTTTGCCTACAATCTCCACAGATCCTCGTCTATGGGGCATAGCCCCTTTGAGCTAGTGTTAGGACGGCAGCCCCTAACCCCTGTTGATATCGCAATGAGGAACTCCGAGGGGAGATGTCCAGCGGCTCAACGGGCAGCTCGTGAGCGAGCGGAGTCGCTCCAGGAGGCTAGAGACAGCCTCGAGCTAGCAGCTAGACGAATGCAACATTATGCAAATCGTCGACGTCGGGATGAAGAGTTCACTGTGGGCGACCTAGTGCTTCTCCGACTTACCCCGCAGATATGGATGAAGATATATGCGAAGGCAGCACATCGGGGGCTTATACAGAGATACGATGGACCTTTCGAGGTGTTGAACCGGGTTGGTTCAGTTGCGTATCGTCTGAGGCTCCCCAATAGGATGAAAATGCATCCGACATTCCATGTGAGCTTCTTAAAGAGGTTCCACAAGGATTCAGGGGATCCGTCTCGGTCATAGACGCTTCGCGTGCCTCCGACGGTTCGAAAGGAGTTCGACCAGAGGATCGGAGAGATCCTTGATCACCGAGTTTTGGGACACAGCAGGATGAACCGACGAATGGAATTTCTGGTTCGGTGGGAAGGTTCTCCAATAGAAGAAGCTGCGTGGTATAAGGCGTCCGAACTGTGGCAGTTCGAGGACGAGATCCGACGTTACTTTGAGTCATCGAGGGCGGTGACTCGCTCCGGAGGGGGGAGAATGTTAGGCCATTGGGCCTGGAATTGGGCGCGACCCAATTCCCCTAGCCCAGCCCACGTGATTGCCATCCGGGTCGGTGGATGGAGCAAACGGATCGGGCACAAGGCCCGGATCCGATGTCGCCAACGCGACTCACGCGCGAACGATTACATGCAATCGACGCGAGTTGGAATGGGCGTGGGCATGCGGACGCGTGCCGGTGTGGGCGGGGGAAGAAAAAAAGAAAAGGGGGAGACGACGCCGACGTGGGGACGCTTTTTCAACTCCGACTCCCGTCTGGCATTCCACGAAAAATCCTCCTCCGACGAACCTATGCTTTTCCGTTGGCTCTCCGTTCAGATGCCGGTCGGTGGTGGCGCTCTGCGTTCCGGTGGTGTGGGAGGGAGGTGGAACGCCGCGACCATCTGCTCCCCCTTTCTTTCCGTCTTCCTCGCTGTTGCGGTCTTCCCGTCGCCGTCGCCAACTTCGCCGAAGTCCACAATTCCTGACCGCCTTGGAAGGCGCGACCGGTCATCCACATCCTCGACTAGAAGGAGCCGGCGGCTAGGTGTCTGCCGAGGTACTCCCGCCGTCCCCTGCTTCTCGTTCCCGGCCACGTTTCCGACCCCGGCGAACCCTCCCGTTCTTGCCTGTCGTGGTCGTAGCTCCCTCGTTCCCCCCCCCCTTTAGTCCAGCGCCGGCCGCCTGAGTGCGTGAACTCCCGGCCCGGACCCGCCTGCGTGCGGACGTGACGTCGCTCTCCGGTCGAGCCCTCTCCGCCTGCGAGCGGAGCTTTCTCTGGCCTCCTGCGCCGCCTGCGTGCGGCCTTCCCTTCCTTCCTCCTCTCGCTCGCGTGATCTTCGATTGGCCGAGTGGTCGTCGTGGTACCCGGTGGTGTCCCTCCCTGTAGTGAAGGAGTTCGGTGGTGGTTGTCCCCCGCTTTCGCCACACTATCTGCCGCCAGCCCCGTTCAACCACCGCCGTCCGTCGCCGGTTCGCCCTTCCGCCGACGCCTGCTGCGCCGTGTTCCGTGCGTGAAGGTGCGGTGGGTGGTAGACGCCACCCTCTTCCTCCGCTCATCCCTTGCTGAGCTCGCCTTCGTGCGAGTGTGGGTTTTCCAGTACCGGGTGACGCCGGTCTACGTGGTCGCCTCCGGGCGAACACTCCTTTCTCTGTCACCGGCGTGCGACGTCGGATAGACGATCGTCCGAGATCGCTGGGTGCCGGCTTGATCTCCAGACTAGCGTGTGAGTCCACAGTCGGGCTGGGAGTCGGTTCGAGGAACCGACTCCGCCAGTCGCGCCCAATTCAACGGTTTCGATCGTTCTGATCGCTGCGCTAACAAATTTGGACTCGAGTCAAGCGTTGACTCACGTGGAAATTCAAAAAAAAAAAGATTACGGTAATTCTTGGCATGACACCTATTATCATCACATGATATAAGTCTTGGATAAGAATCTACAATGCACTAGAATACCTTGTGGATAATCTTTTACTTTGATAGCTTTCGTGTTTTGATGAGTTATCCGAGATTCTTTCGACGACCTATGTTGTGTTGAAAGGATATTCATATGATCCGATCAATTGCATAATATTTGTGGTAGCAATGAACTTAAAAAAAAACATACAGAAAAAGATAATTTTATAATATTCGCATATAATCAAATAACCTCTAGATTTGTCCCAAAAACTAGAGGCTCTTTTTTTTACAAAATCAGTCAGTTATTATTAATAGATGACATTTTTATGTCTCTACTACCATTCTAAAATTACAAAACTCAACTTATGAATCACACGGTATAACACTTTTCATAACTTGTAGAATCAAAATACTAAGGACAAATACATAAAACTATATGGGTGATGAAGCTTGTATTCTACCTATCTATATACGTCAACAAAACATCTATTTACACAAATTTAAAAATAAATTCATAACGCAATAACAAACAAACATATCTACTATTTGGATAAAAATTTTTAAGATAATATTTTTATTAATTTCTCATTATGTATAAATTTTTTATGGTAATATTTGTATCGTTAAAAGTCTTAAAGTATATAGATTATTTTTTTTATATTTTTTTAAAATATTTTTTTAATAAAAATAAAGCACCCAATATAGATTACAGATTTACCTAACATAGGAAATTTTCTCCTCCAAACTCCCATCTCGAAACTTTGCTCTTCGAAACCTAATCGGGGACGCCAACTGCCCCCCTCCAGGCGCCACTCTGCGCACTGATGAGGAAAGGCGATCTCTGCCTCCTCCCGTCGGAGATCCTCCACGAGATTTTCTTCCGCCTGTTGCTGCTGCAGCTACTACGCCTCCGATCGGTCTCCAAGGCCCTCGGCTCCGTCGTGTCCGATGAAGACTTCCGCCGGCTCTCTACGATCTGCGCTTCGATCGCGGCGGTGGCTGGCTATTTGTCTACAAGAAACGCCCCCCGAGGGGCGCCGTTCTCCGTGGATTCAATGACCTATTCGGCCGTTGGTTCAACATCCCGGTGGCTGGCATACTTTCCCAGGCTGTGCCTCCTGGCGAGGACCTCTAATTCCTCGCCGCCTCCGGCGTGTTCTTCCTCTTCGCCTCCAACGGCCGTCGAGAGCTGGTGGCGGTCAACCTGGCCACCCGGCAGGTGCAGCGGGCATCGCCCTGCCCGCTTGGGCCACGCGGCACCTCGTCGTGGAGACGATCGGGATTGAAGCTGGTGGCCGATCCCTCTGGCGTGAAACACTTCCGTTTTTTCTTCGCCGAGCTGATCCACAACCGCCCCGTGCTCTTCGAGTACCGATCGGATGTCGATGAGTGGCGCACTGGGGAGAAACGGCGGCTGTAGCGGTCGAGGCAGCAGCCGGAGGCAGGAGAGAGTTCAGAGTTGTGCTTGAGCGTGGCCAAGCTGCAACACGAGAGCGTGGTACTGACATGTGGCAGCGGCGGGGAGGAGTGGGCGACGACGGCTATGGCCCATCGACCGAGGTTTCCAGCGGAATTCGAGATTGGGACGCCAGTGGGGCTGATTACGAGCGATCGATTCCACGTGTACGGAGACGGGAACGTGACTGAGTGCGTTGCCAGTGGGAGGACGAGGGTGGTGACGAGCGTGGAACTTCTGGGACTAAGCGGGGACGGGCGGGAGTGGGAGCTGACCTCGAGGGCACCGACGGCGGTGGTGGAGGAGGGTTTGCGGCGGCGGCAGCCGTACGTGGTGATGATGGGGTGCGTGGCGGAGCGGGAGGGGGTTGGTGCGAGTGGCGCTCATGTCTAGCTGCCACGGGTCGTGGGACCTCATCTGGCTCTGCAACCACCGCGCGCAGGGGAAGTGGACCTGCGTCCCGGTGCCCGACTGCGGGACCAAGGGCCTCAACACGGCTGGCATCACCCTCTCCTCTACCTTCTCGCGATCGCTCTGGGCTTGCGATTCCATCGATCACTCTCTGCAATAATAAACTATACTAAAAAAAATGCCACCTTGTAATAATCTGATAATCCAACCTGTAAATTCGTGTATATTAGCAGCAATCGGTGTAACTATCCTCTTGTGTCTTCTCCATTTCGGGGACGCCACTCAAACAAGATCTGGAGGTACGCCAGGAAGATGTTCGACGCAACGCCTGAGTGGAGAACCGTTATTTCCTGGAGCACCGTGCTCGAATGCTATGTCCAACCAGCCAATTCGAGCCAGTTCATGATGAAGGTAGACATGGTTGAGCTGGGCTTTGAGCTCGACAACATCTTCGGCTGCTCCCACATAAACTTGTACAGCAAGGTAGGGGTTTTAGAGGATGCAAATTGCAAAGTTCATATTTGGTCATGTATTGGACAGGCATCCCGTGTCCTGGAACTAGATGATTTCTGATCCAGTGTAGGATGGGTAGATTGGCGAAAAACTCATTGGTTGCTTTCGGATGGAACAGGTTCACGTTCAATTTTAATTCAGTGACTTTAACAAGCATTATTATGTTCTCTGACGTTTTCTGTGATTTGTAACTTTGCAGAGTTGCTCATAGCTCAGTACCGATATCACTTTATCGTGAATAAGAAATCTAATAATATAAAATAACTAACCATTGAAGTAAAATTAAGAATGAGTATTAGAATCATAACCACCATATTAATCGGAGACAGCGGTGTCCATGGACCAAGTGAACAGAATAGAATCATATGTCTAATCATTCGAGCTGTAACCATGAAAGAAACATTAAGCTGCAGTACAAAGTTTGCTCTTATTGATACAAAGACCTGTAATGTATGTATTGCTATGTTTGTTTAAACAAAGACCCACGTAAAAAGAGAGCAATAGATGTTATTGCTACCCTCACAGACATCACTCAAAATTAAACACAAAACAAAAGGATAATAAAGCCTCTCTGTACATGATCCTTATATCTGATGTGCATTGGCTGTAGGTCACTCGTTTTTGGTGCATCCTTGTGGCATTCTTGGAGCTGCAAACACCACAAGCAACCTCATGAGCTCAGTGAGCAAACTATTTTACTCTACTTGTCTTATTATTCATGCAAATGAGAAGCATCGTCTTAAGAATTATTGCATAAATAAGAGCAGAAAGTAATCATGGGAGTCACCTAAGTTGATAGCTTCAGAGCTTTTCATTAACCGCAGTCGTTTGCATGAAGCAACAAACATCCTGGAAAATAACAGCACTGGTTAATAAGCTATTCTGCCGAGTTGTATATCAAAGAATGGTTTTAGAGCCTATTAATGATTGATCTGAATATTGTTGATATTAGTGATTTGAAATTAAAAGAGAGGAATAGAAAAGCCGAGAGTGTGTGATTGCTGGAACCCAACTAGGAATCATTTCTTGCAAGCAAAATCATGAAAACGTAGAACAAGCTTCTTTCATGAGAGAGAGAGAGAGAGAGAGGTGAATTTAGGCAAAGAGAGTCAACTTTATAAACACCTAAGACACTGAGTTCCCCCTAAAAAAAGGTGTCTTTCGACAACCATTTGAGTGCAGCACAAAGAAGTAACGACAGAAATATGTGATATGATCTAGCGGTAGCTTAATTTTGTTCATTGTGTTTCTTCATCCACCACAAGATATTGTGATACCGCCACATATGATTTCCCTCACGTGATACTAAAAACTAAAGAACTATAGGAAAGATGTTAAATTTTCCCTGAAAGAACGAACTCTACACAAGCTTAGTGATCCATAATGTGAGAAGAAAAGCTCAGGTTTAACAAGTATCAATTGTTATCCCCATTAAATTGACTGTTTCTAGATCTATCAATATGGTCAAAGCCTCCAGGTAGCTGTTACTAGCTGAACACTTTTCATATATATACATCAAATCGAGTGTAACAAAGCAATAAAATCTAGACCTTCAAAATTCTGTTTAAACAGTACTAACTTATCCTAGATTTCCTCATCATGCTCCTGAACAGAACGCCACAATCACCAAATTTATGTGATAAGTAACCTGAATATAAAACAATAAAAGGGATACAGAGACAAATTTGGAACAAATAATTTGGTGAGCTTTTCAGAATCACGATGATTAACATTATTAGTAGTCAAACATAACAAAACTGATCCCAGAATAATCTTATGATTTTCGTGTTTTTAAAGAAACTTATATGTGAAAACAATAGAAGAACAAATTCTGAACTTGTGAAGAACAAATATAAAAGCACATCCATGAACCACAATGAAAACAGAACTGCCTTGTTTCATTAAGTCAAATTTACCAGGTAATTTTGTATGTGCCTCTAGATAGTATGATCAAAAACTTTTCAAACACTTTTCACTTTCCTTGAGCAATACTTCTTTACACAAATCAGCGATTGCTTAGATGCAGGATTCGACTTGAAGAATTTACATAATGGTTGGGACGGATCGTAAGATAAGAACAAGATGGAAAAGATCAAGTAATAAGTAACTTACTTCCAAGGGACATCACCGACGAGCATCCAGTCCCCGTCCTTATCCTCGTAGGTTGGAACATACTCCGTCCCGTTCACGGGATCCACAAGCCTCCTCTGCTGCAGATTCGGGTACTCGCCTGCCCAAAGAAGGAACCAAATAAGCTATCGAAATCAACAATATTTCTTCAATCACGAAAAGAAGCAAAAGGGTACAAATCGGGCGGGACATACGAAGGGTGAAGCAGGAGAACATATCCTCCAGAGCAGTAAGCAGCTGCTGGTATCCCTCGTAAGCCTCCAAGTCGACTTTTCGCAGATAGGGCGCGCCGTCCACCGCCACCTTCACATAATTGCAGATCCGCAGTGCGTTCCGCCGGAATGACCTCACCGGCGGCCACCCCACCGCTTGTGCTCTGCGTGCAAGCGATACATACCGCTCAGATGTGGATCCGGAACAAGTGAAGCTGTTCGCGTATTCCAGGGGTTTCTATTGATGCTTACTTGGCAGGAGGAGGCTTGGAGACGAGTCCACTGGAGGAGTCCGACGAGACGATGCCGTCCGAGAATCCACGCTTGCGCTCCGTCGCGTCGGTTGAGAACTGCTTTGGCGCAGCTCCCCCGCCAGGCAAACCGAGTGTGAGCTCCGTCTCCTCAAACCGCAGCCCGCCGGTCACCTCCGACTCCGTCGAGCTGTTCCCCGTGTCTGTCGTCGACATCTCCTGCTCCAATCGCCAACGATCTCCGCCGCGCTAGGTTTTTCCTTCTCCGCACTCCTGGATATTTGCGTTAGACCAAAGTCTGCCTCAAAACCCAAAGCTACTAATACAATTGCCCTCGTCCGATCTGTCAGACACGTGGAAGGAGAGAGAGTGGCGGTCGATGGTCCACGCGAGGCAGCCGACAGGACGAACGAGGGAAACAGCCAGGCGGGTTTTCGGTTTCCCGGGGCTTGCGGGCCCCTGTCTGATTCCCCCTGTCTCCCCCCGCAGCTCGGCCCAATACACGGATTCACTAGGATTCGATGTCTATCATATAACAGTGTCTTGCTTTTCTATCCACCAACATTAAAACAAGTCATTAATGTACTGGAAGAAAAAAGCTGAATCGTGCGTTGGATGTTGCAGCAATGAGTGGGTGGCGAGCGATGTGGGAAGAGTAGCAGCACACGCATGTGAACCGAGCCGTACACTGTCGGCGAGCTGTCTCCTCTGAGACGGTAGTCACGGACACTTGTCGCCATCCCGGTGGGCGGCAGCTCCCGGTCTATTTGCGCCGGCTCGCTGTCTGTCGCCTTCCTTCTGTCCGTGTGCTGCTACATCTATGTAACGTGGATTGAAGTAAAAAATGATAATTGCTTTTGAGAATAATAGAATTGTGTTAAATTTACAATCGATAGTTAAGAGTACACTTAAATTGTCCATACTTCTAATTTTTTATAAAAATTTTTTTAAACTATGTTATGTTGAATAAAATTTACGATAGAAAAAATAAAAAATATAATAAAAATATAATAAAAAAAATAAAATTCACGATAAAAATAATAGAAAGTATAATAAATTTAAATAACTTTTCATTCAAATTCATTACATTCAATAAAACATAACCTTAATTCATTGTTCTCCCTCAGCGTCAAAATCTTTAATCTTCAAACTACAAAATTCAACTGGCTGTCTCTCGTGATAAATTAGATCTGGAATACTGGACAGTTAATGCGGCGACTCTTGTGATAAATTGGATCTGGAATACTGGACAGTTAATGCCGGCGACTATTCAAGTCAAGCATATGAATAGTTATCAAAATTGGATCCACTGTCTACCCATTCAAGTCAACCGATTGGACTGCATATGTATACTTTTATATATAATATTTAATTACGATTTGTTTTAAAAGGTAGAGTGCTTCTAAAATGAAAAAAAATTGGAACGTGGCCACATCTTTGCTGATAGCGGGCCGGGGACTTGCCGGGCCCGAAAAGCCCATGCACTTCTGAAAGCAACTTCAAAAGTTGAACCAAAGGATTGTGAGCCCCGTTCTGTTAACCCAACTTGGGCCAAGTGAATCACTGTGATAATCGGCCAAGATTCTTGTCGCATCGAACCCGTAAGGCTCCACACCGGTCTCAGCCCCCACATGCAGCGTGAGGGTTCAACGCGATCGACGAATGCCACATAACCGTGGCCGCATCTCTGCGGTATTAGGCCCGGGGACTTGCCTGGGCCCGAAAGCCCATTCACTTCATCCTCTGGTACAATGAATGCATTCTTCTATAGTATTTTAAGTTGTTCCTGATGCAAAGCTCGCCGATGTGGGACAAAATTGATCACTGCGAACGTTTTGCTTATAATTAACTTTCGCACAGCTACGGGGGTAACTTTTTTTCATAGACTGTTTTATTTGAAACATATAAATTACACTACATTTGTTCTACTCTTCCAGATTATATATTTTTTGAGTTTCTTATTCGGCTTACTTTAATTAATTTTACACCACTTAAAAAATAGTTATTGTACATGATAGTGAATCTTAGTGATTCAATAGACCTTTGTAAGCAATTTAACCCTTATCTTTCCAAATATGGGCACAGATCCATGATCAGAAGTCTTGATCAAGGAGAAATGCCGATTTCAAATGAACAATCATCAAAGATTAATCTTGTGATTTATCGTAATTTTATATAGTTATGAATGTTTATGTAAATTGGGTATTTTGGTGGGGTTGTCTCCGCCTAATTACATTAGTTATTATATAACTATTCACTCATTAATGCAATCACACATATAGAGAGAGAGCGCTATTTATTTATATATTGATCACGTGTCTGCCTGCATAGTGGGCTCTCACTGGCACATGGTTGCCCACTTGCCTTGTAAATGAAATCCACCGTGCAGCGCGCGAGCGCGCCATAAAAGGAAAAAAAAATCTCTGCGACGCTCGTTTTCTTACAGCGGATTCGGGTGTTGTTTGATTTTAGAATCCGAGCATGCGAAGCACGCGGACAGTATTTTAAATCCGAGATTCGCTCAATGTGTGGCGGACCAGCGAGCCACGACGCGAGCCCAGTATGGGGTTTTGGTCTCGGCCCCGTAGTATCGCATCACACACGTAACACGTCCTATCAATTAACCGATATAATCATTTACCGACATAATCTTCTTCTAATTAAATATCGCAACTTGCCACGTGTCATCGACTGAGACAACGCTATAAATAGTGTTGTGGAGGCATCAATGGGACTCCACCCACATCCATGGCGATTACTCACCCTACTGCGGCGCTCGCCTGCTTGCTGCTACTGCTTGCCTCTCCGCTGCTCGCTCTCGCGACCACCGACTTTTACATGCTGGCCCTCATGGTATCATCATTTTACTATGAACGATATTCAAATTTGTTAGAATGAAATTGTTAATTTCCGCTGGACGACGCGCGCAGTGGCCAGGGGCGTACTGCCAGCAGTCCAAGTGCTGCATGCCGACCACGGGGCCGCCGGCGAACGATTTCTCCATCAGGGGGCTGTGGACTTACGACAGCGCCACCGGTAAGCCCGTCACCAAGTGCAGCTCCAGTCCGTTCTACGTCAAGCAGGTATGAGCATGTTTCTCTAGAAATTCTAGTCAGATTGCGGTAGGTGATTACTCGTTTAACTTGCACAGATTGCGAGCGTGCAAGAGGATCTGAACGCGCACTGGAGCAACCTGAAGTGCCCGAGCAACAACGGCGTGGGCAACTGGAGGAAGGCGTGGAAGCAGTACGGCGTCTGCTCCGGGCTGGAGGAGGTGGAGTACTTCAAGGCGGCGCTGCAGCTCCGAGCCCAGCTTGACGTCCTCTCGCTGCTGGCCGACAAGGGTATTAAGCCTTCGCTGCTGTACGTGTACAGTGTGTCGCAGATCAAGGACGCCATCAAGGAGGGGATCGGCGCAGCGCCGCTGGTGAGGTGCAGCAAAGGGCTGCTGGAACAATTCCAACTGTACGAAATCTACGTCTGCGTGGACAAGGACGGTAAGACCGTGATCGACTGTCCGGTGCAGCCGAAGTACACGTGCGGTGAGGAGGTGTTCTTCACCCCTTTCTACTCCGGCAACCTCACCGGCATCCCCGCTGGCGCTCCCGACGGCGCTGCTGATGCGCACATTGAAATGGTTGTGTCTGATCATGAATGAAGGCACCATCACATTTAAAACGATCGGCTACGGCGTACTTTAGTGTAAGGGTCCTTTGATCCGAATAAAGAGATGTGGTCGGCCGTTTGTGCTTTCTTTTGCCGTTAATAAATTAAAGACTGGAGGCTCCGTGCCTTGACCATTTGACTCAGAACAAGTTCATAAATTTCAGAGGCTAATTAATAAATTATTGAAAAGAATACAAGTAATCAAGACTAAAAATGCATCACGCTTAAATTAATTGATATGAGATATTAGATGAACTATAATAATTGAACTATATTTGTGAATAAGAAACATAATGATTGAATTATAATGATAGTTATATTTGTGTACTTGTGAATTAAAAAATATAATGATTATACTATATAAGTATAATATCTTACATAACTTTGTGTTCAATATGGATGCAAGGATAAAAAGATTAAATTATACTATAATATTATCAAAAAAATATTTTGTTGAATCTCACTAATTTTATAACTTAAATAGAAGTGATTTATTGCTAAATACCATTCAATATTTATAATATTATAACATTATTGATGTTGCCATCGTGACGGTGGAAAAGACTCTTCCATCCCTATTGCATCGGCACAAATCCGAAAGCATATGTACGGTTGGATGGGGCACCCGCTACAGTGGGTCCCAAACTAGGGTGTTTTTTTAAACGATGGGACCGCTAAACTCGTTTAAGCGAGGCTGCTTCGATGCATAAAAAGATAAGTACACATCTTCGGAAAAATTGTTGGAAGCGCCGGGGCGCTTAGAACTTTTAAGTCGGGTCTTTTCTTTTGGCATTAAAATTTTTTTTTTTATTTATTTTTTTTAAAAATAATTATATCTTATAAGCTATCCAATAATATTAATATTGAGATATTTTAAATTACGTATATGTATAAAATATTCTAATCAATATTAGATTTATTATAAAGTAAATAGTATTTTGTCTTATATGTGATATTAGTTAAGGTATTTTATACCCATACGTAATCTAGAATACCCTAATATTGATACCATTGGATAACTTACAAGATATACATCATTTCTAAAAAAAATAAAAAAAAAATATTTTTAGTGTAAAAACGAAGGGACCCCACGTAGAAGTTCTAAGCGCCCCCGGGCGCTTCCAACAATTTTCAAATACGTAGGGGTGGCGATGAAATAAAACTTAAAAGCGCCCCCGGGCGCTTAAGTGCCAAAAACGGGGGCGCTTAAATTTCTTATTTAGAAGATTTTTTTTTTTGAATTTTTTTAGAGATAATGTACATTTTGAAAGATATCTAATGGTATCAATATTGAGGTATTTTAGATCACGTGTATTTAGAAAATACCCTAATCAATATTACATATAAGACGAAAAATATTATTCACTTTATAAGAAATTCTAACATTGGTTAAGGCATTTTCTATACATACGTGATCAAAAATACCTCAATATTGGTACCATTGGATCACTTACAAAGTGTACATCATTTCTAAAAAAAAATTAAAAAAAAATTCTAAATATTAAATTTAAGCGCCCCCGTTTTTGGCACTTAAGCGCCTAGGGGCGCTTACAAGTTTTTTTCGTGGCAACGGGTTGCATACTTGTATTTTCATCATAAATTGAATTCGACCCGATTGCAAAATCTACTATCCAAATTCGAGTTAAATATCCTATTATATAATAGGAACTCGAGTCGAATATTTAAACAGTTACCCACGGATACTCAATTAAAATACAAATAAATTATTTATTATTTATATTATATAAAATATAATTAAAAAAATAAAATAATAATAAATATATTTATATAATAACTATTAATTATTATTTTTTATATTTTTAATAGTAATAAATATTTATATAATAATTATTTTATTATTATTTATATTTTAATAATAAAATATATATTTATATTTAGTATTAAAATCCAATATCATGCATCAGGTACCAGCATACATAAATTCGAACCTAATTAAAACCCAATCCTTTAAACTTGAAATCGTCATAAATGTATTGAGTCAGGGTGAGAACACGTCTTTAAATTGCCACCTCTAAACAATCCACCTTTTTTTTTCTTCCTTATTTCGTTTTTTTCTTTTTCTTCGCTCCACATCCTCGCTGCCACCATCCTCTCTAGCAACCTTTGTAGGCTCCGTCCGGCCATTTTCCTCCTCCCCTCTCAACTTAATCGTCTCCCTCTCACTCACGACCTTGTCCACCTTTCCTTCCTCTCCTCCTCCAAGCTCAGTTTGGCCAGTAAATTCACACTCTCTTTCCGCCACCACCATCCTCTCTAACAACTAAGAAAGAAAAAAATTTCTAAGCATGAGATTTTAAGATTCGGTTTTCGAATCCCAGAGAGCGTTGCCCAAGAGTTCCTAGACAGCGGTGCCGAAGAAATTTTTTCCAAGGGGGCTTTGTTCAGGATTCGACAGATCATGCAGTCGTGGTCTCCACGCGCGACTAAACTTGGTGGAGCCGCACGATTCTCTGCAGTCGGAGGCTCAAGTGCAAGCTGTGGACACGGGATGCCAAGTAGGTAGCGTGAGGTAAGAATAAAAAAAAAAAAATCTTCTTTGAGATTTGTATCTTACTTTAAGATTCATACACAAAATTTTAGGGGCCCCCGCTTAAGTCAGGTAAGCGGGGACACGACTTAAAAGTTTTGTTCCACAAACTAAGATTAAATCAGAATCTTATTTTTTTTAAAAAAAAAAATCAGAATCTTATTTTAATAAATATTATCAAATGACACGATGGAGATTGTTTCTAACCACATATTTGATATTTTTTTTAATAATCAAATGAAAAAGCTTACTATGAATTCTTGGAACAAAGATATATACACATGAACTAAACATATGCGGAAAAAACATCCAAAATTAAAAAAGTAATAACATTTTAAGCCCTAACTCTAGGCACCACTTAAACATGGAGATGTCATTTTATATTTTTTGTTGGTGGTTTCATTATATTAAACCATAAAAATATATGCCTCCTCTAAAAGAGGACATTCTAGTACTTACACTATGTATACTAGGAGGGAAAAACAGTGGAAAGAAATGAAAACTTAACTTTTCTTAGTTTATCGGAATGGATAGAAAGGCTAAGAAGGAAAAACGAAGGAAAATCGACACCGTTTTCTCTAGTTTCATAATCCGTCTGATTCGGAGGGAAAATGAAAAAAATTGAATGGGCAGCCGTTTCGACGTGGGGAAGCACGCTTCGATGGAGCTTATCGTCACGCTTCCTTGCATTCGCGTCTCATCGACGAAGCCACAGAATAAGCCTCCACTCTCCTCTCGTCGACGAAGCCAAAGAAGTCTCTCGTCGACAGAGACGACTCTACTTGCCTCTTGTCGACGGAGACAAAGCCGCCCGCCTCGTCGCCTCGTTGCTTCGTTGCCTCACCGAAGAAGCTACACGTCGACAGAGACGACTCTGCTTGCCACTTGTCGATGGAGTCGAAGCTGCCTGCCTCATCGCCTCGAAGATGAAACCGAAGAAGCCTCTCATGACGACTCCGCTCACCTCTCGTCGACGGAGACGAAGCCGCCCGCCTTGTCGCCTCGTTGCTTCGTTGCCTCGCTGAAGAAGCTGAATATCAACAGAGATGACTCCGCTCGCCTCTCGTCGATGAAGACGAAGCCGCCCACCTCGTCACCTTAAAGTCAAAGCCAAAAAAGCCTCTCGTGATGACTCCGCTCGCCTCTCGTCAACGGAGACGAAGTCGCTCGATCTGTTGCCGCCTCCGCTCTGGAAACGTGAGATGGAGAAGCCGATAGAGGCGGAGAGGCCGAGGGTGACAGAGAGCGGATGAGCCGCTCGATCTACTGCTGCCTCCGTCTCTCTCCCATTCTTCGTTTTCTTTGATATCACGTGCGAATCACGTGATTTACCTTTCTTTTCTCTTCATTTTCTTTTCTTTCTAAATTTTTTTTTTTCACTCTTTTTCTATCGTTTCTTGTACACATAGCCTTAGGGTTCAAAATCAAACAACAAAAAAAAAGAAAAAAAAATTAAAGCATTGCTTCGTCTTCTTACAATTGTACTACCTCTTTCTTTTGCCATCACCCACCTTGTATACGTGAGAGAAGTAGAAAAAAGTCTGTGCCTCTAAACTCTAGCAAGAAAATAAATAAAGAAATCTATCGAATTATGTATTGATGCAATAGAGATAAGGCACCCCCTCTCCTCATGTCTAATAGCGTGTTTCTTTGGAGGAAAATATCGAGAGAAAAGGAAAAAAATGATGTTTTTCGTTGTTTGTTTGGACGAAAAGTAAAAGATGGACGAAAACTTGAGAGAAAAATTCACACATTTTCTGTCGTTTCTTTGGATGGGAAAAAAAAGACGAAAGAAAAATTTGAGAGCAAAATTCACATGTTTTCCTCACTTTTGTTTATGTTCGATTTAAATAAAAACATGCTGATCACAGTCGCACATATCCCGATCTATCTCCCCTCTCACTCGCGCCGCTACCGTTGCTCCTGATCTTCTTCTCAGCTCTTGCCGCTACCGCAATCGCCCTCCTTGCTCCGATCGTGTCAACTCCCTCCTACGGTCGCCGTTGCTGTCAACCGTTTCCCTCCTCCAATCTCTCCTCCCTCGCTCGAGCCCCTTCTCTGATCTCCACCTCCGTCGCTCCCATCGCCTCACCTCCCTCTTCCGATCTCTCTTCTCTTGCTCGAGCCCCTTCTCCGATCTCCACCTCCGTCACTCTTGTTGCCTCACCTCCCTCCTCTAGCCGCCTCCCTCCTTTGATCTCCCCTCCCTTGCTCGGCTTCCACGAGCAATTGCCTCCCTCCTCCGATCTCTCCTCCCTTCTTCAATGTCCCCTCCCTCCTTTGATCTCTCCTTCTATAATTGCTCGAGACGGATCCCGATCTACTGATTTTTCTCTAGGATTTTGATAAGGTCTAGCTCATCTTTGAGCACAAACCCCTCTTACAATTATAAACTTTTCATAAATGATCAATTATGATTGTATTTGTATCAAATATGTATATCTATTTTTATCTTAATTTATTTTATATTTTTTAAATAATAATAATTCTTTCAATTTTTTCCAAAAACAAATAGAAGGCTTTGAATAAAAAACTATTTCCTTTTTTTAATTTTCTGTTCCATCAAATTTTTTTTTCTTTTGTGATTTATATCCCTCCAAAGAGCACGAAGCATGTTGTAAGTGATACTCTAAAAAAATATGAATTCAACAACTAATTGACTTCTCACTTGCATAGTTGTGAACAATTTTTTTCGTTGCATTATTTAATGCTGATCCCCCGATAACTAGTCTATCGAGCTCTATAAAGTGACACATAATTAATAAACAAACAAAGATCGATTTCGGCTTCAAGCACCAAAATTCTCACTCTACTAGAAAATTAAGAATGCAATAGGTCAAATACTTAATATTTTTTTTATTATAACTCAAAATAAATCCAATTATATAAACTCCATAATCAAATCCACTAAACTACTTGATTGAGTACACTGGCATAACTAGAACCCAACCTCCAAATATATATAGCTACATATGGGTTTTTTTCTCAAATTATTTTATAGAATATAAAATTATAAAATAAGACTTTTATATATTTTATATAATAATCATTTTTAATGTTACTTGGTTAAGGACGGAGGGAAAAATTATAGTTGTAATTGTATTTGTTTAGGTATTAGACGTTAGATGCCCATCTGCAGCCCTACAGCACTACAATTGACGCGATAATGGCGACGGAGGTTTAATTGAACCCTTCTCCCTCCCCCCTCCTGCCGTCACCATCGGCAGCATCGCCGGCGATCACCCTCCCAACCATGCCCCATTCTGCTCGATTTCACACGAACAGCAACTGCTTCCTTCTCCTCGATTCTTCTTGTTATGTTAAAAGGATCCTCTTCCTCCTCCCTCATCCGGTATGTATCTGCCTCTTCCTCCGCCAAGACCTGTAGATCCGTTTGCAGCGCCTCTAGATGCGTCACTGATTTGTTGAAGATACTGGCTCCCCTCGACCACGCCTTCCGCTGTGACTCCCACGCCAAGCTCTACGTCAATTCGCTTAGGAAATGCCTCCGATCCGGCGACCATCGCGCGGTCGGATCACTCCATGCTCGCTTGATCTCTCGCGGCTTCGGCTCCGATCTCCTGTTGTCCAATGTCTTGATGGACATGTACGCGAAGACCGGCCTGATGAGTAGCTGCGAGAAACTGTTCGACGAAATGACCGAGAGAGACGTGTTCTCTTGGTGCACCCTGATCTCTGGCTTCGTCCGTAACGACTCTGGTTTAGAGGCTTATAGCGCCTTCCAGAGGATGCAGAGGACCGGTTGGATACCCAACCATTTTGTTATTTCATCGGTTCTGAGTGCTTGCTCGGCCTCCGGAGCTGTTCAACCGAGCCTCTTAGTTCATGGTTCGGTCATCAAGAGAGGATTAGGTTTTGATAGATTCGTGGAGGTTGGGCTTGTCAACGCGTATGCCAAATGCGGATATTTGGATTGCGCCCTAAAGATTTTCTATGAAATTCCCGTGAAGTTTCTTGTCACTTGGAATGCTATGATATCGGGCTATTTTTTCAATGGATTTCTTCTCCAGGCAGTGGAGCTATGCAGGGACATGTGTCGTGCTGGATTTATTATGGACGTGATCACCTTGAGAGTAGTGACAGCTGCAGCGTCGGCCTTGCAAAATTTTGAGCTTTGCCAGAATCTTCACGTGTACTCTATCAAAATTTGTTTGGATGCTGATAACGTTGTGGTTTCGGAGTTTGTTAAGTTGCTTACAGAGCTTGGAGATGTAGATTATATTCTTAAGCTTCATAGAAGGATTAAAAGACCAGATGTATCTTTGTGCTCTTTACTTATTTCAGGATACCATTTGCATGGTTGCAGAGAAGAGGCTGTGAATCTTGTTAAACAACTTCTTAACTTGGACTCGAGTTTGAATGAAGGAGCAATGCTCACTGTTCTTAGTCTGTGCTATTGCGTAGAGGAGGGATCTCAGATCCATGCAAATTTCTTGAAAGCTGGACATTCATCTTGGCTTTCTGTGGGAAATGCATTAATTTCAATGTATACTAAGTTTGGAGACATGATGAATGCTAAATTAGCATTTGATGAGATGAAAGTGCATGATGTTGTCTCATGGACAGCAATTATGTCGGGCTTTGTTCAGAACCTCCAGTTCACAAAAGCTACCAAGGTTTTTTGCGGTTTGTTGACAACCGGAATACTTCTGGATCAGCAGTCTGTGGTAACGGTTTTAAATGCATGCACTGGCATTGAGGATGTAACCAAGGGAAAGCAGATACATTGTCTCGCTCTAAAACTTGGATTTGGGTTTTCTGACTTTATAAATGGATCTATGATCAATATGTATGCTAAATGCAGGTACATTAACAGTGCAGTTAGGCTCTTCTCCTACTTATCCTCACCTCATTGTCTAATTCTGGTAAATGTCATGCTTGCTGGGTACTGTTGTAACTCTCAAGCAGAGAAAGCCATTGACCTTTTCAGGACTGAGTACCAGTTGGGGTTTGTCCCTGATCACTTCACTTATTCCACTGTTTTAGGTGCTTGCGCAGATATGAGGTTAATGAAGGTTGGTGAGCAAATTCATTGCTGTGTAGCCAAGAACGGGTTTGAGTCCTCAGATGTTATAATTGGAAATGCAATTATAAGCCTCTATGTCAAATGTGAGTGCATGATCAGTGCTTGCAAATTCATTTACAATATGAAACATTGGAATGCTTATTCGTACATGACTCTGATGCTGGGCTACATGGAGAATGGAGGAAGAGCTGGAAGTAGCAAAGTTTACTTTCAGATGCAGCAAATTGGTTCACATGCTGAACCAATTTCAGATTCTGCAGCTTTTGATCTGGGAAGACAGATACATGCCTCCATTGTCAAGATGGGTTTGGATTCAGATGTTGAGAAGGGAAATGCATTGGTCAGAATGTATGCAACTTCTGAAGTGACTGATATTTCAGAAGAAGCCTCTGTTTTGATGTCTGCAAGGGAAGATATGCTGCAGGATGACATAATCGAAGACTGTTTACAGGATGTGAATAGTGGAAGAGATCTTAACGCTTGTGGGCTTTATAATCTGGAAAAGTTAACAAAAGGTAAACGATTAGGCTGCGGATTTGATGCTTATATAAAATACATTATTCCAGATAATTCTTCATATATGCTTGAGAATACCTTTGGAAATTATGGATTTTCGTAAAACTCCTATAATGCCTATGCCAAAGATGTATATGGATGGGCACATGAGCTGATAAAGATGAAAACAGTACAGGACTGTTCTATTATACTTGTTATCTTAGGTAAAGGCCAGCTAAGACTTTTGGATAAAAGAATGAACTGTTTAATGTATGCCAAGGAATCACTTGGTGGTGGAAAAGAAAGGGTGCTAGGCGTGCCAAGTTGACTTTGAGAGCAGGCTAAGAGGGGTTATTGAGGTGAATTCAGAAGTGGTTTAAATGCCTGATTTGTCATCATGATCACAATTCTTCCGTAGATAAATGATTGAATTTGGATGTTCCAATTTGAGCAAAAGCCCACAAGAATTAGAGAAGACACATCCAATCAGTACAGACTGGTTCAGCTTAGGATACTATGCTGAACCTAGATCAGATGAGCACCCTGCCCGTTGTAGAAAGATTAATTATCAGAGATTCAATTGAGATATCAAGTTTTTTAAACTAATCCATTAATTTTATTTGCCTGTGGTACTATTGTCCTTTATGATACTGCCACAGTTCCATGGGGACAATACTGTAACCTGTTATGGTGAACATGGCGTAAGTTAAATTGAATGGTTTGGAGACTGATTCATCCATGCTTAGCTTCCAAATATTCCAAATTGGAATTCATAGTAATGGATGGAACATTGTAATGAAAGAAAAGAGCTCATTCTGGTTTTTTATGTGGAGGCAATGAGATGAAGATTTTCACCTAGGAAGGTTGCACTAAAAGCTTCTTCTTTCATTTGATTTTCATCAAAGAGAAAGCAAATTCAACTGGTGCTTGTTACTGTTATTTAACCATACTCTCTGATTCATTCAGGTTAGTCACTGCTCTTTAAAGAGTTGCATTTGATATAACACTCTAGAATTGGTGCCTTCCATGATTGTTCAATGATTTATCTTACAGGATGCCAAGCTACATACCCAAATGATAGTGTTATAAATTGATGTGTAGATTAGATTTTTCTAATTTTCAGGTTTTGATAATTATCTTACTGAGTATCTTATAAATTGCAGAACATCGTATTATTATTTCAGAGTTGGATTCAACAAAATCAGTTTTTCCTGGATGTATCCAAACAAAACTCTGAAGGTACAATAACACACCTCTAATATTTGAAGCTCTATATACTTGTATAGAAAGCTCATAACAGTTTCTTTTTTTTTTCTGGTATAGATTAAAATGATGTTTAATACTTAAAAGAAAAGCTTTGACTTTTAGTTCTAACAGGATAGTCATGTCTGTGCCTGGCAATTATTATGGATACAATACTAATATCTGGATTTTTTTTTTCCCAAAACAAGGATATCTGGGTATTGTGATTGAAGAAAATAACACTTTGAGAACCCTTTACATTACTAATATGATTATCGGAAAGATTTCTGTTTCAGTAAAAAAAACACATATAAATCCGCAGCACGAGCCATGTAACTATTCCTTAGCTCATTTACTTGTGCGATCACGTTGTTTTCTTGTATTTATAAGATCTTTGCAATATTTAAAAATATTTGACTGGTATATGATAGCTATTTCTAAGCATATACTTAGTTGACGTGTATGGACAAGTTTAGGCACTCTTATATGTTTCCGTTTGTGATTTTGTATCCCTTTCTGATCATTACTTTAATAATATAGGAGAAAAATAGTAACTTATCATTACATGACAATCTTTTGAGCTAGAATTAGAAGATAGTCCAGTCAAACATGTTGAGTATATCATATCAGATCAATATAGGAGTCAATCCTGGATTTCCTCTTAGACGCATATGTCCACAGTCGTGCAATACTGCAATCCCATTAGACATTAATTACTATATATTATTAGTGTTATATTACATTAACTAAGCCAAGTAAATAGTTGGTTAGTGAAAAAGATAAATAGTTTAGATTTTTTTAAAACAAATAAAAAATTGTAGGTATTTCTTGTCTTTCTTCACAAACTTTGAAATTGACAAATGGACTGGAATTTGAAGGAAAAATGCATGTCCAAAGTGTAACTGTGCTAAAGGAGCGAACTTTTTTAGCAGGGAGCGGCCCCTCATCCACCATCCATTTTTAGCGGGGAGCGATCCTGATGTTTTTGGATGGTGGATGGGGGCATGCTGCAGCGGGGTACCCGCTTAGGAGTTTTTTTCATGGTAAAGGGCATGCTTCAACTTGATAAATAGCTTTCCTCATTTTGATATTTGGCTTTAATTATAAATTTCTTGTCTTATCAATTTTATTTATCATTAGTCTAGGTAAGACCATAACGATTTAGGGGTATCATAGGCTGGTCAAAATTTGACAAGATTATTCCTAATATCTTTAAATGGAATATTACTTTGATGCAAGTTATCAATAATTGGTCCTTGGGCATTACATACCGATCTGACAAGGTTGGTACCGTACACAATCGTATTATATATAGTACCGACCATTACTGTCGGTATCTTATGTCGATATTGATGGGTATGTACATGTGGGTATGGGATTAATGATATTTGATGTAGTGTTCAAAAAACCGGATACCAGAACCATTCCGATATGGCGCCGGACCGGCACGGTACCAGTACTGGCATTGTGCGTACCGGACGGAACCGGACGAAGCAGGCGAGCTTGGCTCGAACCTTCCGGCGGCTTCGATTGAAGCTTCCTTCCAGCGCTGCTGCCCTCCTGCCGTCGCCCTCCGCCGTCCGCCCCCGGAACCGTGCTCCGACCATGGTTCCGAGACCGGTCGACGAGCGGACCGGTAACACCGTAACAGTATGGTATTGTACAGTTTTAGGAACCTTGATTTGATGTCCTTGCTTTATCAAAATGAAAATTATAGCTGCAACTAAAAATTGTTAACGACGACTTTAAGTCAACTTCGAGCGTCTATGTCAACTACCTACTATTCCTTGGCCAAAAATGCAGTTTATGCTTAAAGAAAAATACGTTCCAACTTTCTGCATACTCTAGTGACCAACTATATAAATGTGAAATATTTATCCAAAGTGTAATGATGCTTTAGTCTATTTGATTTGCAAGTTATGTAGATACATTACATCTTAATGTATTTTCTGATTTATGTTCCCTTTATTAAAAGCAAGCTACTACTACGACTCAATCTGGATAAGTCATCTAAAGAGTGGAGTCTCATTTTGACATCTTAACTTAGGACTCTATGAATAAGACGACCTAAAGCCTAATCCCCGAGTGATAACTCCGGTATTCAGTGCTTTGACTATCATATCGGAAGACACATAGTATCATAATGCTCTGAACTTCGTGATGCTTGATATGATGGTCAATTCACATTGGTTTTTTTAGGAATGACTTACAAACTGAACATCACCATTTAAGGATTGTGGTTGGTCTTGAGTGGAACACTACCTTTAAAATACTCAACGGTTGGTTATGATCTTTAGCTTGTCGAATGTGCCTAGAACCTCCATTATAGATTAATCAAGTATAAAGTCAAATAAACGATATTATAACTGGTTCTCAAATTATTGAGAGCTAAAAAGTTATATATTAATATGAAAAAGTGTTTTTTTCACAAATCTAGGACATTTTCCTTGGTATATTATTTCTGCGTAGGGTATTTCTGTAGTTCTAATAAAATTAAACTAATTAGACAATTCCACTGACCAAACTCTAATGACGCCTAAAGTTTTCTTAATTTTTCTACTTTCTATAGGATGGTTATTGGATATTTCAATTTTCAATACAATTGTGAACGTTACACTTGTCAACTAATTAAGAAACAAATCTCAAACTATTTTATAAAATATAGAATTATAAATTAAAAATTTTGAAGTAATAGTTATTTTTAATCTTAGTTGATTAAAGATTTTAGATAAAATTATAATTTATTTTTTTAATACCCATACTCTTAAACCCAAATTTTACGTATAAAATTTGAATCTTTCCTATATTTACAATTAAGTACTTGAATTTGCTATAAACATGTTGGATCGGATACTTGAATGACTCAAAAGTTTAATTTTTATCCCTACCTAAGGTTGATGATTGTTGTACTTATATCTACATTTATCTTTCAACTGCTGTATTTGTTTGACTCATTAGAGTTAAGTTCTTTTGGTATAGAGTAAAATATAATTAAATATATTTCTTGTATATTATAACAATTATGTTTAATTTACTAAGTCAAGCAAGAGTGAATTAATGGTATGATAACATGTGTTATGCCTTTATGTATATATGATTTTTAAGCATTTGACGAGGTAAATTTGATTAATTTATCCTTAACTGCATCTCCAACCTTTCCAATTTCCTCTCGATTTTCCTTCCTCTCTGCATCTCGCATCCATCTCTTCTTTGTTTGCACCCTCCTGCACCCTGGCTAATGCACGTGAGATAATCTAGAAACAAAATATGGATTTGGCTCTTTTCCAATCAGTAAGCCTTCGTCTGAACGACAGACCAAGAAGAAAATATTCAATCTGTTCCTTTGGATCATAGTTGACATCTCACATGCTCTGCCTCTGTCACGCTGCCACATGAATTGGACCTCTATCTGCAAAACCATAGCCTTGCTAAAAACCAACTCATGCTTGTTCGGTACAAGGAAACCAATAGGCTTGATAGCTTGATATTTGCTATCCACAATCATTTTTAATCCAAGCGCCTGGGATTTCCTGCTATTTTGGAGTAAGGAAGGTGGCTTGCTTGACAGAGGCATTTCTCCCTCCATTGTTCTCACCCTAAAAAAATTTACCACTCTTTGGCCACGAGTTAGTTTACCTGAGGTTTTGAGCTTGCATTTAAATTCATGCAACAAGAGTTCTTCTCAATGCACGTTGGTATCTGCTTGGCTTGGGTAGTGGACAAGAGATTGCAATGAGTGCAACGACTAAACCCTCATCAGCAGGCATCACCTTACAAAGCCGTCGAATCTACGAACTAGCATATTTGAGCTTGCATGTCAGTGACTGTAGAGAAACTTGTCCTTTTGTGTTATTAGCACTATGATGGTATAATGGCTCTGGAAGGCTGAGAGAAGTCATCTCTGACACAACCCAGACAATTAATGGTTCTAATAACGAGGAGAAACATAGGAAATTGTAATGAGCTACTGTCGAGGAATCAGGGTCTGGTCTCTTAATCTTTCTTCTTTTAGCTTCATTGTGCTCCCTGCTCGTTTTTGGTCTCTTTTCAGGAAGACGGTTATTGTTTTGCCTCAACATAGATAGCAGTAAAGTAATTAACAGGGTTTCCAAATTGGTTTGGCCTTTGAATAATGATATGCTGCAGTACTACGATTCATTCGTATATATTTTTTGAAAATAACAAAAGACTACTAAAAACTACCAATCAGCTGTGTTCTTTTTAACAAATATCTATTGCAGCCCTGCATAGAATAGCTTTTACATTTATTTTCGTACTATATTTATTGATTAACCAACCAACTCCAGGTGCATTATCTGAGCCCTTGTACTCCAGATATAATTGTGAGCATTGACTAACCAGTTTCGTGGGATAGAAACATATTTTGTCAATCCACAAAGGCAATCTAAATCGTTTTATTTCAATTCTTTGATCCCTATGGGCTCCAGAATCATGTAGGAGCGAGGAGAAAAAATAAAGAGAGAGAGAATTATTATTACAAATGGATTAAAAAAATAAATTAAGTTTTTTTTTAAAAAAAATAGTGTCCTACAGAACTTAGGATGTGCGTGAATTAAAATATAATTACCTGCATTATACCGTCTCTATGATGCAAATCAGCATGAAATTTAAATTATTATTACTTCAAAAATATTTTAGTTCATATTAACATGAATCTTATGAATGTACTCGACTAAGCTCTCAGCTAATTTACATGAGTTGAGAAAAAGATCAGAGGAGAAATCATGTCAATTGGTTAACATGCTAGATGACTTCAAATAAATACCTGCTAGGTGGCCAATTAATAAAAGTACTGATAATAACGTAATAAAGTTACCTAAGCTACGATTCATAGTCTGAGTTGATACTAATTTTGAGGACTAAAACTATGCACAAAAAAATGGTGTATTAGCAACTTTCTAAAGAAACTTTAGAAAAGGGCTGATGAACTTAACATTTCAGTTTATAACCTTAAAAGTTAAATAGATTTGAGATTTTTTTTTGACAATAATATTGTTATGACTTTTTTATAACATTTAATATTTTAAATTGGTTAATTGATGTGTTTTTGTTTTGGATTGGCGCGGTTTGTGGGCCAGCATGTACAGAGTTCCAACCCATGAGGCCCGCGAGTTATTGTGATTCAATTCATTTAGTTACTCTACAGTATTATCATAATATTGTGCTGTGTAAGATGACGATGACGACTCTGACTATAGCTTGTTTTCTTTGCTTGGTGGATGCGTGTTTGAATTGCGCATGATAAGGGCGGAAGGAAAGTAGCGAGCTGACTCGACGACACACGTTGAACAGAGCAATCAACCATCAATCATCTCCTGGTTCTGTTCAAAATAATTATTACCCCTTAATGCGTTTGTCTATGGGGTGATCATGATGGCTAGTAGCGTCATCTCCTCTCTTTCCTGTTTTATTTTGCAGTGTCGAACTGCGCGCAGGGGAAAGTATGGGCTGCTTCCCATTTGCACCATTATGGCAGCAAGAGTAGGGGTGGCCAATAAGGATGATAAAGGTGCGGGTTTTATTAAATCCGATCTTACTACTCTTAAACTCAGTCCTGATTCCAAACTTAACAGAGTCAAAAAATTATATCCCATATATTCTAATCCTGATAAAAAATAATATTTTTCTAATACTAATATCAATAATATAAATTAAAAATGAGTCAAGCGAGAGAGAGAATAAGTAATTTTTAATTTTTAATTTTTTTAATATTTATAAAAATAATTTGATAAAATTACACCTTGAGTTGGGTTTTAGAATACTCAAATCTGACTCACCCTACTTAATAAAGATTTAGGTTTTATTCGAACCCATTGTGAAATCCGATCAACTCGATTTTTTTTTGTCAACGAGTTAGGTTATGGTAGGTTTGGATTTTCTTGCCTAACTCTAGTGGCCAATGGGTTTGAATTATCCTATATATATAAGCATAACTTATTGACTAATACATTAGTCATAGGTGGCTCTATGCTTACAAGTGAAATGAGTTACACTAAATCAACCGAAGGATCAAATGAATCCTTAAAAAATATCCAATGAAAGATGCCGAAAGGAATAACCAAAATAAGTCCAAGCAAAGGCAAAATAGAAAGACATAAGGTGCTAGAGACAACTAGGTGAATGTCATTCAATGATGGAAAAGTCATGAGAAAACGGGTATAATTATTGTTCAATAGCTATATTGATTACACAAATAAGGTCAGAAAGGGTGGGAAAGGAAGCATGAAGTGGGGTGAAAATTGTTCTTAGAGAAAAATATGCAATTTAGGGTTCTAAAAGCCCAAGATATTATTTTTTAGAGAAACAATGATCATTTTGAGCCCTTCCGTCATGAATATCAATGTAAGTCTTTTTGGAGAGAGGTTTCTAGGGAAAGAGTTAAACTCATGATTTACTCGTTACTATGGTATATTTATCGGAGCCAAATAAACTTAGATTGCTAAATCTATCCTATTAAAATGTGTTATTAATAACATAAATTGATTAATCCTGAGTAGAATTATTAGAGTTCCTTGGCTACTACTTCACGAAACCTACTAAGAGAGTCTAGGGGAGAGAAATAGTCTATCTTGACATAAGTATGCACTAGTAATTGTAAAAGAATTTCTTATGTGCGCATAAATACTCAAACCCGATAGGAGTTAGGTAGACAGCTTGAGTTGAAATTCTACTACACTCTTTTTGTATCTCTTGCATAATCTAAGTGTCTGATGGAGAATATCTCAAACCCCTTTAGGATCCTTTTCTTGCTTGCAGTTGACGATGGAGGTGAAGCCAACGTTTGGAGATTAATCCATCAAGATGAAAATAAACTAGTCTAGCTTCAATAGGCAATCCATGAATAACTATAATTAATCCGCATTAGAGCTCAAAAGATTACTCCCATTATATAGGACAAATTTCATCTTGATTATACATATCCATCTACATAATTTGTCTATTAAACCTTTATGGTTTATCTAATTATTAGTGATGTTTGAACATTGGACAATATACCATTGTTATAATAAAAATATTTATGATACTTATATAATAATTCATGTTGCATTTTTCTGGCATATCTATACAATACAATCATTTAATATATACTTATGTGTTGGCTTGATATCTCATATCATATAATTATATTCTTGTCATTAATCATTATATATATGTGTGTGTTTTAGATTACTATTATTTTTTAAAATTCACAATAATAATTGACTAAAAATATTTAAGATAATCATATGATTATATGGATGTTATTATAACTAATTATATTACATAAATATCAAACAAATACAATAACAAACATACCTTTCATAAAATATAAATGAACATGATATAATACAATCATTATTTATTGATTTGTCTTCAGGAACATACTACACCATGATAAGTTAAATAGACCAAGCATTTAGTTTTTTAGCTTTACTTTTGTTGCATAATTTGTGATGTAGGAAATTTGATGGTTAGCTACAAGTAAATGCAAAAGTCTTAAGTTAGGCTCTAGATTTAGCTAGCTATGAAACAAAGGTTGACTAGTGATTCTACTTAGATGATGAGGTTATCAATGTAAAGTACTCAGGCACTGGTTCTAGTTAAAACTATGGAATAAAATACGAAATTTTCGTTTATATATACTTTGGGGCCTCGTAAAGTAGAAGAGGCTTCACCCTAGACCATGAATGAAGTAGATATGATTACAAATAGAAGATTTATCTTAAATTACAATGCACTAGAAGTGGAAGAATATCTCTATATAGGAGGCAATAGAAAAGTAGAAGAGAAAAAAAACATCCACCAAGTAAGAAGACTGGAGGGACTCGCGGCTAAGACTAGAGATGAGGAGAATTAGAGAGTTAGAGACTTAAACATTAATACTTATATTCATCATGTGTGCGATCAAGATGGATTCTTGTGGATTTAGGCTTTATGTCCTTCCAAGCCATATAGTAAAATTAGCTCACTCATCTTGTGTGAATACATATTGAATTTTTGAAATTCATATAGCCGTCTTTAGTTTAATTGTCTTGATAGTAGCATATGTATGACTCATATTTATCATATGCCATTTATACACTTTGTGCTTGTCAAATTTATGGCAATTTAACTTGACCCAGCCTGTTTACCGTGGTTTGGGTCTCTAATTAGCTAAATGAGATGGATTCGAATTTGGTTGATCTGATTTTAATCAGATTTTGGTTCATAGGTATCCTACCTGATTCAACAGTAAATAAAAAACAGATGAGTATGCATCAGAGTTTGGGTATTCGTAATTGTTCCTTATTTTACTGATGAAAAAAACCTTATACTATTCAAAAGTAAGCCCTCGAAAGTAGTATGAGAAATATAATTGCTGCTGGTGGCGACTGTATGTCGAAGCACTCACGTTAATGTAAATCTCGAGAAGAACGTGGAGTCGCGAATGGAGGATCACTGTAATTAATTAATAGCACACATGGTGGGGGTGAAGGTGCGAGGGGGCACACGCCATGTGACCCCACACAAGCTGTTGAATGCGGGTGTCGGATTAGACTTTCCCTCCTCTCTTTCTCTCTCTCCCCCCTCTCTTTTCTTAAATAACTCGCCCTTCCGCGCACCCGTCCTTTTCGACGTCTCCGCATTTTCCTTCTCCCTCCGAGTCCACCTCCCCCCCCTTTCCCCTCCCGACGGAATCCGCCCCATGAAGAAGAAGAAGAAACAGGACTCCGCCATGGCAAAAGTACTCTCCCTCACCTTCTCCTGTCTCCGCTTTCTTTCCTTTCTCTTCTTCTTCTTTGCCTCCTTCCATTCCGGCGAGGCCGCCGACCTGGACTTGCTCCTGGCCTTCAAGGCCGCCCTCCCCAGCCCCCCGCAGATGCTGCAGAGCTGGAACCGTGCAGCCCCGTCCCCCTGCTCCTTCGCCGGCGTCACCTGCGACGCCAGCGGCCGCGTCGCCGCCATCGCGCTCCTCGGCGTCCCCCTCAGAGCGGACTTGCGTGCCGTCGCCTCCTCGATCTTGTCCCTGGGGAGCCTCCAGAGCCTCACCCTCCGCGCCGCTAACCTCACCGGAACCCTCGCCGGTGCCAGCGAGCGCTGCGGGGGAATGCTCTCCCAGCTCGACCTCTCCGGAAACGCCCTCCGCGGCTCCGTGGCCGACGCCTACGCATTCGCGGTTGGCTGCGCGGGGTTGAAGTCGCTCAATCTCTCCGGTAACTCCATCGGGATGCCTCCCGTCCCCGCCGCCGCCACCGCTGCTACCGAGTTCGTGCTCGAGATACTCGACCTTTCCTACAACAAGGTCTCTGGCCAGGACGATCTGAAATGGTTGCTCTCCAGCCTCGGCAGCCTCCGCCGGCTCGACCTCGTCGGCAACCCCCTAACCGGCGGGATCCCGGCCATCGCTAACTGCTCTAACCTTCAGCATCTTGACATCTCGGCCACCGCTATATCTGGCGAGCTCGATGAGGGGGTCCTCGGTGGCTGCCGGAGCTTGCTCTACCTCAACCTCTCCTCGAACAACCTGGCTGGTACCCTCCCCTCAGACCTATCCTATTGCAATCTGTTGACGTCCATTAGTCTCTCCAACAACAACTTTTCGGGCCAGCTTCCAATGGTTGCCTTCGCTTCCATGCCCAACCTCAAAATCCTGGAGCTCGCCTTCAACAACTTCAACGGGACCATCGGGAACTCCATCGCCGAGCTGCCCCTCCTCGAAGTGCTCGATCTCAGCTCGAATTACTTTACGGGGTCGATTCCGGCGGGGCTGTGTCAGAGTCTCGCCTCCAGCTTAAAGGAGCTCTACCTGCAGAACAACCAACTCACTGGCACCATCCCGGAATCGCTGAGCAATTGCGCGAATCTGGTATCTCTCGATCTCAGCCTTAATTACATCTCCGGAACAATTCCTCCCGGCTTGGGCTCCCTCTCCTCCCTCAGCGATCTTATCATGTGGCAGAATTTGTTGGAGGGGGAGATCCCTACTGACCTGTCCAACATCCAAACCCTAGAAAACCTAATTCTTGATAACAATGGCCTCACGGGGACGATCCCGGCCGGCCTCGCCAACTGCACCAACTTGAACTGGATCTCCTTGTCGAGCAACCGGCTCGCCGGCCCAATTCCCTCTTGGATCGGCCAGCTGCGCAATCTCGCCATTCTCAAGCTAGCCAACAACTCCTTCTCCGGTCCGATCCCACCAGAGCTGGGCGAATGCAAGAGCTTGATTTGGCTCGACCTCAACAACAACCAGCTTAACGGCTCCATTCCGCCGTCGCTGGCCAAGCAATCCGGAAAGATCGCCGTTGGCTTGGTCACCGGAAAGCGGTATGTGTACCTGCGGAACGACGCTATCAGCAGCCAATGCCGTGGGACGGGCAACCTATTGGAGTTCGCAGGGATTCGACCAGAAAACCTCAACAGATTGCCGAGCCACCAGCTCTGCAACTTCACCAGGGTCTACATGGGGAGCACCAAGTACACCTTCAAGAACAATGGCTCCATGATCTTCCTCGATCTCTCCTTCAACCAGCTTCGCGGCGACATCCCCGTGGAGATTGGAAACATGTACTACCTAATGATTCTCAATCTTGGACACAATTTGCTCTCCGGCCTCATCCCTTACGAGCTGGGCAACCTGCGGTCTATTGCGGTGTTGGACCTCTCACACAATGCTCTCGAGGGTCCAATCCCCTGGTCCTTCTCCCGCCTCTCCATGTCGGAGATTGATCTCTCCAACAACAAGCTCAACGGGACGATACCCGAATTAGGGCCGTTGCCCACATTCCCGCCTTACCGGTACGAGAACAATTCTGGGCTCTGCGGTTTGCCTCTTCCGCCCTGTCATGCCAATGCTGGTGCAGTTTCAAGCAATCAAAATCAGGATGCCCATCGCCGGCGAGCCTATGTTGCCGGGAGCGTCACTATGGGAGTTTTTGCATTCCTGTTTTGCATCTTCGGTCTGATCATAATTATAATAGAGAACAGGAAGAAGCAGAGGAGAAAGGGATATGGTAACAACTCCAGAGACATCTACATCGACAGCCGTTCTTTCTCCGGCACTGGTATCTCCAACTGGAAGCTAGCCATCACGAAGGAGACCTTGGTGATCAACCTTGCCACATTTGAGAAGCCTCTCATGAAGCTTACTTTAGCGGACCTCGTTGAAGCCACCAATGAATTTCACAATGACAGTCTGATCGGTTCGGGTGGATTTGGTGACGTTTACAAAGCGCACTTAGAGGATGGCAACGTGGTGGCCATCAAGAAACTGATTCATGTCAGCGGACAGGGCGATCGGGAGTTCACCGCCGAGATGGAAACCATTGGAAGGGTCAAGCACCGGAACCTAGTGCCTCTACTTGGTTACTGCAAGGTGGAAGAAGAAAGGCTTTTGGTCTATGAGTACATGAAGTATGGCAGTCTCGACGATGTCCTCCACAAAAGAAACAAGGGTTGGATTGAGCTGAATTGGGCAGCAAGGAGGAAGATAGCGGTGGGAGCAGCTAGAGGCTTAGCATTCCTGCATCACAACTGCATCCCTCACATCATTCACAGAGACATGAAGTCCAGTAATGTCCTACTCGATGACAACTTAGAAGCAAGGGTCTCCGATTTCGGAATGGCAAGGCTAATGAGCACAGTAGACACACACTTGAGTGTCTCCACATTGGCAGGCACGCCTGGTTACGTCCCACCAGAGTACTATCAGAGCTTCAGATGTACCACCAAAGGTGATGTTTACAGCTATGGCGTAGTCTTGCTTGAGCTTCTCACAGGGAAGCAGCCAACGGACTCGCACGACTTTGGGGACAATAATAACCTAGTGGGCTGGGTCAAGCAACATCCAAAGCATCGAATTCGCCAAGTTTTCGATCCAGAGCTGTTGAGGGAGGACCCTAGCATAGAACTAGAACTGTCAGAGCACCTCAAGATTGCTTGTGCCTGTCTTGACGACAGGCCATTGCGACGACCAACCATGTTGAAGGTGATGGCCATGTTCAAAGAGATACAGGCAGGCTTCACGGTGGATTCGAATACTTCAGGCCCTCCTACCTCAACAGATGATGCTTTCAGTGAAGAACACTTGAGCTTAAAGGAAGGCAAAGAAGAGAAAGACTAAAGATGAACATGTTACAAAAGTAGCTTCCCGAACAGGTTTTATTTTGGCATTTACAGTTCAAGTGGTAGGAGAAAAATTTTCCTTGAAGCAGTTGCATCATTTAATGTATCATATTCCTGCTGTGTAACTAGTATCCTTTCCCATGTACATACAAAGTGAAAATTTCCTTCTTTACAATCGCCAACGAAGGTAGAATGATTTATGTATCACACTTGTCATTACTGGTGACATGTTTATTCTTAATCAGATTGAGTGCTTCATGCAGTTGTAGTGCTGATTTGATTGAAAGCCTACTCTGTTTAACTACAGTGGCGCAAGAGCTGCAGCATTGTATCTATCACACAGGAGTTATTATCAAGAACATTTGTTATGCTCAACTCAGTGCTCCCCCATGTGCCCCATCCATTAGAAAAATAAGGTGCCAGCTTTTGCTTAAAACTTGACTAAACCCCAAAATTAATGACTTCTCTTGTCCATGCTCTGCTCTCAGGTGGCCAACAGCGACGCCCAAGGTCGATCAAACGAGAGCCTGGATACAGATGTTAACACGCAACAGGTACGCAGTTGCGGACAGTCATCCTTTCTTTCGCCTTCATTAATCCGGTCAATGCTTCCTTGAAGCCTTTTGTCATCTTCCGGATATCTTATTTCCATGCCCCACATGATTCTGACGCTCATGGATGATTAAGAAATGCATTATTAGCTGCGCTTAAGTGTAAAATACACGTGATGCCAGCCTGCCAACGCAGCATGCTCCATCCATTTACTTTGTTCCCAACTGCAAGCTCCAACATCTTTCATCTCTTACTATCACGTGACCACACCACGTGATAGAAGCTTGCTTGCAAGTTGAGCACGGCCTCGGCTCGAGTCCAGAAAAAAACTATGATAAATGACTACACGAGTCGCTGAGCAATGGGCATGCTAAGCCCTCGGGAGCTGATACTTGGAACCCAAACCCGGACACCAACAATTACTTTATAGATTGGATTTGACAAACTGGGTGCGGTGCATGTTACCTTGTCCGCTGAATCTGTGCCCTTTTTATCCGCATCCATCACAAAGGCTCAAAGCAAGCAACTATGCTATTATTATTATTGTTTTTTTTAGCTCATAAAAAGGGTCGCCTTATTTAAGAGTTATTGGTGGGGTTGGTGAAATTTAATATCACTCATTAATCGATTTCATATGCAACTTGTAGTATTGTTCGTGTACTGAATTTAAGAATAGCGCTTATCGACGTACACTTGCATAAAAAATTAGTTTGACAATAGTAAAATATTAACTTGGAACAGAATTCATTGCAATATTCTCCAATTTGAGGGAGGGGAATCCGATTCTTATCCAATTGATAAACACGGAAAACCCACTCTAGCCAGCTGTCATCAGGCTGTTCACTCGGATGAAAGTTGTTTCCTGTCTCGTTTTGTAATTAATGATCCATTGTTCTCGCCCTGGTTAACAGGATTAGGATTATGCTCATTAATTGCAATGGAATTTAAGTCGACGAGGCCTCATCTAAAGCTACGAACGCCATGCTCGTGACCTGTGTCGGGGCTTGCCCCAAGATCGCATGTTGTTTTCTCACCCGTCGCGATCTCTCGCGCACGAGCCGCCCTTTTTACCGCCCGTGGCGCGTACTTGCGCGCACGTGCGAAGCGGGCCCTCGTTTTTGGTCCCGGTGCACGTCCCACGTGTGGGTGCGCTCTCCATCACCAACGCTACCAACTCGTGGAACCCACGTGAATGCAATGGGGGTGCGGGACCCATGCGCCGGACACGCTTGTCTCTTTGTACAGCGAGTGTGGGGACCGACGCAACCGCTGGGGGGTTAGGTGAGAATTGTTTTTTATTTATATATTTTTTTTTGAAAAAAAAAGAGGGAGGAGAGAGAGAGAGAGAGAGAGGGGGGTTTGAGAAAAATGGTGCATGAATCAAGGGAGTGGAACTCGGAGACAAGCGAAGACTTGGGGGAGATTAATTAAGGTGTCATTGCTAATATGACAATATAAAATTGAGGGCCAGCACATGGAGTTAGAAAATATTTTAATCATTTTGGCATCTTCTACGTATGTTCGCAAAATTCAAGATCTATGATGGGGAAAAGTATCTTGGAGCGCATTGCAGGCCTACTGCCTATTCAAACTAGAAATTTGAAACAACGAGGACAACTCATTGAACAAATGTTCAATAGATATAAAAGTGTAAGTTCATTGACATCATTTTTAGATTACATTTTCAATGTCATATTTGAACTTTAGCTCAAATTTTCTGAATGATTAGTTGGTTTGAATGGTACCTTGACGACCAGTGATTGCTTGCATGAAGTACACATAAAATATACAAGCAAACATATATTATAGAAAATAGGGATAGTTTGTGTAAATTACTCTAGATTGAACCAACAATACAACTAAAGAGATGCTAAATAAACTCGAAGATATTCCTTCTCTTTTGGCTTACCTAAATAAGCGCATCTCAAAAAAAAAAATCAAAACGAGTTTGGATGTGTCTCAAGTGCTAGTTGCTTGCATCCAATTAACTTAACTCGAGTTGCTATGCCAAGTGTCAGGCTCGGAATTCTCCGATTTAGCCCAGTATGAGTTGGGCTGGGCCACAGCCCAAATCCATGCAACAGCGTACGAACAGAGCCCGATTTCGGAGTCAAAATCGGGTCAAAAGGGAAATCGGAAGGCGGAACGCTCGCGTCGTCTCCAGCGAGCATTGGACGCGGAACGGCGGAAGCATCGCGAGGCAAGCGGGCCTCGGCTTCCTTCACAGATGAGGCGGCTGGCGAGGGTTCCGGGCGGCGATTCCGCCGGACGCGGGAGTGAAGCATGTGGTCCATGCAGAGTACGCGAAGGGCGGCAGATTCGGACAGCTTCAGCGGAGAAGACGGAGGCTTCGCACGCGGACGTCGTCAACGAGATCTTCGGGCGGAGTCGCGGAAGGGGCGACCGATTCCTGCAGAGATGAAGCAGGAAGACGCGGATGCAGTTCGCGCAGGCGAGTACCCCCTTGCCTATAAAGGGTACGCAGAGGCGACACCACGAGGGGGGAGAGGAGCGCGCGACGGAAAGCGGCTCATCCAGACGGGTCGGGGGAGGGCGCCCCCTCTAGGGCGAGAGCCCCTATCCAGACCCGAGAGTTGGCCGGCGACGATGAGAGTCGCGGCCATGAGGGAGAGTTTGAGTGGAGAGGTTCCGATGTCTGAGAACGCGACGGCGAGGAAGAATTGAGAGAGTAGGAGTGATTGTAACCGGTGATCAAAGGATCACCAACGAGGGAGGGAAGAGGGACGCCGGCGGGCGAGTGAAGAGAGTTTGTAAAGTTTCCTTTGGAATAAAACGAGCGATTCTCCACATCCATTATCCCTTCCCTCTATTTACGGCAGTGGCGGCTGCTAGGTCATCGGCGACGAGGCGAGACAGGCGGCATCCTCCCCTTGTCATTAGTCTTCTCTGGCGAGGTGCTGAGCGTGGGCGGTGCTCAGTCGAAGGAACGACATTGGCAGCGTCGCGAACGGGACGCGGACGAAGACGACGCCTGTAGCAGGCGTTCGTTTCGAGGTGAGCTGGCGAAGTTAACGATTGCTGTGGTCAACGGAATGAATTCAAAATCATTCGAACTCGATCGGGATCGCTGACGCAGAGGTTACGTCAACAGAGGCGAGTGGCGCGGCGCGAAAAGAATTTCAGCGGCTGACGTCAGGCGTGACATCAGTGCCTGAAATTAAATCGGCGACGGTTGATTTTGACTTTGGTCAAAATCGAGAGAGGTATTAAACTAGGGTTTAAGGTATTTTTCCGATTTAGGGTTTCAGTTCGTTTTTTGAATTGGGGATCGATTTTGGACGGCTAGGGTTAGGATTTCTGAGCGAACTATAATTTGGGGGAACCCTAATCCTAATTCGAGCGGAGGTTCACGCTTTGGTGTTCCGCCAGACGACTCTAAGACAACGGATAAACACTGTTTTCAGGCCGATCCGGGGCGTGACACTAAGTGACTATGCTTGAGTGGTGCATTCGAAGGAACTAAGGAGATGCTACAAAGAGAATAGTGTTTTGGTTTATTCAAATGGCCCAAAACCATGTGACAAATCTCTTAGACGCCAAAGTGATCATGATAGAGCAACTTCATCGAGTGTGCAAAAGTGACTTGTGCATAAGTAAATCCAAGTGGTCAAAACGCAAGTGACATCTAAGTGATATCTAAATAAGGAGCTACACTTATTATGATCAAAATAAAAATAAGCAAAGTTATATATATATGGGCTATATATATTCCAAAACATAGACACTAAACACAAACTTGAACTCAGCTTGAACCCATCCTAGCTTAGATGAATCGAAATTATTTACATGATTCAATTAAATTCAAAATTGAAATTAGTTATAAAAACTCAAAAATCCCTAATGGGCTCTTTATCCATCACTATTATCGTAATGATATTTCAAATAGCAAAAGGCCACTAATTCTCTGCAACCTCTTTTGGCAACTCAAAAACCATCCCAACAAGGCACATCAGATGTAAGGTCAAGCAACTCTTTTAAGCTAGGGTATTAGGAGACTAAGGTCTCAAGAAGTTAGGGACCTTAGGGACACTAAGTTATCTGAAGACAAAATTCTTAGGAGACAAAGTTCTCTAACAATAAAGTTCTTCATAAGTCTAATCACATGAGATCTAAATTAATACATAGAGGGGACAACTAAAATCACTAAACTCTAAAGTGGATAGAAGACCTGGCCACAAGAAACATCCACAAAGACATTCCTAATATGATAAATTTGATAATACATGACCAAGTGAACTCATGAAGGTTGTGGTTCATCAAATCACAAACTTATTGGAGACTGAGCATCATATAATGTGTCAAAAATTAGAAGAAATGCTCTTCCACTAAGGATTGATGTGTAGAGAGAAGCGAATCATTCCTCACCAAAAATGTTATGCGCTAAGTATTCTAGAAACAATAAATGTAATGTAAGTTCTACTCTTATTAGATAGATGGAGAGAGGATCCTATAACTTGAGAATAGTTTTCTTAAAGTACTATCCATTAGTTTTTTTTTTTTTTGTTAAAATAGTATTAGAATTAGAAAGCAACATAAAAGTGCACAATTTGAAAAACCAAAGTTATGTAGGACATTTTGTGTGATGAGATTGTGACAAAATTATAATAGTTGGAATATCTGATTATTTTTATTTCTATAATCACATTGGCTTCTCTAGAATTTTTCATATAAAAAATAAAATATAAGAAATATTTAACTAACAGTAGAATTTGAAAAAAAAATTGGAGTACACAAAGATGAAATTGTTCTCATTTGGCCTTTTTATAATATAAGCAATTGTTTAGACCTGTAGATATTTGATTAAATCCATAAAAGATATATAAATAGCTTAGACAATTTGTTTGCTTGTCATGACACTACAAATACTTCAAATTCTAGCATATATTTCTTTTCTAGATCTTCATGAACATCTATTTGATGAACCAAGAGGTTATAGAAGAAAACAAAGACAAAGAAAAAAAAATAATGGTGATTTAAGCCGCATAAAAATTATGTACTAAATTATTTTATATTAGTCCTTTGTTCAAAATCTTACACTTGAAGTTGCCTTTATAATTTTTTTTCATTGTTCCATTAGTTTAAATTTTCTTCTTCAAATTTCACTCACCTCTTAAAGGTTTATTTCCGAGGAGGTAACCTCCTCGGAATTAGAATCCTAAGTGACTCACACCCAAGTGATGCTCCATAATTTGAGGAGGTATACTTGTTATGATCAATTTTTTTTATAAAAAAAACAAAGTTATATTCATGATATCTTATTGATTTTTTTAATCATAAGTATATGACGAATATAATAAATGTAAGAGTTAATTATTTGAATTGTTCTAAAGCTTCATGGCAATAATATATCCAAATGGCCTATTTGACCAATCAACAGAGACTACCACTAGGTCCATGTGGGTCAATGACTAATCAGTGGAGACTATCAGGCCCGACCCATAGTGCAGTAGGTCAATGTGGCTCAATGACTAATCAGTGGAGACTATCAGGCCCGATCCATGCCCGAAAGGAATTATCTGGGGCTGCATTCCAGCGGCTGCGTTAGCACGGGCTGTGGGTTAGCTCAAAAGTTGACGATGACTTGTTTTTCCTAGCTCACGACGAATTCATTGTCCGACTCCGCATTTAGTTGTTCTTCCACCTCTGCATCTGTAAATGTGAGAGCTCGCTGAAGTTTTCTATGGTCGAACACCTCAACCTCCGCCATGAAAACCGCTTTGACAGGCCGATGATCTGAAAGCTTTAGCTCAACATGAGTAATCTTGCAGCCTCATGCCCTTGCCAAATGAAAGAATGCGATCGCACCTGCGAAGATTAGGCGCGGACTTAGCCCTTAGCTTGTTATGATTACAGATCATACAGTTTGAAATCAACATAAGATGGTTATATAAGTTTCTGAGGAACAATAGCAACATAACCTAGTGTGTATACCATGCAGGGGTTCTTTTTCCACCCTTTGAATCCTCCCCAATGTGCATGTCCGAGTTCATCTCATATTTGTAGGTAGGAGGGAAGTTTATCACACCCTCTGACCATCCATCAAAAGCGCGCCCTTTCTTCATTCAAGCCTCAACTGCAATGGCATCAAGTGGTTAAGTCAGCTCCCAAATATAATCAGCTAAACTAAAACAAAAGAATGCTTTAGTCAAATGTGATACTCCGGGACAAGGATTTTAATCTCAATCCATACAGGTCAATATGCCGGTAAAAACCAATGCACTGATACAATGGTACCATTGTGTATACAAATTTGGACTATAATCACTATATGTTACAGACCAAGAATAAAAGCCATACTCCAGGTCAGGAATTACTAGTGTGGAAGCAATTTTTCAAGTAACGCTATCTTTCATACAATTTGAAAGTAGTGTTAGGATTTGATTCGGGCACATCCAATTTTATCTGATCAAAACCAAACTATTCGTATACTTGACTTAAAATACACAAAAAATTGAAGGAAATGAAGAGGAATTGAAAGCAATAGGAAATTTACCTGATCCTTCTCAAATAATTTAGACCAATCCTTTCGGGAGATCAGTTCATGAGCTTTATGATATGACAAATTGATGCGGTAATTTAGATCCCCTATCCAGATAATTCTTCTGAAATTTCAACACGAATGAAGATGAGAAACTCCAAAAAGATCAATAAACAGGAAGTAAATCAATTCAAAGTTTAAGGTCAATCATAAGATACGGTCGTACAGCTAACCGCAACAGGCAAGTTACATAAAAAATTTAAAACCTGTGATATCTATCAGGAAGCTCACCAATGAACAATATGCATATTTTACTTTTCATTTAAGAACCACCTGCAACACAGAGCTGTCTTTCTTAAATGACACCAATTTAAACTCTAGAAGGTTTTTCAAGTTTAGTTGTCCAATTTGCTAAGGGAAACTGGTGTTGTACTTAAGAACTCAAGTTAATTTTAAATTTTTTGGACTTATTATTATTGTATCAGTCTATTAGACTACTAGGGGCGGTCTAATACCACCTGGCTTTGGTTATTATTTGTGGTATATGGTTGTTCTTAATATATATTGTATTGGCTTCTCATAATGAATCAATTACTATTCCTCTCAAGTTGGTAACGGAGCAGCTCTAACACGAACCATCCACTCTTCTCTCTTGCAACATTCCTTCTCTCTCTCTTTTTTTTTCTTACCATCTCAATGAAATCATTGTCCACCTGCCACTCACCTCCCTCCCATTTCCCTCCTGTCACTCTTGTTCACTCGCCACGTCTTCCCCTCTCCTCCTCATCTGCCCACAACCTTACAAAGCCTAACACCTCCATCGTTGGATACTGCTCTCTCCTTTGTCTTCTCTTTTCTCCTTAAGGTTAGGGCTTCTATCAACTTAAACGCTAGGGCAATAGTTTTCTATTTGTTTGTGACCAGGGAAGGATATATGTAGTTAACAAAGCGCTCTTTCCCTGATGATACCACCATTAAGTTTAATAGTACCAACTATATGCTTTTCAACCTTAACATTTTGATCTTTGGATCAAAATGAAAACTTGATCATATCTGTTCTCTTCCTCCTAATAAAAATGATAAACCTTGAATTGTGTTGTTTTTACTTGAACTTCTTAATAACATGAAGTCACATGTATAGCATACCATCTTACTTTTTTTCACCTATAAGGAAATCTATAGGATGTCTTGTACTAGACCAATTCGCCTAAATAGAACATACGTCGTCCAGTATATACAAAAGTTACTATTACTCTTGTAACTTTTTCTGCCATTGAAATAAGCCATTTGTTGCATAAACTATTATTATTTCTACTACTAAGTATGAAAGGCTCTTCACTCATCTGTTATTTCCCTCCTCATCCTCAATTTTTGATACTTATCAAGTTTTATATAGCATTGCTAGTCTCTTCCTCAATCCTAAGACTGAATTTTGGTTTTTTTTTTTTATCAAGTTAGGTGATCACACTTTTTTTCTAATTTCATTCTTCACATGGCTTGCTCATCTTCATCGCTAATAATTATTGGAACCTATTCATGGGCCAAGGCTTGTGCATGCAATTTTTTCAGTATATTACGTGAAATACTTCATGTATCTATTTAACCTATGAACCTCTTGTATATTAGTATTCCCGCTCGTTCTTTACACTATTAAGTGGTATATTTTTTTTCCACACTGTATTTTTTAAAATGTACAAATGAAGGCAACGACTGATTGAGGGTGTTAGCTGGTGGCATCTACGCTACCTTGCATATAGGAACTTTTCTACTCTCTCCATCATCTCTTCCACTTCTCAGATTCCATATTAATGGTATTGTCATTTAGGTATCTTTATTCCTCTATTTTTGTGAGACTTATCAATTAGTCAAGTACCATATATGTTTTTCTTCTTGTGCAAATAAATGGCTTACCTCTCCATTTTAACTTTATATTTTGATATTTGAGATCTAAGTCCTCTATCTTGTGCTTTTGGCTATTGCTAGTAATTATTCTTGTTGATGAGTACTCACATAGTCACATGACTTAGTTATGTTCATTAAAGAGCATACCATAAATCACTGATATAAATTAACCTTTTTCTCAAGAAATCAAAACTCAATTTGGATTGAGCATCGTTAATGCTCTTGAGTCTTGAATATATGCAATCTGTATTGTTTATCTTTGGTTAGTCTTAGTAAATTGTTCATTAAACTGCATTCCCTTATACTTCTAGAACAAATACCTTTCAAATGTGGTTCATGTTAAATAATTTCATGTGCATATTTCCTAGTTGTTTTGGAATAATGTTGTTCCTACTACCTCCTACCTCACTTAAGGGCCAAGTCCATCTATCATTTCTATTCTATGTTGCTTCCTTTTTCTTTGTTGTTGCCTTTGGGTCCCTTTGCTTTGTTTATGCTTTGGTTCGAGTCATGACAAGCTTCCTCAATCATTATAGTGTATCCTTTTAGGACACTCCTATTTTCAGAAAAAACCATTTTTGTTAGACTTATAGACCAACCTCTTGGTGACACGATATAAAAACCTACCAATGTTATCTTTTTGAGTTAATACTTTTCGGTCCTACCTTATCTCAATCACAACCTCTACTTTTTCTTTTGTGTTGCTTTCTTTCCATTTGAAATTCCTCCTACCCCCTCTTTACCATCATTATCATCCCCTAGGACCGACCTCTACTACTATGCATGTGTATACAGTAGACATCCTCAACTGCCACCAACCCAATCACCACCTATAGTACCTTCAACTGACATTTAAAAAGTTACCATTGTCTGAATGAATGTTTATATTGATGCACAATAGAATGAAAAGTTTGACATATATATTCCTCAAATTTATTATAAAATATAGTTAGGAAGAGGCAATCCTTCTATAATGCCTATAACAAAAATACACAGCAATGCAACTTGAACAAGTTGAATCAAATCTAAATAACGCCTAAAGGAAGCCTGGTCATTGGAATAGATTTGTATATATCAGATCAGATCTACTACAAGATACAAATCTAAACTGATGAATCCAATTAGCAAACATCTAGGCCATTAGATAGTTTGATAAGGTGTTAAGTATTAGTGGATGAATTGAGTAGGGGTCATCAAATCTAGATCTAACAACAAAGACAACTTAGTCAGCAAGGAGAGTTACCAACAATTGTAGAGGCCGATGGTGAGAAGGTTCCACCTCACCTCATTAGATGGATAAGATATGACGGCGGAAGCATAGGTGGTGTCACGCCCCGGTCGGATCGGTCTAGAATTAGCGCTTATCCGCTTCCTAGAGCCGTCCGGCGGAATACCAGAACGTAACTCTCCCTAGGGTTTCCGACCCGAAATTAGAAACCTTAATCTCCCCGGATAATTTTTATCCCCCAAAATACAATTCACACGGAGAAAACCCTAACCCTAATTCCCAAATCAGGAAATCAAAATACCTCTTCTTCTAATTTTGACCGAAGTCAAAATTAACCCCAAATTAAATCGAATTTCACTGTGTAACTCGGTCGCCGAATCGTTCACGCTGACGTCAGCCACCGATTAATTCCCTCGCGGCGAAATCGGTTTCTGGATGACGTCGGCTTGCGTCAGCCGTACCGAAATCGCGAAATCGATTCGCGTATGGATTTTGACCTGGTCAAAATCCGCTCGTCGTCAGCAGCCTCGAAGCGAATGCCTTTCGCTTCGTCTTCGTCCGCAAGCTCGCGACGCCGCCTGCGTCGATTGTTTTCGGAGTTCGTCGGAGAAGCTGCGCTGGTGGAGAAGGGCCGCTGTCCTTCGCCTCAACCTTCCGTCGTCGACAGCCGCTTGCTGCCGGAGCTCGTCGTCGCCGAACAGAGAAGAATACGTGAAACAGGGGAGAGGAGGTGGAGACTAACAAAACTTCTTATTCGCCGTCGGAAGCTTACAAAACCTCTCCTTTGTCGTCGACCCTCGTCGGCGACCCCTCTATCCCTCCCTCACCGGCGAACCAATCGCCGATTACAATATCTCTCAAAGCTTTCTCTCTAACCTCAAATCCTCGCCGGAGATCGAACCCCTCGCCAACGACTCCTCAGTCGCCGAACTCGCTCACCACAGTTCGCCTAAGCTTGGGGATCATCGTCGCCTGCTCGCCCGTTTCCCCTTTTTATCGAGCGTCCGCCGTCTCCCTAAAACCTCGTCTCCATCGCGATCCTTTCGCCCGAGTCATTCGCGCCTGACGACGTCGTCGATGCCGTCCGGATAGCTCGCACCGAGATTCCGCGCCATCCGCATTGTTCGCAGCCGACGCTCGAGCGTTGTCCGCGTCCATCGCTACAGCCGCCTCCGCTTCTGTCGTCGTCGTCGACGACGACGAGGTCGCGTTCGCCTCGTCCGCGTGACTCGACGAACGAGACGCGCGTTCGCGTCTCACGCGTCTCGCGTGTAGTTCGGGTCAACGCCTCTATTTTGACCCTGGAATTCGTTTTGATGCTTCGTCCCTGGGTTTGGGCTTGATCCCGGGCTTGGGCCGAACCGGCTTGACCCAGGCCTGACAATTCTCCCCCGCCCAACTTGGACATCGCCCTCGATGTCTCTAACGGGCGGATCCTGCAGAACCATCGCTCCGATTCTCATTGCCCCGATCCGACACTGCTGCGCTCCCGTAGCAGCGTGTGGGACTACCTGCAATGATCCAATCCGCGGTTGCTCGATTTCCTCGGCTGGATCCTGTGCCGCTATCGCCATGAGCTTTTGTTTGCTAGGACAATCCTTTACCCAGTGAGGACCGCCGCACCAAAAGCAACCCTGTGGCTTTTGCTCCCGTCGTCCCGGTGAACCCTTGTTCTGCCGATAGAATGGTCTACCCCTCTCTGGAACTCTAGCTCCCGGCGGTGTGCGCGGGGAGCCGCGCTTTGGTGGTGTCTTGGATTTCTTTGGTGGTGCTGGTTTGAAATTTCTGTTATCCACCAGAGATTCAGCCACTGCCGCCGCCGCCCTCCAGTCAACCGGCTCGCGACGTCGGACCTCCGTTTCTGCCCATAGCTGGAGGTCCCGGAGGAAGAAATACCTCCTATCGTCCTCTCCAATGCCTGGAAGCTCCAGCATCAAAGTAGAGAAAGCCCAGACGTACTCCTGGATCGAGCCTGTATGCCTCAGCCGATCCAGTTTGCCACGCGCCTGGTCCGCCGAGTTTCCGGGAAGAAACTGCCGCCGCAGTTCCTCACGGAAAGTCTTCCAAGTCCAGCTAGTAGTCCCGGATGTAGAGCCGATTTTGGTTCGCCACCAAAGTTTCGCGTCACCTGTAAGATAGGCGATGCACACCTGCACCCGATCTCCTGCAGAAATATGGTTAGCTGAAAACAGTTGCTCCATATCCCAGATAAAGTTTTCGACCTCTCTGGACGATCGAGCCCCCCCGAAAGTCGCTGGGTCTGGCACGCGCATCCTCGGTTTGGGAGCCTCCTGCTCCACTGGTGCCGATGATACTTGCGCTAGGGCTAGGCGCAGTACCTTTACTTCTGCGTGCATGTCCTCCTTCATGCGAGCCATCTCCCCTGGCAGATGGATCAGACCCTCCATGGTCTGTTGCATGACCTCGATCTGCAACCTCTGCTGCTCGATCTGCAACCTCTGTTGCTTGATCAGCAATTCCTGATCCTCCACAGTCTTCTGAAGACTTTCCACCTGTGGAATCATCCCATTGCCTCCACCACTGGCCAAACCGAGCACCTGCTCGATCTGAGCAATGCGATCACCCTGGTTCACCATCTCCTCAGGATCAGCCGTCTCCTTGGCTTTTCCTTTATCCTGCCTGGGTCGGGCGTCCTCTGACGCTCCTCTAGCAGTATGGGTGATTTTCTGGAACTTCAGACCTTTCCTCACCTTCGAGGGTGAGGCTGAAGGTGCCGTGTTTGCTGGAACACGTTAGCCTGCTCTGATACCTGTTGTCACGCCCCTGTCGGATCGGTCTAGAATTAGCGCTTATCCGCTTCCTAGAGCCGTCCGGCGGAATACCAGAACGTAACTCTCCCTAGGGTTTCCGACCCGAAATTAGAAACCCTAATCTCCCCGGATAATTTTTATCCCCCAAAATACAATTCACACGGAGAAAACCCTAACCCTAATTCCCAAATCAGGAAATCAAAATACCTCTTCTTCTAATTTTGACCGAAGTCAAAATTAACCCCAAATTAAATCGAATTTCACTGTGTAACTCGATCGCCGAATCGTTCACGCTGACGTCAGCCACCGATTAATTCCCTCGCGGCGAAATCGGTTTCTGGATGACGTCGGCTTGCGTCAGCCGTGCCGAAATCGCGAAATCGATTCGCGTATGGATTTTGACCCGGTCAAAATCCGCTCGTCGTCAGCAGCCTCGAAGCAAACGCCTTTCGCTTCGTCTTCGTCCGCAAGCTCGCGACGCCGCCTGCGTCAATTGTTTTCGGAGTTCGTCGGAGAAGCTGCGCTGGTGGAGAAGGGCCGCTGTCCTTCGCCTCAACCTTCCGTCGTCGACAGCCGCTTGCTGCCGGAGCTCGTCGTGGCCGAACAGAGAAGAATACGTGAAACAGGGGAGAGGAGGTGGAGACTAATAAAACTTCTTATTCGCCGTCGGAAGCTTACAAAACCTCTCCTTTGTCGTCGACCCTCGTCGGCGACCCCTCTATCCCTCCCTCACCGGCGAACCAATCGCCGATTACAATATCTCTCAAAGCTTTCTCTCTAACCTCAAATCCTCGCCGGAGATCGAACCCCTCGCCAACGACTCCTCAGTCGCCGAACTCGCTCACCACAGTTCGCCTAAGCTTGGGGATCATCGTCGCCTGCTCGCCCGTTTCCCCTTTTTATCGAGCGTCCGCCGTCTCCCTAAAACCTCGTCTCCATCGCGATCCTTTCGCCCGAGTCATTCGCACCTGACGACGTCGTCGATGCCGTCCGGATAGCTCGCACCGAGATTCCGCGCCATCCGCATTGTTCGCAGCCGACGCTCGAGCGTTGTCCGCGTCCGTCGCTACAGCCGCCTCCGCTTCTATCGTCGACGACGACGACGAGGTCGTGTTCGCCTCGTCCGCGTGACTCGACGAACGAGACGCGCGTTCGCGTCTCACGCGTCTCGCGTGTAGTTCGGGTCAACGCCTCTATTTTGACCTTGGAATTCGTTTTGATGCTTCGTCCCTGGGTTTGGGCTTGATCCCAGGCTTGGGCCGAACCGGTCTGACCCAGGCCTGACAGGTGGTGTATGGCAAGATCCTTGCCTAGATCCACTGGTTGAGCTCAACGGGTTAGAGAAAGAATGACCATAATAGGATCTAAGCATTGATCAGTTTGGTAAAGCCAACAATTAGTCTTGAGTTTAAGGAAAAGGGTTAGTGGTGGCAATGAGGTTATGGTAATGTTCATTGATTGAGAGGTGAAGATGGCGTAGTTCACTAGTGGCCAGATTTGTTGTGCACAATGAATGGCTTATGCTGTTTTCTTAGAGCATTAGGCAACAAAATTTAATGGCAACATCGGATGTATCAATCGTCATGTAAGAGTCCAAGGCATAGAGAGAGGTTCATCAACATTAATTTCTTGTTGATTGGCAAGAACATGTGTGGAAAGTGAGTAGGAAACTCAGATTCCACTAAGTGATAGGCTACAGACGCATAGTCTAATCATTTCATTTCTCTTCTAGGATATAAAAAATTTAGGCTTCTAATATGGGAGTCAAAGCCTGGATTACACCACGTAGCACATTGATAAAGGCTCTATATCGTCAAGTCCTGCCTTCATTACTTACGTACCTATGTCAAAAGAAAATATAGATTTCTTTTATATAAATGTTCAACTTACTCATGATCAAAGATTGTCTTCAGCGTTCCAACACCGGGAGTTGGAGCTGAGCTGAACAGAGTTCTCCTGTGAATTTCTTGCACATCAGCATTTCTTAGAAGCTCATCGCCTTCTATTTCTCCCGAAGTTAGATGACTACATATAAAGCAAAAAAGTGTCTGATAGATAGACATGCTGACTGATACTGATCCCTGGAGCATAATTGAAGGAACAAAGTTGGAAAATCATTATCCTTGGATTTGTAAATGTACAGCAAACATGTAGATGATAAAAAGAAATCAATTTTAACAAGGAAAAGGAGGAAGTACAAATATTAGAGATCTCCCATAAATTATAAATAAATGCAAGTATTTTGAAAATTGTGCAACTTGTGGCAGTCTATATTTTAAGATGTTTCTCTAATCAGTGAAGGGCATCCAACTCAAATATGCATGACTATTGTGGTAGCTAGTAGATTCTACTCATAATCAGTTGGCTTCAGTTATTTGTAATATTAGTACAGATTAAGAAGCCTAACCTTATTGCCTATATAACCCATGACACCTACTCCAATAGTTGACACCTTCAAGTTCTGAATATGCTTCCGCAAGCTTCTGCGGACCCATACAGAAAGAAAAATCCCAACCATTTGTTTGCTAATGATCCGCACAAAAGATGACCTTTTCTTTCTACTTATCACAGTTTCCACATCGCGTACAGGAATCACAAATGAATCTTTATACGCCCTGTCACAAGAACTGAATGAATTGCATGCTTTAAACGATTTAGCTGATTCTAGTGATTTCAGTTTTATCGCATTTGTAGTGAGCTGGGATAACAAATCCAGCGGCTGCTCTGGCCAAATTAATCCAATCCTTTATGAGCTGCTTAATGTCTTGGTGATCTTCTTTTGTTGATTGACAAAGCCTTCTGAACTTATGTCATGATTCTTAAAGCTCAAATTATAAGATCGACCAACTAGTTTCGAGGAAGATTGCCTTTCAAGCTTCAGTTCTTGTCGTGCACATTGATCTTCAACTATAAAGCGCTGGGATGCTATATTAACTTTTGGATCATTTCTACTTGCATCAATATTCTCTTGAATCAAATGGACATCAAATGATTGCTCACCATGTTGGAGTTGAATATCCTCATCACTATCACTATCAGACTCTGGCCAAAGTTCATCTTCTGTGACAAGACAATCATCTGCTGGTTTGAATCTTGATGGTGAAGGAGGATCACTGTAACATTTATAGTTTGCTTTAATTGGTTGAATTTTGTTCAATGTCTCACGAATTATCCGTTCCCATCTTTGAACAGGACGTCTGTCCTCGGCACCAAGGACATTTCCTGCATTTAGTGGAACAATTTCCTGAAAGCTGTAACAGAAAAGGAAACCTAGAGTCAATACAAGTGATAAAACACAAATAATATTATTGTACCTGAACAAATATGAAATATCAGATGAAATATTAGTCAACTCAACTCTTAAGTTAAGACACATAATCTTAAGTGGCAGAATGAAAACACCATTGCATAGAACAGACATGAAAAATTAGCTGGAAATATTTCCGGACTATATTTTTGTGCTATTAATATTACCCAAGCACATATATATCAGCCTGGTCCTCCATATCTAGCCACTCTTAGATGTCCAAGCCTTCAGGAGGAAGTCTTCCTGCAACATTCCAAGTTCCAGCACATATCCTATAATTGGTCAACAATGGCAGACTGGATCAGAATGTACCCTTGTATAGAGTTGTTAGTGATATGTACCCATAAAGTAGAATGCCGATGGTATGATGAAAGACTTGTAACAAGAAGTTATCAGTTTTTTCAGATAATACAAGCATTGCTTGTCATAAATCAGGTCAATATGCTTTCACTAAAATGATATAGGAACAGAAACACACCTGAGTTCTTTAGAATGTATATACTGGGCACGAAGAGTCTCAGACTTTCGTCTTCGTAATCGGTAAGGAATGCTTTCCGTTCTGTGAGCTGCACATATATGACTGTACCATTATACATTAGATTGATAGGTATTTAACTGTTTGCTTGAGAAGAAAATCATGCGTACAAAACCTCAAAAATCATGTTCAGCTAATGATGTTTTCCCTAAAGCAAGTAGATAAATCCTCAATAATCCAGACCTACAGGCTTGTTGAATCTTATTTCACTCAAATTTGAGCAAACAAATGTATAAATTCGTTTAAGCTAATAAGATTACGAACGGTAAAGCCAATATATAGACGGACATTGTGGCCCACAGTTGTTCTTGGTGTTCTTCATTTAATGCCTTGCTATATTTGGGGATATTCCCACGGCGTTAGATGCAAATTTGAACAAAAACAAAGGATTTCCCGATATTGAAGCCATAAATGGCAAAAACAATGAAGTTTTACCCTTTGTCTCCGCTCCGAGTCCGGCCAATCTCCTCTCCTCCTCACGCAATCGACGTTCCCAACCGCACATCTCTGCAGTACGCCATCATGAGCCAAGGATCAAAGCGCCGCAGTAGATCGAGTAACACACAATAAAGAGTTAATGAAATAAAGAGATTAACGAGGAAGAATGGAGAGATTTTGCATCGAGGAGAGACAATCCAACAAGAAGCAGCAAAAATTTTGACCCCTTGCCCTAATGGCCGCAGTTAAAGGAGAGCATAGAGCCGCATTGGAGAGTAAACCTTCATACTCGAACTCGCCCTCGGTGGTGTCGCCTTCGTCGGCGCTGAAGTCGGACTACCTGGTGCTGACGTTGAGCCATTTCTTGAGCACGATCTTGGGCCAGAGCTGCAGGCAGAGAGAAGCCCAAGCAACAATCTTCAGCGCAACTCCACTGCAATTTCCCCGAATCCAAATGCCACCCAAGAAAGAGCAAAAAAAAGGAAACAAAACAAGAATGGAACTTCGCCTCGCAGGAGGAAGAACGCTTGCTCACGCCATTGTCACCCAACACATGGACAGAACGCTCACCTGTCTTTCCTTGTTGGATCGCTGCCTCATTTCCTTGTTTGATCTCGTTTCCACAGTGCGCGCAGCGGTGCCGTGGTCAGGAAAATTCCAGGCTTCTGCAACCAAACGCGAGCCGGAAGCGAAAGGCGAGCACAGGCGACATGCCACAGCCAAAAAGAAAATAATGTGATTAATTCATATTGCAAACATCGAAAAGCTAAGACTTTGAGTTACTGGACACGATTTGACCATGAAAAATTCCAAATTTCCTCAGTGCAATTGACTGACTCGATCCAGATTATTGTCAGTACTGAATCACCATCACTCTCTGGAGTCAAGATCGTAGTCTTTTGGCTCTTGCATCGGGAATTTGCGGATTCTGCGTGTAAGAAAACAACAGAAGTAGCGTAGGCAGGATGCTGTATCAAGGAACAAAAATTTCTGCAATCGCCTCTTTAGCATCAAATCCGGTGCCTTCTAATGAACTACTAATCTGCAACGGTGGTGGTCAACGCATAATGTGTTTATTTATGGAGAAGAAGATGAAATGCGACAAAATTGTTGAAATCAATGAGAACAAAAAAGAAGCGCCGCGTAGACGAAGGGATCAAACAAGAACATCAAAGTTGGTGAAGAAAAGTAATATTTTATGTAACGTCAGAGATATCACATCCCAAAACAAACGAAGAGTCCTTGGCTGACTAGTTAACAACGTTGACTTCATAAACAGTGTCAACACTATTGTTCATAGGAGTATTACAAGTAGTCCTCCGGTTCTCCTCTTTCTGTCCTCTTCTCATGAATCCATTGGAAGATTTTATTATATCTTTAACATAGCTGATAGCTTTGATAATATTATCTGGGCTTCTCATAGGATATATATATCTATTTGTATAAAATAGATAGAGATGTTGGACTATTTCTTGAGCGTACCAACCAACATAGGCACCCTGTAGCTTATCGTCCTGACAACGGATCGTCCGCCCCAATCCGACTCCAGCCCCTTCACCACCTCTTCCGACAACAACTCCACCCCCTTCTCCCTTGCTGCCCCAATAACCGACCACGACCGGAGAATGCCCAAGAACCGATCGAACGTCACCCCCTCCACAGCCATGTCCAGCTCGATCGGCTCCCCTTCCGCCCCCATCCCCACGCTCTCGAACGGGAATGGGAGATCCTTGTATCCGTTAATGGCGTACAATACCCTTGGGTCCTGGTACGGCAGCGTGGTGTCAACGAATCGCTTCACGATGCTCTCCACGGGCCTCATGTTGGAGCTATACCCCCACACGGCGATGACCCCGCCCGGCTTCCGCAGCACGCGGTTGACGACAGCGTAGAACCGGGGGAGGTCGAACCAGTGCGCGGCGGTCGCCACTGTGACGAGGTCCACGGAGCCTTCCCCGCCGAGCGCGGCGACGAGCTCATCGTCGGAGGCGGACGGCGGCGTGTGGAGGTACCGCACTCTGGGGTGCGGCGCGCCGTGGCTCAGCAGGGCCTCGCTGATGTCGGTGGCGATGACGCGGTCGTAGTGCTCCGCCACCTGCACGGCGGCTTGGCCGCTGCCGGTGCCGGCGTCCCAGGCCACGGCGTGGCGGGGGGTGAGCGAGGCGAGAATGGAGAACCATTCTTTGGGGTACGCGGGCCGCGCTTGCGCGTAGTCAGCAGCATGCGTCGCGTATGGATCTGTCATGTTCGCTGCTCTTTCACTTCTTGATTCGTTGTTGAGTCACGGAGGTTTCGACTTTACATATAATACAAGTGGCTGACGTAAGCGCGTACGTCATAAAAGTCATCTGTGGGTCGGCTAGTGTTTGACTGAAGACTTCTATGGAGTTTTAGTCAACATTGGCAACATAGGCGTACCCTTATAAGACATAAATCTTAATACAAATAAAAATACACAAAATCTGAATATAAAAGTATATGAAGTCATGAAAGTCAAATCGGGTCGACTGAATTCTTCTATGGACTTTTAGTTAACATAGGCAATCATCTACCAAATATGTACGGGTGACGTTGTGTTTCCTTGGACGAAAAATACGAGAATAGATGGATTCGTCAATTTTCAACTGTTTCCTTAGACGGATGAATTTGGATGGACGAATAAATAGACGAACACAGCGCCATTTTTTGTATCCACCCGAATCGGGCAGAAAACGGATAAATGTCGGCTCGTCCTCATCTTTGTCCATCGACCTCCTGGGCGTCCCCCTCCAACAAACCCCTCGTCCGCCTCCAACGAACCCCTCGTCCGCTGTCGACCTCCGACTCCCTCGCGTCCGCCTCCAACCCCCGCACCCGCCTCCAACCCCCTCCGCATCCGCTTCCGACACCCGCGCCAGCCTTCTACCCCCTCGCGTCCACCTCCGACAAACCCCTCGTCCACTGTCGACCTCCACGTCCGCCTCCGACCCCCGCACCTGCCTCTGACCCCCTCGTGTCCGCCTCCAACCCCCGCGCCCGCCTCCAGCCCCCTCCGTGTCCGCCTCTGACCCCCTCGCGTCCGCCTCCAACAAACCCCTTGTCCACCGTCGACCTCCACGTCTGCCTCCGACCCCCACGCCCGCCTCCGACCCCCCTCTGCTCGTCCGCTGACCTCTAATTTCCTTTATCCGGTGGAGTTTCCAATTCCATGGCAACGAAAGAGGACAAAATAGCAACACTCACTTGATGCTCACATGCGTGCAATTACTCCCCTAGGGATTTAATTTCCTTTTTCTAAGGATTTGATTTTCTTTCCTTCCATTTTTACATCTCTCAAAGGAAACACAGCCGAGTTTTTGAAGAAGAGTCTCACTCAAATCTTGATAAAAATTAAAATATATGAAGTCTACGTTAACATATACAAATATCTAAAATTAATATACACAATATTAATTAATATACATGATATTATAATTTTGCGTATGTTAATTGAACATCGTGTATATTTATTTTAGATGTTCGTGTGTTTACTGAAATTGTGTATATTGACTTTAATGTTCCTGTATATTCATGTGTGTTGACATGGTGTCATGGTGTATATTAATTTCAAATATTCGTATATGTTGACTTATACTTTGTGTATTTTGACTTATATCAGAATTTACTTTTTTCTTTTCATATTTATGTATTTAAGATAGGCACAAAATTTTCCTCGATCATGTACTAAGCACGTATACCATAACAAGGTAGAACAAAAATACCATACTAAACATTTAAGGAAGGTGATAAGTTAGTGATTGTTAGATGATATGTCATGTAGATAAGTATTTAAATAACTATCAATATGATATTAAAGATTAGTTTTTATGACACTTTTGTATTGCTTCTTTATTCCTCTCTAGTCAAACCTCCTTAACATTGTGTTTAGTAGAAGAAAAATAGGAGAAAAGAAAGAAAAAATGAAAGTATCACTTTTTAAGTGTGTTTAGTAAGAAGGATAAAAAATAAAGAAAGAAAAATAAGAGAAAAAAGATGAGTATAATTTGCTTATTTGCTTTCCGCCCAAATATGACGAAAAATTATCATTTTGTTTGTGTCTCCTAAACTCACCCTCATGTGCCTTCACACTTCTCTTGTGCCCCTCTCACGCTAATGCCGATGCCGATTCTCCGACTCCTCATGTACCCCTCTCACGCCGACTCCGACGCCGATACCTCATGTTCCTCTCATGCCCCCTCTCATGTCAGATTCGAGGATTTTTATAGTTTTTCAAATTTGAGCATCTAATGTTTGTTTCAAAAGAAGTGTAAAAATAGAAAGATATGGTGAATATATCAATCATTTATACTTTCTTTTCTTCTAAATAAACTTAGGGAGGGAAAATCTTTTTACTTTCTTACTTTCCTTTCCTTCAAACTTTCTTTCATTATTATTTTCTTTCCTTCCTGGTAAACACAGCCTTCAACGTTATTAAATGTTATGCCAATCATACTTAGGCTGTGTTTCCTTGGAAGGAATCCACAATGGAAAGAAGGAAAAATTACTTTGTGTAGACAAAGTAACAATTGAAGCACCTTTCCCAAGTAGACAAAGTAATAATTAAAGCACATTTCTCTTCTTTCCACTATAGATTCCTTCCAAGAAAACACGGCGTAATATGTTTGTCTCCTCCCATAGGATTCAATTACATGTGAAAATCAATCAATCACATGGCCATTAATTAATTAGACTGCGTTTTAGGCGTGCCAACCAGCATGGGCACCTTGAAATTTATTATCCTCAGCACTGATCGCCCATCCCAATCCACCTCGAGCCCCTTAACCACCTCCTCCGTCAGGAACTCCACACACACACACCCCCTCGCGGTCGCCACCGCCCACCACCGACCACGACCTTAGCACGCCCAACAATCGATCGAATGTCACCCCTCCACCGCCATGTCAAGCTCGACGAGCTCCCCTTCCGCCCCCATCCCCATGCTCTCGAATGGGCGCATTTTCTTGGCATGGACCCTACCAAATCATCATCAGCGGGATCCGTTAATCGCCGTCCATTCTATCATCAACAAAAATTTATATATTTTATCATGCCGTAGGAATTTAATAGTACATAATAGAAATGTAGATAAAATTTAAACCTAAGTTAGATATAGTAACTAGTTTAGTGCTGAGGAAATAAAATATTGTACAAGTTATCCTTTATTTGTACATATTTTTTATTAATTTTTTTTGATATTTTATAATGTCATGAAAATTTAATAGTATATGGTGGAAATTTGGATGAAATTTCTTTTAAACCTAAGTTAGTTGTGGTAACTAGTTTAGTATTGAGGAAATAAAACATTATACAAGTTATTATTTATTTGTGCGTATTTTTCATGAATTTTTTCAGATATTTTATAATAACATAAAAATTTAGATGAAATTTCTTTTAAATCTAAGTTAGCTGTGGTAAATAGCTTAATATTAAGGAAATAAAATATTGTACAAATTATCTTTTATTTGTGCCTATTTCCTATGAATTATATATAATATTATGAAAATTTAGATGAAATTTCTTTTAAATCTAAGTTAGTTGGGGTAAATAGCTTAGTATTAAAGAAATAATATATTATACAAATTATCTTTTATTTGTGCGTGTATTTTCTATGAATTATATATATATATATTATAATAATAATAATAATAATAATATCATGAAAATTTAGTTTACTGTTTTAACTTAGAAACTTTATATATATATATATATATATATATATTATATATACAAATGAACGATGATTAACAGATACGGCTAATGCGCAAAAAAAATTCTAGGTTGGGGTACCCTACCTATAAATTTTAAGAAGAATCTAAAATATTTGTGAAAAAATAATTTTTTTCAGAAAAAATTAAATCTACATAATATACACATTCTAAGTTATCCAATAGTACTAATACTATCGTGGATAAGCTAATACACAATGAGAAATTAATAAAAATATTATCGTAAAAAAAATATACTATAGTCCTTGATAATTTTTTCATAATATTAAAAATATTAATTTTTTTATCATAGATATGTTTATCTACGTAATATTAGTGACATTGGATAACTTAAATTGTGTAGATTATGTAAATATAATTTTTCTAAAAATTTTATTTTTTTTATAAAAATTTTAAATTTTTAGTTTGCCCCTCTCGAATGGGAACGGCATATCCCTGTAGCCATTGTTCACGTACCGCACCTTCGGGGTTCCAATACGGCAGCGTGGTGTCGAAGAACTGCTTTACGAAGATATTTTTCCAGCGGGGTACCCAGCTGGAAAATTTCCCATTTCATATAAATTTTTTTTTAATTTTTTTATAAAAATGATCTACACACCTTAAACTATCCAGTGATACTAATATTGTTATAAACAAGATTATACAAAATAAGAAATTAATCTAAATATTTTACATAAAAAAATAAAATACTATTTATTTTTGTTTGTTATGTAAAATATTTAAGTTAATTTCTCGTTATATGTAATCTTATTTATAATAATATTGGTATTATTAGATAGCTTAAAGTGTATAAATTAATATTATAAAAAAAATTTAAAAAATATTTTTTTAAAAAAAATAAAATACCAAAATTAGAATAATTAAGCTGGTACCCGCTGCAAAATTTTTCCGCCGCTTCACGGCTTCCTCCATCTGCCACGCATCTGGGAGTCGTACTCCCACACTGCGATGACCTCGCCCGGCTTCGTGCTATGGACGACGGCGTAGAACCGGGGCAAGTTGAACCAATGCACGGCTGTCGCCACCGTGACGGGTCCACGGAGCCTTTGCCGCCGAGCGCGGGGATGAGCTCGTCGTCGGAGGCAGAGGGCGGCGTCTAGTGGTATCGGACTCTGGGTGCGGAGCGGCGTGGCTCAGCTGGGATGCGCTGACATCGGTGGCGATGACGTGGTCGTAGTGGTCCGCTACCTCCACGGCGGCTTGGCGGTTGCCGGTACAGACGTCCCAGGCCAAGGCGTGGTGGGAGGTGAAGGGGGCGAGCTTGGAGAATCATTCTTTGGGGGTAGGTGGGCCTCGCTCGCGCGTACTGAGCTGCTTGCTTCACGAACAACTCCGCCATGATCGCTGCTTTTAGCTTTCTTGCTTTTCGTCATTGGTTGGAAGTTAAATAATGGTAACCACAATAGTTATTAATAACAAAGTGTTAGGATATAATCCTATCTTTATTAATTGAAATTTCAAATTAAATAATGATAATGATCTTAGTTATTGATAATAAATTTCACCTTCGTTAATTAACTTGCCATCGATGACACAAGCGATTACCTCATCCTCATTTCCACGCATATTTCTCCCATTCTAAAAACCTCACTTGATGCAAAGGAAAACATTTTTATTCATAGATTTATTAATGATATTGATTAAATTTATCAACCAATTAGATGCAAAATTAATTAATTTTACCTTTGATTATAACGTTTTCAAGGTCAAAGATCTCCATTACCAATACGTTAATGACTGAAAAAGAAATTTTTGAAGAAGACATTACCCATTAATTCGCTCAACATAAATAACATGCATCGTCTGTGTGTGATCCTTGCGTTGACTTTTTTTTCTCATGCAGCTAACTGCTAGTGCAAGTACAATCAACTATGCAAGTAAATCAGGTGAATGGATCGAACCGGAAATAATAAAATCTGACCGAAGCAGATCGAGTTAGGTCAACCCTTAATTAGTTTGATCTATTGCAGGCGATGGAGCTTCGTGGTTGTGGACGCCCTCATAGGTTGTAATCACAAACCTCGAGTCTTGGCATTCTCTCTCCACTCTCTTCTTCACACTGCACCCTTGCTCAAAGCACCTGTAGTAGTTCCTGCGCTCATCATCGTTGACTTCATCACTTAATTTTGAGCAAAAACATGCTTCGTTTTTTACGATATATAGTGCATGTGTACCTCGGATGTGGGCTGCTCTTGACAATCTTCTTCCCATATTTCCTCCACCTGTAGCCATCATTCAAAGCCTCAATCTTTGATTGGGTTCTGAACGCAATTCTGCCGCGTGCGCTGCTCTCCAGCAAACACTTCTCAATTCTGTTTGATTATTAGTTGCAGCCAGGAAGAACATAAATCAACTGAAAACGCAAATATATATACTCAAGAGAAGTAAATTAGCAGAAAATCAAAGAAGTAGCCTTGCTTGGTTCTGTTGCCGCGATCGCCATTTGCCTGCAGGAGGAGCTCATCAGCCTGAGCCGTCTGGGCTGCCGCCATGGCTTGGTGTTCTTCCTTCTTCTGCGGCTCTTCATCAAAGGCGAGGAAGTCATCAGCATCGAATGGCAGTGCTTTGTCAGGCTCATCGCTCTGCCAAGAATTCTGGAGCAATTTTGAAGGGTAGGGCTGCGGCGTTGCCGGCTGCATGAGAGCCGCTCTAATTAGAACTAGCAAGTCTACGTAGTTGGAGTATCTGCTTCAAGCAGGTGCAGTTTAAGAAAAGATATAATCAAAATGTTCATTAGTCAACCGTTGTCTAGATGAGCCATAGATAAAATCAAAATGTTGAATCTTCTGAGTTTAGAGTTTGTGACATTTCACTGTTCGCCCTTGGCTGCTTTTGCTTGACTGCATCGGTCGCTCTGCAATTTGTAACTCAGGATAGAGACTGTGTTCACATTTTGTTTTTGCAGGAACATGCATGGGAATTAAGAACCCTTGAACCATCACCCCGTAAGAGACCGAAATAACTGTACACCACTTCAAATTGACATTGTGCTTCAAAATATTTCTGTGGTTTAGGCACGATATTGTATAGTTTGTCAGTGTTCTGTGTAGTTGACCAGGAGCTATCTGATAGTCTGCAGTAATGGACGCCGGATAGCGTGTGTTTGGCGATGGTTGACTGTTCGTTGACTTGGAAGAAAAATCAACTTGACTGACCGTGAGATTCTGCTTCATGCTTGTTTTGTAAGCTAGATTGACCTAAAAGCTTGGAGACAGAGAATGTTTCACATTTCTACTTTTCTACTTCCGCGCGGCATCATTCTATGCAATGTATTATGTACAAGTATCTGATTAAACGAATCAAGCTGAGTTCTAAGAAAGACAATCAAATATGCAAATGCATATTTAGACAGCTGAAGAAAAGACATTCTATGTAACATTTCTGTTCTCATCCAAGCTGAGCTATTTGTGAAACAATGGCTTGTCATCTACCGGAAATCTTTTGCGTGCTTCCATTGCCGACCACAATTCACAATTCAGGGGGGACATCTGTTACATCAACAACAAAATTTGAGCAATTTAATAATCATTTGCGGAGTCGTACTTGCAGTAAGCACTATTAGCTCATGTCTATCTTCCAAATTGCTGGTGGTTGGAGACTCACCAAATCAATCAAAGAAACTTAATAGTTTTAAAACTGAAGATTGAAGAATGCACAACTCGACTGCTTAATTAGAACAACGCAGCGTCAATCATTAAGAGCAATACTTGTTGGATTTAAAACATGCAGATCAGATATCATTAATGCGCAGCGGAATAAACGCAACAGATCTTTTAACACAATAATTAATTAATTATCATGCGTTCTAGGATTCAAACTGAAATTAAACTGCGTACCTTTCTCCATTGCAGACGATTCTTATGGGGATTGAAAGAGTATGCCTTTTCGCCCCTTTCCTTTGCCTTTCAATTTCTCTTCGATGATCAGAAGTAGGAAATCCGGAATCCTTTCAACAGAAACACTTAATCTCACTTTGATTAATCTTTTCTTTAGATTAATCGCTCTCTCTCGAAAACCGTGCGAGAGAGGTGAGAAAAAGATGTCGCCGCTTCAATCGCATGAGAGAGGAGAGGATGAGTTAATTTGATCGCACGCAAAACTAGGTTTTCAATTCGTTAATCTATCATAGGTTTATTTTTTTTTTTAATACCAAAAACGTGAGAGAGAGAAAAATCTTAAATAGAATAAAATTATTATTTTATTCTAAACTTTCCATTTCTTACTCACATTTTCGATTAATTAATTATAAAATATAATTAATTAATTTCTTTCCTTTTAATCCTCATCCACGATTAATCTTCCAAATAAATTTATTCCGGTTTCCTTTAAATCAATTAGAGGAAAGGGTGAGGGTTGACTAACCCATTCGCTGACCCACTTTTATACCCACCCCATCATCACGGGTCGGGCCCATTCTATCAGCGAATCAGATGTCGATTAGAATCAAGTTGGCTTAATTAAACCTCAAAAACATGTGAGCCACATACAGGGAAAATTTATCGCGATCAACAAAAATTTACGAGCCTGTTACGGTCCGGAAACTTTATTATCAGAAATTTTCCAACAGTCTCCCACTTGGCTCATATGTACAATACAGGTTTAATGCAACTTAACAATTATTGATCAAAACAATACATCTAATCAACCAAAAGACTTTCAATGAATTAACTCTACCGAATCATGGCGGGCACACACCACTTACTATCGACATGCTTCCTTCCATGTATCACAGTAGAATCAACTCAACAAAACATTAAATATTGAGAAGATACATCAGTTCTCAATACAACTTTACAAGAGAAAATACTGCATTCCTCTATAACTTGTTTTTCACAAAACATTAATATGCACAAACAATACTGTGAAACAAGATTTCAACAAAAGCAACAATTTTATTGGAATTCCATAATAAAATAAAATTAGTGTATCAAAACCTTGTACATGAGCATTCCATTACATATGCATATAAGATCAACAATAAGGTTAACAAGGCTTTTCAATTATGCCCATCTCTACAACATGTCTAGAAAATGTCTTGGGCGATAATCCCTTAGTTAACGGATCCGCTATCATAAGCTCAGTGCTTATATGCTCAATTGATACAACTTGCTTTTGGGCTTTTTCTTTTACTGCTAGATACTTAAGGTCCATATGTTTGGCACCCTTAGTGTATCTATCATTCTTTGCAAAGAAGACTGCTGCGGTATTATCACAATACATTCTCAACGGCTTGGCTATGCTGTCGACAAGCCCAAGTCCTGAGATAAAGTTCCGCAGCCACTTACATTGAACTGTGGCCTCAAAGCATGCCACAAATTCGGCTTCCATAGTAGATGCAGCAATGACTGACTGCTTGCCGCTTCTCCAGGATATTGCTCCCCCTGCTAGAAGGAACACATACCCAAATGTGGATTTTCTGGAATCCACACAACCGGCGAAATCTGAATCTGAGTAGCCGATCACCTCAAGTTCTTTCTGAGATCTTCTATACAAGAGCATGTGGTCCTTGGTGCCTTGTAAATACCTAAGGACCTTCTTTGCAGCTTGCCAGTGGGACATACCGGGGTTACTCTGATATCGGCCGAGCATACCAACAGCAAAACTGATATCCGGCCGAGTACACGTCTGAGCATACATAAGACTCCCGACCACTGATGCATAGGGAATACCATTCATACCTTTCTGCTCTAATTCAGACTGGGGACATTGCTTTCCACTGAATTTGTCACCCTTCTGAATAGGAGCTAACCCTGCAGAGCAATTTGACATATTGTATCTCTCTAAAACTTTAGATATGTAACTTTTCTGAGACAATCCTAACAGTCCTTGTGATCTATCTCGGAATATTTCTATTCCTATCACAAAGGATGCCTCACCCATATCTTTCATTTCAAAGTTATTTGAGAGAAACTTCTTTACATCATGTAACATAGATTTATCATTAGTGGCTAGCAATAGATCATCAACATATAGAACAACAATCATAAACTTGCTTCCCTGAACTTTCATGTAGATACACCTGTCAACAGGGTTCTCTACAAAACCATAAGCAGTAATGATATTATTAAACTTTAGATACCATTGCCTGGAAGCTTGTTTTAGTCCATATATTGATTTCTTTAATTTACACACCATATTCTCTTTTCCTGTGGTCTCAAACCCTTCAGGTTGGTTCATGTACACTTCTTCCTCTAAGTCCCCGTTCAGAAAAGCGGTCTTTACATCCATCTGGTGAAGCTCAAGGTCATAATGAGCCACCAAAGCCAAAACAATCCTCAAAGAGTCCTTTCTAGATACTGGAGAGAAGGTCTCTTTGTAATCAATGCCATCTTTCTGAGTAAAACCTTTGGCAACAAGCCGGGCCTTGTACCTTTCAATATTGCCTTTAGAGTCACGCTTGGTCTTAAAGATCCACTTACAGCCGACTCTTTTACACCCTTCGGGCAATTCAACAAGGTCCCATACTTGATTATCTGCCATAGATTTTAACTCATCATTCATAGCATCAATCCACTTTATTGAATTGTCACTTTCCATGGCCTCATGGACTGAGACTGGATCCTTGTCAATGCTTAAGTCACATTCATTCTCAACTGAGTATACCACAAAGTCATCTGGAATAGCGGAGCGTCTTTGCCTTACAGACCTCCTCAATACTATTTCCTGTGGTTCACTCACGTTGTCATTACCTGTGACTGGTTCATTGGATTCACTTTCATTCAGTGGCACTGGATCATTTTCAGGTTGTTCCTGTGTGTTGTTGGACTGTACTACAACACTTGGGATAACTATTTCATTCGGGATGTCAGATGGAACTAAGTCCACCTGAACCTCCTGAATGTCCAATGTCTGTGGTTTCCCACTCCCACTGACCTCTCCAATCTCAATGAACCTAGCATTACCAGACTCAACAATCCTCGTACTATGGTTAGGACAATAGAATCTATACCCTTTAGATTTTTCAGGATAGCCAATGAAAAATCCACTGACTGTCCTAGAATCTAATTTCTTTTCATGTGGGTTGTATACCTTTACTTCTGCTGGGCATCCCCAAACATGGAGATGTCTTAAACTGGGTTTCCTTCCATTCCACAGTTCATAAGGAGTCTCAGGAACTGTTTTACTAGGAACCCGGTTTAAGAGGTACACAGCAGTCCTTAATGCATACATCCACAAGGACTGGGGTAAGTTACTATTTATAAACATGCTCCTAACCATATCCATAAGAGTACGATTACGCCTTTCAGCTACACCGTTTTGCTGCGGTGTATAAGGCATTGTGTATTGCGCACAAATGACTCGACTTTCGAGGAACTTTGCAAACGGGCCAGGAATCTGCCCGCTTGAACCAACCTTACCATAAAACTCACCACCTCTATCTGATCTCACCACTTTTACCTTACTGTCTAGTTGCCTTTCCACCTCATCTATAAATGTCTTTAGGACATCCACAGATTGAGACTTTTCATGGAGAAGATAGACATAACCAAACCGTGAGAAATCATCTATAAAGGTGATAAAGTATCTTTCTCCACCCCATGACGGGATATCGAAAGGACCACATATATCAGTGTGTATCAACTCTAAAAGTTGACTGCTTCTTGTGGCAGGGCCCTTTGTTATGTGCTTTGATTGTTTACCCTTAATACAATCAACACACACACCTAAGTCACTTAAATCCAATTGAGGTATGATATTACATTTCATCAACCTCATTATCCTTTCTTTGGATATGTGACCTAGTCGTCTATGCCACAAGTATGCAGACCGTTCATCAGATGCACTACGTTTTAAACCAGAACTATGTTCAACAACAAACAGGGATTCAGCATAATTAACATCGAGATTGAAACGGTATAAATCATCAATTAAAGTACCAGAACCATAATAGTACTTATTTCTGAATAATGAAAATACACCATGTCCAATTTCAAAATTAAAATTCAATACATCCAGTTTCCCTAGAGATACAAGATTTCTAGCACAAGAAGGAACATAAAGACACTTTTCCAGATCTAGATGACAGCCAGTGTCCAAGATCATCCTGTAAGTCCCAATTCCTTCAATAGGTGCCTTCATCCTGTTTCCCATGAGCAGATACTGTTCAGCTCCTATTATGGGCTGGATCGAAAGAAATCCCTGTTTAATATGAGACACATGAGTAGATGCACCAGAATCTAACCACCAAGTATTATAAGGAACTTCAACAAGGTTGGTTTCTAAACATACAGAAATGTAATAAATACCTTTCTTTTCAAACCAAGCCTTCCTTTTAGGACAGTCCACCTTTATATGCCCTTCCTTCCTATAGAAATGGCATCTGGGTCCTTTGAAGTTAGGAGCATTGGAAACTTTAGCAGTGCCCTTTCCTTTCTTTTTACCCTTATTTTTCTTTGATGGTTGACCTTTACTGCTATTGCCACTATCAAACTGTGCAAAGTGTATGGAGTGCCCTTTAGCTTTTCTGAGTCTCCCTTCCTCCTGAACTAACATGGCCTTTAATTCTTTTAGTGTCCACTTATCTTTAATGGTATTATAATTTACCTGGAACTGGCCAAATTCAGTAGGAAGAGATATCATAATAAACTGTACAAGCATACTTTCTGACACCTCCATATCTAAAACTTTAAGCTTTGCAGCCAAGTTTGACATCTCAGTTACATGCTCATGAATGGGCTTAGACCAATCAAATCTCTTAGTGGTAAGCTCAGTCATGAGGGATCCCACAATGGACTTATCAGCCAAGTCCGATTGTGAATGCTCTCTAATAAAAGTAAGTAATTCCCTTGCATTCATAGTCTTGGGTATTGAGGGTTTAATATTTTCTGCCATCGTCATTCTCATCAGCATCAGGCATAACTTATTCGATCTTTCCCAGGCTTTGAAAGTAGCTTTCTCTGCCTCTGTACTCGAATCAGTTATAGGTTGAGGCTGTGGTTCGGACAATGCCTGGTCTACATCCAATACACACAGGTGAAATTGGATCTGATCAGACCACTCGGCATAGTTCAAACCATTGAACTTTACTGAGGCATTCCCCAATGTATACAAGGTAGAAGAAGCTGCAAACCATAAAACATGCTCAACATTAATTCTTTGAGTTAACATTAATTCAGATTCAGATTTTATAACATGTATTAAAATGACCTGTGGGCAACACTTTAATACATAACTATTGAGATACCAGAACTTTTATCTTTTATAGATAACCAATTATGCCACAACTTGATGTGAATGTCACCTGTGGGCTAGCATCACACCAAGTGAACATAATGGTTAATCTCTCTAATTGTTTGTGATTATAAGCAATGGTTCACCTGTGGGCAACCTCCTAGCTTATAATCAGCAAACTTAACTGTTCAAATACCTTACTGTCATTCTATTAATTTTAAACAGTTGTGTGTACAAAGATTTAATATTTATAACATTAGAGCAAGGCCTCTGTGGAGACCAACATGCTCTCATTACAATAAATATTTAATCTATGTACGGGTTACAATTATGTATACTTAGATTTAATATTTATAACAATAGAGCAAGGCCTCTGTGGAGACTAACATGCTCTCTTCTCAATAAAATTTAATCTAAGTATGGGCTATTAATTTCTAAGTTTAAAATTAGTGTTTATAATCATTTGAAGCAAGGCCTCTGTGGAGACTAACATGCTTCCTATTCAATAAACAATTTAATTTTAAACAAAGACATTAATTATGGAATATACTTCAATTCCATACATCTTTTCCACGCAAATGCCTATACAGAATAATTTTGTTTCATGCAATTTCCAATTTATTAAGCACATTACGGCCAGGCCGTTACAGTCATCACGGCCGTGTCGCGCTAGGTATCGATACATGCAATTGCCGAGGCCGTTATGGCCAGACCGTGATGTACATCACGGCCGTGACCGTCTCGACGACAAAATTATTCAATCAGTAAATTTGCATACAATGTTCGTTTGCACTAGCATGCACCCTAAGTTTCATCATTGCAAAATTAAAACATTAAAACATGCAATTAACACAATTCTAGCATGAACCCTAATTTTACAACGATGAAAAACATGCTATTACTGAATCCAAGCATGCATAGCAATTAATTAGGTGTTAAAACCTCGGCTCTGATACCACTTGTTGGATTTAAAACATGCAGATCAGATATCATTAATGCGCAGCGGAATAAACGCAACAGATCTTTTAACACAATAATTAATCAACTATCATGCGTTCTAGGATTCAAACTGAAATTAAACTGCGTACCTTTCTCCATCGCAGACGATTCTTGTGGGGATTGAAAGAGTATGCCTTTTTGCCCCTTTCCTTTGCCTTTCAATTTCTCCTCGATGATCAGAAGTAGGAAATCCGGAATCCTTTCAACAGAAACACTTAATCTCACTTTGATTAATCTTTTCTTTAGATTAATCGCTCTCTCTCGAAAACCGTGCGAGAGAGGTGAGAAAAAGATGTCGCCGCTTCAATCGCACGAGAGAGGAGAGGATGAGTTAATTTGATCGCACGCAAAACTAGGTTTTCAATTCGTTAATCTATCATAGGTTTATTTTTTTTTTTAATACCAAAAACGTGAGAGAGAGAAAAATCTTAAATAGAATAAAATTATTATTTTATTCTAAACTTTCCATTTTTTACTCACATTTTCGATTAATTAATTATAAAATATAATTAATTAATTTCTTTCCTTTTAATCCTCATCCACGATTAATCTTCCAAATAAATTTATTCCGGTTTCCTTTAAATCAATTAGAGGAAAGGGTGAGGGTTGACTAACCCATTCGCTGACCCACTTTTATACCCACCCCATCATCACGGGTCGGGCCCATTCTATCAGCGAATCAGATGTCGATTAGAATCAAGTTGGCTTAATTAAACCTCAAAAACATGTGAGCCACATACAGGGAAAATTTATCGCGATCAACAAAAATTTACGAGCCTGTTACGGTCCGGCCGTGACAGCCATTACGGCCGTGACGAGACCGTCTCGCCCTGGCCGTGTCACCCATAATGGCCGTAACGAAAATCGGAAGGCGTCTTTCATCTTTACACCGAGCCCGTCACGGCCTGCCCGTGAAACCTGTCACGGCCGTGACGGCCTCGGAAACTTTATTATCGGAAATTTTCCAACAATACTTACCAAGACAAACCAAACACGTACAAGCCCCCACCAAACAAAAACAAGGGAGAAGGCTTTTTATTTTGATACGACTAGATCTCCAACCACAAGTACCATCCATTCAATATACATTCCAACTGCATGATCCTCGGTCAAATTAATATGAGGATTGCTGTATTATCAGAAAAGGTCGCCAATGGATTTTTGTTGATAAAAGGATCGATTTTTTATGCACAGGAACCTGTGTCGGGTTGTCGGCAGTGTTGGCGGGAAGAAACAGTAGCTTACCTGGAGATGAGATCGTCGTCGAACAGGCTTCCGATCAACATGAACTCCTCTTCTTGCTTTTGCTGTTGCGGGTGCTTCTCGCGAGCTGAGTTCTGCTTCTCGAGCTTGAGGCCGGCGCGGAATCGGGCGATGAAAAGGTCCGCCTTGTTGTTAACGTCGGGGCTCGGCCAGAACGCGGGGACTGCCTCGTCCGTTTTTGTTTCTGTGGAGGTTGTTGCTTCCTCGTCGTCGGAGAGCGGTGGTGGTGGGGGCGGTGGACGCAAGGGAGATGGAGGAGGGAATGGAAAGCTGCCTAGATTGGATTGCTGTCTGCTTTTGTGCGGGTTTGCCTGTCGTGGCGCCGGAGGTGGCGGCGGCGGAGGAGGAGGCAGTGGAGATTGTTTTTTGGATCGTTGAGTTGGAGGACGCGGCGGCGGTGATGGGGATGGAGGAGGAGAGGTTTGCTTCTTAGAACGACGAGTTGTAGAAAAGGGCGGTGGTGGCGGCGGAGGAGGTGAGGGGGGAGGAGGAGGGGAAGGGGCTTGCTTCTTAGAACGTCGAGTTGTAGAAAGGGGCGGCGGCGGCGGCGGTGGTGGCGGAGGCGATGCATACAGCGAGTCGATCCTCCGGCTCTTGGTCTTCTTGAGAGAGAAAAGGTTATAAAAGACAGAGGAAGGTGGAGGCGGCGGTGGTGGCGGAGGAGGTGCCGGAATTGCAGATGACTCGAAGTGAAGCGACACGTCACTGTTGGTCTTTTTTGTCTTGCCCCCTTTCTTTGTCTTCTGGTAGAATAAGGCGATCGTAGCAGCGATGTCCTTCGCGCCTCCTCCGCTCCTCTTGTGGCTCCTCTTCCCCTGTGAAGGAAGGGGAGGCGGTGGCGGTGGAGGAGGTGGTGGAGGCGCCCGCTGTGGTGAGTGGGGTTTCTCCACTCCCAATCCCCATTCTCGCTCCGCCTCCCAATTCGCGAGATCCTCTAGGGAACTCCTCCTCCGATGCCGCGATCCAAAGTTCTCATCTCGACCCACCTTCCTCTCCGGGATCTTCTCAAGACTCATCCCTCGCCGGAGCCGCGGCCGAGGAGCCGCTGCCTGTTGGATCTTCCGATGTTCCGAAATCACATGCTTATCTTCGACGATCTCGGAAAGATTCTCCATGCTTCTCCTCCGCGGCAACCGCTCCGTAGAACTCTGCGGCGGCTCTACCGACAGAGATCTCGCCCTCGGCGATTGACTCCGCGGGATGACAAACGTGTCGACGGGAATACTCTTCGCCTCCGAATCACCAACGCTCTGCATCTCCAAGCTCCGAGACTCCGGCCTCCGGCGATAGAGTTGGATGTCGTCATAGAACCGCCGCTCCTCATCGACCGTGGCGCCGCCCCGAGTCGCCTCCTGCCGCAAGTCGGGGTACGAGCTGCTGCTCCTCATCCTGCGAATCCCCGCCGCCGGTGGATCAGCGTAGCCAATCTGGGCGGCGTAGTCGCCGTACGAATCGTTAGCTGACGTTGCGGCGGGCGGCGACTTGTCACCCTCATCGCCGGCGCCCCGGCGACTGAGGAGGCCACACAGGATGGCGAACAAGACGAGGACGAGGTTGAGCATGTCCCATCCGCTCTTCACGACCGTCGACCGGAAGGCACGAAAGGGTGAGGAGAGAAATGAAGGCAAAAAGAGAAGTACAAAAATCGAGAACAAAGCCAATAAACCCCATGGATTCTTCGAAGAAGAAGAATCGTCCTTTTGCTTTTCCATTTGCAATGAAAGCTTTGGAGCTCAAATTGTGTGGAGTGTTGGCTCTTTTGCTCTGCTCTGATGGCGTTGCTGGCTAAGAAGAGTTTGGAGAGGCTTAGCTTTCATGAATGCTCTGCTCTATGATGAGCATGAATTGTCATCGACAAACTATTCTGAATTATAAGGGACTGGTCCATCCTCAAACTTTAATTCAAACATTTTCTTATTATTAGTGTCTCTTCGGAGTAAAAATATATGTTTAATTATTTTTATTTTAATACAAATAAAAATTACTTTTATTTTAATATATAAGTAGAATTCTTAAATAAATTATAATAGAGGAACTAAGTATGGATGCAAGAAATTGAAGAATGTTTACTTGTCTCTATTTACTTTGACATTTTTCTTTTTGTTCTGTATAAGTGATGTATACGGTTCAAGAACATACGGATCCATAAAAAGGTTATGTAAGTGACAAATGCACAAGCAATTCTACCACTCTATGCACAATGTAATTGATGGGAGGAGAGTTGGACATGTGGAGAGATCTGTCCTGCCCGTCGTTGACAATGTGGGGGCAGCACTCAATGTTAGGCTACCAAAAAAGTTTTTAAAGTATCTCTCAAGCAATTGTTGGATATTTTTTTTAAAAAAAATATACTTTTCATCATTGGAGTTTATTATTATATGGTAAATAAATAAATTATTTTATGTTTATACTTTAATTTTATTTTAATGGTAAAGTTAATAATATGATAGTATTTTAGTTGTTGGAGATTGAAATGTTTTGAGCAAGTGACTGTATATCACAAAGCTACTAAATGATTTGCTGCACACAAACGAATTATAGAAAAGAAGATTAGGTCATCTGCTTATGCACAAAAGAAATATTTTTTTTTTATTTCGAACAAAATAATTTGGATTCAATATTCAAGTTCAATCGAATGGGTGAAATAATATTGTGCCGCTACCTATGAAAAATACAAGCATGTTGAATATGTGAAAAAATTTCTTTCTTCTTTTTTCTCTTTCTCATTTGTCTCTCTTTTTAATTTTTTTCAATTTTAGTTGTATATTATGAGTATTCATGCCAACTATGCATTTTGATTGTCACGTCCCGGTCAGATCGGCCTAAAAACAGCGCTTAACCGCTGTCTCAGGGTCGTCCGGCGGAACACCAAATGCGAACTCACTAGGGTTTCCGACCCAAAATTTGAAAACCCTAACACCCCGAATAACATTTTATCCCCAAATTATAGTTCGCTTAGAGAAAAAACCCTAACCCCAATTAAAAGTCAAACCTGAATTGGATTAGTCAACGCCCCAAATTAACCCAAGTTGCTGACGTCGGCGTGACGTCAGCCCTTCTGATTTCGCCGCCGCGTGTAATATTTCGGTTGCTGACACTGGCTTGCGTCAGCAGCCGAATTTCGATTTCAAAATCGAAATAGTTCTCCGATTCGCCCGTTGACTCACCGATTCGTTGACCTCCTCGTTTCGAATGCCACCTGCGTTCGAAACGTTTTTGCCCGTCTTCATCTTCGACCTTCGCTCGTCCGCCACCGGATACGAGTGCTGTCACGCTGTCCCGTGACCTCATCGGAGAAGGGGGATCGGCAGGGAAAGACTGCCTGTCTTTCTCCCACAGCCCGCCAACGCTGACCCACGTCGCCGCTGCTGGAATAGGGGAAATCGACGCCGGACGCGATGAAGAAGAAGCTATCGATGATCAGAATCAGGGGAAGAGATTCGTAGGAGAAAAGAACTCTTTTATTCCCTAAAGAAGAGCTACAAGGTTCCCCTTTGAGTCGACAACCCCTGCCACCAGACCTCCCTCTTCCCTCCCTCACCGGCAATCCCTATTACCGGCTACAAAATCTCTCTAACCTGCTTACAGCATCCGCTTGCCGATCACTCCCAGGACTCGATCAACTCACCCTCGCGTTGTTCGATGATGATCCTCACTTCTCCTCACGTCGCGCGATTTATAGTGAAGGTGTCCGCCGCCTCCTCTCGCTCTGAGGCTTCAATTAGGGCACGCCTGCCCGATTCTCTTGCCAGCCTCCGACGTTTTCCCCATCCGCGTCCGAAAATCCCGTCTACCTATTGCCGCATCGCCCGCCGGATCCTGCGCATCGTCCGCAGCCTTCGACATCGTCTTTCGCTTTTGACGCGAGCGGTGAAGAAGTGGACGAGCTCGAGTCGGCATCTATTGTTGATCGGGCTATTCTCGGATGGCTCCGATTTGTTGCGTTGGCCTGTGGGCCTGGCTGGATTCGTGAGCTTGGGCCGGACCGATTGAACCGGGGCCTAACAATTCTCCCCCGCCTAATTTGGACATCGCCCTCGATGTCTGCAATGGACGGATCTTGGGCAACTATTGCTCCGATCCTCAAAGCACCAATCCTACACTGCTGCGCTCCCGTGGCAGAGTGTGGAACTACCTACAGTGACCCAATCTGTAGTTGTTCGATTTCCTTAGTCTCCTCAGCTGGATCCTGTGCCGCCATTGCTATGAGCTTTTGTCTGGATGGGCAGTCCTTCACCCAGTGAGGACCGCCACACATAAAGCAACCTTGTGGCATTTGCTCTCGTCATCCCGATGAACCCCTGTTCTGCCGATGAAAGGGACTACCCCTCTCTGGAACCCTAGCTCCCGGCGGTGTGCGTGGGGAGCCGCGCTTCGGTGGGGAGCCGCGCTTTGGTGGTGTTCTGGTCTTCTTTGGTGGTGCTGGTCTGAACATCTGGTTATCCACCAAGGATTCGGCCACCGCCGCAGCCGTCCTCCAATCGCTCGGTGTGTACTGTCGGACCTCCGTCTCTGCCCATGGTTGAGGGTTCCGGAAGAAGAAATACCTCCTGTCATCCTCCTCCATGCGTAGAAGCTCCAACATCAATGCGAAGAATGCCCTGACATACTCCTAGATCGAGACAGTATGCCTCAGCCGATCCAGTTTGCCACGTGCTTGGAAACTGCCGCCGCAGTTGCTCACGGAAAGTCTCCCAAGAATAGCTAGTAGCCCCCGATGTCGAGCTGACTTTGGTTCGCCACCAAAGTTTTGCGTCGCCAGTGAGGTATGCGATGCACACCCGCACCCGATCTTCTTCTGGAACATAGTTAGCAGAAAATAATTGTTCCATATCCCAAATAAAGTTTTCTACCTCTATGGATGATCGAGCCCCCCCCCCCCCAACATCGCTGGCTCAGGTACTCGTACCTTCGGCTTGGGAGCCTCCTGCTCCGCCGTTATTGCCAACTGTCATGCTTGCGCTAGGGCTAAGCGCAACACCTTAATCTCTGCTTGCGTGCCCTCTTTTATGCGGGCCATCTCCCCTGGCAGATGGTTCAGACTGTCAATAGTCTGCTGCATGCGTGCCATCCCTGCCTGTTGCTCCTCGCGCATCCTAGCCATCTGCTCTGGCAGGTCGAGCAGACTCTCCAGGGCCTGTTGCAAATTCTCAATTTGCAACCTCTCGTGCTCCACTGTCCTCTGAAGTTTCTCCATCTGGGGAAACACCGCCGTGTCCCTATCACCCGTCATACCGAGCGTATGCTCGATCTCTACTATGCGATCACCTTGGTTCACCATCTTCTCAGGTTTAGTCGTCTCCTTGGCTTTACCTTTGGGCTAGGCATCCTCTGACGCTCCTCTGGTGGTGTGGGTGATCTTCTGGAACTTCAAACCCTTCTTCACCTTCGAGGGTGAAGGAGCCGTGTTTGCTATAACACGTTAACCAGCTCTGATACCTGTTGTCACGCCCCGGTCGGATCAGCCTAAAAACAGCGCTTAACCACTGTCTCAGGGTCGTCCCGCGGAACACCAGAACGCGAACTCACTAGGGTTTCCGACCCAAAATTCGAAAACACTAACTCCCTGAATAATATTTTATCCCCAAATTACAGTTCACTCAGAGAAAAAGCCCTAACCCCAATTAAAAGTCAAACCTGAATTGGATTAGTCAACGCCCCAAATTAACCCGAGTTGTTGACGTCGGAATGACGTCAGCCCTTCTGATTTCGCTGCCGCGTGTAATATTTCGATTGCTGACGCTGGCTTGTGTCAGTCGCCGAATTTTGATTTCGAAATCGAAATCGTTCTCCGATTCTTCCATTGACTCACAGATTCATTGACCTCCTCGTTTCGAACGCCACCTGCATTCGAAACGTTTTGCCCGTCTTCGTCTTCGACCTTCGCTCGTCCGCCACCAGATACGAGTGCCACCGCGCTGTCCCATGAGCTCGTCGGAGAAGGGGGATCGACTGGGAAAGACCGCCTGTCTTTCTCCCACAGCCCGCCGACGCTGACCCACGTCACTGCCATTGGAATAGGGGAAATCGACGCCGGACGCAATGAAGAAGAAGCTATCGATGATCAGAATCAGGGGAAGAGATTCGTAGGAGAAAAGAACTCTTTTATTCCCTGAAGAAGAGCTACAAGGTTCCCCTTTGAGTCGATGACCCCGGCCGCCAGACCTCCCTCTTCCCTCCCTCACCGGCAATCCCTATTACCGGCTACAAAATCTCTCTAACCCGCTTACAGCATCCGCTCGCCGATCACTCCCAGGACTCAATCAACTCACCCTTGCGTTGTTCGATGATGATCCTCGCTTCTCCTCATGTCGCGCGATTTATAGTGAAGGCGTCCGCTCCCTCCTCTCGCGCTGAGGCTTCGATTAGGACACGCCTGCCTGATTCTCTCGCCAGCCTCCGATGTTTCCCCCATCCGCGTCCGAAAATCCCGTCGACCTGTTGCCGCATCGCCCGCCGGATCCTACGCATCATCCGCAGCCTTCGACATCATCTTTCGCTTCCGACGCAAGCGGTGAAGAAGTGGATGAGCTCGAGTCATCATATATTGTTGACCGGGCTATTCTCGGATGGCTCCGATTTGTTGCGTTGGCCTGTGGGCCTAGCTGGATTCGTGGGCTTAGGCCGGACCGATTGAACTGGGGCCTAACATTGATGATGGGGGATCTCACTAAGCAACACTGCAGTGTATCAAACGTGAGAATAGTGTCTGTTTTTGCTATCGCCGGTCACACAAAGTACCAACCGATGCTTTAATACTTGTAATAGATTGGGGTAGAACTGGCAAAAATTAATCCGACCCGCAGACCTGACCCGACTCGACACGAAGTTAGGCGAGTTCGGGTTGGGTCTAATAGTGTTCAGGTCATAAATGGGTCAACCCGTTTATGATCCGAAATTAAACGGGTCGTGTCGGGTTATAATCAGGTTGACCTGCTTAACCCGATTATATTATATAATTATATATTATATATATAATTTATATATAAATATATACATATACATATATTTATATATCATTTCGGATCGAGTCTTGTCGTGTCGAGTTAATCAGGTTAATATTTTTATATTTATATAATTATATATATTTTTTATAAATATTTATTTAAATTATTTAATATTAAACGGTTTAATCGGGTCGTGTCGGGTTGACCCGAATATATATGGGTCATATTTGGATTAGATCATCTGACCCAATTAATTAAATGGGTCATATTCGGGTTAAGCTAATCGGGTCACGGGTCATAAACGGGTCAACCCGAACACGACCCACTGACCTGTTTTGCCAGGTCTAGATTGGGGTGTGCATTTTTTAGTTTAATATAAAAAATTAAACCAAATCAAACTAATTTTTTTTCTTTTTTTTTAAAGATCAGTTTAATTTTTAGCTAATAACATAATTTTAAATTAAATTGAAAAGGCCAAATTTAAAATATATATATTTTTTAATTTTATAAAACTATTTATATTATAATATAATAATATTTTTTTAAAAAATAATAAAAATATAAAAAAATTAAATTTGGTTTATAATGAACCCAACCAGTTTATGGGCGTGTTTTCTAAACAGATGGTGCATTTAATTCCATTCGAATGGTGATAGATGGGCACACGACACATGGCTGGAAAGACAATCGAATGGGTGTGGTTAAGAGGCATGTCAGAGATCTAGGAACCAAGTGTGAGGTTGTGGAAATTGTCACCAACAACACCCCATCACCGAACCTGGTCGAAGCTGGCAAGCATGTCGAAGCCCAGGACAAAGAAGGAGCAACCATCAAGGATACGGACGATGCCGCGGACCTGGTGTTGGGCCATGGCGAGATCCGACTCGAAGTCGGCGAGGGTGGTGTTGACCTGCCATCCTCTGGCGGCGGCGGCGACGACGAAGCCGGCCTGGAAGAGGAGAAGGAGGATGAAGAGGAGGAATAAGAATTGCGGGAAGGCCATCGGAGGAGCATGGATGGAGATCTGGCCGAGAGATGAAAGTTGAAAGCAAGGCTAGGGTTATGGAGCTCCGCCATCCACCACTCAGGAAGGTGTAGCTCTCTTGTTTGCCTCTGCTCAAGGAGGGACATCACTGCCCGAGGAGCCAAGGCATAGGCGAGGCACTAGGCGGGTGCTGGCGTTGGCGATGGTTGGCGAAGCGCTGGGCGAGAATGGCTCGACCATTCGACGAGAAACGAGAACGAGTGCTAGGTGAGGGACCGATTGCACCGACTTAGGGCAAAATAGCTGCACTGTTCGATTTCTATTCATACACGTGGCATGCTCAGCCCTCCGGACACGGTTGCGTTTTTGCAGCAGGGTGCCCCTCTGCAAACTTTGCAGTGGAATACCCCGATCGGCATTACACGGATCTTGATGCAGCGGGCGCACGAATCTCTATGCAACTTTTACTTAAGTGCCCCGTTATATGATATCCAGTTCGTGTTATACGAAACCTCATCTAATATAAACTACATTGTTACAACACAACGATCTGTTACATATGAACCTAACCTTAGTTAGGTTATTACTCAAATTTTCAGCTACCCGCCCTACCCGCGTAACCCGCTCTTTACTCTCTAACCCTAATCTTTGCTGTGACGAAACCCTTGCTCTTCGACAAAAGTTTTGTCGCCCGATCCTCTCCGACGAACTCCGATGACCTTCTATTCTGCGTTTACGACTTCCGACGGCCTCCGAGTTCGTAGTCGGGTCGACACCTAATTTTGTGTTTTTTATGCAGTCAACCTGCGACGACCTCCCATTCTGTGATGACGACCTACGACGGCATCCGAGTTCCTCTCTTTATACGATTTGTTCTTGGTTGGCAGGAACCCTAATTTTGTTTTCTTTTTTGCAAAATATAAGGTTCCGACCACTAGCATTGGTAAGCCGAGTTCCTCCGACGACTCCAAACATCCTTTAATTATACTGAAATTTACTAAAAGAGAAGGTAAGGTCTCCCTGGTCTTCTTAATATGTACATTGTTGCAGCATTGCGTTTTCGTTGAACAGCCCCTTAACATAGTATAACAGCATCACATTTTCATATAACAGCCCCTTAACATAGTATACCAGTATGACATTTTCATATTACAGCCCCTTAACATAGTATAATAACATCACAATTTGGTATAACAGCCCCGTGATATAGTATAACAGCGTATTATTTTCATGTACAATGTTCGGCTGTCACATAGTACATCAGACCCTATACTTGGGACCCTATCAGCTGAACTTGACATTGTAAGTATGTTAAAAATATTAAGTTGTTATGCAAAAATATGTATGTGTTATTCGGTAAATGACATGTTATACTAAAATATATAGGTGTTATGCGAAATTTGTGCCTTGTTATACGAATATCATGAGGTGTTATACGGCAAATGACACATGTTATACTAAAAATATATAAGTGTTATACCAAATTTTTGCCTTGTTATACCAAAATATTTTGTGTTATACTAAAATATATAGGTGTTATACAAAATTTGTGCCTTGTTATACAAAAATATGTAGGTGTTATACGGTAAATGACATATTTTATACTAAAATATATAAATGTTATACCAAATTTTTGCCTTGTTATACCAAAATTTTCTATGGTATACGAAATTTGTACCGTGTTATATAAAAATTTTTTGTTGTTAATCTGTGCCTTGACACATGTTATTCTCTTTGGGATTGTATTATTTTTGTGTATAGAGCCATGAAGAAGTGAATAACTTGAAGCGAGAGTTGTCAATTGTTTTAGAGGAAAATAATAAATTGAAGAATCAAATAATTCATTTGGAGAATGAAAAATATTTGCTGAAAGATCATTTGGAGAATGAAAAATATTTAATTGTATATTTTTATTGTTTGTACATATTAAACAGATTCAGATACTGGAGTTTCATATTGGTTTCCAAACTGGTGGAAGGAAGAATGTTGCTGAATGGCCATTTACATGAGAAGTTTGCCCACAACAGCAGGGTGAGAGTGTAGACTGCGGGGTATTTGTCATGAAATTTATGGAGTGCCTCTCTAGAAATGTACAATTTGATTTCACACTACATGACATGCCAAGATTGAGAGCCCTTGTGAGTTTGGAACTATTTAAAGGAGAGTTAATGCCATTTTTTAAAAGACAATTTTTATACGAATTTGTAGCATTGTATTTATATAACTTATGCATTGTTATACGAATATCAAGTCCTGGTATACAAATTTCAGATAGTGTTATATGAATTTCATGTCCTGTTATACGAATATCAGGTTACATTATACGAAGTTGTCAATTGTTATACGAATATCAAGTCCTGTTATACGAATTTCAGAGAGTATTATATGAATTTGAATATTTTTATGTAAGGTTGACTAATGGTGTATGAAACAATATTTTTTATGTATTCAAGTGTAGTACTTCTAATCAAACTTTTTTATGTATTCAAGTGTGAAGTACTGTAACCCTTTATAACAAGGCCTGAACATTTCGTATAACAAGGCACAAATTTCGTATAACACGACACAAATTTCGTATAACAAACCTAAACATTGTATAAAATAACAAGGCCTGAACATTTCGTATAACAAGACACAAATTTCGTATAACACGGCACAAATTTCGTATAACAAACCTGAACATTGTATAACAAGGCACACATTTCGTATAACACGGCACAAATTTCGTATAACAATGCCTGAACATTGTATAACAAGGCACAAACATGGTATAACAAGGTCTCAACATTATATAACAAGACACACTTCGTATAACACGGCACAAATATCATATAATAAGGCTTGAACATTGTTTAACAAGGCACAAACATGGTATAACAAGACCTGAACATTGTATAACAAGGCACACATTTCGTATAACACGGCACAAATTTTGTATAACAAGGCCTGAACATTGTATAACAAGGCACAAACATGAATATACAGGTGTATGAATATACAGGTGTATGAATAACAATGCCTTTTAGTCAACTGCCAGTAACTTTCCGTTAAATAGTTCTAAACTAATAAGGGCCCTTAATCTTGGCATGTCATGTAGTGTGAAACTGAATGGTACATTTCTAGAGAGGTAGTCCATAAATTTCATGACAAATACCCCACAGTCTACACTCTCACTGTTTTGCTGTGGGCAGACTTCCCATGTCATTGGCCAGGAAGCAATATCCTTCCTTCTACTAGTTTGGCAACCAATGTGAAACTGCATTAACTGAAGCTGTTTAATATGCACAAACAATAAAATTATAAGAAACCAGTGCATTGTATGTACAAACAATGAGAGGTGAAATGTACAAACAATGAGAAGTGATATGTACAAACAATAGATACTCACATATTATTTAACTGTGTCCTCAACTGCCCTCGAAGGGCTGTTATACAGAAATGTGACGTTGTTATACTATGTTAAAGGACTGTTATACTTAAAAAATGTAAGCAAATATGCTGAAATTAGAACTAGATTAGCATGAAAAACTCAAATGTTTATGTATATTTACATTCTACATGAAAATAATATGTTGTTATATTATGTCACAGTGCTGTTATACCAAATTGTGATGTTGTTGTACTATGTTAAGGGACTGTTATACGAAAATGTCATATTGTTATACTATGTTAAGGGGTTGTTATACGGAAATGAACATATTACATAACAAATTATGTCATTAATACAACAATGTACATATTAAGAAAACCAGGGAGACCTTACCTTCACTTTTATTAATTTTTGGTATAATTAAAGGATGCTTGGAGTCGTCAGAGGAACTCGGCCTACCAATGCTAGTGGTCGAAACCTTAAATCCTGTAAAAAAGAAAACAAGATTAGGGTTCCAGCCAACGAAGAACAAGTCATATAAAGAGAGGAACTCGGAGGCCGTCTTAGGTCGTCATCACAGAATGGGAGGTCGTCGGAGGTCGACTGCACAAAAACACATAGAATAGAAGGTTGTCGGAGAGGATCGGGTGACAAAACTTTCATCGAAGAGCAAGGGTTTCGTCACAGCAAAGATTAGGGTTAGAGAGTAAAGAGAAGGTTACACGGGTTGGGCGGGTAGCTGAAAATTCAAGTAATAACCTAACCAAGGTTAAGTTCATATGTAACAGATCGCTGTGTTGTAACGGTATAGTTTATATCAGATGAGGTTTTGTATAACACGGACTGGATATCGTATAACGGAGCACTTAAGTAAAAGCTGTGTAGAGATTCGTGCGCTTGCTACATCAAGATTTGTGTAATGCCGATCCGCACATTCGGAAAAAAGTTTTAAGCGCCCGGGGGCGCTTAAAACTTTTAAGTTGGGTCCTCCGTTTTTGCACTAAAAAATATTTTATTTTATTTTTTTTTAATGTATACGTTGTAAGCTATCCAATGATATTAATATTAAGATATTTTAGATTACGTATAGATATAGCATACCCTAATCAATATTAGATTTTTTATAAAGTAAATAATATTTTGTCTTATATGTGATATTAGTTAAGATATTTTATACCTCTACGTAATCTAAAATATCTTAATATTAGTACCATTGGATAGCTTACAAAATATACATTATTTCTAAAAAGTAAAAAATAAAAAATATATATTTTTAATATAAAAATGAAAAGACCCTACTTAAAAATTTTAAGGGCCCGGACGCTTAAAACTTTTTTCCTGCACATTCTGTTGCAAAAGTTGCAGGGCACCCGCTACAAAAACGCACCCTCCGGACACCCTCACCGTCCGGATGGACGTAGGCAACCTTAGAAAATGCGCCCCAATTTATAGTTTGGTTTCGGTTAGAATTTGAAATCATTGTTCAGTTTCAATATATTTTTTTTTCAAAATTCCAGGTTGAATTGAACTGGACCGATTGGACAACCTTAGCAATAATGTCGCTCAATACTTAAAATGAGAAAATTAGCTATACGTGCAGGCACTTGCTTAACAGAAAAGCAAGCAACGTAATAAATACAAATTTCAGATGAACAATACAGAAATGCACATCTTGATGAACAACATGACATTAGTCATAATAATTTCAACCACGACACTCGCATATAAACCCAGAGATTCTAATCTGATTGGCAGATCATAACATTTTGCAATTCGGACAAACAAATGCAATAATCGTCCACTAAATGTCAAATTATATCATAAGTAACGTAGAAGCCAAAGTTGAATAAGAGAACAAGTGCATAAAATGACAAAACCGGGCATTTATTAAATTAAAATTGATTGAAGCTCTCACGTTGAGTGCAAAAAATCAACTTCATAACGTTTACATTATTGATGGGTAGAACCTAAGACAAAAACTTTGGAAACAAGTTAATAAACCACATGAAAAATATTGGGCATATGAGACATCTCATAACCATATCATACAACAAAATATGCAATCGTATTGATGGCCGTAATTTTACTCGGCATTTGTGGTTGATCAATCCCAAAATAAGAATTTTTCATTCACACTAGATTGAGGGTGAACGATACATAGGGATAACCCTCTCCTTCACCGGCTATTCCAGGCACACCAACTTCATCTTCAGATTTCCAATATGAACTGAAAGAAACAGTCAGAAAAAACAATCACATTAAGTCCAATTAAATACCGACACGCTAATCTAAGTTGAATGTTGATGATAGTAAATAAAAAGTGTACCTATTAACATTTCCGCATTGATCTTCCATAATGTTGCGAACTTTCTTCTCGCTTTTCACAGAAGGAGCCAAAACTACAGACTAAAAGATAACAGCAGACTTGGAGTCAGCACTTTCGAAGCAAACTTCTAAACAAAAATAGGGAGGAATATTTTAGTACCAAAAATGACGGTGGCAACCCGTATCTGAGAATGCTCTCTGCAAAAACACGTACAGCACAAAAGTGCATCCAAGAACTAAAAACCTGCAGAATAACGCAAACATAAACATGATATATCAACAGTGAAAAATTTTCAATTGAAGGAGGCGTCGAGTCACATGCAATTGCATGTCATACAGCATGAGGCTAGTTGTTGCATTTATTCACATGCCTCACAAATTCAACATAAATTATGAGATCCCACATTTGTGATGATATTTTTTGTCACAAAATTTTGCATGTTATGCAATAATAAGTTTAAAATGTCACAGTTGTAGAACAACCGAAATAGAAATAATGGCACATTCCAGACAACTGGCCTCATCTTAGGACCAAACCTACTATATTGTCATAGCCTAATATTGAAGTGCTGTTTTTAACTAGCTCTAGTTTATGTGCGCACTATATTCTTATTCAGGAATTCTATATGCCTTAAGAACTTATTAGCACTTAAAATCTTAATTAATTACTTGAGACATAGATGGATCGCATGGATAGATACAAGACATGAAGGAGAAGATCACAACTATCGTCCTCAAACGTCTAAACATTTCAGTGAAATCAGCGGTTCTCAGTCAAACCAGGGAAATGATTTGCAACAACAGACATTGTTATTTTCATTTTCCATTTTAAATAAAATCGTGTGCAAAAAAATAATTGGAAAGAAATGAATGCAATATTGCAGCATAAACGTAAAATGCAAATTAGACTTTAGTTCACCTCTCCATAACTCGCATAACACCACTGCAAAAGAGAATTCCTCTTGCTCTCCTGATCCTGCATTAGCTTTTCAAGCTCATGTTTCCTACTTTCTTGCGCTTCAGGACTGTACTCAAACTCCCGAATCTGAATGACAAGCATAAAACTAAGATCCTTAGCAAACTAAATGAATAGAGAACATCAGAGAACCAGACCTTGGCGAACTATCAACACTAATGAAACGCAGATCAATGATTTTCTTGTAAAAGTAATGAGTTCTTTCTGTACACTTAATAGATACATAGCATTGGCAAACATTTATCAGAAAAAAAAATTGCCTGAAATCCCTTCTCACGAGCATTATTCCGGAAGTTGTCAGCGACCTTCCTAAAAAGTGTCACGGTGTAAAGAGCATACTCATTATCCTCGTGTAATTTCTTTGCCGACCTAGGCACCTGGTAAATTCAAGTTGTTAATGAGTGCTAACATTACACTAAGAACATAAATCATCCAAAGTCTACATTAATCTATGAAGTAAAACTTTGTTATGTGCAAACCAATGGGTCAATAATAATTCATATTCAATGAAAGACACTTGTGAGGCATATTAAATGATCGATGGGAAATCCACATTCAGATATCAAATTGCAAGATAACTGAACCGATCATATGAGCTGCAATTACATGCTTATTGTTGACTTAAGCAGGGCACTAGATATGAGAAAAGGAGAAAACAGGAAGAGAGAGAAGACCACATATAGAGAGACAGAGATAGAGCGGGAGAAAGATGGACATAGTGAGCGAGAGATAGAGAAGAGAAGGAAGAAGGGAGAAGATGATTATAAGAAGAGGGAAAGGAGAAAGAGGAGGAAAAAAATAAAGCCAGAAATTATTCAATAACTCATCATAATTTGTTCCTTACAAACACTAAGGCAATTTAATTAATTTTTACAAAATATACTAGACACAACAAAAAGAATATAACACAGACCTAATTAACCATCCCACTGGCACTTGCTAAATTTTACAAACATGCTAATAAAATTAAATGATTGTCAGATAGTAGGTGAACTAATCAAGCAACCTAGGAAAGAGATGTATTAGGGATTAAGTTGTCCCAATAGTGTGTATGTATAATGTATATGCGTTTGTGTTTTGCCTTTTCAAGGATGATGCATATCATGAAACTATTCTAATTTGTGGATTCCATGGCCCAATTAGGGATGTGAACGTTGAGTAAAATCATCCAATTGAGAACTTTTTCTGCCACAAAGACATCATAGGCATTTTTACTCATTGAAACAGTATTTAAAGGGCAATGAATGTTGAGTTCATTGGCTTTTGAAACATATCCAATTTTAAAACTAACACTTACCTACTTTTTACCTTTAGGACCTTATGAGTACCTAGTTTACCTTTACTAGTATATTCTTGTATATTGTATTTAACCCTTCACAAAATCGTCTATTGAGAGGTGCCAGTTCAATATTTCACATCATTAAGCATTTTACTCAACATCAATATTTTGTGCACTTAAGAAAGAAGTTGAATATTCTCTTAGAATGTAATAAACAGCACAATATCTTGAGGGAAAAACACTAAAACTATGGTAGTAAGTACAAGAGCAATTCAAGACAATTTGAAGGATTATAAGAATGGTGAAACTAGTAGTTAAACTTAGAAAAGTGTTATGGATACACATAGACTGCATGAAAAACCACAAGCTAAGAATGATGCACATCAAGTCAACCTTTTTCTTGACATAGAAAAGTAAAGTCATAAAGGCATGACCACTGTACTTTGTTAGCAACAATTAAGGCCCATACCAGTTGAACTAACGGACACCTTGTTATCAAGTCACAACTATTTGAATGATCGCACTCAAAAAGTTAAGTAGCATATGCAAGAGAAGATCAAGGACTTTGCAGCATAGTGGTAGTTCTCACAAGGACTATGTGAGAGAGGGGGCATTTATAGATATTTAGGATTTAGGGTTCTAGAACCACATTGATATAATGGGACCTATTATGGTTAGAGATCTTAAACAATACTTCAAATGCAGCTAAACCTAAATCAAGAGTTTAAAAATGTCAATAGCAACTTGATATTTATTAAATGATGCCAAGCTATGATAGCAACGACAATAGGATGAGCTACATACGACGCTTTACACAATCAACACAAGAGCATAATAGCAAAATTTGATGGCTTACTTCTTGCTAAAGAAAGTGGAATACATTGCTTAAAGGAAGTTGAGATAACTTCCACATGAATCTTCTATAAGGGGATATGTAAAGTAGATCTCTACACTAACGTGTTAGGCACTTAAGACATGACAAAAACTAATAAACTATTTTGCTTCCTAGATTATTTTCATCCACACATGCGATAATAAAGTGGCTCATAGATTTGTCCAACCAAGCAAAAAGAAAGAGTGGGTTTTCTCATAATATTCAATCCTCTAAACCTTTTAGAGGGATGAAAACTACAACAAGCATTAAGGATGGGCACTCAAAGTCATCTACATAGGAGAAAGATAGTTGATTTCCATGTGAAATGTCACGGTCAAGGATTATCTTTGGAAACAAGCTACTAATGTTATGATGACAAAAAACATTTATGTGGGTTTGAAGAAGGGAATGAAGAGAGCACACATTTTCTACTTCTTTGTATGAGAGCAATGTAGACATGCTCAGACCTCTCAAACCAATACAAAGAGCAAACAAAGCATCAACTAAGGCAAAATCATCAAAGGCAAATCAAAAGTTGGCATCTGTGAACTTAATTGGAAGCAAAATCATGGAATACCAACACATGATGCCAATCGGTGCCGCCCAAGCTAATATTATACACATATACTACGTACTTGTATACCATATCACTACCAAGCTTGTTTCATGTGCTGGTCTAATGTCAAACTAATGCTTGAACTTTTAAAACCCTAGTTAAAGATAAAGCAATTGAACTTAATGCTTGAAAAAAGCTCCAAGATCAATGAAGGTGATTAATCTAATACTACTCTAGTATCAAAAGTAGTAAAAAAAACATCGTATTGAAATTAAAGGGCAATATATGTCAACTTTAAATGATTCTCATAGACAATTACCAGGTGATTTTGGGTGTCAAATTCATGCAGAAGGCAATAGTGGTGCTCATATATTTCCATAACTCTTTGCGTTAATGAGTGAAGGCAATTTGTGATCTTTGTTGCTTTATGAGTATTAGAGATACATAGAACAATCTCACAATAATACAATTAAAAGAGTCGATGCAAAACTTCAGCATAATAATATTGGCGGTAAAAATGTTAAACAACAAATGTCCTCACTCAAGTCAGATACATGCATAGGGGGAAGTTACCCAATAAATTTGTACTGAGAAGTCGATCACATCAATCGATTATGCATTCAACTATTTACTAATTTGTGATTGCAGTGCTCCAACGTATCGGGGAAGCTTGGTTATGCAAGCTGAGGAAGGCCAGAATTAATGCCAAAGACTTATCGAATAGAAGAGAGAGTGTATTGATGTCTCACTAAGGAGGGTGTCAACAATAACTATTATCAATTCTCAAGGATAGCAAAGGATTCCACATAGGGTGATTCCTCAACAACTAATCAAAAAAGGGATAGCACAATTCTTTATGGGTGAAGATGTTGAGAATATCAACACTCAATTCTGTGTGTATATTCTAGGAGCAAGGCAGACATGGGATTAATTCTAATCATAGGTTGGAAATGCAAGGAGATAGATGGTCATAGTGTCCCGAGTAAGATGGTCAACTTGAAGCAAGGCAGACAAGATGGGAAGAGTGGCTCATTACTCAGACAATGGGTTGGGAACGTGAGGAAATAGATGGTTTTAGTATCCCGAATAAAATGGTCAACTTGAAGCAAGAAGGGATTAGCTAAGCCAAAACTTTTTCACACCTCACAATACCAAATAGAAAACCCCCAACACCGAAACCTAAAAAAATTGGGCACCCTTGTAATGTCAATCTAAGGGATTGAATGAATCCTTCTAAGGATACCTAGATTCTATATTTACATAGCAAAACACTGCAACGGCCAATCAAAACACTATGTCATTGTTAAGCAGCACATTGCTTTAGAAGGTCCCACAATCCAGCCAATCAAGCCAACTTGAAGCAATCCACCACCACTTTAAATGAGTCCAAATGGAAAGGAGGTTTCTGAGGATGATCAATAATCATATGAAAATTTTTCATTAGCCAAAAAATTTCTTAAAGTTTACTTGCCAATTGTATAAGGTCATTTCACAATGCTCATGAAAATGTATTTCAAGGCAACTTAACTTGTCAACCCCCTAAAATTTCTTCCATGGAATTATAAATTAGACGCAATCCTTTTGAGGCCAGTAAGAAGTAAGTCATTAAACTAAAGAGGATGAAGAACAAACTAAGTGGAAGGAGTTTTTCATCCTACAAACAATGTGGAGTCTAAAAGAAAACAACTCAAAAATGAAGAAGAGGCATCATTTAACATATCAATAGCTTAAGTAAGGGAAGATATTAAGGACAGAGTTTGACAGTATAATTCTTGTACACATTAGTAATATGTATGTATAATGTATGAGTGTGAGTGTTTTTGTCTTTTTAAGGATGATGCATTGGTAGTAGGATTGATCCAATGAGTAAGTTCTATGACTTGAGCAGGAGAAATTGAGGTTGCAACATTCCAAGTGGTCATTATATAAAAACATTCTATTGAGCTATTTTTTTCATAGCAATGGTACATGAGGGGAAGAGTGTTGGTTAAATCATATCTTTCAACTAATTCAAATTTAAAACTAAATCTTCTCAAGTCTCCCCCTTTAAGCACTTATTAGTGTCTCATCCACTACTATTTGAACATTCATATATAGTACCATTTGTTCTTCATAGAACTTTTCATTAGAGGTAATCGTTTCAACATTTTGCATCATCGAAAACATGGATTTTAATCTTTCTCAGAACCAAATGAGATACAAACCAATCTGCTTTGAACTAGCATGCAAACAGTACACATGATACATCATACCATGTATCTGTGCTCTCAGAATGCATTGGTCCGAGCTATGACTAGTACGCTAGATTGTACCAATCCAACTATGACCAAATTGATGCAAACTAAGATCAAAAACCATTATTTGAACATATTACTCAGGCTAATATTTTAGGCACTACGCAAAGAGGTTGAATGCTCTCTTAGAAAAGTAAAATGGTATGCCACTCAAAGGGAACAACTAAACATTGATAGATGGCTTAGTCAGTCAGCACAAAAATTCTTGATGTTCAATTCATTTAGACTACGGAAAAAGCTTTCATAATTTTGAATCCTTTCAAAGATTGGACAACAAAATAGATATAATGGCATAATTTGTTTACATAACCTCAATCCATGAGAAAAAAAAAATTCAATTCCTAGATCCCCAATAAAGGTACCAGGTATTATCATTTTACCTAAAAAAAGGAGAAAAAAACTGGTTCTTTATGAAAAGACATAAAAAATACTAGGAAAAAGACGTCAAGTAAAGTTAAACAGCAATTAACTACAGTAATGACTCTTATAACAGTTTACCACAAATGTAGTCAATGTTTCATAGCTTGAGAGCCAATCCTTTTGTGAGTATTTAGGAACTATAGCAAGAAGTGTCACCAAATGTTCTGATGATACAATATCTTCTGGATTTACCAAATTGGAAAGGTCTCGAACTGCCAAGCTGTGATTGGATTGGGATAATAGAAGAATAAACTTAAAAGCAACCCAAAACACTAATCAACATAAGGATATGTTAAAGAATTTAAGAAAGAGTCCATACCTTCCACTTTGCTTTCTATTTATGGCATTAAGCTGACTACGGATATTGCTGTATTCTGCAACACGAATCTGCATAAGTTCAAATGTTCTTAAGGAATTTGATGAGCAAGTTTTATTAGCAAGCATTTTGTTTTGCCATTTGTCTTGATTATAATAAAACATAAAGATAGAAATTTCCAATCAATGTTTGCAATTATATAATGGGTATAAAATGTTGGAAGAAAGTACTGAAGTAAATCGAAATGTCACCATTAACTAATATTTAAGCGACCAGAATCAAAGGTGGATAGAAATTATTAGTTAATGATGTACATGTACTTGGACGGAGCAGCAAGATAAATTATTTTATAATTTCTTTATATACATTTTCTACTGGTTACAATGCTAACTTAAATCACCATAAGTTGAAAGCTTCTTTGAAAGAAAAGAAAGTAATGCTTTATCTGGATTTTGAGATTCATGATAATATACATGTTCATACAAAAATTGGAAAGTTGACCAACAGGCTGGAAGTCAAAGGGATAAGAACTTCAAATTGGCAGGTAAAAAGGTATAACTGAATATGTTTCTAATTCTTAAAATTTTATTTACATTAAAATGAAGGAAATATTAGAAATGCAGGCACGTTGGGTATTTTTCAAGCATTAGCCTCTAATAGATCTACTTAAATAGAGTTCACAATTCAGATATATATTAAACAGGTTTGAGGTGAATTCAAGATGCAAAACAAATACCTATCAGATTTGATCAAACATGAGTGAAAGACAAAGACAAACGTGATGCCTAAATGTTAATACATAAGAATGATGTGCAAGATAAAAATAAAAAATAATAATAATAAAAAGGCTAATAAGTGACTGCGTGCAGGAAATACAAAACAAGAGCTTAAATACAAGAAGAATCAAACTTGTAGGTAGAGGTAATAGCAAAATGGGGCTTCTTACTAATCCGATGGAGCTAGTTTTGGTGAACTACAACTTCATAGGCAATATATAGTGAACAAGCAGGTACTTGAATGCAGGCTTGTAGCCCTTGTGCATATAGAATTAAAAAAAAAAATGTGAAATTGATATATGTTCCAAGAGTACTGAGTGATCCAGTAATAAATAAAGTAAATTTCCTACAAAATATGTTCAAAGAGTTATCTTTTACATGGAAGACTTAATTAACACATTTACTTGCGGGGAATTGGTATAATATGGATGCAATGCTTCAATACGTCCTTGAGAGTTTCCTCCTTTCTATTTTTCTTTTCCTTTTGCAAGAAGAAAAGTGGTGGTGTTGGTGGTGGTGGTGGTGAAGGCAGAATTTGATCCCAAGATTCTCTAATGAACAACTAAAATCTTTACAAATTATGCTAGTTAGCACCTTGAGGAAAATAATTATCTGGACATGTTGATATTCCTTGAATGGGAATTTTGGATCATTAAAAACATCATCATGAAGTAATTCTATACATAACATACTGTCACTCCCGTGGTATCATATGCAACAGAATTTATAAATTAGGCATCATAGATTGAGAAATAGAATAACAATTTTCTCAAATTTAAAACGTACAGGCAAAAGGCTGGTCACTTGTGAAATTCAAACATTGGCAACAAGAACTGAGAGAGAGGAGGATCGATGAAAATGACCTTCATATCATCCTCTATTTTAGCCACTTGCACATGGATGTTGTCAACGATCTCCCTCAGAGGCGACATTGTCGGATATTTGCCTTCATCCCAAACGAACCTGCCATTCAATCACATCATTAGCTCTCTCGTGGTTAATTTCATTTCTCGGCTAACATCATCAAGCACAAAAGGAGGGAGAAAAAGAAAATCTCCAATTCATCGTCGCTACTCCAAATACGAACCTCGTGAGATAGGAATCGACCGGAACACCGTCCACGGTCAAAGCACCAGCCTCGACGCCGGAGGCCTTCTCCAATTCCTCAATCTGACGTCGGATCTTGTGCGTCACTCCTTCAATAAACGCATTCGACTGGGAATCCAAATTTAGGAAATTCAGCATCAAACGTAAAAATCAACTGTCACAGAATCATAACCAAACGAAACAATTACCTTGACGAGGTCATCACTGAGAGCGAGCAGAGAATCTAGGGTTCCAACCCGCAGATCCGGCGTGTTGAACTGCGCCATGCGAAGAGAGTTGCAGCCACTTAGAAGTCAGAGGGCAGACAATAAGAGGAAACGTAGCAACAACAAGATCGAGGCAAGGACTTGGAATGGATTACGCGATAGAGCGGAGTGTCGAAGGAATGCTTGGCGATGGATTCGCGAAGGCGATTCCAGAGGGTGGCGGCGGAGCTCTGGACGGGGAGGGAGACGATCCAGTACCTCGTGGCGGTCGCCATTGGATGAGCTGCGATTTGGAGACGGATCGCGGGAGGAGAAGGAGGATGAAGCGATGCTCGCGATCGATCGCCGGGAATTGATCGCTCTCCCCCGTTCTAACGAAAGTCCAAGCAACAAAAATACGTGGCTCTCACGCAGTGCGCCGAATTGACGAGCTAGCTTCATGACGTGGGTTATGGTGACCGCAACCCGATAGGTGAGTCAGATCAAAGCCATGTATGTGGTCGGGTCGCACCAGTTGATAGGTTTTTTTTTTAAAAAAAAGGCGTAAGTGTGTTTTCTTTATATTTTTTATAAACGAAAAAACTATTTTTTTATTTAAGCTAATAGTTGCTTAATTCACAAATGCAAGAGTGCTTATCATTACTAATTAAAATTACTCATAGAGTGAGGGGGATTTTGCATGAATCCTTGCTTTTTTTTTTTTATTTTATGAATATAAGTTCACGTGCAGCATGAGGCGTGGAAACTTGTCATCCGTCCGTGTCAAAATGTAAGTTTCCAACCAAAAAGGACGTGAGAATTAAAAGCGCACTTATCTGCTATTTAATTTTGAAAGAAAAGGGGTGGTACAATTAAATATTTGGAAACGGAGTATTAGATGATACCATTATTTTTTTCTTATGAACCCAAAATCTTTGCTCTACCTTATTGTGTTTTTTGCTCTAAATGCAATCAGTCAATGGTAATAGTGTACTCTAATGCATTAGTATAGGCTTCAAAAGGTTTTTAAAATCTAATATTAGATTGTTGACAATTACGACCTTTTTTAAGTCATCTAAGGGTCTTTGGCATATCTATGACGACTTTTATGTTTGGCTTTTCTTTGTTAAGACTATGAGAGGCCAGCCACCTACTACGAGTAATCTTCTATGAAATTTTCATGATAATTTATGAAGTATTAGAAAATTCTCAACATCATAATCTTCATTGGTCTCATCCAATTTGCCACATTTTGGATCTGACATCATCTATATGAATCATTCCTACGTTGATTCTATACCCCTAAAAATATAACCTCCTCTTAGGAAATTATCACTTATCTGGCTTGGAATGCACTATGTTTTTTCCAATTAAATTCAAAGATGATATAGATGTGTTGTGCATTTTCTTCCCGAGTCTAACTATGTACCAAAACATTAATCCATTGATAAACCTAGGTGATTTCTCTTAGTTTTGGGCTTTCACACTTGAGTTTTAATAACATTAAGCAACCACATCACACTCATATTTAGTGTCTATGGGAGACTCCCTTTTTAACATTGAATGAGTTTTTCTTTGAGTTATTCCAAAAGAGTTTATGTCTTTTCTATGGCTTAGAAAAGATCTCAACTATAAGTTTATGTAGAACCTCCGTTAAATAATGATCTTTAAGCCAATAATTTGTTCATATAAAAAGCACCAATTGCTCATTTGGTGATATGCTTTTGGGATTGTCTATCTAGTGGCTTTCACATTTGAAACTAACATGTTCCTTCACCTCCAATTGATGAAATCAAACTTCATGGAAAGTTTAGGAGTAAAATGCTCAAACTATGTGATATTAAAGTTTAGGAGTAAAATAATGAAAGAATGTCATCCGCTAAGTGAATCAACGAGGGTAAAAAATTAAAGTTTAATGTTTATAATTAGGAATAATTTGAAGACTATATTCACCCCTTAAATACAATGCCACCGAATGTGAATGCATGAAAGGGCAGAAGGTGTGGGGCCCTTGCAAATTGCAAAGAAAGGATGTTTTTTTAAAGCAAGGAAAGAAAAAGAGCGAGTCATTTTTTATTAGTATAGTAAGGCAAGCTTTTGGAATCATTTAAATATCATCTTCCGGCCCTCCAAATCAAGCTGCTTCCAATTATTACATTTCGTTGCAATTTGCCAGCCCCACTTCTCAGCCTTCCTCGCTCCTTCCACGCCTAATAATAATGAAGGAGAATCCACCTATGTCGACGGGCGGGAGATTCGTGATCGAAGCGGCGGAGGCGGCGGCCATGGCCAAGGAGGCGGGTGTCGCCGCCGTGAGGGATCTCCTCCCACTCCTCGTCCCTGCTGCCAAGGGCCTCGCGCGGCCGCCCATCTCCCACTACCACGTCGGGGCCGTTGGATTGGGTACCAGCGGCCGGATCTTCCTCGGCGTGAATCTCGAGTTCCCCGGCCTGCCGCTGAACAACAGTGTTCACGCGGAGCAGTTTCTGGTAGCCAACGCCGCTGCCCGCGGCGAGGCTGGCATCGTCTGCCTCGCCGTCTCATCCGTACCATGCGGCCACTGCCGCCAGTTCCTCCAGGAGATCCGCGGCGCTGGGGAGATCCAGATCCTCGTGACCGCCGACGAGGACCCCGCCTTCCGACCCCTCTCATCCCTCCTCCCTCAACCCTTCGGCCCCTCTGACCTGCTTCAGAAGAACGCCCCCCGCCTCCTCGAACCACACGATAACGAGCTCGGCCCCTTCGTGGCGGCCGCCGTGGCCGGCAACGCGGGATCGTGCAATGGGACCGGGGGAGGGGGGACGGAGCGGCGTCTTAGGGATGCGGCGGAGGGAGCGGCGAGGGCGGCGCACGCACCGTACAGCGGGTGCCCCGCGGGCTTCGCTGTGGCAGACGGCGAGGGAAAGGTGTATGCGGGGTCGTATTTGGAGTCAGCGGCGTACAACCCTAGCCTGGGCCCGGTGCAAGCGGCGATGATAGAAATCCTGGTGGCAAATGGAGGTGGCGATGGGAGAGGATGGGAGATCTTGGAGGCTGTTCTGGTCGAGGAGGAGGCGGCGCCGGTGTCCCACGAGACGACGGCAAGGATCTTCCTGGCGGCGGTGGCGCCGGGGGCACACATCCAGGTCTACCGCTTCCGCGCGTCCGCTGCGGTTTAGATTCGTGCGAATTCCAGATGATGTGAAATAAACGGTTCAGATTGGAGCGAGATTACATAGCGCTGCGAAGTCGTTGGCAGTACATAATTGTTGTATACATACATGTTTGTATTTTATAATGCTGATGCAAATTAATCCTAATAAGTAATAAATCTGGCGTGAAAAAATAGAAATGCTCGCAAAATTAATTCTAATTATGTTCCTAATTGATGCAGATGAAATGTGGTGGAACCTCTGACTATGTAGTGTAATTACTAAAGCTTTATTGATGCCTGTCCTTGAAGTGTCATTCAAAACAAAGAGTTGAAAGCGAGGTTGTGACTTGTGAAAGAGGCAAATTGCGACACAACTCAAAAGAAGCAGCTCCATTTGCTTTTAACTTGTGTTGTGGCGACAAAAGGGCAGCCCATAGCTAGAAGCATTTGATACCTCTCAATTTGTGGAAATTGGGTGATTGGCTAAAACGACTTGCTCATTTTTGGCTTTAGTCAATGCTGGTTAGCTAAAGCATGCTTACGTGATGCCGATATAATTAACGAAGAATAATAATTTTGAGTGAGAACTAATGAATCTAAGTCAACACCTTGCAGGTCTATCAATTGCATTGTAATAGCTTTTGTTTCGTTGCTATTACATTGCACTTTCCTTTTTGTCTGTATCCTATATATGGTTTTAATAGTATTGGAGACCAAGACTCCACCACCTCTTGAATAAAAAGGCTGTTTTGGCGCCCGAAGCACATCTGTGAAGACGACTCTGGAAAGTTGAGATATGGCAGTGGTTCGTGCTGTGTGTAGATATATTTCGGAAACGCTTATCCAGTAGATGTACACTACACTGTCCACATGTTTGTTTATCTGGTGCGCAGAAGATGTGTTCCACAGGCAACTATTACAATAATGTGTCGTTCTCCCTGTAACATAAAAGGGGGGAAAAAATAGAAGAATATCTTTCCAGAAAAGCAAGAACAAATAAGCATATAAGACAGTTCTTGAGTAACGATTCCAGTCCAAGAAATTTGGAATCCGAGACATTAGCCAAATCAAAACTTCAACATGGAGATAAAACAGAGAAAATCTTTCTTCTTTTTTTTTTACAGAAAGGCTGTCATAGCAACACAACAATCTTATGCAAAGACATCGCATGACGAGGGTTTCTACTCTGAGCCCACTCTTGTGCGGACCACACTGGATGTCAAACCACTTTGACGACTTAGATTGAGAGCACCTATCAACCAATGGCTGAGATGCACAGTATGCAGGTTCCTCTGTAAATTTTATTCGTAATCAAATAGTAATGTTGTTTAAATTATCAAAAGGATGTAAATACCTTTGTTCTTGTGAAAAGAAATTCTCTCTTCGTCACTGCAACAGAAGAATCACTTAACGAATTTTCCTGCAATATATTATTCTATCAGCACAAAGTATATTTGACAGAAAGAACACGGAAATGCACTAGAGTACATATAAGCAAACAGATATGCAGCTTGGTTGTCCATCTGATAAACGGACATGCTATTATATTCTGAAGTTCTTCTCAGGATCAAGAGAAGTGCAGAAGGACAAAGTGATCTAAAAAAAAGTCAGTGGAAGAGTTCAGAAAGGAGAAGATTTTTGTGAAGCCATAGCAAAATCAATATGATACAGCAGGACCTTTTATCTTGACACTAGCTTAGTAAGCTTGAAGATCCTTGAGGCATTTACCATCAAGACAATTGATAGTACTTTCCTGAAACAATTTATTGGGACAGGAGTAGAGAGAGTGATAGAAACCTTAGTCGTCACTGGCGAGAATCGTGCAATGCATGCCCTAGAAAATAATTACAAAATACTCTACCATAGCCCTCAACCATAAACTCCTATAAATACTATTCTATGACTATGCGGACTGAATATAATATACTAACCCGGATCCACTTATTAATAACTCAAAGTGGCCCCCTAACATTGGCCCCCTCTCTAACTACAGCCTTGTTCTTGTCCTCAAGGCTGTTCTATAATTCAGAATTTTAATTAAAACTTCATTTATGTCTTCCCCAAATTCTCACGTCACTCGTCCTTCAACCCCTTCCACATTTTCATCCTTGGACAGTAACATCAAACAGAATTGTTTATTTTCACATCGGTGCATCGGGTGATAAGATTGATCACAACGAAAGCATAATCTCTTTTCTCTTTTGTTGACATAGTCTTGGTAGGACATAGCTTGACTCTTCCATGTGCAGTTATAATTGCTTGATGATGCACGTTGAACTCTCACCTCTTTAGAGCCGTTGTGAGATGTGTCACCTCCTTTTCCCTATAACTAAGTTACCATATTGGAACTTATACTGGAACTTCCCCTTCGTTGAGTACCACGGTTTGAGACGGTTCCTGGAGATGAATCAGGTAATGCTAGGTGCATAGGAAGGTTTCTTCCCCAAGAGTAATTTACAGAATTTGGATGACTTTTGTTCGTCACTCCTTCAATAGATGTTCGTCCTTTCAAAATAGTCTCTCCTACAATCTCCTTCATAATTATGAAAGCAAATGTCATGACTCACATTACGTTGGTAGGTAAGAAGGTTTGTACTCTCTCTCTGATATTAGAATTTAAGCTTTTCAGAAAATATCTCACATATTATTGTTCTGGAAGATCTAGTATCTGTGAGACTATCTCCTCATAAGCTGTAATATGTTCTATCACTGTCATGTCCCCTTGATCTAGGACCGCTAATCGCTCATATGCCGAAGTGGTTAGAAAATCACTATAGCATTGTATCATTTCTTTCTTTAACATGTCCCAGGTAAGATTGGGAATTCTTCTTTTAATCCATCGAAACTAGTGGCCCGCCTAGCCTTCCATGCTCATGAATGCCATTGGAACCTTATATTCATCAATCGTTTCCTGAATATCAAAATATTGCTCTACTCACGCAATCCATCCTATTGCTTTGCTCACGCAATCCATCCTACTAGATCAGTACTATTAAATCTTAGTAGTTCCATGAGCTTGTGAATCCACTATCTGTCTTCCGCTGAAATTTTCTCCCTGACTGTGTCTCTTCTTATGCACACACCTCCTCCTCATCTATCTTCGTCATTGATTTCTATCCTATTATGTCTCATACTTGACTCTGGTGGGGACTAATGCTCACATGATGGTGGTGGTCAATACGGCTTCTTGCTTGGCGGTGGTTAGTATCAGTTGGAAGCTCCCTCGGTTCGCCCCTCCTCTCTTTCACTAGCTCCATGAACAAGTTCCTCATCTCATCCGCCACTCCAAGGTGATGTTTCATCTCACTCTGGCGCCGAGTAATTTCAGCCATCTCCTTGCGACGTTGACATCGTTCTTCTACCGCCGCCAAGCCTTCCATCCTCCTTTCCTCCCCTGCAAATTGGAGTTCCGCCCGTACTACTGCAATAGAGCTCTGCACTTCTACCACAGTCTTCTCAAAAGCCTCTAGTCATGCCTCACTTCTCGTCATCTTCCTTCTGTTTTTTTAATTCGCTACAGTAACTTGCCTTCCTCAGTCGTCGCTCGCGCTGAGGAAGAGGAAGAGGAAGAGGAGTCGCACGAAGGCCACAGCTGTCACTCGCGCCAAGGAAGAAGTCCACCGAACTCGCCGCTCGCACTAGAAGCTCGCCGAGAAGAGGACTTCACTATGTGCTAAACTTCTTGTGCCCTAGGTTTTTTTCGATGGTTAGCTAACAATAATAGATCCGTCGTTTATATCTACTACCTACAATAGAATTTCTTCCGGCTTTATCCATCGCCGGACCACCAATTTCCCGGTGAGAAACCTCAACCATCACCGGTGAGAATCGTGCAACCTAGAAAACAATTACAAAATACTCTACCCAACCCTCAATCCTAGACTCCTATAAATACTACTCTATGACTATGCGGACCGGATATAGCGTACTAACCCGGATCTACTTATTAATAACTCAAAGTGGGCTCCTAACAGAGGGCGGGATCAGTAATTGCAACATTCCAAATGATAGACTAGTACATAAGTTGTTATGCCTAGGAGCTACAAAACTCTATAGATACGAGATATCTTCTTCTCAGTTAAATATTCATCTTCCGCAAAGCAATATCACAATTTTTTGGGTGAAAGAAGGGCATTCTTGCTCTCCCAAGTTATTAATTAGGAATGCTAAGAGAATGTGAGAGGAAAAGAGAATGATCTAAGAATGCAGCAAACGTTTTCGAAACCCTCTGGACTGCAGTTCTCAAAAAACAATGTTCCAAGACAAAGCCTTCTTCAAGAATATTCTGCAGTGTGGTGGCACCCAAATAGCAAACATACAAAACAAATGTTCCCCGATCTGAGCATATAAATTTTTTGTTGGTTAAAAAAAAACTCAAAGAAAGTTGCTCTTTTATATGATCTCTGCAGAATCTATAGTAAACTTGTTGACTTGTTCCTGTACTACAATGCCTCAAAACATGAAGGCTCAGTGGCCATAGTGGACTACTGCTTAGTTCCCTATAGGATTTCATGATCTTTATCTTGATGTTCAGGTTTATGCAATATGCACAAGTAGATTTAATTCTTTTCCAACATTCTGAACATTTGTAATATAAACAGCATTTTCTTTGGCAATACTTGGATTTGCAGCACTTACGGCCTCAGCGCCATGACACATGAGCTTTAGTTTCCCTCCAATCTTTGATAAGTTCATTTCATCATAATTTTCAGATGCGGCATTCTCCTTCAAATTAAATTTTTGGTAGCTTCAACGGATTCATCTTTTCTTTCAAAGCATTCTCAACTACAAAAAGGCTGTTGTCCAGCATTCAAAGTCCGTCAAAAGATAACAGCAACCAATCTGAATTTGCTGTTGGGTTCTCCGCAAACAAATTATAGGCTTGCTGTTGAAAAGCATCTATCTCAATCCCTCTTCGCCAGCACTAGAAATCATTGTGGGATACACAACCCAAAAATAATTCCTTAGCACAATAAATTGTGTAATTTTCTGTTCTGTAAAATGCTCTGCAGATTCATCCAAGGAGATTTCTGAATAATTAATGTTTGAACTATGTTCCTGCTTTTAGAAAGTTTCAGATGGTCTTTGATTTGGGAAATCCGCTGTTATGCTTTTACTGCTACTAAGTACTAACATCAATAGTGTTTTTCTGATCTGATCCTACATTATTGAACTTTCAATTAAATTTCAAGATTTGATTTTCCTTTACCATGATTCTGTTTTGTTAGCATGACCGAAGTGTTGTCTGCTTTCTTTGTGAAGTGTTGTCTGCCTTATTTGTGATATGAAAAACTCAGAAATTTTGTGAGTAAATCAAAAGCATCTTTGTAGAAATGACCTTGCCATAGTTTTCTAGATATTTTCTTCAGAAGATATTCCCGTCAAAGAACCTTCAGTTGTTTGATTCTTGTCCATCATTGATACAGCAGAGACAACTTATGCCCAGTCCCTTCATTACATTCAATTTTCAGGACTAGATAACCAGCATGTTCATGCATATAGCTGAGTCAACATCCTTAATAAAATTAGATAATTACCTGAGATGGAGAGTTTCAAAGACACTTACCATTGTTCTTGCGTTGTTTCTCGTATTTCTTACCGGTGGGAATCTTCCAGTTCAGAGAATGTAGTGGCCTTAGTAGCACTTGTTAAGGATGCTGCACATTCTCCTTCATGATCTCAAACCTCAAGGTTGTTATCAGTTTCTTTCACGTCTTCCTTATCTTGCTTGTCACTACTTTACTCTTTCAGTTTAGTTATATTAGAAAATACGAAATGTGACAAATTAGGAATCTAATTCCACTTAATTATTATGTTTATTATTATATATTGTGTTTGGGTTTTGCCTGGGTCTAAATTAATGTGTGGATACCATATGTCCTTAAAGCCAATATATAAGTTTGTCAAGTATTGTAATATGGGCAATATATATAATTTTGGTATGACGAATATTATTTAATTTAATCTTTCCTCTCATTCTTATGCTCCAACAATATAAGAGCAAGTTTCTAAGATATCTTCTATACTTTGCTTCTCTTGCGTCTTAGTTGTACCCTTCACCCCTAGAAGAATTGTTCTCTTTATAGTCTTGCTCTTTCATCACTAGTGTTTTGCTACTCTTGCATGTTAGGGTTCTCATTTGTCCTCTCTCCGAGACCAGGAGTATACCTATGCAAGATTTATTCTCTTCAAAGGTTTACAACATCTCTATTTCATTTACTTCATATTTTTAGTGAGCTCTCAATGTTGCTCCCTTTATCGGTCATTGCTACACTCACTTTGCAGCAAGTTCGAAGCCTACGTCACTATCTTCATTGCTACTCTTGTATTTTCTTTTACTAAGCTAGACAAGATCAGCTTACACGCTCTAGCTTGAGGGAGTGTGAAATGTGACAATAAAGAATCCACTTCCACTTAGGTTAAGATTTTAGCTATGTGTAAATTATCTATACATACTGTGTGCTCAAAGCCTATATATATAGCCTTGTTAAGTATTATAGGAAGACTATACATAATTTGGTGTAATGTACATAATTTAATTTAATCTCTCCTCTTATTCATTTATTATGCTCCAATAAGATGGTAGCTCCTTCATTAGCATTTCCTATTGACAGTGATGCCGTATGCACTACTAGAAGATCTGAAATCTGTTACAAATAGTTTGATCATCACTTGAATACCATTATCAACATTTCTTCAATCTTCCATTGTATCTCAGATGTTTCCTCGGTATTACTTCCTGCCAAGGATGCTGCAGGTTTTCCATTAGGATCAGAAACCTCCTCCAAACAAATGTGTGTTTTTTGAATAGCTTCTGTGACTAATATAATCTTCCATTTTTCCTTGTATATTTCATCAACTTTATTTATAGTTTTCACCATCAAGTGAATCCTGAAAGTGTTTATCAGCATCTCGTCATGGTTGTTGAGTGTGCTTGATCATCGATCACTATGTTCATTTGCTAGAAGCGTAATGTAGTTTGCTATCAAGCTGTAAATAACTTGAGCGGGAAATAAAATGCTTAATAATCACTGAGGTCATTGAGTGCCTTACGAAAAACTATTGGTTGGATAAGGATAAAATTTATAATTACACTCAGGGTGGAAACATAGGTGGAATAGTTTTAGAGTTTCTATATTGTGCTCAGTATTACAAGTTGATAATAAATTAATGACTTTTGCCCCAGTAGCTTCTGAAACAAATTTAAATACCTGGTGCGAGTCAAGTGGAAATAACAGGTGGAAGGGAGGGTAAGAAAAATAGCATTACCACAAACTTTATTCTAAAGGTTTTCATTAAGCAACTCCTATTTGCTTCTTAGAGTTCCTCTTAATAGAGACAATTCATTAATTTAGACTAACACATAATATGAACTTCGTGAGTGTATAATGCCAAGTAGACTTCACAGTATCATATAAGCTTATGATACCTAATGTTGATAGTCGCTTAGTCGTTTGGACCAGAATGCTGAGTCAACTCATTCTTAGGCTATAATGGATCCAAGCTACAAGATGGTTACACTATTATTGGAAGCTTTGTGCCTCCCATAAGAGTTGTCCAAAACGATTCATATGTGCCTTAAAGGCCTCTAACTTAATTGTTTAGTTTGATCAGAGCATCTATTTATATTAATCTCATGTATAGTGTACAAAATAAATAAATAAATAAGCATGCACCATAAAGTCTAGATTGACACTAGCTAAATACTTGGCCTTATAGACTCACACTTGCGTCCATTTGACTGCTTTTTGAGGTTTGTATACATAGCCTATATGAGATAGATCGCTAAAAATAAACCCTAGGGTTTTTATACATGTAGCCACCCACCCCTTCCCTCTTGCAATCTCCACTTAACCACCTCTCTTGAAGGAAAGGCTTAGCTGCATTTCACAAAAGGAGGCAGCCACAAACCTATAGAAGGGCATGCAAACTCATGTACTTTTAAATTTTATTCTAATAGTATTCAATAAAATTTTGATGTTTTCTTCCCTTGGTTATTTGATGGCTTGGTATGTCTCAATTCCTCTTCTTTCTGCAAGTTGTGTCAAGTTTAGCAATTGTTCGAATTTCCTTACCACCACCACTACCCTCTAAAGTGAATTGAAGCCAACAACTCTCACAAACACAAGCATTATGGTTACTTTTTAGGACTCTCATGGCCTTGCAGCTTTGTTGGATTGTTTCTATCTTTTGTACATTGTCTGCTCCATCAATTTCTTCAGTTCTACTATGCCAAATCAATTTCTTTGAATTTTACTGGGTTCCTAACTTCAACATGATTGTAACAACTCCAAATTTGTGGCAAAACTCTTTTTGGCGATACAATCTATGTAAGTTGAAGCCCTCTAGGACTTTTGAACAAGCCAAAACAAAACAAAACTTAATCTATTTAGAAAAATAGAATTTTGATTGACATTGTAATTTGATTTTTTTTTAATAGAATTATGTTATAGGATGTTTCGAGGAGACTATTTGCCCCAGATCTTTGTTGATTGCTTATAGAAATAAATTACATGCAATATTCGAATCTAAATGCAAGCTTTGATCACCATCCACAACTCAACTCTAAGCTTTCAGGATTCCTTCCATCAAACAAATCACATTGAGTGTTACATTGTCGTAGTTGCTTTTATTTCACTAGCTTCTTATGATTATTGCTTGTGAAGATTGTGGTTATTATTATTATGTTATAATTAGGATCCATGCCTTCAAACTATTTTATCATATTGCTAAACTTTTTCTTTAAAAAAAACACTCTTTTGTGCATAACCAAGGCCTAAACCTTATCTTTCCACATCAAAGACCTAGGGATTACCTAGGTACCTCTCGTTGATGCTCAAGTCTGGTTAGGAGTAGTGGAGAGTGAATGAAAATATGAAGGTAACATAAATCGAGTATTGAGTGGCAATTATAAGTGTCAAATGTCGAGAATAAGTGATTTCATTGTAGGGAAGATAACATTATACAGAAATATATATATATATATATATATATATCTTAAATACCCCATGGATAAGTTATTTGTTTTATTTGGTGCCACTACAATGCTTGTAAGCCATGCTACCGAGAAGATAAAACATTGACAAAGGCATATGCATCCGATGGGAAAGGCAAGCATGCGTGGCTCTTGTAGTTCCATTATACTATCGTACAGGCAGCCTATTAAGTAGGTGGGCACCAGATTGAAAGCTTATGAATTGTATGGGGCAGACTACTAGGTCAATTTAGTAGATTTGACTACTTATGCACCTCAAAAGTGGATTGAGAAAGAAAGATTGAGATGATTACGATGACTTAGGATGTCTCTTCACTTGGACACTAGGCTGATATTGGTATGTCTCTTCGCTTGGATGCTAAGTTGACCTCGGGATATATTGACTCTCTATATTTGAAAGTAGGGCTAATCTCGTGATGCCTCTACACTCAACTTCTAGACTACCCTTGAGATGTCTCTATGCTCTAGCCTATAACCTTAAAGCATATAGGTGCTCAAGTGCGGGAGCTTCAATGCTCATGTCAAGCTTTAGAGCAATGATCTTTTGGCATGTCAAGTTCCAATTGTTAGCGTGTTGAGTTCAGGATGGGTTTGATGAATTAAATTTTACCAATATCAGTCGGCTCCCCTTGTGATAGCCATTGAGAAGTTACTGGTAGGATGGAATTAAAGTAGGTGCCATGTGTATTTTGCACTCAACTTGTATTTTGAAGAAAACAATACAGGAAGACTTACTTTCTAAGTGACTATTCTAACAACATCAAATTTGGATGTTCTAGCATTATGCAAGGGTCAGGGCCTTAAAATTGTGAAGAGGGCATACTAATGCTTCTTGAAAGTAAACTCCTAGGGACACATGGGATAGCACTACTCAACCTTAGGATGGAGCTTAATGGCTTATAAGTATGGGTTGAACACGGTAGAAATTAGTGAAAGTAAGCTCTATCTAGGGGTGCATATGATGAAACAATGGCTTGGCCTCAAGTCTAGGCCCAAGAGTTTACCCATGCATCCTCTCTCTAATGCTAAAATTATTTTGCATCATTGGACAATAAATATAAATATGGATGCGTAGTATGTGGTCGCAGTGATGGTAATTTGCACCTCTAGTAGAGAAAAATGGTCTTGAAATGAAAAGATTACATTATGTAATGTCAAAACAACATGCCTTGAGCCCTTGAATACCCTGCAATTGTGATAATAATAGTTTTACATAGCAAGTGTATAATGTTAACGAGGCATTGGTAGGGTTGTCTGGTTAGTGCGAGTGTGTGACAAGCAGATATGATTCTAACAAGGGCATCTAATTGGTATTGCAAGCATGTGTGACTCTCTCTCACTTTGTCTCACTATAGTATAGGTGTTATTTCAACACAAGTGAACATCAAGCTAACTGCCCATGGGCTACAAAGCCTAATTACAGGTCAGTTAATTGGGCTTGGCCACTTGGGGATCTACTGGGCTAACCTCAAGAAGTCTCTTCACTCGAGTGTTAGGATGGCTTTGGGTTTGGGATGTCTTTGCATCCAAGTGTCAGGCGATTTTAGGATGTCTCACAAGGGCCTTCGAGGTTAGATAAAGTGCTTTTCTTGATATCAATATGATTCAACGATCCTCAAGTTTTTATCTTCGAGTAAGAAAAGCAGCCTTAGATGTTCAATACCGCATCTTCAAGGGACAACAAATCATCCCATCTCCCTTTTTGTACCACCCACATTATGTTGAACTATGCCAAGTGACACAAAAAGAAAAAGTCACTATAACATTTAGAAAGGATTAGTCTTCGAGTTGGCAATCAACCATAACAATGCAATCCACTTGTTTGAGACATCAACATTCCATCTGAACCGTGCAGGACTACAACCAGGTTTCTCAGTTCCCATCTGCATTAGTAAACCCCAAAGCAATAGGATCAATCATCCCCATCGATTCAATCTAAATGTCAATGCACAGCAAATATCGATTCTGTTTCCCAAGAGGATTTCAGCTTTCAAAAAATCTTTTTAGCCATCCCCAAATAGAATATACTTGATCAGATGTCATTGTTAACCAGGGAGCAAATATTAAAAAAAATGAAAATGTTATGTGCAATGGTTAAGGAGGTTCTATTCAGTGTTCAGTAATCTTTTTCAAGGACACAAATCCAAAGTGAAAAAGTAATTAGTTCCGACCAGAAAAGCAAATAAATGAAACCTGAAGCTCAGTAGCTGACAGAACTCAGAAGAATGCTTACATTGCGAGCCCCGCATTCCCCATTGTTTGGCAATCCCTCTGTCCAAACCAACTATAGCAGCAGAACACCAACATCAATTACCAACACAAAGAACTAGCAAATCATAAAAAATAAAGGAAAAGTAACTAACCTTCTGAAGACGGTGAGATCGTCTTCGTTTCGATCAGCGCAAGAACTGCAATTTGAGCAGGAACTTTTCGCTGCTAACTTCCTGCAAACATATCACACATTCTGCGACGACTACCTGAGACTTGGATGGTGCTCGGCATCGCGAACCGGCTCGGGTCGATGGATTGGAGGTACACTCCAAGAGGAAGGCGGAGCTCTCGCCTGGCGCACAATCGCCAGAGAGGCGGGGAGCAAACCTCGGTAACAGTAAGACTATGGAAATGTGGGCCTTAGGATGCGGTAGCGAACAGCGGGGCCCGCTGCACAGCTTCAGCTTGGGAAGAGGAGGATGGGCTGCTCTTGGAGGCAAAACAAAGATACAGATTGGTAAACAAGAGCCCAAAGGAACATAATTCATGGGCCTGTCTTTGTTGTCTACAAGGCTGGATATATATTTCTGACCGTGCAAGGGCTCATCCTAAATTCCTAACGTAGAATTTGCAGTGAGAGGAGAAACAAACCAGTATGCAATGCACATCTTCTGGTTTGGCTTTCCTCAAGATCATCCGCTTCTTTTCCAAGGAGGAGCAAAATTAACCTAGGTCAGATTACACACTGGATCATTGCAGTGGAATATCTCTGTAAATGAATGGCCGAAAAATTGTTCACAAACATAAGATTTTGCCTCTTCAGGAAGTTCGTCAACAGCATGGCAATTTTGATCTGGAATTGGAGGAAATGAATGCTCAACTAATTAAGCTGCAAGGAATAAGAAAGGAAGATTTGAAGTAGCTTAAGCTAAAACAACACTGAAAACATCCAAATCCAGTAATGACAACTTGCGTAACAGCTCAATTTGGATTTTCTTTTTTTTTTTCCAGCGTTCTTTTACATGTAGCATTGTGTAGACAGTTAAAGGGAAAAGTTTTATTTATAAATCAAGCTTCCATTGGGATGGAAGTTTATTATCTCCGGCTGAGCAGAATACTGAACTGCAACTATCACAAGAAGAAAAGCCAACAGCATTCTTATGTCACTTCTCCCAATCAATTAGAGGGGGGAAGAACTCAATCCAAATACTTCATGCAGTAAATCCCGAAAACAAACCACCCAACCAAGAGAAAAGAGAATGCTGCCATTCCAATTAGGAAGGGCCACCCAGCCATGAAAATCCCTACGACAAGCACGGCCGCGAAGGGAAAGAATGCTCTGAACACCGACTTGCAGTCTACCCACCGACCCTTCCAGAGGATCAGTGCAGCCAGGTTCAACACGTTCCACTGCACAGATTCATTGTATGCAAGCCGATTCAGGCAGTTAGCCACAAAGGAGTGGCAATTGCAGATGAAGAGGTTGTAGTACTTGTGCTGGAAATGCTGCGTGCTCAAATGCAGTGCATCGTCCCACGAGATTGCTGTTCCTCGCTCGGCGTGAATATATGACTGCAGGCAAGTATGTGCCGAAAGATTAGGCGGAAAACAGCACTGTCCGCCACATGAAAAAAAAAAGTGTTAGTGGGTACTGTCGTAGAATGACTGTGCCTAACTTCACAGGAAACTAGTGATTAAATATAGGATTTAAGAATAAAGAAAACAATTTGCAACAACATTAGTTCCCTGCATGAAGAGTACATAACATAATGCAGAAAATGCACTTAAATGAATGTCCAGAATTAAACAAAAACAAGGCTGAATTTGGAAAATCATAGATGAAAGGTAGAAGAGAGTTGATTTAGCAAGAGATTTTCAAATATTAGGACTCATCTTGCAACTATATTAGTCTAGGTGAGCATATGTCGATCCAACAAAAGCTGTCAACTAAGAAAATGTTTGACGTCAAATTAAGGACAGAAATCCTACAAGTTAAAAAGAAGAATATAATGTTGTACCTTTTCCCTATCTAACTGAAGATATCTGGCAACAGCTCCATATGCAAAATTGTCAACGTTAACAAAATTTGAACCAGCAAAGTCCACAACTGCTCCATCCTCTCGGCCAATTCCAAGATGACCAATATAAGGCGCCAACCATGAAACAATTGGAAGTGGCGTCCATACTATGCAGCAAGGAAACTTGCCCTTCTTTGGATCCACTTCAAGTGGCCATAATTCATTAAGTCTCTGGCTGGCGCTGATATCTTCATCAGCAGCAACAGCTTCAATCTCCATTGATGAAGCTAGCCTCGGGGACATGTATGCTTTTGTAGCTTGTTGATCATGTTATATGAGTAGCTATTGTACATCCATTTGGTTGACTGAATCATGTTCAATATAAAAGAAAGAGAATGAATATTTGTAGTGAGTAAAGTACATATTACTGAGAGAAGATAACAAAATCCAATGATAAGGAGCACATCTATACTAGATTGCATGGACTAGCATGTCCCGGAGGAAAGTCCTCAGCTAAGCAGTAATTTGCACATAAAACATAAATGCAAAAAGTGCACCAGAATATTTCTTTTATGAGATAATATAACAACCCAATTTGATTAAATTGCTTAATTATCTCATTTTCTCAAAGTCCTCAAAGCTATTTCATAACGAATTATAAAAACATGGCACGGAAGTCTTCTTTATTCACCTAGCATATATCCTATTATACTTTTATTTATGATGTACATTTACACTCTTAATAAATACGGGGACTATTTAGAAAGTTTAATGTTTTAGGCGGATAAACTGTATTCTCTAACACATCCAACTCATCCCACAGAACATTATTTAATCATCAAGCAACCGAGCTCCTTTGCAGTTCAACATCAACCATACACAATAGCAAAAAAGAATGGAAACCAAGACATCCATCAGCCTTCAGTGAACCAATTATCATCTAAATCATTGTGGAAGTAGAAGCTTTAACGAGGATATAGTTCAGTAGGCAAAATTGGTTTTCACCTTCTATAAACAAGAAATACAGGTGTATACACAAATTCCGCGATTACATTCTTAATTAAGTAGCGTGATAGTTTGCCACCATCTTTAAACAAGAAACATAAATGAATTATGTATACAATTGCAGGTTTGATATCCAATAATATGTTTGTAAAATGGATTTGCAGCATCGGAAATATTAATGCTCTTCAGGACACCCAATTTAAGTTATAGTAAGTGCAGACCTTTGTGTACAATCTCTTTGTTTATTATGCTCAGTGCTATGTTATTTGTAAAGGAAGTAGGGCTGAGCATTCATAAAAACCGAAAAACCGAAAACCAAATAAGCATTTACCGATTTACCGAAACCGAAAAACTCATTACCAAAACCGATACCGAACTTGATATTTAGCGATAGGTAAATTACCGAATTACCGATTGGTAAATCGGTAAATTACCGATTAAAAAATATTAAAATATTATATAATTAATCTATTAAAAAAATTATTAAAATATTACCTAATTAAAATATTATCAATCGGTAAATCGGTAAATTACCGATCAATAAGAAATTAGAATTAATAAATAAAAATTTATTTTTTATATATTAATATATATGTATCGGTAAATTACCGAAGCGAAATTTTTTTACCAAACCGAAAACCGAAAAACCGAATTACATAAAAATCAATACCGAACCGAAAACCGAAACCGAAATTACCAAACCGATTTACCAATTTACTTATCAGTAAATTCGGTAAAAACCGAATTATGCCACCCCTAAAAGGAAGGGTAGAACCTTTAATATAACTGGCAATGCCTCTGAGCCTAATCATAAGAAACGGCTTACCTAACAAATGACTTTTATCAATAGGAGTCGAAACTCGAAAGAGAACTATTTAAGTTACCAGCTCTTACAAACTTTCCCTGCAATGCTCAAAACCTATTTCTTTAGTTTAAACATCTGAAACCATAACATATACTTATCTGAACACGGGTAATTCGTCATATTAAACAGGAACAAACAAATCTCAAGTGGGCCAACAGAACTAGGCTCAAAATTACAATCACTGCTATTTCATAATCAGACCACAATATCTTCAACCACTCAGAATCTAGCTACCACACAAATGCCCAGCATTCTTCAGCTTCTCGGGTAGCAGAATACACTCGAGATAAAAATTTCGATACGAAATTACTTCACATTTAGGAAAGCATCCACTAGCCAAAACACAACCATTGGTGAGGACTGACAGTTGGGCCGCTAGAACGAGATCACAACAAACAACCACTGGAAAATACATTAATCAAAACTATTAACAAATGGTAAAACAAACCACAATCTCTTTCCCGTGCATCTCGCAAATGAAACTAAAAAAGGAACAGTTAGTGACCAGAACTAACCTTTGGAGGATTAGGAACTCTCTAGCGGACGGATTTGGGAGGAGAGGGGAAAAAGTATGCCTGAGGGCCGAGGGGAGAAATAATTGAAAGGGGATATAAATTAAAAAGATGATGATGTTGAAGAAGTTGAGATGGGTGGGGGAAGAGATGTATGAACCTGAATGAGTGATGCTGCCTAGTGATTGTGTCGTTTCTACTTTCTCTTTCCTATCCGCCTTCGCACTTCTCCACCCGTCCCACCGCATGCCACTGTGTGCGTATCTGATTGGGTTGGTTAGGTGTGGGTCCCGTGGATGTATGTAAAGGACGGTGAGCTAGGTGAGGCTTAGAAGCGCTGAACAATATGCCGCTTACAATTTGCTGTAGCTAATGTATTGGCACTCAGTGAAGCGCGGCTTGCGTCACCCTCTCGGGTTCACCCACATATTCACCAATAAATAGCTGGGTATCCTTCCAAAGTCCAGCGGTCAATCCACTAGTGGATTTGTTCACGTGAAGAATCTCGACCATCATTTTCTATCAACGTCGATTCCGGGCAGATGTGGAATGATGAGGTCGGTTAGAGAAAAAAGTTCAAAACGGATCACCGCTCTATCCACCATTCATATTTACTTTGGGATGTGTGAATGCACACATGTTGTTACGACTCGCTTAGTAAGCAAACTATTTATTAACTTAGTGAACTAATTTGCAACGTGGCCCAATTTATTAAAATGTTTAAACTTAAGTTAACAATAGCAAGCTCACTGAGCCTTATATACCATATAATCTCTTCTCCCACTTCCAATGTGGGACTAAACTCGGGGTATTACAATCTCCCCTACTTAAGACTTGACGTCCTCGTCAAGCCCACCATCCCTTAGTCGGTAGCATGTGAGGTCAGCCCAATGGTGGCTCCACCACCCTCGGTAGCCCTTTCCTACTGGCCTCTCATTATGCTTAGGACTAAGTTTTGCTCTGATATCATTTGTTACGACTCGCTTAGTAAGCAAATTATTTATTAACTTGGTGAACCGATTTGCAACGTGGCCCAATTTATTAAAATATTTAAGCCCAAGTTAACAATAGCAAGTCCACTAAGCCTTATATATCATATAATCTCTTCTTCCACTTCCAATGTGGGACTAAACTCGGGGTATTACACATCTCTAAGTATTTTTGGATTTATGGATGATGAATGACCCCCGCTTGAAACTTTTATTCGGTTAGGACTGCCACCATTGTAAAGAGCACTCGACAAAAAAGCGGTGATGACGTACCTCGAGATGTATATGTCGCTTGAATGTTTTTTGTTCTTACAACTACAAGTTGTGTGGAGATGCGTCCACTCTTTAATTGCTGCAAACTCAAAAACCTAAACTTGACATCAACAAAAGTTAAAATGGATCTAGATGCGACTATACGAGGCTGCACGAAAAAGTGAGCTCCATCGTGTACAAGGGACGGCACGGGCGTTACAATGTGTAACAAGGTCAGGAACATGGTGACATTGTAGCAAAAAAAAGGTAGCGTGGCTAAACGATGCATAGGCTTGCAATTGAGAGCAAATGGCGCCCGAGGGCCAAGGGGAGAAATATTTGAAAGGGGATATAAATTAAAAAAATGATGATGTTGAGGAAGTTGAGGTGGGTGGGAGAAGAGATGCATGAACCTGAATGAGTGACGCCGCTCAGTGACTGTGTCGTTTCTACTTTCTCTTTCCTATTCACCTTCGCACTTCTCCACCCGTCCCATCGCATGCCACTGTGTACGTATCTGATTGGGTCGGTTAGGCGTGGGTCTCGTGGATGTACATAAGGGAAGGTGAGCTAGGTGAGGCTTAGCAGCGCTGAACAATGGGCTAGTTTGGCCCAGCTTCTGCTGGTGGAAGAAGTGTTGGTTCAAAAGATGCTGGCTGAAGAAGTTCTAAAGGTGTTTGGATGCACAGTTTGTTGTTAGGTTATTCTGTTTGGAACTGTGATGTACTGTTAAGTATAAATATTCTTAAAAACATATTAATAAATAGGTAACTCATATGAAAATATTATAATAAAAACTCACATAACTCACATAAATAAATATTGTAATAAAAATCATATATAAAAGTGCAATCCATGTATATATAACAATATGTATTAGAATTACATATTTGATGTCATCAAACTCAAAGCAATCTGATTACGATGTATATCTATTGGAGTGGAATTTACTTCCACTGTAGGAGATTCCTCATTTTCTCGATTGCTGATGTTGAGAAATGAGACCTAGGCTGTAAGTTTTTGTCGATTGTTGTAATGCATACATCATAATATATGACTGTTGTAGGAACATTCCACACGGCTTTAGCATTTTTTGATGTTGCTTGTGAATTTTATGCTATCTATTTTCAAATAAATATAACCATGTTATGAGAAAGTACCTAAAGTTGATTCAAGTAACAATTAACTTGTTTTTGCGCATAAGCTTTGAATTATCATTCATAATAGGAAATGAAAGTTTATAATGTGTCTAATTTTGTAATTTGCCAAATAACAACTCAAACACAATTTGTTATACACTTAAAAAAAACAACTTAGTATCAACACAAGAATTAACGTTAGAGGAAAAGAAAAATATCCTCGGTACTCTTGCAAGATGAGATGAAATAATTTTCTCGTCTATAAACAATAAAACTACATTAATCTTCTATGCTTATCTTAAAATAGAATTGAGTTCTTTCAAATCACGCCGTAATCTGAACATTCTCTATTATAAGAAAGCAAAAGGAAAGGAAAGCTGACTTGTAGGAGGCTCTGCAATATTACGATGAAATGAATCAATTACCTCAACAAACATATTTCTTAAAGGCACACTTTGCATGCGGCCCCATAAATCAGAAGCTTGTAAATATGGTCAAACCTAGGATCTGACACTTTCAGATCTTACAGGTTTTTTCTCTGATAGTTCGTCTGCAACTATCGTTATTGTGCACGCAATAATTTATCTCAAAACCTTAAAGAAGTTTGCAGATTCATCATATAACCAACAAGAAGAGTCAGATTCAATTATACACCAGCAAGAATGAAAAGGGGATCTTATGGTCAACAAAGCAACTTTTTTTCGCACAGATCGGACATTTCCGCATGATTAGCACCAAAAAATCGAGATTTTCCCTAAAACTACTCTCTTTTGATATTTGTTCTTGACAGCATAACAAAAATCACAGAGCAATGTTACAGCTTAACAGCAATAGCACCATGGCGAATGGCAGAGACAATCATTGGCAAAACGTTAGAAATTTATATTAAATCGGGAATCATTAGCCGGAACTTCAGTCGCAAAAGAGCAAATAAGATGACAAAGAAAAGAAAGGAGGGGATCTAAGTTATAGGAGTGCAAGACGGGAATGAGAGGAGACGGATTAAGAGAAGAGATGGTTAGAATAGACACCTTGCTGCCGAAGAGGAAGATCCCAGCGAATCCCGCGAGAGAGGGCGGGCGAGTGACGACGAGAACGGCGGCTGTAGGAGACGGAGCGAACAGGCGACAGATCTTGCTACAAGAGATCTTCCAATCGACGGTGGCTGCTGTGCCCGATCGACGGCCGGCGACGAAGGAGAGAATCGTAGCGGTCTTCGGGCGAGCGAGAATAAAGGGGAAGCTGAGAAGCAGCTTTTAGATTGGAGAGGCGGCTGCTCCAGCACAGTAAAACTTTTCTATTTGAAACTGGCCGAAAGTCGCAGAAGCTGGCCATAAACTAAGCCAAACGGCACCAATATGCCGCTTATAATCTACTGTAGCTAATATATTGGCACTCAACGAAGCGCAGCTTGCATTACCCTCTCGGGTTAGCGCACATATTCACCAATAAATGGCTGAGTATCCTTCCAATGATTGGTCAATGGTCGTTGTTGAGCGGTATTTGTTGCCACAACAAGCCCAAGGATCGAAGAGCTAGAAGCTTTCCAAGAGCGGAAGCTCGATCCATCGGTGGATTTGTTCACGTGAAGCATCTCGACCATCATTTTTTATTAATGTCGATTCTAGGCAGACGTGGAATGAAGAGGCCGGTTAGAGAAAAAAAAGTACAAAATGGGTCACCGCTCCATCCATCATTCATATTTACTTTGGGATGTGTGAATGCACACATCTCTAAGTATTTTTGGATTTATGGATGATGAATGGCCTCCGCTTGAAACTTTTATTCGTCAATTAGGGGTGCCACCGTCGTAAAGAGCGCTCGACAAGAAAACGGTGATAACATACCTCAAGATATATCTGTCACTTGATTGTTTTTTTTCTTACAACTACAAGTTGTTTGGAGATGTGTCGCACTCTTTAATTGCTGCAAACTCAAAAACCTAAACCTAACATCAGCAAAGGTTAAAATGGATCTGGATACGACTATACGAGGTTGCACGTAAAAGTGAGCTCCATCGTGTACAAGGGACGACACGGGCGTTACAATGTGTAACAAGGTCGGGAACATGGTGACATTGTAGCAAAAAAAAAAGGGTAGCGTGGCTAAACGATGCATAGGCTTGCAGTTGAGAGCAAATGGCACCCGAGAGCCGAAGGGAGAAATATTTGAAAGGGGATATAAATTAAAAAAATGATGATGTTGAAGAAATTGAGGTGGGTGGGAGAAGAGATGCATGAACCTGAATGAGTGACGTTGCCTAGTGACTGTGCCATTTCTACTTTCTCTTTCCTATTTGCCTTCGCACTTCTCCACCCGTCCCACCACATCCCACTGTATGTGTATCTGATTGGGTCGGTTAGGCGTGGGTCCTGTGGATGCACGTAAGGGACAGTGAGCTAGGTGAGGCTTAGTAGCGCTGAACAATGTGCCGCTTATAATTTGCTGTAGCTAATGTATTGGCACTCAGCGAAGCGCGGCTTGCATCACCCTCTCGGGTTAGCCCCACATATTCACCAATAAATGGCAGAGTATCCTTCCAAAGATTGGTCAGTGGTCGGCATTGCCACAACAAGCCCAAGGATTAAAGAGCTGGATCCACTGGTGGATTTGTTCACGTGAAGCATCTCGACCGTCATTTTCTATCAACATCGATTCCGGACAGACATGGAATGAAGAGGTCGATTAGAGAAAAAAAGTTCAAAATGGGTCACTGCTCTATCCACCATTCATATTACTTTTGGATGTGTGAATGCACACATCTCTAAGTATTTTTGGATTTATGGATGATGAATGGCCCCTGCTTGAAACTTTTCTTTGTCTGTTAGGGCTTCCACCGTCGTAAAGAGCGCTAGACAAGAAAGTGGTGATAACGTACCTCGGGATGTATCTGTCACTTGATTGTTTTTTGTTCTTATAACTACAAGTTGTTTGGAGATGCATCGCACTCTTTAATTGCTGCAAATTCAAAAACCTAAACTTGACATCAGCAAAAGTTAAAATGGATCTGGATACGACTATACGAGGCTGCACGTAAAAATGAGCTCCATCGTATACAAGGGACGGCACAGGCGTTACAATATGTAACAAGGTAGGGAATATAGTGACATTGTAGCAAAAAAAAAAAAGGTAGCGTGGCTAAACGATGCACAGGCTTGCAGTTGAGAGCAAATGGAGCCCGAGGGTCGAGGGGAGAAATATTTAAAAGGGGATATAAATTAAAAAAATGATGATGTTGAAGAAGTTGAGGTGGGTGAGAGAAGAGATGCATGAATCTGAATGAGTGACGCTGCCAAGTGACTATGCCATTTCTACTTTCTCTTTTCTATCCGCCTTCGCACTTCTCCACCTGTCCCACCGCGTGGAAAAAAATTTCGCCAAAGGGTTGGCGAACGAACGCAGGAGGGTGGGTAGTTGTGAGAGGAATGTACTGTTCATTACACAATGATCGTGTAATGGACTTATATCGTGCATTTATATACGATACTAGTCCATTACACGATCATCTTATAGGGGATTCACAAAATCATGTAATATAAACATTACACGATATGTTCATTACACAATATCTCATTACACGATGTCCCTCTCATAAAACCCCTACCCTCGGCGAAATTTTTTTCCACTGCGTGCGTATCTGATTGGGTCGGTTAGGCATGGGTCCCATGGATGTACATAAAGGACGGTGAGCTAGGTGAGGCTTAGCAACGCTGAACAATATGCCGCTTATAATTTGTTGTAGCTAATGTATTGGCACTTAGTGAAACACGACTTGCGTCACCCTCTCAGGTCAGCCTACATATTCACCAATAAATGGCTGGGTATCCTTCCAACGATTGGTCAACGGCCGGCGTTGACACAACAAGCCCAAGGATAGAAGAGCTAGAAGCTTCCAGGCTCGAAAGCTCGATCCACTGGTGGATTTGTTCACGTGAAGCCTCTCGACCGTCATTTTCTATCAACATCGATTTCTAGCAAACGTGGAATGGAGAGATCGATTAGAGAAAAAAAGTTCAAAATAGGTCACCGCTTTATCCACCATTCATATTTACTTTGGGATGTGTGAATGCACACATCTCTAAGTATTTTTGGATTTATGGATGATGAATAACCCCCACTTGAAACTTTTATTTGTCGATTAGGGCTGCCACTGTCGTAAAAAGCGCTCGACAAGAAAGTGGTGATAACGTACCTCGCGATGTATCTGTCACTTGATTGTTTTTTGTTCTTACAATTACAAGTTATGTGGAGATGTGTCGCACTCTTTAATTGCTGCAAACTCAAAAACTTAAACCTGGCATCAACAAAAGTTAAAATGGATCTAGATACGGCTATATGAGGCTGCACGTAAAAGTGAGCTCTATCATGTACAAGGGACGGCACGTTAAAATGGATCTAGATACGGCTATATGAGGCTGCACGTAAAAGTGAGCTCTATCATGTACAAGGGACGGCACGGGCAATTACAATGTGCAACAAAGTAGGGAACATTGTGACATTGTAGAAAAAAAAAAGGGACGGCATGGGCAGTACAATGTGTATGAGGCTGCACGTAAAAGTGAGCTCTATCATGTACAAGGGACGGCACGGGCATTACAATGTGTAACAAAGTAGGGAACATTGTGACATTGTAGAAAAAAAAAAAAGGGACGGCATGGGCAGTACAATGTGTAACAAGGTAGGGAACACGGTGACAATGTAGGAAAAAAAAAGCGTGGCTAAACGATGCACAGGGTTGCAGTTGAGAGCAAATGGCATGAGAGCTCGAGATTTGTTGTCCGGAAATTGGCAAACAATGGCACTCTGAAGGATATTGCGCTGGATATATGTATCAATCGAATTTGTAAATCATCCTATGTAACCATGCTTCAAATAATTCCTCATTGACTTAGTCATCGACCTCAGTGTTGAAGATAAAGCTAGGGAATGCTGTTGTGATGTCCCTGCAAATAAAAAATAAAAAATTTCAGATCTAATTAATTGGTAGTCATTTGCATAGTCACAATAATATCATGCTCAGAAATTGAAACAAGTACAAAGTTTGTTCTTGTCATGAATAAAAGGAATATAAAGGTTGGACCTTAAACATTTTCTGCATGTTTTCGTATGATTAGCAGATGAATGGATCGTTATAAATGCTCAGCAAGCACCCAATAAGAAAGTTTTCCAAAAAATAAGGAAGAATCTTATGCTCGAGGGCAAAAGAATGAACTTATTTGAGCAAAGAAGCATAATCAACAACAAAAATACATAAGATAATTTGGAAACGATCAGAATTTTGTAAAAGGAAACTCAAAATATTTTCTTTAAAGCACTTTAAATTGTATTTCAATGGTCAATTCTCGAGCTTATACCAGAAGGCTTAAGCTGCTAGGTTGAATAAAATGAGAATTTTATCTTTTCTCAATTTCTTCCTTATTTTAATATATTTCTAGTTTTTTTCCAAAATTATCAAAGGGAACTTCGTCTCTCAATCCACATTAGTGCAGGCAAGAGATAGAGTCTACTTTGATAAGAGGAGCCTTTATTTAGAAAACAGGTTTTCTCAAATTTTTTTCTTTCATTTATTACAATTTAATTTGATAGTTTAAATGCTCAATTTGAGGAAGTTTTGTAATTTTAATCTTAACAGATTGTATAATGTCTATGTCAATAAGAATTCAGATATAAGCACAACTTACATGCATTCACTATTCACTCGGCAACTCTCTAGTGTAGTAAAAATAGCAATGTAGGTAGCTGAGGATTTTTTTTTTCACTAAAATTTGGAACTGATGTCTTACTTCAGGTAAGGCAGAGTCATATTCTTCAAAAGAGAAGGATGCCGCATGACATACTCCCTCCACTCCTGCCTGTTGATTCTGGCATCCCGATCTGTATCAGCTTCCTCGAATGTCTGCAGTGAATTGTAGAGAACACTAATGTTTCATAGTAAGAACGAAGGAAAAAAGGTGAGAAGAGGAAGGGCTAGAGGAACATGCTGTATCCAATATGGCTTCAATAAGATTTTCTGGCAGTGCAACGTTTGACTCCCCCAAAATAGCTATTAACATTTGCTTCACCTGAAAAATGTCAGTGAAGACACAGAAATGCATATCAGAGTTCCTTTACTGGAAGGGAATGAAATAAAAGAAGAAAGGAAAAGGAGCTTAAAAATTATTTTTCTATTTGAAAAAATAAAGAGGAAAATAATTTTGAAAATATGTTTATGACTGAAATTTATCTATTTCTTATTTCTTAATTTTTTTCATTTTGAAATAAAGTAAAATATCTTTAAAACTTTTTCTTTCTATTTTTTCCAGTAAACGGACCTTAATGCCAAACAATGAGATAATAAATAGAGATGAATGTAGATGAAGAGACGTTGTAAATACTACTCAGTTGTAAAACTATTATATATGTTGAGATAGCAGTAAATAATCCTAGTGCAGCCTGAACCTCTCTGCTATGGTCAAGTAAAACGTCACGAATTCAAGATCCCCTTTGCTGTTCCTACTATTTCTCAAATTTTAGTTTGCTATCTTCTCTTGCTTTTTCCCAATTATACAACCCACGATCAACCTCTATCTACTTTGGTTCACATGTCTAGCATAATCCACCTCCCACATGTACGCTGACACTGTTGGAACAAAGTCCTAGCATGTGACGTCAAAACCACATATATGTGTCTTTCCTAACAACTTAGACTTCTCCAATAAGTGGCCTATCAATTATAACAACAATCACCAGTGCAATGTATTATGAGCCATATACAAGATAAATCATGTTCCTCAGTAAATATATAGAATACAAGAAAAACCAAATCCCGGTAGCAATTCATGTATAACAATCAAAACGTCAATTTTAGTTGAAGGAAAAGGATTGAATTTGTTAACAGCAGAGTGAGTTCATCAACACAATTTCTAACCCAATAAAAAACCCAACAAAAATAATACATAAACATAGTTTCTAACGCTGGCGCTCAAGCTAGATAATTGATATCAAATATATCTAGCTTGATATATAAAAGAAAAAAAAAAGTAGAAGTAAAAACCTTAATAAAAATATCAGTAAATTAATTCTTTTCACTTGATAAAAGTATATATTTACTTTGATATGTTTGCAACAAAAAAAGGGGCAACATCTTCTTGTACTTTATACTTTAGTGAAACATTGATTTGCTATAAAAGTGGATGGCAAATTCTTTATCATACAGTCATACTGCATGTTCATATATATAAGTCAGGATACGTCAAAATCCTTTAAAAGATTATACAATCACATCATTTCACAAATCATACGGGTTATGGCTCTATACTATGCTTCATAACAAAATCGCACAACTATTTTCTGCTTTTTCTTTCTTTTTCAAGTAACCAGAGTATTGCTCATATAGGTATAAAATGAAACATAACAGTCATCAAAATTCCCTCCGTAATCAACATATGGCATTGAGTCACTATACACACAAGGAGAGAAATAATAGGTCCTCTAATGAAATGATAGAGGAGTTTTCCCACTATAAAATATATTCCTAAAAGAATATTCATAATTTGTTTTATCAAGAAAAGGTATTAAAAATTTATTTCTTGGTTTATATTTCTTCATATAATTCAAATCTAGGCACTGGCAAATCTCAAGTATCTAATTGCCAACCTACAAGGACCAGTTCGTAAGATGTAGGGACTTGTTTATAGCTTCACTCAAATACATTTTATTTCAAGTGAAAATATTAATCACATTTTCTCAATTTCCCAATTTTGAAAGTTGAAGCGCTCACCTGAAAAAAAAATGCAAAAGAAATGAATGGGATAAATGTGTATGGCTAAGCTTTTACCTACTGCTTGTGGTGGTAGGCGTGAAGTCTTCGGGCTTTGCTCTCAACTAAGGTTCGAGTGCATATCCAAGTCCCTTAACCAAGACACGATGGGAGAAACAATATTAGTCAGACTTGGATCTAGGGTGAGTTAGGAGGACGAACCCAAGGCAAGGGCTGGTGTTGGATCCACGAGTATTGAAGGAGTTCATGGACAAGCTTCAAGAAAAGCCCGGAGTAAATTTGGACATGTGCAGGAGAATGGAAACATGCCAAGGTGGGAAATCTATGACCCGGAGTTCAATTGAGTCAACATGTGGTGTAAAGAAAGATTTGCCACAAAAAACTGAAGTGGATCATGCACAGGAACCTTAATGAACACTCGGGTCAAACTCAAGTGCGGGTGAACAATACAAAAGGTCTACATCAGCCAGCAAAGGAGTTTCATGCGTGGACCTGGCAAAACTAGGGGCATGGGAGACAATCAAAACCCTCGCCCACAACATGGTGGCACACAGGGGGATATCTAGCAGCATGAGGCACGTTGAGGGTTAGGCTGATGCAGGATCCCTCACACCATGCATGGATGGCAACGTGTGAGCATAGAGTCTAATACTGTATTTCCTTGGACGGAAAACTGTATTCCATTCTTTTCTCTCAGGTTTCCGTCCAAGGAAACATAGCCCGCTTCTAGTTATGCTATCCACTTGAATTTGGACATAGCCCGCTTCTAGTTATGCTATCCACTTGAATTTGGACGGAAAATGCTATTATATTCAATATATTTTTCATTCTTTTCTCTCAGTTTTCCATCGAAGGAAACATAGCCCGCCAAGGAACCTCTATGTTCTAACTTCTAAGGAACCTCTAGGTTCTAACTTTGATAGGGGAAGGTTGACTGATTGAGAGATCAGGTCGGTCCACACCATTTTTACCTAAACCAAGGTGAAGTTTTTATTACCTTCCTTTGATGATGGTGATTTAGAAATTAAAACTTTCTCTTTGTCATGTGTACATACTATCTCCTTCTTTCCTTTATAATCATGGTGAAGTTTTTATTACCCAAACCATGGGAATTTTGGATTCAACCACTTCTTCTAGTTTGATTTATTTTGTGTAATAGAAAGCAAATTTTTTATTTCGTCAAATCTACAAATTTGAGGGCCTAGTTTAACTATTTTAAAGCATGGATGATTGGTATAGTTAATGATCTTCCTCTCTTTGAGAGATCAGTAGAGATGAATAATCAGTTCTTTTATATCCAAGATGATGTACAAGTGTGCTATAGGATAGATATAATTCATTTTACCTTTCAAACTTGTTAATAAAACTTATGTCTGGTTAAACTATAGCTTAGTTTGTTCTGAACTTGTCTAGTAGATGGATATAATTTAGTATCTTCAACTTGAGGTCATGTTTTGTTTGGCCACTTAGTATGTTTGATCCATATTAATGCCAATAATCATGTTCCACGGTGTTCAAATTATAATAGACAGAATATGACTGCATTAGCTAGCCCCTAATCAGGGCGTGACAGCTAGTACGATCAACCACATCTTAATATATGACTAAAACATAGGAATTCATAATTGCATATCAAGATAACCATGTTACTATACGTGGTGATGATACATGAAAAATGATAAAGGTGACAGATAAACTACTGCAAGAATTGTTTAGAATTTGCAATATAATAATGAAGCAAATAATACGATCAAAAGTAAATAACGAGCTAGGTTAGTGAAACTCAGATCTAGTGGAGAATATGCATGGGAAGGCTATATGTGGAAGAACCACCAAGCATGCAATAGCTCTGAGTTCAAATCCATATCATGGCAGAGTGGATTCATCCGGGTTGGAAAATCCTATTCCCCAATTAATACAAGCACTTAAAATGTGTAGGGTTAAGACAAACCCTCCAAAATGCCTGTGTACAGTTGATGTGTATAAAAATTCTCAAAAATACTTTGAGATATTATAAACTCAGAAAATAGACTAGATTAACTAGGACCCTCCATTTTAATTCACAAATCCTTTTTGATCTTGGTCTCTAATCTAAAATCCGAGCTTAGATATGGAATGAGCAAGCTCAATTTTATAGGGATCAATAGTTGTATTGTTTTAAAGAGTAGTTCAATTGGCTGAGATCTATCCAAATCAATAACAGCCATCAATTAAAGTAATAATGATTAAATCAAGAGTCGTTTCAAGAGGCATCACCTTATGAAAAACAAATATGGGATCTGAATGAATTGAAATTGCTACTTCATTCATATCTAGATCATTGGATACCACTCAACTAGATTTGGATCATAGGTGCCTCCCAATCAGAAGTGGATTTGGACTCCTGAAGATGAGTATTGTTCATCCTTTATCTCTCAACAGCAACCAAGACAAATAGAGCTTGTCGTCACTCATTGTCTGATGCTCCATCGCCAAATCCCCATCTAGAGATCCAAATCATTTAGATCGACTAATGGCCGGAGTTGGGAGTCAGCCAATGGTAGATTGACGATGAACAAACCCGAACAACATATGTTCAGGCAAGATAGGAGCAACTGTAGAAACCTTTTCATTCTGACAATCAATGAAGCTCCTTGAGAAATATAATAGTAAACTGACGCAGATAACACGATCTAAAGTATATAACGAGCTAGGTTAGAGTAAATCACAGATAAGAAGGTTGTATCAGGAAGAACCCCAAGCATATGTAGCTCCAAGCTCAAATTCATTCGATTGCAAAATAGATCTACCAACACAAGGCTGGATAATCTAATTTCCCAATTTATTCAGACTGGTATCTCATTCCTTACTTAGAATTGATGCGGACAACACGATCTATAGTACATAATGAGCTAGGTCAGAGAAACTCATAGATCTGGAAAAGGATACACATGAGAAGGTTGTTTCCGGAAGAACCTCAAACATGTATAGCTTTGAGCTCAAATTCATACGATTGCAAACTAGATCTACCACAGCGCTGGATAATCCTATTCCCTAATTTCTAGCATATAAAGTGTGTAGGGAGGATGCAAACCCTCCAAAATGCCCGTGTGTACAAGGTATATAAAAATTCTCAATAATACTCTAAGATATCATAAATTTATAAAATCAACCAAATTAATTGGGACCCTCCATTTTAATTCTTTGTTCCCTTTTGATCCTAATCTCCGATCTAAAATTTGAACTCATATATGAAAAGATCAAGATCAATTTTATAAGGATCAATAGTTGGAGAGTTTAGTATCACCAGGTCTAAGCCATACTTCACCGCATTTAATTTTTCAGTTTTCATTGTCTTGTTTTCTATCATGCGCTTGCTCGAATTCAATAGCCAATAGCCAATAGCCACTAGCCACTAGCCACTAGATTAGAGTAAACTTTCATCCTCCCACCCCCTTCAACCGATGAAACATGAGCCCTCGAATGAGTTAATAGTAAAGTTAACCAAGCGAACTGACGTTAAGTTAAAGCATCTTGAGAGCCACATTAAGCATCTTGAGGGCTACACTAGGCTCTGAGAGACCTCTCCTATACCGCCTTTGAGGATAGAATGATCAACATCAGTTTCAAGGGAAACATCCTACAGAGAGCAGCCTCTTCAAACACTTACTCTTCAAAAAAAAGCAGTAGGCCAGTATGATTGGGATTATGGCCATCTTAAGCCTCGCATGCACCCACCTAGGTCACAAGAGGACAACAAAGTCCAAAGCCTCATGAAAGTTTCCCCTCCCTACTTCAATGGTAACTTAGGTCCCCAAGTCTTCTTGGATTACCACTACCAATCAATATATTGATTGAAGCAATTTGCTTGAAAACCTATGTGTAAACTTTGCATGCCGCCTCCTCTTAGGACCAACTAAGCTTTATTGGCTCAACAACCAACTAAGCTTTATTGGCTAAACATTGAGCTCTAAATTTAGCGTCCCATTTGCCTCCCATAGAGTGTTGGGAAGACATGAAATATTGGCTCCCAAAAAAGTATATTTCCCCTTATTAACGTCATTGGTTGCTCAAGCAATTGAGTGGCATTTCCCAAGGCCCAAGTTCTATTGCGTAATATGGTTCGGTTTAACGAACGCATTGTTAGGTGCAATGTAAAGAAGACCCAGCTTCACTTTAGCTCACTTTAAAACATAGTTTCCATCCATCTAGGTCTAATTGTAAATTGGCTTATCGCGAGTCGCGACTGCATTAATTACTTAAGGAAATATACTGTAAAAGATAAAGCTTTGACCTTGGTGAGACGTTAATGCTAAGAAAATAGTGTGATCTTCTATGCTATTGAAAATAGTGTGATCTACACCTTTGGGGTAACTTAGTTACTTGGAAGAGCAAAAATCAAAGCATGGTGGCGGGTGGCCAAGCCAAGTTGTGAAGATAATTGCAGAGCAGCAGTAGCTTATGCAACATGTGAGATAATGTGGATCAAGAATTCAATGATAGATCTTGATTTGATTTGAAGTATACTAACCCATGGTCATGTATTGTGACAATTAATCTGTCATTTTCATTACAAATAACTCAGTTTTTTTATTAGAGAACTAAACACATTGAGATTGGCTATCATTTTATTAGAGATATTGTACTTTTCAAGAAGATTTGTGCTCATTTCATCGAATCAGAAGATTAAATTAGAGATATTTTTACCAAGGCTTCACTCACTAAGGTTTTCTACACTACATCGCAAGCTTGGCACGATCAACATGTATGCTCAGGGTGTGTTAAGAAACAAGTCTTTACAATATATTATATGTTGGGTTTCTAGGTTTGGATATGTTATACATACTTAAATATTGTAATAGTTATAGTGCTCAGATCATTTTTTGAATCTTTCTTCTTTAACTTAAACCAAATTGACAACCATCTAGCTAACAAATGTTGATACTAATGGAACACGACAAAATCTATAACACAGAAATATGTGGATGCACTAAATTCCAAGATTCTTAAACCAAGGAAAACAATGGGCCACAATTCATCATGAGTAGGATGCGCAAAAAAATTATGCACAAGTATAAAGAATGTGAGACACATAAAACAAACTAAAATCCACAATCTGGCCAAAAGATTAGTTCATGTAAATGCAACAAAGCACACCTACTCATCACGCAATAGCAAAATCCAAAAATAACTCAACTGTTATATACATTCAAGAAACTACCAAATCACAAAAGTGTAAGTGGAAACAATCATTTTAATCAAATTATGTATAAAGTTTTGCAACAATGATAAGTTAGTATTACACTTGGTCAAGAAATAAAATAATTAGGATATTAGTTATTTCAAGGAAAATATATTCAATAGAAAATTATTTTTTATGATTTATATATACATACATACTATATATATATATATATATATATATATATATATATATATATATATATATATATATCTTTTTTGTTTGAAGATACATCAAAAAATAGCATGAAAATAATTCTTGTTAAAAAGTGATGTAATTTCTTTTATTAAGAAAATACATTTGGGGTCTTGTGGGAATTCGAATATTCTAGCCCGACCATGTTGTCCAAACTAATTGAGAATTTAGACTTGATTGGATTGTATGAAATGATTGGGCAATTTGACCGTCCTACCCAATCAAGCATTCAAGCTTTAAACCCATTGCAAATGCCACTATTGTCCAAAAATTCTATCATCAGTGCAACTTGTGAAAAATCATATGATCGCAAATATTTACAATTTAACAAACATTTAGCAACTCACTTCTTCTCGCTCGATAAATCCAGTTTGCCGAAGATCATACAATCTGAATGTAACTGCAGAAAATGAAGGTATACACGATCAATTGAATGAATGAATTTGGCAGTGGCAGGGGAAACTGACACAACATAAATCTGTTCAAGATCATAGCACTCACACTCAATTTTTTCCTCAAGATGAGTCTGTGGATGGAAGATGGATAGAGCGTGGATAAATTCTTCAAATTCAATAACACCATTTTTCTTCTCATCAAATACATCAAAAATCTAAGAAATTTTGAAAAGATAGTTGTCATTGATCTGCATTGATAACACAGAAGGACAAGAGAAAAAAAAGAATCTTTTACTGTTATAAGCAGCTAAATCAAAATGACTTTTCCAAATATAAATATGGACTCATTAGAAATTCAGAAACAATCAATTTTCTCCATATTTCAGTTCCCGGCCCATCATGGAAAAGTGCAAATGATAAAGGAATAGTCTCAAAAATATCAATACCCAGGACAAAAGTATGGCATCCAAATTCAAAAGCAGGGAATAATATTCCGCTTACCCTATTAAGAAAAAGATTCTCGTCAGTTACTGTATGTAATAATGCTAGTTGAAGTTCTTCCTGTAAAATAGTCAAAACATAAACATAAGATAGTTACTGAAAAAAATGCAGAAGCATGCGTCTAAGCACAGTGGCTGTTATTCTGATTAATATTTAAATATGCTGACAATTCCCAGAGTATACATAAGTAACTCAGTGATAGGAATGTTGCCTTCATTAGCTTTTGTATTTAGTTACAAAATAGGTTTAGAACTTAATTTCTGTAATTTTGCAGTTTTCTTGTTTTCATTTCTTCTGCCATCAGTGTAGTACACTTTTCTTTTTCTCTTCCATCTCTGGTTCCCATGGAACGGTCTTTGTTCTTTTCATTTCTATTAAAATGAAGCTTGGAGTAGTTTTGTCTCCCTATTTACTCAGAAAAGAAGATGCGCAAATTTTTGACTTGTGGTATTCTAAATTTCTAATAACAAATTTCTGCATGATGTAAATGACATCCACTGCTATTCAAAATTGTGCAAGCAAATGCTTGAGTAAATTTTATATATCAAAAAAGATTGCAGGTCAAACAAGATTGAACTGAAGACGACCAATAGTATCTTAAAAACCGTTCATATTCATTGATATAACAATAAATGGTGAAAACCTTTAGCTATTCCATAACCAACATCACGACATAGAATAAGTCATATTCAATGATAGATCTGTATTCATGAAAACGAATGAAAATTTGGGAAAAAAATGGCCTCTACCCTGCCTAGGAAAAGTTAAGAAGGGTGGCGGCCACCCTCCAAATTTTTTTTTCATGGATAGACATATCCATGATATTATCGTGAATGGACGTATCCACAATAAGAAAGTTTGATTTCCCATATCGTAGAATTTTGGTATAATATGTAACACAGCAATTCTATGATCTGAAAAATCTAATTGTCACATTGCGGAACTATTCATGATAATATTAGTATCGTTGGATTAAAAAAAAATTGGAGGGTGAATTTCTGGCCACCCTTCTTAACTTTCCTGGCAGGGTACCCTGAATTTTCTTCAAAATTTGCCTCTGTACTAAACTAAAAGAAACGTTTTTTTTCAGCATACAAGTCCCATCACAAATTCACGATGCAGAAATGCTAACAGATGAATCATCATTCACTGATCTCTTGTACCTTGTGGATAAGGCCATCTTTAATTATGGAGTTGCTCAACTTCTTATACAACTCGTACAGAGCTTCTACGTCGTTCACGGAAACTTGAAGCCCCGTTGTCAAATAAGCACATGAAAAGGAAGCAAGTCAGCAAGTCAGCAAGCGCACATCAGCAAGAGAGCACCGCTTTTTAAACAGAACCGACAAAGATACCGGATTTCGATAACTCGAAACAGAAGGCAAACGAATAAAATGACTCATACAGCAACGCGAGTCCCGGGCGAGCTTCTCCGAGTCGTAGGCCTGCTGCCGGCGTCCGCCGGAACGAGACGAGTGCTGGTTGAAGCAATCGCAGAAAAGGAAGATGAGAGACTCCACGATGGCTACGAACGGAACGAGCGCCGCGCATAGCGTATCCCCTAGGGTAAAGGAGCTTGATCCCTGCTCCGCAGAACCCAATCCCACCGAAATGCACAGGAGAGACAAGTTAAAACAATAGATACAAATTTAAGAAAATGAAGCAAAACTAAAAAAATGGAGGACAATAATCGGAAGATGGAAAGTTTACGATGGGATCAGAAGTGAAGGGTTCCATGGAAGTCCCCCGCGAGAAACCATCACCCAGGCGCTTCTCGCTCGCGAGTCGCGATCTATGGTCGCTTATTCCCCTTTGCAGGTACACACGATACGTTTTATCGCAAACGCGACAATCCGGCCCGATTAAATTCCACGAATTGACGTGGCACGGACCTCGTGGCAGTGCTGAGCCGGCGACGCCACGCCTCTGTCGCGATCTAACTCGTACCATTTTTATTGTTTTCTTTGATCTTACCTTTTGTCACACCTCAGTCGGATCGGCCTAAAAACAGCACTTATCCATTGTCTTAGAACCGTCCGCCAGAATATCAGAACGCAACACTCTCTAGGGTTTCCGACCCGAAATTAAAAACCCTAACTACCCCTAAATAATTTTTATCCCCAAATTACAGTTCGCTCGAGAAATCCGAAAAACCCTAATTCAGGAAATCGAAACGAAACCCTAAATTTAATAATACCTCCAAATAAATTTTGACCCAAAAGTCAAAATCACGTCGCGCCGTTCGAAATCACCTCTTCTGGTCAAATCCTAGTTGACCAAGTCAAAATTCCTCAAAGTCAATGAAATCCGCCGCTCGCGCCGATTTCGTCCGCTGACGCAAGCCTTCGATTGCTGACGTCACCCAAATTCGAAATCGATTTCGCGATTTCGCTTGAAATCTCCATTTGGATTTTGACCCGATCAAAATCCACGTTGCTGCCTCGAAGAGAACGCCCGTCGTTCGTCTTCTTCGCGTCGTTGTTTGAACGCAAGAACGACGCCGAACGCCGCCTGCGTTCGATGGTTTGCCGGAGAAGAAGGCACTCAGTCTCGCCGACGCCCGGAGACTGCTCACCGCCTAGATTGAAGAACAGGGGAAGAAGAATATCGAAGCTTCGTTTATTTCCAGAAATAAGTACAAAGTTTCCACTGGCGTCGTCGGCCCCCTGACCGGTGCCCCTCTTCCCCTCCCTCACCGATCATCGCCGGTTACATTCGCTCGACCTCTCCCTCATCGACGTTCCCCTGAACGCCGGCATCGACGCCGGCTGGCGTCGGCATCAGTTCCCTCCTGGAACCGACATCAGAGCCCTGCTATGGAAGGGCGACGGCACCCTCGCCGTCGCCGGTGGAGCTGCTCCCTAGCACTCCCTCTGTGGTGTCGCCTCTGTGCACTCTTCGATGCTCCTCTGCTCCCGCTTTTAAAGAGACGGCCACCGCCTCTTCTAATCCTCCACATGTCCGCTGCTTTCGCTTCGTCCGACTCCGTAGACGCCGTCGCTCTCCGCTTCTACCGCCAGGACGAGATCGTGTCGCGTCCGCGTCTACCGCGCGTCCGAGCTTTGTGCGCCGCCTCCTCCTTAATCTGGCCGCCGTGTCCGAATCACGCCTCAGCGCGTGATCCGCTCGACCGCACGACGCCTCTGTCTTCTCCGCTGGAGGCGAGGTCTTCCGCTGCTCATTGTTGGCTCCGCGAAGCTCGCGTTCGAAGAGATCGCGACGAAGACGCCACACGCATTTTGCCCGTCCGCGTTCCGATTTCTGGGTTGACTGGATGTTGACCCAGATTTCGGGCTGGACTTCATCGACTGGGTTTGCCTCTGCCTGGCTTAATGGGTGTTGGGCTGGATTTGGGTCACTCCTTGACCCGGTGGGCTTTGGGATGAACCGGTTGAACCGGGCCCTGACAATTCTCTCCCACCTGATTTGAACATCGCCCTCGATGTTCGATGCAAGTTGAACACCGGCCCTCCAATGTTCAAAGTCCTCCATCTTCTATCTCCAGTCTGATGATGAATGTTTGCTGCACCATGCTGCCTAGAATTGGCGCCCCCTTGGCTTGACACAACTAAGCCACATATTCACCCCCTGGTGATCTGCCTGACCTCCTGTGTCCCAGCCGTCTCGCCATAGTGCTCCCACCGAACTGAATGCAAACAGGGTCACGTCCGTAGCGCATCTCCCCAGATGCTCCGCTTAACCTGTGGCCATTGAGTTCACGGTTTAACGCACTGCATCATCATGCTTACAGCAACCTGCATCAACAAACTTGTCAAGGATAATCTCGGACCTATGGGTCATGGGCCCACAACAATCTTGTCGTTGGTTACAATCACTCAGCTCTTACAAAGTTCTCCCTCGATGTCCCCTGACATCGGCATCGACGCCCCTAACATCGGCATCAATGCTCTTAGACATTGGCATCAACACCCCCTGGTGTGGGCATCAGGGCCCCTGCCCTGGAAGGACGACGCTCTTCGTCGCCGGTGGTGATGTTGCTCCATCTCGGATCTTCCTGATTCACCATCATGGCTGAATCTTTAGCTCTGATACTTGTTGTCACGCGCCGGTCGGATCGGCCTAAAAACAGCGCTTATCCGTTGTCTTAGGACCGTCCAGCGAAATACCGGAACGCAACACTCTCTAAGGTTTCCGACCCGACATTAAAAACCCTAACTACCCCCAAATAATTTTTATACCCAAAGTACAGTTCGCTCGACAAATCTGAAAAACCCTAATCCCCAATTAGAGAAATCTGAAGCCCTAAATTTAATAATACCTCCAAATCAATTTTGACCCGAAAGTCAAAATCATGCCGCGCCGTTCGAAATCACCTCTTCTGGTCAAACCCTAGTTGACTAAGTCAAAATTCCTCAAAGTCAATGAAATCCGCCGCTCGCTCCGATTTCGTCCACTGACGCAAGCCTTCGATTGCTGACGTCACCCAAATTTGAAATCGATTTCGTGATTTCGCTCGAAATCTCCGTTTGGATTTTGACCCGGTCAAAATCCACGTTGCTGCCTCGAAGCGAACGCCCGTCGTTCGTCTTCTTCGCGTCGTCGTTCGCACGCAAGAACGACGCCGAACGCCGCCTGCGTTCGATGGTTTGCCAGAGAAGAAGGCACGCCGGCGGGGAGAAGCTTCCCAAGCTTCGCCCTCAGTCTCGCCGACGCCCGGAGACTGCTCACCGCCTAGATTGAAGAACAGGGGAAGAAGAATATCGAAGCTTCGTTTATTTCCAGAAATACGTACAAAGCTTCCACTGGCGTCGTCGGCCCCCTGACCGGTGCCCCTCTTCCCCTCCCTCACCGATCATCGCCGGTTACATTCGCTCGACCTCTCACTCATCGACGTTCCCCTGAACGCCGGCATCGACGCCCGCTGGCGTCGGCATCAGTTCCCTCCTGGAACCGACATCAGAGCCCTGCTCTGGAAGGGCGACGACGCCCTCGCCGTCGCCGGTGGAGCTGCTCCCCAGCACTCCCTCTGTGGTGTAGCCTCTGCGCACTCTTCGATGCTCCTTTGCTCCCGCTTTTAAAGAGACGGCCACCGCCTCTTCTAATCCTCCACGTGTCCGCTGCTTTTGCTTCGCCTGACTCCGTAGACGCCGTCGCTCTCCGCTTCTTCCTCCAGGACGAGATCGCGCCGCATCCGCGTCTACCGCGCATCCAAGCTTTGTGCGCCGCCTCCTCCTTAATCTGGCCACCGCGTTCGAATCACGCCTCAGCGCGTGATCCGCTCGACCGCACGACGCCTCCGTCTTCTCCGCTGGAGGCGAGGTCTTCCGTTGCTCATTGTTGGCTCCGCGAAGCTCGCGTCGGAAGAGATCACGACGAAGACGCCGCACGCATTTTGCCCGTCTGCGTTCCAATTTCTGGGTTGACTGGATGTTGACCCAGATTTCGGGCTGGACTTCATCGACTGGGTTTGGGCCTCTACCTGGCCCAATGGGTGTTGGGCTGGATTTGGGTCACTCCTTGACCCGGTGGGTTTTGGGCTGAATCGGTTGAACCGAGCCCTAACACCTTTCGTGGTCACCAGACAATTTGTCATTTTCTCTCTGTCGGTTTCTTTTTCCTCTCTTGAGCTATTGGAATAAATCTAAAAAAAAATATGGTGTTTTCTTAATTTTTCATATTATATTATTTATTTTTCTACTAATTATTTATTGCATAGACAATAAATTATGGCAATCTTTTTTATCAACTGATTTAAAAAATATTTTTATTTTTTTACTTTTATTCAAAAATAATTAACAATTGATTTTGTTTTGGTTGTTAAACTTACTTAAAAAGCAAGTTAACATTAAAAAAATTAAGGGATATAATCTTCTTAAAAAATCATATAAATATTTTTCTAGTTGTAGCAAGTTATGCTATAGCCTATAGGTTAAATTTTAAAATTACCCCTCGCCCACAATAATTTAAAAACATATGATCAAATCAAAAAATAGTATCACACTGTGACCGAACTGAAGAGTATTGTCCTTGACAACAAAATGGGTCAAAGTCAATATGATTTTTGTCAATTTGTGGTACTAGGTATGTGATGTTGATCGTTACCTTACTTATCTCATGCTAAAAGGAGCTAATTTACTTTTAGTAAGTAGTTATACAATAATAAAATTAAAATATAATTTATTTTATTTTATATTTTTAATATATATATCGATAAATTTAATTTTTTATCAAATTAAATTTATTAAAATTTTTGATAATCAATAAAAATTGAATTAACCAAACCTGCTCACTTCTATTTTTACTTCTTTTTATATCCTGCCCACATAATTACATAGGTTCAATACTTTATTCTCTATTTGAAGTCTAGAATTGACCAAACTCAGATCAAGAACTTTATTACGTAACTTAGAATTGACTTAATCATTTATACTTTAAAATATTCTACAAAATATATTTTCATATATTTACATAATAAAGTAAATTTTACCTGTCTTGAGGGGGCAAGGTGTAAATTGAAATTTGCATACAAAATACAGTAAAATTTGGAGAGTTAAAGTGAAGCTGAAGATTGATCAGAATTGTCAGGTTTTATCTCGCATCGTCCCCGATGATAGAAAAATAATAGAAGTGCCCAGATTAGGCGAAAAGATGATTCAGGACAAGTCGGTAGGAAAAGGTCCGATGCAAACGGATTGCACGTTTTCTTTTCCGTCGTGTATCGCTTTCCTATATTTTGTGCCTTTCTGGCTGAATTTTCTAGGGAAGCAACAGCGATCCACTTCTCTCACGGTGTTGTTATTGTTCACTTACTGATGAATTATTTATTCGATCACCTTGTCGCAAGCGCTACCTCATTGGTATCCACTTGAACCTGATCTCACAACTCACTACTCACACGTGCTACGAGATCGGATAGGTGCCAAGCTAAACTTGACCCGAATCAGCATTGACTCGAGCCCGATTCAAGCTCAAATATGTGCTATAGCATTTGGACAGTAATAATTTTATAGTAGTTCAAATACCTCTTAAACAGCTACCATAGTTACTACTTACTGACTTAGTGTACAACAACAACCATATAGCAGCAGCTGCCAAACAGAATCTTAGATGTATCATCCTCAACCTTAATTGACCTAATTGGCAAAACATGATACTCGAACCTGACTCAAACCTAAGTCGGCTACCCTATTATATAACCCAAACCTGAGTTGAGTATTTAAATAGGTACCCGATTAAATAAAATATAAAATATTTATTATTTATATTTTAAAAAAATATAATTTTAAAAATTAAAATAATAATAAATATATTTATATAATAACTATTTATAATTATTTTTATATTTTTATTAATAACTAACATTTATATAATAATTATATTATTATTATTTATATTTTAATAATATTATTGAAGTCAAGTATTAGGTACCGCATTTCTAACACTGTGTTTACTTGGAGAGATGCAAAGTAAAAAATAAATGAAAGAAAAAAAATTTAGATAGATGGAGTATGTTATAGGTTTTCCTTCCTTGTGTTTACTTGGAAGAAAAAAAGTTTGAAGAATTGATATATACACTATAATTTTTATTTTTTTCACTCATATTATATATATAATAATAATAATATTAAATATTAAATATTAAATACGAGCAACGACAGTGAGAATAAGCAATGGCGGTAAGAACGAGCGGTGGCGGTAAAGAACGAGCATTGGCGGTGAGCTCGAGCAGTGGCAACGAGCTCTAACAGCAATGATAAAGACGAGTAGTCGAGGAAAGCTACTAGTGAGTGAGGACGAGCAACGATGTAGTGAAAAGTGAGATGTGAAGTTAGTAAAGTTAAGATATAGTTTTAGCAGGCGGAAAGCAAATAGAGGGATTAGTGCCTATCTTTCCCTCTTACTTTCTCTCATAAACTATCCATCCGCCTAAGTAAACAAGCCTATACTCCTTTCATTCATACTTTCTTTCTTTTTCCTTCTAGCTTTCCCTCAAAGTAAACAAGCCCTAAATCCAAACTTAATTAAAACTAAACCCATCAAATACAAATCTGTCCTATTTAGGTAAACGGATATCTGAATCATGTGTAAACAGAATCATGACAGATTAGGTACTTGACCCGACAAGTCAAATTATCAACCCCACTTAGATGCCCCTCTTAATTTTTGATCGCCATCATTATTGTTAGGCCCTGGGCTCCCCGGTTCAGCCCAGATGGGGTGGGCCGAACCCAAGCCCAAGCCCATACGCCGAAGCTATACGTGGAGCCCTGAATCGAATCAAATCCCTTGGTCAACGTGTGATGTTGACCAAGGAGATGCATCAGGTCACCCAGGCACGGCATCAACGCGGAAGAAGCGGGCGCTGACGCGAGCTTCGCCCGCGAGTTCTTCACCACACAGCTCGAACGCGGAAGGCGGAGCTAATGGGCCCGGGTTCATCGGCAAACTACTCGGACGCGGATGCAGCTTCGGCGATCTCGAGCGGGCGGGGACGCACGCAGGAATCGGGCGATGGACACCCGATTTGGAGTGAAGGGCGCAAAGGCGGCGCGGTGGCGTCGTCTTCACCAGCGGAAGACGCGGTCGCAGAGACGGCTTGAAGGCGGTGGCCTTTCGCTATAAAGCCGATCGAAGCGACGCAGAGAGGAGGAGGATCAGGAAAGAGCTTCAGGGGAGATCAATACCATCAGAGGGAGAGCGAACTCTGTGAACGGCGACGAGAGTGAGATCGTCGCCGGCGTGAAAAGACGAGAGGTGAGGGGTTTTTGTAGTTCGGATTTACGGATAAATCGAGCGAAGCTTTTCCCTATATACTCCTTCCCTGTTTCCGATCCTGGTTCGGCGACGCATTCTTTGGCAGGCGGCTACCGGGCGACGTCGGGGTGGATCGGGCAAAGCGCAGGCGGCGCGACGTCCGTTCCCAGTAGATTCAGCGAAGTTCGGAGTGCAAGCGGCACTTTGCTTCCGATTTTGACCAGTCAAAATCGGAAGCCGCGGCGGAAATCGAATCCTCGATTTCTATTTCAGGTGTGACGTCAGCGTGACGTCATCAGTAGAAGGATTACGCGCGGCGGAGGAATTTTGGTGGCTGACGTCAGCATTCGAAGATTTTGGAATTCGGCAAATGGCATTGCTTTGGTCAAAATTGATTTTGACCTGTGAGGTATTTTGATTAGGGCTTTTCGATTCTTTTCGGATTTCTTAATTAGGGTTAGGGTTTTTCTGAGCGATCTTGTAATTTGGGGGTAAAATTGAGCGGGGAACTAGGGTTTCGAATTAGGGGACGAGATTCAGTCCGGAAACCCTAGCGCGATCACGTTCTGGTGTTTCGCCGGACGGCCCTAGAAAGCGGATAAGCGCTGTTTTTAGGCCGTTCCGACCAGGGCGTGACAACAGGTATCAGAGCTAAAGTGATCCAGCAGCATGGTGAATCAAGGAGACCGCATTGCTCAGATCGAACAGGTGCTCGGTTTGACTGGGAATAGCCGAGATGCGGTAGTTCCTCAGGTGGAGGAAATCCATCGCACGGTAGAGGAGCAAAGGTTGCAAATTGTTGCCCTTCAACAAACTTTGGCTGGGATGGCTGAAGCCCAGCAAAACTTTGAAGGGATGACAGCGCTACAACAGAAGGTGGCAACCTTGCAAGGACAGGTAGCGACCTTAACGACACAGTTAGCCAACTCCATGACAGCGCAACAGCAGATATTGGCAGATCTTGCGGTGACGCGCATGGCACTGGCGCAGGCCCAAGGGGGTGGCCCTACAGCAACCAGAGCGGAGTAAGGGGCTCCCAATGGCAACGGGAAGGTTCGCACCCCAGAGTCTGCAATGTTCAAAGGGGCCAGATCTGCAAAAGTGTTGGGTAACTTCCTTTGGGATATGCAACAATACTTTGAGGCTAACCATGTTTCAGATCAGGAGAAGGTGAGGGTGTGCACAGCATATCTCTCAGATGATGCAAAACTCTGGTGGAGAACCAAAGTTGATTCTACATCAGAGGCGGCTAGTTGGACATGGGAGGTGTTCCGAGAGGAACTGCGACAACAGTTCCTTCCCGGAAACTCGGTGGACCTAGCGCGAGAGGCGGTGGATCGGCTAAAGCACACAGGGACGATCCAGGAGTATGTCAGGGCGTTCTCCGCGCTGATGTTGGAGCTACCCAAGATGGCGGAGGGAGACAGGAGGTACTTCTTCCTTTGGAATCTCCAACCCTGGGCGGCAACAGAGGTCAGACGACATGCGCCACAGGACTGGAGAACGGCTGCAGCTATAGCCGAGTCTCTTGTGGACCAGAGGACTTCAGGGACGACCTTTTAGAGAGCACAGAGGTCGCCTCCGAAACGACCTTCTCCACCCAGACCTAGAGCTCCAGAGAGAGAGAGGCTCTCTCCCCGACGGAACGGAGGACAACCAACATGGCAGGAGCATGCTCGACCTGCAGAGAGAGGGCAGGGTCAACTCAGACCGATTGTCTGCTTCTTGTGCAAGGGACCGCACCGGATACGCGACTGTCCGGATCGACAGAGGGTGAACGCAATTGCAGCGATTGTGCATCGGGAGCTAGCGGAGAAACCGGCGGTGGTGCATGACGAGGAACCAGTAGAGGCCCGCCTAGGAGTTGTGCACATTGCCTCAGTAGTCGCAGGAAGATCATCACCGACCCCCGCAGAAGCAGAACCGTAAGACGCAGTCGACAAGGGCAACGTCGAGCAAAAGACGAGCTCCGGAGATGCGAACCCTCCACAGGAGAAAAAGACGTATAAGCAGGTAGTGGAGGAAAAGACTTCACCGAAGTCTTGGGAGGAGCTAGAAGCGGAAGACAACGCAAGGCAACGTGCAAACTATGAGAAGCTCCAACGCAAGAGGGAACAGAACTGGAAAGAGTGCTACGAGGCTAACTGCGCCAAGCAGGAGCGGTGGCTCGCCAGCCGGCGTTGAGCGGACCGCCCGCGCCGGACATCGAGGGCGATGTCCAAATTGGGCCGGGGAGAATTGTTAGGCCCTGGGCTCCCCGGTTCAGCCCAGAGGGGGTGGGTCGAACCCAAGCCCAAGCCCATACGCCGAAGCTATACGTGGAGCCCTGAATCGAATCAAATCCCTTGGTCAACGTGTGATGTTGACCAAGGAGATGCATCAGGTCACCCAGGCGCGGCATCAACGCGGAAGAAGCGGGCGCTGACGCGAGCTTCGCCCGCGAGTTCTTCACCACGCAGCTCGAACGCTGAAGGCGGAGCTAATGGCGCGGGTTCATCGGCAAACTACTCGGACGCGGATGCAGCTTCGGTGGTCTCGAGCGGGCGCGGACGCACGCAGGAATCGGGCGATGGACACCCGATTTGGAGTGAAGAGCGCGAAGGCGGCGCGGCGGCGTCGTCTTCACCAGCGGAAGACGCGGTCGCAGAGACGGCTTGAAGGCGGTGGCCTTTCTCTATAAAGCCGATCGAAGCGACACAGAGAGGAGGAGGATCAGGAGAGAGCTTCAGGGGAGATCAATACCATCAGAGGGAGAGCGAACTCTGTGAACGGCGACGAGAGTGAGATCGTCGCCGGCGTGAAAAGACGAGAGGTGAGGGGTTTTTGTAGTTTGGATTTACGGATAAATCGAGCGAAGCTTTTCCCTATATACTCCTTCCCTGTTTCCGGTCCTGGTTCGACGACGCATTCTTTGGCAGGCGGCTACCGGGCGACGTCGGGGTGGTTCGGCCAAAGCGCAGGCGGCGTGACGTCCGTTCCCAGTAGATCCAGCGAAGTTCGGAGTGCAGGCGGCACTTTGCTTCGCTCACGCAGGAAGACCAGTCAAAATCGGAAGCCGCGGCGGAAATCGAATCCTCGATTTCGATTTTAGGTGTGACGTCAGCGTGACGTCATCAGTAGAAGGATTACGCGTGGCGGAGGAATTTTGGTGGCTGACGTCGGCAAGACGTCAGCATTCGAAGATTTTGGAATTCGGCAAACGACATTGCTTTGGTCAAAATTGATTTTGACCTGTGAGGTTTTTTGATTAGGGCTTTTCGATTCTTTTCGGATTTCCTAATTAGGGTTAGGGTTTTTCTGAGCGATCTTGTAATTTGGGGGTAAAATTGAGCGGGGAACTAGGGTTTCGAATTAGGGGACGAGATTCAGTCCGAAAACCCTAGCGCGATCACGTTCTGGTGTTCCGCCGGATGGCCCTAGAAAGCGGATAAGCGCTATTTTTAGGCCGTTTCGACCGGGGCGTGACAATTATCTTATCCATCACAATGAAATAGACAGTGCCTACGTACTGAAGAGTATCTTACGTGCTCTTTTAGTTTACCCAAATGTAATAATCTAATTTAATCACATATTAGAAATAGAAAAAAAATATAATATACAGTAGTTTATAAGCTTACTATTATCAATTTAAATTTAAGTATTTTAATAAATTCATAACTAGTTATTAAAAATCTAACAGCCCTTCTTCCCTCCCCCACCCTTTTCTCCCTCGTTGCTCGCGTCTTGCTTCCCTCACCATCTCTCTTTCAAGGAGGCAGAAATAATTGCAGCACCCTAAAAAAAAAAAATCCTAACAACCATTCTTCCCTCCCCTCACAATGCGCCTTCGATCCAATCCGTTTTTATCGCTAAGATGATATTGATTTACCTCTTTCTGCTTTTTTGCTGGATTTTGATAAAATCAAAGATGCCCTCATCATCATCAAAGATGACGTTTGGAAGTATCCTCCAATCATGAAAAAATCATGTCACTTAGCCCACTCAATCAAGAAAGAATCCATTGACTCTCAAATGAATTTTGTTGACTTGTTCCAATTTATCTTCCTTTACCTAATCATTGTGCATTTTGCGATCATACGTCACACAAATGAGGTAAGCAGACGAAGTCTCGAACTCTCATCTGAGATGTGAGTGCAGAGGAATTAATACAATCTGGAGCGGCGACATTGGATCGGATATCCGTCTTGTCATCTAAAATTTAAACTCAACTTATTAAAAAAGTCCACTATCCGAATTCAAACTGAACTCGGATTAGGTACCGTATTGTATAACCCAAACAAAGATAGAATATTTAAACAGATATGATATTTAATTAAATAAAATATAAATTATTATTATGAATTCAATTCTTGTGAATGTCTATGACTATGAGGATTCTTCGGATGACTCTTCATAACTCTTTTATTTAGTGCATATGAATCTTCGTTTTGAGAGGAATGAATGTTCATGTATCCACTTGCCCTATAAATAGGTGTTGTAAATTATATTTGAGATATCAATGAGAATACTCTCTACTTACTTCTCTCTCAATTTCATCTTTGTTTTCTAATACGTTATTAGCACGAAGCTCTTATCAATGAAGGAAGCCAGGTTCTTTGAGGTTGTAAACGGTACTTTTATCCATTCTGTTTTTAATCTTATCACTTTTCGTTCTTTGAGTTATCATGTCGAACCTCACAAAATTGGAGTTAACGTACCTTGATATCACCGGAAAAAATCATCTTTCATGGATTATAGGTGCTAAAATCCATCTTGCTGCTAATGGTCTTAAAGATACCATCAAAAGGCAAAACACCATGTCCAACCAAGATAAGGCTAAAGCGATGATCTTTCTCCGTCGTCACTTTCATGAAGCTTTGAAAATTGAATATCTCACCGTGAAGGATCCTCTTGTTCTTTGGAACAATTTAAATGAGAGTCATGATCATCTAAAGACAATCATCTTTCCAAAAGCTCAATTTGATTCGTTGCACTTAGCATCTACAAGATTTCAAATCTGTAAGTGACTATAATTCGGCAATATTTCGAATTACTTCTCAACTGAAATTATGTGGGGAAACTATTACTGACGGAGATACGTTAGAAAAAACATTCTCTACTTTTCATGCAATATTATGAAACATGATAAGGATCATGAACCACAGTCTGTTGAAGAATGCAAATGAAGAAATGATTGGCCAAAATAAAAAGATGCAATTGATGCTGAATTAAAATCACTCGCAAAACATAAAGTTTTTGGACCTATAGTCCGTACACCAGAAGATGTCAAACCAATTGGATATAAATGAGTATTTGTGCGCAAACGAAAAGAAAATGAAGGGATTGTCAGATATAAGGCACGACTTGTTGCTCAAGGGTTCTCTCAGAGACCTGGGATTGATTATGAGGAAACATATTCTCCTGTGATAGATGCAACGACTTTTCGATATTTGATAAGTTTATCAATTCATGAAAAATTAGAAATACGATTAATGGATGTTGTCACTGCACATTTGTATGACTCACTTGACAATAACATTTACATGAAACTCCCCGAAGGATTTAAAATGCCAGAAGCATTTAATTCAAATCATCAAGAATTATTCTCAATTAAATTGTCTAAATCTCTATATGGATTGCAACAATCTGGACGAATGTGGTATAAACGTTTAAGTGAGTATTTGTTAAACAAGGGATACCAAAATAATCCTATTTGCTAATATGTTTTTATTAAAAGATTTGGATCAAAGTTTGTGATAATTGCAGTATATGTTGATGATATAAATATTATTGGAACTCTTGAAGAGCTTTTGGACGCAGTTGATTATTTGAAGAATGAGTTTGAGATGAAAGATTTTGGGAAAACAAAACTTTGTCTCGGACTACAAATTGAACATATAGAAAATGAGATTTTTGTTCATCAATCAGCTTATATAGCTAAAATGTTGAAGAGATTCTATATGGATAAAGCATATCCATTAAGTTCCCCAATGGTTGTTAGGTCGCTTGATGTAAATAAAGATCCATTTCAACCTCAAATGAAAGATGAAGAACTGATTGGTCCAGAAGTACCATATCTTAGTGCTATTGGGGCACTAATGTACCTCGCTAATCATACTCGACCGGATATCACATTTGCTATAAATTTATTAGCAAGATATAGTTCTTCTTCGACGAGAAGACATTGGAATGGAATTAAACATATATTTCGATATCTTCGAGGTATAATGAATTTGAGATTATATTATCCTCACATGCATGAAGCTGAATTAATTAGGTATGCAGATGCGGGCTATTTATCTGATCCTCATAATAGTATATCTCAAATAGGTTATGTATTCACATGTGGAGGAACAGCTATATCTTAGAGATCTATGAAACAAACTATTATTGCCACATCTTCTAATCATTATGAGATTATAGCAATTCATGAGGCAAGTCGAGAATATGTATAGTTAAGATCTGTTATCCATCATATTTGTGAGGCATCTGGATTGGCTTTAAATAAGAATGTCCCGACGATATTATATGAGGATAATGTTGCATGTATAGCCCAATTAAAGGAAGAATATATTAAAGGCGATTGAACGAAACATATATCACAAAAGTTTTTCTTTACACACGATATCCAAAAGAGATATGATATTTATATTCAACAAATTCGTTCGTCAGATAACTTAGCGGATTTATTTACAAAATCATTGCCTACTACAACCTTTGAAATGCTCGTTTATTAAATCGGAATGCGCAAACTCGAAAATTTAAAGTAACATTGCAACGAGGGGGAGTAAACGACTGCACTTTTTTTTTTCTTAACCATGATTTTTTCCCACAGGGTTTTCCTGGTAAGGTTTTTTATGAGGTAGTATCTGAAATGACATCCAAGGGGGAGTATTATGAATTCAATTCTTGTGGATGCCTATGACTTTATGATGACTCTTCGGATGATTCTTCATAACTCTTCTATTTAGTGCATATGACTCTTCGTTTTGAGATGAATGAATGTTCATGTCTCCACTTGCCCTGTAAATAAGTGTTGTAAACTCTATTTGAGATATCAATGAGAATAATCTCTACTAACTCGTCTCTCAATTTCATCTATGTTTTCTAATAATTATTTATTATTTATATTTTATAAAATATATTTTTAAAATTAAAATAATAATAAATATATTTATGTAATAATTATTTATTATTATTTTTATATTTTTATTAAAAATAAATATTTATATATAATTATTTTATTATTATTTATATTTTACTAATAAAAAAATATATTTATATTTATTATTGAAATTATACCCAATACACATATTCCTAAACGCGAATCTGATTAAAATCCGATACATTAAATCCGAACTTATCATATTTAAATAACTTATCATATTTAAATAACAAATATCTGAATCCGATGTAAATAAGTCAAGTCAAGTGGAATATCCGAACCCGGCAGATCAAATTGTGAACCCTACCTACAATCATTAATGCCACACACACTGATTTTTTCCAAAAGATTTTCCATCCAAATCTTCATTGCTTTGAACAAGTACACCTCTGCCATGACTCATAACGCAGAGAGAAACAAACAACGATTCATCAATCCTTATCGTACCATTCAAATAAGCCAAAACGATCTCTAATTTCCAACTAATAATTATTTATATGATTAGGGAACATCACAATTAAGCGTCGCTCAAAGAATTTATTTTTGACATAAGCAAATTATAAATCCTTATCAATGGAACTGACATCTTAGAATTACGTGGAAGCGCTTAAAATATCTTATCTGATTAAGGCCCATGATTACAACAAAGAATGATTTATTTACACGGTTAACTAGATAAAATTAAAAGGTTTCTGATGACCTAATGAATTTGGACTTGTGTCTTCTTGAGAATAAACTTGCGAAGCTCACAATTATTGCCTCACAAGAAACGAAATCAATTTTAGGAGAATTCGAGTGTAATCGATACTTTTCCTTTCAAATAAATCAGCCAGCCGTGTCTTTTAAAATTGATTGATTTGCATGGTTATATGTGTTTTCTAACACAATAGACAGTACAAGGCAACGCTCTACGTGCTCGCTAATATGAAAGGATGTTCTCAAGTCTTTAATCTCAATTTATATGCTATTTTTCAACTGCAATCAATCTTAGAAAGTATCATCTGAGATGCTATTGTTTTAGATGAGAACATTTGTTACAAGTTAACCTAGTTTGCTATTGATTTCAAGGAAGATAATTAACTAATGGGAATTTTTCAATGTGCACCTAGAGCTTGATTTGGTTTATTTTGCACAAACCCACAAAATATCTCGTTTCATACAAATTGCTTTCAAACTTTAGAATCTAATATTGCAAAATAAAATTGTAAAATAGAGAAAATAAATTTACAATAACAAAAATATAAATTAAAAATAAAGAAAATTTATAGAAGAAATACTAAGGCAATAACTTATGTACTAAGACAAAGATCTATTAAACGTTGACCAATTTTTATTTCAAAATATAACAGTGGATGCCTAACACATCTATTCACCATTAAATCAATTTTTCTTTAAAAAAAATTAAATAGAATGGAAATGTCCCTTAATCAAAACAGTTAACAAAATAAATAAATTTGGGATAAATTTAAAATAAAATACAAGAGAGAGAATTTAACTAACTTAGCCCACATACTCAAGATAGGCTCAAGCCCAGCCTATCACAACTTGACCCGCCACACGTGTGTTTATATAATATGGATCAAAATAAAAATTAGTTGAGTTGCCTTGAAACGCCCTGGTTCATCCAATTGTTATGAGCCCATTGTATTATCCTATTTTAGCAATTCGGGATTAAAATTGGAGTACTTTATATTTTATTAATTGAACACTAATATCTAAGATGCTGATTTGAATACTCCCATATACTCTCACCTAATACTTTGATAAATAATAAGATAAAATAAATCCCTTGTATATGTATAAATTTTAGTTTTTTATTTATAGATAAAACTGGACTTCTTTAAAAATAATATAGGAATCAATAATATTACTTGAATTAAACTGAAATTGTGCAATTACAAGTTGCAAGTCTAATAGAGGGACATTTTTGTCTTTCAATTTTTTTGTTTAAAAATACTAAAATATGAGTATATGACCTTGATTTGATTAAAAAAAAAGCTATAAAGATGTTTTTTTTCCTACTTAATTACTATTTTTAATTGAGTAATGAAAATGTTGAATTAAACATTACAAGCTCTACTTCCAGCTGATGGACATCAGTACATCACTGACGATGATCAGAATCGGAATATGACAGGCTAAAAAGCTTCGCCATTCCCTTTTTCCAGTGAAACTAGATTAGTTGCCTCTCAGTTTTTCCCTTTTTCCATCACCATTGCTTAGCTAATGAATGTAGGAGTGTCTTCAGACACGGTAGGCGACGAGGAATCGCACGAATGCTCGCGCAGCGAAGAAGGGGAAATCGATCCCCTGCTCCTCCGATTCCCCCTCTCCATGATATCCTCGATCATCTTACACACCACACCCATCCTCGGCCGGTTACTGGCCTCCTCCGCCACGCACAGTAGCGCCACCTGCAGCAGCGCGAACATCTCGTCCTCCGCGGCCGCGTCCCTCATCAGCTCGATGTCGAACACCTCCGCAGTCCATTCCTCTCTCACCACAGTCCGCACCCACTTCGCCAATTCCTCCTCGCCGCTCGTCGCCACAGCGGGCCGGCCCGTAAGCATCTCCAGCAGAATGATGCCAAAGCTGTACACGTCGCCTCGCTGTGCGGTTTCCGTTGCGGAGGCCACGTGGGAGCTCGCGGAGTTGAAGGACGAGGAGGGCGTCGTTGGCGGGGAGAGGAGCTCAAGCAGGGCGAAATCGGAGATGCGCGCGTTGCCGTCGCCGTCAACGAGGACGTTGGAGGAGGTAAGGTGTTGGTGAGAGAGACGGGAGTTGGAAGCACCATGGAGGTAGGCAAGGCCCTTGGCGGCGCCCAGCGCAAGCTTCAGTCGCGAGGTCCATTCCAGGGGGATTCTTCCCGGTCCTCGGCTGCCTGTTTTCAGGAGACGAGATCAGATACTCTGTTGAAATGAAATATTCATAGATCCCATCGAACCCGACTCAATGCGTACGGTCCAGTCACACCACAACCGTAGACATATACATAAAAACCAAGGGTTTCTATTTACAATTTGGCGATATACTTTATCATTATTTTTATTTTAATTCATGTAGTATAGAATTCTGAAATTGCCCTATTAGTTCACAATTAATTTCATTATCATAATCCTCTGTAAAGATTCGCAAAGGTTTAAAGGACCAACTGAGCAACTGAAAATTAGAAAAGATTAAATAAACAATTTAATATTTTAAGCTATGTGATCACAATATAAATAATAGCGGCCAAAAAGAAATATTAACGGAAGTGGAACTTGGAGAGCTTACAGACCATGCAAGAGGTTGTAAAGGCTGCCGTTGGGAAGGTAATCGTACACCAGCAGCAGCTCCTCTCCGGCAGAGGAGTGATGATACGCTTTCAATCTCACCACATTGGGATGCCGCCACCGCCCCATCTCCCTAAGCAACTCCTCCTCCGCCTCCTCCTTTTTCCTCCTTTTTTCCTTCCTCCTCCTCACCCTCTTCACCACCACCGCTACCGGCGCTTCTCTCCCCTCCATCACCACCCTGTACGTCGACCCCACCGCCCCTCTACCCAACATCTCAGCCGATCCCCTCATCAAGTCGTCCAGTGCGAATCCCCCTTGCTCCTCCTCGAACCACTCCATCCTTCCCCCCCTTTCCACCACTTCGGCCTCCTCCTCTTCCTCTTCCTCTTCCTCCTTCCCCCTTTCTCCGATGTCCTCCGACTTTCTCCCTTTTCTCTTCTTTGCACGCCTCTTGAGGCACCACAGTGCGGCCACTGAGGCCGCGATGGCTGCTGAAATTGCTGCGGCCGCCGCGGCGATTGCTACAACCCATTTTCTTCTATTCCGCCCGTTTGCCCTACGAGGCGGCATCCGAACCCCGCCGATGACGGTCAAGTTGTTCGAGCACCTCCGCGGCAGAGGAGCCCCACAGAGCCCCGGGTTTGCGACGAAGGACGACGGCGGGAAGTGAGAGAGTTTGCCAGGGATTTTCCCCTCCAAGCGGTTGTGGGAGACATTGAGATCGGTGAGCTCCGGTATGGATCCTACCGAGAACGGGACGAGCCCGCTGAGTTCGTTCTTCTCGAGGCGGAGTGTGAGGAGACGACGGAGGAGAAGGCCGATCTCTAGCGGTATCGGACCCGAGATGAGATTCCCGGCAAGGTCTAGCCTGCGGAGGCGTCGGAGGCCGAGGAGGTCTTCAGGGAAGGGGCCTGAGAAGCGGTTATGGGAGAGATGGAGGATTTTTAGATGCGCACGCCAGGGCGATCGGGAGAGGTCGAGGCGGTGGAGGGGGGACGAGAAGGAGTTGTTGGTGAGACTGAGGAGTGCGAGTCCGTGGAGGCGCGCGAGGTGGTCAATGGGACCGTCGAGGCGAAGGTCCTCGAGGACGAGGCGGGCCACGCGGCCGCCTCGGCAGGAGACGCCCCGCCAGGAGCAAGGGTCGGTGGCAGGGTCCCACGAGGAGAGCTCGGCGGACGCGGGTCGTGAGAGGGAGCGCTTGAAGGCCAAGAGGGGGGCAATGTCGGGGTTATGAGATGAAGATGGGCGTAGTGGAGCGCGGCCGGCGGTGACGAAGAGAAGCCGATGGAGAAGAAAGGCGCAGAAGAAGAAGAGGTGCGCAGATGGAACCAATGCCATTTCCTTCGCTGCGTTGAGCGCGTAACGGTCGATAGAGAGCGCCGGACTGGGTTCATAATGTATAAACCATCGATGGATAATTAGAAATAGGAAGGTTTTGGAGGTGGCGTGACGGTTACAGGCCGGGCGGCGCGGAGCGGAGGAAGATCGCACGGATTCATTCATTGGTTTCATTCGTTGGCGCCGGGAGCGCCGAGTTAATTAAATTTAAATTAATTGGGCGCACAAAGTGCAATGTCTGGAGCGGACGCCCGCGCTGGGGAATGGATTGGGCCGCATGCATCGTGCCGGCATTGGAAGTCCGGTCTGCAAGATCAAATTCATCTCGAGAGCTGTCTTCAATGCTGCGGTATCACTAATATAATTAAAATCAGAAATAATTCCAAACTAAATTAGATGAGAGGAACTCAGCATTAACAGTGATCAATTAATCCTATTCAGCAGCTAAGTTATATCTATTGTGATGCTCCTGGGATTTAGCACAAATCCCAAAGCACACCGAGATGGAGCGATGACGGGACCCCTCGTCGTCAGCCGTGTTGGACGACTCGGGTGTGCGATCGTGTCACTGAGGCTGACACAAGTCCATAGGGCGAGGGTCGAGTTAAACCACGGAGTGTGGGTTCACACATGGATGTGGGCTTCTGACTCTACCCATGGACCCCGGACCCTCTCGCACGAGCTTACGAGCGTGTGCATCGAAGAGGGTCAACCGTGGGGGCGATTCTGAGGTCTAATCGACCCCGAACCGGCACTAAACCGCCCTTCCAGACTGAACCGAACCGGTTCAGCCGGTTCAGACCGGTTCACGTGTTTCGCTCGCACGCGAAGGGGAAAATTCCCCTGTTCTTCACCTCCTCTCCACCTGCGCTGTCTCCGGCGCTGATTCCGGCCAGCTGGAGGGGGCTCACCGGAAAAGGAAGGTGGCTGGCGACTCGTGCTTCCGTGGCGAAGACGTTGGCAGCGAAATCGGGCGTGGACTCCGACGTGGACGAGCCCAGGGCGACGATTGGAGGTCGCCCCGGTGGAAGCGAGATCTCCGGCCAATCACCGGCGGAGATCGCGGTTGCGTGGTCGACGAAGATGGAAATCCCATCCTCGTCGAGGGGAGGTTGCAATCAAGCGAATCGAACGCTTGTGCAAGGTCTGGCGACGACGAACTCTCGGCGAAACTCAGATCTGGGAACAGAGTATATTACTTGGCGTCGGCGACGAGGCTCCGGCCGTGGACTCGTCGGCGTACCCTCTCAGATCGACTCACCGGTGCCCTGAGGTAACGAGGAGACTATCTCCTCCGGCGCCGGGAGCCAGACGCGGGAGAGCGATCGGATTTTCCAATCGCCGATTCCACGCAGCCACAGCTTCCATTGGGTTCAATTTCTCGTCGGCGGCGGCTTCTCCGGCGACAATACTCCGGCGGCGACTTCTCCGTTCACGGACGACCAGATCCCGACCCGCCGGCGCAGCTCCGGTGGCCGGACGGTGACGGACGGGAGAGGGGATCATTCCCCTGTTTCAGCCGAGGTTTCGGCGCTGGTTCGGACGCGAGCGGGAAGAGGGAGAAGGAGGGTTTCCGCGCGCGTTCGCGCGCGCGTCTCGCTTCGTCTCCGACCGGACTTTCCGACGCAGATTCTCGGAGGATCTCGGTGGGCTCGGCTCGTGGAGTGGTGGCACGCTACAAGGGTAAACCCTCCCCGGATCTATCGTGTGTAGTGGTAGTAGGACGGGTTTCTCGTGTGTAGTGGATAGAGACTTTACCGCCGTCCGGACTTCGTGTGGCTTTTCGTCCGGACGGTTCTTTGCGTTATCTGTGTCCGCATATGTGTAGTGCGGATTTGTGACTGTTTGCAGGTGCTTGCTTGTTTGCTCACTGCAAAGTTTTGGACGTGTGTGCCGGCACCCTTGAAGGTGTTCGCCACCGTCCCCTTGTGATTGATTGAGGCCGCGCCGGTGCCTATCTCGGCTGTGTAGAGAAAGGAGCGCGGGTTGAGGGAATTTCTGTGAGTGCAAAGTGTTTTGGAGAGTCTCCATCACTTTGACACAGTTGAGAGATTTGTATTCGTGTCCGAGGGGCGGTATTCATACCGAACCCTTCGCGCACGTGGTGTGAGGGCTTGTAGAGTGCTGGGCCAGCTTCCACAACGCGATCCTAACTGGTCGCGGGCCACTCTAGTGTAGGGCTGAGATCTCCGCGAGGGGATCTGCCGGTTGTGGTTAAGTTTATTATAAAAAAATAAATTTGCCCATAACATCTATCAACACCAAATACTAATATTTAATTTTTAACAGTGCAATCCCTTAATAAAATTGATTGAAATCAAGGATCCAAGTAGGGGTGGCAATTCACTCGTTGGGTTCGAATGCTTGACCTGACCCATTTTATCATGGGTTGAATTATCCAATTAGTTGAATATAGCGGATTTGGATTTAAGTATATGGGTATTCGGTATCTGTATTATATTTTTTTAAAAAATATAAATATATATTTTATATTATTAAAATATAAATAATAATAAAATAATTATTATATAAATATATATTATTATTAAAAATATAATAATAATAAAATAAATATTATATAAATATATTTATATTTATTTTAAATTTTAAAATATATTTTATAAAATAAAATAATAAATAATTTATTTTTAATTTAATTAGGTATCTATTTAAATATTTACATGGGTTTGAGTCGGATTCGGATAACGGATCAGATTCAGCTTATTGATGAAAATATAGATACCCGACTCATTCTCATCCCTGTATCAAAGCATGTGTCTTGGGGACAAAAAAATATAGTTTTAAATAATATCTTATATTATTCTGATATTATTAGTTTGATAATAAAATGTGAATTTAAGGATTTAAGGAAATCGTAAATCACTTTTTTGTAATTTACTTTCTTCCTCAAAAACCCGACGAAGTTTGATCCGACCCGTATAACCCTCCCTCATCGATCGACCTTACGATTCTTACGAAAACGCCACTGGCTGTCGTGGAGAAAGCCGACCGAGTCAGGAAGCCGGCTCGACTGAGCTCCTCTTTCCGCTGAAGAAGTCGAACGATGCTAGCGAGGGAGATCAAATCCTAACCGCAGCGAACTTCTCGAACCCTCGTCCATGGATGCCAAGGACATTCTTGGCCTCCCGAAGAACTCGTTCCCGGCGGCCCAGGAGAAGAAACCGCGGCCTCAGAAGGATTCGCAGAGGAAGCCTGATGGCGTACATCGGGAGGTAATCTTTTATCATCATCCCGAAGTTTTAAATTCCTCGATTGTGTCCAGTTGCTATGGAGTTCCTTTTGGAAAATAGGTTTATGCGCTTACAGGGGGATTGGTGCCGCTTATGCCTACAATCGAGGTCTCTCACCTGAAGAAGCGACAGAATTTGGAGAAAGAAGAGAAGGTAATGGAGATTCCTTGCATTCACTGGTTAATTTTCGTTTTTCTTTGCTTTGTTCTTTGCGGCAGATAACTAGGGTTTTTTTTGGTTCCGGAGCCTAATATATTGATGCATTGAGTTTGGTATTTCTGAGTTTATCGTGACAGCATGATACTTGATGTTCTTTCCCACACAATTCAAGATTGACTCTGTTTCGAAATTAGCTTTGGTTACGCTTATTTGGAAAATGCTAGAAGTGATTCAGATAAAGGGTTCTCTTTTTGAGAAATCATCTGACAGTTTGGCTTCCAACTTCATGAGTGTACAAAAAGCGTGAAGCTGATAGTTAGGGCTAGAATGAAAAACCCGCTTCTTATCCCTAATTGACGATGTAGTATAATGTAGTTGTTGAAGTAAAAAGTAATCATGGAAAATTTTCCAAGTGTACTGGCAAGACTAAATTTTCCAAGTGTACCGGCAAGACTGGAAGTCAGTAGTTTTCTTTTTGAATGAGTGGAACTATGTACAGCTTATGGTTGATTATCTTGTATTAATTTAGTTTTTCTATTTATGTACAAGGATCCAAAGGACTTATTGCTATGAAATAGTTGGATATAAAGCACTTCCTTTTCTGTTTTGGAAATCATAAAAGATGGAGATTGTGCGCAACACTCTTATGCTATTTATTGTTCATTCTTTCACTTTACTCTTATTTTCCCTAGTTATTGATTTCAATGTTTCTAATGCTAGTATATATGTATTTTTTGAGCAGTGCTGACTTGAAACTACTCCATTAGTTACTTGTTTTTTGAACATCAGTGTTTGGTTTTAATTGAAGGAGATCCAAAGATTTTGAGAATAATTTTTAACCCTGCTTTAATATTACCTTTATTAATAAATTTATATTGGGTATTGATTATGCAGGTCTCGTGGCAATGGCTTCCTTTCACATCTTCAGCCCGAACAGATAATTTGCAGCTGTATCACTGGGTATACTATTCTTATGCTTCCTTGGATTAGGTGATGGTCACCTTAATGTCCTAGTTAATTGTTCCCTGTGACTTTGAAACTGATTTTTATCAGGTGCGGGTCGTAAATGGTGTTCCACCGACCGGTGATTACTCATTCGCCAAGTACAACAAGGTAAATCAGAACAGGCTGCAGTGTACATTTATGTTCAGTATTTGTTGTCCAGGAACTGTGAGGACTGATATGTCATTCTTGACATCTGGATGCAGTCTGTGGAAGTTCTGAAGTATACGGATGAGGAATACGAAAAGTATTTGACTGATCCTGTAGGTACTAGGTACAAAATAGTAAACAAGAGAGTTTTCACAATATTTGGCTTAGGCGAATATATCTTGAAAGTTAGGATGCTGTTTACTTCAGGACAACATTTTTTTTACTGAAATAGTGTTTTCTAAAAATCTAATATGCAAGGCATCTCTCTCTCTCTTTCTCTCTCTCGTTCTTTCTGGAAAAGAGGTATGGTTATGACAAGTGTGATATTTGCCTAAATCTTTGCATAGTTCAGATTTTTTCTTGTTGTTGATTACACCTAATTTCAAAGAAGCTACTTAGAGTTTCAATGTCATTTTGAAGTGTTTGTCAAATTTGAATAATTGACTTTGCTACTGACCTACTGTTAATACCAACATCCTAAACAACATAGACTTTTTTTCTAACTTAGATTGATTTTCTGAGCTTGCAAACTTGAGACTTCAATGTAGCTGGAGTTTGGTTCGTATATAGAAATGTACCATAAAAAGGCATTGCTTAATCCATATAAAATAATCATCACGTTGAGTAATGGGCACATAAAAAAAGATGCAAACTAAGTTAAAGTACATTGCATGTGATAATGTTTCAGAGAAGTCAATGGTTAATATCTGGACATATATTTTAGCCACAAGATATGTTTATACCAATTAATAAGGCTCTACGAATAATAAGCTGAGCGCCAATTATTGGTATAGGGACAAGATCCCATGTACAAGTAGAGACTGGTGTCATTTCAATATGTAGATACTTTTTGTTAGGGATTAGCAATAACATTTTGACAAGTCATTGCATTTGAAATTGAGGCTAGAGACATAATAAAATGAAAAAAAAGATTATGATAAGTGATCAAAAGTACAAATTAGGGGGATGCTTAATACAAGTGCGTTCACCTTTACTTATGGCAATCAACAAATTTAAATAACATATTGTAGGTTGGTTAGGAAACTTTAACAATTTTAGGTAGTGTAGTTTGATGACAAACTGAAGGCAGCATCTAGTGGCAGCTCGAATTCCTTTGGGCAACAACTAATCAGTCGTTGGGTAACTTTTCAGGCGACAACTAATAGGTCGTCTTCTGGGCTGCCCAGTCAGCCGAATTTTCTGGCAAAGGCCGATCATCCTGATCTATATCTCAAAATTCCTAATTCTGGCAAAGGACTTAAGCTTTCTAATAAGGCTTCTTGATTCTATCTGAGCATTGATTTTGTGTGGATATTCTCAATTCCTACTCTTATAGTTAACTCTCAGAACACAACTACTTGAGCGATTCCCCCTCTTTGTCATGGAATTGGATGAACTAGGCTCTAATCTTACTTAGTCCTTCGTGTCTTTGGATGCACTCTACCTTCTCTATTGTTGGAAGTTCTGACATCTTAAGTTCGTTTCTACTGGTTGTTTTTCTGCATTGAGTTGTTTGTCCTATCCAGAGTTTTACCTAAATATTTTGAATGGAATCTATTTCTGCTTGGGCTGTTATGCGGAGTAATATAACACAAGGAGAGATCGAGGCTGATGAAAAAAATATAGTTTCAATATCTTGGAGCTCTCTATTCTCATCAAAGTCTAGTATCAAGGAAAATTGGAAGTAGTCTTTAATAAAGAAATACTCCGGTCAATGAAGAAGAGATTGAAAAAAATATTAACTATTGGAAGCATGCTTTGGTTGAATATTTTATTGGTTTAAGACCAGCTTTCCAAATGATTAAAATGAGGGCATTAGCAATATGGAATCTAATAGGGAATATAGAGATGTTGTAAAAATATAGTTTCAAAATCCTGGAGCTCTCTATTCTCATCAAAGTCTAGTATCAAGGAAAATTGCTCTTTGACTCAATCTGAAGTAGTTTTTGATAAAGAAATACTCCAGATCTCGGTCAATGAAGAAGAGATTGAAAAAATATTAACTATTGGAAGCATGCTTTGGTTGGATATTTTATTAGTTCAAGACCAGCTTTCCAAATGATTAAAATGAGGGCATTAGCAATATGGAATCTAAAAGGAAATATGGAGATGTTGTCAAATTCAGCTGGGTTTCTCATATTCTGATTTGAGCTTGAGGAGGATAAATTGAGTGTCCTTCAGGAAGGTCCATGGTTTTTCTTGGGTAGAATATTAATATTAAAAAAATGGACCCTGGCTGAATCACTTGAGAAAATTAATTTTTCTGCAATTCCCTTATGGGTGAGGATATATGGTCTGTCCCTTAATTGGTGGTATGGGGTATCATTGGAAAGATAGCTAGTATATTCGGTATGCCCCTTTTTATAGACTAAGCACTTCAAATCATAGTAGAATTGGTTATGCATGTGTTTGTGTTGAAATGGAAGTGACAACGGAATCTAGAGATAAGTTAAAAGTTTTTGTAAATGGCGACATGGATGTTTAGATTAGGGTTTAAAGTTTCGGTCCATATCGGCTAAAATTTCGGTCTGGTACTGGAACGATGAGCCACCTAGCTCGGATCATGTGTCAGAGGGCAGAAGTGGGAGGCAAGAGCTCTGCTCTGGCGTAGGTGGGAGGGGAAGCTCTGCCCATGAGCTCTTGTGGCGAAAGCTTCGCCTGGAGCTTGGAGCTTTGACCTTCGTCTCTTCGAGCGGAAACAGGAGCAGGAGTGGAAGATCGAGCAGGAGCAGGAGCGGTGGTAACTCGAGTGGTTTCGTCCGGATAGAGCTGCTGAATCGAAACTTTAAACCATGGTTTAGATTCGGATTGGAGGTCTTGCAAAAATTGTTTAATAATTGGCCATTCAGAGAAGAGTTGTTTGAAAACAGAACAAACAAAGACAAGTATGGTTACCGAAATAAGAGATTACTAATGTAGTTGGAGTGGAGAATATTGACACAATTAGCAACCTAGATAATGAACAGACCCAAAACTCTCTAGTATTAGAAAAAACAAATTTGTCCAACGATCAGACTGAAATAGAAAAGGCTATATCTAAATGAAATACAACTTGCTGGAATTGGAGGGGGCAAGAAGAAAAGAGGGAAAAAAAAAGGGTAAAATAGTTGCCGTAGAAAAAGATGATATGGATATAGCTGAATGTAGTCAAGATGTATATAAGCCTGATGACCCACAACTCAAGGATCCTAAGAGCAAAGATCCTTCGTCATCAAAAATCACATGAAAGGACCTATAATGTGTTGGAATATAGGGGGTTAACCTCCCCTGGAAAACAAGCTGAAATACATGATGCTCTTAAACGGCATTCCATTCAAATGTTATTCTTGCTTGAAACGAGAGTGCATGAAGCAAAGCACAAGAGGATTCTTACCAATCTACTAACAGGCTAGGGATTTTTTTTTTAACTACTGTGATATTAAAGGAGGAAGGATTTGGTGTCTCTGGAATAAAATTATTATGACATCCAAATTACTAGCTCATCCTCATAGGTTATAAATGGATAGGGTAAAGAAGCCAGGACTGATGAAAGATATCAGGTATCAGTGGTTTACGGTCTCTATTCAAGACAGGAAAGACAAGATATCTGGATACAATTGGGTAAAATGAATATGAACCATTCATGGATGATATTAGCTGATTTCAATATGATATTCAGCCATAATGAAAAATTATGGGGCAAATCAGTTAGAGTACATGATATCATTGATAATGCTGATATGTTAAATCAATTTGAAATTTTAGACATAAAATGGAAAGGAGCCTTTTAAACCTGGTCAAATCTAAAGCAAGGGCAAGAGAGAATATGGTGTAAATTAGATCGGGTATTGGCTAACAAAGAATGGGTACAAGCAAACATTAATGCTGAGGTTATATTCCTATATATTGGTATTTCAGATCATTCTCCTTCACTGATCTTATTTGGGGAAAACCAGCCCAAATGGTTCAGATTCAAATTTTTTAATTTTTGGGCAAATCATAAATGCATGCATGAGGTGGTTAAACGAGTTTGGCTAGACAATTGATGGAAAGGAACTTCTATCCTACTACAAAAATTGAAAGCAGTCAAGAAAGAACTAAAAATATGGGCACATCAATTTAAGAAGCAACGTCAAGACTCAAGAGTATTCAAGGAAAATCCAAGAAGAATTAGAACTCATTCAAGAAGGATTGCAGGAAAATACAAGCTTGGAGGATTTTCATATCAATGAGAAAGAATTACAGGAGAATTTACTAACATATCTTGAGGAAGAGGAGGAAGCGGCTCTTCAACAAAGATCTAGGGACTTCAGGATTTCCTTAGGGGATTCAAATACTAAATATTTCTATAACTCCATGCTCATCCGTCAAAACCAAAACTCAATTATGACAATTAAAGGTGATGATGGCAATTTAATACTTAGTAGTCAGTTGGAAAAGGAGGCAATAGATTTCTTTGCATCTCTGTTAGGCCCAGTTTTGAAAGATAGACCTATACTGAAGATACGGATGCGGAATAAGATTTCATCTACTAAACAGCCCAATCACTGTCATAGAAATTGGAAATGTCATTCTTATATCAAATATTAATAAAACACCTAGGGTGGATGGTCTAAATGTTGGTTTCTTCCGTTCCTGTTGGAGTATCATTAGATCAAATGTAATTATAGCAATTGTGGATTTCTTTAATTCAAAAATCTTCTTAAACAGATAAATATTACTTCCATAACCCTTATTCCCAAGAACCAGAATCCTAATACATTTGGGGAGTAGAGGCCTTTTCTCAAAGGACAATCCATCCATGAGAATATTTTTTTTATGTTATGAACTTTTCCATAATTATCATAGACTCAAAGGGCCACTTTTATGAGCATTAAGATTGATTTTCATAAGGCTTATGACTCAGTCCGTTGGAACTTTGTTTTAAGCCTGTGAAAAGCTTTTAATTTTCCACCAAGAGTAATAAACTGGATTGCTGAATGCATATCCTGCACGACATTTTCATTAAACCTTAATGGGCAAGATGTGTCGTTTTCTATAGGTACAAGGGGATTGAGACAAAGTTGCTCAATAGCTCCTTATTTGTTTATTATGGTTATGCAACACCTATTTGTTATTAGAGGAGATGGATCAGGGAAACTTGCATCTTCATAGGAAATGCAAAAACCCTATTATTACTAACTTGAAATTTGCATATGATGTTATCATTTTCTGTAAAGTAGAGGCAATCTGCGTTGAGTGTGAAGAAGGTATTGGACCAGTTTGCTGCTGTTTCAGGATTGGGTATAAATCTAGAAAAATCTCTTAATTTTTTCTCAGCTTGTGATAAAGAGTTGCAAAGGCATATGGCAAGGTTGTTGGGGATGGAAATTGGGCACCTTCCAATTAGGTACCTGGGTATTCCATTACTTAATCAGAAAATTACATATAAGGATTGTCTACCACTATAAGACAAAGTTGCGAAAAGGAAGAGCAAATTACTATCTTATGCAGGACGCGTGGAGTTGGTTCACTTGTTTGTTATGGGAGTATCACTTATTGGTGCGAGGCTTTTAAACTCCCTAAATCAGTAATGAGTAGATTGCATCAGATAATATCTCTTTTTATTTGGGGAATAGATGCTAAACATGGTATTCACAAAGTGTCATGGGATAAGATGACTAAACCTACATAAATGGGAGGAGTGGGCCTAAGGAATATACATATATTGAATTCTGCACTACTCATGAGATGTATTTGGAGTATTGCAGCCAAAAAGGATTCATGAAATGGATTAATGCTCATTACTTAAAAAAGTATTCTATTTGGACAATACCATTGCTAAAATCGTGTTCCTAGTGTCCGTATAGCATTCTTTCTGAAAGGAAGTCTTGTCAACTATTTATCACTTATAACATTGCCAATGGGGAGTCAATTAGTATGTGGCATGATCCTTGGTTTAATTCCACAACATTATATGATTTGGTGGAAAAGTTCAAATTTGAAAGTTCGTCTGGGTCAATGTATCAATGCCAAGTTCAGCAATTTAATTGTAAATGGGAAGTGGGATATACCTATCCCTAGTTCAATAGCTTCAAAGGACATTTACAAAGACTTTTCTCATTTGCCTATTAGATCTGATTTATTAGTGGATGAAAATGTCTGGAAATGTACCACTACTGGGAACTTCTCTATTAGATCAGCATGTTTAACTCTAATGCAGGGTCAAAAAGTTGAGTGGGAAGATTTAGTTTTTGGTGGTAGAATTCCCATATTTTCTTTTATAACATGGATGGTATGTCATAGGAAAATCCCTACCTTGGATAGACTTATTAAATGAGGTGTTCTATCAAGGCGAGAATGTTACTTTTGTAAATCATGTGAAGAAACCATATACCACATTTTCTTTGAATGTGATAAGATTAAATGGATATGGAATCACTATCATCTATTTGCAGGGTAAATGTGGAATCATCTCGGTGGGCTGATATATTACAAGTCCTATGTCTCCATATGGAGAAGGAACGATACCATGACAACACTTAAAAAATTATTATTAACTGGAGCAGTATATCATATTTGGGCTGAAAGAAATAGAAGAGCATTTCATAATCTATTTAGAAGTTTGAAACAGGTGTTAGGTGTAGTTTTTACTGATGTCAAAAAGGAAGATCAAAATATTACCAGACGCTTTTAGGAACTCTCAGCGTATTATGGATTTTGTATCTACTTGGGATCAGGTACTAAGTGGTGATCTAAAAGGAATGTCTCATCAAAATCCATTGTCTCTAATCTCATAACCTTGTTTTCTGATAATTTTGCTACTGCCTTTGCCATAAATTTGGAAAGTTTAGTTGGAATTCTCCCATTTTGGAAAGTCTAGCTGGAATTCTCCCATGGAATGGTTAATGTGCCTTCCTGAACAGGAAATTAAGAAATTAATTAGTTTTGTGTTGAATTTTGTTGGTTCTCACCATATGTGGATTATATTAAGTGTTGTTTCTATGCCGGAAATTAAATTGTTGTTCACTCAGCGAATTGAGTTGATGCTATGATTGCTCAGTGCCGGAGATTGAATTCTAGATGGATGTAAATGCAATTTGATGATGCAGGGTGTTGATTTTATCACTAAGTGCTATTATCTTGTTGTACGGGGCAAGAAAAGCTGGATAGTTACAGATTTAATGACTTGGACGTGCTATTATCTTAAAATTTTCTTGTGGATGAGTAAATTCTATACCTTTTTGGAAATCTGTTTTCTTTTGGAAATTTGGAGTGATGTCATGTAATGGGAAGGAAGTGTGTCCCTATTATGATGGAGACGTGTGGGTATGATTGTATAAACTTTGATGTAATTTTTTTCATTTATAGAATTCTTCTTGCTTTTTGGCAAAAAAAAGAAAAGAAAAAAAAGGTCGCATCTAGTAATTTATGGTACACCTATATTGAAGGTGAAGATGGTGCAAAACATGATAATGGAGAAGATGATGGCGATATAATAATATTTTGTGGAAGGTAAGATAATGATGAGTTTATGTAGGCGGTGGATGGTGAAAAATATGATTGTGTCTGAATAAAATGTAATATAACCATATAAGTGGGTGTGTCCATTTCGTGGGTGGTTGTATATAACGATGACAATTCTTTGTAAACAGGAGTACCTAAGAAAGACACCATAGAGATTAAGAGATAGTTATTATGATGAGGCTGCAGAGTATGAATACAACAAATATAGCTAAAGACATGAAGAATCAAAATAAAAGGAGTTTGACTAGAAATAACAGAGAAATAATTCAGAAATTAGCAGGGTTGATAGTGTTAATGGGTTACACTATGGATCTAATAAATAATTACAAGGTACAAATGGAGGATATCAAGTTGCAAATCTATTTGATAGAGGAGAAACTTGTAGTGTTACACTTTAATGAAGAGCATATTGAGAGCATAAAGACATTGCAAGAGTGTATGATGGGTCATATTGAAATGAGAACACTCAATAAACAATATTTGTGGGTAAACTAACAATATGAAGTATGGTGCTCAAGATAACTATCCATGCAAGGGAGGGAATACTCATAGACATCTAAGGTTGAGGGTTTTAGAACCATGTTGCTATTATGGGGTGCGTGATGTAAAGGAGTTAAAATGATTTTTTTTTTTGATGTAGAACAGTGCTTTAGAGTTATCTAATCTGCATAAGAGGATTTCAAGGTGTCAACTGCTACTTGATGATACATTTTGGGTGACACCAAGCTGTGGTGGGGGCAATTGTACAATTATATATAGAAGAGCATTTGCATAATCTATATGTGGGTAGAGTTGGAAGAAAGAGCTGAGGACTTAGTTCTTGTTAGAAAATATGAGATATATTGCTTTGAGGAAGTTGAGACATTTTCACCGTAAATCTTCTAGAAAGCAGTATGTGAATCAGTTTTTTTTGCTAACAAGGGGCATGCAAGACATGTTAGGGATTGATAAGCTTTTCTGCAATTTTGATATTGTGCAACTACAGGCACAATGAATGTTGAATAAACTGTCATGGATCTGATGTTTGATAAGCAAGTATATAGGAATTCATAGATTTTGTTCCATTCTAGAAAAAAGGAATATATTTTCTCATGCCACTTAGTCCTTTAAACTTTCCAAGAAGGGAATATTTGTATTGAGTAACATGAACAGATACTTGAAGCCTTCTATCCATTAAAAAGGTAGATGCTTTCTATGCAGTTGAGCCACATTAGGTAAAGGTTTATGTCACGCCCCGGCGGAAATCCAACTATCCCTAGCTGAGAGTTCATACAATATTGATAGGAACCAAAGAACTAAAAACACATAACACTATGAAAATTTTATTAAATAAATGATCTCAAACCTAACATCCAAAATGTATAACATAGTCCTTTAAGTTCAACTAAATCCAACTCAAATAATAGATACAAGGCTTATAAACCATTCTCTATAAAAAAAAAACATACTATCCAAGATGTAATTAAACTAATTGAAAGAATAAAATAAATCAGAGAAGTATTAGAAAGAGAACACTTGATGATATTCTGACTTGGGTGGGTATCTACCTATCTATTCTATCCCTTCCAGAAGCTAACTCGGTACCTGGAAGAGAAACAATAGGAGTGAGCGAAAAGTGCTAACTAGAAATCAAAAGATGATGCATGTTCAATTAATATGATAATTGCAATGAACTAAAACTACACTACATGTCAGAAACAGATAAAACAAAAATAACTGAACATAGGATTGTCGTGTAAGTCATCAAGTTTGGCCAACAGATCTCAATAATGAGCTGTACTCATTTTCAAAGTATTTCTATCGTCAGCTCACACAATGGAACGACTGCCAACCCGGTAGTGTTGCGTCCAACACCTGGCATCCGGAGTATTGTCTGAAGACAACTGGCGGTACCCTAACCGGCAATCATATAGTCCGATATAATTGAAAACTGTATCTCACACAAATAGGCCACTGGTGATAAATCATTATAACAACTCGAATTATTTACATGGTCCATAATTACTCAAAATTTTCAAACAGATATATTAGAAACTTATCAAGATATTCACAATGCATCCATGATAATTACGTGATAATGAAGCCAAATATGCACAAATAATTAGGTAACGAGATCAACTGAAATTAGAAACAAATCAATCAGTAGAGTTTCAAAGATAAGGTGTCAATGTCTATCGTAATACTTGAATTTGACACCGTAACAAAGGCAGGAGAAAGATTCTTACCTCGAGTGCTGATATTCCTTAATTGTCTCTAAAAGTTCAATTACTTCATCTTCTCAATGGAATAAACTCCACCAATAGTCGTCGATCACTACTAAGTTCTAGAATACCAAAATCCTCAATCTTTACCCGGCGCTCGCTGCTGGGGAAGCACCGCCGTTGGTGAGAGAGGGAACAGCCGCCGCCGAGGAAGAGGTAAGGTCACAGCCACCGCTGGACCTTGCTTCTCAGCGCCGGAAGGAGAAGTCGATGGATAGACCTGCCACCAACAATGGATCTGCTGGAAGGTGTAACCGCTGAAGGGAGTGGGTCAGCAATGCCGGTAGAGGAAGGAGGAGTCACCAGGTGGAAGGGAAGGAGCCGCCTGTGGAGATGGAGTCGACGCCTGACTCAGAAGCTCTCTGCCGCCGCTTGGATTCGCTGCACGTGTCCGAACAGAGCAGACCTGCGGCCACCTGGGATGCTCGCTGGAAGGAGCAGCACCAGGTGGGAGAAGAAGGGGAAGGAGGGTGCCGGACTGCCACCACTCCTCCGAATCATCACTGGCACTCAAGCTTGCTGCTGTCGAAGGAGACGATGGCACGAGACCCTAGCACGAAGGGGAAAAACAAAGGAGATTAGCGGCTTCGGGGGAAGAGAGAGAGGTAATTAAGGAGAGATTTAGGGCAAAATATATTAGGATTTGAGAGAGGTTTATGGTATATTTATAGGATTTCTGAAATTTAAAATTTAAATAAAATTAATAATAATAAAAAGAATAAAAACTGAGGTATAACAGTTTACTTGTACGAATATGTACTTAATGTTGTAGTGGCAAAGTTCACGTCCATGGTCTCAATGAAAAAAGACATAGTGATTGGGCTAAGAGCTCAAATCAAGTTAAGATGATAACTTCTAATGATAATATAGTATTAAGTGTACTAAATGACATTGTTGTCGAGACCATAGGACGTATGCTTACTTTAATGAGGTTCCAATAGTTGACTACAAAGTGATTTGAGAGTATAGTTCATATAGAAGGCAAAGGTGGTATATGTATCATTCTACTTATTTATATGCTTGATGGGTGAAGCACTATATGTCATCTATGCTACTTTGAGAGCATCAAGAGAAACATAGAATTGCCTTATAGTAGCATTATTGAGAGAGGAGACGTAGACCACCTGCCTACTTTCATTGACAACAGTGTAGTTAGGCAAATGACCATGCTAGGATTAGGAACATACTCAAGGGGTAAAGTTGCCTAAAGAGCCTATATTAAGAATGTCACTATGATTCTAGTTGAGATGAAGAAAACCAAAAGAACTTCATAATTCATTAGGGTTCCAGATACTTAAACACTAGGATAATGGGTAGGGTCAGAATGGAAACAAGAGACCCGAACCCATACCCGTTAAGGAAAAGAAAACATAAAATTATAATAACTCTAACACTCTCCCTCAAGCTGGAGCAAAAATATTAATTAGACCCAGCTTGTTACACAGATGATTGAGTCTTGTTGGCCCAAGGGACTTTGTGAAGATATCAGCGATTTGTTCCTCGAACCTCAAGAACAGTGTGCTAATAAGATTGTTGTTGATTGCTTCTTTGATGAAATGACAATCAACCTCAATATGTTTGGTTCTTTTATGAAACACTGGATTGTTGGCAATGAAGATGACCGCTTGATTTTCACAAAACATGTTCGTCGGTTTGGGACTTTCTATCCCACACTCTTGTAGAAAGTTCCTGAGCCATAACATCTCACACACAGTATGAGCCATAACATCTCACACACAGTATGCGCCATAGCTCTATATTCAGCTTCACAACTTGACCTAGCGACCACATTCTGTTTTTTACTTCGTCACGTGACCAGATTACCACCAAGATACGTGCAGAAACCGGAGACAGATTTCCTGTCATCAACATTGCCGGCATAGTCAGCATCCGAGTATGCCTCAATTCTGGTGTGTTCATTTTTATAGTATTTCAACCCTTGACCAGGTGACCCTTTAACATATTGGACAATCCAGGTAGTTGCTTCCCAGTGACACTGTTTGGGTTATTGCATGAATTGACTAACGATGCTAACAAAATGAGAGATGTCCGGTCTAGTAACAGTAAGATAATTGAGTTTACCTATCAAACGTCTGTATTGTGTTGCATCAACAGGCTTAGATTCAACATTCGCACAGTACTTCTAATTTGGAATAAGAGGAGAATCAGCTGGTTTGCAGTCACTCATACCAATTTCTTCTAAAAGATCTAAAGCATATTTCCTTTGAGACATAAAGATACAGTTCCGCTTATAGGCTATCTCAATCCGCAGAAAATACCTCGGTGTGCCTAAGTCTTTGATAGAAAGATGAGACTGTAGATGAAGTTTAGTTTTCTCAATGCCCTGTGTGTCATCACCAGTAAGTAACATATCATCAACATAGACTGCTAAAATAACAATGCCACGATCTGATCGGTGAATAAAAATTGAATGATCAGCTTGACTATGACGAAAGCCAACCTCATTATCTGGGATAGTTTCTGAAACCAAGCACGTGGACTTTGTTTGAGGCCATAAATGAATTTATGTAATTTGCATACCATCTCCCCCTGAGCAACATAGCCTGGCGGTTGCTCCATGTAAACATCTTCAGAAAGATCACCATAAAGAAAGACATTGATGACATCCATCTGGTGAAGAGACCAATGACAATTGACAGCCAAAGAAAACAAGGCCCGAACATAATTAAGGCGAGCAACTAGAGAAAAAGTATCATGATAGTCAACACCATACACTTGAGAAAATCTTTTAGCAACCAGGCGAGCCTTGTAGCGAGCAATAGAGCCATCGGCATGATATTTAACAGTGAAAACCCACCGACATGGGACCACACGAACACCGGGTGGAGGAGACACTAGGGTCCAAGTCCGGCGAGCCTGTAAAACGGCAATTTCCGCATCCATAGCGTGCTTCCACTCAGGTACGAGTATAGCCTTCAAGGGAGAGGTAGGCAGAGGATACGATGACAAGACAACTGAAAAAGCATGGTAAAATGGAGACAAACGAGCGAAAGAGACGTAGTGAGATATAGGAAAACGAGAGGAAGAGCGCTTACCTTAGCGGAGAGCAATGGGAAGATCGTTAGCAGGAACCTCCGGCGAAGAAGAGACCACGGGGAGGGGCTTAGAGCGACGGCTATAAACCTGCAAAGGAACGGTGGAAGGAGCCACGGCAACCGGTGAAGGGGGAACAGAGGAAGGAGGAAGAACGATGGGAACAAGAAGGAGAGTCGAAGAGACGGATGAGTCCCGGGCAGACGAAAAGAAGGGCTGTGACTCATGAAACATAACATCAACACTGACAAATGTTCGGTGGCTAGAAGGATCAAAACAGCGATACCCTTTTTGGGTGCGAGATTACCCAAGAAACACACACCTAGTCGCCCGAGGGCTAAGCTTGTCAACACCCGGGCCGAGAACATGAACGAAACAAAGACATCCAAACACGCGAGGGGGAAGTGAGAAGGGAACCCGAGACGGAAAGATGAGAGAGAAGGGTGAGCGACCACCCAAGACAGAGGTCGCCCGAGGGCTAAGCTTGTCAACACCCGGGCCGAGAACATGAACGAAACAAAGACATCCAAACACGCGAGGGGGAAGTGAGAAGGGAACCCGAGACAGAAAGATGAGAGAGAAGGGTGAGCGACCACCCAAGACAGAGGTAGGAACCCGATTAATAAGAAAAGAGGCCGTGAGAACAGCGTCAGACCAGAAGGAACAAGTAACCTGCATGTGCAACAAGAGAGTACGAGTCACATCAAGAAGGTGACGATTTTTGCGCTTAGCAACCCCATTTTGTGAGGAAGTGTAGGCACAGGTCGTCTCATGTAAAATGCCATGATCGACTCAAAAGGAGTGAAAAGAAGTACTAGTATACTCCAAAGCGTTGTCCGAACGTAAAACTTTAATAGAAACACAAAACTGAGTTTGAATTTCATTATAGAAAGTGCGAAATACATCAAAGACCTCAGAACGTTTAACCAAAACATAACACCAGCACAGACGAGAAAAGTCATCGATAAAAGTAACAAAATACTTGTGACCCTCACGACTGGGAACAGGACTCGGACCCCAAATATCAGAGTGAATAAGGTGGAAGGGCTGTAGATGGCGAGTGGTGGTGGCACTAGGTAGAGAGATCCGATGATGTTTACCCAGCTCGCACGCGTTACAAGTGATGAAGGCGGTGACGGTAAGGACAGGAGCTGTTGGAGACGAGCAGGAGACGGATGACCAAGACGGCAGTGCCAAAGAAGGGGAGAAACCACAGCAGATGACATAGCCTGAGAAGGGGTGGATGCAGCAAGAGTATAAACGCCACCTGTCTAGGGCCCCCACCAATCGCCTTCCTCGTCCGTAGGTCCTGAAAGAGACAATGAGAAGGTAAAAAGGTTACACTACAATGACAACGAGCAGTGAAAGCACGAACCGAAAACAGGTTAACAGGGAAGGAAGGAACATCTAACACATGAGTAAGTGTAAGTATAGGGGATATAGCGACAGTGCCCACACCCGTAACAGGAACAAGAGAACCGTCAGCTATAGATATAGGGAGATAGATACCTCCAGTGGATAGGGAAATAAAAAGGTACGGTTACCTGTCATATGGGACGAGGCACCAGAATCAACAATCCAAGTGGATGCAGAGGAAGCAAGAGTGGCTGTACCCGAAGCAGGAGCAGAAGCAGTGACGAACGTAGACAAGCTGACAGTAGACGTAGAAGCCGATTGAAGTAGCCGTTCATATTCAGTAGCAGAAATGGTAACGGTAGCAGCAGTAGAAGACACAGGAGAAGGGCCAGATGAACTAATATTAGGAGTGATAGCCGACCGAGCGGAAGGTTGTCCAAACTTTTGTCGACACCTGTTGGAGGAGTGATTGGAGCGGCCACAATAAGAGCACGGAGGGAAACCACGGCCACGGCCGCGCCCACGACCAGAACTACGCCCGCGATCGATGGAGAAGGAAGCAGGGGGGACAACAAAAGCACTCGGTGCCTCCTTGGGTTGAGACGAAGCGGTGACACGTAGTAATCGAGAAAAGGCCCCCTGTAGTGTCGTGATGGTAGAGTCCACTAATAATTGGGAACTAATAGCTGAATACTGAGGGTCCAGGCAAGATAAATATTTGGCTACCAGGAACTCCTGTCTCTGCTGAAGAGTAACTTCAATATCGGAGAAGGCAGGATGATATTGACAAAGTTCATCCCATTTGCCTTGTAGTAGAACATAAGTTTCCTGAAAGGAGCGACCTGCCTGTTGTAAATTGATGATCTTCTCATAGAGCCGAAGGACATGACTCAGATTTTGCCGTGAAGCATATGTGCTATTGAGGAATTCCCAAGCAGACTTGGTGTTCTGCTGATACATAACAGTTGAGACAACTTTGTTGTCCATGCTGTGAAGTAATAAGTTCAGCACGGCCATATCTGATCGGCGCCAGGTCTCATAAGTAGGGTCAGTAACGGAGGGAGCGGACTGGGTGAGATGATGTTTCTTGCCATGAGACCCCAAAAAAAGACGAATGGACTGAGACCATAACGGAAAATTGTACCATCAAACTTAACAATATTGCCACCAAATGTATTACTTGGTTGTATGTCCGAAGAAGATGAAAAAGGGTCCATAGTAATATACTGAGATGCCCTCTTTTTATGTATTAACAAGTAAACTTGTTTAACCGGAGAAAGAACAAGTATAGAAGCAGGCAGCAACCAAGTGACGAACAGCAGATAGCATAAGCATATGCGGAGATAAAAGTAAAAAACACAACGACGAGAGCACCTGGGTCGCAATGGCAGAAGACGACAGCAAGACCCGTCCAGATGCGTCGCAAGTAAGGAACACAGTGAGTCTGAAAGCTGAAACCTTGGCGGAGAGAGGATGAACAATAGAGTAAGGTGCAGTAGTCGACGAGAACCGGAAGAGCTGATGGCACAGCCGGAGGAGCAGCCGGTGGAGAGAAGTCACGTCGCCAGCATGAGAAGCAGACACATCGTCAAGCGACTTCGAACGAACGCCGTCAAGATAGAAGATGCGCACGAGCTCCGCACCCAGACTAGAGGCAGGCGACGAGAGAAGACGAAGGGCGGAAGAGACGCTAGAAGAAGTCCGCCCGAAGGATCCTTCTGGCGACGAGCGATGGGTGGATTTCAGCGAGCCAGAGTAGCGACGAAGGGCAAAGGGGCGCTTCACGTAGCCATGCCCAAGGCTAACGCTTCACGGCGCCAACATTCCAGGCGAACGAGGAACAGGCACACTGCAAAAAAATTGGAGAGAAGCAGCGCACAAGGGGAAGAAGTGGCGGCGATGAGGAAGGGCGACAAAGGCGATTCCTTTGGTACCAAGTTGAGATGAAGAAAACCAAAAGAACTTCATAATTCATTAGGGTTACAAATACTTAAATACTAGGATAATGAGTAGGGTCAGAATGGAAACAAGAGACCCGAACCCATACCCGTTAAGGAAAAGAAAACATAAAATTATAATAACTCTAACAATTCTCAAATGACCTTGCTTAGGATTAAGCATCAACCACAAAATTAGATTGATGCTTAGGATTGTCCTTTTGAGTCAACCCAACCCAACGAGCTGAGCTAGATTCAAACTCAATTTTTTTAGGAAAAAAAACAAATCGAGGCCATCTCAAGCTTCTATGAACGTAGATTCAAGTCGAACCAAAATATTTTAGTTCAATTCGGGTTAAATCGATTCAACTCAAAATTATATAATAACTAGAATATGATATTATATATCTACTATCTATTAATTCCTTGTCACATCATTAAGTTTTATGAGAGCTCCTAAATGAGAGCTACAAGTTAGATAATATTCAAAATAAGGGGTACCTAGGAAAGCATTAACCCATGTATTAAAAATAAGTTTGCAATAGGGTAAAATTGTATATACAAAAACATCTTCATATAACAGTAAAATAACACCAACCTATTATTCTCAATGTGTCTTACAAATTTAGAAAGTTCAAGGTGTTCTCCCTTTTCACCTTCATGTCTTCATCTACTAACTATTGTTTGCACTCCGCTGCTTGCAAATGCTACCATGGATCTAGAGGCTTAGTCTGCAAAAGAAAAAAAATATAATAACTTAATAATGCAATAGTGCTCAATAGTTGTGTTCTCTACCCATTAATTGCCACTAGATAACCGTCATACATGCAAAGGGTCAAATACCCTTTGGCTTCAGAATTCAATGTTCATACTATTAGAAATTAGAAATTTGGAAGTTGAATTGATTGATGCTTTGATCGGCCACGCGTCTACTTGATTTAAAGTGGTTCCCTGAAAATTTGATATAAATTTATTACATTAAATATTGCTAATTGGTTTGGTTTTTTTGATAATTTTACTATGGGAAACTGAAATCGAACTATAATTAAAATGGAATAACATGAACCGAACAAAAATTGGCTTGAATATATTTAAACTTGCATCAAACTGACTTTCCGGTTTGGTTCAATTCATCAAAGTGGCCCAAAATTTGGACAACCTTATTGATGCTTGCAAGTATTTCACTAGTTCACGATTGATATACTTTATTAGTTTTTGTGAAAGCTCGAGTATTCAAGCTATAGAAGGTCAACATTAGTGCCAATGCTTCGATTCCAAGAGTTGAGTTGGGGACTATGGCTCATTGTGGATTTAGCAACAACCAGCTTGATGTTTAGAGAAAAGTTAGAAAGAGATATCAAAAGGTTCCATTTAGGTGGTCTCTCAGCATTCGATCAAGAAGGGGCAACATGATATGTAAAGGTTGAAGATGATGAAATCCTCAATACTCCTATATTTATGTTACAAGAGAACAAGAGGCAAGGTAGGCACCATGGAACTTCTCTCGTAGTAAGAATGGTTCATGGTCAAATGGTGGATTTGAAATGTGAGATGATTATTGGTCTCTACACTCTTAGTGAGATTGTTAGCATAGACTAATAGAGGTTGATAGAGCCAAAATATTTGACACTCTTGTGATGTCAAATCCAAAAACAATCGGTGCTCATGTGGTGTAAAAACTACAGATGGAGCACCTATTCAATTTAAACACTCAACTCTCTTTATTTGCACAAAGAGTGTTGCAAAGGACAATCAAATCACTGCACCAACAATAAAGCAATAAGATGCTTTAGGGGTAGCACAATAAGTTAAACTGTTCGAGACAAATTGAAGGAATTTGTTGCTACTTTAGATGATTAGGTTTGAAAGGAAAAGAAAAATCCTTTGGGCTTATTAGCAAGTGACATGGAACTCAGGAAGCTCCATCAAGTCACTCAATGAGAGCAAAAAGCTTTTGTGTAATAAAGGGATCTCTCTCTAGCCTGATGCGAGTGGGAATCATTTATTACATGAAACCTCTTCATTGGCTAGAAAAATTCTCAAGTTTTCTTGCTAATGGGATGGAAATCACTTTGCAACAATCAAATTGAAGTTATCACTTGACAACTTTGTTTGTCGAACCCTTCCATCTCTTCCTTGGAGTTAAAAGTTGGGTACAATTCATTTTGAAGTAAAAAGATACTTAATCGCAAGGCTAAAGTGAATGAAGAATACATAAGTAGAAGCAATTCTTTAGTTTAACTAGTGCTTTGGAATTTGCAAGATCTTTCCCAACTAAAGCCAACTTGAAGATGAGGAATCATTGCTCAGGATATTGACTCGAGGAAATGACAACAAATTAGGTATCTTTTTTTTTACTCTAAACTCAAACCCATACCCAACCTAATAAATTCCCACTAAATCCCCAATTAGGGTATCTATTATGTAACTTGAACTTGCTCCCAATATTTAAATAGATACCAGAGTTTACTTGAACCTAATACTTGTAGTTTTCATCTCAAATTATTCTATAAAATATAAAGGTATAAGTTTAAATAATATTTTATTTTCATATCTAATTTGTTTTGATATTAGTTGATAAGGACTTATAAGAAAACAATATATTTATTTTTATTGTCAACTGAGTATCGGATTTTCAAGTTCCTATACCCTTAAATGCGAATGTGAAACAAACTCGGCAGATGAAAACTGAAACCATCTTATTTATAATTGGGTACCTAAACCACTGCAGATAGGTTGGGTTGGGTTGACTAACTGAATGAATCGAGTTTAATTGTCATTCCTAATTGATAAGAATAGATTGGTTGCTATAGCACAGACCATTAACATGGGTGTATATATAATTTTATTATTTTCCATTGTAGAGCATGGTGCATTATGTGATACTACTTCAACGAATGAATTTTATATCCTACTAGAAGAAACTAGGGGTGGATAATATGGTGCCACAAGCTAGAGATAAAAAAATTTATTACATTGAGCCCGTTTTCCCCTTAAAATTTGCGATATGTACTTTTGTCCATTGGAATAATACCTAAGGGGTGAGAGCCATGGGTTAAATTGGGTTTTGTGACTTGTTTAAGTTTAAATTGAAGATCTTTTGTTTTTTTGTCTTTAGGTCCTTGTATTTCATTCATTATCTTTATACATTCTTGCGCAGTTTAATTCACTCATTATCAAGCCTCATAACAAATGGTGTTTGTGCGACATGTCATGTTGTTCGAGCATACTACTTATAACACCAATTTTTTAGGACCATGTAGGGAGTTTAGATACCTCCAAGAGGGCCGAGCCAACATGATCTAAGTATGTGACACCATGCTTTGATGATTGTGAAGATGACAGTGTGCTTGTCAAGTCAGGTGGGCTAGATATTGAGTTGTGATAGGAAAGATGATTATGACTACAATGAATAGATGTGGAGCAATGCGGTAGTATGTGAAGACAATAGTAGGTTTTACAAGAGGCACTGATGATGTAATAGGTGTTGATTTGTTGGGTAAGGAGATGAGGGATCGCAACTGTGAGTATCGTTTTCTTTTATGAGATTGAGATGATGATATTTTGTTGGGCTACTTTAATTAGTTAATTCTTTCCTCGGCAAGTGGAATTGGGATGTATGGCTTAGCAGGAGTGGATCCCATAGGTCCTTAAGCACATTGAAATAGTACTTTTTTTGGTGGGACGAAGGGGCGGGGGTTAAGAATATTTGGTTAAATATAATCTTTGTCTTCTATCAGTTTAATTCTGAATTTTTCCTTTTTTTGCGTTCTGCCTTTAGACCCTTCAGGTTGCTCCGTTGTTTGTAGTTATATAATTCACATATAGTATATTCACTACTTATTGAGCCTTCCACTGCAGGATTTTCATTTGATATTTTATGTTATTCAAGTATTTTACTCTTGGCACCTTGTTTGGGCACTGGATTATCGAGATTGGATAGTCTTTGGGCAGAGCAAACTGGTATTTGAAAAATGAAAACCAAAGGATTAACAAATATCAAATCATGATAATACAATAATAACATAAATGACAATCTAATTAACTATTCATGTGAACATAAATGCATAAATTTATCCTTTCTTCAAAACTCAGACCATGATCTATTATCATTTGTTTTATTTAAAGAATTGCCCTTTTAAACCACAAATCACATCATCATTATGGGCCATTGTCCTTACTGACATGTCAGATCTTTCATTTACACCAACCATTTCATATCATTATGAATATGCCACATGTTGAATGCCCATGCCCTAACTAAATTGTCACTAGATCTAAATTTTAATGATCATACCTTCATTGACATACTATTTATTTCAATCACAATGACCATTTGTTCTTTGTCATATTACTTCTTCTCAATCATAATGCTCATGCCCTGATAAACATGCCGTTTGTTCTCAATCACAATGCCCATGCCCTTATAGACATATTATTTGTTTCAATCACAAGGACAATGTACTCATTGACATTCCTCATACAAAATCACAATGACCATGCCCTTATGGAAATGCTACTTCCGATTATTGTGACCATGTGACAGTACGACTAGTGACATGAAGACAAAACTATGATAGCAAAAACCATGTCAACGCTATTTTACTTATTTCTGGATTCATATATGTTCAATCTATCTACTTCCTGGTCTATTCCATGACAGTTGGAAACTCATATATCCATGCTGTATTTTTAGGACAGCAGCATAAAATAATTACACTTGTTCTAATAGGAACAACAGTGATTTTCACTCCATGTTTACATGAAACAAGGCATGAGGACTCCTTGTTCAATGTACTATTTAAACATAAACAATTACTAAGTCTTATAAGTATGCATAAACAATTACCAAGTATTGTAAATTTGTAAACTTATCAAAAGATTTCAGGAAAGGCTGACTACAGTAGGCCTGCAGCAGCTCTCCAATGCACCTACATGAATTTTTAAAGTCAATATTTATTACAATTTCCTTGTACAAAAGTTCAAGTATGAAAACAATAGTAAAGCTTAGTAACTAGGAGGTCAAAGTCTCGAAGTTTCACCTTGAAAATATTAAAATTCAGACTAGGAATCCTCTACCTTTTTGAAGAATGTTTTGGTTCTATTCTTTTCCTTGCAAGAAATCTTACTGGAAAGGATCTAGTTGCCCACTTGCCTGCATCTCTCTTCTCCTTCACACTTCCCTTTCTCTTTTTTTGATGCTGCTGAAAACCACTAAAAATAAGGGTGAGATTGTCAGCTACAGAGAAAAGAAAAGGATCCTTTAAATCAAAATATCTCTCAATCTAATCTAAATTATATCAAACAAAAGGTCTAGTTTTGTTTCATGAATCTTATCTTTTATTTAAATATCATGTTGGCATATATTTTTATTTTCATTTTACCATGGTGTAAACTAAAGTACTGGCTTGAGCCTGTATACCAGTCGTGGCTAGAATTGATTCGTATTGGTATATCGATTATACTAATACTTGGTACAGTACAAACAAATTAAGCCCATGTTAGGGTTCATTCTAATTTGACCTCATTCATTCCCCTATATTTTGGAAATTAGTTAAAAATTAAAATTCTTCAATTTTAAGTTCTTTATAAATTTGATTTGTACGAACTATGAAAGTAGATTTATATCTAAGAAACCTGTAACTTTGGTTGAATTGTGGTAGTTGGAGTTTTTTTACTAAAATTTACTTAGTTGGAGCCCTTAGCCAAAATGAGTGGTGAATCTTTGAATGATAAAATTGCACTTGACTTAAGTCGATGTTGTGGATTTGCAATATCCTAGTAAAACTCACGTGGCTCACTACCATTTGTAGACTATAAGTGGGACAAACATGGCATTGGATCAGATTTTAATATATATATATATATATATATATATATAGAGGCATCATCAAAAGCCTCTATGCCATATTCTATGTAACTTGGTTATAATCATAATGATTTGCTCTCAAACTATGATGATCGAGTGGATCATATCATCTCATAGTCATAAAAGAAATTTTCTTTGTTTTGCTACGACTATAATTTAGCAATTTGCAAAAGAAAAAAAAAACTAGATTTTTGGCCATAGGCTAGTATTATCTAGGGCATAGCAATATATGTACCGGTTTGAATTGTTATTACTTGGTATGCACTAGACCCCAGTATGTGGGTCTAATCGTCTATGTATCGCGTTATGTTAGACTAGTACATATCAGGCTTGTCGTGTAGTTTGGACGGATACTATAACCATTTGTCCTAAAAATTTTTATATTGGGAGCTAACCTCACTGAATTTAGTGTTGGATCCACTACACCGAAATGACACTTTAGTAGAAGGAAAACACTTTTAAGTTAGAAAAAAAATGGATCATAACATACTAACTGACGTGGAAAGAGAAAGATAATATAATATAGTCTGCCTCATCATATTGATTTAGCCCATAAATAGTCTTTTGGATACAAATATTAACCACACAGTTTCTTCTGCTAACATATAACACACTTGGTAAACACAAAATAACAATGACAGTTATAATTCAATAATATTACTAATCACCACATCACATGATTAATCGCTTTTTATTGTTTTGCATCTACCTATATAAATGTTAATTGGTTTGCTTTTGGGTGAAGTTTAGAAGGTTGGTCCTATGGTTCTGCATTTCTGCCAATGCTATGTTCTTTTTTTTTGCTACTGAGCTTTCACGGGAACATGTTAAAATCCTTGCATCGGCTGGAAAGAAATGGCATCCTAATGCTGTTGATCTGCATATGCTTGCTTTCAAAATTGCGGTTCCTTCATTTTTTTGTTAGTCACATTATCTGTTTCACGTTTTGTAGAAGATATACTCCTGAAGATCAAGCCTTTTTTCTATCTAAGTCGGAAGGAAGGTGTTATCTTCCTTAGCTTGATGCCCAAATTTTTATGACATCTAATTTTCAATGTATTTGGCTAGATGTGGACCAAGGAAGAAACTGATCAGCTATTTGATTTTTGTGAACGGTTTGATCTCCGCTTCATAATTATAGCTGATAGGTTCCCTACCTCTCGGAGTGTGGAGGAACTTAAGAATCGCTATTATTCTGGTATCTTTTCTTAATAATAAATGCTTTTAAGTTTCTAAATTTGATTATTGTTTTAGATTAATTTTGTTAGTACCAGTTGATCTTTATGTTGTATCAGTTCCATTTAACATAATCCAATAATTTGTACACTGTTTTGCTCAATTTTGGTAACTTGATAAAGATAGTAAATACCTTTTTCATTATTATGTAATATCTTGCCTATTGTTGACTTGTCAACAAATTCAGAGATGGCACTCTATTTATTTTAAAAAAAATTATCTAGTGCTTGTTTTTTATATTAATTTGGACGCTATGAACAATGTGGGTAGGAAATCTTGTGATTTTATTTCTCTGTTGTGACCAAATAATCGTTGTTTTATCCAAGGTTCTCTCCTGCAACCTACAACAAGTGCAGCATACGTTCAGGCTATGCATCATTTAACTGTTAGTAGCCATAAAAAGTGACAGGAAGTAGGTTGCTCTTTTTCCCCAGGAACTAACGTTTGTTACATAAACAGGCTCTGTTTGTCAGGATGAAGTATACATAGGGATCCTCCCCACCTCAACCCCACTCCGCCCAACCCACTCACCGCTCACCCTACTTGCACACACATACACACAAGTTGGTGGGAGAATTTTACTTGGGAACCTCTATCTTAGGGATAGAAAAATGTAATGTACTGAGGTAAAGGTGGAAACGGTATAAAGATCAATCTGCTGGTGAGAAATTACATTGATGATTGGAGTATTTTGATCTGATGTTAATTTGTGCCCAGTGAATTCATAGCAATTGTCACGAGAAATAATGGGTTAGTTAACTAGGGGTGAGCATTCGGTACTTCGGTACCAGTACCGGTACCGAAATTTCGGTACCGAAGTACCGAATTTATTTTTTTGGTACCGGTACCGGTACCGAAGTACCGATATTTATATCGGTACCGGTACCGATTTCCCGAAATTTATTTCGGGAAATTCCCGAAATACCGAAATTTTATTGGCTAAAAAGAATTAAATTTGATACTAGCAACTAAGATTTTCTATCAATTAATTTAACTAGCACCTACAATTGTCTATTTTGTAATGTTACTAATTTTATAATTGCAACGGACTTAGCTATAATTGATTACACAAAATCCAAACTCGCACTTCATAGTAAAGTTTAGGATAATAGTGCAGTTGCGTACCCAACAGCAAAAATTTTTTCCTTTCCTTCTCGCGATTTTGTGCTTGCGTCAACCGCCCGAATTCGATTTCGAATCGAAATCGTTTCACCGATCACTGTTCCGTTGACTGCCCTCGGCGTTGACCCCTCCTTCTCGAAACGAACTCTAACGGCCTAACGCTAACGCGTTCGTCTTCCTTCACGCGAACCTCGCGACGCCGCTTGCATCGTCCGGTTGGCGTCGACGCCTGACGCCGGAGAAGACGGAGCAGGATGGCAGGAGAGAGGTTGCCGCCTCTCCTCAGCCGATCGTCGTCGTCTGGCACTCGTTGTCGTCAGAGACGCTGCAGAACTCGTCGTCGCCGCCGTGGAAGAACAGGAAAACAGGCGAAGCTGGATAGAAGAGGAAAGCTGGTATTTTTATTACCTCTAAGTTAGAGGTAACGGTGAGGAAGAGATGGCGAAGGCGATGGAGACGAGCTGATGGCAAAGGCGAAGGCGAGCTTGATGGCGAAGGGATGGAGACGAGCCAACGATGAGGAGCTGCTAGGGCAGCACCGCAGCAGTGACGGCCGACGAGTCAAGGAGTTGCTAGGGCTGTAGGGCAGCGGCACGAGCCGAAGAGGACTGAGGAGTGAGGTGTGAGGAGAAGAGGATGAGCGCCGCCGCCGAGCGCAAGCTGCCCCAGCGGGTTAAGGGTTTAGGGTTTTTTCGGCGACGTGTCTGCGTGATGCCGTGATTTGCGACTTTGCGTGATTCATGATTTGTGAAGACTGAATGAGTATGAGTGAATAGATTAGTGATTGCGATTTGCGTGAGCCGTGATTCGTGAAGAGGAAGACTTTCGCCGTTTTGCGTGTCGCGTGACTCGCCGCTCGCGTCAAGACTCAAGACTCAAGACCACGAGACCACGAGTCCACGAGACGAGAGTGAGAGTCGCTGAGTCGGTCAAATAATTTATTATTAAAAAAATAATAATAAATAATTTAATTCGGTACTTCGGTACCATTATAAAATCCCGAAATTATTTTCCGATCCCGGTACCGGTACCCGCGGTACCGAACTAAAAATCGGTACCGGTACCGAAGTACCGAAGTACCGAAGTACCGGTACCGAAGTACCGAATACCGAAAATTTCGGTACGGTACTTCGGTACCAGTACCGTATGCTCACCCCTATAGTTAACTGTTTTTGGTGTTAAGTCAAGCTACTTGATTCATCTGGAGAGAAACTGTGTTGATGAATTAATCTTTACTGTTACTAGACTCTTCTTTTAACCATAGTCTTTTGAGCTCCCTGCTACTTAAGCTACTTGAATCTAGAAATTTATTTGGCAAAATGCTATTGAACTGAATCTGAACAGACAACATCAAAATGTTAAGATAATGAGGTCATATCACCTGCAGATAAATTTTCAGCATTCCTGTCTTTTGCAGTCAAAATGTATGAAAACGTTTCCCTTGAAATCAAATTTGCATGTACTGTTTTGTAATGGCTTCAGCTTTTCACATCTTTTCACGGTTACTTCAGTATATGAATTGCAATGGGGTGACTTTCTAACATCTTCTTCCGTTTTCAGTTACTCGAGCACTATTGCTTGCTAGGTCTCCTTCTGGTGATGTTTCTGGACATCCAATTGTTAAGGTATAACTACGACCCAAGTAGGTGAATATTTTCTTGTGTGCTTATGTACTCGACTACTTGCATATATGTACATGTATGACAAGACTATATTACTTCTGCTGCAATGGACTAGCTCTGGCTTGTGAAATGATGTACTGTCAGAGTGAAAATACTTATTTTGAGTTTACTCCTATTCAACATTTTAAATATCAATCCATACCAAAGGATGATACTGATCTTTTACTTTTACCAGTCTGTAACACACTACTGACTTATACTAGAGTCAGTATTGGTACAAGATTGGACCATTACATATTGACTTTGAATACCTTGCTCCTAATCATGGTTTTAATTACAAAATTATCTGATTGGTATATATCAATCTATACCAACACACTGATGATCTTGGTCGCGACTTTCTCTCCCTCTCTCTCTCCCTCTATCTATCTATCTATCTATCTATCTATATATATATATATAATAGTAGTATCAGTACAGACGAATCAATTTTTTTTTTAACACTGCACCTAGTTCTGTTGCAATAGTTGCATTCCCTTTTTATTAAATATTTGCAGCAAGTATTCTTTACTTAGAATCAAACTACCAATCAAGTGTTTATACATGATTGTTACTGCAAATCTGGTGTTCAAAAGAACAAGAAAACTTAATCATCTTGCTAATATATGCAAGATTCAAAATTGTGCTGTTCATGCATGATCCCTAAAACACCTGGGAAACTGAGCAGTTCCACTACCTTAGCTTATTGGCCTTCTGACTACCACGTATAGGAACCGTACAACATGGCACATGAAATGGAGCGGAAACGAGCACTGTCTGCTATACTTTCTCAGACAAAACAACAGGAACAAAAAGATGCCGAGGTATGACTCTAGAATTTATGATGCTTATTGTGCTGTTGCTTTTCAAAATCTCATTTTAACTTGTACTCCTGTTTCAGATCGTTGCTGAAGCTAAACAGATTATGGAGTCGCGCATGGCTAGTAAAGTGAGTATTTTGGTAATGGATTCACATAGCTGTCTTTCTGAATGTTTATAGTAAAAAAAAAAAAATCCAATGCCAGATGGAACTGCTGTTTCATGTGAAACTAATTTTTTTTTTTTATGAATCATTTTCTAATTTCCTGATGCTTTCCTTCCTGATACTTGAGGTTGCATATTTTATCCTCACATGAATAAATATATTTTGATGGAACTGGATTATATTTCTTTTATCCATATTATTACATTCCTATAGTCTGCATTTCTAATTAGGATAATTATCCAGAGTGCAGAAGATGTTGAATTGCCCGCTAGCCAAACTGGTAATGAAGGTGGCGAGGCTACTGGTCATGCTGAATTGATATCACCATTGACCAATATTCATCTGTCATCTTCAACCGCTGCGCCTGTGACAGCCACATTAGATTCTACTTCGACTCCTGCTTCACTTCGCATGGTGGGTACAACCTTATTCTAAATTTTCTAATATTTAAGTTATCTTTTTTCCTTTAATAATGTATATCAGTTAATTTGGACTTGGCTCGTCAGTCTTTCTTGGCTAATAGTTTAACGTTAATTTAATTCTTTCACATCCAAAAATTGCTTTGCTGCATGATGAAATTGTACGTGTTGATGCAATGGTACACACTACACACATTATATTGTTGGTGCCTTCCACTTGTGAGTATGAGAATTCTTGTGTTTTGTCCAACATTGGTGCACAATTTTGTTCGAAGCTTCATTTGATCCACTTATTGATGTGGTTTTATTAGTTCTTTTACTTAGCTGTTTTACTTGTCCTGTGTTAAATAGATGTGCCCTGTGATTGGAGTATTGCAAAATTTTAGACAACAAAAGTAAAATTTATTGTTCTAGTAAATAGATTCCATTTACATTATTTAAGCAGGAGTGATGCATATACAGTGGATTGCTTATTTGGGATACAACGGAACGCTAGTATTGTGCCGGTGGGCAACATCTAGCTACATGAATATTATCTTCATGTCTATTAGAAATCAGTAATATGTCCTCATATTTAGGCTGGGTTTAGCATGGTGTTGAAAAAGAAGAAGCTTGGTCTAAAATTTTAGTTCTTTAAAAAAGTGCTCATGACAAAATAATTGGTGAAAATCTGAAGTTGCTAAAGAACGATATGTGCTTCCGAAGAATACTTACTCATTATTGGCTTCCTGCCCCTTAACTTACCTCCCTAGTTCCGGGTGTCACTATTGGTATCAAATAGTCTAAAAATCTTGACATCAATCATACTGGTAGTACCTACCAGATAGATACAATCAAATCAGAGAATAAAATAATTAAGATAACAAAAAAAAAGGATAAATATAAGAATGTTTTAGAAAAAAATATTATTCGTTACATGTCACGAGAAAATTCAAATAAATCCAAATGTTCGTCACATGAATCAGGAATACTAGCACAAGTTTGTATCAACAAAGGAGCTCATAACATACCTTTTCAAAAACAAAAAGAATAAATTACAATTTTCTAGTGTGTGTTCTAGATATCAGGAAGAATCAAATTGAAAGTTGCTGGATTCTAATTTAAGTAGCGGATAATATCAAGATTGACTGATCTTGTGAACTATACTTATCATGTTATCTATACAAGATATTAATAACTTTTTTTTATACTGTATTAAGATCTAATTTATAAAAAACAGTTTAACATTAACCATTTCATTTCAAAGTTTCTCATTCTTATTATGTTCTATCTCTTATAAACAATATTTCTTAATTTTTAATCAGAAAACTATTATTTTTAACAGGCAATTGCTCATTTTCTTATGTAAATATTTGAACCCAGCATCAAATCCGAATTGGACCCAAAATGCGTTGACCTCAACTGGAGCTAAAATTCTTAAACCTGACCTGAATTAGAGCCAAAAATATGCAGATTCAACCTGAATTTGATTGGGTTAGCTACTCTTTATAATATTCACATTCCAAATCTTGGCCCACGTCTTAGCACTGAAATCCTACTCGAACTTAATTCAACCCAACCAGCTCCAACCCCTAGTGAAAAGTCAATGTTTTGCATAGCTTCACCAAATATTCTGGTCATTTGTGGTCTACCGCACTTTCTTCATAGCTTCACCAAATATTCCAATTATAAGTGCTTTTCAAGTAGTCTTACAAAAAAACTTTTTAGCTTCATCATAGCTACCATAATTGCCTTTCCATATTTGTTTTTAACCTCTACAAATATTATACCAAACTAAACCTCAGTGTTGACATTACAATAGGTTAGGTTTGCTGTCATATGGATCAGCAGGCATGACATTCATTTACTGCACTACTGACAAATCATACTTCATACTGAAATGAACTAGAGAACTAACGAAAGAATAGTTGGAGGAAAGAAAAGGTGAATTAATACATGGGATGTTAACAAGGACAAATATGAACTCTAATCCAGAATTGGCGGTATCCTTCCACTTGTTTGAATCACAGTTCTGCCCCGAGTCTGATAAGCTGACATCCCTAGTCCGAATGGCCCTTCTCATTAACAGCAGATCGTCTTCTCTCTTGTTGCTAAAATTTTCTTAGCCCTATTCTTTTTGTTGTTTACTCAGCTCTATCTCAATGATGAAAAAAGATTCAAAAATCAAGAAAGTGGTTCCCATATAGTACAACTATGCACTCTCAGCTCTTGCTTTGGATTTGTATCATTGTGATTGAGGGAGGAGAGATTGGAGTGATTGGGTAGATTGCTGGAATGATGGATACTGATTTCAAGAAATATCATCTTGAAATAAGGACAGCCTCAATAAGTTTTTCAATCTCTTTTTGCAAGTAAAATTTTGCATTGCTAGTTCACAATCGCATTATTGAATGATATTAAAAATATTTGTCATCATTTACAATTTCTTCGTAAACACAATAATCGTCTTTGATTCTTGTGTTACTGTTGGAGGTAATAATATGGCAAAAACTGCCATATCCGAGATTTTTTTAGTTGAAGAATCTATTAAACCAATAGAGAACGGATTTATAATATGCTATAAGCTAGAAATGTGAATTACTTTGTGGCAAAAATAGTTTACATTTCTTTATTGGATCTGACGTAAGAGATGCTCATATTTGTTTCTGTTTTCTCTCTTTTCAAATGAAGACCGAATCTTTATTGTCATTTTTTCTGGGCGTACTGGAGTCTACAGACTATGCATATATTAACTGTTTAATTGCTGCTGTGTTCAGCATATTTTATACGTTAGATACATCTTAAGGCAATTAAGTGATCACACATCAAGATTTCTAAGTCAAGGCTTGTAAGGGCAAGGTCTTCATCAAGTAACCCTGATGTGTAATTTTGGCAATATTATACCTTTTGAGCTTATTTCAAATATTCTTTAGCAGCAGCCTATTAAATGATTTCATGATATTTGCTTCCTGGATGGTGTTATATTTTTTATATGCTGTGAGAAATAGTCATTTGGCTATTACATATCTTGTCACCTTTATTTCAAGCAAATGCAAATCTAAATATTTGCAATCGTATATATTTAAGCAATTGATGTTCTTTTGATTTATCTACTTTTGAGCTATGCACAAAGTTAATATTCACACTTGATATTGAATATGATGATATGCGTTCTTCCTATTATTACTTCAAATCAGTTGATATTTTCTTTTTTTCTAGTACTTTTTGGATTGCATGTTGCTACTTATCTTCTTCATATCTTGTTTGCAATGGTTTCTATATCTTCTTGTGTTTGTTTTGGACATCAGAATCTCATGAGCAAGTTTGTGAAATTTATGATTTTTATTGTAATGAATATACCTGTTTTAGTTCCTGATGACGAGACTTTTTCCTTTTTTTTATGCTGGTCCCTGGCGCGGCTATCATATCTTTTTCTTTGTACTGCTTTGGATTTTTACTAACACAGATATGTTCCAGCTTCGTGTATACTTGAGAACACATGCACTTGACCAAATGGTGCAAGCTACAAATTCAACGGCTGGATTGAGAACAATTAAAAGGGTTGATCAGACTCTCCAAGATCTTGGGGTTTGTTTCCCTGTTTCAAGATTCAGTTCTTGTTATTCTAAAGTTATTTCAAGCAATAATATTCAGTGAAAGATTGTTTTTATTAGGTTTTTATATCATCTCTGTTCTAAGTTTTAATTATTTCATGAAAATCCTTTGGTAGGTTCATCTGAAGCCAAAAGTCCCGACTAAATCTGTATGTGCAGAGCACCTTGAATTGCGAAAAGAAATACTTACACTGCTCAACCTACAGAAACAGGTTATTTCAATGCTTTGTTTTGTAGTATTCCATGCTTTTTATGGAAGTCCAGCTGAGTAGTTATGTTTGTCTTATTACTTTATATAGTGCCGAATTACATCATTAGATAAAAAAAAAATGCCGCCTTTGTTCATGAACTAAAATATAGACATTTACCAATACTTGTGGTATTGTGTGTGTGGGTGTGTGGAGGACTCATCACATTCATTGGTCATGCTTCTAAAACCAGTCTATACTACTTAGACATGCTTCTAAAACCAATCTATACTACTCGATAGAGGTGGTATGCATTTGTTTGACCTTATACCAGTACTGGTATAGTACAAGGTTAGGACTGTATATATGTATAGGTACCGGTCCGAGCATGTTCCGGTACATGGAATGCATTCTAAATGAACTGAGGAGAAGAAGCGGGGCAGAGGAAGAAGAAAAAGAAGTAGGGGGAAGGACGAAGAAAGGAGGGCCGCTCAGCTTGTTGTTGCCTGGTCTCACTTTCGCTACAGCTTAGCTTGCAGAGAGCTTGCCTCTAGCTCCGCTGAAGAAAGAAAGGGGGAAGATGAAGGAAGGAAGAAGGAGCACAATGAGTGAACATCTACCAAGCTACTTTCCTTCTCCTTTCTTTCTTCTCCCTTTCCTCTTTTTTATTCTTCCTTCTCTCTCCCTCCCAGCTGCTACTCTTTGCTCAATACCATCGAGTTCTGTTCCATGGACTTGTACTGTACCGGTATACTAGGGTCGATACCCGAATTTTTAATCCTTGATATGTGTGTATATATATATATATCTATATATATATCTATATATATATATATATGTATGCTCTTTTCTTCTAAAACATATCTTTTCTTTGATTTTATTTCTTTCTTTTATTATTATTTTAAAAACACTTGGTACTTTACGGGTGGGTTTGTAAATTAGTGGTTGCATTTGCCCTCCAAAGTTTCTAGGTGGAATAGTGAGAATAACATTTATGACCCATTAATGAGAAAACTAGCCATTAACTTAGTGAGCTAAAGACAATGTGACTCAATTTAAAATGCTTAAGCTCAAGTTAATGGTAGTAAGCCCACTAAGCCCTATTATACTATCTTTTCTTCCTATTATTTTCTATTTTGGTAATGTTTTGAACTTCCAATTTGGTATTTTTGGTGGTTTCCATATTTTGAATTGAATATGCTTTTGATGACCAATATGTGATCGTAGGTATATACTTGAGCTCCTTCTTAGTAGTTTAAGCTTTTGGATTAATTGGTCACCAAATGAAATCTATATGGTATTAGAGTTTGATTTTGTGTTTGGGACCTCCCATATACTAATTTTTATTTATTTTTTATTATTCTTGTGCCTTCTCTCTTGCTATTCTAGGTCCACTTCTATTAAGTTGTAAACTTTTGGATCTATTCTGCTTGCTTGCTCTTGGATCCACGTGTCATGCTAACGTGGAATGCACGAGAGCGAATGTTGGATCATAGGCCTAACTTCTAACTTGTGAGATCATGAATCTGCAAATTATTGCCCAATAGCTTAATCTTTTGGGATTGGTCATCCAATCGAATCTAACACAATCTAGAATTTATATTCATAATTTGATCAAAATGATTAAAACCAGCAGGATAAATAGTTTGTAGAAAAGGAAATATGTATGGGTAGTATATGGTGATCATTTTTGATCGCGTAACACTAGTACATGCATTATTTTTTGGAGCATTATTAATATGCTGAGTTGTTGAATTCTTTGTGCATGTCCATACCCTGTAATCATGCGCGAGAGCAATTACTTCTACTATTTTTAAGTATTACAACAAGCTTCTAATTGTGGACTTAATTTATCAGGAAAATGTTCATTGGTCTTATTATTTACACCAGACTGTTTAAGAAATTCAGTTTAACCAGCAGCGGTACTTGGAAAAAGCTATTAGGTTCCATTGAACCTGTTGAAACTAAATCCATTTTGGTTTGAAACTGCTGAACTGCTGAAGCTCCTAAAATTGTTGAGGCTAACAGAATTGGTCTGCGGTAATGAGGTTCTATAGAACTTCCTGAAACTTAAAAGATTTGCTAAAACTCTATGTTAATACTATTCTTGGGAAAAACTAGCATTATTGTTAGTTTATGAGCAGCAGCTGTAGTTATTTAAAAAATGCTTAGTTTGTGGAAAAAAACTAAGCATTTTTTTGAGTGGCAAGATGTCTCAATGAATTTTGGTTTCACTATCAATTGAGCTGAAATTTATGGATTCGTATTCACAATCAACTCTTTTGGCTACTTAATGAATTTTGGTTCGGGATGCTACATGGATCCAACCTGTAACGTATTTTTTCAGATTTATCTAATTGCACATATAAATTCTTTGCGAGACTCTCGAAGGTTTTTATTCACATCCTGCATTCTAAAACTAAAGAATCAGAAACTTGGCGAGTCTATCTGGACTTTTGATGCCGATTGTTGGCCTCTTGCTATTGCCTAGGAACAAGATAAAGATTGCGTTGTAGATGAAATGACCACGGTTTAGAGGATACCTAGAGCACTTGGGGCGCATACCTGCATAAGGAAAACATTGCATATTGTGTAAATTCTGTGACAAAATGCGCAGAGGGCAATGTCAATAACACAATAATGTAGAAGGGGGTTCAATTGATTAAGAGGAGGATTGGAATTGAAGAAGTGAGAGATAGAAGAGTAGGATGAGGGGATAGGCGGGCCTGAGAGAAGCAAACAAGATAGAGGGAGAGAGATGAGGGACGAAGGGAACAGAGATTGAAGAAATCTTTTCTTAAGGCTATGTTTTGTTGGATAGAATCCACCATGGAAAGTATGAAAAATGCAATGATCCTTTCCACGGTGGATTTCATCCAACAAAACAACATAGCCTAAAGGAGATTAGAAGGGAGGGAGATGAGTGGGCGAGAGTGAGTAACAATAACCATAAAATTTTATTTGTTATCATAAGATAATCCATTACAATATATTTTAGCCTTATAAAAAGGCTTTTTTGATGAACTTAATTACCTTAAATTTCAAATTACCAACTAACCCATGGTCTAATACCCACTAATATATGATCTATTAATTACCTTGCTAACACAGTTAATATAATAATTATAATTTGTACCATATTATTCTTCACCCTTTGGAAGAGTTGTACTATGATGAGTTGACTTCAATGCAGTGTTTGGGGCTGTTGATGCTTCTACCTTTTCCTGTTTAATTAGAGCTGGTTGGAACAATTTTGACTGCAAGGGAGATTGGTGGGGGGGGGGGGGGGGGGGGCGCTCGCCCCCGTAAGGGAAGTAAAAGTTGTTGACCAATAGCCCCAAATGCAGCCTAAATGATACACTTGGACACCATTTTCTTCATTATTTGTTGCTTGTAAAAAAAAAGAGTTTTTTTTTTTTCTAAAATTTCTTATTTATTTGGATATTTTGTAGTTTTCACATGGGTTGCTATTTCCTCTAAACGCGTGAAGTTATGGGCACATGATCATTATTATTGTGGCTTTTATTTGACAAGAGAGAGGGGTGTGATAGAATTGATGTCTACACCTGGTGAGGTGTGCAATTAGCTGCAAAGAGGACAATTCTCTAGTTTGAGAGAGAGGAGTAGGATAAGCATTTAGAGGGTTTGTCAAGGTGGTCGCATCATTCCTAGTGATCAGCAAAGCATGTGACATCTAAGATGCAGAGTGCATGACAAACATGGGCTATGTTATGTGGTGAATGAGTTTTCTTGCATTATGATCCTTTCGTGATGATTACCAACAATGGAAATGGGGACAATTCTGAGTGTGTTTTGCATTGACAATCGAGGCGATTATACAGAGGATTGTAAAGGTGGCAAATGAGGATTATGCGTCCTTTGTTTTTAGTTTATTCAGAGGAGGCAACAAAGAGAAGGATGGAGGTGCAGACTGTAGAGTACCAACAAAGACTATGTCCTCGGTTTTGCTGGATAGGACATGCAGATTTGTTTCTGCATGTTGAGTGGGGATGAAGGTGAAATGCTTCTTTGCCATGTCGAAAAGGATTCGACCTCGATTAGTGGTTTGTATGGTGGGGATCATGCACTTGGAGTGCTTGCAGGGATGCAAAGACACTGCAACATTTGTGTTGCCATTGATATCATTCTTGTGCTTCCTCTTGAACTCAAAAGATAATGGTTGATGAGATGGTGGTTAAAGTCCTCTCTTCTAAGGTGGTGTAGTGGTGTTGTTGAGATTGAAAATGATGATGGATTTTTCTCACTTCCACCTTCTTTGGAGACAAAGAGGTGCACGATGCAACATTACATAATTGCTCTTGATGGCACTTGTGAGTACTAATGCTTAGCTACTTTATGTTTTGCATGAACACGGGGTGGTGTGTGACGAATAGAGTATGTAATCAACACATTTAATCCCAAAGAAGCCATAAGCATGTGTGAGGCTCTTATACCCGACGAATAAACGTGCTTAGCTAAATAAAATCTTGTGACAACTCACAAATTTAAAACCAAATGTTCCATGTCTTCTGCCCTTAGTCCACTTGCGGTCCTAGTTTATTTGTAATATGCTTTTTTTAGTAATAATTCATATTGTTCATTTACAAATCAGCCATTGTGGGGTGTTAGCATAACATTGCATCATCTAGCATTTTACTCGCAATGTTTTGTATAACTTGCTTGTGTCTTTGCATGTTGTGAGGTTCAGTACCATTCATGGTTAGGTGGAGTGGTGTTTGCATAGAGTTTTCAAGGCACAAATTACATTTGTGACAAGTGGGCTCACTGTGGTTTGTCTGGTCGTACAGGTGGCTACATAAACATGGTTGTTGTGTGAGAAATTGTGTAGAGAAGAGATCATTTTGACTCTGTTACCAATAGACTTGAGCCTTATAAATAGACTTGTAAATACATTAAAAATTGTACACACGAATAATCTAATGCCCATTAATCCGTGACCTAATAATTATCCCACAAAACCACTAATATAATAACTATAGTTTATGCCACATCACATAACCTCAGTTTTGGTCTTACATACTGTTTTGTTTTTCTAAGTTACCTTGCACTTTCTAATAGCTCCAACTTTCTAATAGCTCCAAAATAAAGAGGCTGAAGTTTCAGCGAACCGTGAGAATTCCTATGTTGAAACTCCAACCACTCCTAAGGTAAATGGTTCGTTTTACCTGTTTTCCCTACTTTGGTATCCTTGGTCTCTATTCAAAATCATATAAACATTTGGTGTTAACAGCGATCTTTCCGTGCTGATGTTGAAAGACCTCCCGTGCCTGATTCTGTTGGGTTTGGAGGTAGGCAACAAGAATACGGTAGCCTTCTTCCTTATTTCTTTGTTATGAAAAACAGTCATGAATTATAAATATTATTTATTATCTATATTACAGGTGACAGAGTAGGCAAGCGTGACCATAAAAGGAAGGTTAGTTTTCATGGATCTGATACTAGTTGCATGAATTTTTTATTTTTTATTTTTTATTTATTTATTTTTTTTTGCATTTGTAACTAATATATTTGCATTCATTCATCACATCTTGTCCTATACAAATCTGAATGCCCAAAATCTTTCTACAGACGAATTCAGAATATGTATGATAAGTTCAGTTGCTGTCATATTTGATTATTTAAATATGTTTTAAATATATAGATATACCTGAATTGATATATTGATCTAGAGAAAATCAAAACTTTATCTTATCTGTATTACTTTGTTTAAGTTGTTCTTTGATTGGCATTTCTATTTTGAAAAAATCATGATCTATTTCACTCAATTTTTTAATAATCTTTTCTAGTGTAATGCATGCTGTTCGATAAATTTGAAATAATTTCCTTAATTTTCTTCATGTTTTCTTGATTTGATATAATGTCCGCATGTATAACAATTCAATTTGTAGATTTATACGATTGTTGATGTCGTGATATAGTTAATGCCTGCCTATTGTTGGTTGTGGATAAACGCCTTCATGATGGCTGTATTATAACGAGAATGATAATATTTTATTTACAAACTGTTGTATCGATTAACTCGTGTTTTATTCTCTGTTTCTTCTTTTCCACATTCCATTCCCATTTCTAACAAATTTGGAAGTTTCCGTTACAGATGCCCTATCTAATTTGTTCGCTGGTTAGATGTGAATGTGATTTTTTTTTTCACTGCCAAAATTCATTTTCATACACCATTTTCTCAATCCTTATTTGTGTTATATTCTGCATTTAGGTTCCTGGAAGATTCATGGACACACCACCCTCGCCGCCACAATCCAAGCGGCCTCGCAAGTTGAAGTCTTCAGACGGATGACATTAAGGTACACCAAGCAGAGGTGCTCTCTTGCCGTGGCACTCCATAATCTTTTTTATAAACATACCTTTAGTTGGGGATTTTAAAAAATGCTTCTGCCGTACAACTTGTAAAAATTTACTGATTTAAGGGTCCTTGGGAATGTGATTCGTATTCTCTAGTAGCGCGTAGGAATATGTATCCTGATGGCAAGTCATGCACATAAATTCATCATTTGAGTCGTGTGTTCTTTTAGCCATAGTCTTCTAACTATGATTTTGAAACTACCAGCACGCAGGTTCCTGCGTTTGGTTCTCTAATGGCTCGTAGGACTATGGACAAACCGCTCGACGTTTCACGTGCATTAATTTGGGTGTGAATATAGAAGAACCAATTTGCCCAATCAAGAAAGCGCCTATATGCCTACCTAACATGTACTGGTCCAGCACATGGACCAGGTGCAGGCCGAATCTTAGTTTCTTCTGTGCCCACTAGTCCGGTGACAATTTAATATTGTGAACTCGTAGTTGCAGCGCAGGACAAACAAATTCAGGCTTCAAGAAAACGTTGGTTGCTACTTCTGCCTCTAATTTCTTTTCGAGATCTCGCTGGTTTGGTGTTTTCTCCAGCCTCTATGAAAGCTTCATTATACCCACCGTGCTGCGTGTTATTCTGACTCATGCAATTAAATGCCTGGAGGTTCAGCCAATGGATGTCCGAGTTTCACTAGCAAACTTAGCGACCAAAAACAACAGCAGGATGACCGATGAGGTTAGCTGATGCTTGAGCTGACCTCTCCATTGGTCTTTGTCGGTAAAATGTAGACGTCCGGACAATCCTCCGGCTGTATAGATGTACAGGCATTTCAGTTGTGTCTGCAGCCTCAGGCTTCTTGCCTCCGCCTTACGATCCGATATTAATGCCAATTAACTTTGAAAATCTACTTCTGATCACTCTAGGCTAAGCCCGTGCTAGGTATAGCCTGCCAGGCAGCAGGCAGCCCGACGAATCAATGTGTTTTTATGCGAAGAAAATGGAAAGTGCCTCTCCCCCCCCCCCCCCCCCCCCCCCCCCCCGTTAAAATTGTCTCATGTAGTATTGCTTGCTTTTCAGTAATAGATTCTAGTATGCATGAGGTTCAAACGCCCACCCTCTCACGTTGCAGGCAGAAAGTCCGAGTGGTGGGTTTGTTTGGAGAGATGGCTGGTCGGTGCAGCAGCAGCTCGAGAAAAATTGATAAAAAAGCTTTATAATAGACAGCTTTGCTAGGCAGCTAAGCAGGGCGGAAAGCCCTGCCAAATGCCCCCTAGGTGCCTTTAGAGGAGCCACCTATTCAATACACTTGACCCCTCATTGATTCCTTTTACACTTGTGATGCATGGTCAACTCGAGTCTATCTTCAACAATGAATTCATCCATGCGAAGGATCATTAATGGTCAATAAAGTTTCTTTATTAGCTAGCTCCTAATCTAGGCCAAAAATACACTATGCAAATTAGTTAAGAGTGTCAGCATCGTGTCCAAACTTTGGTCTATTGTTTTTTCAAGAGTTTGAACACGACAGTTGGAATTGGCTTTAAAAGCTTCATATATATATATTCTCAGCTTAAAACCTTACAATGTTACGACATTGTATTAATATTGTTTTTTTTGTATTAATATTGTTATGAAATTATATAATAAAGATATAGAACATAAAATAATAATATTTAATCATTATTTATTATATATAGATAATATTATTCTTAATATTAATAAGTTTAACTATTACTATTTATAACCGCCATATATTATAATTCAGACGTATTAGCCTACGGTACCTATAATATCTACACTGTTACCTGTTAGGCTACGAACAGCTGATCTCATTTGTCATCCTCCAACCCCAATCCACACATCAATTTCCTCGATTTCCTCCGCTGCTCCGCAGGAAGGAGAGCATGGTGATGGCGGTCAAGAAGCCACGCGTCGTCATCATCGGGGCGGGAATGGCGGGTCTCACTGCCGCTCACCGCCTTCACACAGCCTCCTCCGGCGAACTCTTCGACCTTTGCATCGTGGAGGCTGGCAATCGTATCGGTGGCCGCATCCTCACCTGCGAGTTCGCTGGCGACCGCGTCGAGATAGGGGCCACCTGGATCCATGGCATAGAAGGCAGTCCAATCCACACCATCGCCGCCGAAATCGGTGGCCTTGCAGACCACTCTATGTCCTGGGAACGCATGGATGGGTTCCCATCAGATCCGGTCACCGTCGTCGAGGGCGGCTTCATCATCGACCCCTGCGCTGTTGTCGATCCCATCGCGTCGCTTTATCGCGGTCTTATGGAGTCGGCCCGGGCTGGGGAAGCCGCCGTAGACCCGAAGCGACCTGGAGTAGGTCCGTTCCTCCGCCGCGGGCTCAAGGAGTACCAGGCCAGGCGGGGCGGGAAAGCGGCTGTTGACGGCGGCGAGGGGTGGACTCTGGAGGAGCTGGAGGAGGCTGTGTTCACGATGCGCGAGTGCACGGAGCGGACCTGCACGTCGGCGGAGGATCTGAGTGACCTCAACCTGGCGGCGGAAAGCGAGTACAGGGACTACGGAGGGGACCAGATCACCATAGCCAAGGGCTATTCCCGAATCGTCGAACACCTGGCCGCGGCCCTGCCTCCAAACACGATCCGCCTTGGCCGGCGGATCCAGTGCATTGAGTGGTGCATGGGCGGCGGGGACGGAGCCCCAGTTAAACTCCACTTCGAAGGGGAGGATCCACCCATGGCGGCGGATCATGTGATCGTTACGGTGTCGCTGGGAGTGCTCAAAGCAGGGCTGAGGAAGGGGAGCGGGGGGACGAGTGGCGTGGCGTTCTCGCCAGCCCTCCCCGCGTTCAAGAGGGAGGCCATCGGGCGGCTGGGGTTCGGCGTGGTGAACAAGCTATTGATGGAGATGGGCGGCGCCGAAGGGGATCGGCGTTTCCCTTTCCTCCAGCTCGCGTTCGCCCAAGGGGAGGAGGAAGGCGGGAAAAGACGCGTAGCGGGGATCCCGTGGTGGATGAGAAAGACGGAATCCATCTGCCCCATCTACGGCGGCTCGCGAGTGCTTCTGGCGTGGCTCGCGGGGAGAGAAGCACTGGAGCTCGAAACGCTGACCGACGAGGAGATCATCCAGGCCATCCACACCACGCTCGACGCCTTTCTTCCAGCGGCCATCACGAGCGGCGTTTTTGAGCCGCCGAGGATGGCGAAGGTGAAGCGGAGTCGGTGGGGGAGGGACCCCCTGTTCCTGGGGTCCTACAGCTACGTAGCTGTCGGATCGAGCGGGGACGATCTCGATCTGATGGCGGAGCCGCTGCCAGATTGTCGAGGTGGAGGCCAACGGGGGGAGGACAGAAACGGACATGCTCCTCCGCTTCCGCCTTTGCAGATACTCTTCGCCGGGGAGGCGACGCACAGGACGCACTACTCCACGACGCATGGGGCGTATCTTAGTGGGGTCCGGGAGGCTGACCGGCTTCTCCAACATTATTGCCCCACATCAGCATCTTGAATTAGCTCTCCATGGCCTAATTGTTGTGGGAGGGAGGGGTACGGTAACACGACTCCACTATATTGGCCGGTCGTTTCCCACGTCGAGCACGAGTCTCGACTCCCTTCTAACACGACTCCACTGTATTGGCCGGTCGTTTCCCACGTCGAGCAACGAGTCTCGACTCCCATTCCGCCGTGAAGAGATTAAAGAGAATGAATTGCCAGAATGATCCTCGCCTCGACTGCTTCAGATGATTAGATCCATATGTTTTGCTTGACAAATTATTGTTTCTGTATTTTTGACCTAGTAGCAGTTAACCAATTCCGAATTTGTCAGTTCTTCTAACGTGCAGCATTTTTTATAGATTTATCGGTTTGAAGGGTTCGATCTAAGTAACGGTTAATCAACCGAACTTATATATATATATGTATAAATTTACAAAATTAATTTTAGAGTAGATTGTTACTTGCTATTGGTAACCTATCCCCTACCGCTGCCACACGTCCCCCACCAATCATCCCCTGTCACCAACCACTCATGGCCAATCGATGATCGCCGGCCACCATGGCCGGATGTCAGTAGTACATCGCCAGTCGCCGGTCACTTATTGCTGGTAGTTAACCATTCATTGGCTACTCATCACCGGTTGTCATCGATTAATTGCACCAAAAAATTAATTGACCGATAAACCAATTAACTAATTATATCGGTTGAACTCAGTTTCACATTTTGCCCTGATAGATTCGATTCCGATCAAAAATTCGTTTCAGTTAATTAATTGAACCGTAAGCAATTCACTTAACAGCTTGTTTACAGGACGGATGGATGGGGGGAAGGATGGATAATTATAAAATCCATTATTTACCCAAAAAGAAGAATGCTAATTAGAGGATTTACCCTCATTTCACGTCCCTACGGATTTACGCGGACGCTTCACTATCTCTTCGCCAGTCTTCAGCCGAGCGACGTTGGTCGCTGGGAACGCAGGCGAGCGAGGCCGCAGCCACAGCCGAATCGGGGAAGAAGCTACCCGATCCAATTCTGGTCATGGCGGGCGAAGAAAGAACCCCGCAAACCTCCACTCGACGAAACACCAGATCGTCCTCTGCGATGCCCTCAAAGACTGCACACGGCGCATCGAATCCACCGCAGCCGGCTGCTTCTCCCGCCACCACTATCTCTTCCCATGATCTCTCTGTTGCCCACGATCCTGTGTCCATCGAAGACCTGTTTGCCCTTCTCCCTATCCGGAAATTCCAAATCCTTGAGTTATTTGACCTTATGTTCTTCTTTATGCTCCCTAGGAGCTTCCAGTCATCCTTGGACAAACAAGAGGATACGGCGGAAGAAATCCTCACGAAAGGACCTGGTATATTGGTAAAGCAAAATATGCTTCCATCCCTCTCAGTAAACACAAGCAAAGATTTTATTTCATATTTTTTTCATCCATTTAAATATTTCTTCCATCTAAATTTCTCATTCCTCTGAAAATCTATCCTTCTTAGTATACAGGGCCTGAATGTTTGGCAAGAATCATCATCGTCTACAAGTTATCTCTTGCCACTATCTTGGTATAAAGCATTTGTGTTCTAACTTTAATTGGTCTACTTATTTGACCATTTGGTACTATGGTTGCTGCTTTTTATGATTTTTCTATTGAACAATCGCGTTCCAATTGTTATTACTTTAACTCAGAATATGATGCTTTCAGCTTTCCAATTAGATCAAAACACCTTTTGTTCTTTTTTTTCTCATTCGCACAATTTCTGGGCCCTTTATTCATTTTTACAGCTATATCTTCTGACCCAGCTGCGATAGCTTGTTATGATGTATGACTCTTGGTAGATAGTTGGGACTATTTGATGACTAATAATAGTTCTACGTTGAAACTTTGGTGTTTCTTATTAATATAAAAAGTTTTTAGAGTTTCTTATTAATATAATGAGTTTTTAGACCTACTATAAGCAAAGTGCAACAAGTCTACTATAACTCAATAGTATTATTTTAAAATTTTCATTAAGCACTTCACATTTAGGGTTTCACTTTTTTTTTTTTTATCATAAAGGAGGAACTAGGCCTTAACAGGCGCTGTCAGCGTACAAAAGAGTAGCCAAGTCGCCTGGCCAATTTTCGTGCCAAACATTAGCAATGAGATGTACTCTCGCATACGTTGCCAGCCAATGGGCAACCACATTACAGGAACGGGGGACATAACAAAAGGAAAAGTGGCCGAAAGTCATCATATGGGATATTTCCAATAGAATATTCCGAGAGTCACAGGGGGGGTAGGCATCGCTGGCCGTGATGAAGTGAATAGCTTCCCGGCTGTCCGTCTCAATGATAATAGTCAGCTGAGGAAGATTTGGCAGAGTAAGAGCATAGTGTACAGCAGAGCGGATCGCCATAAGCTCTGAGTAGAGGATAGAAGGACTAGGGTGGGGAATAGCCACAGCAATTGAAGCCGTTCCAAGGGAGTTACGCAGCACATAGCCACAGCCAGCAGTAGTAGATGAATTAAGCCAGACACCGTCAGTATTAAACTTGAGCGTATGAGGAGGCGGTTTGGACCATTTAGCCAAGGGAGGCTGGGAGTGATGAGCATCCCAAGCAATGGCTTCCATGGAAGCGGTGAAATCAGAGACCGCTAGTCGGCTAGTCCAAGCAGCAGAGGGCTTCGTCTTTCGATGGATAGCACTGTTACGGGATTTCCATACCTGCCAGAAGGTAATCAGGGTGAAAGCCTGTGATAGGAGAGTAGCATCCAGGACAGGACTGCACCAATGAGACTTGCGCCAGAGATCAAGTCGAAGAGGACGCGGGTATAGCTGAGAAGCATTGTGACGCCAAACCAAAACCATGTAAGGACAAACGCGAAATAGATGGTGGGCCGATTCCTCAGAAGTAGTGCACAACGGGCAAGTCAAATGAGAAGTGATGCCCATCTTGTGGAGCCGGTCAAGAGTGGGCAGCTTACCATGTAACATTTTCCAGCCAAAACATTTAATTTTATTAGGGATGGGAAGCTTCCATAGAGTGCGCCAGCCAGGATGAGTTGGTACCGTATCCCGAATAGTGTGTTGAGTAATGAGAGAGGAGTAAATAGCCTTGGTGAGAGGGAGGCCGTTCGAACCGTCTCTCCAAACCCAAATAACAGAATCAGAATCAGGAGACTCGTCAGGGGTTGTTGGGTGAATTTGGGAACAGTGAGCAGCAAGGGTAGGAAGATCAGCCCCAATCTTCCTCCAAGTGTGACTAATACGTCTAGGGGCATTCTCAAAGGAGTTCCCATATTTGGCATGAAAAACCTTTACCCAGAGCAAGTCCTCATTATTGAGAAAAGCAAGGAGGCGCTTACAATTCATGGCCCTTTTCATAAGAACCAAGTCTTTAATGTAGAGCCCACCCTCGTTGCGAGGAAGAGTAATGGTGTTCCAGTTAATTAGGGAGAGGCCCCGACCACCATCCTTATTAGCCCACAAGAAGCCACGGAGCTTGGCATTAAGCTGTCGGAGATGAGTCTCACTGAGGCCGCTAGATATCATATGGTAAATAGGGATGGAAGCAAGGACACTATTGATGAGAGTGATCCTTCCAGCCATGGAAATATTGCGAAGTTGCCAGTGTTGCAGTTTGCCCTGGATCTTGGAAAGGCAATGGTTGAGAATCTGGGAAGAGGAAGAGGAGGGACCAATCAGAGCGCCCAAGTACTTGAAGGGGTAGTGTCCTTGAACGAATCCCAGATCATGTAGGATGTGATGTTTCGTCTGAACCGTACAGTGCTTAGGAAAATAAACACAGCTCTTGGCATGATTTGCATATTGGCCGGTGATGTCTCCGTAAACAGAGAGAAGATGTCTTAAGGCTTTGCAGGAGGAGCTGTTAGCGCGGATGCAAATGATGACATCATCAGCATACATCAGGTGGGAGATAACACATCGACCATGGAAAGTAAAAGGAGTTATCCTCTTCCTGCGGATTTCTTCCTGAAGGAGGACACTAAATAGATTAGCAACCAAAATGTAAAGATAAGGTGAGAGCGGATCACCTTGGCGAATGCTGCAGTCGCCAGTGAAGGAATCCGAATTGATCCCATTAATCCGGCAAGCGTAGGTAGGGGAAGTGATGCACGCCTCAATCCAGGAGCGATAAGAGGGGGGGGGGGGGGAAATTCATGCATTGCATCGCAAGGCTAATAGCTTCATGCCGAACTGTATCGAAGGCTTTACGCAAGTCCATCTTAATCAAGATCACCCGGGTTCTTAGACTTGGAGTAGAAGGTACTGTGGACAAGCTCCTGGACAATTGCGATGTTGTCATGTATGCTCCTACCCGTGATGAAGGCCGACTGCTCTTGGGATATGAGATGCGCCAGGTGAGGCTTCAACCGAGTAGCAAGAACTTTGGCAAGAATCTTATAAGTAACGTTGCATAAAGCCAATGGGCGATAGTCAGAAATATGTTGGGGGCAGGGGTTCTTAGGAATAAAGATGAGCTGAGTTTGGGTCCAGGAGGCCGGAAGCTGGCAAGTTTGCTGGAAAGTAGCAATCACTTTCATGTAGTCAGCCTCAATAGTCAGCCAGTTGTGCTTGAAGAATTCACAGGTGAAGCCGTCCAACCCAGGACTGGTACCATTTTTCAAGCATGCACCGCACTAGTGAATTCCGAGAGAGAAAGCAAACCCGATAGATGCGCAGTACGTGCCATTGTGGAGATAAATGCCCATAATATAATTAATGCGTTGCCGGACCGTAACTCTGTTATGGAAATACCGGTTGTTAGCATCACCTAATCGCATCCACCTACATTTCCCCAAGGAGTGCCATTTAATGTTGATATACCGGGCAAGGGCGCGAGCACGATTTAAGTTGCTAGCAAGCTTGAGGGAGTCCTCAGAGGAGAGAAGGTGCTGGGCTTCTTTCTATTGAAGGAATTGGATCTGAGCCAAAGTTTCTTGCAATTGGACTTCAGGTTTACTAAAGTGGGGAACGATTCCAGACACGAAGTTGACAGCGTATGGACTCCAATCTGAGGTCTAAGGAGGGATCCACGCCCGAGAGAGCTTGCCAAGTGGATTGAATGATATTGATCGGGTTCTCTATGAAAGTTCCAAGCAGATCTGTAACGGAACGGAGGAACACGCTTAGGACACAACCCCCCGGGAACAAATGAGCAGCGGACTATGGTCCGAAGTGGTGCGAGGAAGGTGGTGAATGGTGGTACAGCCGAAGAGGCGGAGCCAGCTGCTATTAGCCACAGCACGATCCAACCTGCAGAGAATCTGATGCCTACCTCCTCTGTTGTTCGTCCAAGTATAAGGACAGCCTTTATATCCAAGGTCGTGTAATCCGCGATTATGAAGGAAAGCTTTAAAGGCAGAAACCGATCGAGAGATAAGAAACGGAGCCCCACCTTTCTTTTCAGTACGAGCAGTAATGCAATTGAAATCACCGCAAGCAAGCCAAGGGAAGGTCACGACAGGGGAGGAGCAGAAGTCGTTCCACATCCGATTGCGGACACGCGCTATATGGCTGGCGTAGAAGATAGTAAGCACCCAAGGTTCAGAGCCAGGAATATCAACGACCAGAGAGATGAACTGGGCCGTGCAAGCAGTGACAGTCATGTCCAGGATTGAGGAATCCCAAGTGACGAGAATACCCCCAGAAGCACCAGAAGCCGGGTAAGCAGCATGTTGCCAATCTTTACCAAGTTGGCGGACGAGCAACTCAGCATCATCTAGGTCCATGTGAGTCTCCTGTAGGGCTAAGACAGAATAACGATAACGTTTCCGCCAGAAGAAAATCTGATCATGCACTTCTCTCCGTCCAGCACCACGACAATTCCAAGAGATGTAATTCATCATAACCATAAGATAGACAAAAGAGGACAGACCAATCCCATAACAACTCATCCCGGCAAACTGAGGGACGCCAATTTCCCCTTCTTATTTTTCATAGTCTTTCTGCCCAGGGAAGTCATAGCAGAACGAGTAGAAGAGGAAGTGGGAAAGGCCTCAGGGAGGTCCTCTGGACGGCCACCAAAAATGTGACAAAAATTGTGCACCGATTCAGCAACCAAAGTGTCTCTTCTGGATCGACGACCGCGTTCAGCAATGCGAGTCGCATCCTCCGAAGCATCAAGGTCAGTTTCCCCCTCAGAGCGCATGGTCTCAGGTTCTGGGTCAGGATCATCTTCCTCTCCAAGAACTGAAAGGCTGGCCTGAGAGGGGGCACGGGAGCTGTTCGGATTATTAGGATGGGCATTCAATTTAGCCATCCAATCAGAGAGAGGAGCATCTTCCATCGCAGCATCCAAATTAGGATCAGCTAGAGTGGCTGTAGTGACGCAAGTCTTCTGTTTCCTACCTTGGTGCAGAGCAGTCGCCAAGGAGGTAGAGGCGGAGGGAAGCTGAGCCGGCGGGGGCCGGAGGGGAGGGGCAGTCGGTCGCAGAGGGGCCGCAAGCAAAGAAGGATGGTGATGGCGCTGAAGAGAAGTGAGAGGAGCAGGGTGGGCAGGCGAGGACGCAGGGGCCGACTTGCTACCAGGACGGCGGCGACGCAGAACTTTGATCCAAGGATTTTTAACCGAGGTGTCAGCCTCCGAAGTAGGGAGCTCACCGACAGGCGGGCTAGCTTCCATCTGAGCCTCTGAGGGGGAAGTATGGGGTCGTTGGGAGGAATCTGACGAGTGGATTGGAGGGGGCTGTTTAAGACACTCCTGCTTACGGTGGCCAATGCAACCACAAACAGTGCAGAAAACTGGAAGGTGCTCATAGGTAAACAATTGGAAGAACCCAGTTTCTTCAGGTCCAATCCAAACGCCTTCGCGTAAAGGTTTTTGCAGATCGATTTCAACACATATGCGTAGGAATTGACCTCTGTTGAATACCGAGAAACGATCATCCAGCTTCATTGGGGTACCAATTTTGGACGCAATTTCAAGGGCAATACCAGGATCCCAATATTCCAAGGGGAGACCAAGGAGCCTGACCCAGACAGGAGCTGTGGTAATTCGGTGATGGAGAGGTTGAAAGTCTGGTTGCCAATGCTGGAGGTGAAGAGGTTCACCAAAGACAGTCCAAGGACCATCCGTCAACACAGATGAGGCCTCCGCAAAGGAAGAGAACCGGAAGAGGTAAAAGCCATTAATCAAGTCTGCCACCGACGTTAATGTTTGAGAGCGCCAAATCTTGGTCACAGCCGCCTTCACAATTTGCGGAGGCGGCGATTTGGTAAGAAAACGGCCAACCAAGCAGCTGCGCCAGGGCTCACGACTGCGCTCCAAGCGATCTTCAGAGATAATCAGGCGATCGGGGGTACTTCATGGAGATTGAGTGGAGAAGTTCTGAAGAGCGGGCTGCCGGTCTGGAGAGGCTGCCCAGTTTACTGCTAAATAGCATATTCCAAGCCTTGCGAGGGGCGGGAAGGCTGGACGACTCACTGGGAGGAGAAGGCACTCCAGCAACCAAGGGTGGGGCAAGAGGTGGGTCCGGCGGCTTCGGCAGCGGGCGTGGCGGCTGGGAACGAGGATTCGCCCCAGGGGGGCAAGCTAGGGCATCACGACGTGGGGCCATCACATTTAGGGTTTCACTTTATTCAGTTTAAGTTACACAACAATTTTTTTCTCCACTGTAAACTCATCTTTTCTACAAGTTCTAAGATAATTTTCTTATCTTGTTGAATCCTAAAAATAAAAAATTATTTTTAAGACAATGATGATTTTTGTCACGCCTTAAGGATGCTTCCTTGCCGCAAGTTTTTTTTTTTCTCACAACCCCAACCAGTGTCCTAGATTTTTACATATGAAAGCAATCTTCGGCGGAGGTAAATCTCACCATATATGATGCTTTAAGATGTGTGTCATACTCACCCATCAAAGTGTTGTGCAAGTTTGTACGAATTTTAAGGCAACATCTACGGTACACATTTCTTCCGCTCAGCATTCCTAGACGACGACCTCGCCTAGGAAATTTTCTCATGAAATACCATACGAAAATGATACTAGTTGGGGAAATACTATATATCTCTTTATGATTCATCTTAGTAGCTCTAATTTGAAGGTTAGTTGATAAATCTTGTTTTCACTAGATAAGTTTGTTTAATAGTGAAGTATATGGTTTTTGTGAATCTATTTAATTAGCTTCCGTCTTCTTGAAAAATCAATCTCCTATGTGTGACAGCATCATACGTGCTTTGCATTTCAAGAAATTTTGTTCGTACAAACATTGTCTGAGATTTTGTTAACAAATTGGCAATTGCAACTACCTAACTCCTTGCTAGTATAAGAATATTGGACCTTTATTATTCATCAAGATTGTTCTTGTCAGTGACCTTTCTCTTATGAAGCAAAACTAAGTCTTACTTTTCCAGTGAGAACAAGATTTAACAAATTTTAGAAGAATACTGGGCCTTTCCTTGTATGATTACTTTCCTTCTTGCATGAAATATAAGAATATTAACAAAAATGTGGGAGCAAAATTTAGATGCTTTGAGGCATGAATAAAACAATCACTATCTTAAAGAAAACGATCTCGCACTCGAGAAGTTGCCCTCGGTATTTGGCAAGGCTACGAACTATCTATGTGAAAACATAAGGAAAAAGAGAGAGAAAATGGTACGAAAATTTTGATTTTTATCAGAGAAGAGACTATTACTTTTATGGAACAGTTGCATCTCTAGAAATAAAATGCAACCCCACTTGAATTCAAAATTCAGGACACCCATAGCAAAATATTATACGGGCTATATCAATAAAGCATCAGCCAAGTGCCTAACTACCCAATCAAAGACTTTAAATAATAGGATTATGGCTCGTACATATTGATCCTTACTAGACCTAAACTTTTGATATTTAGGGTATTTAAGCATATAAATATTTTTTTACATTTTCTAATGTGAGATTATCTGCTTTTTCTAATTGATCACAACTATTATATCTAGCAATTCAACATCTTTTAAGAATAGAATTTAGTATTAAAGTTTAGTTGATGTCCATGGTTGTAGGAAATAATTGGGTTGACTAAGGCATAAATTGACCAAGGATGAACATTTGTTGAAAATGATCATAGTAAGAATATACGGTGATGCATGAAATAAAATGCCATTATACTAAAATTATAATTGAATAAATATAATATTCTAAATAAATACAAAGCAGGGTGAAATAACTTATGGAGATTCTTGAAAAGTATATTTTAGATACTATTTTAGAAAGAATTATGTAAGTATGCATGTATGTTCTATGAATTAGAAGATAGGCGGTTGGAAATTGATATATGAATATTAAAAACTTAGGAGTTTATGCACATGTGTCTTTCTTCTCCTATGAGCCCCTAGGTGAAATCTAAAACTCACTAACCTTGTTGGACCCACTAGTATACATAATGCTTGTGCCCTCAATTTATGCAGTGTTTACGAGAAGGAAAAGGCGAAGAAATTAGTTTTCCTTTGTATATAAGTACAGGCGGAAAGGAAAGCAAAGAAAATGCATCGTGTTTTCCTTCGCTTTTCCTTCAAAACGCGTTCCGCCCAAATCGGGCGGAACACGAAATCGACGCCTTCGCCGTTCGCAGCCACCTTCGCCGTCGCCGTCCGCAGCCGCTTTCGCCGTCGCCATTCACCTTCGCCTTCGCCGCTCGCTGTAGACGCCTTCGCCGTAGCCGCCGTTCGCCTTCGCTGTCGCCACAACCGCCTTCGCCATTCGCCGCTCCCTCCGCCTTCGTCGTCCGTCTTTGCCGTCCACGCCCGCTGCCAGCCGCCAGACGTTGCCGTCCGCCATCGACGCCACAACCGCTGTTCACCTTCGCTCCCGCTAGACGTCGCCCGTCTGCCAGCCGCCAAACCTGATTTATCAATCACGTGGCAATCACGTGATTTTCTTTTCCCTTCCATCCTTTTTTTTTTCTTCTCTTCTTTTCCTTTCCCTCTTGTTTCTTTCCGTTTCGGTAAACACAGCATTAAGGTTGCCTCTTTCTATCTCTTCTCCTACGTACCCCTAGCAAATGAGAAGAAATTAATTATATTTAAATACCAAAACATATTTAGCATGTTTTTAATAAATATATCTTTAGAAAGTAATGACTGTTGTTTAAAATAAATTTTAAGTCAATAATTATCTAAACTAAAGCTAATTTTCTTATACTTATAATAGCCAAGAAAACATAATTATAGTTACAGCTTACAGTATTTGTTATCATATTAAAGTTTTAAAGCTATTATTATTATTTTTTTGGAGCATTAAAGCTATTATTATATGCACGAATTACTCTTTCTGTATTCATTAATTACTGTCCTTTGACTTCTTTATAAGATTAAAAAACAAGTCTGACACAGTTAAACCTTGTCACGTGGTGTAACATAAAGTTTGGAAAATACTCTTAAGGCTATAAAATAACTAAGTGTTTTATTTTTTGCTACATGTGAAATTGTGAATGTTATATTTCATTAATAAAAAAGATAATCTTACTTTATCGTATTACATAATGACAAGTGGACAGCTAGAACCACTTCATGCGTCACCAACACGCTTCTGGCTGAACACTCACATTTAATCTACACCCGGTCCTTCTTGAGATAAATCTCGATCGTTAACTTACTATCCAACGACTGTGGTGAGGTGGCTTTACAAGTCTGCAGTGCGTTTAACAGATAAAACTATCAAGGTTACGAGGTTTTCTTCCTTTCAGACCTTTCCTTCTTGCTTGCGTCAGAAAAAGGCCCAGGCGAGCAAAACATGTTTTTTTTTTAGCCAATAATATTATAATTTCTCACACTCCACTCCCTCTTCGCTTCTTTGGATTTGTGAGAGACCAAGGTCGGCGATGGAGGAGTCAAAGCCACCCAACCCCAACCCTCCCCGCGCGGCGAACGGCAACGGTACCGCTGCGGCGGCTAACGGCGGCCGCCCCAACTTTCCGCCTACCAAGGCCCAGCAGTATCGCAACCCCTACCGGCCGCAGCAGCCACCCCCGCGCCGCCAGCGCCATCGCCGGAGTTGTTGCTGCGTCTGCTGCCTCTGGCTCACCCTCCTCCTCATCGCCTTCGTCTTCCTCGCTGCCATCGCCGCCGGCGTCTTCTACGTCGTGTACCGCCCCCAGCGTCCCTCCTTGTCCGTATCCTCCCTCCGACTCAACGCTCTCAACATATCCGCCGCCGACCTCCTCACCTCTCGCCTAGACCTCTCGATCGCCGTCCACAACCCTAACCGGAAGCTCGCCTTTACCTACGACGACATCGCCGTATCCGCCGCCTCCGACGGGGTAGAGATAGGCGAGGGGATGGTCCCGGGCTTCGCGCAGAGCACCGACAACACGACGATGCTCAAGGCCACGGTGTCGAGCTCGGGGCGAAGCCTGGATCCGGCGGATGCGTCGGATCTGAGGAAGAGAAAGCGATATCCAGTGGAGATCAAGGTAGACACCAAGGCAGGCGTCAAGATCGGAAGGTTTGCATCGAAGAAGATCGGAATCCAGGCCTCCTGCAGCGGGATCGAGGCTACGGTCGCAAAGGGCAACGCCACCGCCACCGCCGGGACGGCCAAGTGCAAGTTGAAGCTTCGCATCAAGATCTGGAACTGGACAATATAGAATCCCATCTGTCTAGCCAATCTAATTGATCGTTGGAAAAGAAAATTAGAAGTAGAAAGTTTTCATAGAATTCCTATCTCGATTTTTAACTTGTCTCTTAACATTATTTTCGTTGTTGAGTACGATTTTTTTTTCTCAATTCTTCATGTGTGCTTTCTACTAGCTTAAGATTCGATCTTTGCTGAATAATTTACACTAATTTTCCACTCTGGCGGGCAATTGGGCAGCATTGATGCCATGGTAAAGCAAAGAGAAGTATCGAGAAGGTTGGGAAGGAATAATGCAAGTGGTGTGCGCTTTCATATCGATGTGCGGTGTATTGTCGGTGATGGTACGGTACACGCACACGATGAAGGAAGAGTGCTGGCGTGCGTCTGTGGTGCAGGTGGGGTGAGGACAGATGGAGAGTTAGAGCCCGTCCGTTTGGGAAACAGTTGATAAACTATTGACTGAGACTGCAGAGAGGGAGACTGGGTGGGTAACAGGGTCAGATTTTTGCAGAGGGGGTATTTTATATGTATATAAAATTTAAAATATCTTAATATTTATACCGTTAGATAGCTCAAGAGGTAAATAATATTTTAAAAAAAATTAAAAAAAATATATTAAAATTAAAAATTAAGCACTCTTACGCAAAATCTCCGCAAAAATCTGGCCGGTGGGCGATCATGTGGACTCTGGTGCGGTCGCGCTGAAGTGTCTTTCATAGGCGTCTAGAATATGCCTTTGGTGGCATAGTGCACGTGGGTCATAAAATGGATTGGCTTAAGATTAGACGGAGGCAAGACACTCATAGGTTGGAGGTACCCTTTAAAAAAGGGCATGGACACACCCGCGAGCTCTCATCGCAGTGAGTGGAGGATGCGTGCACGGTGCACCTGCCACCTGTGGGCTGAGGGGTGCACGTGTGAGCAGGAGGCCAGCACACGAATTGGGAGGCACCGTCGGGCATGGGCCACGCCGATGCGTTCTCTTTGCGCGTTAGCACCGGCAGTTAATAAACCACATTTATCTGCGCATCTAAAGCCGGCCAACTGCAAGGCCAGCCAAGGAGGGAATTCTAAGTAGTGACGTTTTTTACTTCCTCGCTCAGGTGCATGCGTCACTGATTTCTTTTCTTAGGTCTGATGGTCAAGAAAAGCTTCTAAGAATCAAAAACAAGATTTCCATTGAGATAAATAAATAAATACACCAGGTTAGTCCTCGAGATAGTTTACGCAAAGATAAACTTTTCTTCTAACATATCGTGCACATTGCAGAATTAACTCTATTTCTTATCTCAATTGCAATCTTAAAATGGCCTGGCTAGAGGTGCCCAAAGGGGCACTGCCGAACAGACAAGGAAAATTTTTTGCTCCACACAAAACACAACTGGGCTTGGCCTAGCATGGTACAGGAAAAAAATACTAAAAATTAGAAAAAAAATAAAATTTAGAAACATAGGATAAATCATGCTAATTAAAAAAATAGAAAAATAAGGAAAAACGGAGGAGAAAAAAAGGGAAAAAATTAACAAAAAAAAAACATAATGATAAAAAAGAAAAATTAGGAAAATAAAAAGAAATCAAGAGAAAGGAAAAAAAATAGAAGCGTTAAACAGATGATACACATACATTTCTATTATTAAATTAAATTAAATTTAAAAAATAAATGAAATAACATATTTATTACATAGAGACGCAACTTGATCTTGTAACTAAAGTATAAATCAACTTAATTAAATTGCATATTTATAATTATATAGTGTAGCTTAAAACCTTGAATCGGTTACTGACATCTCCTTCATGAGTGAAAAACTTACTCGATATTGGTACACCATCGATGCCCTGCATCTGCTCTTAATCAATTTTGCATGATGCTCTACCTCATTGTTAAAAATGTCACTATCACCATTGTCATCATGTTGAAAATCTTTGACCTCTACCTCAATTTGAATCCAAGAGGGGTGTTACCCAAAAGTTAAACAATCAAGCTACAAAGGAAGCCACAAGGGGAAGGGGTTACTTCGGAGTTGTAGTTCCATTGAAGACAAATCTTCCATCATCAGTTATTTATACACTAGCAAATGAGTTACATAACTAGTAAATTTATGACTTACAACATCAATGACTATATTGGCTTTCTTGGGATGATAATATACTACAATCAAAATCCACGAGCAAATCCATCGATTTCCTTTGTCTCATGTTGAGACTTTTATGGTTAGTGTATATCTCAATTGTATGACCAAATAAGTAGTGTCATCAAATCTTTAGGGCAAAAATTATCGCCCAAAGCTCCAAATCATGAGTAGCATAGTTCTTCTCATGAGGTTTTAATTGCCTAGAAGCATTCACTATCACCCAATCATGTTGCATTAGAACACTATCAAGGCTACGGGTGTTCACAATTGGGTTAACTGAACCGTGAGCCAATTTTCCGAACCAAACCAAGTAGATCGGATTGGAGAAAATAAAAACCGTTCTTGAACCGTTTGAACCGGTTAATAGATTTTTCGGTACGGTTAACCAAAAACCGACAATTAACCATATTCTTTATGTATAAAAAAATATTTATAATTATAAAATAATTTAAGATAAATAAATATAAATACTTTCAGTTAACTGTAAATTTTTGATTAATCATTGATTTTTGGCAATTAACCATTGGTTTTCGACGGTTAACCGTTGATTTTGGATAGTTAATCGGTTTAATTTTTATATAAAATATTTATTTTTATATATAAATAAATAATATATAACGGTTCGATTCAGTTAACCACGATTCGACCAAGTTCTGAATCGTAATCGAATCGATAATCGGTCAACGAGTAAAATCCTGACCGATCAAGAACCATTTGATTTAATTAACCAGAAAATTGGTTTTGTTCAGTTTGATTAATCGCGGTTCGACGGTTTTTTTTTTTTTTTGCACACCCCTAATCAAGGCCTTGAGTAGAAGCATCACTATAAAAGACAAAACCATCTTCATACCATGAAATAATTAAGATAGAGGCACTAATGAGTCTAAACTTTAATTGAAAACTTTACTCACATTTGTTATCCCAAATAAATTTTACATTTTTTTGAGTCAAAAGAGTCAAAGGCAACAATTTTAGAGAAACCTTCTACAAACTTTCAAAGTAGCCACCTAATTCAAGAAAGCTATAAATTTTAAACATTGTTCTAGGTTGTTTCCAACTCACAATGGCTTCTATCTTTTGAGGGTCAATATAGTTTTCAACATTTGAAACCATATGACCTAGAAATTAAACTTACTTAAGCCAAAACACACATTTACTTAATTTGGTATAGAGTTTTTCTTGGCAAAGTGTTTGAAGAACAAACTAAAGGTGGCGTACATATTCCTCATGATTCTTAAGAATATACTAATATATCATTGATAAAGACAATCATAAACTTATCAAAATGTGGTTGAAAAATTCTATTTGTAAGGTCCATAAAGATAATAGGCACGTTAGTTAAGCCGAATGACATCATAAGGAATTTATAATGACTATGTCATAATCAAAATGTTAGCTTTTGAACATATTTAATTCTCAATTGGTGATACTCGAATCTTAGATCAATTATTTAGTGCATTTGAGTCTCTCGCAATGATCAAAGAGGTTACCAATTCCAAGGAGAGGATATTTATTCTTTATTGTGCCTATATAATCTAGTCTGATTGTTCTATCCTTCTTCTTCATGAAAAGTATAGGAGCACCCTACCCTAAGTAGAAGAACTAGACTGATAAAACCCTTTATCTAATAATTTTTGTAATGCTTCTTTAACTCTACAAGCTCAACTAGTGTCATATCATAAGGTGCATTCAAAATTGGTGTAGTGCCTAGAAAAAGATCAATGGAGAACTAAGCTTGTAGAATAGGGAGAAAGCCAAGAAAATCTTCAGGGAAGACATTTGAAAAATTATTGACAATAGGGATGTCTTCAAGTTTCATGATATTTTTCTTAGTATTAGAGATGTATGCAAGAAAACCTTTACCACCTTGTAAAAATGAGTCGCATGCTTGTGTGGCTAAAATTAATGGCATTGACTTCTCTTGTTTACTAGCCAGATGAAAGCCAATTCATCCCAAGATTGCATCAAAATCATCAAAGTTTAACAATATTAGGTCAACAATCAATTCTCCTTCCTCAAGATTAATCAAACAACCTCTAATTACTTTATTGGTTATAAGAGAAGGCCCTGTTGGTGTAGAGACTAATAAAGCAATGTCAAGCAATTTAGATTTCATGTTCAACTTAGCAACAAAATGTAACAATATAAAGGAATAAGTAGAACCAGGGTAAATTAACGCTGAATCAGATATACCACAAATAGGTAAGGTACCTTCTGTAACTACTCCAGAAGCTTGTGCATCCTAATGAGTAATAGCATACACTCTTGCTTGCCCCCTTTGTTCCTCATCGTTATACTTTTCCACAACTAGTGCTTCGTTACCCTTACAGCATAAGATTCACCCTCTCTCTTCAAAGAAAGGTCATAAACCAATCCCAACGTGCCTTGTTTTTTCCACATCACTATGAACAATGGAAGGAGAGAATCTTGCTAATTCAGAAAAATAAGCTTTGAATTCCCTAATAGTCATATCACCTTGTTGGATAGTAAGGAATTCCCTTTGTTTTTTAAGCTTAAGGCTAAGTTCTGTTGGATGGAATCCAAAGTGGAAAGGATGAAAAATGCAATGAATCTAGATGAGATCCTTTCCACTGTGGCTTCCATCCAACAGAACATAGTCTAAGAGAAACCAAAAAGTATAGCTTAGAAAAATCTTTCTTGAAGAGCCTCCAAGTAATAGGAGTAGATCCACCCATTACTGTATACCATATAGTAGTCCACCATGCATTTACCCTTTCAACAAGCATAAATATGCCAAATGGCACTTTGTCTTCCTCTAAGCATTTGATAACATCAAAAATCTTATCTACTTGAAAAATCAAATTCTATGCTTCCAAGGGATTAGGCCTACCATTAAATGTTCCTGGCATAAACTCTTGAATTGATCAAGTATCAAGTAAGGTCAAAGAGTAAAGCCATCATTAGCCCCAGCAAATACTAACCTGACCCAACCAGACATAAAGTTAGGCAGGTTTGATAGTGTCTTTTCATGTTTGGGTTGTAATGGGGTCAATCCATTTTTGACCCGACCCCTCCCTCCTACTATTGTATTACTTGCTCACCAGCTTATTGCTCTCCACTCCACCTCACTGCTTCTTCTTTCTCTTTCCATTTATTCTACTTCTCTCTCTTTTGTTGCTTCTTCTCCTTCCTCCTAATTAGCCTGATCGGATCATGAATTGTAGCAAACATGACTCATTTCCGACTTGCCAACCCAAATTTCTGGGTCTAGCCATCATCATCCGAAGGTTTACTCATCCTTCTAGATCGTGCCTGTGAGTATGGCCTCCTAATTCCAACAAACATTATTTAAAGCACCTCTTATATGAGTCATACCTCATCACTATATAGAAAAAAAGATCATATTTAGGATAACAACTATAATACCATTTGTTATACTTGCTTAGTGAACAAATTACAACCCTAGTTGATAGTAATAAGTTCACTAAATCTTATGTATAATATCAGCTTATCTTCCACTTCTCATGGTACTAAATAGAGGTATCACAATCTCCGTCACCTAATAGTTTACATCCTCGTCAAGCCTTGATGCTAGCCTAATGGCAGATTTTTCATCCTCAATAGCCCTTTCCTATTGGTCTCTTATTATTCTTAGAACTAAGTTAGCTTGAGCCTAGAGCAACATTATCCAACTTAAAATGTTTATACCCTAATTGATAATAGTAAATTCACTAAATCTTATATATCATATTATTTTTTTCTCTTACTTCACAGTGGGACTAAACCAAGGTATCACATAAATACATGTCAATAAGACAATCAATCCATAAACGTTAGTATATTGGCTGTGCTAGAACCTACCGAGTATTTAGCTTGCAAATACGTCCCAAGTGCCTAATTCTAATGCATTGCTTAAATGTTTGGTTCTTACGTGTTTGGTGCACTAGCTCTTCCAAAGTGCTCTTTGATTAAGCGCTTCCCAAGTGTCCTACCTCCCAAGTGCTTGATTCCCATTTATTTTTCACGTGCAACAATTCCACGTTGCAACTCTTTTATAGTTTGAACAAGGAAAGCTATTTTGCATAAATGAAGTTAGTGATTAACAGTTAGTTACATCCACCAACACCGCTCTACGCATTCCACTAACTTCACTGATTCTCTGCCAACTGCATCCACAAAACCCACTCATCCTAACTACTAAACTAACCACCAATACACTGACTCCACTCAATCGCAAACGATGCTTGTCCTAAACCCACTTTACATTAACTTATTTTCATATCAAGATCTTACATACAAAATCTCCATCACTATCCATACAATCCTTTATTATGTGTTGTTTCAGAGTATTCAAAGCATTTCAACATGAATAGTAAATGAGCAATGAGAAGCCAAGAGTGCCGTCTGATGATTAAACCCACACAAAATACAATGAGAAATGTAAGCGAGATTTCACAAGCACACTGAGTTGAGAAAAAGTAACCTAATTGTTTAAAGTACGCATCATCGAGGACTTGGTAATAATGAGACTGACCAATTGGTGATGCAACAATCACATGTTTGGATCAAAGAATTTACTTGATTCATGTGCATCAGAGACAAGTTGTTATAAGTTGTTAATAATGCGACTAATCAATTGGTGATGCAACAATTACAAGGTAGATGGAACTTATATCAACAGAAGATCGGAATCGCAAAATATACAGAGAACTGTAAGGTCGCCAACAAACGAATATAGCTCCCAACCATAAACAAGGCGATACGAGCATAAGACTTTTTTCAACGAATTTAGCGTCTATTTCCAGGCAAGCAGGTAAAGACGCTAAGGAGCATGGTCACTTACCTGCTCAGAAAGGTGTAGCTCGATTTGATGCGCCCCCAAAAATGCAAGCTCAATTCCCTTTTTCTAATTTGATCATGGATTATCTGTAAAACTCCTCGTATCTGCATTTCAGAATGGAAAAAAATTCCTAAAACGCAAGAACTTACAATCGCTCCCCCAAACAGATCCAATTAGAACAAGGAGATTGAAGTACAAACAGATCGGTTGGATCATATCAAGGATCCGAAAAACCCTAAATCTATCTTCTTCCGAGGAAGAGAAGGAAAAAAAAACTCCAGCCGTGACCAAGAAGAGAAACGACAGAGATGCATACCGGCAGGAGAGGGAGATCCGGAGAAGGCTGTCTCATCGGTGAACCAATCGTAGACGATGAGGATGAGAATCATCCACTGCGTGTCTTCCCCTTGTCACCACGCCGACTTCGAGCTCGCCCCGCTTTGCCGCCATTTAAGGAGCTTATTTCAAAGTGAGGGCCGGTAAGGCGGTAATGAGCCGAATAATTCAGCTTCGCAGGCCGGCCCATTTCGCTATTAGAGCACGCTCTTGAGCTCATCCTTTGGACCTTGGACCAACATGCTAGGCCCATGGATCACCAGGTTGGGCTAAAGCCATTTGACCCAATCCCATGTTGCAACTAGGGTCTAGGGGTGTGCAAGAAAACCGTTGGAACCGTCGAACCGCGGTTAACCGAACCGAACCGGTTTTCCGGTTAACCGAACCGACGGTTCCTTAATCGGTCGGTTTTTCGGCGGTTCCAACGGTTACCGATTCGGTTACGGTTCGGAACTTGGCCGAACCGCCGGTTAACCGACCGAACCGGTATATAATACATTTTATATAAAATTTTATTTATATATAAAAATAAATATTTTATACTAAAATAATAATAATTATATAATAAATCAAACCGGTTAACCGAAAAACTAGCGGTTAACCGAATCGGTTAACCGAAAACTAGCGGTTAACCGATCAAATGAGATAATTTAAGAAAAAAATTTATGACCGGTTAACCGGTGGTTAACCGGTCAAACCGGTTCGGGAACGGTTCACAGTTTTTGCCGAACCGTTCGGTTCGGTTAACCGGTTGACTTGGTCAACCAATTCGGTTAACTGCCCATGCACAGCCCTAGCTGCAACCAATGAAGCAAAGCCCGTCCGCATAACCAAATTACCCGGTCAATGCCCGAATTCAGGTCAACACCCAAATCAGAGCGCAAATACGGGAACTCGTCAGCGCTGTCTTCCCCGGAGAATAAACGGAGCTTTTCCTCTCAGTCTTCCTTTCCCCTATTTTCTAGGTTCCACACATCTCCGGTGATGATTCACAGCAGTCACAGCAGCAGGCGACTGCTTCGTCGGCGATGAGAGGCTGAGGGGAAGTAGGCGGCTTTCCCTATTGGCCCGCCCCCTTCTCTGGCAACTTGAGGTGACGACGGACGACGCAATGGCGTGCGTTCGAACGCCGAAGAAGATGAAGGCGGATGAGGTTCGGGCGCTCGGTTCGAGGAGTCAACGCGGCGGTCGATCAATGCTCGATTTTGAACGCGAAATTGAATTCGGCGGAATTCGATTTCGATTGGCGGCTGACGCAAGCGTAACGTCAACAATCCAAATCGAGATCGGTGAGCGGCGCGGTGGTGAATGTTGACTTCGGTCAAAATTGTAGCCTGAGGTCAAAATCAAGTAGAGTTTTTAATTTGGGAGTGATTTCATGTCCGAAAATTAGGGTTTCGGTGCGCTACAGGAGAACCTTAATTCCGAGACGTGACATTTGACAACCAGTATGGACAATCGCTATTTGTTGAAATTTATAAAATATACTGATTTCAAAAATAAAAAACATATTATAATAGACTGTCTACATTTGCTGAAACGGACACGGAATCGATGAACTAAAAATGGTGGCTTGTGCAGAAGACTGACCGTTGACTTCAAATCTTCAATGAACTAAGATTAAAACGTTGAATTATTTCCAGTTGACTAATTCCCTTGCACCAATCGCGTCCCTCAACAGGCGCACAGAACTTCTTCATTTTGTCGTCCCTTGCAAGCGCAAAGTCGACTGATTGCCGCCACCTTTTAAATTTTAGTGACTACTTCATCGTAAAAGAATGAAATGACGTCGATCGAAGCCGTTTGTCCATTCAAAACGCCCCAAAAATGGATGCACGACCAACGGGTCCAATCAGTTCAAATTTGTTTCGACGACCATTGGATCGATTCAAGGATTTGAATCGTGATGGCCTTGAATTCGTGCTTCATTAACGCCTATAAGTCAAAATTATGTACCACTTAATTATATATTTTCAATCATTTTCAGTGTCAGCGATGACGTTGTTCTCCGGCCTCAGCGCATGGTCGGCTACTCGCCTACTATTTTTCTTCCTAATAATAACCATAACCAACATTTGAATTTTTTATCTATTTTTATTATTAATTAAGTAATTGTATTGCTAATTCTTTTTTCGATTGCAGTGATGACGTGTCATGGATGGACGGCCACTCAGAATGTCATGGATGACCTGTCGTTAGGTAATCTAGAAGCTCCTGCAAAGCACGTGGGATGGAAGTGACGTAAGGGCCAATCTCGTTGACCCAACAGAGTAGGGTGTTTTAATTGGGTCAATTGAACATGATTGGGCGGAATTAAATGAAGGAATGGGCAGCAGCACGCCCGATTGTAACGGTTAGCACGATGCCTGCGCGGCACACGTGACACTGCCCGGTCGGCGGTCAAAACGCGGTCATCTTCCTGTTGTGACAAAGGAGTTGTCGTAGACTTCACCGAAGTTCTGAGTCAGCGTCCGAATCATAAGTCCCTCTTACCTTTTTCTTTTCGCTGAAAAACAAAATTACCATGAGTTATGACTAAGACAATCAAGCATGGTCAACGCTATAATTTACTGCTGGTAGTAATAATCTATCTGCCACGGTCAGCGATAGAATTTGGTCGCGTTGAACAGGTTTGAAACATCGAATGAGAGAGACAGAGAGAGCGCAGTTGCGGATTTTCCTTCTTACTGTGTCCCTTCAACTCAAGATGGGAGAGCAAGGCACGATGGTCAGACTCCCGCGCGCTGGCCAGCTTGATTTCTACAATCCCGCGGTCAGTTCGTTCGAAGGCTACTCGCATTTGGCCTCGGTCGGCGACCTTTCTGCAGGAACCGCCATTGCTGCGTGGAAGCTTGTCTCTCTATAAATAAAGGGCGAGCAGCAGCTCCGAGGTTGTGCTGTGCGGCTCTCCCATCACATTCTACTCCCAGGTTGAGACTTCTTCTTCTTCTTCTCATTTGTTTAGTAATAATCTCAATTTTGTATCTGCCTTCATTGAATCACCATCCTGCCTTGATGTGCAAGTTCCTCTTTCTTTTTCATATCTTAAGAAAACTTAGGGTTTTATTCTGTGACGTTCTATCTGCTGTGAAAGTGATGCTACGGATAAAAACTTGTTGCCTGCATTCTGAAATCATTTACTTCAAAATGCAACTGATGAGACTCCATTTCTTTATCGATTTTGTTAGCCTTGGGTTTTGGTGATCCTTTCAAATCTCGAGTGCGACTTAGTTCTCTCTTCTTTTTTAATCAGACTGCTAGACTGGACTTTGAATGCACTGTTTTTAATACTCTGTTGGATCAAAAGCTTTCAATTGTTCAAGATGTTTGACCTTTTCTTTTGGAGTTCATCTTATCTAGGATGCTTATGTCGAATAGTCCTATCAATTGACTTCGGTGAAGGAAAAAATATGTTAGTTTCTGTTGAATGGCCTATCCAAAATCTAAAACATGAAACAGAAGTTTAGTAGATCGCAAAATTCTTTTTGCTCCTAGCAGCTGAAAGCATTCTTCTTTGTTCGTCAATACAGTGATTTTGGTTAGCTACGGAGGTTCGGAGCTTGCTCTTACAGTTTCTGTAACTTTTTAACATATCAAGTCTTCTGTGATCAAGAACTGGGATTGGGGTTGCTTCTATGGGTCTATCCTCTTCCTTGCTTTCGTGGGATTGGATTAATGGATGCTTGAGCAACGGGTATGGTTTGGAAGAAGCCAAAGATGTTTCAATGACAGCCATTAGCTTGGACGAGAAAGACATCAGTATGAGCTTGAGGTCACTTAGTTTCAAGCAAAGTGATCAGTCGAAAAATATGGTGTCTAATGCATCCAAAAGCCTGGTATTGGAGAAGGACATCAGTATAAGCTTCAAGTTCTGGGAACTGGAAGTGCCCAAGTTTGATGCAGCTTTTTCATTTGAGAAGAAACAAGTTGTCGACGACAGCACTTCCGAACCAATGGAGAGTCTTGTTGTCCCCCATCCAAAGCTTCCTCAGTGCCTGCCTGAATTTTCTTCACCCAGACCCAAGTGTGAGCTTGATGCAGCAGCCACTAAGCTGCAAAAGGTCTATAAGAGTTATCGAACCAGAAGAAATCTTGCAGATTGTGCAGTTGTAGTCGAGGAGCTCTGGTTCGTCTAGAATCAAATTGCCAAAATCACTTCTTCTTCTTCACAGATATCTCCTTACTTTCTTGTTGAGAATTTCCTCTGATATATTCTTTTGGTTGTAGGTGGAAAGCACTAGATTCTGCATCACTTGAGCATAGCTCTGTCTCATTCTTTAAAGTCGAGAAACAAGAAACTGCAGTTTCAAGATGGGCAAGGGCGCGAACTAGGGCAGCAAAGGTAACAAGAGATTCAATTTCGTTAGGCTGTATGATTTGCCTAAACTTTGTTCAATGAGTATGATTTTGAGCCAATCTTTTCAGGTTGGTAAGGGCTTGTCAAAAGATGAAAAGGCTCAGAAGCTAGCACTACAGCACTGGCTAGAAGCTGTAAGAACAGGATTCTTTCTTTCTATCATTCCTTTTTCTGCCTGGTTTGCAAAAACATCACAGGAATTAGGCAATCTTTCTTGTAATAATATGCATAGTTAAAACATATCCACTACACAGATCGACCCTCGTCATCGCTATGGACACAATTTGAATCTTTATTATGATGTCTGGTTTCAAAGTGAGAGCACTCAACCATTCTTTTACTGGTAAGTATGAGAAAAACTCATCATTCTGATTTTATGTTGATGTCTTTTTTTCTCAATTTCTTCCTGTGATTGAAGGCTGGATGCTGGTGATGGACATGAAATAAATCTTGAAAAGTGCCCTAGGAACCGTCTTCAAAACCAGTGCGTTACATATCTCGGACCGGTACGTTGTTAGAATCGACGCTTCTCGAGTTTCTACTTGTTTGTGTGGCAAATATGAGCTGAAGATGTTGATGATTCATTATGTTGTTTTTCCCCTATGCAGAAAGAGAGGGAAGCATATGAAGCTATTGTGAAGAATGGAAAGCTTGTTTACAAACAAAGTGAAATGCCCATTTCAACTGTTGAAGGTTCTAAGTGGATATTTGTTCTCAGCACATCAAGAGTATTGTATATCGGTCAGGTGCATGACGAATCCTTCTTTAATTGGCACTACAATCTCTTATTACCTTAGAAAGTAATCAAATCAAAGAAGACATCTGCTTGTTCTTAGGCTAATGTTTTCTTTGATTAATATGTCCTTTTATGTGCAGAAAAAGAAAGGCACATTCCAGCACTCAAGTTTTTTAGCTGGAGGAGCAACAACTGCAGCTGGAAGATTGGTTGCTACTGAAGGGATACTTAAGGTAATAGCTTTCTCATAATGCAGCTGCACAAGTTCAATATTTGTCTAGGAAAGTAACTAGAGATTGTATAATAAACGATGTTCGTCGAAGAATCTATTCTAACTAAATGTTTTTTTTTAATTTTTTTTCTGATATTCTGCAGGCCATATGGCCTTATAGTGGTCACTATCTCCCAACAGAAGAAAATTTCAAGGAATTTATTACCTTTCTTCAGGAAAACAATGTAGATCTCAGCAATGTGAAGGTAAATGAATCTAACAGATGTTACAACTTCCCTAATTTCATACTTGAATTAAAAAGTTTTCAATCATCGAATTCCAGTTAAGATTAGTTGCTGGAGTTCTTGGTAGAATGGAACTTTCAGAGTCTTAACATGTACAACAATTTGACGTGTAGAGATACTCCATCGACGACGACGAGTGCCCATCATTCAAGAAACGAACTGGCAAACTAGAAGATGCAGCAAACAAGCTAGCTATTTCAGAGCTTGGCAGTTCAGTTCAAGCTGCAGAATTCACTCAAGCTTCAGAGGATTCCTACAAGGCAGACACCACTCCGGAGGATGGATTGAACAAGGCAATGGCTTCCGAATTAGGCGAATTCTTATCGTGCAAATGGACGACGGCCAATGGGGCTCGCATTGGGTGTGTCCGAGATTACCCAGTTGACTTACAACTGAGAGCACTTGAGCAAGTCAACCTCTCACCGAGGGTTACACCTCCAACCAGTGGTGGCAGAGTTCCTATTCCATCTCCCCGACCGAGCCCCAAGTTGAGGCTTTCCCCTAGGCTTCAATATATGGGCATTCCAAGTCCCAGAGTCTCTCTAACTCTGCCTGAGCACAGGAGATTGAGTGATGATGTTAGTAGCACCAATCAGTAGAGCATCAACAAGTGAAGCTTAAGCTGAAGCTACTCTGGCACATATTTGCTTTTCGTCAACTAACTGAAGATTCAAGCGGTAGAATTATATATCCAGATATTTCACTCTCTAGGGTTGTTTTCTGAGTTTAATAGAGGTTTTTTCTATTGCTTTAGCAATATTTTTTCACCTCTGTAACTAATTTTCCTATCATTGCTTGCAAATTCATTTTTTTTGTGAAGCAATCTTGTGCTTCTTTCCTCTTATAGTGTAGTTCTAAAGGAGTATAAGTAGGTTTTTTTTCCTTTTTCGTTTCATGTATACTTGGAATGTTTACAGTTCATACAGATGAACTGTGGAAATATACAGGAACTCTGGCACATATTTACTTTAAGTGTGGAAATTGGAAAGAAATGTTTTTGCATATGGTAAAAGTTCCACCTTTATCAATTGTTTGCTCTAAGTCCAAAAAATTAAACATGAAAAATTTTGTAAGTGCATGAGAAAATGTGAAAATAATAAAGTAAAATTAATATATCTAAAGCATTTAAAAAAATTAAGGGTCTGTTTGGTTTTACTGTTAATAGCTTTATAACTATACTAAATTGTGTTGTACTGTACTGTATTACATTGTTAAAATTTATAAGATATTTGGTTAATAACTTTTTAACTGTTGTCAAAATTTAAAATAATAAATAAATATATTATTTTAAATTATTTAAAATAATAATATATTTTATTTTTTTAGTTTAAAATTTTAAATTATTTAAAATAATAATATCTAAAATTTTAAACAAAATTATGTAAATTACTTTTTTGGAGAAGTATAAAGTGTAAAAGTATTAAATTATAGCTTTCCCAACTTTTACTTTTTTACTATTTTTTCTGCTTCTGCTTTTCATTGTCAAATAGTTTTCTAACTCCTTTCTACTTAAAAGTGGCTTAAAATCAACTTTGAAGCAGGGGCCTAAATTGTGAAAATAATTGAGTAATAGGAGAGGGACAACTCACTACACTAACAAAAGAAATTAATTTGTCCTTATTTGTCATAGGCTAATAGTTGAACCAATTAAAATTTTAGAATTTTTATAAAGAAAATACTAGTGGTCAATAGGGAAATTAATTGTTAGTAATATTTTTTTTTTTCAAAATAAGATTAGCTACGTCAATTCTCAAAATAAATTTAAACATTACTCAGGCTCTTATTCTCAGGACCCTGTTGTCACGGATGTACTTTGCTTGGTGCCAAATGTCTCCTCCGATCCCTGACACTGTGGCCAGTATATCAATAAGGATGAAAGATGCCCTAGGATTTAAACCTCACTTGATCATTGCTTAGTATTTTTAAGACTTCACAAAAAAAAAAACTCATTAGGCAAAGTTTTACATATGAAAAGAGTGTTTTAGGGTTTGAAGCAAAGCTTATCCACTAATACTAAAATCAATCCTTATTTGAGTGAAATGTGAGGATGAGGATAAAGGGTCCTCTAAGCATGCACTAACATACCAAGTGTTATGGGCAATTTATCTTTTTTAATAATAAAACTCATCACAACTGGCAGATCTCTTTATGGAGATCTTAGCCCTGCACTAGAGTGGCCCATGACCGATTAAAATTATATTGCGAAAGTTGGCCCAGCACTCAATAATGCCTCATACTCCATATGCGCGAAGGGTTCGACCTATATGCCACCCCTTGGATATGTTTACAAATCTCTCACAGTGCGTCAAAGTGTCGGAGACTCTCTGACTACTTTACGCTCACAGAACTGTCCATGGTCCGCACTCCTCTCTCTACACTGCCGAGATAAGGCACCGGTGTGGCCTCAATCAACCACAAGAGGACAATGTCAAGAGGGTGCTGACACACACATCCAAAAATTAGCAAGCAAGACACTCGAACACTTTTGAGGGTATTGGTGTGTCTTTAAACAAGTATCTGAAAGTAAGCACAACCCGCACTGCACATATATAGGCAAATAACACAAGGAATTATCCAGACTCAAAAAGCCACATGAAGTCCAGACGGCAGGTAGAAATCTTATCCACTATTACATGGTAAATCAGTCCTACTACCACAATGCGATAGATCCGATGAAGGGTTTACCCTTGTAGCATGCCACCATTCCACTAGCTAAGCCCACCGAGATCCTCATGAAATTTGTGTCAGAAAGTCGAGTCTGAGTTGGAGCAAGTCGCGTAGACGAACATGCGTAAGCCCCCTTTTCCTCCCCTTTCCCCTTTCGCTACTTCACAGCCCGAACATGGGACTCACGATGCTAAAAACAGGGGAAGGTTCCCCTTCCAACTCCGTCGCCGATCAGCCACCAGGTTCACGCCGAATGGTTGGAACTCAATCATTGACGAACTGAGACCTTGCCACTGAAGAGCCACTGCCGACGGAAACAGGAACCCAATGGAAGTTTGCTCTGCATGGACCTAGAAATCAAAATTTGGATCCCACTCCTACATTTGGTTGTCGGTGCCGGAGGAGATATCTCCTCCTTACCTCAGGGCACTGGGGAATGACCTAGAAGCCTCACATCGACAAGTCAGCCAAAACCTTATCGCTAACTTAGAAATCAAAGCTCTACTCCAAGATCTATTTTTGCCCTGTAGTCGACCCTCTTCGTCGCACGAAAGGGTTTGGGGTCCATAAGTCAAGTCAGGCACCTACATCCACACAGGAATCCATACTTTGTAATTCAACTCGATCCTCAATCCAATATATTTGTGTCAACCTCAGTGACACAATCACATGCCCAAGTTTTTCATGTGTTTGATGACGAGAGATTCCATCATCAATCAATCTTAGTGTTCTTTAGGATTTATGCTAAATCCCATGAGCATCACGAAAAAGTATTCGAGCATTAGAGTCAAGAGAGATAGCCTAACCCTATGCATGAGCCAATAGCTGATGGACGACACTCCTACTCGAGTGATCATATTAACAAAGGACGGTCTTTACAGTGATGACTACATCTTATGCATTATCTGGAACAAACTATATATACAGTCGGCAAAGAAGAAGCAGCTATTCAGAAAAGAATATGCGCATGCTACGTCACCTTTGTCTGCGTCTCAATAAATAGATTACACTCTCCTCTCTGTCATGTCAAACTTTATATTGAGACATTCAGACAAGCTGGCAAATCAACTCAAACTTACCATTGATGCAAATCAAAACGTCATTTAGAGTACAGCAAATCTGTGTCAAGAAAAATCTGGTACTTTCAGTTGAATCTGCAGTAAAAGTGTCCCCTTCTCAGGCAATAGGCATCAGAAGCTCGAGGGGAATTATTTCAAACAAAGCAAATCTCCTACTGTACAAAGGAACTAAGCACCTACAAAGAAAGTCTGTACTGAATCTTAGAACGTGATGCTCTTTAAGCGTTTAATCAAACATAATAACTTCCAAGAATAACAATGAAATAACAAGGATATGGGGGAGCGAGGGATGGCTTGTGTATTGGACGAATTTACAAAAGAGCTCTTTCAACAGGTGAAGCCACCTTTTGAGGCCCTTCAGATCAGCAGTTCACCCTTAGTCACTCAGCGAGGCTCCACTTACTGAGTCATGGTTAAAACATAAGAAAGGAGGAGCTAAAAAGAAGTCGTAGAAGGGCTTGTAATTAATATAACTTATTTCTTTCCTCGTCAAAGTTAAGAGCCTCGAGTCCTTTGAGTGTGGCCTCATAATTTTTTACTGTTGATACGTTTCTTCCAGAAGATGTATGTCTGTTCTCTGTAGAACTAATCTGACCACCTGAAACCTTGCCGAAAGTCACAGGGCTGGCCCCAGCAGTACGACTTTGAACTCGATCTATCTTATCAACGCTCGCATCTCTGCTACCAGAAACAGCAGCTCGCCTTGAGGAACCGCTTGACCGCCCCAAAAAAGTTGAACTGGAAAACTAATACGCATACATTCATGGTCAGAAATTACATTTTTTAAGGGGAAAAAAACTCTATCTAGAAAGGTTATTAGATAATCATGCATTGAATTTAAACAATTTATAAGGACATGAAAAATGTAATGATGGGCCAAATAAATTTTACAGTCGAAGCAGTAAAACCAGTAAAAAAATTATAACGACCTAAAAAATGGATCCTTTCAGCCCTAGATAAATAATGAAACCTGCATTACATTTTGAAACAAGATTTCAGTGACTACGATCCAATATGATGGAAAAAAATTTATGCTTAGCCAAATTATCGACAGAAGAAAAATTGCTTGAAGAAACGAACAGATAAGAGTCAAGGAATCTAGCTAGCTCTTGCGCCCCATCAATTTCATAAGCTTTGCTAGAACGCATTTAGCTAGTTTTCTATAACAAGATGCCTATTCCATCACAAGATTTGAATTCAAACAAGTACAACTGCAATTGAATAGATGACATTAGTAAAAGTTGTACATACGCAAGGAACCAAAGACCGGATGGGCAGTACCGATACTAGTACAAGGTTCATACCAATATATTCTTTATAAATATAGTATAGTGTTTATATATATATATATATATATATATATATATATATATATATATATATATATATATATGGACAGGCATCTCCATAAGTATCTATATAATTATTCTCGTTTTGGGTAATAAGGCAACATTACTTGTAGGAATATCATGATACTAGATAATATCTTCTAAAATTACAAACATCCTATTACCCTAGTAACTGGCTCCCTGAACAAACTTTTGGTTTTACATTGAGTTAAATTTTATCTCATCCTAGCTAGCATGCGGTGATGGAGCAGAACTGGATGACTGAGATGTGGCAAATGTGTGATTTAGAAAAATATTTAGTAATTAGGAGGTGACTAAATTAGTATTGCATTAGATCGTTAGCATGAACCTATTCCACTTGAATAGAAAGGTGTTTTTAATTTAGAATGTGAAGCCAGGATGAGTGCTGGTCGAGGAACTAAGATACAAAGGGGTGCCTCTTGAATAAAAAAAATTAGAATGTATCATAGATAGTTCCAAATCTCGTTATGGATACACCAACAGTAATGCACACGAGGTATCAGCAAACCATCAGACTGATACTTCTCATCTGTACAGCCCGATGCAGAACGAGATCAAACACCGGTTCCAGAACAATTAACATGTTAGTTGAAGCCATGCAATTGGCCTGCCTCCTTTCTATGAGATTATGTGGTAGATAGTAAAGCCACCATGGATATAGAACATTAAAGCTAGGTGTGGCCAAAAGAATAGTAATAAATAATTAATATGCTCAAGACAAATACAGGAAATTGGGAAAAGAGAAAAGCTAAACAACAAAATCACCATAGCATCTCTACTGGCAGGCAGTTCGTTCCCAACAGGTGTCTTCTGTTTTGACAAGCTGCTAACATTTGCAGTTTGAGGTGTCATTCTCCCACGTTGAGAGGGGTCTAGTTCCAACCAACCACTTGCTCTTCCTTCCTCACCACCTGAACACAACCTTAAAAGTTATCGTACAAATTAATATATGAATAGCACTAGTATATGTAACCAGCAGATGGTGAAGAAGACACAAGAAATACATAATCTGAGAAAGAAAAGTTACATATGAAGAAAAGAATCAATTTTTAGCATCCAAGTACACAGACAAAATAGAAGAAATGAGTGTGTACACCTGACTGCCTATAGTTGGGAACAGGAGGAACTGGACCAGAGCTAGGCCCTGCATTTGGATCCTAATTAAGTAGCAGAATAGTTAATTCATATGTTCATCCATGAAAAATAAGCTACAACAAACAATAGCAGCACCAAACTAACAATAGCACGTGGAGGAGCACCAGCTATCTGTGATTGCTGATACTTCAATATAGTCCAATCAAATACGTAATCAAACTGAAAACCTGCAGAGTATCCATATAGAAATTTCAGATATTAAACTCAGCATGAAGAATTCTGTCATACCAACAAAAGAAAAAGAAAACCACCTTCACGAATAAAAAGGTCACGAAACAATCTCTTAAGGTATACATAATCAGGCTTGTCTTCAAATCGCAGAGAACGGCAATAGTGGAAGTATGATGCAAATTCCAAGGGATATCCCCTACATAAAGCCTAAGGGAAAAAAGAAAATCTTCACTATCATATATAGCTTAAATGACAAATTTAAGATTTCTAGCATAGATCGGAGCTTACCTCAATTGAAGTGGCAACTTTCTTTTCACTAATTCTATCATACTTCTGCTTCTTATTTCCTGCTTTTAGACCCTGCCATGGAAGACTGAAAAAGGAAAGAGAACAAATGTGAAATATATAAAATATTGAAAGGCAGGAAAGGTATATTCTCAAATACACAAACCTTCCTCTTAGAAAATACATGAGAACATATCCAAGAGACTCTAAGTCATCCCTCCGGCTTTGTTCTTAGCACAAGGAACATAATAGTCAAATCAAAATGAAGAAAAGAATAAACCCATAAAGCTACACAAGCTACTAGAATGGTCAATTGATTAACAACTAATCAATTTAACAAGCAGGCAAACAAAAGATATCGTGCATACCTATGCCAAGGTGAGTATTGACACTTGCATATCTTGCTGTCCCAGTTAAATTTTTGTTCTCTCTGCGAAAGATTATAAGATCCTTAATGTGAGAAAGAAGGAAAGATCTCAAAGCCTGTAATGTTTGTCAACACAATTAAAAGGAGAAAGTAGAAATTCTATAAGCATTTACATATCAGGCATACTAATCCATAAATACAGATTCCACAAGAAGTAGATGGGTGGACATACTAAATTCACTATGTATGCAACTCAGGAAATTTGATGAATGAAAGAAGGCTTGACTCCTTTCTCCCTTATCCATCATTATCATTTTCTTCACGTTTTTCTATAGATTGCACTAGTGAAAGATGTTAGTTCAAATATATAGTCTCAATTTTCCATGTTAGAAACAAATGAAAAAGAAAAAAAAAATAATAGCCCAATAACAATTTTCTTTTGTACATGTTTACCTAAGAAGACATAAAAATAGCCTCATGTCATTGCACATCCTATAGAAAATTTAAATATACAAAATTTTCAATCAAGTTAAGGAGCTAAGAAAACAAACAAGTTCACCTTCAATCATTTCCTGATGGTAAATAAAACAGAAAAGCCAACAAAATTTAGGCATAGTTTAGGTAACTATATCTTACCGATAGGGAATGTGCTGGTGAGTTGAAGTATCCCTGTACTTCTTTGCAAGACCAAAATCAATTATATACACCTAGATGGAAAATGCAAAAACTATTCATAAAACAAACCAAGAAATTCATTATTAGTAGATAAATGAACGAAAAGCTACAAACAAGGCACACCTGGTTAGCTCGTCTACCAAGACCCATAAGAAAGTTGTCTGGTTTGATGTCACGGTGGAGAAATGACTTGGAATGTAGAAATTCCACTCGATTAATCTGAAGCGAAAAGGATTAGATACAGTCATCATAAAGAAATATAAAGCCAGCTGATTAATCAATTAAGGAAAGTATGAAAAGGTGTTATTAGTCTGGTTATTTAAGAGTAGAAAGTATTATGACCATAATGCAGGAGAAAATGATAATTAAAAAGTCATGATAGCATACCAGCATGATTGAAGAAATGGATAAGGATGGACTTAATTTTTTTTGTGAGGATATTAGAAAACAATAAGCACTCACACATTGCATTTAATTAATATGATGATGAAGAAGAATGGATATAGAGCTAAATGTCATAGTCAAAGGAATGCTGAAAAAGACGGCAAGCAGCTGCCACTAAAGCGAAATATGGATATAAGGACCATTGAGCTCGCTCCAAATATTGAGAAGTCTCAATTCATGACAATATAAAACATACCATCTGATCTGCAAGCATCAAAACAGTCTTTAGAGAAAGTTTTCTGCTGCAGAAATTGAACAGATCTTCAAGACTGGGCCCTAGTAGATCCATAACTAGGACATTGTAATCACCCTCAACGCCGTACCATTTCACATTTGGAATTCCAGCTAAAAAACAAGGAATGGGATTAAGAGAGTTAAAAAAATGTAAAGTAACTTCCTAGAAGAGGAATGAGAAAAAAAATATTGTCGTTACTTCCTCCTTGCAGGATCCTGTACAGCTTTGACTCGTATAGCAACTGGGGATGCTTTGTCTTGACATTTTCCTGATAAAAAGATACAATACATAGCAAGAGAAATGTATCATTGCAACACACATTTGATGAATGAAAATATTATAAAGCCTACCCTACCCAGCACATCATACGCGATGAGTGAAATAACATCAAATTAGCTTGTATGAAACAACAGAAAGCAACTTATTATACAGATGACAGGTCGAACAATCAATCTCAATTTCAAGAGAAACTGAGAGACCGAACAGGAACATCCAATGGAAACTGGAAACAAAGCTAGGGGTGCTTCTGCTTCACCATGGTGTAGCTGGGGATATAAACATGTCAAACTAAAGTTGGATACAAAACCCTATACAAGATCTGCATTGAACAACAATTATAGTGTATGCCAGAAATGAAATATACACAAGGTACACTAGCAGAGAGAGCGTGATTTTCAATCATCAGCGAAAGTATCCAGCTTGACGACTAAATCGAACACAACAACACACAAATATAAGAGCTACACTCACGAGCTTAATCGCGACCTCTTCATTCGTTTGGATATTAGTACCTGCGACCAAGACCACAATCACGAGTCCGCACAAAGAAGCAAACTTCAACAGTCCGGGCAACACAAAATTCAGAGAAAAAACAACCACCAACCTAAATAGATCTCCCCGAAGGAGCCACTCCCGATCTTGCGGCCGAGGCGAAACTTGTTCCCGACGCGAGGCTCCATCCGTCCGCTGCAACTACTAGACGGAAAATCCAACCGTATCCCAACAAAACCAAAGCAGAAAAAGACTCAATCTCTCCAAACAGCACCGTTTCACCCAAGACGAGAACCAAATTCAGAGAAATCGACCCCGCGGGAGATGCTGAGCTCGGCACCCATCAATCAATCGGCCACAGCAGAGGCAGATCGGCGACTTCGAGAGAAAAAAATCGCTCTGTAAATTAGGGTTTGCGGGGTGGATAGCAAGAGAGGGAGGGAGGGGGTGGGGGTCGGAGCGCTGAACCAATCGAAGCAGCGTTCGCGAGAGCGGACGATACAGCACTAACGAAAAGCCTTTCGTCAAAGTGCTTTTTATTATTATTTGTTTTGCGGAACACGATACGCGAATACTTTACGCGGTTAGGATCCGGTGGAAGGCGGACTACGGATTTTAGCAACTCCGCGACCCGTTTCGTTTGGGGGTAGAGGAGAGGGAAGCCACTCCTCCCTCTTCTTCTCTGCCTCCTACTCTTCCTCTTCCACGAAGGGCGGGTGGGCCTTGAGCCACCCCGACTTCCAGCGGCGGAAGCGCGTCACGAGCTACAAGGCCTACGGTGTCACGCCCCGGTCGGATCGGTCTAAAAACAACGCTTATCCGTTGTCTTAGGGTCGTCCGGCGGAACACCAGAGCGTTCACTCACTAGGGTTTCCGGGCAAATCTCACCACCAAATCAGAAACCCTAACTTCCCCGAACGATTTTAATCCCCAAATTACAGGTCGCACGAAAAACCCTAAACCTAATTTCGAAAATCGGAACCCTAAATAATACCTCTCAGTCAACTCAGATTTTGACCCAATCTCGCCGAAATCCGCCAAGCTGACGTCAGTGTGATGTCAGCCCTTCAATCCACCGAATTGCCACCTCGCTGAATTAATTCGGGTCGCTGACGTTCGCCTTGCGTCAGCCGTCCCGAAATCGCGAAATCGAAATCGAATTCAATTTCAATCTCCGCCCGATTGTTGACCGCTCCTCTTCGTTGACTTCCTCGAATCGAACGTCGCTCGTTCGATTCGTCCGCGTCGTCTTCATCTCCATCGCCGAATGCCGCCGCTCGCACTGCCCGTTCGACGTCGGCCCTCAACGCTGGAGGAAGGTACGCTGCCTGCGCCTCGTCTCAGCCTCTCGTCGACGGCCAGAAGCCACCTACCGCCGGTATTCGCCGCTACCGCGGAACCAGCACAGAAACAGGGGGAAACAGAGGTGGAAGAGAGAAAACTTCGCCGACTCTTATTCCATTCAAAATCAGTTACAAAACTCTCTTCTTGCTCCGACGACTCCGTCGCTGGTGCCCTCGTCCCCTCCCTCACCGGCGATACCGGTTACAATCGCTCTTTCGCTCGTCGCTTAACCTCACGTACACGAGCTCTCGTCATCGCCGATCTCACCCTCGCCTCTACTCCTTAGAGCTCGATGGTGACTGGTGTCTCTCTACCCTTTCCCAGAGCTCGGTCCCCCTTCGATCACTACCTTCTTCCTCCTTTTAACGTTCCAAGCCGCCGCCTTGCGCCGACTGGGTCTTCCGCTCCGATGCCGCCTTAGCCGCGTTCTTCTCGGCGTCTGGTTGATGCAGATCTTGCGTCGCCAACGTCGTCGCTCGAGAACTTCGCTCACGCTGCTGAATCCGGATGCCACCGAGTCCTACGCAGCCGCCTTCCTTTGTTCTCCACACGATCCGCTCGATCGCGTCTTCCGTTGCTTCGAAGCCAGCAGCCTTCACTTTGATCGCATCCGCCTTCCCCAAATCGGGAAACCCGCGTCCGATCTCTTCGGAGGAGATGACGTCTCCTCGGCGCACTCGCGTTCGAATAATCAGCAAAGACGAAGCTCACGCCGCTCGTCCATGCCGCGTCGCCTGTCGACGCCCGCATCTGTCGCACGCGGAGAAGACAAATGCGGGGTGTGAGAACGTCGGTCAACATTAGATGTTGACTGGATCTTCCGAACGAAGCGTTGGGCTTTGTTTCTCCTGTACGTTGTCTGGATTTAGGTTCGGACCAGGCCCAACGAGCTTTGGGCTGAACCGGCCTGGCTCGGGCCTAACAATTCTCCCCCGCCCAATTTTGGACATCGTCCTCGATGTCCGGCACGGACACTCAGGCCCGCGCTCGCCGATCTTTCTTTCCTTGTTGGCGGGCAGCCTCATAGCTTTGAAGCCTTCGTTCGTACTCTACAGGGTCGGTTAAAGAGGGCCAATACCTCCCCTGGATCCATTGAGGTAGATCATCCCTTTCTGTATCCGAAGAATTCGAGGACTTCGGTGGAGCCTTTTCCTCCACTACTTGCCTCCACGTTTTCTTCTCCTCTGGAGGTTTTGCATCTTCGGAGCTCGTCTTCTGCTCGATATCACCCTTGTCGACCGCGTCTTTCGGCTCTACTTCTGCGGAGGTCGGTGATGATTTTCCTGCTACCACTGAGGCAATGCGCACAACCCCTATGCGAGCCTCTACTGGTTCCTTATCATCCACCACCGCCGGTTTCTCAGCTAGCTCCCGATGCACGATTGCTGCAATTGCGTTCACCCGCTGTCGGTCCGGACAGTCGCGTATCCGGTAAGAGGGCCAATACCTCCCCTGGATCCATTGAGGTAGATCATCCCTTTCTGTATCCGAAGAATTCGAGGACTTCGGTGGAGCCTTTTCCTCCACTACTTGCCTCCACGTTTTCTTCTCCTCTGGAGGTTTTGCATCTTCGGAGCTCGTCTTCTGCTCGATATCACCCTTGTCGACCGCGTCTTTCGGCTCTGCTTCTGCGGAGGTCGATGATGATTTTCCTGCGACCACTGAGGCAATGCGCATAACCCCTATGCGAGCCTCTACTGGTTCCTTATCATCCACCACCGCCGGTTTCTCAGCTAGCTCCCGATGCACGATTGCTGCAATTGCGTTCACCCGCTGTCGGTCCAGACAGTCGCGTATCCGGTGCGGTCCCTTGCACAAGAAGCAAGCAATCAGTCTCAGTTGACCCTGCCCTCTCTCTGTAGGTCGGATATGCTCCTGCAATGCTGGTTGACCTCCATTCCGCCGAGGAGAGAGCCTCTCTCTCTCTGGCGCTCTTGCTCTAGGTGGAGATGGTCGCTTCGGGGGTGACCTCTGTGCTCTCTGAAAGGTCGTCCCTGAAGTCCTCTGGTCCACAAGAGACTCGGCTATAGCTGCAGCCGTCCTCCAGTCCTACGGCGCATGTCGTCGGACCTCCGTTGCCGCCCAGGGTTGGAGATTCCGGAGGAAGAAGTACCTCCTGTCTCCCTCCGCCATCTCGAGTAGCTCCAACATCAGTGCGGAGAACGCCCTGACATACTCCTGGATCGTCCCCGTGTGCTTTAGTCGATCCACCGCCTCTCGCGCTTGGTCCACCGAGTTTCCGGGAAGGAACTGCTGTCGCAGTTCCTCTCGGAACACCTCCCATGTTCAACTAGCCGCTTCTGATGTCGAATCAACTTTGGTTCTCCACCAGAGTTTTGCATCATCTGAGAGATATGTTGTGCACACCCTCACCTTCTCATGGTCTGCAACATGGTTAGCATCAAAGTATTGTTGCATATCCCACAGAAAATTACCCAATACTTTTGCTGATCTGGCCCCCTTGAACACTGCAGGTTCTAGGGTGCGAACCTTCCCGTTGCCGTTGGGAGCCCCATACTCCGCCCTGGTTGCTGTAGGGGCACCTCCTTGTGCCTGCGCCAATGCCATGCGCGTCACCACAAGATCTGCCAATATCTGCTGTTGTGCTGTCGTGGAGTTGGTTAATTGTGCCGTCAAGGTTGCTACCTGTCCTTGCAACGTTGTCACTTGCTGGGGTTGTGCCGTCAAGGTCGCTACCTGTCCTTGTAAGGTTGCTACCTGCTGTTGTAGCGCCGCCATCCCTTCAAAATTTTGCTGGGCTTCAGCCATTCCAGCCAAAGTTTGTTGAAGGGCAGTAATTTGCAACCTTTGCTCCTCTACCGTGCGATGGATATCCTCCACCTGAGGAACCACCGCATCCTTGCTGTTCCCTGTCAAACTAAGCACCTGCTCGATTCGCGCAATACGATCTCCTTGATTCACCATGCTGCTTGATCACTTTAGCCTCTGATACCTGTTGTCACGTCCCGATTGGATCGGCCTAAAAACAACGCTTATCCATTGTCTTAGGGTCGTCCGGCGGAACACCAGAGCGTGCACTCACTAGGGTTTCCGGGCAAATCTCACCCCCAAATCAGAAACCCTAACTTCCCCGAACGATTTTAATCCTCAAATTACAGGTCGCACGGAAAACCCTAAACCTAATTTCGAAAATCGGAACCCTAAATAATACCTCTCAGTCAACTTAGATTTTAACCCAATCTCGTCGAAATCTGCCTAGTGTGACGTCAGTCCTTCAATCCACCGAATTGCCGTCCTCATTGATTTACATACTATTTGATGGGGTTAATGTGCAAAATCAACTTTCTTGAATGTTTACATACTATAAATAAAACTTGAAGCATTACAGTAATGCATGTATAGATTAACTGATATGATAGTAACTTTTGTTATACACGCATTGACGTCCTCATTGCAATCTATATTAGAGTAGTTGTATGCCAGGTGAAAGATTTTACAATATTTCTACTTAGCAGCACATCACAGCACAAATAGGAAAATCAATAGCTGCTTATCTAAACAGCTTCAAATTTTTCCAAGCAGATCTTCCTGAACTAGAATTTTCTGAACTAGAATTTTCTGAACTAAAAGCCAAAAGTTTTGGCTGGTGAGCTAAACAGAGCCGTAATCTGAGCAGAGCCATAATCTGACAAAGAAAAGTTACATATGAAGAAAAAATAATTTTTTAGCGTCAAAGTACACAGATAAAATAGAAGAAATGAGTGAGTACACCTGACTGCCTATAGTTGGGGACAGGAGGAACTGGACCAGAGCTAGACCCTGCATTTGGATCCTAATGAAGTAGCAGAATAGTTAATTCATATGTTCATCCATGAAAAATAAGCTACAACAAACAATAGCAGCACCAAACTAACAATAGCACGTGGAGGAGCACCAGCTTTCTGTGATTGCTGATACTCCAATATAGTCCAATCAAATACGTAATCAAACTGAAAACCTGCAGAGTATCCATATAGAAATTTCAGATATTAAACTCAGCATGAAGAATTCTGTCATACCAACAAAAGAAAAAGAAAACCACCTTCACGAATAAAAAGGTCACGAAACAATCTCTTAAGGTATACATAATCAGGCTTGTCTTCAAATCGCAGAGAACGGCAATAGTGGAAGTATGATGCAAATTCCAAAGGATATCCCCTACATAAAGCCTAAGGGAAAAAAGAAAATCTTCACTATCATATATAGCTTAAATGACAAATTTAAGATTTCTAGCATAGATCGGAGCTTACCTCAATTGAAGTGGCAACTTTCTTTTCACTAATTCTATCATACTTCTGCTTCTTATTTCCTGCTTTTAGACCCTGCCATGGAAGACTGAAAAAGGAAAGAGAACAAATGTGAAATATATAAAATATTGAAAGGCAGGAAAGGTATATTCTCAAATACACAAACCTTCCTCTTAGAAAATACATGAGAACATATCCAAGAGACTCCAAGTCATCCCTCCGGCTTTGTTCTTAGCACAAGGAACATAATAGTCAAATCAAAATGAAGAAAAGAATAAACCCATAAAGCTACAGAAGCTACTAGAACGGTCAATTGATTAACAACTAATCAATTTAACAAGCAGGCAAACAAAAGATATCGTGCATACCGATGCCAAGGAGAGTATTGACACTTGCATATCTTGCTGTCCCAGTAAAATCATTGTTCTCTCTGCAAAAGATTATAAGATCCTTAATGTGAGAAAGAAGGAAAGATCTCAAAGCCTGTAATGTTTGTCAACACAATTTAAAAGGAGAAAGTAGAAATTCTATAAGCATTTACATATCAGGCATACTAATCCATAAATACAGATTCCACAAGAAGTAGATGGGTGGACATACTAAATTCACTATGTATGCAACTAAGGAAAATTGATGAATGAAACAAGGTTTGACTCCTTTCTCCTCCCTTATCCATCATTATCATTTTCTTCACGTTTTTCTATAGATTGCACTAGTGAAAGATGTTAGTTCAAATATATAGTCTCAATTTATATTCCATGTTAGAAACAAATGAAAAAGAAAAAAAAATTAATAGCCCCCTAACAATCTTCTTTTGTACATGTTTACCTCTGAAGACATAAAAATAGCCTCATGTCATTGCACATCCTATAGAAAATTTAAATAGACAAAATTTTCAATCAAGTTAAGGAGCTAAGAAAACAAACAAGTTCACCTTCAATCATTTCCTGATGGTAAATAAAACAGAAAAGCCATCAAAATTTAGGCATAGTTTGTTTAGGTAACTATATCTTACCGATAGGGAATGTGCTGGTGAGTTGAAGTATCCTCGTACTTTTTTGCAAGACCAAACTCAATTATATACACCTAGATGGAAAATGCAAAAACTATTCATAAAACAAACCAAGAAATTCATTATTAGTAGATAAATGAACGAAGGCTACAAACAAGGCACACCTGGTTATCTCGTTTACCAATATCCACAAGAAAGTTGTCTGGTTTGATGTCACGGTGAAGAAATGACTTGGAATGCAGAAATTCCACTCGATTAATCTGAAGCGAAAAGGATTAGATACAGTCATCATAAAGAAATATAAAGCCAGCTAATTAATCAATTAAGGAAAGTATGAAAAGGTGTTATTAGTCTGGTTATTTAAGAGTAGAAAGTATTATGACCATAATGCAGGAGAAAATGATGATTAAAAAGTCATGATATCATACGAGCATGATTGAAGAAATGGATAAGGATGGACATAATTTTTTTTGTGAGGATATTAGAAAACAATAAGCACTCACACAATGCATTTAATTAATATGATGATGAAGAAGAATGGATATAGAGCTAAATGTCAGAATCAAAGGAATGCTGAAAAAGACGGCAAGCAGCTGCCACTAAAGCGAAATATGGATATAAGGACCATTGAGCTCGCTCCAAATATTGAGAAGTCTCAATTCATGACAATATAAAACATACCATCTGATCTGCAAGCATCAAAACAGTCTTTAGAGAAAGTTTTCTGCTGCAGAAATTGAACAGATCTTCAAGACTGGGCCCTAGTAGATCCATAACTAGGACATTGTAATCACCCTCAACGCCGAACCATTTCACATTTGGAATTCCAGCTAAAAAACAAGGAATGGGATTAAGAGAGTTAAAAAAATGTAAAGTAACTTCCTAGAAGAGGAATGAGAAAAACGTATTGTCGTTACTTCCTCCTTGCAGGATCCTGTACAGCTTTGACTCGTATAGCAACTGGGGATCCTTTGTCTTGACATTTTCCTGATAAAAAGATATAATACATAGCAAGAGAAATGTATCATTGCAACACACATTTGATGAACGCAAATATTATAAAGCCAACACTACCCAGCACATCCTACGTGATGAGTGAAATAACATCAAATTAGCTGAAAAAATTTCCTGAGCAGCCCGAGCACAGCCTCCGTTAAATACGTTTTGAGATTTATGCTTCGTCACCTCGTGTTTTGTGCCCATCACATGTGCATTAAAAATTGTGCAACGCACGAATCTCAAAGCGTATTTAACGCCTTGATGAGGGCTGTGCTCCAAAATTTTTTTTTTTTCAAATTAGCTTGTATGAAACAACAGAAAGCAGGTTATTATACAGATGACAGAACTGAGAGACCGAACAGGAGAGAGAGCATGATTTTCAATCATCAGCGAAAGTATCCAGCTTGACGACTAAATCGAACACAACGACGCACAAATATAAGAGCTACACTCACAAGCTTAATCGCGACCTCTTCGTTCGTTTGGATATTAGTACCTGCGACCAAGACCACAATCACGAGTGCGCATAAAGAAGCAAAATTCAACAGTCCGGGCAACACAAAATTCAGAGAAAAAACAACCACCAACCTAAATAGATCACCCCAGAGGAGCCATCCCGATGCGAGCCTCCATCCGTCCGCTGCAACTACGAGACGGAAAATCCAACCGTATGCCAATGAAACCAAAGCAGCAAAAGGCACAATCTCTCCAAACAGCACCGTTTCACCCTAAGACCATAACCAAATTCGGAGAATCGACCCCCGCGGGAGATAAGCTGACCTCGACACAGCACTAACGAACGAATAAAAGTTCTATACGGGACCACCCCATCCACCGTTGCAACATTTAGAATAAGTTTTGGGATGTGTGTATGCACGTGTCTCAACTTAGCATTTATAGTGGATGGGCCGCATGTACGGTATCCCGTATATAAATTTTTTCCCTATTGAAGAGCCTTCCATCAAAATGCTTTTTATTATGCCAATGAAACCAAAGCCGCAAAAGGCGCAATCTCTCCAAACAGCACAGTTTCACCCAAGACCAGAACCAAATTCGGAGAATCGACCCCACGGGAGATAAGCTGACCTTGACACAGCACTAACGAACGAATAAAAGTTCTATACGGGACCACCCCATCAACCGTTGCAACATTTAGAATAAATTTTGGGATGTGTATATGCACGTATCTCAACTTAGCATTTATGGGGAATGGGCCGCATGTGCGGTGTCCCGTATATAAATTTTTTCCCTAATGAAGAGCCTTCCGTCAAAGTGCTTTTTATTATGCCAATGAAACCAAAGCCGCAAAAGGCACAATCTCTCCAAACAGCACCGTTTCACCCAAGACCAAAACCAAATTCGGAGAATCGACCCCACGGGAGATAAGCTGACCTTGACACAGCACTAACGAACGAATAAAAGTTCTATACGGGACCACCCCATCCACCGTTGCAGCATTTAGAATAAATTTTGGAATGTGTATATGCACGTATCTCAACTTAGCATTTATGGTGGATGGGCCGCATGTGCGGTGTCCCGTATATAATTTTTTTCCCTATTGAAGAGCATTCCGTCAAAGTGCTTTTTATTATGCCAATGAAACCAAAGCCGCAAAAGGCACAATCTCTCCAAACAGCTCCGTTTCACCCAAAACCATAACCAAATTCGGAGAATCAACCCTGAGGGAGATAAGCTGACCTCGACACAGCACTAACGAATGAATAAAAGTTCTATACGGGACCACCCCATCCACCGTTGCAATATTTAGAATAAGTTTTGGGATGTGTGTATGCACGTATCTCAACTTAGCATTTATGGTGGATGGGCCGCATGTGCGGTGTCCCATATATAAATTTTTTCCCTATTGAAGAGCCTTCCGTCAAAGTACTTTTTATTATGCCAATAAAATCAAAGCCGCAAAAGGCACAATCTCTCCAAACAGCACCGTTTCACCCAAGAGCAAAACCAAATACGGAGAATCGACCCCGCGGGAGATAAGCTGACCTCGACACAGCACTAACGAACGAATAAAAGTTCTATACGGGACCACCCCATCCACCGTTGCAATATTTAGAATAAGTTTTGGGATGTGTATATGCACGTATCTCAACTTAGCATTTATGGTGGATGGGCCGCATGTGCGGTGTCCCGTATATAAATTTTTTCCCTATTGAAGAGCCTTCCGTCAAAGTGCTTTTTATTATGCCAATGAAACCAAAGCCGCAAAAGGCACAATCTCTCCAAACAACACCGTTTCACCCAAGACCAAAACTAAATTCGGAGAATCGACCCCACAGGAGATAAGCTGACCTTGACACAGCACTAACGAAGGAATAAAAGTTCTATACGGGACCACCCCATCCACCGTTGCAACATTTAGAATAAGTTTTGGGATGTGTGTATGCCCGTATCTCAACCTAGCATCTATGGTGGATGGGCCGCATGTGCGGTGTCCCGTATATAAATTTTTTCCCTATTGAAGAGCCTTCCGTCAAAGTGCTTTTTATTATGCCAATGAAACCAAAGCCGCAAAATGCACAATCTCTCCAAACAGCACCGTTTCACCCAAAACCAGAACCAAATTCGGAGAATCGACCCCGCGGGAGATAAGCTGACCTTGACACAGCACTAACGAACGAATAAAAGTTCTATACGGGACCACCCCATCCACCGTTGCAACATTTAGAATAAGTTTTGGGATGTGTGTATGCACGTATCTCAACTTAGCATCTATGGTGGATGGTCCGCATGTGCGGTGTCCCGTATATAAATTTTTTCCCTATTGAAGAACCTTCCGTCAAAGTGCTTTTTATTATGCCAATGAAACCAAAGCCGCAAAATGCACAATCTCTCCAAACAGCACCGTTTCACCCAAAACCAGAACCAAATTCGGAGAATCGACACCGCGGGAGATAAGCTGACCTTGACACAGCACTAACGAACGAATATAAGTTCTATACGGGACCACCCCATCCACTGTTGCAACATTTAGAATAAGTTTTGGGATGTGTGTATGCACGTATCTCAACTTAGCATTTATGGTGGATGGGCCGCATGTGCGGTGTCCCGTATATAAATTTTTTCCCTATTGAAGAGCCTTCCGTCAAAGTGATTTTTATTATGCCAATGAAACCAAAGCCGCAAAAGGCACAATCTCTCCAAACAGCACCATTTCACCCAAGACCAGAACCAAATTCGGAGAATCGACCCCGCGGGAGATAAGCTGACCTTGACACAGCACTAACGAACGAATATAAGTTCTATACGGGACCACCCCATCCACCGTTGCAACATTTAGAATAAGTTTTGGGATGTGTGTATGCACGTATCTCAACTTAGCATTTATGGTGGATGGGCCGCATGTGCGGTGTCCCGTATATAAATTTTTTCCCTAATGAAGAGTCTTCCGTCAAAGTGCTTTTTATTATTATCTGTTTTACAGAACACTACACGCAAAAACAGAGAAATTTGGAAAAAAAAATTTAAATTTTTTTTATAAAACTAATTATACAATAGTATCAATATTGCTCTGAACGAGATTTTAGATAATAAGAAATTAACCTGAATATTTTATATAAAAAATAAAAATAAATAGTACTTTGGATGATCGGGCTCCTCCGAACATCGCAGGTTCTGGGATGCGAACCTTTCCTCTGGTAGCTACATACTCCACCATGGCTGCTGCAGGTGCACCGCCGTGTGCCTGTGCCAACGCCATGCATGTCACCGCGAGGTCTGTCTGTACCTACTGTTGAGCTGCAGCGGTGCCTATTACTTGCTCCTTCAAAGTTGCTACTTGTCCTTGCAAGGCTGCCTCTATTGCTCCACTGTGCGCTGTAAATTCTCCATCTAAGGAACAACCGCGTCGTCATTGTTCCCCGTCAGGCCGAGGACCTGCTCGACGTGCGCTAGACGATCACCCTGAGTCACCATATTGTTGAAGTCAACTAAATCAACCTCGTCAACCCTATTGTCACGCCTGGATGAATCGTTCTCTGATGAACCTCAGACTCTGTGCCAAATCCCTAATTTTTTTCCCCAATTTCTAATTTTCTTCGATTTTGAACGGATTCAAAATCAACGCTGTTCGAATTCAAAACTTAATTTGGAACGTTGACGTCACCTTACATCAGCCACTTCAATCCGAATTTGCTGCGCAGAATCGATTCGTGTTGACCACGTCTCGTTGACCCGCCTCAAAGTAAGTGCCTGTGCTTCACCTGCGTCGAAGAAATGGCCTAAGCTGGGTACCCAACTTAGGTTTAGGTTGAAACATCTGGGTCCCTCAATTTTGAGGGAAACAGTATTTTTTTTTTATTTTTAGAAATGTAATATTTCTTGTAAGCTTTCCAATGGTACTAAATTTAGGGTATTTTACATCACGTATATATATAATACCCTATATAAGATTGCATTTAAGACAAAATAGTATTTACTATATAAAACAATATAATCTTATATAGATTGGTAAAATATCCTAAATTTGATACTATTGGAAAGTACCAGCATAAAAAAATAAAAAAAATACTGTTTCCCTCAAAATTGAGGGACACAGGTGTTTCAGCCTAAGCTGGTAAGCTGGCCATTTCTTCGCCCGCGTCGTCTACTTCGTCTCGCCTTCGAACGCCGCCCGCGTTCGTCGGCTGTTGCGTTTGTCGCCGGGAAGGGAAAGTCGCCGGACGTTATGGCAGGAGGAGGGTTTCCGTCTCCTCCTCAGCCCTTCGTCGCTATTGTTGGAAGCCGCTTGGAAGCGCCGCCGCTGAAGGTGACACGACGCCGGCGGAGAAGATCAGAAACGGGGAAGATCGTCGGAGCCGGGAAAAGAAGGGAAAAGCTTCACCTTTTATTCACGTCAGAAGGCTACAAAAACCCCTCTCTCGCTCTCCTCTCGCCGTCAAACTCACTCACGTCAGCGGCCTTGCTCGCCGCCGACTTACAGGAGCACTCGTCTCTCGCTGGAAGCTACGACGCTCGTCGTCGCCGATTCACCGTTCCCTTTCTTCTCTCTGAATATCTCCTCCACTCGATGATCCCTTCTTCCGCCTCTGCATCGGATTTTAAAGGGAAAACGTCTTTGCTTTCTTCCGCTTCATCTGCCAAGGCGAGGTCGACGCCGCCTTTGCTTCCGCTGGACTCGCGCGCTGAAGAGGTCCTCGCCTCCACAGGAATCTCCAAAGGAATCGCGCGCCGCTTCCCTTCCTCGCGTCCGCGCCTCTTCGCCCCGCGTCCGCGTCTGACGCCCTCCTTTTCATCGCCTACGCCCCCCGATTCCCCCGCTGGAATCGATCTCGGGCCCTCCGCTCAACACCGCCTGCGCCTCTCCAATAACCCCGCCGCCCGTGTTCTCTGCCGATGGACTCGCGTTGCCATCGTCAGCTTCGTCCAAGCGGCGCGGCGAAGACGACGGCGTGAAGGTGATTTTGGAGTCAAAATCGAAACCCCGATTTGGAGTTGACTGGCGAAATCCGCGTCGAAGACGGGTTCCGCGTCTTGCTCCGCCGCACGGGCTTGGGCTGCCGCGGTTGTCTTTGGCCCGGCCTGAGTAAAATCGGGTCTAACACTTAGAGTATGCAGATTATTTTTATTAAAAAAAAAATTTTAAGGAAAAAATGGACACCCAACTTAGAAAAATTAAATTTGGTCCCCGTTGCAAATTTTTTATTTTTTTTTCGCGAATACCTTACGCGGTTGGGATCCGATGCAAGGCCGAGTACGTATTTTAGCAACTCCGCGACCTGTTTCGGTTGGCAATTAGGATTTATTTTCTTTGTTCTCATTGTCAAAATGTTGATTTATAAAAGTAGTATAATTGTCAATCCTCGTCTCCCACGTACTTTATTTTTATTAAATGCAAATTTAGAGTATAAGTGTTACGCACGTGGACCGGCGGGTCCCGGGCTGGGCCGAGGTCAGCGTGGCGAGGCCCACAATCTCGGTGGCGTTGGAGGCGGATTCATGCGGCGAGCGTGCGGAGGCGCGACCTGGATCCGGCCCGCCTTCCATCGACAAAAGCGCCGAGGCGCAATGCTGCTGCAGCTTCCCGAGAGGGACGGCGGACGCAGACATGTAGCAGGTGGCGGCGTGCGTCTCGTCCGTTGCAGGTGTCCTCAGGCGGTGAGGGCAGAGGGAAAATAAAGGGGACGCGGTAGCGGCCTTGTTCGCCCTCTTGGACTCTCCCGGGAGTGGAGGCTCTCAATGCGGTAAGCAGAGGCTCTTCGGCGGACGGAGGTCCGCCAACTCCTCCTCCTCCCCTCAGGCGGGGACCAGCGACCATGCCGACGAGCGTTTCAGGTGGCAGCGGGGTTGGACGAAATGGAGAGGAGTTGAGTTGAGTGCTTGTATATAGAGAGAGGAAGCCGTGCTCCTCTCCCTCGGACGGAAGCTTCGGGTGGCGTGGTGGGCGAGGACTCCGGCGCCGGCGAGGATAGACGGGAGGGATGAGTTGAGCGAGGAGAGTGTATATAAAGAGAATAATGGGGTTTTATGTAACCGGATTTTGGGAGAAATAAAACCGGCGAAACTTTCCCCTGTTTCTGTGTTTGGGTGCTTCCGGGCAGCGTGCTCTGGCGACGGTTTCCAGTGTCCCTCCGGGCACTGATGAGGCTGAGGGGTGAAGGGGTGCGAGTGTCCCCTTTCCCCTGCCGCAGACCCGAGTTTTCCCGAGCTTCTTCTCCGGCGGCGTTCGATGTACGTGGGGAGACGAATGCGCGCGGCGTTCGTTCCGAAGCGTTGGACACGCGGTCAAGGTCAACGTGCGTAGCGGAGAAAAGTCGAATTTGGATGACGTGGCCGGATCAAGGTAAGCTTGGGTCTGACAATAAGGCTATGTATCAAAGAAAATAGAAATAATGAAAGAAATTTTATTATGAATAAAAAAATTGGAAGATAAGGAAAGTATTGAAAATTTTTATATAATTGGGGAAAGAAAAAAATAAAGGATATAATTTAATTAATATTTATACCTCATCTATATATTTTTATATAACTTTTATTTAAAAGGAGATTTTATTTTTAAAATCAATAATTCTAGTAATTTATTGATATTAATGATTTGTCAATTCAATAAATTTGGTTTAGTAATATTTGGTGATTTTCTAAAATCAGTTTGATAAGGGTAATGAATATTTGAATTGAGTAAAATTAGATAAATTAACTGATGTAAATTCGATAATTGGTCATTATCAAATGCCCAACTATAATTTAATAATCGGTCATTATCAAATATTTTTATATTATTAACTTATCATAATAATAGCTATTATATAAATACATATGGTTATTTTAAAATATAGGATTCTATTTTATCTAAATAAAAAATTAAATATTTAACTTTATTAAACTATGTACCTTCAAATACCCGTTTAAAAGGTTAGATGATTGAGTTATGTTTTAATATTTAGCAAGTGTAAATATTTAAGTTTTATAATTAAATTAACTTTAAAAGTTTAAATTTTTAACTAAAAAATTAGGGGTATATTTGGCCCCACTTTTAAGCTGAAAGTAGATAAAAAATGATTTGGTAATAAAAAACAGAAGCACAAAAAACAGTAAAAAAGTAAAAATTAAAAAAACTATAATTTGATGCTTTTACCGGCTTTTATTTTTTAAAAAAAAGTAATTTATATGATTTCATTTAAAATTTTAAATATTATTAATTAAAATAATTTAAAATTAAATAATAAATAAAAAATAAAATATATTATTATTTTAAATAATTTAAAATAATATATATTTATTATTTTATATTTTAACAATAATTAAAAAATTATTAACCAGATATTTTATAAATTTTAAACTACGTCTCCAATCGACTTGCAAACACGCATTTGATAATGAAAATCTTTTTTTCTGAGTATCGCAGACTTTTCTAGAAATTGGCAGCGAGCGAAAATCAAAGTCAACGGCCAACCTTCGACTCTGGATCCGTCGTGACTCCAATTTCTATTCCCAATCCACGACTCCGCCGCTGCTATTCTTCCTCCTCTGGGGAAACTTGCCTAACAAAGAGCAGAGGAACAGCTCCGCTCCTTCAATGGCCGGCTACCGATCGAGTTCCTAAAACAACCGTGCAATGCAGATCGAGGTGTACCGCGGCCGTCAGGCGGCGCCACCTGCATCCGGCCTCTACGAGTGCCGGAGCCACGGCACTTCCTTCGCTTACGGTGGCTACGGCTCCAAGGGGGTAGAGGTGAGGGAAGCCATTCCTCCCTCTTCTTCGCCGCCTCCTTCTTCCTCTTCCAAGAAGGGCGGATGGCCTTGAGCCACCCCGACTTCCAGCGGCGGAAGCGCATCGCGAGCTACAAGGCCTACGGCGTGGAGGGGAGGATTAAGGGCGCGTTAAGGAGGAGCTTCCGGTGGCTGAAGAATCGCTACAACCGGATTCTCTATGAGTGGTGACGATCGTGCTCCTCCAGGGAAATCCTTTGACCAGGTTTCGTCTTTTTGTTGTGCTGAATCGAATTCCGCTGGAAAGATTGAAACTTGCAGTAGATTTTGTTCCATACGAGCACAATTTGAGAATCGCTCCTTGTGTTTCTGGTCAAAGTACTCTCTCTTCATAGGCTTTTCTTGGTGAAGTACGCATTTGGATCGAGTATTATTTAAGCAAGGCTGAACCGACTAGATAAGAATTTTTTCTAGTGTTTCTTATTGATTTTTGCCCATGTATTTTTTTAAAAATAAATTTGTTTCAAATGCAATGAATCAAATTAAACCAAATTAACGTTAGCTTTACTCTCATTACTTTTCTTACCGGTTTTGCTCTTTTGATTTCATGTATTAGGAATATCTCAAATAAAATTAATAATGATGTTTGAATCTTTCAACTTTTTTTTTTACTGAATTTTCTATTACTGATTTAGATTATGTTATCTATATAAATATAAATAATATTTCTCTCTTCAATGAATTTTTCAAATAAAATTTATTAATTTAATACTTAACACATATAAGTTTCATAATTTACTGAACCAAATTGACTAGTTAGCACATATAACAATTAATTTAGTAATTTATCAAATTTACTATTACGGGTAACTAAATAACAAAAAAAAATAATTTGGCTTCTACCGAACCAACTAATTGGGTAAACATTTTGAAAGTTAGTTCATGAAAAACAATTTACTGATCTAAATATTTGTAGGACTAGAAATTGCCCCATATGTGAGAAAATTGCCGCCTCTATTAGTCATATGTTTTTTTTAGCGTAATTAATATTATTCTTATCTTGATCTAGCTATCGGTATTTATTGTACTCGAATAAATAAATGACTTAATAAAAATGGCTGGATTACCATCAAATCTAAGGAAACAATATTACACTTTACAATGTTTATCAATTTTGGTAAGAAAAGAATATAGCTACACCTACTTCCTCGACAAATCAAAACATTCTGTATAATATTTTATTATAAAAATATAATTTATATCACATCAGTTTAATTATACTCCCAAGGCAGTCTATGAATTTTGCTGGAACCAAAATTTCCCGCTATAAAATTTGAGCTTAGATTCTATAAGATAGCGCTGTACTAATACTTTAATAATATTTACCTTCTCTTTCTAGACCTAATAAAACTTTGGAAAAAAAATCGTCAGCCAGCAAATTTTTTTCAGCAGCTATCATTATCAAACCCGATGAAACAAGCCTGTTGGCCAGAAAGCAACAAGGCCTTAAGAGTACAACCAGTTCTCATGAGCTCTACCAGCAATATTTTAACATGTCAGCAGCAAATTTTACACGTCATGAATTACAGTTGAAATTTGTGCTGCTTACAGAAAAAAAAAGATGATATATTGATCATCTAGCAAGAAGATTCAGTTTCCTAAGTATTGTCACACTAAGGCATTAAATAGCAAATCACACGGATTGATGGACCAAAAAGCATCTAGAATTCATGTGAATTGCGTGCATAGGAAATGATCAGATACCTTGTTTCATCCTTCTGGGCAACGAATGATCTGCACTCTAGAGATCAGTGAAGTGACAATAATCAAAAGAAAAAAATTCATTTATGTACAACATAATGCACATCGTTCACATCAATAATGAGCAGGTCCAGATGCCATCAGTTCACTCTCATGTAGCTCAAGCAATAGTGACAATCTCACCCCGCGTGCCTGTAGCATTAGATAGCCAAAAAAAGCTTTTGATAAGATATTCAGTAACGCAGAGAAAAAAACATGGAAAAATCAATCATAACATTACATCTCTCGAAGATCTCTTTTGCGAGTAGCAACAGCGAATCAGTCTCTTCTGCCATCTTTGCAATCTTCTCTGCTTCTTTCACTGCTTCGGAGGCCAGGAACGATTTGGCCTCTGCATCGGCTATTTTGTAAGCAGCAGTTATTGCAGCTTCCTCGATGGGGTCCATGGAGGCGGCCGAATTGGGATTTGGCTGTACCCTGGCACGAATTGTGGGATCTTTTTGTTTTAGGATAGGAGCTCTTGTAGCAAATGAAGAGTCTTTCAACTTGTACCCCTTTTGGACCTACAATTCATATTAGTGAAAGGATAAATTTGTTTGTATGTGGAGAAAAAATTATTCACCTTATCAACTTGACCTTGAATTGGAGCAAAAAAATGCATTAATAATGAAAAATAGAAGTAATCTTGCAGAAGGATGGGTAATAATACATTCAACCGATGCTATCTGCCTTTTCCATTGAGCTAATATACTCTGATCTCTTTCTATAATGTAGGCATTTCAGTTAGTACAACATTAAAAAATCACAATGTATGCCTTCGAAGCATCTTCTTCTAGCTACTGATTACTGTTTGACATTGCCACCACTAGATGCTTGCATTAGGTGGAACAAAGCAGGAAAAACTAACAAGGACAATTTACTATCTACACCCAGTATCTATCAAAATCTGTCCATATGTATGTAATGCATGTGAACTGTGCATGGAATCCATGCACATATGGCACCACACTCGGCCTTCTTTTAAACATGTTTGAGTCAGAGTCCAGGAAAATTCAGTTTTGTAATCATCTTAATCTCAAAATGAACAAAACAACACAAGACTATAAATAAGATGGCAAACAAAGATGAAATAGCTCCTCTGACATTTGAATGACCTGAAGGCAAACCCCTTTTATACCTCAATCATAGTTCTGTAAAACAAACACAGGCAATAACTATCAAACTGTTCTTTAAAAGAAAAACAAATCATTTGCATTAAAACACGAGTCATGAATGTGTGACATTCAAGAATTGGCTAGCACACCAGTAAACACAAGTATTAATGGAAATATTAAAAACAGAGAATGGTACAATTAACGTCAACCATCAAAGGTGAAAGTCTGAATTCTATACCTTCTCTATTTTATTCTGTGAAACAAGCCTCCTTAACTTTGAACTAAGCAACCTCCTAAAGTTCTGTGGTACCTCTTGTCTTTGCTGCATAAATACCAAAGGAATCAACCTTGACAATTAGTATTACGAAGATATTATTATAGAAAAATCAGATATTGCAAAAGTGTGATGCCATATCACTACTAGGAAAAGAAGCAAGCTTCAAGCAATAATGGAGTTATATAATTATATATCAGTGTAATTAAAAAATTTGCAACAGTCTAAAGTTTGATGTTAGACGATTACATAGGTGCAAGGGATGACCATTATATACCGTATCAAGTTGTTAACATGATTTTTGAGTTATAAAACTAAATTATGTTCTCCAACCAATATTAGCAAAATAAAGAGGACAAGTTTTCATATGAAATCTACAACAAAATGAATATGAAAATACATGGGTACTAGAAGAAGGGCAAGACAAACAAAGAAAATACCAACCACCATAAGTGAATCAGATGCAAAAGGACCACACATTATCTCCTTTTAAAACGTGATTATATTTAACAAATGAAGCATTTTCCCTAAAGATGCTGAAACCAAAATTAAATAATTCAAATTGATTCCTTTTTTCTTGACCATTGTAGCTCATGTTGTACACCATTAAATCTACACTTTGAAGCCCCCATATTGGCATGCTTGTACCAAGACTCATTGATAGATTGAAGTATGGGTAGGAAAATCTCAATATTTGTACAAAAAATATTATCAAAGATAAGTAGTATAAAAAGAATTGATTAAATATATCATTTGAAAATAAATAACTATTGTAGGTTAAGCAATCCATATTTTTCACCATGAACTTCCAATTTTTCTCTCCTTCAATCATTTATAATTAATTGATGAAAAAACACGAAACTGTGGTGAACATAGGGTTGCATAAGAAACTCCATGGCTTGGTCAACTGAGATGTTGAAAAAATAAATTATTGATTTCCATATCAAGTTTCAAAAAACAGACACATGAATTTCCAAATTCGGAACTATATCCAATCAATATTTTTTGTAGGTTACTTAATCGAACAGGAATACACAATTCAGAGAACTACGGAAGAGAAAAGGTCAAGGTGAGGAACTCTCAACACAGTATAACTTTGAAGTAATGGTTCAAGCCTTGTCATAAACAGGGAGGCATAAGTAGGTAACGAAAGCAAATATAAGTTAAACAGTTTTGTGAATGGATGAATCACAGGTTCAAACATTGCAATGAGCTCGGAGATTCAGACAACACCATCAAGAACTTCACATATTTCTATGACTCAAATGTACATAACAGAATATTTTAGCGTTTAATAGACTGCAGAAAGTAATGGCAACCTTAGCAAACTTGCAGAGCCATTGCATATGTCTGGTATTCCAACAATAATAAAATAACATGAAACGCATAGACTATCATTCTTCCAAAGCTAAAGAAACGAAAGACAGCATTTGTTTTTTTTTTCCACTAGCATGCAGAACAAATATTACCCACAAACCTCTATGAAGTTGTAAATAGCACCAACTTCTGTTCCGTTAGGTTCTTGCATTGATGTAATTGCTTCAATTATCAAGCCAGTATACCTGAAAAACAAAAGAATAGACAAGATGTAAACATAAACATCCCTACACCAGAGAAGTGCTAAAAGTCAATGAGCAAGAAATCATTTGACATAAAAGTCACCATTATTTGCAATAGGCAGATCAATTACTAGCTAGGCAATCTGTTAGCCAGATCTCAGATTATGAAGCAAGAAAATACACTTTTTGACTGCTAAATGCCAACAATACGTTAGCTAGGGAGAATATTTCACCTAGAGAAGGAAAAAGAAAGAAAAAAAAGCTGAAAAAAATGGTCATGGACCAAATGACACCTTCACCACCACCACCACTTACTTTCTTGCTAAAAAAAGGAAAATAATGCTGACAAAAATACGCATCAGCTTCTTTTTTTTGAAAATTTAACCCATCACATCAAGGTGTATCTAAGAGGTCTTAGTCCAAGAATTAAAAGTAGTGTTGAAACATCAACAAGATATAACAATTACAAAGCATAAAAAAAATCCAACCAAAACAATACATTCCTCTCTTGTATATGTTAATTCAAGAAAACCAAATAATGCATCTTAGACACTGGGTCACAAGACTCTATAGAGCCTTTCTTCCTCAAATTCCCTATGAAGATAGTATTTCATGCTGAAAAAAGATTGTTATTGTTATAATGAAGACCAGACTACAATAAAAGAAGTTATGTTCAAAGAGAATAATTAATGACTTTTTATGAATAATATTACTAACCGAGGAGGATTTTTTGTGGCATGTGAGCTTTTTGCAGGTTCTGCAGGCACAAGTGAACCATCTGTCTGTGGGGCAGAGGCAACAAGGTTCTGGGAGCTAGGTACTGGGATTGCTAAAATACCTTTCGGCTTTGGTGTTTTTACCTTCTCCCGAGAACCTTGGCCACCAGCACTGATGCTCATATTCCTCCATTTATCCTGAATATGGTAGGGAGCGAGAAGCATAAGAGTACGATTACAATAACCAGAAAAACATGAAAGCAAATGCACTTAAGAAAAATGTAGAGTCATGAGATTAACAACTATTTCCAGCATGATTATCTAAAAACATTATAAAGGTAAATCAATCTAACTTTAAAAAAAAACAGCTTTGATAGAGATGACATGGGAGGAAAACATTGCCTACTCAGTTCGTATGAGATTAAAATACTAACACAAGAACTTCTTTGTATGAAAGACAAGAAACAAAGATTCATAAGTCATAACCAAACTGCTAGTTAATGAGTCAGAGAAATAGGATATGAGGAAGAGAAGCAAATTGGGGTGCCACCAAGAATACTAGGCCAGGGTACTAAATACATGCAGCAAGTTCGTAACTGCGGAGGTGCAACTGGCCTGCTTAAGCTTTAATTATATAGAAACAGGCTATCAACGACCAAAGATACTTCAGAGGAATAATTTTTGTTCTATTTGTTCAGTAAAAAAAAAAAAGAATTGATAGAACATCTAGGATTTCTTTTTTTAACAGATCAATAATGTGGATATCTTTTGTGATTACACATTAAGGGAAAGGGAGAACAAAAAAGTTCAAAGTTTTAAGTTCTAACAACTGATTTTCAATTTTCCATGCTTTTTACATAACCTTTCAGATCAGAATGTCAGACCTTTGATCGAAATATTTATTCGGATGAACAGATTATTTAGGATGTGAGGAAAATCAATTGCTAGTACTTTACACAGGCAGAAAAGAAGTATTAATACACTACTCGAACATTCCAGGAGTTGTACAGGAAGATGAATAAGACGTCACTTCAACATCTACTACCACTGCTTCGAGAAAATCAATGGCGAGAAAGTTACACAAACAGCTGCTCCCAAATAATGAAAAAAAAACGTATTTCCCCTTTTTGCAACATTAAATTAGATAAAAACTCAATTGAACATATAGATGGATCCCAAATAGATACGTAGAAGGCAAAAAGAAGAGCTTTTTCTTCACTCTACGTGAAGTTGTCCAACACCACAATCGTGTTCAACTCTAAAACCAAAACAAATGGGGGGAAATATCGTGAAGAACAACGCATTAAACGTATAACACAAGGGAAAAATTAAAGCAAACAGGCTCGAGGAAACAAAACCCTAAAACCACCGAAACGTGCTAGAAGAGAAGAATTCTTGGGCGAACCTTTAGATCGATGTTTGAGCGGGTGGCGAGGCAGCGGCTGAACTCAGGATCCTTTTGTATTGTGCGCCATTTACCTGCGCCATGCTTGTCGACCCCAGCCCGCAGCGCCTCTTCCTCCTCGGCCGTCCACTTCTGCTTAGGAGCTCCCATCACGGCACCTCGTCGTCGATGCCGTCGATTCTAATTTCCACGACTCCTCGACTCTTCTCTCCGCATCGAGTGCCTAATTTCTCCCTCGCTGTTCCTCTCCGTTCCGATTTCTGTTTGTAAAACGGAGCGAGCAAGAAGAGTCCTTGAGTTTGTTGCATGGACCCCCTATGGTTTCAATATATATAATACTTCTTGTATTTTATAAATATCACCTTTTGTATTTTAAAAACTATTATACATTATTTGTAAATATCATATGTATGTACTTTTATAAACCTTGTCTTTGTGTTTCCTTGAGTGGGAAACGGGAGGGAAAGGAAAGAAAAATCTTTTTCCCCGATTTTCTTGGACGAATAGGAAAGTTACGATGGAAAAAAGAGAGTAAAAACCTTACTTTTCCCTATTTTCGTTCCACCCAAATCGAGTGGAAAATTAGACTGAAAGCCGAATAAAACGCATCTACCCCTGCACCTCATGCCGCTCCTCCGCCTTGCCCCACTGCCTCGCCCTGCTCCTTCGCCTCGCTCTGCTACCTCACCATGCCCCTCCACCTCGCTCCACTCCATCTCGCCCGTGCTTTCGCCTCGCCCCACTCTTCCACCTCACCCTGTGTTTCCGCCTCACCCCACTCCTCCACCTTGCCTGCCAACGACGCTCGCAGCAACCTCCCCTTTCAGCACCACAGCGGCAAGGTCGCCTACTAGCACGCTCGCTTCTATAGGCCCAGTGACCTCCCCTTCAGCCCTCATACCGGCGAGCGTCAAGCCAGCGATGCTCATGCACTCCTTCCCTCTCCCGTTCACGTGGCGGGCGTTTTTTTTTTCTTTACTCTCACCGAAATTGAATGACGAAAAACTCAAAATAAGTTTCCTTCCATAAGGAGGGAGAAAAAGGAGCTGCCTTGGAAGAAGTGCTGGGGAGTGGGATAAGGGATGGCAAAAATTCTAATGCGTATTCGACCCAACTCAAACTTTTTTAAAGTGGGTTTAAATATTTAATTACTTAAATGGGTTAGGTTTAAATTTGTATTACTAATATTTGATACATAATTTAAAATAATAAATAGATATATTATTAATATATATAATAATAAATAATAATTAATTAATATATTTTTATAATAATTTAAAATAAAAAATAGAAAAATAAAATTTTTTGTTTAATTGGAGAGCAAAAATCAGGTACCTAACTTATTGCCACTGGATGGAAAAAATAAGATACCCTGCCTAAGAGAAGATAAGAATAGTGGGCATAAATTTATTTTTTTTTAAAAAAAAAAAAATTTTAGAATAATCTACACATTTTAAGCTATTTAACGGTACCAATATTATTATAGATAAAAATTTTTAAGATAAAAAAATTTAGATTTTTAATATTATCCATGATAATATTAGTAAGTTGGAATGTCGGTACCAATATTATTATAGATAAAAATTTTTAAGATAAAAAAATTTAGATTTTTAATATTATCCATGATAATATTAGTAAGTTGGAATGTTGGATAGTTTAAAATATAGATAGTGAAATTTTGTTTTAAAAAATATTTAAGAGTAAATTTATGGGATATTCTTATTTTCTCTTGGGCTGGTCGCAACTCGCAGGATTTTTTCTCGAACATATGACGGGCATTTCCAAATTGATCGCCCTACCTGTGCTTTTCGGTTTGTTGAGCTGGGCGCGCCTCACGAGATCGAAGCTTCATGCTGCAATGGGATTCCTGGAGAGGGCCAAAGACCCAGAGTTCTTCGATTGGATGGTAGGCTTAAGGCAGAGGATCCACTAGAACCCTGAGCTTGGGTGCGAGGAATACGCCACCACGAGCTCATTAGGAAAGGACTTGATGCTTGGGAATCTTTTACCGGCATCCCGTCGCCGGCACCGGGGTCGTAGGATACATTGGCACCGGGAGGCCTCCGTTTGTGGCCCTCAGAGTTGATATGGATGCCCTCAGAGTTGATAGGAAAGAACTAAAGGATTGATGTGTTTTTATTTGTATTACAATTTTGTCTCCTCTGTAGAATAGATGGAAAACTACAATTTGATTTGATTGGAGACCAAATGATTTAAGAATGACAATCTCCTATTGTCACAGTTTATTTGGGAACTATTTTTTGAGACAAAAAATGTTTCTATGATCGTCTGTCTTCATGGGCACCTCTGAGCCAGAATTGGTAGGTTGTTCCAGAGGTAGCCACATCAACCTTGGCCATGCTTAATGTCAAGAAGAATAATTCCTAACTGCTGCTCCAACTGGTGCCATGAGGAGATTGGTGATGTTGATAAGTTGGTACTACCAATGAGATGTTCAGTAAGGCATCTCAATCAATTGGACTGGTTGGGCTTAGCCTTGAGTTTGATCGTCTAATTATGGATCCTTGTGTCAGTAGACCAGATTGGTCATCTTGTCTTTGGTGGATAGAGCTTGGTTGGCTCAGGTTCATGCTAGTTGGGCTAAAGATTGGCCAAGTTGGTCTCGGCCCCCTGCCAAAGCTGAACGTATCATTGTTTCCAATTAGTAGGAACTCCTATTCTTCACTTGCATTGTCTTTTCCTAATGTAACATACTAAATGCTGACATATTATGAGATATTTTCTAATCATAGTTGAGCATCTCAACATATTTTTTTCTTTTTTATCTGACATCTTGATCTTAGTTTTGCTAAACAGTTTACATGTAGTTAGATATTTGATACATGTTAAATTAAGAACTCTAGTATCCATTATCTTCACAGGCTTAGAACAATCACTCAAGGTAGCGTGCCAAGAAACCATATATGCTAGAAAATTATAAAAAAGTTTATCATGCAAAATCATACATGCCCTAAGGATGTTATCGTGTGGTGGTTCACTTGATTATTAGCTTTTCTGAACCTAACAAGTAATGATTTGAGATACTTTACTGGAGTTATCCAGAAGCAAATAGTTCTTAATTATGTGATTTAAACCTTGATTGCCGTTATCTTTGTTTAATTGTCTAACCATGGTTGTTACTGCAAAAGAGGGAACTGCTGTCCACCTTTTCCAGCCTGCAGAAGGAGGTGGCAGGGGCAAAGAAAATGATAGAAGCAGGATTTGTTGACAATGTTGATGCTACTATTGTGTTTCATGTAGCTAATGATGTGCCTCTTGGTGTCGTAGAATCTCAGACAGGTCCTATAATGGCCGGTGGTGGGTTCTCTGAGGCAGTTATTATTGGAAAGGGAGGTCCTGCTGGTATTCCTCAGCACACAATTGATCCAATTTTGGCTGCATCAAATGTTATTGTGAACTTGCAGCACCTAGTATCACGTGAAGCTGACCCTTTGGATTCACAGGTACTCGATTCATATGTTTTATTCCATTAGAATTTCTCAATAAATATTCTTCAATATAAGCAATTTGATTCAGCCTGCCACGGCAATTTCTTCTCTTTTGTTCTTTGTTGCTTGAGTGCAAGGCTATAATGTGACTACAAAAAAGGCAAGAAATTGAAAACTCCTATGTGGTTAAAGTTGCAACACTGGTGAGCCCTTTAAAGGGAAAATTTTGCAAGCTTAGATTTCTTTAATGAATATAAAAGCTGACTTAGGGCCTGTTTAGCCTCATTATTAATAGCTTTATAACTGTGTTAAACTGTGATGTACTGTACTGTGCTGCACTGTTAAAATTTATAAGATGTTTGGTTAATAACTTTTTAACTGCTATTAAAATTTAAAATAATAAATAAATATATTATTTTAAATAATTTAAAATAATAATATATTTTATTTTCCTTTAATATTAAAATTTTAAATTATTTAAAATAATAATACCTAAAATTTTAATAAAATTATATAAATTATTTTTTTAGAGAAGCAGAAGCTGTAAAAGCATCAAATTATAGTTTTTCTAACTTTTGCTTTTTACTGTTTTTTTCTGCTTCTGTTTTTTATTACTAAACAGTTTTTTAACTGCTTTCTGCTTAAAAACTGCTTATAATTAGCTTCGAAGCGGGGCAAATAGGCCCTTATTGTTGAATCCACCGCGAAGTGGACTGAGCTAATTTTTATGGCTTGAAGACTGCCAATAATAGACAAAGTGGAATTTGCCTAATGTTATCCTGACCAAAACAACTCAGCAGTTTATAATCTTTGACCTCATCGACAATCATTATAATCTTTGAGAATCATTGTAATTCACTAATTTGTTTATATGTGGTTTCTTATTGAAGTATGTCTACGGTCAAACTGTTCAAAACATGAGATAAAAAATAAGTAATTATGAGTGTTTTCTAGTTAACACTAAAATTGAAGGGTAATAATTGCAATGTAGCAAATTAATGGCGATATGTCTCACTGATGTAGGGTGGGCTAACGTTTAATCCTAAATTACATGAAAGTGAAGTAGGAAGGCCAAAACGCTTAGATTCAACCTATGCTAGCACAGAAGATGGTGCCAGGAGTTTTTTTTTTTTTCTCTTGATACATGAAACAATATTGGTTATGCTAATGATAGTGTGGTTTTCAAAACTGTGTTTGAGATGACCCATAAAGTTAGTGTTGTGTGTGTGCATGACATGTGAAATTTTAGCCGTGAAATATTAAAGCATGAGTGGAATTTTAACAACTAACAAAGAATGGAGAAAGAAAGTGTTATCTAGTGAAATCTTGAGATAGAAGGAGCTTCTTAATCTGATCTGAGAAGATGCTTAAGAGGTAGGACTCAAACGATTAAGCCACAACACATAGATGGGGGTGGAGACAGATCTCAAAATTACTCCTTCATAACTACAAAAGAATCAAACATAAAGCCTAGAATATCTTGCACTGGTTTGAAGGAAATGTTGAAGATGATGAAGAATCTTCACTTGCAGCTCTTGAGGCTTCAAGGATGGGCTTGTGGATCTTGAGAAGATCAAGGGACCCCTTGCTTCAAATTGCGCTTCAACGAATGAAGGAGACTTGCAGCAACTTGTTTATTGAATCGTTTTTATTTTGTAGTGATAAATTGAGAGAGGAGATAAGAAGAAAGGGGAGAGAATATGGCCACTCGGCAAGAGGAGATGGAAGCAGAGACTCATGGCTATATGGGATGAGGGAGAGAGAGGAGGGGGTGCATGACTCGGGAAAGGGTGGAAGAGGAGAGATTGAGAGCACACTCATTTTTCAAATGAAGTATTAAGTTCATTTCATTCCTTCATTAAGATTGGCTTATTATACAGTTTTATAGAGCATTTGAAATTTATGTGGGTGGCCAAGGATAACTCCCCTTTGGGCCAAGGATTGGCACATTTGGAAGAATCCCCTTTTTTTTTATAGCTTTTACAATTTTCTTGTCTCGATTTGTCTTGATTTTGCTTCTTGGCACTACCGGCTTCACGCTTTAGATCTTCTTTCTTGCTGAAAATTAAACTTTTTTTTTTCACGTAAGTAATTGATTGATAAAAGCAAGACCCAATCTCAAAATCTTATTATGAACAACTAAAGTCTTTACTATTAGCCATTCACCTTTGTAAAATTTAAGGTCTTAATGGTACGTGAGGAAATAGATTGGCAGTTAGCTTGGCTGCTACTGCAGAACTGAATCTAACTCATAAAATGTCCAGGATATAGTTCACTAGAATCATCCTAGAATTTTTTCCCCGCTGACGTTCCCGCTCCCCTCGTCGGCAGCGACTCCCCATCGCCGGAATCAATGCCCACCTCTCCTAGGCCTCCCCCTCTCCCCGACGGCAGTGCCGCTGCAGTCTTCTCATAGCGCTGTCTGCCCATCTCTGTAGCGTTATCTCCGTCAGAATCGACGCCTCGCCTCGAATCAAAGTGACGACCTCCCCATCTCTGTAGTGATGTCCGCCCCTCTCGTGCCCACAACCCTCCTCATCGTTTTCACCTGTAGTGCTGCCCCCCTCCTCCGCTGACCTCGCTGCCTCGTCCCTCTGCCTACATTTCCATCCCTCGTCCCTTCGCCTGCATTGAGGTCATCCATCCGCCCCTCGTCCCTCTCCCTCACATGCATCGCCGTCCTCCTCTGTCGTTCTCATCGCCGCCCCTCTCCTGCATCCCCGTCCCTCTCCGCCAATCTCACCATCGCGGTCTTCACCCATGCGGTGTCGATCATCAGCCCGTGTAGCAGCGTGGATTGACTCATGTGAGAGCCTTCTCCTTTCCTAGTGATTTGTTTTTCCTTCTCTACTGATCCCCTCATATTTTATATCCATGGAAAGAAACACAACTTTAGTGAGATGCCTGTACTTCTCCAACTACTGGCACTGTTCACAATGAGCTATGACTGGATTTGGTTGTTCATGGTGCCTTGTGCTGCAGATGGAGCCGACGTTCAAAATTTCTCTCATATCATCAACATTTGACTTATCATCAGTTATCTAGCTTTGCATCACCTTCATCTTAGTATCCTACTACGCAAACTTCAAAATCATCTCTTGACATAAGCAAAGTCGGATGGTTAATTTCATAGAACGTGACTTAATTATGTGAACTTGATATTTGAATCCGCTAAAGAAACATATACTTGGTATCAATATAGGGTGCCATAAGTTTAAACCAAAACCTAACCTGAGTCTGATTTGTACTTGCAAATTAAGAAATCTAAATATATTCAATAAAATTAATTAAATACTTAAACTCACTAAAAGTAAAGTAGATTAAATCGAGTCAACAGAAACAGCCAAATAAGGTGGCCGCCGAGATTGACCAAAAAAGAGAAGGGCTTCGTAGGAAAACAAACGAAATGTCCAGGGTGCTTTATAGAAAAATATCTCCATAATCGCAACGGGCAATTTTTGCTGACAACAGCATTAGAAAACAGGTGGCGAATAAATGTTTCTGCTTTTGTATTTTAAATTTTATGATCAGGGCAATTTTTTGTCAACGACAGTGTATCAGCTGCGTCTCTTTCATTAATTTGATGTGATATGTTTCGAAATAAAGCTTATGATGAACGTAAATGTTGACCTGTTTCTTTTTAAATATAATATTTACAGAATTTAGAAAATAAATTAAAATTTTTTCTTCCACTTAAATTAAATTAAATAGTAAAAAATTTAATTGGTTTTACGATAAAAGAAAGCGAGAAAAGAATTAAACCGAAAGTTACATTTACCCGCCCTTTCTCGTGAGTCGTGACGCGCTAGCGCTACGCGCCACAAAAGAAGTCGCACGGAAGAGGAAAGGCGAGCGGCCGCATAGAGATGGCCGGAAGAATTGCTGCTATGCGCATGTTGCGTACGTACGCTGCGCGTCGCGTAACCGCCCACTCCCTCTCTGATCTCCCGTTTTATATATTCTTGCCATTGCCCTGAATAATTAAGTAATTAATTTAGTAGCGAACACCGCCATGGATACAAGCTCCACTCCTCCCAAACTCTCCCCCTACTCGCTCCCCGTCCCGCGGCGGCAGGTGCCGGCCACGGCGACACCGCCGCCGCGGATCCCGGTCTCCGTCCCCTTTCAGTGGGAAGAGGCACCGGGAATGCCCAGGGAGCGGCCCGCTCCCAGCGGACCGGATCGGATCTTGATCTTGCCGCCGAGAATGGCCGCGGCGGCGACGGTGGCCGAGATCAAGTCTGAGAAGTTGCTGTCGCCGACCACGGTCCTCGATGGCCCAGAACCGAACTCGATCGAGCTCGCCTCGCGCCAATATATCCCCTTAGGAAGGGTAAGCAATAGGAAAGTGAGAGGTAGTTGGTTTCGAAGGAGGGGTGGGGGGAGGAAGGTGGTGATGGATTCGGTGGGGGTGGAAGATAAGCGGGTGATCTGCTCTTCTGTCTCTTCTTCTCGCTGGAGAAATGATGGGGATATTAATGCTCATGATGAGATTGGCAATAATGTGAGGATCACAAGGCTTACGAGGAACACAAGCCTCGCAAGCTTTGCCACTACGCACATCTGGGTTAGTAAAGCCTTGTCTAGATAAACCCTAGCTTAAATTTCTGTTTCCAGTAGAAATTTATGATGTTTTGCCATGCTTTTCGCCAATTTATGTGCCTTCCGGTTTTCGTCTGCTCATTTGTTCATTTTAATGGTCTTTTACACTATCCTTTACCCTGATCCGGAAGCGATTTTTGTGGATTTCTGTACATAGCTTATATAATTTGGGGTACTTCTTCTTGCTATAGTCGTATATAATTAATTGAACATGCCTGCACAGAGTGAGAAATTGAGAATGTTCAAGGTATCGAATCTATTTAGCTCGATCCTTTTTCTCTCTCTAATCAGTGTAATCGATTCGCGTAACTTTCCAGATTCTTGCACTTTCTCAAAAGTGACAAGTTGAATTCAAATAACAGAATCTTAAACCGACAATCAACTTCATGAATCAGACAAGAACTCTATTATTGTCGGTGATGATTTTAATGTGATTACTTTCGCTTTGATTCCAGGGAAGCATTTACGGAAGCCTAAAGCAAGTGGTGCCGCTGCCATGGAGAAGGGACCGCAAAGCTTAAGTCCATTTACGCAGTGTGGTGCTCTGATGGAAGTACAGCGGTAGGCTACTTCAACCTTCAATATGTCTGTCGTCTGCATATTCGAATACAGTGTATCAACATAAGTAAAACTAGTGTATGATTAGTAAGCATTCCACCATATAGCCATTTATCAGAATTCAGTATATTGATTAATCGTGTCAGTTAAATGCATTCATTCTCTTATATTAATTGATTGCAACTAAAGAGACGTTGACAAGACTTTTTCTTTAATTAGATTAAACAGAAATAAATGAGCAAAAAATATGAAAACAAAAAGAAATCCATTTCTCCTGATCTAGTTGCATTAATTTTATTCCTGTAACTATTAAAACCATGCCCTGTAGGAAATAACTAGTGGCACACCAGTATCAATGTTAATCCATTAATGATGAAATTGAAGGATTATAACTGTAGTACAGTTGTTTACTATTCTGAATGTTTTGAATTAAATATGATAGATTGATTATGTTTAGTTTTGTAATAATGATGATCGTACTTACGACATAATATGTAAAATTCCTTATCGAAACATTTAAATCAAATTAATTACTAATGAAAATGAAAATGAAATATAATAGGTGGTAAATTGTTTGGGCTTTTAGAGTGAACCTGATTTTGTGCACCTACCTCAATTCATTTGAAACTTTTGTTGGGTTTGTGAATTAAAAGTACACATTTAAACAATTATCTGTTGATAGATGAGAAAGGGTAGAAATTAATTTTGAACAAATTGGGTTAAATATTAAAAGATCACTCATGAAGAACTAAATAAGAGGGAAAACAATTTGAAGTAATCATGTCCATCGATAGGATAAACCTGCTTGCCTTTCTTAGCTCAAGATCATGTAGCAGATTTTCCATACCAGTGCAAGTTAAGAGAGCACATAAAAAATTTGTTATATATACTGCAAGACAGGAGATTGACCCTGCAAATTCTAGTGAACTACTATATTTGATTCACAGGCCCTTGGGCATACTAATTCTGAGACAGGACAGAACAAAACAAGAAAGTAGCCCCTTGACCTAAAAAGGGTACCAACACTTCTATTAGGCCGTAGGAGAGTAGTAAACAGAGTTGCTAATCAAGCAGGGTTGCTGTTTGTTCAGTCTCCGTCTCTTGTAATTAGCTTTAAAGCACGCCTGCCTAAGCTTCTTCGTTCTCTCTGTCAATTCTATCTCCGGATCCTCCTCCATCCTTCTTCTATGCTCCTCCAAACTCTCCAACTCTCTCTTTACACTTTCCTCGCAGATTCCCTTCCCAAGCTCCTGTATATACAATAGCTCAATGGATGCTCTCACTCCATCAACAATACACATACATGATAAACACAAGCAATGTAAAATATACCTGAACATTACGGATGAGAGACTTCAAGCTCTTCATCTTTCTGTGAGGCCACCTCGCGATGCCGAGCTCCCTGCACCTCTTCTTCAGCACCGTCAGTCCGACGTTCATCTCCTTTGCCGCCTTCGTTATCGGCATGTAGAAGTAACTCTTGATCTCATCGAAGCCCAGATCGTTCAACCTCGCCGTCCGCCCGCTGCCTCTCTTGGACTCGTTTGGATGTTCTTCCAATTTGAAGTCGCACAAACCGAAAGGAAACTGATCTACATCTAATAATGGTTCGTCTGTGCTTTGAGAAGGCCACTCAAATGATTCGAGATCAACGTCGTCCAACTGATCACCAACACTGACTGGCTCCAAATTGCTTGAGTGGCATTGGTGCTGGTAAGGAAGCAACGCCATGGAGTTGTCTGTTATCATTTCAAAGTGGCCAAGACTCTCAGGGAAAGGCATAAGAAGAGCATCTGCTTCGTCACTGCATGATCGAGGAGATTAATAGGACATCAATTAAAACCTGTTTGAGCAGAAGAATGCACATGTTTGTTACTCACGTAAGGGGGATCTCTCCAGCGTCAGGCCACTGCGAAGAGTCCTCACTGTGAGGCCACTCTAACAAGAGGTTCTCATCGAAGAACATGAGATCGCTCATGCAGTCGAAATCCATGTCGGGCGACGTAAAATGTTGGCAGAGGGAGAAGGGGCGGAGAACAAAAAGGCTTCTTCTTGGGTTTTATATATAGTGAAGAGTATTTATCGTTTAAATTAAATTATGAGACCGAGGTCATAAGGTGTTGTTTGTTCATGGCTGCGCGCGGCTAATTATGATCGTGGTTATTAGCGCCGTTGTTAAGTTCGCAACTTCAACGCACCCAGCCTCGCATGCATGCATTTACGGCTAATAATGATGGTTCCCGAGAGATCTTATTCCTCCTTACCTTCTCTGCGTTGCGTCTGGTTCTGTGAAGATGGCATTAATTAAGGGAGGATCTTGAGGATATGGACATGAAAATTCACAGATTAACCCTTAAATTTATAAAGTATACTGTTTAGTCCCCATTTTTCGTTTTTTCTTCTCTTTTTGGCTAAACATTTCCCTTTGAACTATGGGTTTCATTTTGCTTTTATTCCAATACATCCAAAAAAAAAAAATGGACATTAAGTATGCACTTGTAAAATAGCACATGTTAGGAGAGATTTTTTGTTTTTTTGGGCAATATACCTTACATTGTATATTGTATACTTCCTCCAACAAAGTAGGAAGTCCTCAAATGAAATATAGTTAATTAGCACCCTTTCCTTGGACTGTTGGTCTCATTTTGCCCGGTGCAATATAGCCTCTTTATTCTTAATTCGACAATGCGATGCAGGCGGGTAAACTGAAACCGAGACGAGCCAGTAAAAATTGGCATATAAGAAGTTCATGGGCTAATATGCATTTAGGCAAGACAGTACAACACGAAATTGCACCGGTGAAAAGATGGCTAACGTGCCTGTTATATAGCTGGTGTTAAGAGTAAAAATCTTATAAGAAGATATTTGTAGGATTTCTATGAATAGGAAATCCTAATTACACATCTCCCTATAATTTTCTCCTCCTCTTTGATTTAAATATTGTATTCTTTATATTTTATTTTTTTAAAAAAATAAGATAGAAATATCATTATTTGATAAAAAAAAAATTAGTATTCTACCTTTTATAAGAATGAGATCGGTTCCGAGAGAATTGGAAGGTAGTGGTTACGATTTGCAATTGACGTGCAGTAGATCTGTCGAAATACCTCTCTTATCGAGCCAGAGATGATAAGATTCTATTAAATTTTCCATTGGGAGTGGCATGCGCAATAGTGCGATTATATCTCCACAGAGAGATTCCAGGTCAAGCGTTGACCATCCATGGAGATGCTTCCCGTTAGCATTTCTCATTTCAATCAGGCGCTTATGACAAAGACATTGTAAGAAATATATTAAGTTTGAATTTGTCATTGTTTGCAGACTTACTGCAACACAACGGCATTGAAGAATGTCTACAGGCAATACACCTCAGTGATTTCACTCAACATTCTTGTGGTTGAAAGCATAAAATTTCAGAAATAACTTTGATGATAAAGACGGAACGGTTTGGAATTCATCAAGGGATCTACAACCCGATAGATATCCAAAGAAACCTTTTCACATGTGCGGAAAAGAACAATCCACACATACAGATCAATTATGAGAAAACGATTCTTGACAAGTTAGTTTCCTTTCTGCAAACAGATACATTAGTCAAACCACATGCGGCAAGCTTCTTGCCATTGAGACAAGTTGTTTTCTTATTTAGTTTTAACATAATTCTGCATTTGCAGATTCAATGATGAGAAGCAAACAACAAAAGTACACAAAAGGTTCGAGTTCAACCCTCATAGTTCTCAACAGCGAAAACAAGACCGTGCGTCTCACATTGTAAAGAGGAAACGAGAAGGAATATAAGAAACATAAACCCCACAAACATGTAGATTATTCTCTGGAAACGTGGGGGATAGATGAAACATGAGAACACCACTAAGATGTAGACTACTCTCTTTTCTTGCCAGTCACACCAGCTACCACCTGCAGTCACATTTGTTTTTAAAAAATACGATAAATGATGTGAAAACCAAGTTCTATTCTGAAATCTGAATAGCATGGAAAAATAAACTTCTTAAAATTGAGCCGAATGTTTGTATCCCAAATACATTTTCAAATAATTGTCGTTTCTTAAAATTCTACAATATCCTTTCTTTTCTTTCTATTTCCCTCCAAGTAAACAGCAGAAAAGAATAAAAACGGATGAAATTTAAAAATGTCTATTTTATATTTAAAAAATAAATTGAGAAGGGTGTCTAGATCACAAATATATTTTTTAAAAACCTTATGTTTTTTAAAATACTAAAAAAACTCTTTTACTAATTCTATTTTATTTCCTCCCATTTCCATTCAAGTAAATGAACCCTTAGAAACAGTGTTATTAAAAAAATGATCCAAGTCCTCCGACCTAGATCAACCAAATCGATCCATCACTTGAAAGATTGATACATGGGTGGGAACAATTAGATCACTGTTCTAGATTGTAGGATTGAATGGGATCATCTAATCCCACTAATCCAAATAAGTTTTGCCAATCCTAATTGCCATCTCCTTTTATACTCACTCGCCTCACCAATCGCTGCCATCTCTTTCCAAATTTCCTCGCCACTCTGACACCATCACAATTAGCTCCCATCCCATGATCTCACTCTTGACATCATTCTTGCTCTTCCTCGCGAATCATCGACCATATGGCTTCATATTCCTAACCCCCTCTCGTCTGCTTACTGACTCATCATCTTTCTCCAATTCATCTGCCCCTCGACCTCGTGCTGACTCGTCATCTTTCTCCAAATTCATCTACCCCTCGACGCCATTGTAGTTAGCTCTCATACCAAGATCCCACTCTCAACTAACAATGTCAGGAAGGGTACCGAGTAGTTTTGCTCTACTCATACCCGAACTCCTAACTGCTAAGTTACCTATACCCAATTATCAACCCTGTATTTTTTTCAAACCCCTACCCAATTCTATTAAAATTTTTACTATCTGATAACTACCCTTGCCCTAATCCTAACTAGCCTCGCCTTGCCTCAAACACCACTTACCCCACCCCTTCCCCTTACTCCCCCTAGTCGTCTTGCCTCCAATACCACGCTGTTCCCCTCACCACCTAGCCCCACCTTACCTCGAAGACTATGATGCCCCAACCCCTCAGGACACCTCCGACCTACACCACCCCCTGCCACTTGGCCCCGCCCCATATTGCCTCAAAGGCTCCAACACTGCCCCTCCCACCTCCCCCTCCCCCTCCCTCTCCCGTCTAGCCTTGCCTTGCCTCCGACTCCTCCCCCCACCCCCCCTCGCCACTTGGCTTTGTCGAAAGGTCCAAGGAGAATAAGGGTAGACCATCATGATAGTCTGGTTATAGAGTTTGCAGACTACAAGCAAACAATAAATATTTAGAAATATTACTAACAATATAATTATAATTTATAAATCTATGTTTATTATATATATTATATTTATGTAGTCAAGTTTAGGTAATGGGTATCTGCCATATACTACCCAAACCCGACTTAAGTATTATACACATTATTCGTATCCGAACCTAAGCCATTTAATAAGTGCCCAATTACCATTTAAACAAGACCGATTGGATGAGGTACTAATTATCCATTCTCTTGAGATCGCCATATGCTCTTCCTTGTCAATTATATTCCATCTTACTTCATATTCTTCTCCCTTTCATGTACACTACCTTATCAGCTCACCATCGTAGTCCGCTCCTATCCCATGATTATCCCATGATGATCCCACACTTGGCATTCATTTGCCACGCACTCACCATCTCACATCATATCCTTACCACCCTCATGTCTGCCCTTCCTCATCATCTCCTACCTCATGTTTGCTCATCTGTCACTCTTGACATCATCATCCCCCTCTCCCATCCCACTCCTGACATCACCATCCCCCCTCTTGACATTTGCACTCCCACCCACCCCTCACAGGTGGCTTTGTCTGGACCGGTTACGCGCTAGCTCTACCCCCAACTTGCTACTCACATAGAAACCTTTAGATTCCCCTGATCCAACCATTTTTGAGTTTTGAGTATTATGACTTCATGGATTTTTTTAATGTTTCTTAATACTTAATTTTCCATTTTGGTTGATATATTAATTGTAAAATAGTTTGTTTTCATTGGTATAATTTCCTTCAAAATTTATTGGGTGAATGGTTGTAAAATATCTAATTTGTTGATTACTTTATTGCAAAATATTTGGTCCCTTGGTAGTTGATAGGTATTGTTATTTATTAGTATTTATTTTTATTATAATGTTCATATTTCTCTTAAATATATGAATATATATATATATATATATATATATATATATATATATGAATATATATATATATATATATATGAATATATATATATATATATATATGAATATATATATATATATATATATATATATATTTTAAAAAATTATTTTACATTTCCGTAGGATCTTATGATATGATTCTATTATTCTAAGTGAATGGGCATGGCACTCTCAAATTTGTGCATGTTATATTGTTAGTAAGAGTTCACCCATACCCCATTCTGAGGATAGTTGCCATGTTTTAATAAAGAGCTATGACATTTAAACTGTGGCATTCAGGTGTTTGAAAGTTAGTCATTTATCTTACTCCCTCTGGGCCTTCCATTTTTATTTAAAAGTTGACTTGAAAGCTCAGTTTCATTTTGTAGCGTTTAAAAACAAGCAATTGATATGATCAAGGTTAAAAATAGTATGCCACATCCTGGATAAACATGAAAAAGGCTCATAAAGTAATAAAAGAATAAAACGCATATATACATACATCACTAAGAGCAGGTTGCGGTACTTGCTTGGCTGACTCAAATGAATCTAACATAGGCCTAACCACAGCTGGAAGGAAGAGACCTGGAATCGCAAATGAAAAATGTAAAACAACAAGAAGATTCTAAACGAATTTAATATTTAATATTACATCTATTGAAAACAAATAATAGAACCTATCAGATTCACTATCCATCATTAAAATTTTAATTTGAAGCAAACAAATTTCAGCAACAATGATAATATATTCATTAGCTAATTTTAGTAATGCTAGCTTTTATCTGGAGATACTAAGTTCAAGAATAGGAAACAATGACCAAATAAAAGATACTAAGTTTTATTTTTTCAGACAAAAGAAATGAGAATAAACTGCATAATGAAGATCAACCAATGAGTCTTGTAGATAAAGATCAACCATGTATTGGAAGAGAAAACCAGTAAAATCTTATTGCATGTCAAAATTACTCTGTAAATCTGCAAATTATCAGTGAAGAGAACCCATCCACTTCATTTCCTGGTTTCAGAGCAGAAATAGCAAAACTCATATAAAAACTAGGGAAACACCTAAGCAGCACTTACTGGCCTGAAAGGAAATGAATATTGGAGGTGCTAGTTAGTTCAACCGGTAAGGATATTTGTTGTTGATAATAAGGTATTTGGACCAATTTCCAAATACATCAATTACTTGTACATGTCAAAAAAAGAAAATGAATATTGAGTTGGAAATACCAAATGGACAATTTCTTTATGCAAAACCTAAAACAAGTCAAGAAAAACAGAGCATATGTGGAATCAAACACTTTATTATGAATTTTCATCTACTACTAAAATGTGGTATTCTTCCTCTAAGTATAATTTTGATATCCGGCATAGTGCATATTATGTTGATTTACATAGAGGTCACTGCAATTGAATTAAGTAATATTCTATAAATTCAACTCAAACTAGTTAATATCATTAAAACAATGGTTGAGTTCCCAAATGTGTTAACTTTGCCCTTCCCCTGGCCATATGTTCTAATTAATTTCGATTAGTTATTGCATATGGCCTGTGCAGATCAATTGATAAGAGAAAAATGCATCTTCTCCCAGATCAATCATGGATAACGAAACTCTTGGCTGTTAGCTGGTTCCCCAACTGTGAAGACACAATGTCAACGATGTAACGAAGATATGCCAACGGGGTCTAACACTTCAAGCAAGTATTTTTTTTTTGTATTCTACCCATTTTTATTGTTAATCCAGTAAAATAATTTCTGACAGCAATCATTCAAGATGAAATTCAATCATATTCACAGTATAACAACGACCAAGAACGAATCCTAATTACCCACAAAATCCATATCACTAATATATAATCACAGAAAGAAAAAAAATAGATCGTGATCTCAATGGGCGCTGATGCCAGATGGAGGCTGTGGAAGGCAATTAGGGCATCGGCGATCTGGGAGGTGAGAAAATATAAGTACGGGAGAGATCCGTACCGACGCCGGCCATGAGGCAAGACACGGCCACGACGGGCTCTTGCAGGGTGAAAATCCTCAGCTTCTCCATAAACCGCGACATCGCTGACGCTCTCTTCGCTTCGCCCTCGTGACCGCGCTCTGCTACCGATTGGAGACGTTTCAGGTTTCTACTGCGCCTCACTGACTCGTTTCGTGGTTTTCTTCGATTCGATTCGCGGGCCTCGTGACCATTAGTTCCGACTACCACAACCTGGGCCGGTCCACTGATGGCTTAGAACTTCAAAATGACCCGGTCTACTGATGGTTTATTCAAAATGTAGTCGGCCCATTGGTTGAGTTGACGCCAAGCCTAAACCACTGGTAGTAATTTGAAGATCCGATTCCCACCAGAATCCGGAACCCGAATCCAAAATTCAATCCAAATGGTCTCTCTCTCCTGTCTGGGCCAGGCCTGGTTGGTTCACATCGGTGCGGCTTCGTGATTCGTGCAACGCCAGATTGACCGAGACCATCCTCCCCTAATGGCAACTGCTCCAAGCAAAAGCAGCAAAAAAGGATCGAAGCCTAGGGTTAGAGGCTTAGAGCCCCGATCGACGCCCGCCGAGAAGCATGCCGAAGAACAAGGGGAAGGGAGGCAAGAACCGCAAGCGCGGGAAGAACGAGGCCGACGACGAGAAGCGCGAGCTGGTGTTCAAGGAGGACGGTCAGGAGTACGCGCAGGTCCACCGGATGCTTGGTAACGGCCGCTGCGAGGCCACGTGCATCGACGGCACCAAGCGCCTCTGCCACATCCGAGGAAAGATGCATAAGAAGGTCTGGATCGCCGCCGGCGACATCATCCTCGTCGGCCTCCGTGACTACCAGGATGACAAGGCGGACGTCATCTTCAAGTACATGCCCGATGAGGCCCGTCTTCTCAAGGCCTACGGCGAGCTTCCGGAGAACATCCGCCTTAACGAGGGCATTGGAGGCCTCGATGAGGAGGATGAGGGCGGCGCCGACGACTACATCGAGTTCGAGGACGAGGACATCGATAAGATCTGAGCTGTGGAAAAATCGAATGGTGTCTACTTTCCCCTCGATGATCCCTTAAGCCTGCCGATGGATTGCCTATAAATAAAAATATGCTTGCATCTTTTTTTTTTAAAAAAAAAAAGGTTTTTGAAGACAGTGAAAAGTGTAATAGATATGTAGCATATCTGGATTACGATGATGCTCATGTTGCAGTTTGTTGTCTCTTCAACACTCGCTATTTGTTCATACTATGCCTATGTTAGATTTATTATTCCTTTTAAGTTGGTTATGTCTAGTTGAACTAGTGTTAGTTTAGTTGTGTCTGGAATCTAACATTGGGATTGCGCATTCCAACCATGATTCAAAGTGTTTTATCGTTTTGTTGTTTCTAGAACTTAGATGATACAGTTTCCCTGGTCTTTAGCGAAGTTCCATATTATAACTTTTTAGATTTGTTCAGAGAGGGCCTTATTACTTCTATGCAAGTCTAAGAAGATGTACTCTATAAATCATCAACTAAAGGGAAAAGAACATAGTAGTATGCCAACTGTTTGACATGGAATTTTCATATATTTATTATTCTGGTTATGATTCATCGTCTCTTTTTTTTTCCTTTGTATCTGACATGCCTATGGTTGAACTTATTTTGTAGTGCCTTATTTCATAGATAAGAGTTATGCAATTCTGTAGTTTTGTGCTAAATTTTATACTGAAGCTATTTATATGATGTTTATGTGAATTGCTAAATTGCTTTGTTGTCAGTTGTAACATATATTGTTTTTGCAAGATATCTTGTTGCTTTGAGTAATCGATCCTGACTGCATTGTTTCTCGTGATATTTAATTTTGTATGTTTGAGTTTAAAAAATATGGAAATAGTTCCTGATATTTTTCACTTGTGCTTATTAAGTATTTATGCACAATTATGCTCATCACTTAGCATCCATGAATCTCCAAAGGCTGCTTCAGTTCTCGCATCTTCCATTGGATATTAGACTTTGTTTGAAGTCGGAATCCAGAGTTGTTCATCCTGTTCCTGTGGGAGGCAGTCTGGGCACTAATATGTAATCAAGTTGAAGCCTAACAGGTCTGGGCTAGTGTGGTAGAGATTATCTGTGTGAGGTTACAGTTGGTTAGAGGCTTGAGCTATAACCGATGGTTAAACAAGTAGTAACAAGGGAAAAAAATAAAAGCCTTTATGAAGTTAAAAAGTGAAATTTTGGAGACTGCGAATTTATGAACTCTAAATTTTGAATGAGAAGAATATGGCGGCTAAATAAAGTGTATGATCACAAACCTATCTCTGTTGCAGTATGCAAAATCTGTGCAATCTTTTGATATATACTTCTTGCCGTGATTAATCTCCCCTCGTTACTGGATGTAACTCATTCAAGTATGTGCCCACTTGATGACTTAAATGTTCAACTATTAGTTGCCAATTGTCCTTATCTTTTATAAAATGCATCAGAAAGGAGTACCTCTGTTCTGGCATGTAACATTTGATCTTTCGTCTGACTTTTTTAACACTGCTGTACGGTCATTTGATCTTTAAGAAGGGTTGATATAGTTCATACTTGATACTATCTTTATTTGTCTTCATCTCGTTCGACTGTTTGATTTGCTATAGACCCGTGGATTTCATGTACAGTTACTTACGGTGAAACTATTTTGATCTCTGCTTTGAGAGTTATATGGCTGTATGAGATTCACGTTTTTCTTGTTTCTTGCTCATAAAACATGACTCTCTATGGTGTCATCATAAATTGTAATAGTTCTGACAAACATAACTAAAAAGTGTTGCATTAAACTCCTATCGGGTCTGGAGATTGGTAATGCTGCTCAACTGTTCTCGACTTTTTGTTGCTGAATGGAAAATTTGATAGCTACGATTTGCTCGTTGTTCTGGAAGCTGAAACAAAACTATATGCATCTCTCATTTTCTTTGTTAAATGTAAATCATGTTCTCCACTAAAGCACAAGCTCACATGCTCTGTTCTGAACTTTCAATTGTGCAGCTTCCTGCTACGATGAACAGCTTCCTGCCTCCTGCGATTGGTCACTAGTCCTCTTTGCAGTGTTGCATTTATTTGACACTAGAGAAACTATAAAATATTGAGAATGTTAGATGACTGTCGGTTCAATAGCATTGAGGTAGCGTTTTCGTAACAATTATAGAAGTTCGCCCTGTCACGTTAAATGTTGAAAACGATAGCGCTTCAATGTATAGTTCGAAAATAAATGTTCGATTGATGTAGCCGCAAACTCTGTTTAGAAACTTTATTCTGAAATTGTATTGTTTTTCTTAGGTTATTTAATTGAAATAATCTTAGAACGTAAGTTTATAGAAGAGGTAAATATAACATCTAAAGAACTTAATTGTTAGAATTTTTGTTTCATTTTCCATGAATGAATTGCCTGAGAATAACTAAAGTGTGAGATAATTTTAATTGACAAAGATCATAATAATTGTTTATAAAATTTAAGGATGAACTATGAAGCATAGCCTTCACCATTTGGCTTCTTAAACAAAATAATATCCTAAAAATAGCTAACGGTATTGTGCTTATATAATTATTTATTAATCAATTGATTATATTTTTGTTTCATTTACATTTGCATATTTGGTTGAACACACATGTTACTCGCCTGGGTAGAAGGTTTAATGCCTATTAATTATATTTTTTTTTGTCTAGCGGTATAAGATGTTTCATTTATTTTTGGAAAGTTGACGGAGTATTATTTAGATTATAAAGTAGTTTAAGAAAATAAAAAATTATGTGAAAAAATGTAATGAAATAATCTTATCCTTAATTCCTTATAAATTTGCATAGTCTTTTGTACGTTATAAAACCAATGAATTATTAAGTTTGCTTCTTTATTTTTTAAAAAAATTATATTTTTATTATCTATTTATTAAACGTGAAAAGGTAAAAGTATATAAATGATATCTAATTCATATCTAAAAATTTAATTTGGTAGCTTTGTTATATGTTTATTGTTTGGTAGGCAAATAAGTATTAGCATATCTATAAATTACTCCCAAGACATTTGGTATGTTTATTTTATTTGCATTGCTAATATTACTCTCTCTTTCTCCCCCTCCTACATCAGTCAAGAATTTATCATTTGGATTAGATCATTTGATTGTAGGCCACAAGAAATTCGTATTCCATTTTTTTTAAATAATAAAAAAGCTTTTGGAAGAATTTAAATCAGAATGAATGTATGAAGACATTAGCTTTCCCTACAAACCCTTGTCCCTGTTTTGTTCTTTTTTTTCTCTTCGAGTACCAATTTTGCACGCTTCACTTGTCAAACGAATGCTCACCACAACCAGTCAACCACCACATGCAGCATATGCACATTTTTTTTTTACAATTTAAAATTAAAAATTATAGACAAGACGAAATAATTGAGATCGCACCCAAATCAATCACCGCCAAAACTGGAGAGATCCGCTGGGGTCGGCGTCGAATCGACTCATCGGTGCGCGGTGATCAGCGTCTCGATGAACCGCAACCCGTCAAATCTGGGAGCAAATCTGTCCTCCGGCAGCGGCGGCGGCGGCGGCGGAGGAGCCTCCTCTTTCTTCTTCTTCTCTCGACACTCCTCATCCTTCCGCAACCGCAATATATATACGAAAAAGGGAACAATCTTGAAGAAACAATTCATGAAAGAGAAGCAGAGCCATCAAGACTTGCGATCGCAATTACCCAGAACGACGCCTGCTGAATAGGATCGGAGAGCGATCGGAAGGTGACGGCGGAGTAGGAAGCGACGGCGGTGATCACGGCAGAGGCGGCGGCGACGGCACTTGTCACTTTCATCGTTATGGATGCGCAGAGAGAGAGAAAGAGAGAGAAATAGAGAGTGGTGATCGCCTCTGCTTCGCGGCGGTTAATTCGAATACCAACTCGAGACAGGTTGGCCTCGTGGAATTAGCCTCGAACGGGCGCTTTTTAAATGGGGAATGGGCCGTAGGCGGGCCCGAAGGAGAGTGGGCTTAGGGTAAAAGAGGAAATCCGTATTCAGCATGTAGCCACTTGCATCATGACACGTGTATGAATGCTTATTAGTGGTGCGATTGAAAACAACTTTACAACTTTTATAAGGCGTTTCCTCGGGAAAAAACCAGAGAGGGAATAAAAAGAATTTTTTTTTTATTTTTTGGGTGGACAAAAAAATTTGTTAACCAATCAGAATTGAATGAAATCTACTCGCCAGATTTGTCATCGTCGTTGCTTAGATCTACTTGCCGCTCAAATCTACTCGTCGTTGAAATTAATACATCATTTTGTCACTGTCAGATTCAATGAATTTTCCTATGACACTATATTACTTGACTTCTCATCAATCAAATCTTATGAAAAGTCAAGTAATATAGGGAGGCTAACAATGGGTTCAAACAATTGCAATTTCTTTAGCTTTATAGTTTGTGACATTTCATTCAACTTTAGTTTTGTTATTTTTGTGTTTTATATCTTAAGTTGGACCTTCAATGTTTTGCTTTGATGTTGTAGTTAATAATACTTTAGCTAGTCATCAATTGGGGTTGGACTATATTTATTCCAACTCTATCATTGTGCATCTTGTTGATTCATTAAGTAAGTTTTAGCTCATGCGGTCTTGACATATTTGTTTTGACCATGGAAATCTTGGGTATTTCCTAACTCATAGGGTCAAGGTTGAGCTAAATTTGTTATCTCACTATTTAACTCATCTAATTGATGTATTGACTATGTTCTAACTTTTGGAGCATTGACCTCACTGCTTTGAACCCTAGGGATGTAACGCTTTCCCAAATCATACATCATAGTTGAGCCAAAATTTCCCAATTCTATCTTTAATCATTTCATGACTTAATTTTAGCTCATGGAATCTCGACTCCTTCCTCTGACCTAAGAATGTTAATAATCAAAGTCATAGATTAGGGTTGGTTTGAATTAAATTGTAATTATCTTTGACCATATGATTGTTTTAAGTTTCATTTCATAGGATATAAGGAATTCTTAGGTCATTAACCAAACACTATCTTTGATAATCTTGTATATTCATTAACTTTTTTGGGCTAGATTCTTTTCCTATAATCCTAGGAATGTTGTAGATTTAAAATATGGTCAGAGTTATGCTAAATTAGCTTAATACAACTTCCTTGATGGTTGTTATTTGCTATATGACCAAGCTTCACAGCTCCATTCTCCACCACAGAAGGCATCAATAATTAGCTCGGGAGCAAAATTTTTGTATCATTGGAATGTCATGCCTACACATTGAGAACTAGTTGGACACGATGTGTACACTTTGAGACTAGGATCATTAGAACATAATCAATGCGACAATAATACCTGTATAAAAGCCAATATTATTTCGATTGGTAATCTAAGAAGGTGATTGACTTTTCGATTAATTATTATTTTAATTTATGAATTTTTATCTCTATTTTATTTTGGTAAATAAACATTTTAATTTTTTAATTTATATAAACTTGCATATTTAAATTTCACCATTCCGTTAAATAAATCAAATTTGATCACAAGAGAAGTCCATTGATCACAAAATAAAATAAAACATTTTATTTTGATCACAAAATAAAATAAACATTTTGAATCAAAGGCCAGATAAAGCAACTACAATGACTCTATTCCTTGGTAATTATTCTCCTAAACTCAACTTTCTGAGATAGTTTCGATGGTAACTTCGTCTTCATCATTGCCAATCAACCGTGAGCAGAACGAAAAACAAGGATGGTTAATAGTTGCTAAATTGCCGTAGCAACTTCTTCATCCAGCATACAATACAGGAAGGAAGATAGAATTCAATTCAGCACAACGTGATCTTAATATCCTTGTCAAGTATGCTAGTTCAGTCCTCATGTCTCTAATAATGCCAAAGAAAAGTCTGCAAAAACAATAAAGAAATTTATCAAGAATATAGCATTGAGAAGAATTTTTTCTTAAAAAAGAAAAACATTATATCCTAAAGAATAAAGATTTATAAATTGTGAACAAGACGTCGCTTCTTTGGTACAGTCTAGTTTCATCTCAGTAGTGGCAACTCAGTTGTGGAGAACAAGAGAAAGAAACTTTTTCATTATTTTGTTAAAAATAAGTTATTATTAATCCCATATCTCCTAGAAAAATTAATTTGGGACCTAATCTTATACAATTCATGCATCCCCTCTACATCCTCAAAGTTTAGAACATTGCTTTGGCTTTGCAACTTAACCACTTACAACAAGTTCCTTAGCCACCGCAAGCAGTATAATAACACTAGAAATCATCAAAACACAAAATTATGTATGTTCTTACACCAAAATTCCTGAACAAAGGCTAGTGCAATCTACCTTTTGTTCCAACGGTACCAGAATTTTCGTCCCAAATTATGTAATTCTAGAAGGCAATAAGAAACCGTTCAAAACAAACAGGAGATCTTTCCCCAACACAAATGCACAATGCAATCGATCTCAAACAAGTACAACTAATGTAATTGGCAGTATTCGTCGTATATTGGTAGGAAGATCTATATATCTGACCTAATTATTCAGGAAAATAATTGAGTAATTTGCTTAGTTATACAGCTTTTCACCTACGCAACATCCTTCTCCTACTAGAAATATTTTCCTCAATTTCTAAGAAAAATATCACCAAAAACCATAATTTATAACTTCTCAGCATGCGTATGGGACATTTTACTGATGAAATATGAAGGGGAGAGGAAGAAGGATAAGTGAATCTCAACCCTTTCAGACACCTATATATCTATCTTGTGAAGATTCAATGTAATTAAATGTGTTAGGTGATATAAGATGCTAACAGCTAGCCTGAGAAAATTGAGATGCTTAATTTAAAAAAGATATAAAAACATAATTAAAATACTGTAGCTTTTGATAACATAAACACGAATAGTCATAAGTCAATTCATCATAATTCATGAACGTTGTGTTTTTATATGCAGGTTACTATTTATGCATGCATATATTACTGATTTCAGACTTTAACCAAATAATATGGCAATTGATTTAACCTTACCTAAGGATGAAAATTCATATTGGCAGATTATAAATAGATAATATTTACATTGACGTGTGACCTATAGAAGTCAAACCATAACTCAACTCATTTAATAATTACATAAAACCATTAATCCAAGATCTGACTCATTTTTAACAAGTCAACCTAACAACACCACATAAGCAATTTTTTTAAAAAAATATAATACGCTAGCATATATTAAAGTATATATAATAAAATATAACATATAATTTGTTATATGTCATGTATAAAAATATATGATATATAAAATATGTATAACTTATATATCATAAATAGGCTATGCAGTTCAACCATGTAATGGCTTATCCAACCAATTAAATTTTTTATGGCAAACATGAAACATGTTTGACATTAATTATGACTCAACCTGTTTACATTTAATCCAAATAAACCTAACTTTGTGTCCGGTCCTATTGTGTAAACAAATTGGGTCAATTTTTGCAGACACTAGACCTTTACCATACTTTTAAATCCAAAAAATGAAATTGCATTTTTTTTTACCTTTTTTATTAAAGAAAACACCTAGAGGCTCGCTAAGACCTCACCTCTTCTTATCTCACACAGGTGCTTAGACGCTTTCCTGAACATTGGTCAATTCACTTGTTCACAGGCCTTCAACAAGTGGCAAAGGATATAAGAATGCAGAAAGCAGAAGATAGAAATAGTGAATAGTCATTTTATTTTACTCAATGATTGGCTCAAATCAGCTGATACAATTTGGTCGTGAAGATCAAATAGAATTAATAAAATTACTACCAAGGCACTGGGCAAAACATTTTACTTTTTCAGCATAAACTATAAGCTTATTTCAATATATAGAAAACAACAACATAAAACTTCAAATTCTGATAAGAGTATTTCATAATTACTTAAAACAGGAAAAAAAATAAAAAAACAAAAAAAGGAGTGCATACATTCAATCGAAAACTTACATAAACAAAAAGAATATGGTGAGCGTCGGTGTTGTGTAAGAACAAAGAGAATTCTTAAAAGCTGGTAAAATAAGATGACGCATATGCCTCAAGGAATTTGGAGGGACGTTTAAAATAGGTAAGATAGAGAGGGTCAATGTAATTAAAAATGATATACTGTAAATTTATTTTTTTAATAATAAACTTTCCACAATTTAATAATAAACTTTCCACAATATGCAGATCCCCTCGCGGAGATCTTAGCCTCGCGGAGATCTTAGCCTTACACTAGAGTGGCCCGCGACCGGTTAGGATCGCGTTGCGGAAGCTGGCCCAGCACTCTACAAGTCCTCGCACCACGTGCACGAAGGGTTCGGTGTAAATACCACCCCTCGGACACAAATACAGATCTCTCAAACTGTGTTAAAGTGACGGAGACTCTCCGACCACTTTACACTCACAGAAAATGACAACAGCCCACACTCCTTTCTCTACACAGCCGAGATAGGCAACGGCGCGGCCTCAATCAATCACAAGGGGACGGTGGCGAACACCTTCGAGGGAGCCGGTACACACGTCCGTGACTTTGCAGCGAGCAACAACCAAGCACCTACAAACAGTCACAAATCCGCACTACACATATGCGGATACAGATAACGCAAAGAACTGCCCGGACGAAAAGCCACACGAAATCCGGACGGAGGTAAAGTCCCTATCCACTACACACAAGAAAACCGTCCTATCACCACTACACACGATGAATCCAAGGAGGGTTTACCCTTGTAGCGTGCCACCACTCCACGAGCCGAGCCCACCGAGATCCTCCGGAATGCTACGTCGAAAGGTCCGATCGGAGTCGAAGCGAGTCGTGCGTACGAACCCGCGCGACGAACCCTCTCCCTCCTCCCCTCTCTTCCTCCGTCGAAAGGAAACTCTGTTTTTAGATCCAGAAATCGCCGTCGCCAGACCTTGCCCGAGCTCTCTGATCGCTCGATCGCCACCTCCCCTCGACGAGGATGGGTTTCCATCTTCGTCGCCACGTAGCCGCGATCTCCGCCGGTGATTGGCCGGAGATCTCGCTTCCACCGGGGCGGATTCGAAAATCCGCCCTAGGCTCGTCCACGTAGGAGTCCTAGCCCTCAATCGTCGTCGCCCTCGTCGCCACACCAGCACGCACCGTCGGCCACCTTCCAAATCTGGCGAGCACTCTTCTAGGTGGCGGAATCAACGGCGGAAAGCATCGCTCGCGATGCAGGAAGATGAACAGGGGAGTTTTCCCCTTTCCGCGCGCGAGCTGCACTGTAGACCGGGTTGAACCGTTCGGTTCAGCCTGGAAAGCTGGTTCAGGCCCGGTTCGGGGTCAATTAGACCTCAGAATCGCCATGGTGGGTGTCCTTGTGATATCCCTGGGTCATGCAAGTTACCCTCAAAAAATGAAACTGGTGATTTCACTCCACCTGATGAAGATGAAGATGAAATCCTATGGATTATATATAATCCTCTTAATAAATTTCATAAAGAATATGAAAAAGAGGAAGCAATTCTTATAGAAAAGATAGAATCAGGAAATCGTGATGTAGATAACCTAATTCGTTCTCTTGAAAAAGAACAGATATTTGGTTCAAATCCCCAAGCTCATTGGGACAAAAACAAACTTTTTTGTACACTGAACATCAAAGACCCTGGTTTTCGGATTACAAATAAGAAAATCACAGCAACAAATGAAAATATTGCTAAATTTAAAATGCACATTGATGATTTATTAAAACTCAATGTGATAAGAAGGAGTGTATCTCCTCATAGATCTCCTGCTTTTATTGTTAATAAACACAGTGAACAAGTCAGGGGCAAAACACGAATGGTAATTGACTATCGTCGCCTAAACGACAACATAGAAGATGATAGTTATAACATTCCAGATAAAACAGAATTAATAAACTCTATACAGGGAAGCACGTTCTTCTCCAAATTTGACTGCAAATCTGGTTTCTGGCAAATCAGAATGGCAAATGAATCCATACCATGGACAGCATTTACATGTCCATTAGGAAGTTTCGAATGGCTTGTTATGCCATTTGAACTAAAAACTGCACCAGCAGTATTCCAAAGAAAAATGGATGAGGTATTCAAACCTTATCAAGAATTTGTTTGCGTGTATATAGATGATATTCTAGTACACAGCAAATCTGAAAAAGAACATACAAGTCATTTAAAACTTGTATTACAGAAATTCTATACAAATGGGATTATTGTCTGAGGACAAAAATCAGAATTTTATAGAAAAAATATTGATTACTTAGGAGTAGAAATTGAGAATGGAGTCATAAAACTCCAACCTCATATTGCTTCTAAAATTAAGACTTTCGAAGTCACAGATACCAAGAGTTTACAACAATTCTTAGGATTAATAAATTATGCTAGACCTTTCTTAAAAGATCTACACAAACTGAGTGGACCCCTCTACTCAAAATTAAATCTGACTGGTGTAAAAAATTTAACACAGAAGACTATAAACAAATTGATAAAATTAGGCAATTGGTAGAAACACTGTCTTTGCTTAAATTACCATTGGACAGTTATTATCTTATTGTCCAAACAGATGGTTGTGAACACGGATGGGGAGCTATCCTTCTTCGCAAAACCCATAAATATGCTACAGAACAAGAAACCATATGTAGATATGCTTCTGGCAAATTTCAAGAAAAAAATGTCACTAGCAGCATTGACCAAGAGCTTCTAGCTGTCTGTTACGGCTTAGACGCTTTTAGACTATTTCTTTTAAACAAAAAGGAAATATTAATAAGAACAGCGTAAAGTTCTTCAATACAAAAAAATGAGAAACGCATCTCTCAAAAGAGATGGCTATCATTTATTGACCATTGTATTAACAATGCATACAGGATCACCTTTGAACATATCAAAGGTAAAAACAATGTCATATCTGACATTTTATCACGCCTTTTACAAAGGCCAGAATAATTAACCTTTTTGGTTAATATACAATGTCTTTACTGACATTTATCATGCCGTTTATAAAGGCTAGAATAACTTAATTATGCAGCCAATGGCAACCGCCCAAAATTCTTCTCAAAAACAAAGCAATAAGGCAAAGAAAGGTCACCAAGGCCCCCAACCTATGGTGACAGATGACGTAACCTATGCACAAGTGATAAAAGAGGAGTCGGACAAAACGCCGATGTTTCTGTTCAGAACTTCTAAACACTATACAGCCTTAACATGCCATGATAGGACAGTATTAGATCTTTTATAGAAAGATCATCATAATGCTGGATTTCTTACAGCAATGAATACTCTGGCTGACCACCTTCAGGCTATCAGATATATGAAGACTCTGCCAACACCAGAAGCTTCCAAACAAGTAAAGTTAGAACCACAAACTCTAGAAGCATACATTGCTAAGGAGTTTAGAATCACCAATTTGGAAAAAGAACTATGTGCTCTTACAAGCAAGTTTTCAGAACTACAAGCAGAAAAAACAGTGCTTGAGAAACGGCTTGAATTATTCAGTACAACTTGGGATAACGAAATGGAGTCTCAATGGAATAATTCTAGATCAAAGGTTCCACCTCACATCTATCCTGCTCAACAACAAGTATATGAACTTGTTAGGCAGACACAGCATCAGAAATTCTTAAAGGTTATCAGTTATCTACGAAAGATAGCCTTAAATGAGATCACAAAACCCCCAGGTCTTTATTTGACTATGGTTGCTTTATCAAGGGAATCTGCCCATTCAGAAGAGCCACACTGCCATTGTCAGGGTGGTTTCACCATCATAAAAGCTTCCATTGATCTTACTCAGTGGAATGACTGTGTTATTTTGGATACAGAGGTCTCACTGGTGGACCTATTCAATTATGAATTATTAGATATGTTAGTAATCCATTCATTACATCTTGAAAAGTTGGCGAAATTTCCTTGGAGATTTTTATACTGCATCAGGCATATGTATAAGTACCATATGTTTCAAGGGTACTTAGATCTAAATATCAGCTCTTGCCCTCCTTGGTACTTAGGGTATCCAAGCGACGCTAAACACCAAGTACTGATAAAAATCCAACAAGAGTTTATGCCAGATTTTTGGACCCAGTCGTTCCAACAAGAGGTCATAAAAACTGATGAAGTTTCTTTGGAGTTACAGGTACAACTTTGGAGGAATTTTACTATGACTGAGGAAGCCCTCATTTTTTACCAGCCCTATCTCTTAACAGAAGACAAGACTATGAAAATTTACGTGGAAGATGAACATGAGTGCACCTTTGTTCCATTTCCTTCACATTTTTGTACCCATCCGGGTCAATATGAACATTTTAAACAGACTAAAGGAGAGTCTTTGGTCAAAGCCTATAGAGATTATGGGCGTATGATCCATCCCGTTGAAGATGATGGGAATGATAATATCTTGGATGAAATCCAAGAAGATGACTAGAAGATCTAAGTGTTAAAGGGTGATGCGATGCCGGTTCACTTACAAGGCGGTCCCCACACAAAGAATCTTTTGAAGGGTCAGGTTCTCTCCTCAAGAGTCATTTGTCTCTTACTTTTTCCTAAAGACATGTATTATTCACTTTTCTGAAGAGTCGTTTGTCTTTTACTTTTTTGAAGAGTCGTTTGTCTTTTACTTTTCTGAAGAGTCGTTTGTCTTTTACTTTTCTGAAGAGTCGTTTACTTTTCTGAAGAGTCAAGTAGTGTGCTGGCATCAATTATTGATGCCTTGCTTCTTGTGTAAGAAAACTCTCCAGTCCATGTCTATATAAGGAGAGCTAGTGTGTTGTAAGAAGGTATTCGCCTTCAGCTAGGAATCGTGTGCAAGTGCAAGTGTGTCCAAGTTTCTTCTTGAGTCTTGTAAGTTATGTTCTTTTGTTAATATATCTCGCATCTTTTAAGTATTTTCTTTGAGTAAAATACCCCCACCCCTTAGTTTATCTAGCGAGGGTGCTGATAAATGTTCAGTTCCAAAAGGAGACTGGAGCTGGTCTGATTTAGATAATAGATCAGAAGTAAATTCTTCCAATTCACTATCTGAATCTAGGTCATAATTTATGTCTGGGATAGAGACAATACTATATATTGACTCTGTATCCGAAATATATTCATCTACATGAAGTAGATCTTCTTGAACACAATCAACAAGAATTGATTGTTTGTTATATAAATTCTGTCTCTTAGTACAGTCCCGTGCTAAGTAATTTTGACTTCCGCACGTAAAACATGAAAGTTTATTCTTATAATCTCTTTTAGGATTATATTTCCTAACATGCTTTTCTTTAGCAAGATAGGGTTTCTTTGCAGAGGATTTTCTAAGAAAATATCTCTTAGAAGATTTACCCTTAGAAGATTTACTCCTTTTAAGTTTCTTATCTTCTTTATCATATGTTTGGGGTGTATAAATTTCGTTACAGAAACTAAATTCCCCTTTTAAATGATGATCACCTTTTAATCTGGTGCATCTTTCTACCAATTTATCAATTATAAATTGTATTCTAGTTGTAATATTATTCATGGCAAGAGAAAGTTGGGCTTTCTCTGGATTATTATTCCATGCTTGGTGTATTTCATGACCAATAGGAGCAGGTAATAACTGTTCTCCTAAAGCTTGATCATGGTATCCTCCTGCTTTGCAAGCATAATAAAGGTAGTCTTGCAAAAAAGGTTTTATATATTTCCAATTTTTTATTTGGATAATTTCAAGCTTTTGAATTGCTTCTTTTTGTTGGGCATTAAATCCCATATTAGGATTTGATCCTAAGATCATGATTTTCATTCGGTTGGTGAAATTATAAGGATTCACTCCTAATGAAATGTCTTGCTGGAAATCTGTATGACAGTTTAATTTATAAGATTCCCACATAGCTCTAGCAGTTTCTCCTAAGAAATTTTCTAGGTAAGAATACATTTCTTCAGCAGAAAAGTTTCCATCCATTTTTGTTACTTTCATTGAAACCATAGAGGCCTAGTTATCAAGAACTGTGCTCCATGTTTGTGGATCATGGGCTGCTAGATTAAGAATTCTTCCTTCATCTAGGAGCTTTCTTTTGTCTATTGTTTCTAAAGGTAGTCTTTTACCTCTAGTTCTAATACCTTCTCGTTCTCCTTCATATTGCGTATAAGGTTCGCGAGGAGGTTGACCTATAGTATAATTCCTTATATGTGAAGTACTAGGCTGAGCTGTACTTGTTGAAGCTACTGCTTGTCCTGGATTATTACATACAGGAGTAGTATTACTGGCTTGTGGTTCTTGGCCAGTCATTATTGTATCCATCAAATTTTGAGGTATACTTTGTACACTATGAGCATCTTCATCGAAGAGTTCATTAGTGTCTTCTATTTCTAAGAAGGATTTTATTATTTTTTCTTCTTCTTCAGTAAAGAGTACGTCTTGCTGTATTTTAGTACAATGACAAACTCTTATATTTCCTTCATTATCGAAGACAAGTTTATGGAAAGGAAGTAATTTTCCTTTATTAATAAGCGCGATCTCTAGACTTATCATTTCTTCAAATGTAAAGTCTAATTCTTTAGATACTATAAGACTATCTTCTTCTAGTATCATTATTCTAGGAATTTTTCTAATCCTGATGTTGAAGCCTCATTATCATTAAGAGTTTGCTTCTTTTTATAATTTGAAAATCTCAAATTATATGTATCATCGGCATTTTTGAACATTATGTTATCCTCAGGGATAAGCATTTGTTCACAGTCTAGGTTTTTGGATATATTCCAATCTAAGCCTCCTAAGTCATATGGGGAGATGGCCATGGGCTTTATCATCTTTATTCCTTTACTGGCTAAAGCATCTATCACAGAACAGATATATAGCTTATATCCAGTATTAGAATTATTTGTTAATTTTCCTAAAAATCCTAATCCTATAAGAAGATTAGAATCTCCAGAAAAGCCTTCATATCCACGAGTTTGGATACCAATTTCTAATTCTCCTAAGTCTTTAATACTTATGAGAAAGTCTGGGGCACAATAAAATATGCCTTTGTTTTCCGTCATGTCTACTTCCATACAAGCAATAATTGCTTTCCTTGCATCAGATTTTCATCTCTTATCAAGGATTGCAATTAGTACTTTTGTTCCTAGCTTCTTGCGTGCTAGTCCTTTTACTGAAATAACAATCATGCCTATATGGGCTAATGTTTTTCCAGATTGTTTTAACTTATTTAAAGAATCTCTTGAAATTATCTTAAGATTTCTTGGTTCTGTTGTGACAGAAAGATGTTCTTCACGGGTTATTCTTAGAAGTTGGGTTCTAAGGTTTAAAGGTTCAGTTCTGTAAAGGAGTTGGGGACGTAAGATTTGTAATCTATTATTTTGATAGGTTTCAAATTGTTGATCTATATCAACAATTTCTTCTAAAACTTGTGCTGGAATCCCTTGTCCATCAAAAATTCTGTTTAAGAGATTTGGGATGGGATTGCTTATTGATAACCGTTCATTTTGGTTATTTTCTCTTACTGTTGTAGTACCAGTAAGTGTATTAGCAATTCCTGTAAATGGTCTCGTACTCATTTCCAGATAAACTGTGTACTTCTAGGTTGTCTTCTAGAAGTAGTGGTTTGGGAAGTTGTTTAAGATGTCCCGGGTTGGTTGGAAGAAGACATCTGTAATACTCGATGTAGTTGTGAAGTTAACTCGTGAATCGAGTTTTGATATTGTTGAGTCTGTATGACTAACAAATTTTCTAATCTTTGGATTATCTCATACTGTCTTAATATTAGATCAGCAGAGATTTTAATACTTTCCTGTTGTTGAATTATTGAATCTGTAGTCAATAATATCTTAGAAAGGATTAAGTCTAATTTTTTATTTAATTGCATAAGATATGCAATTATAAAATTGTTTTGTCTAACAAATCTTTTGTCAGACGCTCCTTGGGGATCATCAGAAATTATTCCCAAAGGATTATCTAAATAATTACTAGCTTCAACTAGTGCTTTCTGATAATCATTATCATGATATATCATTCGAGGCAACCGTAGATCTTCTTGAGAAGTCTCTTGAGGATTTAGTATTACCATTCTTCAGAATTTTTCTGTAATTTTTCCAGCAAAGCTGCTGTTTTTGCTGTTTGATTGTAAAAAATTTTTTACTGTCATTGAAGATTATTTAATATCTCTTTAAGCTCTGCTGTGAGCTGTTTTTGTAGTAATAGAGACCTTTCGATCTCTTTTACCATAGTAATCAGGTAAGTATATTGATTTTTAATATATTCCTGATTTTCATGTATATTTCTTAACAAAATATTCTTTGTTAACATTTCTGTATGGACTGTTTTCCATAATTCAGTACATACATGATTAAATTCTCTAAGGCTTTCAGCCTGGGGGATTTGTAAATCAATTATGGTATTTAATTGAGCATTCTCAGTATGTAATTGATGAACATATCTACCATTTTCTTTTGGAAAATAGCATTTATGATTAGTTGCTTGGGAATTAGCTTGTATTTCCCAATAATTTTGGGATAACTTTAAAGATAGATAATTAATATCCATCTTTTGTTTTCTTTTGTCCTAACAGAGTTAGTGACATTCTTATGTTTTTAATAAGACATGTTGTCTTACGGTTATAAGCATAGTTATGCTTATGATTTTGTGTTAAGCCTGTAGGCTTCTGTGGATAGATTCGTTTCATTTATCCTATGTGTTTAACACAAGTAAAGAGCACTTTGTTAGACTACTAAGATCTACTAGGTACTAACGTATAAGCATATGGAACTATGTTGTTATGTATAAAGATAAATTATCTAAAGAGTAAAAATATGTACTAACTATAGATTCCTGGACATTATTATGCCTTGATTTTCCTCTGATATCTGTCGCTTTACCAGGATTTTAAGACCCAGGTAAACATCATGTCCTATGGACGTTAGCAAGTTTTTCTTCTTGAACGACCCTCCTGGTCTGTAGAAGGTTATGCTTGCCAAGCCATTAACCCTTTAGTTTACTTGGTTGCTAAAAAGCCTGGTGACTTAAGCAGCCTCGACATAACCAGATTTATATAAAAAATAAAGCATAATAAATCCTATCTGAATCAGTACATATGATACATCTGCATAGAGTTTATCTTTAAGCCAACACAGTTTTATTCCATAATTATACGTGTTCCCGTTCGATCAAATAGAACCGTCCAAGCCTCTTATACCAATAAAAGGGGTGGGGGTATTTTACTCAAAGAAAATACTTAAAAGATGCGAGATATATTAACAAAAGAACATAACTTACAAGACTCAAGAAGAAACTTGGACACACTTGCACTTGCACACGATTCCTAGCTGAAGGCGGATACCTTCTTACAACACACTAGCTCTCCTTATATAGACATGGACTGGAGAGTTTTCTTACACAAGAAGCAAGGCATCAATAATTGATGCCAGCACACTACTTGACTCTTCAGAAAAGTAAACGACTCTTCAGAAAAGTAAAAGACAAACGACTCTTCAGAAAAGTAAAAGACAAACGACTCTTCAAAAAAGTAAAAGACAAACGACTCTTCAGAAAAGTGAATAATACATGTCTTTAGGAAAAAGTAAGAGACAAATGACTCTTGAGGAGAGAACCTGACCCTTCAAAAGATTCTTTGTGTGGGGACCGCCTTGTAAGTGAACCGGCATCGCATCACCCTTTAACACTTAGATCTTCTAGTCATCTTCTTGGATTTCATCCAAGATATTATCATTCCCATCATCTTCAACGGGATGGATCATACGCCCATAATCTCTATAGGCTTTGACCAAAGACTCTCCTTTAGTCTGTTTAAAATGTTCATATTGACCCGGATGGGTACAAAAATGTGAAGGAAATGGAACAAAGGTGCATTCATGTTCATCTTCCACGTAAATTTTCATAGTCTTGTCTTCTGTTAAGAGATAGGACTGGTAAAAAATGAGGGCTTCCTCAGTCATAGTATAATTCCTCCAAAGTTGTACCTGTAACTCCAAAGAAACTTCATCAGTTTTTATGACCTCTTGTTGGAACGACTGGGTCCAAAAATCTAGCATAAACTCTTGTTGGATTTTTATCAGTACTTGGTGTTTAGCGTCGCTTGGATACCCTAAGTACCAAGGAGGATACCTAAGTACCAAGGAGGGCAAGAGCTGATATTTAGATCTAAGTACCCTTGAAACATATGGTACTTATACATATGCCTGATGCAGTATAAAAATCTCCAAGGAAATTTCGCCAACTTTTCAAGATGTAATGAATGGATTACTAACATATCTAATAATTCATAATTGAATAGGTCCACCAGTGAGACCTCTGTATCCAAAATAACACAGTCATTCCACTGAGTAAGATCAATGGAAGCTTTTATGATGGTGAAACCACCCTGACAATGGCAGTGTGGCTCTTCTGAATGGGCAGATTCCCTTGATAAAGCAACCATAGTCAAATAAAGACCTGGGGGTTTTGTGATCTCATTTAAGGCTATCTTTCGTAGATAACTGATAACCTTTAAGAATTTCTGATGCTGTGTCTGCCTAACAAGTTCATATACTTGTTGTTGAGCAGGATAGATGTGAGGTGGAACCTTTGATCTAGAATTATTCCATTGAGACTCCATTTCGTTATCCCAAGTTGTACTGAATAATTCAAGCCGTTTCTCAAGCACTGTTTTTTCTGCTTGTAGTTCTGAAAACTTGCTTGTAAGAGCACATAGTTCTTTTTCCAAATTGGTGATTCTAAACTCCTTAGCAATGTATGCTTCTAGAGTTTGTGGTTCTAACTTTACTTGTTTGGAAGCTTCTGGTGTTGGCAGAGTCTTCATATATCTGATAGCCTGAAGGTGGTCAGCCAGAGTATTCATTGCTGTAAGAAATCCAGCATTATGATGATCTTTCCATAAAAGATCTAATACTATCCTATCATGGCCTGTTAAGGCTGTATAGTGTTTAGAAGTTCTGAACAGAAACATCGGCGTTTTGTCCGACTCCTCTTTTATCACTTGTGCATAGGTTACGTCATCTGTCACCATAGGTTGGGGGCCTTGGTGACCTTTCTTTGCCTTATTGCTTTGTTTTTGAGAAGAATTTTGGGCGGTTGCCATTGGCTGCATAATTAAGTTATTCTGGCCTTTATAAACGGCATGATAAATGTCAGTAAAGACATTGTATATTAACCAAAAAGGTTAATTATTCTGGCCTTTGTAAAAGGCGTGATAAAATGTCAGATATGACATTGTTTTTACCTTTGATATGTTCAAAGGTGATCCTGTATGCATTGTTAATACAATGGTCAATAAATGATAGCCATCTCTTTTGAGAGATGCGTTTCTCATTTTTTTGTATTGAAGAACTTTACGCTGTTCTTATTAATATTTCCTTTTTGTTTAAAAGAAATAGTCTAAAAGCGTCTAAGCCGTAACAGACAGCTAGAAGCTCTTGGTCAATGCTGCTAGTGACATTTTTTTCTTGAAATTTGCCAGAAGCATATCTACATATGGTTTCTTGTTCTGTAGCATATTTATGGGTTTTGCGAAGAAGGATAGCTCCCCATCCGTGTTCACAACCATCTGTTTGGACAATAAGATAATAACTGTCCAATGGTAATTTAAGCAAAGACAGTGTTTCTACCAATTGCCTAATTTTATCAATTTGTTTATAGTCTTCTGTGTTAAATTTTTTACACCAGTCAGATTTAATTTTGAGTAGAGGGGTCCACTCAGTTTGTGTAGATCTTTTAAGAAAGGTCTAGCATAATTTATTAATCCTAAGAATTGTTGTAAACTCTTGGTATATGTGACTTTGAAAGTCTTAATTTTAGAAGCAATATGAGGTTGGAGTTTTATGACTCCATTCCCAATTTCTACTCCTAAGTAATCAATATTTTTTCTATAAAATTGTGATTTTTGTCCTGAGACAATAATCTCATTTGTATAGAATTTCTGTAATACAAGTTTTAAATGACTTGTATGTTCTTTTTCAGATTTGTTGTGTACTAGAATATCATCTATATACACGCAAACAAATTCTTGATAAGGTTTGAATACCTCATCCATTTTTCTTTGGAATACTGCTGGTGCAGTTTTTAGTCCAAATGGCATAACAAGTCATTCGAAACTTCCTAATGGACATGTAAATGCTGTCCATGGTATGGATTCATTTGCCATTCTGATTTGCCAGAAACCAGATTTGCAGTCAAATTTGGAGAAGAACGTGCTTCCCTGTATAGAGTTTATTAACTCTGTTTTATCTGGAATGTTATAACTATCATCTTCTATGTTGTCGTTTAGGCGACGATAGTCAATTACCATTCGTGTTTTGCCCCTGACTTGTTCAGGGTGTTTATTAACAATAAAAGCAGGAGATCTATGAGGAGATACTCTCCTTCTTATCACATTGAGTTTTAATAAATCATCAATGTGCATTTTAAATTCAGCAATATTTTCATTTGTTGCTGTGATTTTCTTATTTGTAATCCGAAAACCAGGGTCTTTGATGTTCAGTGTATAAAAAAATTTGTTTTTGTTCCAATGAGCTTGGGGATTTGAACCAAATATCTGTTCTTTTTCAAGAGAACGAATTAGGTTATCTACATCAGGATTTCCTGATTCTATCTTTTCTATAAGAATATCTTCCTCTTTTTCATATTCTTTATGAAATTTATTAAGAGAATTATATATAATCCATAGGATTTCATCTTCATCTTCATCAGGTGGAGTAAAATCTGGTGATTTAAGGCTATCTTTCGTAGATAACTGATAACCTTTAAAAATTTCTGATGCTGCGTCTGCCTAACAAGTTCATATACTTATTGTTGAGCAGGATAGATGTGAGGTAGAACCTTTGATCTAGAATTATTCCATTGAGACTCCATTTCGTTATCCCAAGTTGTACTGAATAATTCAAGCCGTTTCTCAAGCACTGTTTTTTCTGCTTGTAGTTCTGAAAACTTGCTTGTAAGAGCAAGTAGTTCTTTTTCCAAATTGGTGATTCTAAACTCCTTAGCAATGTATGCTTCTAGAGTTTGTGGTTCTAACTTTACTTGTTTGGAAGCTTCTGGTGTTGGCAGAGTCTTCATATATCTGATAGCCTGAAGGCGGCCAGCCAGAGTAACATAGCCGCGATCTCCGCCGGTAATTGGCCGGAGATCTCGCTTCCACCGAGGCGGATTCGAAAATCCGCCCTAGGCTCGTCCACGTAGGAGTCCTAGCCCTCAATCGCCGTCGCCCTCGTCGCCACACCAGCACGCACCGTCGGCCACCTTCCAAATCTGGCGAGCACTCTTCCAGGTGGCGGAATCAACGGCGGAAAGCATCGCTCGCGATGCAGGAAGATGAACAGGGGAGTTTTCCCCTTTCCGCGCGCGAGCTGCACTGTAGACCGGGTTGAACCGTTCGGTTGAGCCTGGAAAGCTGGTTCATGCCCGGTTCGGGGTCAATTAGACCTCAGAATCGCCCCGCGGTTGACCCTCCTCGATGCACACGCTTGCAAGCTCGTGCGAGAGGGTCCGGGGTCCATGGGTCGAGTCAGAAACCCACATCCACGTGTGAACCCACACTCCGTGGTTCGACTCGACCCTCGCCTTATTCACTTGTGTCAACCTCAGTGACACGATCGCACGCCCGAGTCGTCCAACACGGCTGATGACGAGGGGTTCCGCCATCGCTCCATCTCGGTGTGCTTTGGGATTTGTGCTAAATCCCGGGAGCATCACATACTCCCCCACCCAAGTTCGTCGTCGCCCTCGACGACAGACTGTCCATGTAAATCTTCAATTCCTCCCCAAACTGCCACAAATCAGAAGCTTTCTCCCACTTAGCTTCTTCTATGGGTGTTCCTTCCCACTGCACAAGAAATTACATCCGCCTATTCCTCCTATATTGTCCAAGTGTTTTGTGATTCAAAATCTTTTCTATTCTTTTATCAAACTCTGTCCGAACACTAGGAGGAGCCCGACGCCCCTGAGAGCGACTGGGGTTGGTCTCGTCGGCATGAAACTTTTTCAGAAAGCTTACATGAAAGATCGGATGAAACTTTAATCTGTCGGGGAGTTTCAGCCTATAAGTACAGCACCAACCCGTCTCAAGACCTCGAAAGGTCCCTCATATCTCTGAATAAGACTGCGATGTGCAGTCTTGGTTGAGATCTTTCTCCACATATGAGGTGTCAACTTTAATAGCACAAGATCTCCAACTTCGAACTGTTCATCGCGTCTGCTCTGATTGGCATAATGCTGCATCCTTCTTGCAGCATGCTCTAAGCTATCACGAACCTCCTGGAGCACCTCGGCATGATCTCTCGCAACCCGAAAAGTTGCTGGGCACTCACCATCGGTGTGCTTCACAATATCAGCGGGGGTGAGAGACTGTCGTCCTAACACCAACTCAAATGGTGTCTTGCCGGTCGCTAAAGACTGCTGCAAGTTGTAGGCAAACTGCGCCGTGTCGAGAAGAGACACCTAGTTGCGCTGGTTTGCCGATACGAAGTGACGAAGGTATTCTTCAAGTAGAGCATTTATCCTCTCCGTCTGGCCATCGGTCTGAGGATGGTTCGCTGTAGAAAACTTGAGCTCGGAACCAAGAGTCTTGAACAAGGATGTCCAGAAGTTACCAGTGAACCTAGCATCTCTATCAGAAACAATGTCCAGGGGAAGCCCAAAAAGCTTCACCACATGCTTGAAGAATAGGTCAGCCGTCTCCTTGGCTGAACAAGGCTCAGGTGCTGCGATGAACACATAGTACTTAGAGAACCTGTCCACCACAACAAAGATAGAAGCCTTCCCTTCGACCTTCGGTAACCCAGTAATAAAATCCATGGAAACTGAAGTCCATGGTCGTTCCGGAATGGGAAGAGGCTGTAACAATCCAGCTTCGCGCCTCCTATCGACTTTATCTTGCTGGCAGATCAAGCAGGTGCGGACATAGTGATCGACATCAGCTCGCATAGAGGGCCAATAACAAGATCTGGATAAGAGAATCAACACCCTACGCTGTCCCGGATGTCCACTCCATGCTGTGTCGTGAAGCTCTCTCAACAACTCGCGTCGAAGTCCGCTAATCGCCGGAACAAGTGGCCGACCGCCCTTGGCCATCAAAAGGTCGTCGCCCTGAAGATAGTGACGACGAACCTTGCCTTCTCGCACATCGGCGATCAACTGCTGATATTTCGCGTTGAGAACATCAGCTTGCCGAATGCGATCGAGGAGATCACTTTCAATCCTCGATATGGAAGCAAGCACCACAGTGCACATCCTGCTGAGAGCATCTGGAACCACATTGGAGCTCTCCAGTCTGTGCTCCCAGGTGAAGTTAAATTCAGCGAGGAACTCCTGACATCTCGCTTGTTTTTGTGAAAGTTTTTTCTGCGTAGCGAAGTATGTGTTGGCAACATTATCCGTCTTCACTATAAAAGCGCTACCGAGAAGATAGATGCGCCAAACTCGAAGGCAGTGGATCACGGCGACCATCTCCTTCTCGTGAGCTGAGTAACGCTGCTCCACCGGACTTAACTTTCGGCTCTCAAATGCCACTGGGTGCCCCTCCTGTAAGAACACTCCGCCGATCGCTCTGTCAGAGGCGTCGGTATGAACCTCAAAGGGCTGACTGAAGTCCAGCATACGAAGAATCGGCTCACTGGCGATCCTGCGTTTTAACTCTGCAAACGCAGTCTAATGTCGTTCTTGCCATAGTCATGGAGTCTCCTTCCTCAGGAGGTCAGAAAGAGGAAATCTTGGAGTAATCCTTGATCAACTTCCTGTAGAAATTCGCCACTCTTAGGAAAGATCAGAGCTCAGTAGGGGAAGTAGGTGCGACCCACTCGACAATGGCGCGCACCTTCTCAGGATCCATCTGGACAGTGTCATGGCCTACCACATGGCCCAGAAACTGGATCTTAGAAGCAGCAAAGGAGCATTTCTCCCTCTTCACATACAGCTGGTGTTCTCTCAGTCTCTGGAACACCAATCTCAGATGCTGCAAATGCTCCTCCATCGTGGTCGAGTACACCACGATATCATCAAGGTAGACGACCACAAAATCGTCTAGCAACTGTGTCAGAACATTGTTCATCAGGTGGGATAAGGTAGTCAGCGCATTGGTTAAGCCGAAGGGCATAACCAAGAACTCGAAAGCGCCGTACCGGGTGACACAGACTGTCTTCGCCTCATCTCCCTCAGCTATGCGGACCTGCCAATAGCCTGATCTCAAATCAAGCTTGGTGAAGATAGTAGCGCCCGCCAGTCTGTCAATGAGGTCCTGGATATGTGGGATATGGTATCTGTTCCGAATGGTGATCTTATTTAAGGCACGGTAGTCAACACATAAGCGAAGATTACCGTCCTTTTTCTTCTGAAAAAGCACGGGAGCACCAAATGGAGACTTGGAGGGTTGGATGAACCCAACTGCTAAGAGCTCATCCAACTGCTTCCTTAGCTCAACGAGCTCTGAAGGAGGCATGCGATATGGGGTCGGAAAGAAGGAGCTGCCCTAGGAACCAACTCAATGCGGTGATCAATCGCACGTCTAGGAGATAGCTCCTTTGGTAGCTCAGGCAGAAGAAGATCCTGGAACTCCTCAAGTAAATTCTTCACTTCCGCTGGTACGTCGTCTGGACCTTCTACAGGGGCCATCACCCATGTAGCCAGAAAGGTCCGCTCACCCCGACGTAAGCCTGTCTCAAGAGTAGCAGTCGAGATGGATGTACTCTGAGCCTTCCTTGGTCGCACTAACTTATCCGACCCAACCAACTGTAGGCAACGAACAAAGCAGGGGTATCTCTCATTCATCACCTGGACACCCCTAAGATGAGGGACTATAGCAGCCTTCATCTTTTGTATCAACTCCAAGCCGACGATAACATCATAATCGTCCATCTGAACCACGCGTACACGGTTCTTACCCTTCCACTCCCCGAAGACAAGAGGAACACTAGCCGCGTCGCCATGCCATGAACCACAAAAACATGGGATGCACCACTATCGATCATGGCATGAACTCGATGTGAGTTCACCCTCATCTTCACGTACATCAACTTGGTCTTCATTGTGGTGGAAGTGGCAATGGCGTTGATTACTAAAGGATTCACAGTGATCAGAGGATCCTCAGATTGGGCAGCCTCCCGCTGAACAATGGCTGCAAGTGTATCTCCTCGAGGACAATCACGCATGCGATGAGGACCCCGACAAATAAAGCACTTAAGCTGCTGTTTGGGAGCGCCCCTAGGAGGAGAACCGGCTGGTGTGGCTTTTTTCTGGCTGGTTCCTGAAGAGGTAGCTCCTCCTTTTGCATTCTTCTTCTTATACCCACCCTTGGGTCTTGGAGCTGGACGCTTCCCCTTATTCCTCTGAGGGGAACGTGACTTAGATGGACCTGAGGAGATAGGGGCAGATTGCTTCCTATCCCTCAAATCCACTAAGGAATCCGCTACGGCCATTGCCTCCTTGAGAGTCAGTAGGCTATGTCTCCTAACTTCCAACTGTGCCCAGGTCTGCATCCTCTTTAAGAAGAAGTACAAGCGATCCTCTTCCTCCATTCGTGGTATTTCGAGCATGGCGGCAGAGTAAGCTCAAACATACTCACGAACTGTCCCCGTGTGTCTGATCTTATGCAGAGAGTCTTTAGCAGTTTTAGATGTGTGTGTCGGCAGGAACTGGTTTTTCAATTCAGTTTTCAGCTCGTCCCACGAGATGTCACGTGGCACCTCTTCTCCCGGAGGGGTCACTAAGGTACGCCACCAGAGCTTGGCGTCACCTGTCAGATAAAGTACGCCACCAGAGCTTGGCGTCACCTGTCAGATATGCCGAATACAAATGCGCTCTCTCATAATCAGGCACCTGAGCAGTCCTGAAATACTGCTTCATATCCCAAAGGAAATTCGCAAGTTCCTTTACACTGCGTACCCCACTGAAAGTAGAGGGCTCAGGGACACGCATTCTAGTTGTCTGCGGCTGGGAACTCCCAGCGCCTGTGGCTGAAGTAGAAGCACAGGCAGAAGTCTGCCCCTTCAAACCAGCCACCTCCAATGCAAGTCCAGCAAGGACACTGGAGAGACGTGCCAACTCAGAATCCAGGCGGGTCCCAACGGACTCGACCGCCGACCGAAGTGCCTCAAGACGCTCCATGATCGTAGCGTCTCCATCAAAGTTCCCTATCGCAGTCTCCAAGCGGGAGATGTGCTCTGCAGCTGTAACCATTGTGATTGTGAGAAGTAACTCTGAAGTTAAGCAATGCTGACCTCTGCAGGTGGAATGAGATCTGATGGTCTGACCTCTGGGTGCACTGAAAAGAGCTAAGCAATGCTCGGTCTGCGTCGGAACTGAGCGATCAGTGAAGAGGCTCAGACACTACGCCCCAGCGCTAGGCACTGACGTACGCACCCTCCAAACAGCGTACATCGACGTCGATATCCCTGACTACAGACTTACACAAACTTAAGCTCTGATACCGGTTTGTTATGGGCAAATTTATTTTTTTAATAATAAACTTTCCACAACTGGCAGATCTCAGTCCTACACTAGAGTGGCCCGCGACCGGTTAGGATCGCGTTGCGGAAGCTGGCCCAGCACTCTACAAGTCCTCGCACCACGTGCGCGAAGGGTTCGGTGTAAATACCGCCTCTCGAACACGAATACAGATCTCTCAAACTGTGTTAAAGTGACGGAGACTCTCCGACCACTTTACACTCACAGAAAATGACAACAGCCCGCGCTCCTTTCTCTACACAGCCGAGATAGGCACCGGTGCGGCCTCAATCAATCACAAGGGGACGGTGGCGAACACCTTTGAGGGTGCCGGTACACACATCCGTGACTTTGCAGCGAGCAACAACCAAGCACCTACAAACAGTCACAAATCCGCACTACACATATGCGGATACAGATAACGCAAAGTACCGCCCGGACGAAAAGCCACACGAAGTCCGGATGGCGGTAAAGTCCCTATCCACTTCACACAAGAAAATCGTCCTATCACCACTACACACGATGAATCCAAGGAGGGTTTACCCTTGTAGCGTGCCACCACTCCACGAGTCGAGCCCACCGAGATCCTCCGGAATGCTACGTCCAGTCGGAGTCAAAGCGAGTCGCACGTACGAACCCGCGTGACGAACCCTCTCTCTCCTCTCCTCTCTTCCTCCGCGGCACGCGAACGAACAGAGTCCGCTCGGCGTCTGAAACAGGGGAGGCTTTCCTCCCTTCGTCCGTCACCGTCCGGCCACCAGGCCCCTGCCGGAAGGTCGGGAACTGGTCACCGACGACAGGAGAGTACGCAGCCGAAGAATCGTCGCCGTTGGTGAGAACAGGAATCCAATGGAAGCAGTGGCTGTGTGGAACCGGAGCGGAAATTCCGATCCCTCTCCCGCGTCTGGCTGCCAGCGCCGGAGAAGAAGGTCTCCTCGTTACCTCAGGGCACCGGAGAGAAGATCTGAAGTCTCCCGCCGACGAGTTCACGGCCGGAGCTTCATCGCCGACTACAAGAAGGAAACTCTGTTTTCAGATCCAGAAATCGTCGTCGCCAGACGTTGCCCGAGCTCTCTAATCGCTCGATCGCCACCTCCCCTCGACGAGGATGGGTTTCCATCTTCGTTGCCACGCAGCCGCGATCTCCGCCAGTGATTGGGCGGAGATCTCGCTTCCACCGGGGCGGATTCGAAAATCCGCCCTAGGCTCGTCCACGTAGGAGTCTTAGCCCTCAATCGCCATCGCCCTCGTCGCCACGCCAGCACGCACCGCCGGCCACCTTCCAAATCCGGCGAGCACTCTTCCAGGTGGCGGAATCAACGGCGGACAGCGTCGCTCGCGACGCAAGACGCAAGAAGATGAACAGGGGAGTTTTTCCCTTTCTGCGCGCGAGCTGCACTGTGGACCGGGTTGAACCTGGAAGGCTGGTTCAGGCCCAGTTCAGGGTCGATTAGACCTCAGAATCGCCCCGCGGTTGACTCTCCTCGATGCACACGCTTGCAAGCTCGTGCGAGAGGGTCCGGGGTCTATGAGTCGAGTCAGAAGCCCACATCCACGTGTGAACCCACACTCCGTGGTTTGACTCAACCCTCGCCCTATGGACTTGTGTCAACCTCAATGACACGATCGCACGCCCGAGTCGTCCAATACGGCTGATGACGAGGTGTTCCGCCATCGCTCTATTTCGGTGTGCTTTGGGATTTGTGCTAAATCCCAGGAGCATCACACTATCCATATAGATTAGCTTAAAAAAAAACACGCTACAATTATCTTACTCCTAAATATTGCCAAACTCATGTGAATGCCTTTTCGGTGTCAAAGAGTCAACTATAGCAATTCTTGGTCCCACCAAAACATGAACAGTCGACTCCACAAGAGCAGGGGATATTGAAACTAATCTAGCATAGGCCGAGAAATCCAATATCCAGTAGAAGAAATTTCTTTATATACAAACCTGGGGCGCGGTTTCCATCAATCATAGGTATGACCAGTGTTGTGATTCCCCTATTCTCTTCCTCTGATCTAGGCATGATCGTCTTACCATTAGATTATGATTTACAAATCAAACGAATTAGGTAGGCAAAAATCCAATGAAAAGATCTCTGGCAAAGTTTTAATTTCATCATTCCAATCAAAGAACAAAAAAAGGATCACAAGGTTCCAATGGCTAGTCATTTATTTATCAATATAGGATAACTTGACAAGGAATAAACAGATAAATAACAGCAAAATAATTGTTCATACATAAACCTAAAATGAGTAGCAAGATCAGAATCAACTACCTTTTCCTTTACCTATATTGTTAAGAAGTATCAGAACCACCATTACTAAATCTACTGGCAAGCAGTTTCTCGACAAACTTGCATAGGATATCCACCTCCAAATTCACCTTGTCCCCAACTTTCTTCAAAGGAATCACCACCTTCTGCTGGGTATATGCCACTAGCATGAAGTCGAAGCACCCTTCGTCCTCGTAAACCTTGACCACTGTCAAGCTCGTCCCGTCCACTGCGATGAATCCTTTAGGCACGATATAGCGTAGCAGCTCCGGCTCCGTGCGCACCTTCACCCAGAGGGAGTCGCCCTCGGGCACGAAAGAAGCGATCTCGCCGGTGCCATCGACGTGGCCCTGGACGAAGTGGCCGCCCATCCGGGACACAGGCTGCAAAGCGCGCTCGAGGTTGACTGGTGATCCAGGTTCCAGCTCACCAAGGTCGGTCCGTCGAAGGGTCTCCGGCGATAGGCCGACGGTAAAGGTGGATCCGATGAGATCGAATCGGGAGACGGTGAGGCAGGTGCCGTTGACGGCGATGCTGTCTCCGTGCTGGACACCTCCGAGGACGGTTCTCGCGGAGATGCGCATCTCGAAGCCGCCGTCTTCGCCACCGGAGGGGCCGAGCTGCTCGACGTGGCCCATCTCCTCGACGATGCCGGTGAAGAGAGAGATAATATGCGCGGATCTGGGGTCGGGAGGGCTGATCCGATTAGGGCGGAAAGATCGAGGGAGGGCGAAGGGCTTAAGGGGGGAGGGGTACGCCGGGGGTTTGGATTTGAGGGAACGAGAGGAGGGGAAGGAGAATCGGCAGCTGCAAACGTTGAGGGAAAGACGAGAACTAAGGCGAGGGCAAGATTTGAACCCGGTGAGGGAGAGATGGAGACGGGCGGAGGAGGTCGCCGACGCCATGGATGATAGGAAGAAGGAACCTTGAAGGTAGTGGAGAGGTTGCGGACGGGCTTTAGGGCAAATGTTTTTACGCAGGTGCTCTGCAGTAAGAAGGGTGTGAAATATTTTTTAGAAAAATATTTTTTTTTGAAAATTTATATTTACCAAATTTTTTCTTTTGAAAATTTATATTTACCAAATTTTCTGCTATACCACCATTCGGTCATTCCAAGGCCCACTAGGCCACTACTGACATTCCAAATTTTAATCCAAAATTTTAACTTCCATTATTTACATGTAGACACGTGTATGTGAAACTTTCAAATTTTAGGGACGTCTGAATTCTTTTGTTCATTAAATTTATAAGTTTTCATAATTTGTATAGAAATAATACTTTAGTTGTGATTATCATGTATTGGGTTTAAACTTTAAAGCAATCTCAGAGCAACTAACTATTGCTTGGCACAACCCGTAGGAAACGGACCAAAGCTGGCCTGTGCGCAAGGAAAAAAAAAGTTGGTATTTATGCCTGCCTCCTTTTAAGGCTTGTTGCGTGTCTTCGGCAGAGACCTCACTACTTGTCGACTCTTGTACCCTTCTTTTTTACTTTGATATTCCACCTTCACAATTCATGCATCACCCTTTTTCTGTAGCCATTTTAGCTTATTCAATCATCTTCAATCCCGTTTCCATCATTGTCAGGCCAGAAAGCGTGGTTCTAAATTGCAGTCCTTCAAATTTATACTAAGCCATAAGATTTAATTCATAGCTCAAGGTCACCTCAAATACTGGTATATAAGTATAATTTTATTCCTAGGGCTACTCTTACCTTTTTAATTTGATTTATGCTTCATTAATCCCTTATTTCACTTTTTAAAAAAATACCTATTAACTTAAATCCTCCAATACAAAGAGGTTCTACCACAATATAAAGAGGTTCTACCATATTATAAAGAGCTTCTACCTAATACAAAGGGGTTCTACTATAATACAAAGAACCTCTTTGTATTATAGTAGAACCCCTTTGTATTAGGTAGAACCTCTTTGTATTATGGTAGAACCTCTTTGTAATATAGTATAATCTATATGTAATATGGTAGAACCTCTTTGTATTATGATAGAATCTCTTTGTAATATGGTAAAACCTCTTTGTATTATGGTATAACCTCTTTGTATTATGGTAAAACCTCTTGTAATATGGTAAAACATTTTTATAATATGGTAGAACCTCTATATATTATTGTAGAACCCCTTTGTATTGTGGTAAAACCTCTTTATAATATGGTAGAACCTCTCTATATTATGGTAGAACAAGATATCCTTTGGTTCTTATGGGGATGTCTAATAACTCATGATAACAAGATAATGTGGTAAATAGAATATCTGTTAGATTTAAATTTGTACTGCGACCTCTCGCATCAGAATATCTTAAGCCAACAATTCTCCCAATAACCCGCAGTTTTGTCTAATAACTGACATTACCACAATACAAAGGGCGGTCAAATTCGACCTCTGTCTTGGCCTCGTTTGGCCAATATAAAGAAAAACCCTCTTCCTCTGAAGAACCTCATGATTTGGTTCTTGCTTTTACGACGGATTCGGATGAATCCTTTTTCAACCCGTGGGGAGGGGATATATCTGACAATTCTGATCAACCTGTTTATGATGAAGAACCAATTCCCCTGACAGAACATCCGGGTTATTGGGAGTTATTAGAGAATTGTTGGCTTGAGGAAGATGATTTTGTCTGTCCTCCAGTGGATGTTGCTGCACCAGCAATAACATATGAAGAACCAGTCGTTCTAGAATAGCACCCTTTGTATCAGGATTTTATTGACCACACTTTGCTCACGGAAGAAGACTTCAAGTTAGAAACCCTTGCTATGGCAAATGATGAAGCCAGTAGCAGTATAGTGCACCAGCAAACTACGACAACCCAGCCAGGGTTTGGGCCTGTTGCTCAAACTGATACATCTCTGAGAGATAGAGTACGGGAAGTTTTCCCCGAAGCTGGTAGTAGTGAGCCAAGATATCCTAGGCCTATCCGGCCAGATACATTACCATCTCTCCCTTCTGCAAATGCTCATGCAGGGTCCATCCTGCAATTAGGAGAAGATATTTCTAAATGGGAAGATCTGATAAGACGATGGGAGTCAAATACAATCACCCATTGTGCACACAAAACATTCATAGACAATACGGACAAAGTAGTGTATATTGAGAACTTACTCGGTGAATCTTTAAAGCTGTATTTTCAAAATTGGAGAATGGCGTTCCCACAGGAATACCAACAACTCACAATTACAGCCGATGACACGTCTAATGTAACCACTCAGATTCGTCAAATGATATTAGGTTACGACGAGTATCGCGGATACACTACCATGCAGAACCAGGCAGTGTTAGATTTGGAAGCCTTAGTCTTGACTAGTATGAGGGATGTTGTCCCTTTCTCAAATCAGTTCCTATATCTAGCTGGAAAAACGGGAGCCGCATTTCTGTCGGCTGAAATGTCTGATAGATATTTCCGAAAACTGCCTACCCCGTATAACACGAAGATTGCAGAACTTTGGAAGGAGAAATACCCAAGAATGACTGTGGGTATTCTGCCTCGAATAAACTTTACTTACAGTGTCTTGCAAGAAATCTGTAAGACTAACGAAATGAATCGTCAAGCAAAGGACTTTTCATTTTGTCATAATATCGCAGTGCCGGGAGTTTATTCGTCCAATCAGAAGCCTAAGAAATTCCTTAGGAAGGCGTCAACTTATAAATCGCATCCCCATAAGAATCATGTCAGAAAGTTAAAAACAAAGAAGCCAGGGAAAGCGAAGTGTAAGTGTTTTATCTGTGGCGAAATGAGGCATTTCGCCAACGAGTGCAAGAACAAGCGAGTAAATAGAGAAAGACTCGCTGTGTACCATCAGTTAGAACTACTCCCAGAGTGGGACGTAGTTAGTGTGGGAGAGGACGAAGATCCCGAGGACTCTGATCTTTGTTCCTACTCAGATAACGAGGATGACAACCAAGAAAGAAAGTCATTCTTGTTAATGATCAAAACTGAAGACATAGAATGGAATCCGATTCGTGGCAACTATATCTTAAGCAAAGAATTTCTAGACTGCCCTCACATCTGGAGATTTCATCCAGAGCTGATTCCACATACTAACAAGTGTCTATTCTGCCCGATCAAGACGGTAAAAAGGGCAAGAATGCAGTGTGAACTATGTCAGTTGGTTTGCTGCGCGGTTTGCAGCATAAAGAAATTTGGTGTAGAAATTCCTTTGGGAGAAGCTCCAGCTCCTCCAGTGAAAGTAGACTTAAGAAAATTAACTGCTGAACAATCGAAACACATTCTGAACTTAGAGGCAGAAATTAAGTCACTCAGAGAAAAGGAAAAGGGGAAGTCAGTTGTTATAACTGAAGAAATAATACTAAAAGCTGAAGAGAAAAGGCCTGTTCGATTTGCCAGTATCAGTAACAATCTCTTGAATTTAACTGCTACCTTAGAGATTGACTCTGAAAAATACAATCTGCAAGCTATTTTGGATACGGGAGCATCCAAATGTTGTATAACACCTGATGCACTTCCTGCTAAGTGCTATGAGCCCACAGGGGAATATTCTATTTACGGTGTTAATAGCATGCAGAAGACCAATACGAAGCTCAAGAATGGATATTTAATTTTAAACAAAGAAAAATACATCATGCCATTTACTTATGCCCTGCCACTTTCTATTGGGGATAAGACACAGCTGATAATAGGCATGAACTTCATTCATAGCTTTAAAGGAGGCCTAAGGATTGAACAAGGGACTCTTACTTTTTATAAGAAAGTCGAGGTGATTCAAACAACACCTATCTCTTCTAGAATAGCTCTACAACTGTTGCATGAAGAAGAAGAGCTAGATATTTTGAGCCAAGAAACCATTTACGAATTATGTTCTTACAACATGGGAAAAATGTCTGATTACCAAGAGTAAATTCTTCCTAAGCTCAGAGATCTAGAAGATTCACATCATATAGGAAATGATCCAAAAACTTTTTGGGCCGAGAGTTCTGTACAGTGCCATATAGAGATAATTAATGAAGATTTAATTATCCAGGACAAGCCCATTGTCCCAAGTTTGGAAATGAATGAAGAGTTCCGCAAGCATATTCAGGAGTTATTAGACATGAAACTGATAAGACCATCCAAGTCCAAGCACAGAACTGCTGCATTTATTGTCAATAAGCATTCTGAGCAGATTAGGGGAAAAACTAGAATGGTGTGTAACTACAAACGACTAAACGACAACACCTATAAAGATCCCTATGTCTTACCAAACATTGAACTCCTCATCACAAAGATCAAAAACAAATCAGTATTCAGTAAGTTCGACCTGAAGTCAGGATTTCATCAGGTCGCCATGGCTGAGAACAGCATTCCTTGGACAGCGTTTGTATGTCCACAAGGGCACTTTGAATGGCTGGTAATGCCATTCGGATTGAAAAACGCACCATCCATCTTTCAGAAAAAGATGGATAGTATTTTTGGTAAATATGAAGAATTTATTGTTGTATATATTGATGATATTTTGGTGTTCTCGGAGAATATCAAAGAACATTTGGCGCATTTGTCAAAGTTTTTCGCAATCATCAAAGAAAACGGTTTGATACTAAACCGGACAAAGGTCCATCTAGGAGTATCTGTCATCGATTTTTTAGGGTTAGAAATAGGTGATGGCAAGATTCGCTTACAACCACATATTGTCACCAAGCTGTTAGAATTTCCAGATGAACAGCTGGAAAATTGAAAGGTCTACAAAGGTTTTTGGGTATCCTCAATTATGCACGAAATTATATACCAAACCTGAGCAAGTACATTGGACCTCTCTACAACAAATGTTCTAAAACCGGCGAAAGACGGTTTAACAAATTTGATTGGAAGGCAATCCAAACAATCAAAGATGTGGTTAAAGCATTACCGCCATTGCAGATTCCACCAAAAGAAATTCTGTGCTTGGACTTGGATGGTCTACAATAATATATAAACACTTTTATATATTTTTATACACTTATATATATATATATATTTATATTTTATATATTATTATATATACATTTATTTTTATTTTTTTAATATATTTTTATAAGTTTTTATATATTTATATATTTTTATATACTTTTATAATTTTTTATATATTTTTATATATTATATACTTTTTATGGTGGGCTTTAGTAATGATTTTTTTATAAGATAAGTGGCAAATGGGAGGAAGAAAATTTTTTTTAATATAACTTAAGCTACTGTTTTGAGATTCTCGTACTTGCATCCAATGACCAACTGCAAATAAGCTTTTTGCCTAAAGTAATTTAGGAGAGGACCGTACCTATAAGTTTTAAAAATTCTAGGCAAGGGTAATCTGCCTAGAAATTTTAAGATGAATTCAAAATATCTATGAAACAATAATTTTTTATAAAAAAATTATATTAATGTAATCTATATATTTTAAGTTATCTAATTATATTAATATTATCATGGATAGATTTATACATGATTAGAAATTAATAAAAATATTATTATGAAAAAATATGCTACCGTATGGATAATTTTTTTATTATATTAAAAATAATAATTTTTATTTTTTATCATATTAAAAATAATAATTTTTATTTTTTATCATATTAAAAATAATAATTTTTTATCATTGATAAATTAATCTACGATAATATTGAGACTATTATATAGCTTAGAATATATAAATTATGTAAATTTAAGTCATCGGTTCAATCCAATATTGGGCTTTTTCCATGAACTCAATTTTTTTATAAATCTCAAGTTTTAATCTTTGTTTTAGAGTGGAGAATAGAGATATTCTTTTTATTTTTTATTTATAAAAAAAAATTAACCACCATCACCGTTATATTGACTTCTCATTATTATATAGTTAGAAAGTTAATTAAATATTATTCATTATTATCATTATTAATATAATAATAACTAATTTTATTAGAGCTAATCTACCTTGTACTGACAATTTATTTTTCTAAAAATATTTCACATCCTTCTTACGGCAGAGCACCTGCCGAAAAACATTTGCCCCAAATCCCGTCCGCCATTACCTTCAAGTCCCCTTCCTCCTATCATCCACGGTGTCGGCGACCTCCTCCGCCCGTCTCCATCTCTCCCTCACCGGGTTCAAACCTTGCCCTCAACTTACTTCTCGTCTTTCCCTCAACGTTTGCAGCTGTCGATTCTCCTTCCCCTCCTCTCGTTCCCTCAAATCCAAACCCCCGGCGTACCCCTCCTCCCTTAAGCCCTTCGCCCTCCCTCGATCTTTCTACCCTAACCGGATCAGCCCTCCCGACCCGAGATCCGCGCACATTATCTCTCTCTTCACCGGTAACGTCGAAGAGATGGGCCGCGTCGAGCAGCTCGGCCCCTCCGGCGGCGAAGATGGCGGCTTCGAGATGCGCATCTCCGCGAGAACCATCTTCGGAGGCGCGACGACTCCCTCTGGGACCTGGGTGAAGGTGCGCACGGAGCCGGAGCTGCTACGCTATATCGTGCTTATAAAGGATTCATCGCAGTCGACGGGACGAGCATGACAGTGGCATGTACCCTAATTCCTTTACACTATGAATACTTGGATGGATGGAATTTTAAATGGAATTCACAGTGGATGGATTAACAAATCAGCTGTGGATGGAAATATTTTGCACGTGAACCTCGCCCAAACCTATCGCACTCCTCCCTCCTCCCGCGGGCTCGCAGCGACGCTTCGCACGCCATCGAGGCTGGGTGGCAGATGCTTCGCACACCATCGCTACTCGCGAAGTCAAAGGGAAAGGGAAGCTGGGCGGCGGGAGACGGAAGTTGAGCGGCGAACGCTTCGAACACCGTCGTTGCTCGCGAAGTCAGAGGGAGAGGGAAGCTGGGTGGCGGGAGACGGAAGCTGGGCGGCGGACGCTTCGCACGCCGTCGCTGCTCGCAAAGTCAGAGGGAGAGGGAAGCTGGGCAGCAGACACTTCGCACGCCGTCGCTGCTCGCGAAGTCGGAGGGAGAGGGAAGCTGGGCAGCAGACAAGGCTAGGCAGGGCGACGGTCGAGCGGGCTAGCGTTGGACGAGGCAAGGAAGAAGTGGAAGGAGAGGGAAGCTCGGGAGGACGCTTTGCACGCCATCGAGGCTGAGCGGTGGACGGACGACGGTGGAGCAGGTTGGCGCCGGACAAGACGAGGAAGAGGTGGAGGGAGAGGGCGAACAACGAGGAGGCTGGGCGACGAGGCTAAGCGACGATGAGGCTTTCCGGCGAAGCTTTCTATAGAGACGAAGCTTTCCGGCGAAGCTTTCCAGAGAAGGGTTGCAAGCGGCTGCAAAGGTATCCGCCCGAGCGTGAGTTTTGATTATCCGCCCGATTTGGGCAGATGATAAATCAGCTGATAATCTTCATAATTTCCTTCGTAATATTCTTCTTAAATATTCGTCCGCTGAAGTAAACAACGAAAAAAGTAATAAAAAAATTCATCCCTTCCTATTTTCCTTCCAAGTATACATACCCTTAAAGAAAGTTAGGACAAGGGAGGTGGATATACTATGTCGAGAAACTGCTTGCGAATAGATTTTAGTTACGGTGGTTTTGCTACTTCTCAACAATATAAGGTAAAGAAAAAGGTACATTATTCTGATCCTTGCTCATTATTTTGAGTCTATATTTGAATAATTATTTTACTGATATTTATCTATATCTATTTATTTTTTTTATCAAGTTACCTTATATTAAAAAATAAATGACTAGCCATTGTAATCTTGTCATCCTTTTTAGTTCTTTGATTGGGATAATGAAATTAAAACTTCGCGAGTGATTTTTTTTCATTGGATATTTGCCAACCTAATTTGTTTGATTTATGAACATATATAGTTTGGTAATATTTAAGAGTAAGATAATTATAGCGTGTTTTTTTAGCTAATCTATATGGTTAGTATCAATATTTTTAATTACATTGACAATCGGTATCTTACCTATTTTAAGTCTCTCCAAATTGTTTCTAACATATGCATCATCTTGTTTTACTAGCTTCTAAGAATTCTCATTGTTCTTTCACACAACACGCACGCTCATCATATTCTTTTTCTTTATGCAAATATTCGATTGAATGTATGCTCTCCTTTCTTTGTTTTACATTTTTCCTATTTTAAGTAATTATGAAATATTCTTATCAAAATTTAAAATTTTATGTTGTACTTCCCTACATATCAAAATAAGCTTATAGTTTATGCTGCAAAAGTAAAATTATATCTACTGATTTGAGGCAAACATTGAGTAAAATAAAATGAATGTTCACTATTTCTATCTCCTGCTTTCTTTCTGCATTCTTATATCCTTTGCCACTTGTCCAAAATTTAGAGGCCTGTGAACAAGTGAATTGACCAATGCTCAGGAAAGCGTCTAAACACCTGTGTGAGGTAAGAAGAGGTGAGGTCTCAGCGGGCATCTAGGTGTTTTCTTTATAAAAAGATAAAAAAAATTATAATTTTATTTTTGGGATTTAAAAGTACGGTAAAGGTCCAGCTTCTAGAAAAATTGACCTAATTTATTTAAGGTCTACAGTGATTTGTGTATCCTATGATTAGCTGTAATCATTTCGCATTTATAGATCATTGAGGAGTATAAATTCGATCAAACAATCGTCATGGAATGTCATGTCTTTCTTTTTGCTTGAGGACAAACAAAGGTTTAAGTCGTAGGTATTCTGTTAACACAAATTTATATAGAGTTTTACATGTTAATTTACTTATGAAATCACGTCCATTTCACGACTTTATGTCTCATAACTGTCTTTATTTGGATACATCTATGGAATCTATACCTGTTTCGGTATTTTTCACGTTTTCAGGTCAAAACGACTACAAAAAGGGTAGATTCTGGCACTCTTGTGGCAAAGGAGCTCATCCTAACTCAAGATTATCCTAACCAGAAGTCTTCGGATTCGTGGAAGCCTTTGTTGGAAATCACGACCGGGTCCCGATCAGAATCAATAGGTTTTCTAAAACTTGTTTCAAATGCTCCCTGTGCTCATCCAAGTTAGATGAATATACCACAATGTCATCTGAATAAACATCTACAAACTTATTAAGTAAAGGATATAGTATGTTATTCATGAGATTACATAATGTAGCAACTGCATTGGTTAAACCAAATGGCATAACCAGAAACTCATATGATCCATACCGCGTGGCACATGTAGTCTTGGGCTCATCACCTTCTGCTATCCTTACTTGCCAATACCCAGACCGAAGATCTAACTTACTAAACACCTTGGCATGCACAAGTCTATCAAGTAAATCTTGAACGAGAGGAATAGGATAGGCATTTCTTATAGTAACTTTGTTGAGAGCTATGTAATCAACAAACATCATCAAGCTTCCATCCTTCTTCTTCTGGAATAGAACTGGTGCACCATAAGAGGCTTTGGAAGGTTGAACATACCCAGACTCCAAGAGCTCATTCAACTGCTTTCTGAGCTCTACCAACTCAAATGACGGCATCCTGTAATGGGGTAGAGCTGGCGGCACTGCTCCAGGAACAAAGTCAATAGCGTGATCAATATTCCTTCTGGTTGGTAGTACCTTTGGCATCTCAGGTGGGATAATATCATAATATTCCTTCAATAAGCTCCCAATAGACTGCGGCATATGCAGGAAAAGATCATCCAAAGAGGCTTTAGCCGCCACCAATATAGAGCTCTTCCTTTCGGCCACTAGAAGAGGAGGAAGTGGCCGGCTCCCTCTGTTCTTCAATGTGCTGTATAGAAAAGAAAACCATCCGGGGAAGGGCTTCCACCATTCTGATATGCACCAAGTAAGTGGCATCCCCATGTCGAACTCTCTTAGCCAGAGCTGAGGCTGAAAGTGCCCCCTCCTTGCTCTTCTTCCCTTGTTCCATTGGCGCCACTCCGCACGGAATGAAACAAGGTATCTTCTCATCCATCACCTGCAAACCATGTAAGAGAGAGATAATGTCCACGGATCTAGGGGGCGGGAGAGCTGATCTGGTTAGGGTGAAAAGATCGAGGGAGGGCAAAGGGCTTAAGGGAGGAGGGATACGCCGGGGGTTTGGATTTGAGGGAACGCGAGGAGGGGACGGAGAATCGGGAGCTGCAAACGTTGAGGGCAAGACGAGAAGGAAGGTGAGGGCAAGGTTTGAACCCGGTGAGGGAGAGATAGAGAAGGGCGGAAGAGGTCACCGACGCCATGGATGATGTGAGTAAGGAGACTTGAAGGTAGTGGAGAGGATGCAAACGGGACTCTTGGGGGATGGTCAACTTTCTTTATACAAGAACCAGCTCGAAATTTGAAGTGTCTCGATCACCGTTCACTAAGGTGCAATATTTCATCTACGCTGCACATTTGATCTAATTGAACTAGAACTAGAGGTGATGAATGATGATTAGATCTGGCAAAACCTAATCCGACCCGACTTGACATGAAATTAGTCGAGTTCGGGTAACCCAAAAATAATCAGGTCATGTCGAATTGTAAACGAATTGACCCACTTAACCCGATTACATTATATATTTATATATAAAAAATTAAAATATAGGTTCACCTAACTCCCATTGCTAGCCCATAAGCCAAAATATCGTATAACTATCTTTTAGCCCAGATTTCAGCCCACACATAAGCTTAAAGTTTTACCCTAATTTTTCGCTATAAAAAACCCTAGGTGTGATGGCACAAGTTACACAACTTGTTAGCCTCGCCCTCAATATGCGCCCACGCGGAATACCAAGAAAACCAATGCTCCAATAGGAAATGTGCGTGCCTCTGATAGAAGTGTGTGTACCCTAGACCAGATATGAGCACCCCCTACTAGAATACCCTATGTCAAGCCAAAGTAGCTTGCACCAAGTGCTGCCCACCAGAACCTCCCTTGCGCAAGTATGATGCTTTGCAATTACTTGTGCCCCCGAGTGGCGGATTGGGTTTAGCACGCGCCCCCAACCTCTTTGCACACCCATTGGCTAGCGCCCTGTGCAAAATAGTACCTTGCACTAGACTTATGCAAGGCGCACACGAGAAACCGCGGAAGATCACAAGATGCTGAGTGTACTCTACCTATGCACCAAACCCTAATACAGATATCCATAACTACACAAGCTGGGCGCCTACCACAATGTATGCGCTAGCCTACATAGAGAACACCACAAAGCCGAAAACACCAAAACACCAAGTAAGAGGAAAATACCCCTACCCCAATGTGGGACAAGGATACACAGAACCTCAACTGTCGGGCTCAAGCCGACTTATGGAGAGACAACGTTTATACAACACTCGGCAAACACTCAATGTAGTAAAGAGTACCTCTAAAGGATCAATGTGACCCCTTATTACAATGTAGTATAAAAGAACCAACCCTCCTCGCCGGAAACCACCAATGTCGCCGAAGAAGATGACCGGCAACCACCAAGGGTCTCCATCAATGTCGCCGGATCTTCTTGTTGGGTCTTCAAGACTCGCCTTCTTATTCTCCTCAAGAAGCCGCACCCCTTTACCTCTAAAGGGTCCCCTGCTCATAACCTCTTATGAGTACGTAGAAGAGAGGGTATGCACCCCGCATGCCCAGGTCGTCACACCCAACCTAATGTTTCCTGGACTTCTGGGTCTCTTGGCTCCAACTTTTTGAGGCCAACAATGAGCTATGATATTTTACAACGTTATTTTAAATTTTATAAAAATCATAGTTTTTGCCATCTGGGTAGATCAATCAATCTGGTTTCTTAATCAATATGAGAGGTTAGGTTAAGGATAACATGACACTAAATTACATAATTTACTGAGTTTAATAATGACTCGAATTGACGTATTTATTCAAATTAACAGTGTAATCTAACTCAATCATCAAATGGGTTGGGATAGACCGATTATTCAATAAACCAGTGAGTATGAGTTGGTCAACATATAATGATATAGGGATGGACAATGGATGTTTGCTAAAAGACCAAATCATGTTGATGAAGTGGTAATGGTTGAAGTATGCAATCTCTAGTAGAATTTTCATATGTTTGTTTATTGTATTGTATCGAGTCAGGCAATTAATTTATGTTAACTCAAGCACTTGGAATTGATAGGTAACTTGAAACATGAAGGGAAAAAACTAAAGCATAATGAGATAAGAAGAATACTTATATTTTTTGTGACCTATTTATTAAAGTAATTCATAATGGGATGCATCCTAGTACTCACTTTAATGCTCAAGGGTGGAAGTTTTTTATCTCAGAGTTTCAGAACAGAACAAATTTAAACTATGAGAAGATCCAATTAAAAAATAAGTGGGATCAATTAAAGAATACATGAAAAAATGGAGGCAATTAATTGAAAAAAAGACTAATCTAGGATGGAATCCATATAAAGGAATAATTGATATAGACAAAGAATGGTGAGTGCAAAAAATAAAGGTAGTAGTACTTTTTGTTCTTTTTATTTTATATTTATTTATTCATTTTTATTCTTTTTGTATACATCTACTTAATTATTCATTACCTCTTTTTTTATAGGTTGATTTTAGTTTTGCCAAGTTTAAAAAAGAAGGAAAGAAGGAAAAGAGTGTCAACCCAAAATATATTGTTGGTTTGTAGTTTTGACATGAAATTCACTTTTGCACTTGTTGGATAGGAAGGCACTACACATGAATCACGTATATTGAATTATGCCATCACTCATCCAATTATGAATTTTTTGAAATCACCACCTGGTAATTGTATTTATCCCTTACATATTTTGAATTTAATATAATTCTTTTGGTCATAAATATGTGATTAACATATTAGTTGCAATACATTCTTGCAGACAAATATTATTTAGTTGATATTGGTTATGCTCAAGTAAAAGGATATCTCGCGCCATATAAGGGAGGAGTACGATATCATCTTCCTGATTTTCAGCGTTGTTGACCACCGGTAGGGATGCGAGAACACTTTAACCGGGCTCATTCATCGCTTCAAGGTTGTATTGATCGTAGTATTAGTGTTTGGAAAGTAAGGTTTAAAATCTTACGGAACATGACATCATTCTCACTTGAAAAGCAGAGTGACATTGTTATTGCAACTATTGCTTTACATAATTTTCTGAGAAAATCTGAGACCGATCCTGCATTCGCCTTATGACAGGAAAATCCAGCAAATTATCGAGCATATGAGGAGCCATCAAGAAGTGGCTCAAGAGAGATGGATGATTTATGAAATGCAATTGCTCATGCTTTCATGGAAAGAAGGAATGAATGATGCATATAATAGCATAAGATATGAGGGTTCAAAGAGACAATGTTTTTTGATATTTGTGAGTATATTCTAGTACCCCCAACTATTTTCCTCTCTTAACTCTTTACTATCCTACTTGAAGGTTTTTCTGTAAAGATTTAAACAACATCTTATATTACAAATTTATAAAATCAAAACCTTACAAAAATCAAAATAAAATATTCATAAAATAAAATCTTTATAAATAAGGTCATTATAAAATAACATATTTATAAAATAAAATCTTTATAAATCAAATATTTATAAAATAAAATCTTTATAAAGAAAATATTTATAAAATAATAATCTTTATAAATAAAATCTTTATTAACAAAATCTTTATAAATGAAGTTTTTATAAATAATAATCATTATAAAATAAAATCATTTGAATAAAATTGATAATATTTCTCATCAAATTGTAATTAGTTTAATGAAATCTAGAAAATAGCAATTATGTTTTATATATTTGTGTAATGTGTATTTAAATATATATGTATTATACATTTATGTAAATGTAGTATTTGTAATTAATGTGATGGAATCTAGAAGGTAGGAACTGCATTTTTTATATATTTATGTAATGTATATTTAACTTTTTATATATTGTATATTTGTAGATATAGTCCTTGTTATGTTGTAATTTTTGTATTATTAAATTTTATGCAATATAATTTATAGTTTTATATTATTAAAATTTTTATATAATATAATATATAGTTTTATATTACTATAATTTTTTTAATAATATATTATATAATTTTCTGTAATAGCTATCTATAATATAATTTTTTTTATCTAAAAACATTATCTACTACAGCATTCCTTATTTCAGCTACAGTGGACAACATTTTTCATTTCAGCTCCACACGTAGCCTTGGTCAAAAATTACATGCGCGTTCTTTACGCTCACATCTTGTTTGACTCGACCAACGAGTTATCTACTCGCTCCGAAGTTTCCTTTGCTTCTTCCTATTCGACACCATCTCCCCCGCGAGAACCCGAATCACAGAGAGAGAGAGAGGGGCAATATGTGCTGCGACTGCGACTGCGAGTGCCGGCCGCTGGGGTGGCTGCTGGGTCTCCCCTTTGCCCTGCTTTCCCTCCTTGTCTCCTTCGTCGGCGCCGTCATATGGATCGTCGGGTAAGCAAAACCCCACCGCTTCTCCCCCTTCTTTCCTCCCTCCCCGCCTTTTGTTATCAAATTAGCTTGCGAGATCTTCGATTTGTTTTGTTTCACTGAAACCGAAGGGGTTTTCTTTGTGGGAATTGCAATTGCAGTTTGCTACTTTCTTGCATCTGCCCATGCTGCCTCTGCGTGACGATCCTGGTGGAATTCGCCATCGAGCTCATCAAGGCGCCGCTCCATGTTATGAGGTGGTTCACCTCTCAGATCCCTTGTTGACGGATTTTGCCCAGCGAGATCCTTTCCTATGGGATGAGGGAGATTGATTATGCATGAGGGAGACTGATTCAGCTATTGTTACTTGTTGGTTAATGTGATTATTTCTTATAATTATTGGACGAATAATACTGTTTATGTGCTGTTCATTGATTTCTTTCAGAATTTGCTCAGCTTTTCATTTGTTGAACATTTTTGAACTTGCTAAACTTTATGCTACGATCTGTTTTCCTGCGAACAATTCAAAGCATTACTTACAGAAAACAGGAGAGGTTCCTTGGGCTATGCTAATCATCTCATGGGTATGATGCATTCGATCTTATGGTGTATAACTGCTTAAAATCTCTTTCAGTTCGTCGGATTTCCATGTATTGCAAATCTGCAAGGATAGAGTTGTTTGTTATGTGAACCTTGGCGACAGAAAATGGCCGAGAACTTGGTTGCCACGGTGGGCAGAAATGCAGAATGATTCTGCTATACCACCATTCGGTCATTCCAAGGCGCACCAGCCCAGCTGTCACGCTCCGATCGGAACGGCCTAAAAATAACGCGTATCCGCTGTTTTAGGGTCGTCCGGCAGAATACCGGAACGCAACTAGTCTAGGGTTTCCGGGCAAATCTCACCCCCGAATTCGAAACCCTAGTTCCCCGCTCACTTTTTATCCCCAAATTACAATTCGCTTGGCAAAACCCTAACCCTAATTAAAATTACCTCCAAGTCAAAATCTCCGACGGTCAACCCTCGCTCGAATCTGGTTTCGCGGTCTGACGTCAGCGACTGTCAGCCCCGAGTTTTACCTCACCGCGCCGCTTTCTTTGACTTTCGGCTTCGCTGACGTCGGCTCACGTCAGTGTCCCGAACTCGTTTACGCCGCTGCCGATTTCACGATTTCGCGCTTTCAATTTTGACAAAGTCAAAATCGCTACAGCCGTCTCGAAGCGAACGCCAGCCAACGCGTTCGTTCTTCTTCTTCGTCTGTCGAGGCAGGAGGAAGGTCGTCGCCTTCTCCTCTGCCTCTGTTGCTGCCTGGGGACGTCGCCTGACGGTGACGCCGCGAGGCTTGCCACCGCTGCCGGAAACAGAGAAGATACGAGAGCGCGTCGGAGGGAGTGAAGACAATAATAGGAGAGGAAACTCGCTATACTCTTCTTCTAAGAAACAAGTACAAAACCCCTCCTCACCGATCTCTCTCTCGCCGGCGACGCCTCTGTCGCCGGTTTACAAGCGCTCACAGCTCTCCCTCTCGTAGGCTTCCCCAATCTCTTCTTGGTGGCGTCGATACTCTCCTCCTCCCGTTCGGATCCCCGATCCTCCTCTCAAGCTCTCCTTTTATCGAGTAGTCGCCGACTCCAAGCTCCGCAAACCTCGCTCGCCAGCCTCGTCTCCTTCCGTGTTCGAGTCTTCTGCTGAAGATGCCGCCTGTCGCCCGAACCTTGCGTCCGAGAAGCCTGCTCATCCGCATCTCTGCTCCAACGCTCGCCTTGAAGCCGTCCACGCCCGAGCAAATCGGGGAAGATGATGTTGCTTGGCTCGCCTCCATCACGAGTCAAGATCATGATTCGATTTCGGCGTCGACCGGCCGAAATCGTAAGGCTCCGCTTCTCGTGGGCTGATTGGGACTGGAGTTGGGCTTGGGCCAGGCCCACTCTTCTCTGGGCTGAACCGGGGAGCCCAGGGCCTAACACCAGCAGTGGGCCTTGTAATTTCGTGGGTGCCGGCTTAAATTGTGAAAAGCTTACGGTGTTGGATGTGATTTTTATTAGTTTTTAATTCAAAAATTTAAAAACTTAAAAAATTTTGTTCATTAAATTTAGGGACGTCTGAATGCTTTTGTTCATTAAATCTATAAATTTTCATAATTTCTATAGAAACAATATTTTAGTTGTAATTATCATGTATTGGATTTAAAGCAATCTCAGAGTAACTATTGCTCCAATGAAGCTCTGCATTTTGGTTCTGATTAATGACACTGTTCAAGTGTAGGCTTTGAGAAGTTTTTTGCGGAGGGGTGCTTAATTTTTTATTTAAAAAATATTTTTTTTAATTTTTTTTAGAAATGTTGTAGGCATCAAGTGCTATCCAATGATATATATATTGGGGTATTTTAGATCTTGTATACGTCTAAAATATCCTATACAAGATCACATATAAAACAAAAATGCTAGGGTATTTTAGACGTATACAAGATCTAAAATACTCCAATATATATATCATTGGATAGCTTTTGATGCCTACGACATTTCTAAATAAAAAATAAAACAAAAAAATGTCCGTAGGCTTTCGCCTTCAAAATGTTCTTCTTCATCGTTGTGCACAAAGAAAGAAAAGTTGGTATTTATGCCTGCCTCCTTTTAAGGCTTGTTGCGTGTCTTCTTCAGAGACCTCACAACTTGTCGACTCTTGTACCCTTCTTTTTAACTTTGAGATTCCACCTTCACAATTTATTCATCACTCTTTTTTTCTCTGGCCATTTTAGCTTATTCAATCAGCTTCAATCCTCTGCCACCACCGACTTTTATTTCCCCACCTTGAAAGCCGTTTCCATCATTCTCAAGCCAAAAGGCGTGGTTCTAAATTGCAGTCCTTGAAATTTATACTAAGCCATAAGATTTAATTCACTAGTATATAAGTATAATTTTATTCCTAGGACTCCTCTTGCCTTTTTAATTTGATTTATGCTTCATTAATCCCCTATTTCACTTTTAAGAAAAATACGTATAGATAAATTAAATGCCCTAGACTCTAGTTAGTATTTTATTAATAACGTGGCCCGAGTGTCAGGCCTGGGTCAGGCCGATTCGGCCCAACCCAAGCCCAAGCCCACACAGAGACCCAATTCTGGGTCAAAATCGGGTCAACACCCGATTGAGGGGAAGCAAACGACGGAAGGAACGCGGCGTCGTCTCCTTTCCACGCGAAGCTCGGACGCGAGCCACGCGAGCTCGCCATCGCGTGCGACGGAAGCGGACGCGAGCGGCGCGGGCGGCGTCGAGCGGAGACGTTGAAGGCGGCGACCGATTCCGGTGGGAATCGAGGGCAACGGAGACGCGAGCTCGTCTCCAGCGCACAGATCGGACGCGAACGGCGCGGGCGGCGTCGAGCAGAGGAGTTGGACGCGGACTCGCCGAGAAAGGCGGACGCGGCGTCGTCAACGCGAAGCTGGCGGGAGCTGAGGACGGAGTCTTCGGCGGAAGACTCGGGAGCAGCGAAGAGCTCGGACACGGGCACGCGAAGGACGCGGAGCTCGGATCGCGCGGACAGGCGAAGCTTCTCTATAAGAAGCTTGACGGAGACGAGATCGGGGTGCGAAAGCGCCACCACAGAGAGCGCCGGGGAGCGACTCCACCGGCGACGGCGAGGGCGCCGTCGCCTCTTCCAGAGCCGGGCTCTGATGCCGCCAGGGGCGAAGGTTGGTGTGCAGGTGCCGACGAGCGATTGAGAGGAGAAATAGAGATTTGTAACCGGCGATAGGGATCGCCGGCGAGGGAGGGACGAGGGCCGTCGACAACCAGGGGGTCGGCGACGATATTGGAGGAGTTCTGTAACTTTTGGAAAGTTAATCCAAGCTTCTTCTTCACCGGCGTTCTTCCCCTGTTTTTTCTCTGCTCTGACCTCTTCCGCGGCAACGTCTTCGCGATTCCGGCAGCAGGCGGCTGTCCGGTCGGCGACGACGACGGAAGGTTGAGGCGAAGGACAACGGTCCTTCTCCATCGGCGCCGTCTCTCCGACGAGCTCCGACCATAGTCGACGCAGGTGGCGTCGCGAGCGAACGAAGGAGACGAAACTCGTTCGAACGCATCGGGCGTTCGAAACGAGGCAAAAGTCAACTATCGACGCGGTCAAACGGCAAATTGAGTTTCGATTTCGAAAACGAAATCGAAATCGGAAGCGCTGACGCAAGGCTTCCGTCAGCGAGGGAATTCAATTCTTGATTTCGGAGCGGCGGCGAAAATCGAGCGGCTGACGTCATCATTACGCAGCAACGGGAATTCGGCCCGTGCAGCGGACGGTTTCGAGGGCTGACGTCAGCAAACGAGTGGGCTGACGCAAGCATGAACAGTAATTTTGACTTTCGGTCAAAATAAGAGGAAGGTATTTCCAAAATTAGGGTTCGATTCCGGATTTCCCAAATTAGGGTTAGGGTTTTCTGAGCGACCTTGTAATTTGGGGATAAAAATTATTCGGGGAGATTAGGGTTTCTAATTTCGGGTCGGAAACCCTAGAGTGAGTTGCGTTCCGGTATTCCGCCGGACGGCCCTGAGACAACGGATAAGCGCTGTTTTTAGGCCGATCCGACCGGGGCGTGACAACAGGTATCAGAGCTAGAGATTCAGCCATGATGGTGAATCAAGAAGATCCGAGAGAGAGCAACATCACCACCGGCGACGAGGAGCGCCGTCCTTCCAGGGCAGGGGCCCTGATGCCAACACTAGGGTGTGTTGATGCCAATGTCTAAGAGTATTGATGCCGATGTCAGGGACGTCGATGCCGATGTCAGGGGACATCGAGGGAGAACTCTATAAGAGCTCAGTGATTGCAAGATCACTTCCCGGAGCAGGAGGCTCTGATGCCATTACTAGGAGGGTGATGAAGAGGGGTCAGCGGATCCTTTTCCAAAGCAGGGGGCTTTGATGCCAACACCAGGGCGTGTTGATGCCAATGCATAGCATTGATGCCAACACCAAGGCGTGTTGATGCCAACACCAGGGCGTGTTGATGCCAATGCACAACATTGATGCCAACACCAGGGGGCGTTGATGCCGGCGCCAGGGGCGTCGATGCCGGTGTCAGGGGATATCGAGATTTTGTTGATGCAGGTTGCTATAAGCATGGTGCAGCAAACATTCATCATCAAAAGATGGAGGACTTTGAACATTGGAGGGCCAGTGTTCAACTTGCATGGAACATCGAGGGCAATGTTCAAATCAGGTGGGGGAGAATTGTCAGGCCTGGGTCAGGCCGGTTCGGCCCAACCCAAGCCCAAGCCCACACAGAGACCCAATTCTGGGTCAAAATCGGGTCAACACCCGATTGAGGGGAAGTAAACGACGGAAGGAACGCGGCGTCGTCTCCTTTCCACGCGAAGCTGGAACGCGAGCCACGCGAGCTCGCCATCGCGTGCGACGGAAGCGGACGCGAGCGGCGCGGGCGGCGTCGAGCGGAGACGTTGAAGGCGGCGACCGATTCCGGTGGGAATCGAGGGCAACGGAGACGCGAGCTCGTCTCCAGCGCACAGATCGGACGCGAACGACGCAGACGGCGTCGAGCAGAGGAGTTGGACGCGGACTCGCCGCTAAAGGCGGACGCGGCGTCGTCAACGCGAAGCTGGCGGCAGCTGAGGACGGAGTCTTCGGCGGAAGACTCGGGCGCAGCGAAGAGCTCGGACACGGGCACGCGAAGGACGCGGAGCTCGAATCGCGCGGACAGGCGAAGCTTCTCTATAAGAAGCTTGACGGAGACGAGATCGGGGTGCGAAAGCGCCACCACAGAGAGCGCCGGGGAGCGACTCCACCGGCGACGGCGAGGGCGCCGTCGCCTCTTCCAGAGCCGGGCTCTGATGCCGCCAGGGGCGAAGGTCGGTGTGCAGGTGCCGACGAGCGATTGAGAGGAGAAATAGAGATTTGTAACCGGCGATAGGGATCGCCAGCGAGGGAGGGACGAGGGCCGTCGACGACCAGGGGGTCGGCGACGATATTGGAGGAGTTATGTAACTTTTGGAAAGTTAATCCAAGCTTCTTCTTCACCGGCGTTCTTCCCCTGTTTTTTCTCTGCTCTGACCTCTTTCGCGGCAACGTCTTCGCGATTCCGGCAGCAGGCGGCTGTCCGGTCGGCGACGACGACGGAAGGTTGAGGCGAAGGACAACGGTCCTTCTCCATCGACGCCGTCTCTCCGACGAGCTCCGACCATAGTCGACGCAGGTGGCGTCGCGAGCGAACGAAGGAGACGAAACTCGTTCGAACGCGTCGGGCGTTCGAAACGAGGCAAAAGTCAACTATCGACGCGGTCAAACGGCAAATTGAGTTTCGATTTCGAAAACGAAATCGAAATCGGAAGCGCTGACGCAAGGCTTCCGTCAGCGAGGGAATTCAATTCTTGATTTCGGAGCGGCGGCGAAAATCGAGCGGCTGACGTCATCATTACGTCAGCAACGGGAATTCGGCCCGTGCGGCGGACGGTTTCGAGGGCTGACGTCAGCAAACGAGTGGGCTGACGCAAGCATGAACAGTAATTTTGACTTTCGGTCAAAATAAGAGGAAGGTATTTCCAAAATTAGGGTTCGATTCCGGATTTCCCAAATTAGGGTTAGGGTTTTCTGAGCGACCTTGTAATTTGGGGATAAAATTATTCGGAGAGATTAGGGTTTCTAATTTCGGGTCGCTAGAGTGAGTTGCGTTCCGGTATTCCGCCGGACGGCCCTGAGACAACGGATAAGCGCTGTTTTTAAGCCGATCCGACCGGGGCGTGACACCGAGGGCATGAAATGTTTAGAACGCTGATTGAGCAAACGTGTCGAGAGGTGGGTCGGTTGGTTCGCATTAATGTTTGAAAATCGGTTCGAAAATTGAACCGAACTGGTTAAGGATTCAAGTTCTGGTTCGAGCTATTTACGGTGATAATTTTACATTTTATCAAAGTATATTACGAAAACAAACCGGATCGAACGAGCCACGCTGCCCGCTCCGTCAGCACACACTGCGAGTCTGCGACCAGCTACCGCGGCGGATTCCTCAAGAACGTTCGAGAACTCATCTCTATCTTAAAGCCCTCTCTGACTCTCGCCTGCCTTTCCTTTCTAGCTCCCCCTCAAGCCTCGGTCGCTTTTCTCTTCCCAATTCCGAAAAGATGAGGAACCTCGTTGCCAGATCCATCAATTCTGTACTACGGCGCGCCGACGCCTCCTCCGGCCGCCGCCTCTTCTCCTCCGAGTCCGTCCCCGAGCGCAAGGTCGCGATCCTTGGGGCCGCTGGTGGGATCGGGCAGCCCCTCGCCCTCCTAATGAAGCTCAACCCCCTTGTCACCAGCCTCGCCCTCTACGATATCGCTGGCACGCCCGGCGTCGCCGCCGATGTCAGCCATATCAACACCCGCGCCCAGGTTTGCAGATCTCGCCCCTGCTTTGTCTTTCCTGCCCCTTGCTCGTTCGTTCTGTCATGAGTCGATCCGATCGAATCTGATGTTGTCCCATGGTGGATCTCCAGGTCGCTGGTTTTGCTGGTGAGGAGCAGCTCGGTAAAGCCCTGGAAGGTTCTGATGTGGTGATCATACCGGCTGGCGTGCCGCGGAAACCTGGCATGACTCGTGATGATCTCTTCAACATCAATGCTGGCATCGTCAAATCACTCTGCACCGCCATCGCAAAGTATTGCCCTAACGTATGTGTTCCTGTTACGTCAACCTGCGGTACTTATATATTTTTGGATTCAATGCAAGCGTTTAGGAATTTTCTGATCTTTATTGGGAATTAAATTCTGCTACTGATTCATTTCCAAATCGGACCAGGCTGTTGTCAATATGATAAGCAACCCAGTGAATTCTACTGTGCCAATTGCATCTGAGGTGTTTAAGAAGGCGGGAACATATGACGAGAAAAAGCTGTTCGGTGTGACAACTCTTGATGTCGTCAGAGCGAAGACGTTCTACGCCGGAAAAGCTAAGGTTCCCGTAGCTGGTAATGCCTAGCTACTTTTATAGCGCGTGTGTTCTTGATTAGATGAGTTGATAATTACAATTACAATGGGCTAATTCTGTAGAGGTTGATGTTCCTGTTGTTGGTGGACATGCTGGCATAACCATTCTGCCTCTGTTCTCCCAGGTGATTTGTGTAAATTTGTTGAACTAGGTGATTTGTGTAAATTTGTTGCACTAGGTGATTTATGATCTCCCAGGTGTATTTAACGCTGAACATATCAAGTACAGGCAACTCCTGTTAGTAATGATCTGACTCACGAGGATATCAAGGCTCTTACAAAGAGGACCCAGGACGGTGGGACGGAAGTTGTGGAGGCAAAGGCTGGAAAAGGATCCGCTACTTTGTCTATGGCGTAAGTCTGTAACACGAACTTCATTTCCTTTTTTAAAATTACGATTTATGCCTTTGTTGCTTCTTACTAATTGTTATGTTCCATCTTTTATTTGTTTGTCTTTGAGCGCTTTTGTATTATTATTGTTATTATGATTTTACTTGAAAAGTGAGATTTGTTCACCTAACTCTTGATCCTACTAAATTACTAGGAGCTCAACTACTTATAGTCGCATATAAATTTTTTGGTTAGTTTGTATTGTTACTATTTTGCAACATATTAGCACCCCTTCCCCTTCAAACCCTAGGATTACAATAGTTTGCACTACTTATTTATTGTGTGTAATTTTTATATCCTACCAGATCTCTTTAGCTCCTATACAGCTCATTTGATTAGCTCACTTTCTCTTAATCATAATTTAATTCTTGTTCTGCAAAAGTAATAGTCTTTATCTTGTATGTTTAATGCTTAGATAATAGATTTTGCAGCATGATTAGTGTGACAACGAATGCCCTCCTCCATATGGAATTTAGTATTACATGTACAAGAAAAATTCATTATTGCAGGAAAATTGTGGACTTTGCACGGTTGCCCTATAAAATGTAAGATTTGGTGCGATATGCTATTATGTGCTAATGGTTTTTTACATTAGATATAGTCAGAGTGTATATCCATGCAAATTTGCTACGTTTAGTTAATCAAACAAAAATGTAGTACAAGCTCTTAGATGTTTTATCTGGCATTCTTTTTTTGTCCAACATTATGATAGATAAAACATTCAAGTCTTGTGATTTCCAAGGTCTTGAATGACAAATAAAAAAAATCAGGGTTGGCCAACTTCCTGTTGCTTTTTTCTAGAGATAAATAGTTCAGTGAATTTTAAGAGGTTATTTAAATAACTAGAAAAGATACAAGCCTGTAGTAAAAGCCCTTAGATGTTTTACCTGACATGCTTTTTTGTCCAACATTATGATACATGAAACATTCAAGTCTTGTGATTTCCAGGGTCTTGAATGACAAATAAAAAAAATTCAGGCTTGGCCACCTTCCTGTTGTTTTTTCTAGAGATAAATAGTTCAGCGAAGTTTAACAGTTTATTTAAATAACTTGAAAAGATAGAAGCCTGTAGGACCTAATTGCTATGCATGTGAACAGTTGATTGTTATGAATGTGTGTTCATGTAATCAGCGTTTTAAAAACTGGTTCTATGACCGGTTTGTACCGATTCGAGCAGGGCATCGACTAATACACCTTTTGTTCCAAATGGAAGAAGCGGAGTTGCAAGCCAAAGGAGAAGCAAAAGAAGAGCAAAAGGTCTGAGCTTGGACCTGAACACCGGTCTAGACCGGTTTTTGAAACCTTGCATGTAACTAATAATAACTAAATTCCCATATGGGACTAGACGGACATTGTCATTTTGACAGCAATAAGAAGCTCATTTAAATGGTCCATGTCAAGCTTTTGAGCATACACTACAAATGAATGTACTGCAGCAGTATAAGTAAATTTTCCCTGTTATATTTCTTGAGTTTAGATAAGTATAATGTGTATTGATCTGGATATGATTTTATCTTTGCTTTTTTAGTTAAACTGATTTGATTCTACCAGTAATTTGTTTCACTACAGTTTGTTACTTTTATCCTAGTAAACGGCTGTTGAAGGTTGAAATCTTTTCTTTGCAACTAAATGATAGTTTGATGTAGATATGCAGGAGCAGTTTTTGCAGATGCATGCTTGAAAGGTCTTAATGGGGTTCAAGGGATTGTTGAGTGTTCATTTGTCCAATCAACCATCACTGAGCTGCCATTTTTTGCATCTAAGGTGATTTATTGAACATTAATTATTACAGTTATGAAAGTTCTTTTGAATGTTTTTCCATCAGTTTAAACGAACCACCCTCGGAAGTTTCTTAGGTTGGTGAATATATGCTTATAGTATCATGATATTATACCCTTCATTATCTACAAAATTCTCGTCTTATGAAATCAGATATTGATCACGCTATTGAAAGTATTTGCCTCCAGAAATATCATGGATCATGGCGTTTGTCCATATCATGTTGTTTATGGTTCCTCTGGTTTAATCCAATAACTCTAATATCACGTTCTTGCCATTTGCATGCAGAGTGATTGTTACTTCTTGTAACCGTTTGCAGTCTGGAAATTCTTATCTAGTAATAGGTATTAGGCCTAAAGTTCTCTGTTTGTCATGAATTAGATGAATAATATTTAAATTATATTTGATGTATCATTCTTTGGTGAAAGTTTATGGTCTCGTCTTTCTGCTGTGTAAATAAATCTTTTGTTGTAAAATATGGATGATAAATGATAATTCAAGAGTCTTAGCTGGCAGAAGATAAGTAATTAATTTAAGGGAGATAGAGAAAATGCTTCCAACTGTTTGACTTCCAATTGGAAAACGAATAACTTGCTCAATTTGTTCTTTTGAGACAACCATTTTACCTGCATTTTCTTTGCAGTTTGTCCCTGTGATTCTGATATTTTTCTATTCGCACAAACTAGATAGAAAAGACATGTACTATGTCATCGCTCTGGTTAGCGGTAAAACTCCATGATTGTTGGATTCTGTGCTTTTTTGGCTCAATTTGGAATGCAGATTACATATTTTTCTTACTGTGCTGGGCATCGTAGGCTGTTATGCTTTTCATACTTAACATGGAGTGAGTATTCATTCTTTTCTCTCTTGTTGCATCGTGCAGGTAAGATTGGGGAAGAATGGAGTCGAGGAAGTGCTCGGACTTGGGCCTCTGTCTGAGTATGAGAAGGAGAGCTTGGAAAATCTCAAGCCTGAACTAAAAGCCTCAATCGAAAAGGGTATTAAGTTCGCGAACGAGAATTAGTCTTGTTTTCCTAGGTTAAAAGGATCATCAAAATTTTGTTTTTGTAGTTGAGGCGTTGTTGTGTGCCTTCATCCTTGAGTAGCCAATTTCAGGCTGCGAAACTCGTTATAATAAGATATTCAAACTGTGAAAAATGAATCAGGTGGATGTATTCGTTGCCAACGAAGTGCCCGCCTTTGATTATTCTGAACACGAAAGTGTTTTGTAGACTCTTGCTGCTTAATTGTAATAAAATTTAATCTCCACTTTTTCTGAACCCTTCCGATTGTAAAGCCTCTTGCACTATATCTGACGGCGTTGTAATTGTTGAGAGGCCGCAGGTCAGCAGCAAATTCAAGTGACATTCACTGTCACAGTATCTGTAACCATAGCTACGGTATTGTGGAATTGGATTAGTGGAAACGAAACTCTTGCGGGGTCAACACGAATAATCTAAAAAGTGATACAGATTACGTATATTGAACATGCCAGAAAGAGAAGGATACTCGTACATATCCCCTGATTTCAATATTGGAAAAAAGTCATGTGGTGCCACCGCATGTGTGGAGGTGTGGCACGGTGGCACCATCCACTATTCATATTGTGATACCTCTTTCCTCATGGGCCGAACCGAAGGAGAAATGGATTGGAAGGCGGCCCAATCCAATGCCTCAGCCCAACGCTTGCGACGCGGAACACATGAGGAGGTCAATAACTCACGCAACACAGGCGGCATCAACGATTGGAGGGTTGGCGGACGCGATCTTCGGCGGTGGCGTCGGCTTCGACTGTGGCGAAGAAGGAGCAGTGAGACCCGGCGACGACAAAGATGGGAAGAAGGCTGGCGTCGGGTGGCTTTCCAAGGAGAAGGACGTCTCCTCCATCTTTAAAGGCCAGTCGAGCGATGAGGAAAAAGTAGAGAGGAGAGCTCACAGAGAACGTCCCCTTCCGGCAAGTGGCGTAAGCAGTCGAGAGGTGCAACTGTAAAGCGACGGTGAGTATCAGTCGAGAGGTGCGATTGTGAGGCAACGACGAGCATCGCCGTTGACGTGAGCGAGAGAGGAAAGATCTGAGAGGGTAGATCTGTATAGGGTTTTATGTAACTGATTAAGAGGGTTAATCAGATAAATTTTCCCTATATCCATGTATTCTCCGGCGACGGTGTGCTCCTCTGATCTTTCCGGCGACTTCTTCTGTTCCGCGAGCTATGCGTCACCTTCTTCTTCGCCGGCAACAACTTTTGATGGCGATGACAACAAGGCTGAGGTTCACCGATGACGAACCTGTCGCACGTCCCTCCCATCCACCCACTCTCCCTTCTCCGGCGCAGAGCAGTCATCGGCGAATGCAGGCGGCGTTCGCTACATTCGGCCGAGGCGCGTGAAGGAAAAGCTTCGACTGGCGTTCGATTCAAGGCAGCAAATCGAGGTCAACGCTCAGTCAAAATAAAGAGCGCGGCTTGAAATTGAATTCCAATTTTGATGCCGCATGCAAACGAGCGCACAGTTTCACGCAAGTCTTACCTACGTGGACGGGCCGTGTGGCTTGGGCGTGACACATATCATCTCCAACACATCAATACATGTGTGAATGATGGATGGTGCCACCGCATGGTGGTTTATTCTATACTCCGACTTCTCTTTGCAGGTTAAAGCGTGTTAAGTGTAAAAATATCACCATAAATGATGCACTCAGTCGAAGTTATATAATAAATCCTAGTGGCTTTCAAACATACGTGCACCCAAGCGGGTAAGCAGTATGACTGGTGTCAGGCCTCGGTCAGGCCGGTTCGGCCCAACCCAAGCCCAGACTCACTACATGGAGAAGCCCACTGCTGAGAAGGAAAACCCGGTCAACAATCAATGTTGACCCGGGAAAAGAGGTGTGGCGGCACCCTCTTCGCACGATGCGACGAGGCGAACGCACGAGGCGAACGCACGCGGCGAACGCACGCGACGAACGCGCGCGGCGGAAACGGACGAAGTCGCGAGCTTCGTCTTCAGCGGGCGACGCGGAACTTCAGGCGAGTTCCTCGGCGGTAGACGCGGACGGTGGGCGATGGACCCGGCACAAACCAGAGAGGCGGCCGAAACCTGAGGTGTTCGCGATTTCCTCGGACGAGCGACGCGAAACCCTCGGACGCAGGGGCGGCAACGGTCGCGAGAGGCACGGATGATAGCTTCAGGCAGAAGATCTCGTCCTCTCCAGCGAAAGAAGAGGACGCGGGCGACTGCTTCGACGGCACCGAAGAGATCGGACGCGGATGAAAGTGTGGACGCGCAAAGAGATCGGAGCTTCAGGCGGCAGACCTTCTCCTATAAAGCTCCGAGGAGACAGATGAAGACGGGTGTGCGCAGAGGCGACACCACGGGAGGAGGAGCGCGCGACGGAAAGCGGCTCCTTCCCGGCGGGTCGGGGAGGACGCCCCTCCAGGGCGAGAGCCCCTTTACCAACGGTGAGGTTGAACGAGCCGGCGACGACGAGTGTCGAGGCGAGAGAAAGACGATGAAGTGGTTGTAACCGGCGATGACCGGCGAGGGAGGGAGAGGGGCACCGGCGACGAGGATCGTCGATACAGAGCTTTGTACATTGTTTCGGAGTAATAAGAGTGAAGCTTGATTCCATCTCCCCCCTCCCCTGTTCTTGGTTCACGGCGACACTTCCAGCAGGTTCCGGCGGCGGGTGGCTTCCGGACGGCGACGGGAGCTTGGGGCGACGCGCAGTTGGCGCGGCGTCCTTTCCGGCGAGGTCGCGAGCGCGACGGCGCTCGGCGGCAGAGACGACGCAGTCAACGCCGACGGAAGACGACGCAGAGGCGTCGAACGAAGAAGACGAAGGCTTCGAACGCGTCGGGCGGCGTTCGAAACGAAGCAAGGCTGACGCAAGCAGACGTCAGGGAGGGCGAAGTCAAAATTGGCGGCGGAAATCGATTTCGAATTCGATTTCGGCACGCTGACGTAAGCAAAACGTCAGCAAGGAGAACGATTTCGCGGCGACGGAATTAATCGGTGGCAGACGTCAGCGTGACGTCAGCACGAACGATTCGGCGGCCGAGTTTGAACAGTAAAGTTCGATTAATTTGGTGATAATTTTGACTTCGGTCAAAATTAGAAAAGAGGTATTTTGATTTAGGGTTTTGGTTTTAATCGGTTCCTTCCGGATTTCTCAAATTAGGGTTAGGGTTTTCTCGAGAGACTTGTAATTTGGGAAGAAAAATAGAGCGGGAACTAGGGTTTCGAATTTGGGGACGAACTTCGGTCCGGAAACCCTAGCGCGATCACGTTCTGGTATTCCGCCGGACGGCTCTGAGACAACGGATAAGCGTTGTTTTTAGGCCGATCCGACCGGGGCGTGACAACTGGTATGCACATTAAACATGATCCAGTACGACGTCGCCTAGTATTACATCTCGATCGGATCAACCTTAAATTGATGTCTTAGGGTTGTCCAGCGGAACACCAAGACGTGAACTCTCTAGGGTTTCCGGTCAAAATCACATCACGAATAAAAAATCCTAAGTTAAAATATCTCACTGGTCAAAATTCACCGTTGACCAAAAATCTCAGCGTACTCGAATTAATTTGGTTCTACTGACGTAGCAATTTCAATTCGAAGCCGAAATCACCGAATCTCCGATGTTGACCACTCCAGATGTTGACTTCGCCTTGATTCGAATGCCGCTGCGTTTGGAGCCATTGTCTTCAACCTGTGTTTCGTCGCGTTCGAGCGTCGCCGCGCTCTTTCGCCATCTGTCGCCGTGCCCCTTGCTGGATCTGGCAAGGAAAGGACGTCGCACCGCCTGCGCTTCGTCCTAGCCAATCGTCGCCGTTGTCCGGCAGCCACTTGTTGCCCTAAACGTTTCTGCAGCAGGAGAACTCGGAAAACAGGAGAAGGAAAGGTAATCTTCTCGTTTTATTCCCGAAACACTACAAAAGCTTCTCCGTCGACGACCCCTGTCGCCGAACCCCTTTCCCTCCTTCGCCGACGACCCCTGTCGCTGAACCCCTTTCCCTCCCTCACCGACGACCCTCATCACCGGTTACAGCACTCAAGTTCCCTTACAGCTTTCTCTCGCCGTCGACGTCCCCAGACGTCGGATCTCTCCCGGAAGCTCCCCTGAACTCGTGGGTGGCTGATGTTGAAGATGATGGTGGTCGAAGAAGATAGATGCTCCCCACGATCTCCTACTATTCTCCTTTTATCGAGCAGTCGTCGCCTCCCTGGTTCCGCGGCGACCGCGCCTCCCCCAAATTAGGGCGATGGTGCCTCTTTTAGCCCTGATACTTCTGTCGCATTCCCGCGTCGTCCATCGGCGCCCGCTTCCTTTGGCGAAGGGCTCGCTGCGCCGCTCGTCTCGTCCGAAGCACGCGGAGGGGAAGATGAAGCTGAGTACGGGGCGGGGTCAAAATCTCTATTCAATTTCGGCGTTGACCGGTCGAAATCATAAAGCTTCGTTTCTGGTGGGCTTCGGGTGTTGAGCGGGCCTGTGTTTGGGTTTGGGCCGAATCCGCCTGAACTAGGCCTGACACCTAGGAATCTTGAATAGAATCTCTATTAAATATTAATATTGCTTTAAAATTTATGTATAACTATATAACACTTGATGGATCAATATTATATAAATTTTAACACAATATTAGTGATTAATATCACTCCCGCTCAAGATTCCTAGGCGGAGTCTCCTCCGCCCGCCTAGGAAAAATTTTCTGCTACATGCTTCACGGAACTGAGCAATAAATATACACAAACACAAAATAACATAAGAAACAACAACAATACTTTGGCAAAAAAACATAAGAAACAATATCTTTCCATTATTGTGGTCGATCAATTTGGAACACGTTATTAACTTGGTCTAGAATTTATTGATCATAAAATATCCTTGGACTAGTCAAATTTTCATCACCTATCAGGACTTACCATCTTCAGAAACGAGCAAGGCTTTGATACAGCCACTTGTCTGCACAAAAACCTAAAAAATTACAAAATTGTTAACCATAATAAGATAGAAAGATCCCTTGCCCAGCCACTCGCAACTCGCAAGATGCCCCACATACCGCCATTGGATTTCCTTTCGTCGAGCATAAAATTCAAGTGTGACACTCAAAAAAGCGAACTAGGATCAGGATACGTGGGGCAAAAGTATTTTTTTTTATTTTTTTATATTAATACAATAATAACATATTTTTATTCTAAATCTTATTATATACATATTCATTATTAACATTTTTATAACATAAATATGCTTGCTAAATTACTGAGCAATTACCCGTATTAGGCAAGACGTACATCCACTCTTGCCATTGAACTGAAGCTCTATTTGGCTTCGCTTTTAAGCTACTTTTAATCAGCTTTTAAGTAGAAAGCAGAAAGAAAACTGTTTGATAATAAAAAATAGAAGAAAAAAAATAACAAAAAATAGAAATTAGAAAAGCTATAATTTAGAGCTTTTACAGCTTCTGCTTCTTTAAAAAAATAATTTACATTATTTTATTTAAAATTTTAAGTATTATTATTTAAATAATTCAAAATTTTTATACTATAAAAAATAAAATATATTATTATTTTAAATAATTTAAAATAATATATTTATTTATTATTTTAAAATTTAACCACAGTTAAAAAATTATTAATCAAACATCTTATAAATTTTGACATACAGCACAATGCAATACAACATAGTTTAGCATAATTATAAAGCTATTAACAACAAGATCAAACAGACCCTAAATAAATAGGGTCGCATACAATAGTATTCTACATAATAATAATATTAATATTATTATTATTATTATTATTATTATTATTATTATCATCATCAAGGGCATATCACAACGTCTCCCAGCGACGGTTTGGTTACCGCCTCCTGCCAAAGGCGGTTTTAGTTCCATTTTTTTTAAAAAAAGATTGCCCATCCGCTGCGAGCGTTCGCTTGGGGAACCTAAAAATTCAAACGGAGATACCGTAAGCTTCCTTCGATCCTACAAAACCATGACTATCTACAAGTGTTCGTCAAGCTCCTCGATGGCGGCACCCAGTGCCTCCAGATCTCTTCGCTCACCCTCGTCGGCGAAACCCTAAGGCTGGACCTTATCGCTAGAACCGGGATCTCCTTTGCATCCGTCCGCCTAATCTCCGGAACCTAGGAGATCTCCGACGAGACCCTGCTGTCAGACTCCAACGATGGCCTCTTTCCCTCCCTCTGCCTTCCCAGTGGCAAGGGAGGACTTGGCTCCCCCCGCTGCCTTGCCACCAAGGCCGGCCAGGGGGAGACCAACAACTTCGAAGCCTGAAGAGGCAGTGTTAGTGATGGTGATGATAACGAATTTGTTGATGGACATGAGGGTTGTTTGATAACGGAGACAAGAAATCCGTCGTACTAGATGGTGGAAATATCTGAAGATGGAGAGTAGCTCAATTTGCTCTGCTTCTGGTGCAAATTATGATGGAGATACATCAGGAGGTGGTTCTTCAAACAACGATATTGAGGAAATATATGAAGATGGAGACTAGACTTCTCTGGCGAGTGAACATGGTTCTCAAACTGGAGATAGTAATTCTGGCTCAGATGGACTGGTATAAGGTGCTGCTGACATCCTGGAGAAGTTGATTTTTTATACTAATGTGGTTTTTCGTTCCAAAGAGATTCCAGAGGCAAATGTGCCTCTATCAGAAGTAGAGAGTCGATCTGAAGCAGTGCAAAGTAGTTGAATATATCTTGTCCTGAAGATACACTTAACTTTTATCAATATCCCTCTGTCACAGGATTGGAGGTATAATCTTGACAATCTAATATTTCATCTTTATTTGTCTTTGTAACAGTAAGCCTCAATATCTATATGTGCTAATATAAAGGATCAACTATTTAACTGTAAGTAACCTTTTTTATTGTTAAGATAGACGTTTTGTGCTCATTAATATTTCAGAAGAATCTTATAATCTCGTGGCCGAGCCTTATGATACTGTTATGTGGAACTTGATATTTTTTTTTTTTATCATTCCTGTTAGAATTAAGCACAATATTCTAAATCAAAATTCTTAGTTATGCATGGAGCATCATTTACTTATTTGAATATTTAAAAAATATCTGATATTGATCATGTTCACTGTCCATAAGCATAATGGTTATGTTACATAAGTATGGATTTCACAAGTACTGGTGGATAACTTATAGAAATTGAAGTGAGATACAAAAGTGCATTTCTTGATTTATGGTCCAATCAAGACAAATTTATTAATAGGTGCTCAATACTTTTGGTTTAACACTTCAAAGGACTTTTGGTGTGTCAGTTTACTAAGAAACTTGAATGCATTAAACCAGTGACATCCTAGATGATGTTTGATTTGCAAAATTTTCTCACTACATGGTGAATGAAAATGAATTTTGTTGTAATTAAGGCTATGTTTACCCAAAGAAAAGAGAGATTAGAAGGAAGAAAGGAGGGGAGCAGGAAGAGAAGAAGAAAGTGAAAGGAAGGAAAATATTGTATCCTTTACTTTTTTACTTAAGGAGAATGGAATGTTGAACAGCACAATTATTGTCTTTCCTTCCACCATTTGCTTGTCATGTGTAGTGAAAGAAAATAGAAGGGATGGGACAACGGAAGAAAAAAATGAAAATATGATATGTTATTGCTTGCTTAGGTGAAATGGATTAGAAAAGAGAAAAAAGTGAAGGGAGAATTTCCTTCTAATCTTGTCTATCCAAAATTATGTGAAAATGTGGAAAGTTGCCCCTTTACATAAGCACCTTTGCATCCTCCTCTTAATATGTTGACAAGCTTTGGTGATGTAGGTGTTGTTAAACACCTTTTGTATCACTTAGCAGTGACTAAGTGATGATGAACACATGCTTTAGCTATGAAGACTATAATGGGGGACAACTAGTGACGACAATAAGGAGCTTAAGTGGTGGTTTTTGCACGAGAAGGAAAGAGTAGGTGAAGAAGATGGTGGTGGTAGTATGTGACAATGAGGAGTGGTGTTATGATTTTTTAAGAAACTTTTAGCGTATTTTAAATTTATAGAAATTGAATTGTAAAATTTGAGGATTGAACTGTAAATACAGAAAATTGCTGGACTGGAATGCAAAATTGCATTTCCTAAGACTTTTTCATCAACTTTTGTTTGCATTTTTGTCTCCTCCTCTCTCTCCCCCCCTCCCCCCTCCCCTTCTTGTTGCTGGCAAGTTCGAATTTTCTGTTCCCAATTTTCACTTCTCAACCTCACCCTATTTATCTCACTTAGAACCTGCAGTTTCTTTCAATGTACTTACTTATCTTATCTCGCCAATAGGACAATCAATGAGTTCTTGGTATCTATTGTATATAAGCTCGCTTTTGTAACTTAAAGCTAATGATTTATTCACTTAGGGTTAGTTGTTATTATGCGCATGCACAATAACTTATGTTTCAACAGTAAGGTGATTAGTTTTATTTATATGTTGGATGGGAGTAATAATATATATACAATAACTTAAATATTGAAATTGTGAATTGTAGGTAGATAAGTACATATATATTGTATACCTATCATATGTATGAATGAAGCTTAGATTGGTGAACATCGATTAGCTAAATAGGAATGTTTTTCTATATGTAAATTTTTTTTTATGTTCTATATGTAATTTGGGAGGAATCAAGATACATTGGGGTTGGAAATGAGTGTGAGACAGAAGTGCTGGAGTTTGGATCGACTTGACAATTTGAGGAGTAATATGGAGGTAGGAAACTTTTCTCTTTGAAATCATCACATTATGCATTGATTAGTTGTGTTTAGTAGCTTATGGCTACTTAGATATCATGATACCATGATGATATCCTTGATTTTCTTTTTATGTAACATAATGTTTGATTCCTTTAATTTCTTTACATTAATCATTTTATCACTTCATGTGAATGATTTTTTATGCTTTTCTATGATATGATTAGTAATGCATTAGTGGTACTTTATTTGATTGTTATTGTTTTTAACATATTAGATATTTATGCATACTAGATATTATGATTAATTGTATTTTATGGAAATGGCATATGTTGTGTGATGTTAAATATCATATCATGTTAATCATAAGGGTTGATTGATCTTGGGCCAAGAAGGATCCACGGTTGGGGCTGTAAACTAGCGACCATTAGACTATCATGATCTCACATGTGAGATCAACCTAATAGCAGTTATACCATCCTAAGTAAAGCAAACTTAATATCATGTCATGTAATAGCGGCTCTTACTATACTTAGGATTACGTTTGCCTTGATACAATTTGTTACGACTCGTTTAATGAGCAATTGACCTATTAACTTGGTGAGTTGAATGACAATGTGGTTCAATTTAAAATGTTTAAGCCCAAGTTAATAGTCGTTAGTTTACTAAATTTTATATACAATATCATTATTTCTCACACTTCCCATGTGAGGGAACTAAACAAGGGTCTCAAAAATATCATGGTATCATTATATACAATATCATTATTTCTCACACTTCCCCTGTCAGGGAACTAAACAAGGGTCTCAAAAATATCATGGTATCATGATATACGTTGACTAATAATTCTCTAAACATACAATTAACCAATGCATAATATCATGATTTCAAAGGAAGAGAGAATATTCCTTTTAAATTAAATCATGCCAATGATTCTAGCACTACGGTCACATAGTCATTTTTAAGCATAATATATTTTGTTTCCTTCCACGCTACATATGGAAGAACATTACTATTTAGTAATTGATACTCACCAATCTAAGCTTCATTTATACATGTAGATATACAATATGTATGTACAGATATATATACACAACGTTTCTTGTTTTCTTCCAAGTTACATATAGAAGGACATTATTGTTTGGCTAATTGATTCTTATGTTGTATGTATATACATATGTTGTACGCATGTGTATATACATGTATACACACGTATACACATACTACCAGCAACTCACAATTCAATACTTCAGTTATTGTATATATGTAATATTCTCATCCAACATGTATTTATAAATATAAATGAAACTAATCACCTTATCGTTGAGGTTATTAACAAAGTTATTGTGTATGCACACCATAACTCAAATTAATCCTAAGTTATTATGCAAGCTTATCTTTAATAGATGCCAAGGAAGCCCGTTGATATTCCTATCAATGAGACACAATCATAAGGACACCAGAAAAAGATGCAAGTTTCAGATGAGACAAACAGGGAGAGGCTAAGAAGTGAAAATGGGGAAGAAAAAATCTGGAATCCTAATGAGATTAAGATCGGAGAGGAGCTCACCAGCTACCATAGTTGTGGATTCAAAATGCATTTTTCCAAGAGGCAAGAACTTGGTAGCGAGAAAGAGGAGGTGTCGGTGGAAGGTTCATGTCAGAAGATCTCACGAAAGGATGAAAACGAAAGTTTTTGTCCGTTTACCTTGAACATCTTTTTATTTTGTGAGTGGTAGAAGCTGGTAGAATAGCTTGGAAATCCAATTTTACATTCCAGATCCCCAGTTTGCTTTACAAGCCAATCCTACAACATTTGAATATTCTAAAAACCAGGAGGTGGTGGCATGGGTGAGGGCGGAGAGGAGAAATCACAAAGTATAATTTTTTCTTCTGTTTAGTGTTTTTGTTGTTAGATTTTAAGGTCAGAGATAAGTGTAGTTATCTTCTCTTCAATGCTTATTTTGCTAGTTTCTGAGATAAAATGTAGGGATTGCTTGGTCACTGTAATACAAACCCGAGTTCATATAGTATTCTACAATCTTAGCAACATCGTTCTTATTTTCAATATGTCCATTGTGTGTTTGTGAAATTGAGTAGAAAATAGTAATTATTGGTCTTATCACCTCAACCTGATTCAGATCATTATCGACTGGGCTCGTGAACTATGGTTGGTGGCAGGAGGTCATTCTGTTGTAACATTGAGAAGAGGCCAAAAGGAGTATAAGAAGAAAGGGAAGAAGAAAAAAAAATCAGGGGATATTTGTTAGCTCACTATTTAATCTTTTCATTTTTTTTCCCTCTCCTTTTGTGGAAACATGTAAGAGCTTCCAACTTAAATTTCTGCCGCATCCATTCTTTTGTGTGCAAGAATGCCTTACACCTATCAGATGTAAAGCTTCACTCGTTTGTGATTGCATGCTATTTGCTTTGAATCTGATCACTGTGCTTTCATGTGTTAGATATCTGGTCTAACCATTGTCTCTCTCATTTGCCGTCTTTAAAGCATGTAATTGTGTTATCGTTGTCATTGGCATGTGACTCTGTGAACAATAGTTGCAGCAACTTGGTCTGGACCGACAGAAACTACGGTTGGCAGTATGGCCCCAAATGTGACAGCTCCTTGCGCGAGCGTGCTTCAAGGCTCTTATTCCTGCTGAAACCACTCCCCTAGAAGAGAAGCTGCTTGCTAAGCCGTGAGTTTGTTTGTGAGTTGGGTAATTACCATCGCCTTCTGGATCTGTCTCTATGTGCATTTTGTTGCTGCCAATTATGCTGAGCATTTTGCTTAGTACAAATGACGAATATATATAACCATACCATCTTGTTTTGCATCTCAGGACTATCAAGTAATTGAAGAAGCGTTTCTTGTGTGGTGGGGGCTGGGTCAGATGCAATGTCACGTCAGGCTCAGTTGGTTCCCCACTCAACTCACTGCCTGGTAAGCAGTGAGTCAAAGGTTAGACCCCGTCCACGCCCTTCTTTATTCTCTTCATTCATTCATTCATACAGTCTTTTCCGTGAACAAATTTAGATGCCCTCAGCTCTTGTATTGTCTTTGGTTCTAAATCAAAGCACTCAGAAATGAGTTTGCTTCGAGGTTATCTACCATATATGTTGTCTTAAATTTACATGATTGAAATACAAAGTAAAATCTTATAAACAAAATAGGGTTTAAAGATTAGAAATTTTTTTTAAAAAAACTTCAAATCTAAACAAAAAGCAAAATAGGAGGCTATGGCGTGCTTGTGTAAGAACAAAAAGTTGATTAATAATTAAAGGAAATAACTTTACATACACAATCTAGTAACCTAAACTCCGCTGGTCAAAAATCTAGAAGTTTTAATTTTAACTAGACTGAAACACCAAATTCATCACAGCACCGGCCGACAGGGCTGCTGGTCACTTCCGGCCGGGCCAAACTTTGTGCTGCTTCGAGCTCGCAAATCATGCTCTCGAGCGCGCTCTGGTTGCCGGCGCCCGCGAGCAGGGACAGGAGCAGAGCCGCGTCTTTCTTTGTCATCACCATCTTTACTTTTGTCACGCTGTCTCTCTTCTTAGAGCTGTGGTCGAAGACCACGTCATCCGCGAAGTGAACCTTGAGCTTTGTCTTGTCCCTTTTGCAAGGCGATTGAGCCACCCTAGCCGCCGCCGCCGGCTGTGGTGGTTGTTTCTTTGCTGGCTTATCGATTGTTTGATATTCCAGTGGAGCCACGGCGCAGGTAGACCTGCTACTCTTGTTCTTCCGTGGTTCATGTGCGAGGCAATTCCCCATGTGAGAGAGTGAGAGAGAGAGAGAAAGAAAGAGAGAGAGAGGGAGAGAGAGAGAGAGAGATTTTGCAAGCTTAGTAAGATGTCAGTGAAGTAGTGAGGAAGAAGAAGAGAGGGCGGCTTTATAAATATGTGTATTGTGATGACGAATGTGATTGTAAGGTGGAGTTTATTGTGGAAATTGATGCTGGTGGGAGAAGGGAAGCTGTGGTCGTCTCATTCACTGATTCAGGACTCGTTCAAAGAAAGAGACTGCGTCTTAGTCTTCGTAAACCTGTGAAGAGAACCAGTCGTCCACGAAAATTTCCACTGGTAAATTGTGCCCTCACTAGTCGCGTTGGACTTATCCCATATGAGGAATTGCTGTTTCCATATTTGGTCCCTTGTCAATAAGTTGCCAATGTTATTGTGAGGGATGGGGGCAAAGGGATGCCTCAGCCCTTTATAATTTCAGCTCAATGATTATTTTTTTCCTCTAGTTTGTCTTCAAAAGTTGATCATGTATTGCTTAGAATCTAATTCTAGCTCTTCCACATTTAGGCTTGGTCTTATTTTAGTTAAGCTGTCAACCTCTACATCGGAGCGCATCTCTAGCTAGGAAGCGGCAGTGATTATACCCTAATATACATAGATTGTCTAAAGATGGGGCTATGATTTCTTCTAAATCACTTTACTGTTATGTTCTTAAAACGGTTTAATATATACTTGGCTTAATTCGTTAGGATTTATCAGATGAGTCGATTGAAGCTATTATGGAGTACACAGAAGCTAACTAAGGAGAAATTTTTGTTTTTCATTCAGGTGGACAGAGATACTCAAGCTATCAACCTCTGGCGAAGGTTGGTTTGTTGCTCTATCTTATTGGCAAGTCAATTAGCTCATCTAGGATGACTAGGACAGTAAGGAGAGTAGAAAATGTCGCCCCCAAACAATTTGATGCAGAATCTAACAACTTAGAGAGGATGGCTAAAGGTGGTTTTAAGCCCATTGTTTTAGAGGGTAAATTTGAGGGTAAGAACATTTGTTCCACTGTTTATTTGTTATCTTTGTTCAATCTTATTAAAACTATCTTGGTGTCTCTCTGCAAAACTAATAAAACTTGAACTTCTTAAGCACGTTAGACATATGGGATAAGAGGTAGAAAACAGAGTTTAAATTGACTTTTTTTTTTCTTATTGAGGTTGAGAGGAGAACAAAGATAGAAATAGACCCCTAAATGGATAAGGATAGTTAAAGAGGCCAAGCAAGATGAATTTATAAGTCTCTATATAAGCTTTATTTTCAACACGTAAAGTCATGCTCTTCGAGGAAAACTTCTAAGCGCATACGGCGCTTAAGTGACTTCAGCGCCTTCTCACAGCTAAGGTCGAATTTTTTCATAGGCGGGAAAAGTTCAACTTTATTGTGAGAGAACGCTTAAGTCTTTTAAGCGTTGTATGCATTTAGAAGTTCTATCTCATGCTCCTCTAGGGTCCCATCTTGAAGCGTTATAGAATGTAGCCTATGAGATATCCTAAAATGTGAGAAGTTTAAAAGAATATTGTTAAATCACACAAAATCATCATATAAACAAAGGAGGTAAATAAGGTGCATTTAGATTGACTTGGAATTGAGTTTAAGATGTAGAAGTGCTAGAAGGTTTCTAGGGAAGGTGCACACTAACTTAAGATAGAGGTGGAGCAATGAGCTCATGAGAAGGCACCTTTAAAACCTCCTTAGTTGAGGCTACCAAGCTAGAAGCATACTTGCATTTTGAAGAAAGAAAATTGGGAATCAAGTTTTGATCACCTCGGATTATCTGGAGGATTGAATATGTCAATCTAAAGATGAGACTTTCAAGGGTGAACAAGCCTAGCTCAACATTTAATGTACTATAAGTGGTAGTAGAAGTTTTATATTTCGGGATAATGATATCATCTTCCTTTCCAAGGTGGTTCATGCTTATAAGAAAAGCATGAACTTCATCCGAGCTTTTAGAGGATGTGAGTATAATTTCTTAGAAGTTTGAGTGTAATCTACTAATCTCTACCACAATTAAGACTTCGTTTTGGCCCCTTCACATTACAACTCCTTTGTTGATGAGTAGCTCAGAAACAAGTTGGTGATGAATGAAATGAACATTAGGAGTAGTTTTTTTTTTTTTTTCTTTTTCATCTCTATCCAAGGATTCTAAAGTGAATACGAAGATGTGAACAATCTATATTGATGTCTCTATTACAACAAAGCTAAGCCCAAGTTGAGGCCTAGGTCATCTTTGTTGTTTGTTTAAGACAATAGGCATTGGAGAAAAGACGGTGTACTGGGTTGAAACTGAGGTCAATGTGGTTATTAATTAAGACTAAAGCCATCAATTGATATTTTTTTATGTATCTTTTCCTTTTCTTCATGATTACTTACTAATATATGTCTTGTCTCATTTTTATTTTGGGCTGATCTACCAAATTATGGTTGGATTAATCTAATTTATATAGCTGACCTATCAATTTATAGCCAAGTATATTGTTCTAATGTATATTATTTTTTGAGCAATTTTTATCCCTAGCTCCAACCTATCTAGACTAGATGAAGTTTTAACCCATCTCATCGAGGATTTGCTAAGTCAACACAAGGTCAAGTACAATAATTCTTTATATAGGTGATGTAATCCATTCTTATGCTTTAAATTTACCTTTGTTTATAATTGACCAAGCAGATCTAGGTCATTGCTTGAACTTGAATTGACATCTTGCTTGAGATCAAATCTTTGGTCATTGAAAGGAAAGGTGGCTATAAGCCACAATGACCTTTTGTCAAACTGGCTTAAATCATTTCACCTTTGGGGTTGATAAGATCTTGTGTGTGTAATCATGAGGTTGGCAAGGCGAAAGGAGATGAGCAATGGCCAATACGTTGTGCTCCCTAGGTATATTACTAACTTAAAGCTTTTCAAACCTCGTGAGTAGATATTTGACCTCAAACAGGCATAGTGTTGCTTAGTTTAGTGCACAATAAGCCTAAGATCTACGGAAATCACGTCACTCAAGTTCGAGAAAAAGACATTGACATAACTTCGTAACAAATGCCAAGAGTCAAAGTCTTCAGTTCAATAAGTAGGCCAACATTAAAAATTACAGAAATTTCTCAAGTGCCTCAAGGAAAAGGAGCATCTCCTTGGCAACCGATTGCGAGCTTTAGAAGAAATTGTCATGCTTCTTCCTCCTCTCTAATTTCTTTAAAGTCAAAATGTTGCATCAACATGGTACTGTGGCTTTTTTTTCTAATCAGTAAGTATCTGAAACTAATTAATTATGTTTGAAGTGATAACAATGCCTGTACACGTGCATTTGATTATGTAGCTACATTTTGAATTCTTCTCTCGGGTTAGGAATTTGATTCCAAGTTATTATATCAAAATAATACATATTGATATTATCGGCGTTGACGGGTTAGGAGAACGGTCAGAGAGACTTGGTCTTAATAAGTATTAGGTTTAGGACAAATAAATTATATTATACTAAATTTGTGATACGATTATATGTGAATAAATAGGGATTGACCGTTGAACAAATTGATATTCTCAATATGAGTAAATTAATAAATAGTTATATAATAAATTAATGTCTTAATATTTAATATCCTGCCACGTGGAAGTCAGTGTCAGGGGCAGCTAGGTGTGAACGGAATCCAGGTTGGCCCTAACCTCTCCGCCACAGTTGGTTAGTTAGTCTGTGTCATCACTCGTTTCTTTTGCCGAGCCGGACACGGACTCGTAGCCCCGACGTCAAACGGGTCACGAGCTCGCAAAATGATGAAACAACATTGGGACAGCACGTCACGAGGACGTAACGCAATGCACAGCACAAAGTACCCGTAAAACCGAGTGCAATTAATGTGCAAGTACTCAATCCGGCAGCATTTTGACCGATGGTTCACGGAAGCACAGTAGTGTGTAATAAAGCAACGCGGCCGGTCAAACGGCTCACGTCACAGTTGCGTAGGAGTGACGTACCAAATTTGGTCAAAAAAGAAATATATTTTATTTCAATGATTTATAGTAGTATTTGATAAAATAAGAATTTATTTTATTTTATTTTTTAGCAGTGCTGCATTACCTACCTCATTTATTAAGGCAATGAATATATTATGAGGGAACATGTAAGGAAATTAGTGAGGAGTTGCATCATGAGCAATCAATCTAGAGATAGCAAATATATATAGATGATCGATCCACTTACACAACATGGTTTTATATAAAATTAGGTGAAAATTCAAGTATAATATAAAACACATTTAGGTCTCAATTAGATCAGTTAATTCAGAAGGATTTTATGAGAATCAAGTAAAATAACTAACATTATTTTATCTCAATCATGTTAATTAATTTACATACCCAACTGAGGTGGTATTAAAAGCGAGAATATGATGATGATTGGAATGTTTAATGTACAATTAGGGTTTTTCTCACAGGGGCACCCGGTACCTAAAGTAGGCAGTGTAGCACCCTAATATGTGGCAGGTCCGGGTCGTGGGCCTTGAGGTACAAGGATATGACTTATGAGCCCGAACGTTGTGCCTTTAGGCCCAGTGCCACCTTCAATAATGCCATCAGTATCTTCTTGAACCCGACGCTCTGGGTTTAGAACTGAGGCTGATGCAGGCGATGTAGCGCGGGAAGGCGGTGGTGGCGACGAGATTCCCAGGCATAAAGGGGGCCGATCGTGGCCGGGGAGTTCAGGTTCACTTTCGTGCCGAACATGGAGACTCTACAGGAGGCACTGGAGAAGGGCGTGGCGGAGGGGTAGGAACGGCTAGCAGGCCACAGAGGGGCGTGCAAGATGGACTCGGCGTAGGAGAGATTATTTTTGTGCATCAAGAACACGACGCATTGTAGGTACGATTGGCGTTCGATGGGCCGTAGGTGTTAGGCCTGGGTCAGGCCGGTTCAGCCCAACCCAAGCCCAGGCCCACAACAAGAAGAAGCCCACCTGCGGAGAGGAAAAACACGGTTAACTGAGGATGTTGACCAGAGCAAGTCACGCGGAGCAACGCCGAAATCCAGCCACGCGTGCACCTTCTTCACGCGGAGCGGCAGCCGCATCTTCCTCGCGCGCTGCAGACGATGGCTTCGGCGATTTCGGAGGCGTGGACGACGTATTCCACGAGAGCGACGGGTTCGGCAGCAGAGTGAAGCATGGAGGACACAGTCCACACAAGGGAGACGCTGACGAAGCTGTGTGCACGGAGGCGACACCACACCACAGAGCAGGCGCTGGGGAGCGACCCCACCGGAGACGGCGAGGGCGCCGTCGCCCTTCCAGAGCAGGGCTCTAATGCCGGTTCCAGGAGGGAACTGATGCCGACGCCAGCGGGCGTCAATGCCGGCGTTCAGGGGAACGTCGATGAGTGAGAGGTCGAGCGAATTGAACCGGCGATGACCGGTGAGGGAGGGGAAGAGGGCACCGACGGGGTCAGTTCAGAAGTTGTAAGCTTTCACCGGAATAAAGCTCCTTTCTTCCACGCATTCCTCTTCCCTATTTCTGAGCTCCGGCAGCGGCGGCTGCCAGATCGGCGACGAGAAGGCTAAAGACGGGTGCAGGTGGCATCCTTCCCTTCCGACGCGCTTTCCCCCGACGACGCGAGGCGGAGGCGGACGAACACTCGCGGCGTCGCGAGGAAGAAGAAGACGGACGAAAGCTTCGATTTTGACCGGGTCAAAATCGAAGACGAACATTGATTTCGCAGGCGGCGAAATCTCAGGGGCTGACGCAATCCAGACGTCAGCGAAGAAGTAATTTTGCGCGGGAGGACGAAATCAAAGGGCTGACGTCAGCGTGATGTCAGCCAGGCAGGTTTTCTGCAAAGCAACGGTCAAAATTGATTTTGACCAGCGAGGTATTCTGAGTTTAGGGTTTTCCGGACTTTTCTGATTTGGGTAAAGAAATTGGCCGGAAACCCTAGAGAGTTCGCGCATTCGGTGTTCCGCCGGACGGCCCTAAGACAACGGATAAGCCCTATTTTTAGGTCGATCCGATCAGAGCGTGACACTAGGGGATCCGAACGATTGGTGTCCCATAAGAGGAATTGGAAACTGCTCGCCCACGTTGCGATGCGTCGGCATGGTTACAAACGTAGAACTTGACTCATAAATATTTATTACCAATTTTAATATTTGTGTGAAAATAATGTCACTTTATAGAGACAAAGGAAAAATGATTCTCCAGTAGCGGTGGATACATACTGCTATCAATGACATTTTATATTTCATGATATTGTCTCTTTATTTGTGGTCTCGTAGATTATTGATGAATCTATATATTAGAAGATTAGTAAGAGTATATTTTACTTCCTTATTCTTTCTGTGACCAGTGAAAGGAGTACAATGAGATGAATTTTTTAAAGAACCATTCGAAGGATAATTTTGAGATATCCTATGTTATTAGCATTAAGATCCATGAGGATAAATATGAATGCATTTTGGGTCAGAAACATGCATCAATAAAATCTTAGTGCGATATCAAATAAAAAATTATTCACCAATTTTGTTGACAAATATAATTTGAATGAATGCTCAAACAATAAAGTGGATAAGGAATAAATAAAAAAAATGTTCCTCATGCTTTCATTGTAGGAAGCTAATATATGCTCAAATGAATTAATGCGTGTGTTTCAAGTGAATGTATGCCCAAAATCTATAAGAGACTAGTAAAGGCACCTTGTAATAGATCCACTTTATTTATGTATGTTTCAAGTGGGCAGGCCTTGCCTGAATTATATTATAAAAAAAATTAGCTTTAATATATAGTAAATTTATATAAAATTTTATATATTACAATTTAATCATTTTTTATATTTTATTAATTTATTTATTATGTATTAATATTTATTTAATCAATATATAAGTTAATAATTTTATAAAATTAATTATTTTAATTATAAGAAATATAATATAAAGATGATAAGCTTTGTAATCTAATTACTTTTATTTAATATAAAGATGATAAGCTTTGTAATCTAATTACTTTTATTTGATAAAAATATAAAAAATTAATTATGACTTAACATTCAAAAAATATATTATTAAAACTTTATATTATATTAATATATAATTTCTATAGTTTAAAAAATAAAAACTTTATAACTTAATTATATTATTTAAAACTCAAAATAACACTAATAGCAACAATAATATAATAATAACAGCATTAACAATTCAAAATAACACTCAAATAACAATACAACAGTTTTGCCAAACACTTAAACAATAATAATAGGTGCTATAGTCATAACATAGTTGTACTAGCACAGCGTGCCAAATGCAACCTTAGTTTTTTTTTAAGGTTGTTTCTTTTGACCTTCAATTACTTTAATTTATTCTCTTCGACCTAATTTAAATGCAAAAGCCCTCTACCCGAGCTCTAAATCAGGTAGAACCTAGTCTACAACGTAGGGCGGCATTGTCATATTAGTACTTTATATAAACCCCTCCATTTTGTCCACTTTTTAAAATGATTCTTACAAGAGAGAGTTTTTAAAATGATTCTTACAAGAGAGAGTTTGCAATGCTTGAGATCCATGAACTCCATTGGGATTGGTGGGAGTAGGGTGCCCTTTACAGGTTGTTTATCCTCTAGGGTCAGCTCTAGCTGCCTTTTTATCCCTCCAATTATGATTTCTCCCCCTCAGTCTTTTTGTTATTGTCTTCTGATTTCAAGGAATTTAGTGCCACCACCCTATGTGGTAGGGTAGGCAGAACACAGATTTGTCTCGACATCTTAGGGCTCATGAATTATTTGTTTCCTTACCTAAAACTAATAATAGCACTGAAACCTTAATTCCCGTCGATCTTGATATCTCTGCCAACCCTTGATCTTGGCAAATCTCCATACACATGACAAGCAAAAGATGTGGAGGCAGTATTGATTACTGACGTGCCTTTAACTTTAAGGCCAAGCATCCCCTTGCATAGAGAAGCATTATTAGGAGAGCACTAATTTTAATGGCTTCTAGAAACTATAGATGTGCTTTAAAAGTAAAATAAAAATACACAAGGGTCATTTGCACAAGTATGATATCCAACTCTGATTTGTGCAAGAATGAAAAGTTCTACTGGTTGCTTAGGGTTTAAATTTTGACACCACACACCATGTTAGCAACTTACGTGGCAAGCTGGTCAGGCAACAGAGCAAGTTACCTGCATTAACTGAAGAAAGGGTAAGAGATTGGAACAACTAGATCAACCGAATTTCAAACTCTACTCTAGGCTAATTTCGTAATCACCAGAATACTCTGGCATTTGGAAACTAGAATTAGCAAGAAACACAGGTTATCTTTCCCAACTCTAGAAATGTAAGAGGGTCAATATGAAGACATGTCTCTCATTGCAGAGGATACAGAGACAATTGAGTAAGATTCAGCTCTCTTTGGACTCTACATTGATGCGACTCCACAGGATGATCCATAAGAGCTGGAGATCACGGGTTGGGAACCATCCATCCACCTACTAGTTTAGTATACATAAAGACATACATGGGGGGGAGAGAGGGTCTTCTTTTCTTTCTTCATACTGTTCCGTCATGGATGGGTAGGTCTCAGCTGAGGTCCATTAAGGCATGCAATAGATGGGGCTCCTTTGAAGGTTAATTGTGGTGGGGGCACCACCTAATGTTCACGGGTTAGATCACCTGCCGACAGACAACACAAGAAGACAAAAGAAAAGAAAAAAAAAGAGGCTGATTTCTAACCCAAACCTACTGTTCTTCCATAGTGGGAAGATATGCCATGCCAGAGTTCTTTTTAATTAAAAAAAGAAAAAATATATACAATGTGCCAAAGCAACCCTATAGATCAGGATTAAAACTTTATATAAACTATAATCCTCATATTCGTACGACTGAAAAGTCCAATCAGAGCGTTGCTTCTAAGTTCTAACAGTCCAACACATGCTGGAGAGTTAATAGAAGAGATAAAACAAGAGTACTGATAGACTCAAAACAATCAATGTATCCAACGACCAACTATAAGGATTAGCAAACATATTCAATCAATTTGGGGGACCAGCAACTCTAGCTTGACCTGAGCAGTTTTGCAACAAAAACGCTCTCCCAGAAACATTAGTAATCAACCTGTCACTTTATAATCAGATTTCCTTGCGATGAGTGGTATTAGAACCTTTGTTCAAGCAGAGAACAAAAGGGCTAATAAAAAAATCACTTGTTTTGTAATAGACAATCAACATGAATGGAGAGCATGCAAACATTTTACAACACTGCACCATCAACTGAGAAAGAATTGATATGGTTCTTTTATTTCATAAAAGTGGCAGCATATAAATGCAGCAGAAGCGAAATCATCCGTGAACATCTCTTCTTTTTTCCCCTCACCCCATCCCTCCTATTGATTACCACCTCCTCAATAACTTACAATTTTTAAATATAGAATATATACAGGCAAAAAGCCCAACCAACCAATTTGCTTAATTGCATAGTGAACTTCTGAAGAAGTAGAGATTGAGGCCAGAAAAAGAAACAACGAGCATATAGGCTGACGTTCAAGAGAGATGAGAATGGGATCAATGATAATGGAGAGCTAGAAATGGAGGAAAAGAATGCATAAGGTGAATATGGATCTAACAAACTAAAATTAAATGGAAGAAGAAAAAATTTGGACTCTTGATATGTAACTATGTCAATGCTTTGGCACAAGCAAATTATTTCGTAGATCAGCAGCTGGTTTAAGGGAGAACACACTTGAAAGAGAAAGGTGTAGAGATTTGTCACGATGTCAGAATCTCTGTTGTCATATTAAATACTGTAGTGGCTCACCGATGATTCCAACATATGCTGACTGGGACAGATCATCTCCTTCACACTTGCGCCATTCTTATAGATCTTAAACGTCGGAACTATCCTGATATTATATGTCTTTGCAACAACAGGGCTACGGTTAATATCAACCTTCAACATAAGCATTAATAGAAATCAGAAAACTACAGAAAATAAAGCATGGAGCTGACATTGTGAAGTTTCGATGCTTGAATTTTACCTTGAGAAAATTGGCAGATGGGTACCGGCTACAAAGTCCATCAACAAAGGGTGACATCTGATCACATTGGGGGTTCGTAGCTGACATGAAGTAGACAACAGAAGTTCCTGAAACAATGCAACTTCAATATTAATTGTGAACTAGAATCGTGCACAAAGTATAATGCTTCATCTATGTCGTCATATTTATGCATCGACCTACAAAGTAAAATCAAAAGCAACAGATTGTGAAGAGTATTCACGAAGATAACATTATAAAGATAGAAATGGAAAAATGTTTGTCTCGATTCTCGACCAGCTTACTAGACAGTTAACTGCGTTCGAAAGTACAAATCAACCTAAGAGACAATGTTGATCTACAGAGCATAAAAAAGAACCACGAGAATGAAGGGCTAGTAGCGCATATAGTTTACTCAAAAAAATGCAAACTGACCAGGTAATTTTACTGCTGCTTGATATTGTTCCGTACTACTAACTTCCTCGACCTCACCTCCAAATTTCAAGTTAGAGATCTCCTCCCCACGAGTTGTTTTTGCTGCAATCTGAGCATGAAATAAAGCTTCAGCCACATCCTTGTCTCCTGGTAGCTCCTTTCTTAATGCCTCATAATCTCGTAATGCATCAGCCCAACGCTCAAGCTGATTAACATGTCATTTAACAAAGGCAAAATAGATTGAATAACACGATAAAGCATATAAGCATTAAAGAAGATAGATAACACAAGGCAACCTTGGCATAGGAATCAGCACGTCTAAGGAGAGCCTTGGTGTAATTAGGTTGGATTCTAAGGGCTTCATTGCAGTCCTCCAAAGATTTAATATATTGCCCAAGCCTAGAATGGCAAGCCGCTCTATTGCACAGTAGGACAGGACTTGAAGGATTACACCTGATACCTTCTCCATAAGCTGCGCAGGCCTGGGCAAAGTTTCCAGACTTAAAGAGTTCATTTCCATGAGCTCTAGCTCTTGCCGCTGATTTTATGTTGTTTAAGATCATTACCACTTCCATATTCCTAGCATCTACCTGTCTGGCCTTTTCGGCTGCTAGGACTGCACCCTCAAACCTGTAAGATTTTCGTTTCAGTTCTCATCACCCAAGAATAGGTTTTTTGATATAGAGAAGAACTAGGAAACATCAACTTACCTTCCCAACGCGATGTCAACTTGTGCCCTAACGATGTAGAAATAGGAATAAGAAAGCATCCCAAAGATCTTGGCAGATGAGTATGAAGTTACGGAATCTTCAAATTTTGTCCTTGCAAAAATTGAATCAGCCTCATCAAGTTGATGGAGGTGAAGAAGAGCTTCTGCCCTTGATGCAACAAGCTGCAATGTCCAAATAAAGTTAAGCTATACATATGTTCATTGTCTATTTTGAGCAATAGAAACGAATATAGCATTCATAATTTACCAGCAGAGAAGAGTCTGCTCCTGCAGCAATTGCAGCTTCAGCTTCCTTAAGTGCGGTCTTCCAGTCTCCTATCTTCCTCGCATCTCCACATTTTACCAAGTGCCTCTGCACTTCTTGTATCATTTGCAATTCAACTTGGTCAGTCGTATGCCCTGTCAAGGATAGATGCTTCCTTGCATCCTCAACTAAACCTAACCTGCAATGAGAAATGGAATAGACAATGAAATATCCAAATACAAAAGTTTGTAAAACCGAAAGCAGGAGTTCTTGAAGAATATTGTGAGAATGGCAGAATGCAATGTACTTTAATTCTAAGCAAATCAATTCTCAACCAGTGAGTTACTGCATCGTGCATTAAAATTATTCTCTGATACAGGAACAGGGGATTTAAGAAAGCTCTTGAAATGAACAATCAAAGCGAGCTACCCAAACAAGTAAATTATACTTTATAAACTAGTTAGAGACAAACTACACTACTCATGTAATAACAGGAGCAACAAATTTTAGTATATAATACATGTTACCAGAATTCAAGGATTTCATGCAGATCAGTTCACGGTCATGCTTTACTTGTGAAAACAACTTAAATATAATAATAATCCCGTAACAGCCAGGTACGAATGTGAGATTTAACAAAAGCTTCCTGGTATAAAACACTATGTCATCCATGAAATCTACAAAAGATAAACCACAAAAAGGTGTAGGAAAGAAAAAAAATGACGATACAAGAGCATATGAAGGAAAGATAATCGAGTGAGAATAAGGATCAAAACTTTGGTCAAGGAAACAAACACAATTGAGCATGAAGTGGTTTCAAAAATGTACGACAAGCAAATAAACCCAAGCCATCTATCAACCACCAAGGTGAATTTGAAGCAAAACCGAAAACTTAACCAATTCTGGAGTAACAACCAACATAGCGGAGAACATACAGGTAAGTAGAAGAATGGGAACCCATGAATCAAGCAAAAGCAAAAAATACAGAACACGTTGATGGTACTTGTGCTCACCGTATGTTTACAGAAGCTAGCCGATAGTGCGCCCGACCATTTGTGGGATCCAACCGGACAGCCTCCATGCATTCCCTCCGTGCTTCCTCCAACCTGCTGAGAGCCACAAGAGATGCCGCACGATTACTTCGGCATGCAGCATTTTCAGGGCACATGGCAACCGCCTTATCGTAGCACGCCAGCGCTTCCCCATACTGCCCCTTTTTGTAGTGCTCGTTCCCAGCCCTAGTCACTTCCTCCGGATCCATTCTCCCAGACGACCTCCTGGAGCTAAAAATCCCCAAATTCCCCATTCCGGTATCACCATTGGGTCTCGCCGAAGCGCCGCCACTCAACCCAGCCCGAACTACGCTGCCGTGTCCGTAGTTCCCAATTCCGGACCTGAGCACATCGCTTCTCGGCGATGCCCTCTGCATCATCCCCGTCTTCCCGATCTTCCCCGAGGGGCAAATGTTCCCGGCCGGTAGCACATTGGTGATAGGAGAACTGGCAGTGCTAGTACCGCCGCCTCCGTTCCCATCGCCACTGCTGGTGCTGCCGCTGTTACAGGAATAGATCTGCGGACCCGAACCTGATCGACGATGGACGGCGGTCCTTGGATCCTGGACTTCCGCAGTGGTCGGGCTGGTCTGCCCGAACAGCTCATCAGAGTGGCTTCGCCGCCCGGAGTCAGCCGCGCCCGTACCGGGCTTCCACATTGCAGCTGCAGTACCAGCGTTACCGGATGCGGAGCCGGAAGAGCTGGAGCAATTGCTGCCCTGGGAGGCGTTGCGGAAACGGAGAGGCGATACAGGGGACCCGAGCTCGGGGAAGTCGGGCTTGTTCTCCCCCAAATCGAGCACCGCCTTGAACCGCTCCTCGACAGGCTCTATCCGGCGGGAAGCCCCCAGCTCCGCATCCCTCTCCTGCTCCAGCCGGTCCTCCTCACCGGCGAAAGACATTTGCGCAGCTTTGTTACCTCCGCTAAAGACCGCCCGCTCCGGTGCACTCTCCCTCTCCCCCCAACCGATCAATGCCTGTAGCTTTAGCACCCGCAATGCTACAGCCTAAAGGGATGGCTAAGGCGAGACTTCAACACGAAAACAGTAACAAAAGTCATCTCCGATCGACATGCTCGTATTCAAGAAAGCACACAAGAGGAAGAAGAAGAAGGAAGAGGAAGACAGGGGCAATGGAAGATCTTGTGATCTGAGAAAAAAGGAAAAAAGCAAAGAATATGAGCAGAGCAACAGCACAAGTGATGACTGATGAGAGAGGAAAGAAAGGAAAGAAGGAGCGAAAGGAGAAAGGAGTAAGGCAAAATAAAAAGAAGCATGGGGATTTTGCACTTGTCTTCTTTACCCTTTTCTCTCCTCCCCCAACATTTTTTCTTTCCTTCGTGTTAATTGATCTACGTTCGCTGATTTCGATGCGAACACTCGCACCAAGGTTCTCAAATTAGTCCTCCTTGCGTAGCCGACACGTGGCGGTAATATAGAATTCTTTTATTTTCGTTTTTGGTGAGAATTTTCGAGCGATAAAAGGGGCATTTTCGGCAATCAATGTGAGGCTCGTGGCAGCGGCAGCTGGCCATGTGCCGCGTTCAACTGCCAGCTGGCCCATTCAGGGAGGTCCAAGCGGCCTCCGTCCGCCAGCTAAGCCCTTCGGGGATCCGCTAACGTCATTTTAGAGGCCCAACGGAATATCCTCCCGGCGGTGAGCCAGTCGCTGCCCGCCCGGCGGCGGCCTCATTGACACGAATCCGGTCACCGTCGGTGTAACTTATTTAAGTAGAGCGGGAAAAGGGGGTGTATGGTCCAAGAGCTTGACTGTCAAGATTGATTAGTGTGATTATTTTAGTAGAACAACATCATTTGATTGAAAAGTGCGCTCTTATCGAGCGCATTTAAAATAAAATTAAGCAGATAAATGGGATTAATTGATTGCGTGCCACTTGTCGACTAATGAGGGCCCTTGTTTTATTTAGAAAAAAAAAGTCAAAAACACTTGGGTAGAAAATCCAAACTTATGTTAAATTAGCCGTGTATCCAAATGACTTGAGTGTAAGCAAACTAATTGACTTAAACTCTCTAATTCATTCACTTAGCAAATTTCAACTTATGCACAAAATAAAAGATACCTTAGCTATTCTTAAATTTTTCTTTTTCTTGCATATGATCGAAGACATTTTACTATACCTTGATCTATTTTGACAAAAAAAAATTAAAATAGATTTAAGCATTCATCTCAAATAGCAAAACTTATGTGCACAAAGGAAAGAGCGCAAAAATGGCATTAAACTTAAAATATCTATTGCAAAGAATAACTTTTAGAAAAAAAAAAGTAAAAATTCACTTTAGAAGTAGGTGACCCGAGATTAGAACTCTAGATTGATCATGGACCACCTTGTGGTTTAATTAAATCACACACACTACCCAATTTGGCTCTCTAGCAATTAATTAGTGGTTATTTTTGTGTAAAGCTTAAAGTGGAAGGTTTAAGTACAATTGTGCAAAAGATGGCATGCTAATTAGTCTATGCACTAAAAAAGGGCTCATCATGTAAGTGTCACCTTGAATTAATTAGTGCACATACTTTTGGTGTTAATTCTAATTTGCTATGTGTGACTTTTCAACCACCTCATTGATTGATTTGCTTTAACATTGATTCTTTCTTCTCCTAAGATAATACCAAATTGTGATGGCATGCATGCTTCTTTTTGTTCTTTATTTATTTATTTTTTTTTGCAAGTAGGCCCTCATCAAGAGCTAACGTCTCTCTTTAGCTCTCTCCAACACACACTTCAAGAATCACAAGGGTTGCAACTGTGATGCACAAAAAGAAAAAGTATTGGTGTTGAAGATGCCTTAAAGGATAGACAATTACTAATATTTATCCATGGTTCTTTATTTTTTTTTAAAAAAAAAGGTTGTTAATTTGCTACTTATGTTTGTTTAATTTGATAAGATTTAGTTTGATCCTGAGTAAGAGATAAATAGTTAATAGCATAAATAAAAGGAGTAAAATGCAAAATATATAAGATATCAAATATTAGTCAACAACAAGTTGGATAACATAAGTAGCACTAAAGTCAGTTCCAGCTTTAATCTATGGTTGTCCATTAACGTTAGCTTTATTACTAACGTTATAGGGTGCATTTGGCACAGCTTCTAGGCTGCTTTTGCTGGCTGCAAAAGTAATTTTTTGAAAAGCTAACCTGTTTGGCTATTAACTTCTGTACTAATTTAACACATCACTCAGCTTTTCCAGCCAGCTATTTTTCAATCAATACTTTATTAATCAGCAGAAGCTAAAAACTACAGCTATACCAAACACACCCATAATCAATTGGATTTCTACTTTTCTATGTTTAACACCAAAAGTACATCTGAGAAATTTTAATTATATTCTTAATTAAGTTATGTTTTGTCGAAGAAATCCACAGTAAAAAAAAAGAAAAGTGCTCTCAGATTCCTTATAAGAAAACACAATCTAAACGTTGAATCCAAATTTAACTTATACAAGAGTTCAGACTTATACGGCTTAATCCAATCGTACGTGGATAGCACAGACATAAAAGTATCAAAGAGTTCTTGCTAACACTCCTTTCGGCCAAATAAAAGGAAAAGAGAGATCTAGGGGATTGTATTAACTTTGACACTCAAGTCAACTAGGGATCTCCAAATGATGATAAAAAGAAAGTTAAACATAAAAAAGAAAGAGTGGACCAAAGAAGTCTTTAAACCGGCAGATTGTGCTAGGATTTATATCGACACCTAACAAGTTGGCTTCATTGAATGCTAGCGAGATGTTTGCTTGATAAGTGTTAGTATAGACAGCTTGGCACAATGCTTAGGTGTTAGAGAAGCGTGTAGCATTTTGTCCAATATAGCAAGTCACCTTAGAATTCTGCATTCTAGTCTCAAGACCTGTTACTCTATTATTAGTTATCCCAGACATAATAGATGTATTGGACAACTTGAGCTCTCGGACCTTGTTATGAATCAAGCATCTCTTAGGTTGAATTTGCCTTGAGAGACCAAGGCTTCAACCTCTAGTTATGTTTTTGGGCGTTTGGCAGCCGTTTGTGCTTTGAATTTTCTTCTTATCAATATCATTTTCAAAAATCCTTTTTATTATTCTAAATGGCTAATTTTGGTCATTTTCAAACGATTATTACTCTCATGATTTTCAAATTAATATTTATATAGCAAATTACTCACGGCCCAAATTTTAGAAATCAATTAAAAATGTGCTCAGTTAAAAACATATGCAAGGCTGGAGGAAAAAATATAATTCATATCGCAAAGACCGTCGTCCATCAAATGCGCATACCGTGCAGCAGCAAAGCATAGAATGCACATCAATAGAATTAATATCGTATGTCACACGCTCTGTTGCATCAAATATCATCTGACGTGCGACACATTAGACAGCAAATTCTTCTTTGCAGTGCCAACAAACTCATTCCTTTTCATGTTATTAAACACACCATGCAAAAATGGCGCATTTATATAATTATCAAAAGATTACATTTTTGCAGTGCAACAAACTCTGACAGCGTAGTCCAACTGTTCAGTAAATCAACGCATGGTTAACCAGATTATGGCAGGCTTATATTTCGTTGTTCAACTCTGAAAATCAGTGTAATGCACATAATAACTACAACACGAGATTCCACTAGCCGTTCATATCAGGGTCAGCTGCTGCCTTTCTAGAAAGAAGGATCCTCCTCTCGCAAGGGCATCTTCAGCATACGTCAGCCTTAATTAAACTGCATTTCCAAAACAGAGTAACTGGGTCAAGTTCCTATCCCGATGAGGCACCAGCATGCTAAAACTTAGCATCAGAATACAACAGCAGAAAGAAAAAAAGAAAATTGTATGAAATTTTGTACCGTAGCTGGCGTGCTGAGAAACGAGCTCAATTCCTTTTTCGCAAATGATGGCAAAGCAAATGCGGCTCTGTGTATCTGCACATAGCAGGAGGTCACAAACGTCTACTTCATGAAGTGCGATTTAAAGCTTATGAGAGATTGCAACTCACATTTTCAACTAACGTGATTAAAAAAAAACATTTTCAACTAACGTATGCAGAGAAATAAATAGTCTACAAAGTACAAGTAGCCAAATTCAGAGTCAGATTGTGCAATGTTTTTGTCACCCCTGTTTCAAAGTCCATGATTAACTAACAACGTGCTTAGCCCGCCAGCGGACTAGGTCATCCTACGAACTAGAACTATGTCGCCCTTACCCTGAAATTAAGTAGTCCGAAAAGGGCATGCTTTGGATGTTTTCAGTTCCATTCAATGATTAGAGGCTGTTTGCGCTACTCACCGACGGATTTATGTCAGGCAAAATCTGTGTGGCACATCGCTCCCTTTGCGAAGGGTATATTCAACTTCACTCACATGATACTTCGAAATACCAGTAATATATATGCTTGACCGACATATCAGACAAACACTGAAGATAAGACCAGATGAAGAGGATAAAGATATACACTGCACGAGAAAATGCATGGAAACAACAAACAAGACGCAAGAACAAAACGCATAAAGCGATGAACAGTTTTAAATTGGACTGAACCAAAGGCATGTTCAACTCAGAACTCTCGTCACTCAAATAAATGTTCTATTAAATTATACAATGGCATGTTGCACCAGTTACATTAAACTGATAGTTACTATCTAATAGATGATAAAAGGGCATGACATCATAATTAATTATTGTAATAAAAATATTAAATAACTTAAAAGTTAATAAAAATGTCCAACACATAGTTTGATTGTATTGCCTCTCTAGGGGTGCTCTACCCCCAATCTTGGGGAACTCTACAAGGGCTGTCAATCTTTGCAAGACAGTTTAACCCTAAAGTCCATGTTAAATTTATAGTTTTTCATCTGCAACAAAAAATTTATTAAATTTAATCCACTATAATTAATTTGTGCTGACATAACCAGAATGATTAATATAATATAAGAAAATCGATTAGGTGGATCAAACTTTTAATCAAGATTATATTATCTTATGTCAGTCCACTGATGATATGGAAAGGTAAACTCTCTTCTTAAATCATCAAAGAACAGGTTCGTTGGATCTAAAGAATTTGACATGTTTAGTCTATGATTTTAAGGCAGCGATTTGATTTGTAGCCATAAAAAGTAGTTAAGTGCCCAGCATCCCTAATACCCTTATAGGTAGAGCCGTAGAGGTTCAGGCGGTCAGAAGAACTATTTAGGGAAGGTATTCATAAATAAATAGAAATAAATTATCAATTCAAAGCCATCCCATTCTAGTCATAATCAAAGAGATGCAACAAAAAAGAATGTGCATCAAGAAATAATCGAACTGCTACCTCTGAATTATAGAATTTCAGCTCCCTCTTGCATTCAGCGGTCTCCAGCTTCTCAATCGGATTTATTGGGTTCAAGAAATTGACAGATGGGCCACTTGTTGAGCACAGCAAAAAACCAATCACGCCACTGCACATTGATTCTGATCAATAAAGTATCTCGTCTGAAATGTCTCAAACAACTTAAACAAATTTAAATTTTACTGTTATGTAAAGTAATTCAAGGATCAGAGAAACACAATTATCAGAATGAATGGACATATAAATATAGGAGAATTCGGGTATATACTTTAACTCAGCAAATTATAATAGAAAAGATATCAATAAAGATGGACCTTCAAAGAATTGCAACTGTTAAAGAACGCTTAAAACAAGAACAGTCGATCAGGTGACAACTGAGTTCACATAAGCAGACCTATGTCCTCGCGTAACAAATTGACTCCCAAATTCAAAAGGGCCACTTCTGATTGCAAAATTATGGAACTTAAAGGTTAAAACACTTGCTCAGAGAAACAAAAACTATTCACTAAGAAAAGGAGGTTAATTCTATAGGTCATTGCAAACAAAATCAAGGAAAAATGTCAATCCAATTCAGGCATTAGAAATTCAGATTTAAGGAATTAAATCTTATGGCAAAAAGACTAATAAACTGCGATCTGGTTAATGTCAAATTTTCCCGATTAGAAAAAAGCTATACCTTTGCGCCTCAATACCATACAATATTATGATACTCAAAATAGGAAAAGAGATTAGCCAGTTCATGAAAAGTGAAAACCATCTACGAGAGAAAAAAAAGCCCAAATTATAACGCTTACAATTTATGTATGAATCATCAAAACTAAGATACAAATTTAGTTAAGATCCAAGCACAGCCTGGCATAAGCTTTCAGGCAAGACAGGAGCTGAATCTAGCAGTAACAGTGTATCATATGGGTAATAAAATCAGCTAATAAATTTTGAGTTCATCGTTTTTGTCTAGATAGTTAGTAAAATACATAAAAACAGGATGAAAATAGGTCCATCAGGATACATTACAAGGATTGATAATCAGATACCTAGGATAGGTAGGAACACTTGCCCAAGCATAATGGACAGCCGTAAAGGTTTCACGACAATTTGAGAGCATTTCCTGTATGAGATGAGTGTGTAACCACATGCTTTCTGCTTGGTTACAAAGGACTCCACCAGGTTTTAAGGCCCTTGCAACCATACCAAAGAATGGTTTTTCAACAAGCTCTCGGGCAGGTCCTGTAAATACCAAATAAAAATGAAGAAAAATAAGTGCAAACCAATATTTTTAGTAAAGAATAACTCATATATATATATATATACACACACACATGTATATGTTACATACATACATATGCATATACATATATATAGTTTTTATTATTTCCCTGTACTCAATAGAGGTTGCATCCATTGTCCAAGAAAGAAAATTTAATACAATGTCACCCTTTAGGTTTAGGGTTCTCTATCAATTCTCCTACCCTCTCTTCGTTCCATCCTCTCGGGCTCTCTGCTCTAACTACTATAATGTTGGTTCAATGTGTGACTCGTTATACTTTGGTTGACTCACGTGTAATGGTAATCAAGATCCACTTGATTTGGACCTGCATGAGCAAGCAGTCCAACGTTCACACCGAGCCCAACATTAGCCCAACCAATATATCAGATTTGGAAAACTTTGTAAGAATTTGAGGGGATAGAAATTTTTTGTTGACAATACTATTTAAGTCCCCATTAATCCCTCCTCTAATCTGGTGCAAACAATGCCCAAAGCATAGAGTTTCTCTCCATATATAATGTAATCACTCAAATGATTAAGTAGCACAAATGAAACTTCAATGTTTGATATCATGAAGTCTCTTCTTCTCCTGTCTCCATCTTTGGTGCTTTCTGCCACTAGTCGTCGATAGTGTGCTCATCCTCCATAATGCACACATGAGCAAAGTATAAGAAACCAGTATATATCACCCAATATGTTCAGTTTGTACTGGTTCAACCATGTATGGGCACCAATATGCATATATACACAAATATATACATATGTATATACCACCCAATATGGCTAGTGTGTATCGGTTCAACCATGCATGGCACCAATATTTGCAATTGTTGTCCCTTTGTTCCATCACTTAGTATTACACTACCTCCAACCCTTAAAAAAACCACCACCATGACATCCACCATCATCCACTAATTCAAATTATTACCATTCGCACTTCCTTGCCACTAATGTCTTCCTCGGACTTCTTCACCGAACCACTTCTCTTGTTGAGAGTCGATATGATTCGGACTACTAGGGGGTAGATTGCTTGCACCAAGTTTCAACAAATTTACCATCTAGAGTCCATGTATATCATCATGATTAGTATCTATCGAGTGATCCAAATACTTGATAGAGTGATTTACAAGCAAAATCATTTGACAAGCAATTTGAATAATTAGCCAAGTGATCCATCGATGGTCTTGAAAAATTGACTAATATGCTACACGATCATGTGAGTTGTTGAGCCAACTAATTATCTGAGTGATATGCCGAATGAGTTTGACTAAATACTCTTCACTAACAGACCTCAAGTTGCACTCATAGATCAGATTTTTAACCCTCCATGTAATAATACTAACAACCAAAAGCAATTATGAGGGGTATTGCTTTACCCTTAACTTGCACTTACAATGAAACTAAGGAAAAAATATTAGTAGTGTATAATTAATTAGTTTATTTATTAATTAATGTTTTCATTATTAATGTATGTAATATTGTAATTTATTTTAGATGAGGTTTCTAATAAATTAAGGTTATAAACCTAATGTAAGTGGCATCACTTGTACTTCTCCCACAAGCAGAATCATTCTATGGAGCCAAATGGCAATGCTGCTATTTACCCTCCTCTCCTACTAGTGTTGCCTTCACCATGAAAGATCCCCTGTAAGTTGCTAGGATACGTAAGTTTTTGGTTGTGACAGATCTAATTGTCACCTACTAATACAAGGTTGGTGTCATATCTACTTTATTTTATTTATTTTTATTACTATTATTATTATTATATATGTGTATGTATGTATGTATATATATATATATATATTAATGGTATCGACTACTACCATCAGTGCCTTCCTTGTGTTAGTACTGACTGATATTCTCCATGTTTGTGCATCACCTCATGCACACAATCCTCCACTAAACCATCAAAATAATAGTTGCCTAGTGGCAATGTTTCTCCACATTAGTTTGTGCCATTACCTATCAATGGAGACCTTGAGTGCACGATTCGTCCATGAGAAGCACACAATCCTGCACTCATAGTTGTTCCCCTCACTCTCTTTCAACTTGTCATTTGCATTGGCCAACTCTCCCGCCACTCGCATTGTCTCGCCGAGTCTATCTCCACTTGAAGTCGTTTCCACTCGATGATGTCTCCTCTCCACGTAACGCAGTCTCCACTGAGCATTATCTCCACTCAACACAAGTTTGTTAATTAACCCTAAATATTTTTCCTTTAATGAACAGTTTTACATATAATAAAACCCTATTTCCCTTTTGCAGTGATAATCTCTAAAACTATGATAGCACACTTCAATTGAATAGGTATGATACATTTGTAGGTGAGGGATACGCTTGTAAATGACTCAAGAAGATTCAATTTTTAAAGCTGATTTTGCTTGGACTCTCGTCATTCTCTATATAAGTTATGATAATAGAATAACAGACTTGAATGACCCATTACATAATGCATCATTGATTTAAATATGTTTTTGTCAACTTGGTAACATAATACCAACAAACATCCAAAGATAAACTCTAATTGCAAGTATGAAACTCCAACAAAGGGCACTTAGGAAAGGCAAAATGAAAGGCACATGGAAATTATTGCTAGAAACACTTGTATTCTCTTTATACATTTGTCATTTGTGAGAAAGGATAATTTTACATGAATCACTTTAAAATTATTGTTATTTTTATTTAATCTTCTTACTGCTCTAATGACTATAGTCTAAATGCTCTTAGTAGAAAAGATATTTCAAGCTTTGCAACCTTAAATTTGTGTTTGCTTTGTTACAAAGTGAATACGGATAATACGAGAATGATAACAAGGAGTCGATGGAAACTAATGATGAGTTAGAGAATGTGGTTAACGAAGAAGAAAAAGTGAAAGAGAAAACATACCTCAACTGATGGTTTGAAAGATTGTTATATGATTTGTTGTGATGGTTTAAAAGATTGTTATATGATAGTTCATGTTGTGATAGGTCATGTTGTCATGTACGGTATGAATTTTATGTAGTTTGAACTTCGAATATAATTTGAATTGCATATTTGTTGTTGTTACTTGTTAAATCTTGATGGATCTATTGGTTTGTTTCTATAATGTTTTATCTAATTGTAAATTTTATTTATAAATGATGAATTGTTGTTAAATCTAATAGAATTTCTATTGGTTTGTTAATTGTGTATGAAATAAGAATGATAAATCCATACACACTTTTTAATAAATGATCTATTTAATAATTGGGTTATTCGGGTCATGCCAATACCCGGGTTAATATATGATCTATTTAATAATTGGGTTATCCGGGCCATGATGGATTGACCCAATTATATTTAATTTGGGTCATGTTCAAGTTAAGCATTTTGACCCAATTAATCAAATGGGTCATTTTCGAGTTGACTTAATCGGATCATGGATCGTAGCAAACGCGATATATTGTAACCGCTGGCCTAAATTGCTAGGCCTAATTTCAACTATGTAATTAAGGATGCCCAACTATGAATTCCCCATATTTTAATTAGAGATTCCTAATTTGAGAAATTACAAATAGAGGCTTTATTGTCCATTTTGGTAAGAACAAAACTACCATACTAGTCATTGATCATTTTTATGGCCATCTATGAAGCAAATATTGCTAAATTGACTCAAAATGTCGTCTTTGTCACCTAGCCAAAGCTACTAAACAAAATATTAGTTTCTATACCCTGTTGAATATCCTATGTGAACATCAAAAGAACCCTAGTATGGACTTCACCTTAGGCTTGCCAAAAATTGATCGATGGCATGATTCCATCTTAGTTTTAGTCAATATATTTTCTATGATGGCACAATTTATCCAATGGAGTAAGCCAAAAGGCCACTCATGTAGCTAAACTATTCTCTAAGGAAACTGTATGATTGCCCGGATCACCATCTACCCTTGTGTCAAACCGTATCATGAAATTTATTAAGTGTTAAGTCTTTGGCACCAACCTTAAATTCTCATCCTTCTTTCAAACTCAAAAGATGGCAAAAAAATAATTGTAATTTATAGTCTGGATAACCTTCGTATATATATTGTTGGTGAGAAAATTGAGAATTAGGATACACATTCACCAATTCTTGAGTTTGCCAATAAGCCCACTAGTGAGCATCCATTCAAAGTAATTTATGGCTATTCACCATGTCAGCCTATTGACTTAATTTATCTTCTTCTTCAACCTCATCGATCCAAATGAATTGCGAGTTTCTCTCTGAGCGTATTTGAAAGATTCATGCTGATGTAAAACAAAATTTGATTTCGATGGTGACAACTATAAGTTGTATGTTGATTTGCATCAAAGAAAAAAAGAGTATCATGTGGCTATATAGAATGTATACACCCCTAAAGCACTTCTCTTAAAACTTCATTAACAAACTGCATAATGAGAAAACTAAGATCTAATGTCTATGTTCTTGATGTGTCAAGAGAATTTAAAATAAGCAACATCAAATATTGAGGATACCAGAGGATATTCAAGCCTCCTTTGTTTATTGACTTTTCTGCATATCATATTACTTATACTACTTTAGTGCTGTCACTCCAATTAACGGCACTACCATCCCAACAATCCAAAAAATACTAAACACTTAGATGGTCATATCACACTAAGGAACATCAAATTGCTATCTTATTAGATGAATCGGCAGTCAAACTTAGATGACCCATCGATTATTGAACTATAAAATTTAGCACATGAAATTTTGAAGCTCTGAATGATATTTATTAGATGAACGGGCAATCAACTTAGATGATGCATGAATTACTAAAGGACTACAAAATTTAACCCACGGCATTTTGAAGCTCAACAACGACAATGAAGAAACAGCATCTTATGTCGCATCAAACGCTCCTAAAACTTGTGATCGTTCGTGACACTCAAAACTCAAGCTAAAGCTTAACTCGTCAAAGTTGAGTTCTCTTTGGTGGAGAATAATGATGGAATAATTAATTAGGATACTAGTAGGGTGTAATTAATTGTTATAATTATTATTGTGGTCATTATTAAGCTAGGTAATATTGTATTTTATTTTATTGTATGGACTGTAATCAATTAGGGGTAAGTGTAACAGCCTATATATATGGTGTAATCTTACTGCAAGTGCATCATCTGAATTATACAATAAGGTTTCTCCTAAACTCTCACTTTCAGCACCACTGTGCAGCGTCAAAGACTTTAGTGGCCGACCCATGATCTGTGCTACTACATCTAAATAACTACTGAATCAGTAGTACGATTGCAAACTTAGCCTCATTATGTTAAACATAATTGGCGCTAGCAAATGAAACACCAAATAGGAAAACAGTAGCATTACAATTGGCAAAAATGACAAACTGAATGCAACTGGTGGACAAAATTGGTGCATAGTGTTACTGTGCTTGTACATGTAAATAAGCTACCATTTTGTATCAGTTGTTCAGACTTCCAAGAAAAATATAAAGATAGTCTTTTGTGAAAAAGTATAGATTAGATCACAAAGACAGAGATGTACCATCAAAGAATAGTTCAGTTACTATTTACTTGAGTTTAAACACAATTAGATTATGTAGATTCAGCTCTACCTTGAGATTTCAAAAGCTACTATGTCTAAGCTTATTTACCAAATATACACAATATAAGTTGCACAAGTGTACTCTAGATCCACCTTCTAGCATGATAGAGATGATACAATTTCCATATGGATTCAGAAAAAATGTTGCAATATACCTATCGGATCAGATGAATCAACAATAATTGCATCATACGTTCCTTCAGGTGCATCTTTTAAGAATTTGACCGCTGCAAGAAGACCATATAATAAATATTAAAAACTCACACTTGAAAAGGTCAAATGATAATTAGAGAAAATGCAAGCTTACAACTAAATTACATCTAAGTTATAGAACAAAAATATAAACTAATCATCTTTCTAAATTGATGATGTTACTAGAACTTAAAAGAGCCGGACTCTAATCCTACCATCATCAACATATAGTTGAACACGAGGATCGTCAAAGCCAACAAACAAATCAGGAAAGAAACGCTTGCAAACCTACATAGATAAAGGACACAATGAAGAAACAAATGTATGGTATGATATGAACCCACAAAAACAAAACTACTACATACATCTATGACCAACTTGTCGATCTCACATATATCAATGCGCTCCACAGAATGATGTCGAGCAATTTCTCGAAGCACACCACCATCACCACCTCCTATGACCAAGACCTGCCATAAGGAACATATTAAACCTCAGCACAAAAAAAGAAAAACATTTAAATGTTGCAAGTCTACACTGATAGGCACTTCAAACTCATCAACAAATAATCCACAAGTGAGGGACATGTTTTATGCTTATATTCCACATTTTGACATCATGGCTATCATGATCAGCGACATTTTCATATTATTGAATTATTTTGCACCATCCAGAAGTAAAAAAAATATCATCAAGTTTTAACCCTTGGATTCACTTTATAATCTGTTTAATTGTATCAATAGGAACTTCAGAACCTTGCACTTTTGTGCTACCAGACCTTTGTTGGTTCTAAAGATTGAGACAGACTCACTCTTTTACTTGCAGATATAAACTGCATTTGAGGAAGAACGTGTCACTTCATATCAATAGGAACTTCATTCATAACCTTGCACCTTTGTGCTACCCGACCTTTTTTGGTTCTAAAGATTGAGACAAACTCTCTTTTACTTGCAGACATAAACTTCATTTCGAGGAAGAACATGAATAACATCTTATGGAGGTTACCAATCACCAATAGGTACTTCCAATCGGGTGTTAGGCTGCTGCTATGAGAAGGGGATCGTGGTTTGGCTCATTGCATCATGAGAGAGAAGTGGGGATTTAAATAGAATGAGTGGTGGAGAACCACCCATATATCCCATTTCCTCTTATCAACAATCACGCCATGTTTCAAACCAGTTTGAACAAATTAAAATTAGATTGTTAATGACAACAGGCTCTCAACCACATGCATGGCATTTGTCTTAGTCCATCTCATGGTCCATGTCTGAATCATGCATTTGGTTTGGTACAATTCAAAATCCATTTCAATTAAACAACATGAGGACATAATTTAAACACTTTCAATTACAAAATATTTTTTATATTTCTTCCCATGGAATCACGATGCTCCATGACATCGATTATTATTAAGGTACATTGCAAAAATCTTTTTTTTTCAAAATTATCACTTATCAGTGTCATATTCTTCATAAAATTAAGTTCAACTTAATATAAAATGATTCTTACTCATTTTTTCTCTCACAGTCAACTCCATGTATATGCCTCTAAATCTAGAAAGATCCCTTAATAATATCAACCTAAATTTAGAAAGCTCCTCTTAAAATGTTTAGAGAATATCAATATGCCAAATCCCACTCGAGTGAATGTATAACACAATCATTATTTCTCTATAAGAATTTTGATTACAATAGGTCAAAACTCATTTGATCAATTGCTTATCGTTATAAAGAATATGTGTGACCTCATAAGTCTTGACTCGTTGTAGGGTAGGGTCTTGACCTCATAAGTCTTGCTTATCGTTATATAGAATGTGTGTGACCTCATAAACACTTTCAATTAAACTCATTAATCATGATTGACATCTCGCAATATGTTATCATCCTAAACAATAAACAATCAAGAAAAGAAGTAAATAATGCTAAAAGTAGTTATCATACCATAAAATTCGCTCATCAAACAATGTCACAGATGAACTGAAGACATACTGGCAAATCAAAAACCTAATCATCAGCCGATATGTATCCCACACCTTGGCTAGCAATCTCCACAATAATGATACATATGGATACATAAGATACTCCCTCCTCTAATGAGAAGTATTGAATTCTTTTTTGGCACTTGCCAACACCCTGTTAGATAGAACTACACCCACTAAGTGTCTTAAGATGAATCTCTTGGAATCAAAATGCAATGAACATCTAGTCTCTAGATGATCATGCACAATGTTAACATGGTTAATCAAGACGATGGATTAATTTGAACAAATGCTATCTAAAAGAATTTTATTGGACAAAATCCAATTATGGAAGCTATGTGATTAGTTCAATGAATTCATTGTAGTAACTAACACTCACTAACTAAACTAGTGTCCTCACTAATACATGCAAAATAAGTCATCCTCCTAATTAATTATATAATAGCGTGTTAATATGTTGATTTGCTAATATTCACTCTTAGTAAATTCATAACTAAATGCATATAGGATTAGAACATAAAGCTAATCACATTTCATAATTCGTCATCAAATATAGGCTCAAGCTCTATAAGACTGAGTGATTAATATACCTCATCAAATAAGTAATGTATATTATATTGTTATTGATTAATAATCAAATATTCAAACATACTATATCCATCACATAATTGGCTTTTAGGGCAAAAACAATAACTAAATTATTCAAATACCACAACAGAAAATTTACCAAAAGAGAGTACATCTTCCCAAAAAAATAATCATGTTGATTAGAGAATCAAATAATTAATATTGTACTTGTAAACATGTAAAGAATACCACGCATGATACAACGTCATTATTTAGCTATATCTTGTAATAATTGTACATATATGTGGTTTAACTTGCTTGATGACGATAACAATGAAGACACTCAAATTAGATGCAAGATAACAATGGAGACAATCAAATACAAGTGCAAGGATTCAACATATACATTTCTAGAAACCAATATGGATATAAATTATGTTAAAGAGAACAATTCAGAAGGGTCGATTTTGCCATTGAACGAATTTTATATTCCAAAAGCAGAAAAAGATAAATTTCATCTAATGAAATGCTGTCAAATAGGAACGATTATCTTGCTCAGAGCTTCATAAATAACTCAAAGGTTTTTTTATTTCAATTGAAATGTTTTGGGTTAGACCATGTCTCTATTGACATCTCCATTTAAAGATGAAGAACTTGGTAACTTGCAACTAACCTTACTTAAATGACCTTCAATTGTCCAACAAACCATAAACTTGAGCTAGTTCTCCATGGCAATTAAAGTCATAAAATCATGCATTACTGAAAACAAACTTTATGGGGTTACACATAACCATCAGTAGGTTGGACATTTTTAAATTGCTTAAGTGTGGTAAAATGATTTTTTTCACCACATTTAGTGGAAAAAAAACATCCATCTAAATTACATGTCATTAGGCTAACCTAGATTGACATACCTAAATGAATAATCTTCTTGAGTTATGTGCATAATAGTTACTTTGGTCCTTTAATATCATAGAACTCCAAAATTAAAGTTTTTTAAACCACATATGGGCAACTCATAAATCAACCAAATCACTTTTTATTAAACTACCTAAGATGAATAATTCTCTCCAATAATATGCATATTATAAAAGTTATTTAGCCATAATTTTAGCACACGAAAACCAACTTTTGAGAAGGAGCTGGATCGTTTCATAACAGAGCAAACAAATAGTTAGAAAGTGAAACATTTTAAACCTAGTGGGAAAGTCAAATCAACCAAATCACTTTTGAATATAGTACCTAGGATGAATACTCCTCTCCAATTATATGCATAGTACAAGAGTTATTTGGTCATAATTTTGACACTCCAAAACCAATTTTTGAGAAGGAGCTGGATCATATTCTAACAGAGCAGACAAATAGTTAGAAAGCGAAACTTTTAAAACCATATAGGGCAATTCAAAAATCAACCAAATCACTGATGGGTCATTGATTATTAACCAATTTTATGATTATGGCTACTGTAGTGCAAAAACTTTAATTGTCCTAGGGATTTAAACATTTTGAATGGACAAGTAATACATGCAAGACCTTTCTGTGTGTATTACACATGGCCACAACTGGAAGACTGCCTGATGCATAAAAAGGGAGGAGAAGAGGGAGAGAAGGAGGAGATAGCTAAATCTAAATGATAATTAATATTTCACATATCAAAAGGTTACTTATTGCAACACTTATAAGCCCTTATATAGGCTTTAAGGGCAAATAATAAACATGTGTTAACTAGACTTAGTCAATCATTAACCCTACAATTAACAAATAACTTCATAATTGATAATTATATTAATCAATTCTATGCCACTAATATATGAATTAATTAATTAATTAATCCCATCATTGCCATTAGGTTGTAGGAGACATGTTGGGACCTATAACAAAGTGCGCACAACTGAACATAAAATCATAAATGCTACTAGTGAGCGGACAGGGAAAACAAAGTAACTGGTATTGCATTTCACTACATCTATAAAGGCAAACAAAGACAACGTATTGGAAGAGTTTGGTTGTCCAAATTACGGTTTTGGGTGACGGAATTGAACAGAGTGGAAGATGAGCAATCATCTCTTGGTAGGCGCATTCATCTCTATCAGTTAATTGGACAATCCCATCGAGCACGAGTACATTTCCATAAATTGAAGACTGTAAAAAGAGAGCAAAAAATAACTTGTCAGTCACTGAAGAAAATAAAAATATATATATCATCTCGGGAAAGAAACAATTTGTTAAAGGATAAACCTCAAAGACAAGAATCTCTTGGAATTCTGATTTGCCCTGGAAAAGAATCTTCTCCACCTTCAAAGAATGAGCCTCTCCTGCGTATAGCACCTAGAATGACTTAGTTCACGTGCATCAAGAGAAGTGAGAAAAAAGGTACTTCATCAAGAGTATCTAAACACCGCCATCAAATCCCATGAAACAAATGCGAGGAAACAGAGGATTGATTACAAAATAAAAGAAAAGTTATATTTTTTTTTTCAAAATGCATCATTATTTCAAGTAGGAAAGCCTTTCAACACATAAGGAAAACAGAACAAATGCAGAGGTCTTCTGCACCCTTTTTTTTGTTTAAGAATGATACAGAATGGTAATCATGGATTATGGATTGCGGATCACAATCTACAACAACTAAGTACAGCTTAAAAATTTACCCATATTACCGCAAACCAAAATAAGAAAAATACATGGAAGAAGGCAATAGTCAAAAGTTGAAAGCATGCTAACAAAGATGCAAATTGTCATAAAACAAGAAAGAGTTCCTTAATTCCATCAAAGCCAACCAGCTTACAGTAAAGTCAAGCTTTGAAGAATGGATTGATGCATGCATCACTAGTATATCCACAGTCTGCATATTCAAAGAGGAAAGCGAGGGAATACCAGGCCACATGGGATTGTTGAAGTACATGAACTTGTTGTCTTTCTCTGCAGAAAACGACGAAATAAGTCGTGAACAGCGACTAGAAAATTCAAACAGCCATTGCAGGTAAAATAAGAAAAGGGAAATGAAATAGCAACAGTTAACAGTCAGTCACAAACGACGGCATGTGGTGTAGAAAAAGAAAATTATATATTAAATACAGATGAAAACAAAGGCAGACACGCCCATATAATAGAGGTGTTTTCCCCACTTAATAATCGCATCGCTCTAACATAGCAACCCAACCCAAAACGAATCATACGAAAATAAGGTTCAGCAGGAAACCGACCGTCTACCGCCGGCTTGGAGAACCATCCGGACACGACCGTTTCATGGCACTTCGCCTCGGATTCAGGAACCGAAGCCCTCGCCTTCCTGCAGCAAGGAGGAAGACTCTCCTCCGCCGTCCTGCCAGCATGGAATCCATTTCCTGCGCCACCTCCCTCCATGGATCTTATTCCTCCTCCTTAGGGTTTCCAGCCTCTGATCCAAACAAAAATAAACCGACATCAAATTCACCAACCAAATCAACCAACAACCATCTCCCAAGCCTAGTGCAACACAAAAAACAAAATCGTCGATCAGAATGCATACCTCACTGGAGTTCGAAGGATTAGCGAGGGCAGAGGCGGCGGAGGCGAAGATTTAAAAGGTGAGCTTCGCTGGGGCTTCTGGAATGGTATATGTAGAGGCTTCTCGGAGACGACGACCTCGACCAAACGAATCCCCACAAAAGGCGCTACGGCGCTTGCTCTGTATACTTCCTGTACTCTTATTGTGATTTGTAATAGTGGTACAAAAGACACCGACTAACTAATATGTCGGTATCGTGACACCATCCCCATATCGGATACTGTACACATACCTAAAATCCATCGTAACTAATAAATTTTATCAATTATTTTAGAAACAATATTATATTTAGAGTTTTTTTTAGTATTTATTTTTTCATGAATCATAACTTTCCAAAAAAAGTTATTAATAAGTTTCCGTAGAACTTTCAAATATAATCTATTTTAAAAAAGTTAACAACCTAAAAATAACAACGCCAAAACTGAATATAATACATGCCCACTATTTAAGGTTTATAATTTAATAATTAAAAGTCAAAATATATAATATAATAATGCATGTAGTTACTAAAGTTCCCTTGAGCGGCATCTTTAAATAAAACTAATTATTTTTTATAGACTTCGCATTCTCAGGGGCCCACATGTAAATAAAAATAAATATAGACCTCTTTATAAAAATGTGAGTTTTGTTTCTATTGTCAAACGAGTTTGTGCTGTCACTATGAAAAAAAATTATTCTTAACTAAAATCCTGGGGTATAGCTAGGAAGTCTTTTACCGAAATGAAAATTTTATAAAGCTTCTTTTTTTATATAATTCTAGGTCGAAAATTGAATTTAACTTTTAAATTTTATATTTAATTGAATTTATAGTTTTTATATTTTAGTTTTTTTTACAAATTTCTATCTTGTTTGATGAAGTATTAATTACGAAAATATATTATGTTATTGGATTTTTTATTTCTTTAATTCTCTTACTGAAATATTTTCTCTTCAATATTTTTTTATCTTGATAGATTTTATATATATATATATATATATATATATATATATATATTGATTGAAGTAAATAAATTATTAGTGATAGTAGTGTAAATTCTATACAGATAAATATAGGTTTTATAATAAAATTTGTCTTATTTAAAGACATTATAAAATATTAATTATAAATTTATATATAAGATATATATTATTATTATTTATATTATACTAGTATATAACTTATATAGTTTCTAAAAATATATTTTTATGATTTACTTATATTTAAAAAAACTTAAAATAAAGTTATTATTATTAATAACAACATATTATTCCTATCAAACTTGGGGATTTAAAAAATATATATATAATCGTTGAATTAATTAACTGATTAAACTGAATTAAATGGACGATTAATCGAACTGTTTGAATCAGTCAACATATGGTTTTTCAAAAAGAGAGCTGAACCATTGGCTGACTGCTTCAATCAATTATATAACATAATGTGTAAAAAACTTATCACATGGAGAACTCAAACCTTGTCCCTTATTATTTTCTTTTTTCTCTCTCTATAGTCTATATATAATATTAATATTTCAAAAATAATTTCAAATCAACTACCATTTTTTTTATATGTCGGTACGTCTGAAACATACCGACTACAAATTGGACGATATATTATACAAATTCAAAACCTACATATACACATATATATATTTTATATTAAATAATTTATAAAAATTAATAATCAATATAAATAAATATTTTTATAAAAACTAAAATTTTAGATTAATAATTATATATATATATAGTTCACTAAAATCTAGTGATTAACAAGTTAATCGAAATTTACCATACGATGAATTCAAATTCGAAAAAAAAATTTGGCCTAAATTCAGTTAACATTAGACCTGGTAAAACTTGACCCGACACAAAGTTATACGAGTTTAGATCAGCCATAATCGTGTTTGGGTTATAAACAGGTCAATCCGTTTATGACCCGAAAATAATCGGGTCGTGTCGGGTTGTAAATGGGTTGACTCGTTTACACCCAATTACATTATATGTTTATATATAAAAAAAAATTAAATATAAACTCACCCAACTCACTTTGCTAGCTCATAACCCTAAATATATTTTAATTATCTTTTAACACAGATTTTGACTCACACATAAATCTAAAATTTTATTAATTTTAATATAATTTATATTAATTTATTATTTATGTTTAAAATATAAATGATAAATGAATTATTTGGGTCATGTCAAATTGAAGCGATTATATTCGGATTGTATTTGTGTTAGACAATTTAATTAAATTAATTAAACAAATCATATTTGAATTAATTTAATTGGGTCATCGATTATAGCTAATACGATCTGTTGATAATTCGCGGATCCGAATTATCAAATCTAGTTGACACCCTAATCAGCCACTATAGCACCAGCACATACTACCGTTACACAACCAAAGGCGATGGATATAAAACGTGGGTGGCGCTAGAGGTGGCCAACGGGCCGGGCCGGCCCGCGGCCCGCACGGCCCAGCACGACACGGGCCGGGCACGACACGGGCCGGGCACGGCACGACACGGGCCGGGCACGGCACGGCCCGTTGACCAAGTCAACGGGCCGAGGGCGGCCCGTGGCCCGGTTCGGTGAAGAGTCCCTACTAGATAAGAAGGGAGAAACCCTAAGGGGGCGCATATCAAGAATCTCATAGCGGAAGCTAGGGTTTCCTTAGGATCATTTGAATAAACATATGATCAACTTGCTGAAAAATTGCAAAGATGAATGAAAGATCATACCATCGCCATCCTTTGGATGGTGCCTTGGAAGCAAAGATCGAAAGGGATCTTCTCCAAAGATGACGCACACAAGATGAGGAATGGCTTCTCCTTGTCGTCTTTGTGCTAGCAAAGCTTCAAGAGGGTCCTTGTGTGGAGGAAGATTGAGATGCGAGAGCAATTCTCTCCTTGGCCGAAATCTTCTCTTCTCTTCTCGTCAACACACATCCACGAGAGCGCAAACCCGGCCACACGAGAAGAGGGGAACGTCTTTGGCGTTTTGGCGTTAAAGGAAGTGGCATTGATGACATTCCAAAAATAGAATATCATGAAGCCATGCGCCCATGATCTTAAAACCAACCAAAAACGCTTACAAGCATTGAACCAAGCGTTCACCTATGTGAACCGGTTCAAGCCAAACCGTCCCAATTGAATTTGGTTCATAAACCAAATCAAAAACAGCCCAAGCCATGGTCTAGATCTTATTGAACCAAATGGTTCAAGATCTAACCGTTCATCTCTTGATGCTCTTGATCTCACCGATCTAGCATCAACTCTCTCGATCGAAAGCTTACCGATCTCAAGCCCTAATCAATCAAACATGATCAGACCAGATCTCACTTACAATCAGAGTTTAAATCCCTTTAAACTGAACCCAAACAATTCAGTCCACACGATCTGACTTAAGTAAGTCATATCATCAAATTGTGCGACCCTGAGAGTTTCCTTTAAATGTCGGTAACGATAACTTACGTTATCACGATCAGTGAGGGGTATCTAGCAACACATCACTGTCTCCCGATATAAAGGAAAGAGTCTTCCAAGACTACACCCAAACCATAGCACAAGTGTGAATTCACTTCACTAGGCATACATGTTTCCTTTGCCACTGAATGTTCTTATTGGACAAGTGTGTCAAGCCTGTAGCTCCAATATGATGAGCATGATTAGATCAGATGAACATAGTCACCTGGGTATGGCATACACTTTCTCAATCATCTCATCCAGGGGGGCCCCTTTAGAACATCACACTCCTTAAACAAGGAGACGGCAATCCTATATCTATCACTAGTATCCTAACCTGACTCATGATCATTATCCAAGATAGTCTATAACCACTATGTTTCAAATGATATTGAACTACCTCAAAACAATGACAATCATCATTTAGAAACACAAGTGATCTCAAGTCAGAGGAAGTATGCCACTTGTTTGCATATTAGGATTATTCACATTGTGACAAGCAATTGAATATCCTAGTAGGGTCTGTCCAGTACATCCAATGTACCCATGAGTCTACATCTTATTCCATGCTCGAAGCATCCTATAAGATTAGAACACATATTAGTCTCAATCATATCAAGGCTGTCTCATGTTCACCAAGATATCTCGACTAAGGACATATAGCATGTCAGCCAAGCTGAACAGCTTTGAGACATTATTCAGAAGCACACTTATTGCAGCAGACAATGTAACAAACTGAATAACAACCATTGCCTTTATAAACATAAGAGTTTATACATGATACTGAAAGAATCTCAAGGCCTCAAACATTAGCCTTAAGGGCATACCCCAACATTCGGGTCGTACTGGGCCGAGGGTTCGCGGCACGCGGGCCCGGGCCAGGCACGACACGGCAATTCTTCTGCATTTTACCTAAATGCCCTCATAATAGTTATAAAAATTTTAAAAGTTAGGGATATAATTGTCTTTATGGTATAAAATTACCATTTTAGCCCCTTTTAATAATTAAAAATAGGGTATAAATATGTAATTATACACCCAATTCATCCCTATAAAATTGAACCCCCAACCCTCTCATTTCTTCACACAAGTTTCTAACTATCTTTGGAATAATTTCTCATTCTCTCTTAATACTCTCTTAATCTCTTTTCTAAGTCTTGAGTTACAATTAGTTTCTTAATTGAACTCAAACTTAAGTTTTTTTTTAGCCATCAAGAATTCAATGCTCTCTCGGTCTAGACTAGTCATTTTTTTTTATGTCTCGTGCTCACTACGTGACTAGACGTGGAGAAGATCAAGTAAGTATTAAATTAATTTACTTTTATAATATAATTATCACGTGGTGAGCACGAGCACGAGGCATAGAGAAAAATGACAGATAATAGAAGAGTGAAGATAATTCTTATTATGCCAAATTCTCAACGTTCAATCTTCCTTACATCTACCTTAAATTTCTTTAATGCTGATCAATGGAGAATCACTATTTTAAGTATTATCGAACGTGTTAGTCAAATTATACGAATTGATGTATTCAGGTTTGAAGAACACTTTATCCATTTATCTGATCATGCAAGACAAGAATTTTTGGCTTCTCCCTCTCCTTCTGGGGTTGAGATTGAGATAGAGGTTGAGGACTTTGAAATAAGTGATAGTGAGGAGGATAGTGATAATATCAACGATGAGCCGAAGCAATATATCGAAACAAACCAAGCACAAGAGTCACTTGAGTTTTTTATTATTGAAGAAGGAGGTAGAGCTGAAAACATGGAGTGCGCAATATGCATAGAGAAGATGGAGCACGGAGCGCAAGTATGCTTAACACAATGCTCGCATATCTTCTATAGTAGTTGCTTGCGTAGTTGGCTACGGATCAATTGTGTATGCCCATTATGTCGACAATTGATTTAAGCTTAAATGTATAATTTATGAATATGAAATTTAATCGAGTTGGTTTTAACTTTAGTCATGTGTTGTTAGTATTGTTAATAAATAAATTAATATTAATTTAATAAAAATATATTAAAATTAAAATTATATTTGTTTAAAATAAAATAATTAATTAAATATTTTTAAAAAAATTATGCAAAATACATAATTCACATTCGGGCCGTGCCTGGCACGGCCCGCTGGGCCGACTATAGCCCGCGGGCCCGTTTCAGCCCGCGTGCCGGATCTGGCCCGCGTGCCGGATCGGGCCCGCGTGCCGAATCCGGCCCGCGTGCCGAATCTGGCCCGCGTGCCGGATTCGGCCTACATGCCGGATCCGGGCCCGGACAGAACCTGAACCGTGCCTGGGCCGGCACGGCTAAACGTGCCGCGGGCCGTGCCGGGCCCAGGCATTTTTTTGGGTTAGAATCGGGCCGTGCCGCCAGAACTCGGGCCCGGGCATGGCCCATGGCCCATGGCCGTGGCGCTACTGTAACGCTATTGCGTGTGCACAACGGCGCGTGTGGACCCGACACACAATTGTAACGTCTTCCTAGTGTACAACCAGCCATGAATTTTAATAATCGCCACGCAAGGTCGACCGACATTCCGCTGTGGGTGCAAACGCTGTCGTATCGGATTCCTGTTCCTTTTGATTCAAATCATTTATGTCCTTTTTCCTATCTCCACGTTGGCTTGGACAATTACTATTATTGAGACGTTATTTAAATTTGAAACTAATGTGGATTAGATCAGGGTGAATGGACTCGTGAATTTGGCTTAGTGTATTATATAATATTAATTCGAATAAGTCAACGCAAATTTTCATACCTTTTTACCATTATGAACCTTGTCAATTTCAGAATTAATTAAAGTCCCTAACTACTGTCGGCAGACTTAATTAACTTTAAATAGTATGATGCTCGAATCGTGCTCTGTCAAGATCAAAAAGGGCTTTCGCTCTCATAATTGACGTGATAAGTTGATAACGGCGCACGCGAATCATCCTTGCGGGTGGGAAAGAGAAAATTCCTTGAACAATAGATGGTGAGGTGCTCATTACCTTTTCGATTGATTCTCTGTTGATTGGAGTACAAGTCAATAAATAATTAACATCAAACACTATAAAATAATTGAAGGCAGCCACGTGTATGATTCAAATTAGGTCACGTCTGCTAGGTTGTCACGTCTGCCATCCTAGCAAGTTTCGTTTCTGCCTAAAACACACAATACATATTTTTTTATATGTTAAAATAGTGGACCAGAGGCGAGTAGTGATCGCAACGGGTAATGCCTATCCGACTTGGACGTCCCACGCCGACGAGTTTAAAAAAAGTCATCACAAACCCAACCTTAATAAAGGAATCAGATCCTTGAAGGAAAAGCCGAACCCATAAATCGGTGGACGGCAGGAAACAGTTGCAGACTTGAAAACTATACAATCTTGCAAGCTGCAAATGCGAACCGACAAATTGGGGCCAGACAATGGACTCAAATGGGACAGACGGCTATAGATCGAGTTAAAGTAATTTAATATGTGTGAATTCGGGTTTAGGTTCGAGTTTAGGGTTTAATATGTGTGAAACAAAACTAATTAAAACCTCACATATAACAAATGCTTTTGAACTAGAGGAGAAAGAGGATGAGCACATGATTCATCTCTTCTCTCCTTTCTCCCCGACATGCCAAACTTGTATAGCCTCCTAAAATGTGGGAAGGAAAGGGGCCTTCGCTGCAAATCGTTCATTCAGACCAATTTATAGTCTGAAATGAGGATGTCAGCTGGGGAAGCAGCGTGGATGTAGACGAACTCAAAACTTTTCCTTGCCGGCAGAGAGTTGCGCCATGCGGGGAACGTATAGCCGCCGCCAGAATTGCCGAGCCCCCAAACAGGGCCGTAGAGCTTCCTTATCGAGATCGTCAACTCCTTTGCAGTCTTCGATGAGTTGTTCGTCACCACTGCGGAGTACCTGTAATAGGTTCTTCCCTTGTAGTTCCATGACGTGGTTGCCCTCTGCTCGATTGAGAACGGCGGAGAAACTGTGCTCACTGCATATACAAATGACAGCAGATGAATGGAGAGTTTAGTGCTGAAACGTCTTAGATTTTCCACAAATTTGGATGAATTACATGCTCATCACCAACCTGAATTGGATATACGAGGACGAGGCGCGGGGATCTCAACCTGAAGGAGCTGGTTATGCCCGCCATGGCCGGCGTGGAGGCGAGCCAGCACACCGATAATTGGCGCGTTGTTGTAGGTCGTCGGCTCGGTCTGCTCCCAGTTGTCCCTCCGATCGACGAAGTTGTCGTAGGCATCAGGGCCACCGACAATGGCGCCGTCCAAGATATTGGGATCGCTCCCCTTCCTGCCATACCACTTGCTGTACCCTTCTATGCAGCTCACAAAAGCAGGGCTGACCTTGATCGACACGATCGAGGAGGCGCGGTGGTGCACCTGCTGAGGGTAAGCGTTGCCGTAGCCGACCATGTAGCTGATCCCTCTGGGGTTGTCGCCCAATGTGTAGTCCACCTGAATGGAATTAATGCTCGCCCAAGTCAAAACTTTGCTCGATCGAGTAGAACAACAATATGGTTGATCAAAGGATGGTGATTTGTTAACCTGAGACTTGGCGAAGTTGAGAATCTCAGCAGGGGACGCAGTTCCGGCAGAGCAGGCCATGTTGCGTCCGGCGGAGGAGAGGTAGTCGGAGTAGACGGTGAGCAGGAAGGCGGCGCCGGTGACGAACTGCATGTTGTTCCAGTGCTGCCGGTACAGAAGGCCGCCTGGGGTCCTCTGCACGTTCTGCGCTCCCTTGCCGAGGCAGGAGCAGAGGAACAGCTCTGCCTTCTGCCGGTACACCTCCAGCACTCCCGCGTGTTGACCCGCCTTCCCTTGCAGCAGGAACTGCGAACGTCGCCGCCAAATTCGATTCAAATTTCAAGAAAGAATAAAAATAATTTAGAGGAAATTATTTTAAATAAGAAAACCTTCGACGCGAGGATTTGGACACCCGCATATTTGACATCCCAGCCGAACTCACCCACGGCCCACCCGGTCCCACCGAGGGAGTCTCCGTTATTGGCGAGGTAGTCGAGGTAGTGCCTCTCTTGCGTGGCTTGAAACAGCCACGCCGCGGCCCAGAGCAGCTCGTCCTGAGCCACAGAAAAAAACAAAGCACGATTATTAGCTGTTCCTTGTCCGTCCGATCGTACACCTCATGCCTCGTGATTGAATCTAGACCGTTTGTTTACTTACCCCATACCCGCTGAAGGATCGGTAATATTTGTGCGCCACCTGAATGCTGCTATCGTACTTTCCCCTGTACTTGTCAGCAAAGTCAAAGAGCTGGCGAAAAATGTTCAGAAATAATACTAATTAAGATCCGAATTAACTTGAAATGTTAAAATTTCGACTTCAGCTGCAGAGATTACGAACTTGTCTTGCATGGGTGAGAAGCAGATTGGAATGCGCCGGATTTGAGCTGCGGAACACAATGGAAGCCGCTGCCATGGCAGCCGCGGTCTCGCCGGCGAGGTCGGAGCCGGGATGGTTGGCGTCGACACGGTAGGCAGGCGACTCGTCGTCATGTCCTCCGGCCGCTGCCAGCAGACGTGGTCTGTGTTCCCGTCGCCCACCTGCTTGCAGAGATTGATCAATTATATATAGCAAACTTTGGGAGAAATCTAATTTGAAGAATGAAGACTCACTTCTCCGTAGAGGACGGAGGGTTCAGGGTGAGCTTTGATGAGGTAGTCAGTGCCCCACTTCACGGCGTCCATGGCGTGCCCCAGCTGCCCACTTGCCGCCATCTGCTTGCCATACTCAACTATGCCCCAGGACATCATGGTAATGGTGAAGGCCATCGGCAGGCCAAACTTTACGTTGTCTCCGGCGTCGTAATTGTTGGGTTTCTTCCCTCCTACATGGAGGATGACATGGATATTGAGTCAAGTGGTAAACTTGTAGTTATTCAATCTTTAGGGTATTATTTTCTAATGCTTGTTTTTGTGTTAGGGTGACTTTGGTTTGTGGATGAAACGAATTTTTTTTTCGTAAGTGTTACCAGCCACCAAAAAGAAAAGCGGGGAGAAAATGTCATATGCTGTGAACTTAGGGCAGCTCTCGTAAATCGGCCGCCGGCAAGAAGTTCACCGTCGGATCGTGCTGAAATTTGGAGAGAACATCAACGACTGGGTTTTCTGCAATCTGAGCGGTGCGATCATCGATTGGAGGTATATTTTTGGAGTTATACTGAAAAAACCGAGACTCTGTCTTGAGATGAAAACTGGTTTTTCTCCTCTTTGTTATTTGCATCCATCTTGATGTTGATGATGAGTTGATGTCCAAGAAAGTTCTTGATGATGTTATTGTGCTCCCTATGATATTTGGAGGATTTGTGAACCCATTAAAATAGTTTAGTGGAAGTTTTGATCCGTGGTTTTTACTCCTTGCTTAAGGAGGTTTTTCCACGTTAAATTGGTTGTCTCATTTTCACTATTGCTCTTATTGTTGCTGATTGAATTGGAATTTGATTGCTGCTGTGCTTGGAATATGTTGAATTGGAAATTAGATATTGTTCTTTGATTTGCCAAGTAGAATTATTGTTGTTGTGGAAGGATATTGCTTGCACTTGTTATAATGCAGACACAATTGAGAATGATTACTTGCAAGTGGTGAATTGCATCCCAACAGTAATATCCTCCGACGAGATCCACCTACTTTCGTGTATCAATTAAGGAAACAAATACAGGGAAGAAACCTTTACAATTAAGATAGCTTACTCCATTAGCCTTGCCGTCATGCAGGCCAGAGTTTGATCTCCAGTTGACCCTCTGGTTACTTGGCAAATACCCTGATCTCTGAGCCTCGAAGAACAGAATGCTCTTGCTAAGTGCCTCGCCATAGTCATGCCCACCAAAAGCCACTGTCACACTCGAAACCAACACCAGTAGATTCAGTAGCATCGCCGCCATCCCAGCCATACATGTATTGCTAGCAATGAGGCTAGGAGATGGAGCTTTGTTTTGAGGCGGAGGAAGCAGAGTTGAGGGCTTCTATTTATGGAACGAGGAGCCGGAGGAGGAGGAACCAATTTTGAGGAGACTGCGGGCCAGAAAATCAGAGCGAGGAGCTGCAAGTTTTTTCCTACACGGAAGACGGCAGACACCGGGAAATCGCCGTGGTCTCCGCCACAAATGCGGAAGACTTTAACTAACGTTTGACGCTGCATGGTTGAAGATTTGCAAATGGCCGTGATAATTGCGCATTGGCGGAACTCGAGGAGCTGCAGCCACTGGAAACGTGTCAAATATTCACCGCGACTGAAGAAAGAAAAAAGTCAACCCGAGCCGAACTGTGGAAAGCAGAGGTCGCTTGGGCTCGATAAGGTTGACTCTCTTGTCTCCATTCAGTTCATATTTGACCTAATTATCCATCTCCCGAGTGCATTTGGTTCATAGTGTTCTTTAAGTTAGATGTTATTTATTGTAAGAAGTGCGATTCGTGATATTTAAAGTGCCAGCTATTCATATTTAAGGCATTTTCATTTTTTTTAAGTGTGTTCAATAATCATAATTTTTTATATTTTTAAACAAATTATTTGCATATAACATTCTAAAATAATAAAGTATGTTCCTTCGTGTTTCTAGTTACTTTAATATATTTTCATTAATTAGTGGTGTTAATTATTTGTTAAACTTCTCTTTATTTTTTATTTTTATAATCAATATCTTAAAATTGATTCAAATTGTACATCTTTTAATAATGAAAAATATGAGCAACGCCTTTGCGAGTTGTGTTTATAGTTTATAGTAATAAATCAAGTATTTAAACTTTTAAGATTCTATTTTTATATTCATTATAATGTATGTTTTTTAAATTGATTAAAATTGTGCCTCTAATATTTATTATATATTTTAAATTACGATAGTGTAAATAGCACACATGTAATGTGTTTTGGCCTCTATAAGATGTTTTATTAATCAATAAATTTTTTATTTTTATATTATTCTAATAAACTATTAAAAGTGATTTAATTATTTTTATTTTATTTTGTCAATTTATTAATTTTTAATTATAAATTGATGAGTGATAGATACTATTGTGCAATAAGTCATTTGATAGTGGAAGACCATGTGACAACTTTTCTAGAAAGAGCCACTTGACAAAAAAGACTCACATTATATGCAATTGACACCATACCAAGCTTTTTATATCAATCATTAATTGTAGATACTTTACTATTATGGTGTGTATATAGCCCTGAGCATATGTTAATCATTTAGGTTGTGTTTTCTTTAACGGAAAACTAGGAGAAAAAAATAAAAAATATATTAAATTTAGTAGTATTTTTGGTTCATATTTAACGTGTTTTCTATTCTTTTCTCTCTATTTTTTTATCAAAACAAACACAATGTTTTTTTTTTTTTACTTTTGGTATGCTAGGTGATATGTTTAATACCTAGTGCAATTGGAGCTTTATTTTATGGATGTGATATGTATTTGATTTCCTATCTTGTTGTAAAATTTATAGATTATACGAAAAAAATTAAGTCAATTGGTAGTTTGCTTGCCATTTTTTTTTATCACTTCAATATTTATAAAATATTATTATGTTCTTAGCAAAAGTTATTCCTTGTAGTTCTATAATGCGGTTGCCCCTTCGAATTTTACATTTTAAAACTTCTCTTTTAGTTTATTTATATATTTTTTACTTTTAAAATTTTCACATAAATATAATTTATTAAATTCCTTATAATAATCTTATATGAATATTTTTTTATTTAAATTATATTATAAATAAAATTTTAGATTACCATGAATTAAATAACTACTCAACTAATCCACATAAGCATAACTTATTTATGCCCGAGTTACAAGAGACTAAGGGCACGTTTGGCAGGGCTTTCCGCCCTGCTTCACTACCCAGTGAAGCTGATAATTAAAAAAATTTTCCCAACTTTCCGCCGTGCTTTTGCTTTTCGAATCACCCAACAATGCAATTTCAATCAAATGCAGAAAGCTGGAAAAATCCAGCTTTGGGCGGACAGCGCTCACAGGGCAAGGGTTCGAATCCTGCCAAATTAATTTCACTCTCGTCCCTTCATCATCTAAACTATTAAAGTATTTTGTATAATAGTTTATAAACAATAACTTTATATAATGAATTTATAAAATCAAAATCTTCCCAAAATCTTTATAAAATAAATTTTCTTAAAAATAAAATTCTTTATAAAATAAATTTTCTTAAAAGCTTTATAAAATAAAAATATTTATAAATTATATTATAAATAAATTTTTAGATTACCATGAACTAAATAACTAATCAACTAATGCACATAAGCACAACTTATTTATGCCCGAGTTACAAGAGACCAAGGGCGCGTTTGGCAGGGCTTTCCGCCCTGCTTCACTACCCAGTTAAGCTAATAATTGAAAATTTTTTCCTAGCTTTCCGCCCGGCTTTTGCTTTCCGAATCAGCCAACAGTGCAATTTCAATCAAATGCGGAAAGCTGAAAAAATCCAGCTTAGCGCCCGTTGAAAACCTCACAGGGCAAGGGTTCAAATCCTGCCCAATTAATTTCAATGTCATCCCTTCACCATCTAAACTATTAAAGTATTTTGTATAATAGTTTATAAACAATAACTTTATATAATGAATTTATAAAATCAAAATCTTCCCAAAATCTTTATAAAATAAATTTTCTTAAAAAAAAAAATCTTTATAAAATAAATTTTCTTAAAAGCTTTATAAAATAAAAATATTTACAAAATAAAATTTTCAAATAATAATAAAATTTATAAATAAAATCTTTATAAATAATAATATTTGTAAATAATAATCTCTATAAAATAATAATATTTATAAATAATGTCTTTATAAATAATAATCTTTACAAAATAAAATAATTGTAATAAGATTGATAATATTTCTCATCAAATTGCAATTAGTTTAATGGAATTTAGAAGATAAAAACTGTGTTTTATATATTTGTGTAATGTATATTTAAATATATATGTATTATTAAATTATATTTGTGTAAATGGGTCCTTGTTATGTTAAATTATGTATAATTAACTTTTGTGTAATTTAATATATAGTTTTGTATCTCTAAAATTTTTATGTAATATAATATATTATTTTGTATTATTATAATTTTTGTATAATATATTATGGCTTTCTGCAATAGCTAACTTAAGTACAAACAACTTCATCTAAAATCACTATCCCAGATATCACTTCTCATTTCAACTGAGCTAGACAGCACTTTCCATTTCAGCTCTACGAAACGAAGCCTAAGGCTTTTTTGGTGGAGCTTTCCAAGTAGATTTTACTGTATTTTGCTTTTTGCATTGCTATAGTACTCATTTCGAGCTTTCACATAAAACGATAAAAATGCAACTTATTTTTAGTATAGCAAGTTGTCTGCAAAAGCTACTATAAAAGAATATGTCAAGCGCACCACAATATGGTAAAAGATGAGAGCTTACTAGTATGTCATAAGCTAAAGCCCGATATTACTTACTGTTGACATGCTTGGTGCACCAAAGCTTGATGCTGAGTGATTGTGTGCCTTTAATCAACCAGGTATCACAAAGTTGACCTAGGCTATAACAAATAAGAGACTCTATGGAAGCTAAAGTCAAACATCTTGACCCTCTTGCTTGGTTTACTCAAAAAGAGAAAAAATATAATAAATTTAAATACAAAAGCTATCAGATTCATTGTATTTTTTTATCTCTCCTCTGTAGATTCTCTCAAATAAAATAGTAGTAATTTTTGGCATCTAAGTTCAAGAAATTTTCCAATAATATTATTTTTTTATCTTTATTTTATAATATATGTACTTTAGATGTAAAATAAAAACCTTTTACATATTATTATTATTATTATTATAACATCACGCTATTATTTTTTATCTCTATTTAATAATATATGTACTTTAGATGTAAAATATAATTGAAACAAGATCGCCAGCAAAATCTGAAAAGTTAATATAGTCCTTCTGTTTCACACATCATTTTGTAATAAATTAATAATTATAATTAATCTTTATTTCATTTAGCATTTTAGAAATAAAATGCAATGAAATGATAAATATTTCGATATACAAAAATACAAAATGCAACTTTAATCGGTCTTATTTGATTCACGGAACGTTCCTACGGAAATTAAAAAATCGTCGCAAAATGAGTAGATAACGGACAAGTCGAAGGTTTCGGCCACCCACTGGTATCGTACCGACATACCGCTCCCTGCAACACGGCGACACGTACCCACCCTCGTGCCAGCCCACATCTCTCTCTCTCTCTCCCTCTCTCTCCATTTATTTGTGCTACACATACGCAGCACCGCCACCTCCTCCTCCTCCCCTTTCCGTTCGATCTCTGTCCTCTCTCGGGACTTGCCGCCGATCCCCGCTGCCGTCTTTCAAATACCAAGTCCGATACTGGATCCCGTACCCCGATCGTTCGCTCTCCTCTGCTTTGGTTCGGTCGATCTTGCCTCTGCTCTCGCCGATGTCAGATGCCCTCCTCAGATCGGCGAGATTCTTGATTTCAAGGCTCCATCGGTGACTACCTGTGCCTCTTTTCTAGATTTTGTTCGATTTTCTTTGGGGGGATCGTCTCTATATTTCTTTCTTTTTTCTAGTTGTTTGAAATTTGAGCTAATTTTCTAGATTGGAATCCACGAGGAATCTCGTTTGTCCTTTCTTTTCGGTTCGATTGTACTTCTGAAATGCGAAGATTTCTGTAATGCTTTTGCTCATTTTGTCGCCCGTGGCTTTTTCTTTCTCTTTGTTTTGTTGCGTGAAATGTTGCGTTACTGTAGGGCATCGGCAATTAGCTTATACGGTATGTGTTAGTGCCGGCGAAAGCAATTTCGGAACAGCCGTGAATAGAGAGGATTCGAGTTCTCTCTCGATATAACAAGTTTGGATTGAACGAAACTGAAGCACGAGGCGGTCGGAGAAGTTGTAAAGATGATGGTAGATTCTGGTCCTGCTGCGGAACCTGGAGCTGCATCTAATGCGTCACCTGAAAAGGATCGTCCAGGGAAAGGTGATTACGCAAGTGGAGGATGGAAAAGGTAAAAGTTATGGATGCCAATCCAGTGCTTTTAATCCAATTCCAAAACTCCGAATATCATTGATTTATTTGCCATCAGTCAATAATGAATACTGAAATTATCTGCTTTTTGTGAAATAGTTCTAGTTGGAATTTCTCTAGTACATAGTTCTGGAGAGACAACCATTATTCCCTAATTGCTTGTTGTCTAATGTATAAGACTATGGTGCGTACTTGGTAGTCATTTGTCTGTCATGTTTGTGGTTGCCTGAGGCACCATTTATCGGAATGGATTTCTTATAATTGATTTCTCATCATCTATCATAGCAGGCGTGAGTTTCATATTGGTACATTAGAAGATGATTGGATTAGGCGTCATTATTACCTCGTTTACCTCCATTATCCATACGAGAGAGCGCTCTAACATTAAGCAAGATTAATATGTGTCTTTAGTACTGTTTTAATGCAGCTCTTGTTATTGTTCTTAAACTCATTTGTACATGAGAGATGTGGAAATGGCTTCTTGTTTCAATCCAATATTGGTCATTCAAATATGTAACTAAGAATGAGAAAAGTATTAGGTTATGGGCATTTGACTTAAGAGGGATGGACACTATAAAGCCCCAGTTACCCTGGAGTTATATGCTAGGGCCTTGCAATACGTTTTAGTTGCTATAACGTGCTAAGAAATCTCTGACCGCACTTGCAATGAATGCAGTAAGCATTATTTACACGCTGAAGTTGCTTACATATCAAGGTTCTGTTACATTTAGTCGCTTTATACAGAAGCATGCACTTTAGGTAAGTGTTTACTGAAATGCCACGATACATACAATTTGCTGTTGCCAACTTGCAGAAACCAAACTAGATATATTCATGATACTTTATCCTTTCTATTACTTAAGTGATCTTCTTGTCACATAACGTCAGCATTGCTCAATTATTTCGCCGCAAACTGCTTTTAGTTGCGATTCCAAATACGAGTGCATCCATCTTCAGTCTCCACACTTAAATTTTTGAGATATGAGAAATCTCTCTACTCCATTCCATTAATCTCAATTCATTGTGTTCGGTACAAGCAACATTGACTTGGCTTACGGACACCAACTATTAAATGCTCTAGCTTATGATCTTTGTTTAGCTTGATTGAAATTTCTGAGCATAAAAAATTCTTATTTGCTATATAATTTTCACATGGCTGTCCTATGGTTTCAAATACTAGGTGGATTTGTATGTACCAATTTTCTATCAACAGATACAACCAAGCGCCTTATGAGAAAATATAAAGTGATGTTGCATAGTATATCATCATCCTTTTTTCCCTGGTGATTCCAAGTGTTAAAAGTTAAGAGAGCCACCAAATCAATAGCTAGTCATGATCCGTATCAGGCTAGTATTCTTTACCTCTTTAGAATCTTATGCTTAGCACTTGTCTGAAAATGGATCAAGTTTTCATTAACTTTTTTATTAAGTTACTTCATTTACAAAATACTGAATATTGAAACTAACTTTTGGTACTTATTTGTTCAGTCTTTAATAGGATAATGGAAATTAGTCTTCCTTTTCTTCTCGATATAAGTACTCTGTACAAAAGTGTATGCTTTAACCCTTCATTAACATGGTTAATGATGGTTTCTATTGCAGATTGGATGTACCGTTTTGCCTTTGTCTTGACTGTTATGTTGTCTATTGTTACGACGTCAAACTTGTTCATCATGTTCTTTTTTGCATTAGCTATTATAGCTTTACTATTATGTACTTTCCTGTATTAGTTGATTATCCATTTCCTTTTCAGGTTCTATCTATTTTTTGTTTAGTAACGATCATTGTCAAATTCACTTAATGGTGTTACTTTAGTTTCTGTTTTGCTATAACTTCTCTCTCTAGTTTATTTATGTCCTGCTTAGTTATGCATACGTGTAATGAAAAATGGTTGGTACTGTGGATTTTTGGCATTGCCATTGTTTGTTGCAATACATTAGATTGTTTGTCTTTCTGGATGCCCATATTTATACGCTTTTCTACTGTTGATAGTGATACCATGCATATGCTATTACTGCTCACTGATATTTTATTATAAAGCATATCTGGAGACAGGCAATCATGTTCTACTTTGAACCACACAATAAGCATGACGAATTTCCAATTATTCTTGCCATCTTGAAGATCATTTTCAAACAAAGATACAAATAAATGGACATGATTCTAACTCCATATATTACCAAACTATTACATTATAGCTCCTCTTATCATATATCATATAAAATATTAGGTTTGTGGATATTCACTTTACAAAAGTAAAAAGGAACTCTTAATTAAAATAGTAACTTGTTAATTCTCAAAGTAAATGACATGCATTCTGATGCTTCTAGTAGAGAAGTGTGAGCTAAATTTTTTTTTGACATTATTTGGACTCGGTCCTAAGACCTTGTTATCAATAACTAAGGTCCTCACTAGTTAAACTAAGACAATTTGAGAGATGGAATCCATATTTGGAAATAACTAGGATGCTACAACTTTTGTGGTTTAACAAGTGATGAAAGGGATATCAACATTACTATGCTTCATAAATGATTGAATGCCGTATTTATCTTGGTCAGCGATGACACTTGACAAAAGGATTTTGTCCTATGAAAGTTCATCTTCAGTAAAAATACTGTAGACATTTAAAATGATTTCTTCTTTTTAAAACTGAATTTCACCATTGACTATTTGCCAAGGACTACTTTGGTTGAAAAAATGATTAATGTCCTATTAGATTCCTGAATTCTATTCCTTAATGATGTTGGCCTCATTTGGCCTAGCAGAAATCAAGAAGCTGCTTTTGGCTTTGCGGTCAGCAGAAATCAAGAAGTTGAGGTGTTTGACCCTTCAGCTTCTATGTTCCAACTCACAAATTAGCACTATAGCTGAGAAGCAAGGATGAAGCTGTAGCTCTGGCCCAGCCCCCACTGTATCTCTGCCTTGATTCTTATAATTTTAAACTTAATAACAAATAAAATGTATGTTTCTCTCAATCAAATTCTTATAATTTTTTCTATAATGCATCATGATCATAATATCATATTTTTAATAATTTAAAATATATTTTTATTATTAAAATCTTATTTGTGAATATCAAAATTGACTTATTAGCTTTATCAATTTTAAATAATGTAACTTAATTAGCAATACTTTAATCTAAGTTAAGCATAAAATGCTTAATATTTTAATAAAAACAATATGAAATTAGCTTTTTAATAAATATTTTAATTATAGTTAACTATAAATTTAGTCATATAATTTTTATTTTAGTAATTTTTTTAATAAAAAAATATTTATTATAAATAGAATACCTAATCATAAGCTATGCATCCAAACACTCCCAAACTTCTTCAGCATATTTTCAACCAGCATTTCTTCAGTCGGTAGAAGCTAAAAATAAAAGTTGGGCTAAACGGGCCTTTGTCACTTGAAAAGTTTTGATTTACGGTAACACTAGAATGATGGCCTTTTGTTTGGGTGGTGATTTTTCCTCTACAGTGCTTTTTGAGAGGAAGATTGAGTAGACAATATTATGTAGACGGGAACTATGACCTTTGATCTTGTTTGTTCTTGCACTAATTTGGTCATGATGATGGTAACAGTTAATGAATCTGTTTCATGAATCTTATTGGATTGTAGAACTGAACTTTTGAGCATAACTGCCATGTCTATGAATTATATATCATCTGAGGGTTTGAAAATTTGACTGTTTGCAGCGAGGATGGCAGTCTAACTTGTGGGTACTCTAGCTTCAGGGGAAAAAGAGCAAGTATGGAGGACTACTATGACCTGAAATCGTCCAAAATAGATGGACAAACAGTTGGTCTGTTTGGAATATTCGATGGTTAGTCATGCTTTCTATAATCACTAATAACTAGTTGTCTGGAGTATTAAATGGTTCTATATTATAGACTAGTTGGTATTGCAGGACATGGAGGTTCTCGTGCTGCAGAATATTTGAAGGAGCACTTATTTGAAAATCTCCTAAGACATCCAAAATTCATGACGGACACAAAGCTTGCAATAAGTACTAACAAGCCCGTGAAATTGTGACTCACAAAACCGTTTAGTTGGATTTTAAACTTATTAAATTCTGTGTACTTTTAATGACAAATTGCAGGTGAGACATATAAAAAAACTGATTCAGATTTTTTAGAAGCTGAAAGCAATACTTCCAGAGATGATGGTTCCACAGCTTCCACAGCTATTTTGATCGGCAAACACTTGTATGTTGCTAATGTTGGAGACTCGCGTGCTGTAATATCAAAGGCAGGAAAAGGTGATTTCCTTTTCTTTAATTCTGCTATTTCTTGGCATGCAAAAGGGCCTTGGTAATTGATATGTTTATGACATGTGTGCTATTGTTAGCTCGTGCTTCAAAATTTTGTATGCTGTAATTGGTTGGTTCCACTGGCATAATTTTACAATGCTTTGCTTTCAAATGCTTGATTCTAAAGCTGTCCAAATAAAAAATGCTAGCTAGCTCTAGGGTTTTAGGTACTTGTTCATATTGCATGGTACACACAGTGCATACTAGTTTGTGATGTGACTAGTACTGGTATGCAGTGTGAACACTGTAAATATTTATGTCTATGTATTAGCATGCCCGACATGTGTCGGTTACACCAGTAAATGCGGGAATTGAAAACCTTAGTTAGCTTAATTGATAAAGATCTTAATTACCTTCAAAACTAATTACCATTTGCCTGCATATAAAAAGAATGTTGTCTGAATCAAAGTCGTACCTAAAAACAAAGTGGCATAGGATTGTAATAAGTAATAAAAATATATCCAAATTGCTAAAAGTGTGAATTTTTAAAATATATCACATTAAGTTGAATATAAGCATTTTGACAAGAAATAAGTAATAAAAAGTCAAGTATCTGCCATCAAGTCCCATGAAAAATATATTCAATATGAACATTTTAACAGGAAATACTTAATAAAAATTATCAATATTTATCAAGTACTAAGCACCATTGCACCAACTACCACACGACATATAAGTAGTGAACAAATCTACTCTTTAAGTTTCCAAACATTCGTATACAATAAATTTAAAAAGACATTATATTAGTTAATTAAAAGTTAAAACAAGCTATCTCACGCAATGTTTTAAAAATCATTTTTTTATGTACATACCAGTTTGAGAAGAATCTAGATTGATACCATGCTATGAGAAGAATCCAGATTGATACCATGCTATGTTAGTATATTTGGTATTGAAATTTTCATGTGTCGGTACGTCTGGTACATTGGACCGGTAGATTGGATCGGTACGTTGTACAATTCAAAACCTAGATCTCATGACTAACTAAACTAGTTAATTGAGTATTAAATTATGCGGTACCTTTAACGCAACTATTTTGCAACATCAGCTGAAAACTACAAGTCCAAGCATCAAACAATTAAGTTATCGTTGGATTGAGTATCATTTTGTTTCTCTTTGTCACTTTTTTCCCTCTTCTATCTCTTCTTCTTTTGAGACATCATCATCAAAAGGTTTAGGAATGACAACATGTGGGGTGCTTGGCTTTTGTACTCAATACCTGAACTCAATCTAATTACACAATCTTGATACATGGAAGCCAAGTTGGGTACCTTAATACCTAACTCGAAGCTGACTTCGAGTACAATGTTGTCAAAAATGCGTTTTGAGTCTTAGGATCTTTTAATCCTACGACCCAAATTAAGCAAATCGTTCCGGAATGAATATAGAATTTGAAATGTAATAGGATTTTACGATCTCATGATCCGGGTCTTAGGATTGGGTAGGATTTTACGATCCCACTGATCCTACTCGATCATAAGTTAACAGGTAAAATAAGTTTAGATTTGATTACTATTTTGCCAAAAATCAATAATCTATTATGACAAAAGTCTTAAATCAATTTGATGCAATTTCTTATCTTTAATTGCTATCATTTGCTCTTTCTTTGATAAACATTCATTAATTTAAGCTTGTTATCATCTACAACTATATTTGTCAACTTTAATTATTTATCAGAATCAACTTTGTAATCTCTATCATTTTTATTGTCATTACCATATATATCTTTATCTTTCATGTGTTTATATTGTTGCCTTCACTTCATTGCTCGCCTTTGTTGTTTTAGTTTCATTGTACACTTTTGTTGTATGCATCTTTATTAATTTGTCTATCTCATTATCACCTAACAAATACTCAATTTTATTATTTTACACTACCATTATATATCTGAATAATAGTACAAAATGTTGGATATATATATATATATATATATATATATATATATATATATAAACCTTAATACATAATACTAAATAGATATATATTAAATTTTTTATTACTTATTACTTATTAGAATATTTATCATACTTTAAGTCTAATTAGATGAATATATTTTAAAAAATTATATATTTTAAGTGATTTGGTAGGATATTGGGTGCCAGTGATCGAGGAACCGGTCCAGTACCGGCCGGTTCGTACCGGTCCGGCGAGAGATTGGCACCGGAACCCCGCTCAGAGCACGGTAGAGGGCGGACGGCGGCAGCGGCGGAAAAAGCTTCGTTCGAAGCTTTTGGCTGCCGCAAGCGTCGTTCGAAGCTTCCAGCGACGGCGCTTCCGCCTCCGCCAAAAGCTTCAAACGAAGCTTTTTCCGCCACTGCCGCCGTCCGCTAGTGCCGCCCACAACCCGTCCGGTACTACCATGCCGGTATCGTACCGGTCCGGCGCCGCCGGACTGAGTCGCCGGACCGGGTTTTTAAACCCTTGATTGTATCCAACAACCCTGTTGAGTGCAATAAAGAAACCTTTAAATTTTATTTTAAATTCTTTTATAAAATATAATTTTATGAATTAAAGTAATTTTATATATTCATATAATTATTATTTTTATGTATAATTGGTTGACAACTTTGGGTAATAATATAATTATATTATGTTTTTAATATGGTATTTGCTGCTTATTCCTTTTGACTCACTAAGCCTGAACCCATCCTAATAAGCTGATTGGGCATCCAAACCCACAATAAAAAGGTTAGGTCAAGTTGCATAGCTAACTAACTTGAGTTTATTGCCATCCCTAGAAAGGTTATTTTTTCTTCATCAAGCTCTTCCAAGTCACGCATGACACTAACTACCTTATCATTTCTATGGTTTTCTGTGCAAAGTAGTTCCTTCTTTGATTGATTTGAATCTTCCATCTTCCACTTGTTTCTTACCTATTGGAGGCCGTGGAGGATCCTGACCCAAAGGTATGTGTGGGCAAAAAGTTCTAAGGGGTAAAATAGATAAAATGCATGTGTTGACGGGGCAATATATATTCTATCTTCTCTACACCTAGTTATAAATATATATAATCAATGCTAAAATTAAAAATGAGTGGGGGCATTTGCCCACACTTCTATACATGTGGCTCCGCCACTTGGAGGACATCTCTTCATGAGTGATCTCCGATATCCTTCTCATAACTTGTTGCACTTGTAGTTACATGGATGCTTTGGAAAAACTTCAAATCGTTCATTCATTTTCTGCAGGCGCTTGCAATATCTTATCTATGAATTGACCTAATGAAAGATAATAAATTAGATTTAATAGATGAGAATCAATAGAAAAATAAAATTAAATGCATATGAACTTGTCTAGATGTATTCCAACTTCTTTCACACCATAAAGAGCTACATGTTAAATCGAATATACAAAAAAAAAATCTCTCACCAAATTTTCCTTCAACATTCATAAAATCATCAAATTGTTTATTTATTTTCAATCTTGGGGTTAGACTCCACTATTACCTAGTAATTATATATGCCTCCTTTAACTTGAACATCAATTTAAATGTAGGGCTATAAAGGAACTGACGGTTTATGCAATAAATGTTGCATGCAATGGCAGTTGTAATTAATAACTTGCTAAACTAACTCATATGAGTACAAGAAAATAAAACAACATAAAGTTCACTTGTTAGGTTACAAGTAATTTTAAAAAAGAAAATAAGTTTACATGACTAAATTCAAGTTAATAATGTAATACCTTCTTGTAGCATAGTTAAAATTCAATTGGACTTTTTTCTTAGGATAATATATCATTTTATAAATGAATCTCTATTGGTTTCTTTCATCTAAATTGACCATGTGAAGCATCTAAGTAATAAGAAGACCAACTTTCTTCTAAAATGCCCAGTGCTGAATTTTTCTTCTCTTGTTCAAATTGTATAACATTTTTTCATCTTAGGGTTGGACATCATTTTTTTCCTAGCAATCATATTGTTCTTGTTTAATATCAATTTTAAGATTAACAGTAAGGTATAATATAATTGAGGGTTTAGGTAATAAATGGTACTTGTATTGGTCTATGGAGTTGTACATCCTATCTCTCATTAATAATTTACCAAATTACCTCCCATCACTTCATTTTTGTCTAAAAAAATATATACATCATATTTTGAACTGAAGTATAAGATTATGTAACTAATTTAAGTTAGTACTATTACACCTTTTCTTAGCAATTAAAATAGTTGGATCTTTTCTTAACACAATCCATCTCTTCTTAACCATATGAAACACCTTAGTAATAGGCAAAGCAACTTTAAGACACTCTTTAGCATTCTTCCAAATTCTCCTATCTAAGACTAGTTTCTGAATTTTCTTCCCCTTTTCAATGATAAAATTTGCTTTACCACCAAGAAGGAGAGGTAAATGTAGCCATTACTGGACCTTTGGAAACATTGAACGAGCTTAAAACTAATTATGGATTATTACAGTGTGTAACAACTAGTCTATTCTAAATTTCTTTTTTCATTTTAATAGCTATTTTTTTTACGTAAGTAATTATGATGATAGTTAAGCTACCTGAAGAGTGCTTAACTTTTTCTTGACGTCTTAAAGAATTACATCTAGATAATTTACAACACAAAGGGTTCATCAACATTTGTTCACTGCTTAAGTGCTTATATCATTATCAATGGTGTCTTTGGATTGCATTATCTCAAAACTTGTCATTCATTTTAAAAAATATTAGATATATTAATGGATATTAAAAAATATTAACCTAATGACCATTCATTTGAATTTTAAATTGATCTTTTTTTTATCAGTTCATTAATTAGCCATTATTGAGTGACTATCTTTTACCACTCAATCTTGTGAGTTTTAAATATATCAAGTTTTTTGATCACTTATATTTTCAAAAAGATTTCTCAAGCATTATATAATGTTCCTCACCTCTGTTGTATCGTCATCTGATTAAATGGAATCTCCTTATCTACTTGCTAGTATTAACTTTGGGAGAGAGCCAGAGCTTTCTTCTACTCGTCCTAATGTGAAGAAAATGGTGGAGACAATATTAGAAGATGGCGCAAGAGAAGAAAGCAGGTGACATAAGGGGACATTCATACATTTGTTAAAAGATGGGAGCATGCGTAAGGTTTTTATGTGTCGGGTGCCTCCATCAAAATATGGAGTGATATCTCCAATTTCATACATTTGTTAAAAGATGCGAGCATTCTTAGGGTTTTCATGTGTCGGTGCCTCCATCAAAATATGGAGTGATATCTCCAATTTTGAGTGATGCCTAAGATTAGAGCTTAAAACACTAACTCTTACCAATTTTGGATGTCACCTTCATGTTTATTCCGTGTGATTCCATGTGTCCACATCTCCATGTGTAATACATTGACCTTTTCGAAAATCTGAATTAAACTCTTTATTTTGATTATGCTAATGGAAAATATCGTGTCTATGGTTCAAAGCCAAGACTTGTTGGTGCTTGATGATCTTTATTACTATTATACCATTTGATAACAATTGTTAACATTGAGAGTCCAATTTGATCTTAGTGTGCGATAGCTTCTTATAACATTGGCAATAACATCATAATCTCATTATAATGTTATAAATAGTGTGCAGTGTCTAGCAACACATGCTCCCTTAGTCATAAGAACCTCGAGATTTAATAAAATCTTTTTTAATAATGTTCCTTAATATCTAGATTGAACACAAGCCAACATGATTCATTTAAGCATGATTGTCTCACTTCACAATAATACTTAACTAGGGATATTTAAGAATAGTTATGTTATTTTCCAGACATTATTATAATTACTTTAATTACACAAATATCAAGTAGATATAATAATGATAATGGAAAAATATAATTACTTTCATTGCACATATATATAATAATGATAATGAATGACAATGCTTTTATTAAACTATAATATAGTGCAAACATGGTAAATTGTATGCGAAAATCATTATTCAATAGTTGATCTTTAGGGTATACTCTAACAGCCTGTATACCATGAGGGATTTAGGAGGGATTTTATGGTGGAAGGGACAAACTAAAAAAAATCTCTTGTATACCAGGATGGATGGATTAAAAGGAGGGAAAATTAGATGGATGAGAGAGAGTAAAATCCCTCATTTACAATCCGCCTAAATCGGGCGGATTGGAATGCGTGATACTCGTTGGAGCTCGTCCTCGCCCCGGTGGAGCTCGCCACCGCTTGGACGTCTTTGTGCAGCTCGACAATCACAACGGCGACGATGATCGGAGGGTAGAAGCAGCGGCAAAGGTGCGGGGGCTCGCGAAGCCGGGCGACACCGAGTACCCCTTCTCCATCATCGCCTGCGACACAGATTTCCACTTCCCCTTCTTTTGCAACAGTGCGGACGCCGCCGCTGCCGCCGACTTCTTGCCTTTCGCCGCAGAGCCGTGGGCTTGCTGTTGCTCCACCTTGGGGCCGCCGCCATCGTCCCCAACGTGGTATACCACTTGGATGAGCAGTCGGACCATGTTGTCATTCCACTTCATCCGTTGCCACGGCGAGGCCGCAGGCACCACCTGCGACATCCCGCCACACCGCGCCTGATCATTGACCTCTTCGCCGTATTCGGGCTTCTCCTTGGATCTCATGGTCGAGTGCTGCTTTCCCCGCTGGAGCTCGTCCTCGCCCCACTGGACGCCTTCGCTGCTGGAGCTCGCCACCCCTGCTGGAGCTCAGCCCGGCTAGAGCTCGCCAGCTCACGTACACTGGACACAGGGCTTGTCCTTCGATTCATCCATTCCCTTCTATTTTCCTCTCTTAATTTCTCATCCATCCTCCCTATTATCCCGTCCCTCCTGCTATACACACCCTAATAGTTGTGGGGAGGTTCAAAACTGATACCCGATCTTGTAATTAGATTTAATTTTATATAAAGTCTTGAATTTCACATGATTAAAAGTATAAAAACATATCATTTTAGAATGGTTTGCTTGAACCTGTTCATATGTTTGATAATCCTGGAACCTAGTTCTCATCTTTGATGATTATGCTCAGCACATTATGGAAATATTGAGCATAAACATTTCAAGCACCTTTTAATGCCTATGTTAGGTGAAAACTAATTTGGCATTTCAAAAGACATCAAGTTTTATACTCACTTTACACCTTTCCTGTCAGACATGAAACTACTTTGCTATTTGCTAAAGACAGGCCTAGGATTTGGATGTGTTTTTGATGTCCTATTATATGAGAACTTACCTTGTTTAATATATGTATGATATTTTGCCTATCCAACTGTTGAAATTGATGAACTATTTCTGATGGATCAAATTTTGTTTGTTTTTATAGCTATCCCTCTTTCTGATGACCACAAGCCTAACAGAAGTGATGAGCGCAAGAGAATTGAGGATGCTGGAGGTGTTGTAATGTGGGCTGGTAAATTTTCTGGTATTCTGGAAGACTGTCCTGATGTGTGTTGAGGGCAATCATTCACTTTCACGTTTTCACATCATAGTTCCTAAATAAATGGTGTAAAACATCAGATGTGAACACACTGGGTGTCCTGTTACTTTCTTTGATAATGCAATATTTCTCTTTTACGTTCACATTTGTTTAGAATAATATCTGAAGGATTATAAATTTGCTCCATATTGTGGAATTGGTAGGCTGACCAGTGTCTATAAGTAGTTATGGTACATAAGCAAAGCATATTAAGAATAGGAAATTATGTATTTCACTTTATGAAACTTTAGGCAATTCTTCTCTCTCAAATGATCATTTGCTTGAGTTTTTTACTGAATTTGAACAAACAGCAGCTTGAGCTATATATTGATATGTTTCTTTTGTTCTACAGGCACTTGGAGGGTTGGAGGAGTATTGGCTATGTCACGAGCATTTGGTAACCGCCTGCTCAAACCATTTGTTGTAGCAGAACCTGAGATTCAGGTATTCTCTGATCACTGAGTTACTCAGACAATATCTTTTGCTCATGCACCCGACAAATCATTGTGAACTTCATAGAGATTCTTAGGGCATACTTTCATTGACATCATCAGTATAGTTGCTGATTCTAGTCTTTGATTTAATCTGAATATCTATACATATATATTACGTATATTATTTCTATACCTATACTATAAGACACCTATATATGCTTATTCATTCCTTCTCGTGTTTCTGAGCCTCCTGATGCTGTACAGAAAAAAAAAATGACTTGTGACATACGCTTCACAGGAACAAGAGGTGGATGAAGAGTTGGAATTTCTTGTTTTGGCCAGCGATGGTCTGTGGGATGTGGTAACAAATGAGGTTAGCTTCTTTAAATTAACTTATTTTATGAATATGATTAACAATCTTATGCACGTGAGAGACTGAGAATAATTTTCCCTCTAAAATTATGTTTAATTTTATCTTAGTCTTCAGCTTAGGCATTATGTACCATGAAAACGTAGTATATTCTTTCTGAAGGAAACTTGCTGTGGAACAGTTAGCGATGTAGCCAAGTGCTCTTGCTGTGTATTCTCTTTCTTAACATGACGCAAATGGTTCACCACGAGCTCGATCAAGACAATTCCTTAGGCATTGCTAATAATATGAGGCAATACATGCTGCCCTGCATGATCTGATGACAACTTGGCTGGAGTTTTGAGTTCAGCCTAGAATACAGTTATGTCAGTGCCCTGGCCTTTCATCATCTTGGTAAAGAATACAATTTATGGAGTGCAGTCTATCCCACTTCAATTGCTGGGTGCTCCTATTTAGGGAGCTCTCATCTTGACATGTATGATGTATCTATCTGCTTGTGCAAAGTTGCTATTTTCATCATCTCATCCACATGCTTGAGAGTAATGCCACTACTAGTAACGAATGCCATGCAGTTAGGTATCTTAAGAGGCTGTCGCATTTTGTTCTGTTAGTATTATCTCCTGTCAGTAGTTTTCTAAATAGCGGTTACCTCTATAGGCCCATGTATAACCCTTAATTCATTGTGCTCTTTTCTCTTTCCCCACCAGCTACAGTACTAGTGTGGCATTGAATCATTTTCGTTCGTTTTTTTTGTCAAGATGATCCAATGGAAAGTGAACCAAGAAGATGGGTTCTTTCTTGGGTCTAAGGCACTTGTTTACCCTCAATGAATTAAAAGTCAAAACTCTTTGTTCAGAGGCTACAATTTTGTTACATCGCTCTTTATTTGTTATACTGTCTTTCAGGATGCAATTGCGCTCGTGAGAGTTGAAGAGGAACCTGAAGCTGCTGCTCGGAAGTTGACAGAGACAGCCTTCTCCCGTGGCAGTGCTGACAACATAACATGCATCGTAGTTAAATTCTTCCATGATAAAAAGGATATGGCTTCGCCGCCACGGACTTCTACCACCACCCTTGCAGATACTCGCGATTTTGATTTCTTGATTTCCACGCCGTGCCTTCCTACGGCAGTTACTCGGGGATTGATGTTTTGAGCTCCATGTCAAGTCTACTCCGACTAACTGGCAGATGCATTTTCCTCCAATTTCGAGTGCCTGTTCTTTGGGTGTATCAATATATCTTCGAGCCAGCAGCCAACGAATCAGCATGTCACCGAGGCCCAGTATTATTTCAGAACTAGTTTCATTTATTAATTTATTTCTCAAGCGATGCTAAAGTCCCAATGAACATTCTGATTATTTCCTGTATGGTTATTGAAGTGATGGCTTATCGAGAGAATCCCACGGATGCAATTTTTTTTTTAATTTTCTGGAATTGAGATTTCTATTGCTTTTTGCCCAAGTCTAGCGCGGTGAAAATCTAGACAGCAATTAATATCATTTTACTCCCTCCTCTATTTCTCTTTCAATGCTCATTTTCGCCGTTGTTTTTTTATTAATTACCTTATGAATACCGAACATTAAAGTGTAATTTCTGTTTTAGGATCAAAATATTGAAAGCGAGCATTTATTCGCTACTTTTATATATATTTTGGTTTTGTATCTCCGATTATTTTAGGAAATATTTCTATTTTTTATTTTTCATGTCAAGCATATGATGTATATTTTTCTTTTACTTGGTTACCGAAGGAAGAGGACCCTTGCTGCTCTTCGGCATTGGAAAGTTTTATCCCACATTGCCAAATTTTGCTGGTGGCAACCTTCCCTATAAACCATGCGGAAATTCGAAATGCTACCGAGCCAACAGGACGAAGTGAATGGGTCTCCGGGCCCGAGGAAATCCCCGGTCCATTGCTGCAATGATACGGCCACTAAACCGTCGATTCCTCCTACTCTTGAACCTTCACGCCCTCTCCGTGGGGTATGGGGATGACAGCCTGAGTGAGGCCCGTGTGGAGCCATTTATTACGGGTTTGAGGGAAAGTAGAATCTTGGCTGATAATGACAGTTATTCACTTGGTCCTCGTGGACTAACAGAACGGGGCACACGTTGCTGTTCAACTTTATGTCCGTCTCCTCTTTAATAATAGTAAGAACTAGATGGGCAACGACTTCAATGAACTAATCTCTTGGTCCTCGTGCACTTGAGGTCTAGTTGAACACATGAAAGCAGAGGACAGGGATGTGTATCTGCATCTAACTAATTATTTCGCCTCCTTTTTATAGTAGGGTTTATTCTGATTTATTGTTCAAGAGTGGCTCTGCTGTCTCCATCCATCACGAATCTTGTAATTGGATTATATTATGTTTGATCCTCAATACATAATTAAGCGAATAGTTTCTAAATAAACTTACTGCAGGAATTAATTTATAAAATGCCAAATTACTTCTTTTACTTCAATTGTAGTTATAAAATATGAAACTAACTAATGTGGAATTGGAAAGTGTTAATTATAGTAGGGTTTATAATGATGGAATAAGGCGGAAAAGTGTGTTTCTAATACTATTTATCTATATTAGTAGATAAGTGGCATATTTAAAATCCAACAAGCTTTACATTTACTGTCAGCCTATATTCATTGCTAACTTTGTTTATGTTCATTATATATTGTCGCCTCTGAATTTAGACATACTATTGGGTAAAATGAAATGTAAAGTAATATTGCTCATCTATTTTTTATCGTCCTTTATATCAATAATGTTTAATTTGTTGTGTGAAATGTAACAAGATTGATGTTTGAAACATCTAAAATGTCATGACTGTACTCTTCAAATACACTTTATTTATTTATTTTGGAAAATAAATATTAAATATGAATCTACATCTAAATCAATTTTATTTTAACATTTACAATATATTATTTAAATGAATGAAAATTTGGGAGAATCGTACAAGTGAGTTTGGATTGTACAAATTGAGAATAATCTTTGATCGTCCAAACATCTTCTAGAATAATCTTTGATCGCAATAGTATTGATTTTGTATTACTTGGTTGGGTGTTATCCATGAGAATCATAATGATAGAACAAGTGACATAATGATACGTTGGATCATGGAACTCTTTCATTGTAATTATAGTGAGAATTTGTCAATTTATCTATCATCCTAACTAATTTTATTAAATAATGTATAATATGAATGATCTCTCTATCTAGCAAGTGCGAAGACACAAAAGTATTTGAGTCAATTATTAGTGCTTGAATAGAGAAAAATTCATTTCTAAATATTAAAATGATAATAAAATATGTAAGAAGAATAATTGCACAAGTTATCTAATCTTGCAATATCAAAGATTCTTGTTTTTACTGATCCATCAAATATTATTTTAATTGCTGGTGTTTAGGATTTACTACTGCGCCTACCGTGACACAGCGAGTCGACGAGGCGGGTCATCCGGACATCTTCCTCCTTTCGCCGCTGCCATCCAAACCCTAACCGCCGGACTCTTCCTCGCCGAGTTCCCCTGTCTCAGCTTAGTGCCGCCGGACTCCGGCCGCTTCACCTCTCCGCCTCTGCCATCGTCACCGAGAAGCTCAGATCTATCCGCCCGCCGCCAGTCGCGTTCTTGTCCAGCGCGAAGAGCTCTGTTCCCCTCAAATGTTCCCCCTCCCGCACTCGACCAACGCCGCCGACGAGTTCCTCCCCGACGCTAGGGTCTCTTCCCGCGAACTGTCTCGCACCGTCCACCACAACCGAGCAGCAGCCGCGTCTTCGCCCATCAGCATCGAAGGAGGCGGAGATGTTGATAGGAAAAAGCACCGACCAGAAGTTCGGGCTAGTAGGGTATCTTGATTCTTGACTCCATCGCTAAAGTCACTGAACCGTGTTCATTCAATCCGGTTTAATTTAAAATGTTGTTTAGTCTGTTTTTTAGCCACAACTTTAATAAAGTGAAAGACATTTTTTAATTATATTAAGCCCCTTCCTCTCAAAAATAATAATAATAATGGATCCTTTCCTGTGACCGATCCCCTGCACCTCGGCTTGTAAATTGCACGGTGCACGCTTCAACTTTCTCTTTAGATTTCACAAAAGCAGAATAGCGAGCTTAATTAATAATTGTTCAAGGACGAGTTGCAGTATGTTTTTTCCTTACCTCGCTGAGTGGCTGACAGTGGATAGTCATATCTGGGTCCTACTAACGCAGACGAAGAAAGCAAAAGTGTCAGTATCGTGAGATGTCGAAGCGCGACAAGTATAGTTGTGCCACGTGTCCGATTGTACAAAATTGCGCAGAGTGAAGGTTTGCAGGGGATGCCAAGTGCTTCCCTTTTCTATGGCGGGGGGGTTGAGACTTGGGCAGCGCAAAAAGCATATAGAAATAGTGAGCAGGGCAAGAGGCCTGCGGAGAGGATAAGCTTCGCCAAGGGTCGCTTAATTTGCTACTAGAGAGAGAGAGAGAGAGAGAGAGAGAGAGCTGGTGGCACAACCAGATGAACGGCGGCGACAGTGGCGGATTCCGGCCAGTGACGGAGGAGTACATTCGGCGGTACCATAGACACGAGATCAGTGAGAACCAGTGCAGCTCAACTCTCATCAAGCACATCAGGGCTCCCGTCCATCTCGTACCATCCATCTCCCCCCATTAGCTTACCTCGCTCTGTGGCTCTAGTCTTCTAAATCTTGATCTTTTTATGAACCTAGCTGAATTAGTGTTTCTGTTCTGAGATTCGATTGATTTGTGGGTCTGGGAATACAGAAGCTCTATTAGCAATTTATTCATCAATGGATCGCTTGATTCCTTCCGGTTTTCGAGTATTTTTCTTGATTTTATAGTTTCGAGTGGTGTTGAGGAAGCGGTGGAGAAAAAAAAAAGAGATCTTCTTAAGGAAACAAAGTTTACGTCTTTCATATTTGAAGCAGATTTGTTTTTCCCTGGGTTTAATAACCGCACTTATGGGTTTCTTGTGTGCAACAAATTACGTCCGGTTGTGAATTAATTACTGAAGGACTGATATCCAATTTCTAGTTTTTGGTTCTCTTTTATCACTGTGACTGGTGCTGCTGTAGAGGGTGTTCAGAAGGATGCATTTTGTGCTGATTTAATGGTCTTATTGCAGGTTTGGTCATTGGTGCGGAGGTTTGATCAGCCTGAAAAGTACAAGCCCTTCATAAGCAGATGCGTAGTGCAGGGCGATCTGGAGATCGGAAGTGTTCGAGAAGTTAATGTCAAATCAGGACTACCGGCAACTACTAGCACGGAAAGGCTGGAACTCCTTGATGACAATGAGCACGTCCTCAGCATCAAGATCGTCGGAGGAGATCACAGACTTAGGGTTTCTTTTCTGCTCTCCCCAATTCCTCTTCTGAAACAATTTTTTTCAAGCCCTCTCCAATTACTGCACAACAGTTCCTCTTCTATTATGTTACCTAGTTTCATTTCATCTATCAGATTTATTTGCTGCTTACGAATGCCATCATACTTTATAGGATTCCAAACTGGTTTTAGTTACTAAACTTCTTATTTAAGCTAAGATCTTGCCAAAGAAAAAAATGCAACATGATTATCTTGCTCTGAACTTGGAAACAACTCTGTGTTTCTTGATATTTGCATGTGTTTTGGATACATATAATTGGCAATCAATCAAGCAACAGTCTGATTGGTCAGTTTTCTTTGTTCATATCTTAAGTATAATATTTAAGTAGTCCTTGCAATTGGAGGCAACCATATGTTCTTTTGATTAAGAACTTGGGTTATAATAAAACCCTCAACCACATTACCATACTCCTTTCTTCTTTCACTACTAAACGGAAACAATAAACGTTATTGCCAGCATACTGCATTGGAGAAGATGCCGGCTGCCCAATGTTGCCGTTTACAACATTTCGTCTCATATGACCAAAATAAGCTGTACGTTTTCTTTCTAGAAAGAGATTTTGTAGTAGTCAACATTGCCTCTCAGCGTGCACTCCATCATTATCTTCCATTGTCTACATATAACCTGTTTCCTTTTGTTTTATTGTCTATATTTGAATTTAAAAGCGGGATGAATTTGTTTCTACATATAACCTGTTTCCTTTTGTTTTATTGCATGTTTCCTATAAACGATTTGGTTTAAAAATTGTCAGCCAATGCTATTAGTTATATGGAATTGGTTTAAAAATTGGTTATATGGAGTTTTTTCTGAATATGCAGTGTAAATGGATTGAATTGGTCATCTCACACGCTACTTTACTTGCAGAATTACTCTTCCATTATAACTGCCCATCCTGAGGTCATTGATGGTCGACCAGGGACACTTGTTATTGAATCTTTTGTGGTTGATGTGCCTGAAGGCAACACCAAGGATGAGACGTGCTACTTCGTGGAAGCCCTGATCAAATGCAACCTCAAATCTTTAGCTGATGTCTCTGAGCGTTTGTTGGTACAGAGCACACAACCTATTGAGTAACAGAGAATTGGATAAGAACCAATACCAGACATACAACAGGATGAGCTATTTAGCCTCTTTAAATGCTTGATTAGTGACAATTTCTTGTTCAATATCTCTAGTTGAATCCATTTCTACTTGTCTCCTGCAATTACCTTCTAAAAGTAGGTGTTCAAGGGATTTGCTTTCTCTGTCAGATGGCATCATTTAATTAGGGGTGTCTGTACAAATAATAGCTTGGTTTGAACTTTCATGGTTGCAGTTAGGAGGAAAAAATGTAGCATGGTGGTCAACTCTGAACCATGCACATATGAGCACTTCTTGATATATGTAAAAAAAAAAAAGATGCAGAGGGTTTTTTTGGGCATACTTTGTTGGTAATGTGGTTGATTTTCTACCAGCTGTCAGGCGTATTTGTACCTACCTAAAATTCCAAATGGCAGGTTCATTGTAAGAGGACTTTGAGGCTGTTCAATGTTGACAGATTCATTGTATGAGGATCGCAAGTCCCCTGCTGCTGTGAATGTCTTTGTTACTTTTGAGTGTGATGGCCAATCGTTGCCAAGAATCCTGTTGATGGTGGGGCTAATCTGGGTCATGTTCTCAGCTATATTTATGATGGTGGGCAAATCTCGGTCAAGCTCTCAACTATGTGATGGAGACGACGACTGAGATGTTTTGTCCTTTCTGAATATTGTTACCGTTAGAAATGCCTCGGCATTTGGTTGCGCTATCAGGTGTCATTCATTTGACTTGGTGAACTGAACATTCTTTTATTTCATTACATACACATTCCATTTTGTCCTCCAATTATTATTTTCAAAAGTGCGTAGTTAATGAATAATCATCTGAGACCTTATTTATTTCCCAAAGGCACAAATCGCATCAGCTGCCATGGAAGTTTTCTTAATGAAGACCGGGAAAAATGATGCGCCGTTGGACGTTCAATGAAAGGGTGGGAAGGCATTGAAATATTTTGTGATAAAAATGTTGATACATTGATTGGAGTGATGACCTGTCTTTAAGTGAACGGTCTCTCGACCAATTTCGCTCGTATTAAGATACTACTAAATTATTTAAAAAATATAATTTTTTAAAATATATTTATCTAATTAGACTTAAGACTATAAAAAATATTTTTATAAGCATATTTTTATTATATATATATATATTATTCAGATGTATTAATTGTATAGTGTAAAACAATAAGATTGAATATTTATGAGGTGATGGTGATGGAGATAAATTAATAGAAGACTAATATAATAAAGATATACAATAAAACTAGAAACAACAAAGACATGCAGTGAAATGAAGACAACAAATAAAAATATAAAAAATGATGAAGATAAAGATATACATTATAAAGACAATAAAAATGACAATAATAAATACTATAAAATTTATTCTAATAAATAATTAAAGTAGACAAATATAGTTGTAGATGATAACGAGCTTAAGTTGATGAATATTGGTAAAAAAAAAGTAAACAATGATAATTAAAGACAAAAAATTACATCATATCAATTAAAAGCTTTTAACATAATTGATTATTGATTTTTAGTATAATATGAACTTATTTTACCTATTAACTTATGATTGAGTAGGATCGATGGGATCGTAAGATCCTACCTGATCCTAAGACCCAGATTGTGGGATCATAAAATTCTACCATATTTCAGATCCTACATTCACTCCGAAATGGTTTGCCTAATTTGGGTCGTAGGATCGGAAGATCCTAAGACCCGAACGCATTTTTAATAACCTTGATCCTGAAGATAAAATAGGAGAAATTTTTAAAAATCCAAAGAAAATTAATATTTGATATTATTTTAGAAGTATACTATTAAAAAATTGAAAGGAATATTTAGGTTCAAATTCACGTCAATCATGTTATAAATCCTGGTTATAAAAAAAATAATTTTATTTTTTATTTGTTATCCTTTACTTCCAATTCATTCTGTTTTCTCTTATATAGGACATGACCTGTGGGCATGTGGCCCTTCCGTTTAAGGGGCTGCTGCCCAGTACAACGTCTAAACATCAAACAAATAAACGCAAATTAGTCTGCTAATCAGGAAATAAATTTCTTATTTATCTAAGTTGCCACGTTCCGTACAAATAATTCAATATAAATACTAGTGTGAAAAGAAAAAAGAAATCTAAACACCTTGCAGATCCTGTCCCTACCCAAAGATACGTTTTCTTCTTTCTTGTTTTCTTGACAAATGTGGCGCTTGATCAACCATGTTGAGAAAAAAAATCCATAGCATGTACTTCGTTTCCATTAAATTTCCCTGCAAAAGTTGGATGATACGTCGAAGAGAATGACTCGCTCACATCTCCTGAAACACTTGATACACCAAAAAGTCTAAAAATGACCTATGTTTGAATTACTGTACATCACTTTACAGTGAGGAAAGACTTGTAAAAATATAGAACTTGTCCTCCTCCTAGGTTAAAGCAAGCTCAGCTTCCTGTTCAGATATTTGAATTTCTTGGTAGGGGCTCAGGACTCGTTTAATCTCATCTGCACCGAGGGTTTCACACTCGAGAAGCGCCTTAGCGAGCGCATGGAGCGCATTTTCGTGCTGCAAAAACAAAATTCAAAATCAAGTGAGTACCACAATCACACTCCCTTCCTGATACATAAATATAATAATATTGAGAAAGATGGAATAAAAGAGAGTATTGCTATTGAAATCTACCTTGAGGCTAAGCATGTACACATATGGCTTTATCACCTATATGATCTCATAATTCTTAAAACTAGATATAAGGCTGTAAATTGGAGATAATAAAAGAAATCCTAATGGTACATATATCCTAGCTACAATAAAGCATCTGTTGAAACTAGATTGAGTTTCTAGCTGCTGTGCTTATTCACGAATCCAGGTTCAAAGCATGGAATGAACAGAAATCATGTAAGCAATTTTAGATTCGGAAAAAATCCTTCTTAACAGGATATCATCATATAGGTAGTATAAAAAAAAAAATCTCTTTTAACAGTTTGCATTTTGGAACAGGATTAAAAAAGGAGAAAAATAGATCAAGGAACAAACCTTCTTTAGTAACTGTTTAACACGATCGTAAGCATCTCGCAAGAGTTTGACCACCTGAAATATTTAAGAAGAAAACTTAACAAGCATTCACCCACTAAAATTATGAAATGACTTGGGGCAAAAAGAAGCATACTTCTGCATCTATTCTTGATTGCATCTCAGAACCTGGCCCTTCTTTGACAGATACGGGACCAATTGCATCACTCATTCCACAAGTAGACACCTGATAGATAGTAGATAGTAAAGCATAGGATCTTCAACAATAAGCACACGTGTGTTTGAAAGATCAAGAAACACTACCATGTAATGCGCAAGTTCCGTGGCCGTGTGGAGATCATTACTAGCACCAGTTGTAACACTATCTTCACCAAATATGAGCTCCTCTGCAACCCTCCCTCCCATGCAGACATCAAGCCGAGCTAATAGTTGCTTCTTGCTAATAGATGTCTCATCTTGAGAAGGGAGCTGGGTTACCATACCCAAAGCAGAACCTCGGGGCATAATAGTGGCCTTATGAATGGGATGAGCACCATCAGTATTGAGTGCAACAATGGCGTGACCACTCTCATGGTATGCAGTGAGCTGCAAAAAGAGAGATTTTATGATCGAGATAAAGAACATACGAAAATGGCTTTATGAGGATGTCTTGAACTATCAATACAAGATAACTACAAAAAAAATCATGGTTACCTTCTTTGACTCTTCAGAAATAAACAAAGTTTTCCTCTCTGTACCCATAATTATTCTATCCTTTGCAAATTCCAGTTGTGCTGCAGTTATTTTGTCGGCACCTTCTACAGCAGCTTTAATGGCAGCAATATTTACCAAGTTTGCAAGATCTACAGAAAAAATGAAGAAAGTAGATCGAGTATATGAGTATTATATCATCTTACTCCGTAAAATGTATCTTCGTAGAAAAAGATAGCTGCCATTTAATTAATTAGAAGTGGCTGCGGATCAACGTTTTATTGTTAGTTGCATGAGAGAACCTAACAACAGACCTGCACCATTGAAGCCAGGAGTACCACGAGCAATTGCTTTTACGTCTACATCATCAGCTAATGGTTTATCCTGCAAGTAAAGCTCCAGAATCTCCCGTCGACCCCGCGAGTCAGGACTTGGAACAACAATCTAATGAGTATATTTTGTTATAAGTTGTAAAACATCTTTAATAGAAATTAATCCAGGGGCAAGAATGTCAAAATAAAATTGTGCAAGCATCATCAGAAGAAACTCTGTGAAAGAAAATGGCAGTCTTTTTCCATAGTTATTAAACTACGACAGACAAGATAATCCTACTAACCAGGAATCAGTCATCTGACCTGTCCAATTTGAACAAAAAACAAGATTTGCTAAAAATAACCAAGTTGCCCAAGTTGACCCAACATTGTGGACCAGTCAGACCAGGTTAGCCTGAATCAACTCAATTTTTATAACTATTTCTATTTTTTAAATTAAATTTACTTTTTAAAACATTAGAAGTAACTTTGTTAAAATTACTACAGAAATAAGTCTGACCAGTAAACTAGTGGCCCAGAGTTCGGCCATATCACTGTCTGGTTTAATTCTAATAACTATATTTTTCCTTTTCAACGAGTAATAAGCAAATAAATGCTCAAACATGTAATTTATCTAAAATTAGCATGTGCACTGAGAATTAACTGTTTACTAACATTAGAAAAAAAATCTGCTACAGAAAATGAAACATACTTGGGATGGAACCTGTGATGGCTATGCTTGACAGTTAACATCCAGGGTAATGTTGATAGTTAGCTTTATGCTTATAAGCCAAGGTGGATAATACCAACTGAGCGGGCCGATATTTCCAGTAGATATTGGTTTGGCAGTGTATTGGTACATGGAATGTGTATAAGTACACCAGCATTTTAAGTCTTAACTAAATTAGATGTCAAACATGAAGACTGGTACACTAGACTAGACCATGTATCACCATACCGATTCAAGCCAAAAGACTAATAGACCAGCTTAGACCAGTATTTTAAACAACTATATCATATAATATGTTGTATGACCTATGAACTATGCTTTTGGCAAATTGTTAGTCAACAAATTGTGTTACGGGCCTAATACTATTAGTAGGTTATATAACAAAACAGATCCAGGTTGATATGTTATACCCAGTTCGCTAAGTAGAAAAATATTATAAATAAGAGTCTAGGTTAGAGTAGGGTATCAAGTACTTTGTTATTATTTTTTTATAGGCGTGCTTGCACGATTTCTCGCAGGTGACGACTGAGGTTCTATCAATTGGTCCAATTTGCTGGATCAATTGCCGGTGAACTGGTGCGACGGATAAGGACAAAAGAAATTCCGTTGTCGTTAATAAATCTAAGATCTATTATCGTTAGCTAGCCGTTAAAGAAAACCTAAGGCACAAGAAGTTTAGTAGCAGCGAAGTCCTCTGATCGAAAAGCTTCCAGCACGTGCAACGGTACTGTAGTGACAACACTGTAGTAATAGTACTGTAGCGCGAGTGCTGTAACAGCAGACATTGTAGCAACCTAGGAGAGGAAGAGGAAGGACATGCGACATTTTGTCTGCAGCGCACATGGGGCGTATGTAGATTAGGGTTAAAAAAAAACTCAGAGATAGATTGATAATTTGAAAAAAAAAATAGAGAGAGATTGCTCATTTGAAAAAAAAATTAGATGACGAAAAATGATGTTGCTCAACATTATGTGGAGATTCGTCGTTTTGACGCTGTATATGCGATGAAAGCAATGCTGAGAGACTTAGTTAGAGAGAAAAAAATACAAGAGGGTGCGGATGTGATTGTTGATGGGCAAACATATCCAACCTCGAGAGAAGTCCTGGAGACTACATTACGGAGCCAAAGTAACATGGAGGATAGATGGTGGATTCATAACCGCTTAGAATTACAAGGATTTGATAGAATTGATCCAGTAGGATGGATTGCACAAGCTGAACAATATTTCGACATTCAAGGCATGCCAGACGACTATAAAATTCCTATGGCGTTTGTTCGTATGGAAGGACAAGCAGACCATTGGTTTCGAGGGTTAAAATCACGAATTCTCAATCTTTCTTGGGAAGAGTTGAAGCAAAAGATGATACAAAAATCTAGTAAATTTTTTGCAACTACTGTCCTTGATGGAAGCTACTATGAAGAGAAAAAACTTGAATACAAATAGAAGGTGGTCATCAAACAAAAAGTAATTGAGCATACTCCTATTGTTGATAAGACTTTTTCAACTATATATGAGGTGAGTACTAAATATGGTGAACTCTCCAAAGAGGTTGATGATGACATAGCTAATTTTTTCAAAGATGATGATCTAAATCTGGGCTTTACGTCTTATGAGATGAAGGTTGTGAATGCTACAAAAACACATTGAAAGACTTGGCACTGCTTGCATGTATGCTAAGAAGAGGAAAAACTTTTTGCAGTAAATAAGCATATTGTTGATAAACGAGATCGTGGAGCAATTTCAACTTATAAATAGTGGGATCTAGGAAAAGTTTGAGAAAAGACCAACTGATAGATAGCCTTGAGGACAAGGCTGTAGTTAGAGAGGGAGACAATTGTTACGGGCCCAATACTATTAATAAGTTATGTAACAAAGCAAATCCGGGTTGGTATATTATACCCAGTTCGCTAAGTAGGAAAATATTATAAATAAGGGTCTAAGTTAGAGTAGGGTTTCAAGTACTTTGTTATTATCTTTTATGGGCGTGCTTGCATGATTTCTCACCAATGACGGCTGAGATTCTATCACACTGCTCCGCGAATGTGCAGCAAAAGCAACAAGTATTGTCAAACAAACAACTGAATAGATGTTTCATGTTTGTGTTGCATAAAGAGCCTGGATTCTTGAGCAAGTAATGTGGTAAAGTAAAGGTTTTTACTAGATATTGAATACTCTTGAGCAAGTAATGTGGTAAAGTAAGGTTTTTACTAGCTATCGAATACTCCAATGTCTATTGGGTTATGAAAGTGAGTACGTTAAACTGAAACAAATCAGACTATACCTTGTTACTGAAATAACTTAATCTAATCTAGAACTCCAGTATACCTTGTTAAACTAATTCTGCAAAGAAACAAATGGGACACTAATGCATACCATTAAGTAAAGGCTGAGAGTAACTTACATGCCTATCAAATCTACCAGGTCTTGTCAATGCTGGATCAAGTATATCCGGTAAATTTGTGGCAGCCATCAAAATTATTCCCTGAAAAATATGTAATCAAGGTTGAAAAATGCAGTTGCATCACTTAAAACATGTAAATAATACTTATAATATACCTCATTCTGCTCAAAGCCATCCATTTCCACTAGCAGTTGATGCAATGTTTTCTTAGTATGCCCTTCCCACTGCTTTCTGGTTGAACCCACAGCATCTATTTCATCAATGAAAATGATGCAAGGGGCCTACGCATAATAAAAATTGACAAACATGAGAAGACATATTCAATTTAGGGGAGAAAATCATAGTAAATAAAGAAAGAGTGATAAAACTGGAATATAAAAATGACTAAAAAATGTAAGGTGGAAGATTCATAATGAACTTTGCAATCTTGCATGCATATGCGAATATACACATTTAGCAGTTCCACTCGTCCTGGACTAAATTTCAGTTTGTTTGAATTTCAACCAAAAGCATTATTATAATAACTCAGCAAATTGAAAGATTTGAATTTTGCTCACATTTAAAAAAGATCATTTCTGGAAGAAAAGAGGAAGAATAAAACCAAAGAAAAGAGGCATGATGCAATACTAAGTCAAAAAAATCATGTAACAGTAAGAAGTGACCAGTAACAAAATAGCATCTTAAAACTTGGACAATGGGGATCAGCAACCTGCATAGGTCATGGAAGTATAGATAAAACTTGTCTAGACCTCAAATAAATTGAGTATTTCAATTGCAAAAGAGAGTTTCATTAGAATTGGATTTCATTGGGACAATTACCTATAAGAGCCCAGGTTCTAACTTGTTTTACCAAGGAGAACCTATGTTTAGCAATTTTTTATAGCATCCCCTTCAATTCCAAAATTGCTGGGTTTGCTCTTATGTACTTATACTAACTAATGAACAAGTGTTCTTTAATTATGGAATAAAAGACTCAGCTAAGCTGAAGAGTGAGAATCATGCTTAAGATAAAACTTGGCATGTTTGAATTAACATGCATTCAGACGTAACACGGAAATCAGGTCATCAGGTGCCCTCACAAACATGGTTTAAAAAACTGATCCACAATCCACCATTCAACTAACATAATAGCTGAACAGCATGATAGTTCTAAAATAAATCACTGATAATTTTCTACAATAAAACCAAAGCAAAGGCGTCAGCTTCCTCCAAAAGTTGACAGATTGCTCGTTCGAGTGTTTTAACATTTGAAAAATATTAGAAATCTGGTAAGCGTGCGTGTCTCGAAATTTGTTTGCCTTTAGACGGTTAGACCTATTCAATATTGTCCAATGTTATACAATATAATTCCTGCGTACGTGTGTAACCACAAAAAATTATGTTTGTAGTGATGAACAGATGATGGTTTTCACATTAACAAGTGTAACTTGTTAAGATTTGGTATCGAGATGCTAACTGGCAAGTTGATTCCCGTTCAATTCATAAATACATACCCAATAAAGATAACATTCTAATTATGATAACCATACACCAGAGTAAAGATTGAAACAATATTAAGTTATTTTGCATGTTAAAGAAGGAACTGATAGCTACAGCAATAAGAGGCATATGATGGGTGTTTTCCTACATAGGCTCATTGAAACCATATCATCAACCATAGCAAGTTGAATCTCTGCCTTATTGTTTTCTGTCTATCCATCTTTGTACTATTAACCTAATTGGTTCAATTAGTTAAACTATGTCATACACGAATCCTTGCGAGCATGCCCATGTTGTATTAGTTTATTTTATCTCGTTTTACTCTCTGTGAAGACCTCAACTTATTGACCATGAATGATGGCATTCTTTATCTATGTTTCCGAGCAGCCCCATCAGTCCATCTCAAGTCTCAACATCATGATTCATGCTGCATAATTTCTGTAATGTTCTTTAGTTGAGCAACATTCTTATCCATTAACCAGATGTTTTAACAACCGTCTTGTCAACACAAGTCTCACTCCATTTAGCCTAATCTTCATTAAGAATAATGTCTTTGCCAATCGCTTTTCATATTAAACAACATTGCAAGATATTTAACTCGTACCTTACGCATCCAATTGTATTATTCCCTCAATTTTGCTCTCTCACTGCTTTTAAAATCCCAGTTCATAAACTAAGTTTCGTTCTTAACTTGAACCCCTTAATTTACAGCAATCAGGTTTAGAAGTATGAACAATCATAAATTAAAACAATATTGTCTACCAATAACATATACCATGGAGGCTTATTCTTGTATGGCTTTACACTCAAAATTATACACGTTAAAGGATAAAGTTCTCAGTTGATCCTTGATGTAACCCAATAGTTGCACAAAATTTGCTAGACGATCCCGTAGACCTAATACTACTATATTATTAATTGCATTTTTCATACATATTTCTTAACATGCCAATTTAATTATTAAGCAATCCATTTTTTTCCTAAATACACCATGATAACTTAAAGAATATTATCACCACCTTTTTTAAGTCGAAAAAAAAAACCACATGAAAAATTTTTATCTCTATATTTTTCCTATAACTACCTTAGTCAACAAAAGTACATGGTTGATCATCCATGAATAAAACAACATTGATTCTAAGAAATATATGTCCCACCTCTTATTCTTCCTTGGAATCAACAGCTTTTACCAAGGGCTCCCATTTTGCATTAATTTTGGTAAAAATTCTTCCCCAAATATGAAGTGGCTTTCTAATTCTCAAATTTTGATTTAATCAAATTATACTTTAGTCTCTTAATTACTTCTAGACATCAATATAAGATGGCATCATTACCTACAGTCTAAACAAATAACCCATTTTACAACTTTCCTATACCAAGTTATATCCAATCATGAATAAACATATGGTTTTAAATTTGTACAACATTCTAGCTCTATAACTGCGATATACATAGTCATGTGCATGAATGAAACTTTATAAAAACTCTCCATCTATCATTTATCTTTGTAGATCATTTGATTTTTCATTTAAGATTTTGAAAACCTGTTTATACCAATGTATTATTTTTGGATCAAGTTCATATAGTCCGTTATGTATTAACACATTGATGCCAATCATATTGGTGTAACAATATATATACACATGTGTATAAATCTATAAATACATATATATATATATATATATATATAGGTCTTTGTTTGTACCAAGCTTACCACTCAGCAGGGACCAAGTACCTAAATCATTGTTTTCATCTTTTAGAAGTAATGCCACTTGAAAGTTGAAACTCTATTCGTCTATTCAGAAATGCAATAAATATTTTTCTCTGTCCAAGTAACTAATTTTCTACGAAAACTATCATAACCTCCACTTTAGCTATTATTGCAACTTTTTGCTTCATTTTGACGACTATAACATGACGTTAACAAAACTAGAACCACTAGTTACAGAAATAAACAAAAATAATGAGTCTTTCTCATAAATTACCTTTTTCTTGGCTGCTTGAAACAATGATCTCACTCGACGAGCACCAACTCCTACAAACCTGGCATAAACAATAAGTTACAGAAGCTTTCATGATTCACTACTCAACAATAGAGCTACCTGTTGGAATAATTGTGCAACAATAATTAGTTAGACCATAAAGTCACTGAAATTTTCAGAGAAGACATGGAATGCTAATTTAAAATTCTCCCTCAGAAGTACTGTCTGGATCTTTGGAGTAAATAAGACTATTTAGTTACAAGCTTGTTGAAGTACTACTCTACCTAGCCATAAATTTCAATCAAAGTGGTATAGAACAATGCAACTAAATAGTAATCCATTAGATCGCCAGTCACCATCTCAAGAGTCCAACGGAGAAGAAAAACAAATTCAATTTTGTAACGACAACATACTTTATAGAAAACAACCACAGTTTAGAAATTACACTTCAGAATCTAGGGTGTCCTAGTTATAACCATTTGTACCAGCGTGACCATGTACCAATATATATACAAATTTAATAAAACTGGACTGATACTGTTGTAGTACGAACACTTAGGCTTGTTTCTTTGGAGGGAATCTATATGGGGAATCAAGTAGCAAAATTGGTCTAGATTCAATGTATTTTCTCCAAAGAAATAGAGCCTTCGGACCAGTACATATCGGTCTAATAATGGACTACTGGCCGTTAGTTAAAACTAATCTTAATCATTTCACAAACAGACTTCTCAGTTTGTCTGTTTTTAATTGACTATCAGTTTAATCTAAGATCCAGTAAACCCCTGCAACTCGCATGGCATAATGCAATGCTACTTCATTGAGATTAAGGTAGGAAACAAAGTGACGTGGTTTAGTGGAAAATTATTATTGCATGTAAGTTCTCTTACATTTCCTCAAATTCTGAACCCGCTTTGTAGAAGAAAGGCACACCAGCTTCTCCAGCAATAGCCTGTGGTAAATTATGATCATAGTGATGCAATAACAAAATCAGTAGCAAGAATATTCATTTCATTTATTAAGATGATTTGTACCAGTTAGAAAGTAACAGAGAATCATGTTATGTAAAAAAAAACCATGAAGAATAACAGCGTGAGCTGAATATGAGGTTTTTAATTAACAAATATGGCAACTAAAGAATCTTGAATGCCAAAAATGCATATCAAATCCTACTGGCTAATTGCAGCAGTTCTCGTCATTTCTTCTCCGATTATATCAAGAGTGCTTAGTGTAATGGAACTTTGTCCTTGATCGGGCAAGTTTTAAGTGGAAACTTCCACTTATGCTGAAGAAAGGAAATTGTTAGTGAGTAAACTATACCAAAATCAAAGAAAGTTTACGTAAACCTAGTAGTTTGAAGTTTAAACTAACACCAAGATAAATTAGAGACCCAATAATATAAAAAATCAAGACCTTGGATAAATGGAACAATAAAAATGAAATTGAATACTTTGTATAAATAATAGAACTTTCCTTGCATTTGCCTCAAGTGGTTTCAACTTACAGAAAAAAAGTCCATGGAACAATTCCAAATCCCTTATATTGTAGAATATACACATTATATGTACAAACATGTATAACTAGCTACTTGGTGTACACAAATAAACTGTTATAAATAGAAGCCTGATCTCACCTTGGCAAGCAGTGTCTTTCCAGTGCCAGGTGCACCAGTCAAAAGAATACCCTAAAAAAATACACACAAGATTCTGACCTAAGTAAATGGTAAATGCCTTCATTTAATGATAATAAATAATTAAATGCTGCTAAGTAAAGGCAAAATAAATAGATGTTGCATAGGAATCAACCGCAATAAGATATAAGTCTAGAGTCTATTTAAATGTGTTTTAAAACACATTCAAATTCAGTTGAACTTTGCAAATTTCGGAAAGCAAGTAAACTTTGTACAGACCTTTGGCAATTTCCCACCAAGACGAGTGAACTTTGCAGGGTTCTTTAGATACTCAACTACTTCCTCAAGCTCTTGCTTTGCATCATCACAACCTTTAACATCCTTGAAAGTTTTAACATTCTGTACAAGTAAAACACGAATATCAGATCTGTAGATACTTTATCTTCTTAGCACTTGAAATGCACGCAAGCATTATAGAATTGAACAATGATATGCCAGTTCCATCATAAAGTAATATATATTCACGCAAGCAATATTTAAAATACTAAAATCCAAAATTTTTTTCATACTGCAAAAAAAGTATATCAGCTACTCTGTTAAGCAGATCTTGCAAAAGAATTGACAAAGAGAAGATAACATAAATTGGAAAGAAGTTTATACATAAGTAGAAACAAGATTGTATATTGACTGAATGAAAATATCTTCAAACCATAACATATTATCTGTACAACATTCTTAAAAATTGAGATCAATGGAATTTCAAGAATCCTCCCGTGTTCAAAACAACTGAAGCATGTCAAGTGTGAAACCATGGTGTTTTCAATATACCAATGTTAAAGAGATGCTTCTTAAGACGTCAGTCTTTTCCTTTTATTGAAGACTTTGTTCATGTCCAATGTTACTTCAGTGTGGATTACTCAACACTTAGGACACTAGGATCAATATAGGCATACATGTTATATGAAGATCCAAAACCTCGCGCACCTTTCAAATGCAAATAGCTTTTGTTAATGAGACACCAGATGAAATATAGATCCATTGCATTGATATATGGCTTTTGTCAAGCAATTCAACGAAATATAATAAGATTTCAGGCCATGTCCCAACCAGTTTTTCAAGTAGATCAGGTCAAACCAAACATCTTTTGAGATCATTCAATTAGAAAAAAAAGAAACAAGATATCTTCCATTGCGTTCTTCAGTTTCAAGAATAACAGAACAAATTCGATACATGATATGAATAAACTTTCAAATTCTAGGAGTTTCTTTAAATTCAAATGAAAACATGATTGTGAACATTTACAAGTAGAAGAACCGTAATAATTAATACCTTCTCTGGCATAATTTCTTTGTTCAACTCTTTAGGTGCATACGTGGCACTTGAACCAACACCAGCTGTCCCAATACCTCCTAGGCTGCCAACATATTTTTGCAACGCAGCTGAACCTAATACCCTATCAATCAAAATAGCATGCAAATTAAATAAACTAATATAACCCAAATCTTCATATTTCACTAACTACAGGTAAATACTCGACTAGTGACAGTAAGAGACATAAGAAAATAATTCATGATCTTTTAGCATTACAAAAGATAGTATGAAAGGAAGCAGAAGAAATAATTCAACGCCATAGCTATGATCCTGTGAAAAACCTTAGAGAACAAATGAACTACATAACAAGCAGCTACCAGTTGATTTTATTATTTATCTCCAATTTTAGATGTTATATTTGTACTCCTCACAGATCAAAGATATTCTGATTTTATTATTTATCTCCAATTTTAGATGTTATACTTGCACTCCTCCAGTTTTAGGATCTGGCCCACTCTCATTGGGGTATTATGGAACACTATTACATGAAACTCAAATAAATAAGATGACATATGCTAACATGTTCAATAGACATTGTAGGGTAATCATCAACTACATGAATACTCTGTAGCGCACAAATTTGCGCTAAACAATTATCATTGGCAGGAAAGATCATTGAGGCATTGTGGCATTTTGGCTCATATCAAAATTGCTGGACCTTTACAACTATTTGTAGCTGCATAAAGTTTGCACCATCTAAATACTGGAACAATATGACAGCAAACATTTTCCTAAAAGTAAACAGATAGTTAACTTCTGATGCAACGGTAAAGAAATGATCATCTATATTCTAAAGAGAAATTATAATACTTAAAATACAGTTTGACAGCTAACGCAAAGCTTACTACCATTTGAAAACCAAGTTCCAATATTATGCTTTTACAAATTCAATATAACGTGTATGACATGGATGATTCTGTTGTTGCTCGCATCAAGCCACTATCTCTATTTATAAAGAATAGGATACTAATACTCCTGAAGCATAGAACAACTTATGCCAAATCTTCATGAACGATTCATGGGAATTTGAAGCTACATTCTTTTCAAGTGAATAGAATATTAACAATCTCACTTAATTCTAGAATTATTTGAGTCAAATCCTTCATAACAACATCATAAGAATTTGAACCAGAAACAATTGGAAAGGAAGTGGACAATTAACCATTGCACAAAATCTTTATTGGCGGCAAGGTTTTGAATTTTGGTCCCTGGTGTACTGCTCCATACTATGCATGAAAATTTCAATACCGAATGTGCCAACCATGGTAACGGTTCGGATTCTTCTTGGTATGTAGCGAGAAAACCACCTGTTTTTAAAACATTGATTGGCCGTATATCACATTGTAATCCCAAATTCCTAATTAACTACATTTTCAACCTATAGTAATACTAGCCCGACAAGTAAATATCACGAATTCCACAAATGTCTGCTATGATGCACATTTATCTATCATAGTACAGGATTGCGCAAAGACAACTCTTTCTTTCTTGCTATCGTAGTACGACTTACTCTAAGGCTAGTGCACGAGGCATTCTTCTTCTAAATATAGCCAGGGACTGGACCTTGATATTCCCACATAGGCAAACTGTTATCGCTATCCTATTTAGCCTTCCAAAGCAAGCTTTGACAAGTAAAGCAACAGCATTCAACAAACCAGCATGCTTCCAAATCAGCTGCAGCAAAGATGAAATGAAATCCAATAAAACTAAAGAAGGAACACAACCTTCCCCAATCAAGCAATACCAACAAGAAGCTTGCCAACTTTCAAGGAGAGAAAATCCAGGATAAGATATACTTACATAAAGGACATTATTTCATAATCTAGAGAGGCCTATTATAGTACGAATATGTTTGTACTCTGTAGCCTATAATAAGGCTAGTAATTCAACAAAGAGAACATGAAATTAAAGCATCAATCTCTATTTGTCTATTTATCAAATCTAGAGAGGCAAATTGAAGTAAGAATATAATTGAGGAGTAGCTCAACAGAGAGAACAAGGGATTGTACTCTGTGGCCTATAAATGAGGCTGGTTTGAAGCAGCTAGGTGCCCACCATAAAATGCAACAAGGCCGCTTCCTTCTTACTACAGCCCTCCAATGAAGTCATACTCACGCTTGGACTAAGGTTCATAACAACGGCACCAAATCCAACAAACAAAGAAATACAAGAATTAATGGTGACAGTGGGCCAATTGGTTGAAGAAAATGCTTAAGAACAAAAATGAGAATGACTCTTTGCTAAAATTCAAGCTATTTCAAAAGAAATATACGTGCGGATGGTTGAAGGATGCTCAAGAATAAGAAGAATGAGGATGATTCTTTGCCCAAGTTCAAGATATTTCAAAAGCTATTGAGTTTCATCAGTTCTTGCATTCCTTATTCAAGGTCGGAGGTCATATTTATAGGGTCAATACTTCCCATTCTATGCGGATCAATATAGCCTCAATATTGAGAACAACAACTCACTACCACCATAACAACATTGGATTAGCAAGCCATTATGCTGTGACTTCATCAAATATTGAGTTAGCCACCATAAACATTTGATCAAGGCTCTCTCTCATCATGACCAAACTAACATCATGCACATGGTAATCGTCACGAGCCACCTATCTTTATTCAACTCCATTGAGGATGAAATACAAAAAGATGTACAATAGCAATAATTAATACAGTTGGCTGAAACAAGTTGTTTTCCCTCCATGTGGCCTTCCCAAGGTAACCTCGTACTGTATAAAGCACAAATCTTCCTTTCCACCCATTCACCTCTCAAGCAAGCAATGATTGAGACAAAAATTACTCTACTCTATCAGAAAAAATATTCATTGCTTTCATGCCAACTTGTATTGGAAAAAAATATAAGGGAAGGTCCACCAATTTCCAAGGGAAACTCTGCATGCCAAAAGCATAAGATCATGCTACTTCATTCTGTCAACCTCCTAACCTCCTTAATAATGGTCAATTAACAACGAATATAGGTGGATATTCTAATAGATTTCAGAAGTAGCCTATCAAATTCCAATAGCAAAATTGGCATATTTAATATAGTTGATCATCTTTCCAAATACAGTCATTTAGTGACTCATTCACCTTACTCAACAACATTCACATACCTTCTTCGACAAAATAGCAAATTGCAAAACCTTCTCGAGTAAATTGTGAATGATTTTGTCATTGCCTTTACTAGTGCTTTTTGAAAAGAACTTGTTTTACGTAGCACTTGCCTCTGCTTGAGCACCACATACCACCAACAATTTGATGACCAAACTAAAGTGGTAAATCAATGCCTTGAAATGTATGTTCATTGTTTTACCAACGCCCTCTGAAAGGAATTGTCAAATTGAGTCTGAGGGGCAAAAGATTGCTATCACATTTTAGTTTTTATTAGATCATAAAAAATCATTACATTCCAAATTGTCTATGGCTGATCATTATCAAGGTCTATTACACCGCCTATATGGCATGTCTAACAAATGCCAAACAAAATCTCATTCATCACAATTTAAGTGTTGGTAGATTGTGTGAGCATCTTCAACATGAAAATGAGGTATTGTGTGCTTCAACGAGGGTGATATGGTACTTTTGAAACTCCAACAATGCAAACAAACTTCCCTTTCCAAATGAAGGACACAAACTCTCACCAAGTTTCTATGATCCTTTTCAGATCCAAACACACATGGTTTTATTGCTTATAAACTATAACTTGCCTACCTTTCAAGAGCCACCTTGTTTTTCATGTCTCTCTCCTAAAAATTGCACGGATTTGCACATAAGCTAAAGCAACTCTCTCAAAACTATTTTAAGATGAGCTTCCAGCAACTCCCCCAAACAATCATAGCTAGCCTTCAGCATCAAGATCAACATGAATTCCTAATCCAGTAGGAAGATATATAACCAGCATTCAACATGGGAAAAATAAGTTGCCTTCCGACAAAGATACATTAACCTCGTGCTTCATGGCATGCACTTCGTTGACTAAAGGGGTGATAGGATCACTGAACAGACTTTGATAAGGCAACTCTATCCACTAAACCAGATGTAATGGCTAACCTACCTAGCCCCCCAGAGCAAGCTTCAACAAGGAAACACAATTCATGATCACACAATAAAGAGGACAAGCAACTAAAATTCTCCTTCCACTCTCTCGTGTTGTCACTACCTACCATAGGGAACAAGAAGGCCATTACTCATTGCAACCCTCCCTCCAACGAGGTTGCCAACATTGCCCGACCTCATACTTAGCTTGAACCATGGTTCATGATATAAGCCTTCCCTACTGACACAAAGACAATTAGTGGTGTCTTTTGGATAATGCTAAATATAAAAATCCAAGGACTGAAACCAAGACACAAAGACACTTAGTGGTGCCTTTTGGATAATGTTAATCTTTTATCCTACTTTAATAAAAAAAATCAGTATAGTAGATCTTAAGTAACTCAACTAAATTTACGTCCATCCATTCTGCATATCTTTCTCCCTTCAATAATTAATTGGCTATATCATTGTTCATGATATTATATTGCACACTATCATCCAGAAACGAACATTGTATTTAAGTAGATTTACATTCAGAACCACTCAAAGGAATGACACTGAACCAAACACAAATAATTGGGTAAAACTTAAGGTAACCAAATGTTTCAGACTGGGCAAGTCATCATTTTTTTTAAAAAAAGGAGGTCATCATTTAATACATCTGTATGGGAGGGGAAATGGATGAAATACACACCACATAAAGCCAACAGCTACTGTAAATAAGATGGTAGAGAGTAGTTCTTGGGCGAATCGTGATGATCTGTTCGCTGCTTTAGGATCAACCTGTGAAGAAAAACATGAAACATGAAGATTATATCAACTGTATAGCACACAAGTAAACAGATTAATGTAGGAAACAATAGTCCCTTATTGGTGGGATTATAATTGCAAGTCTAAAATTTTACCATAACTACATGTAGAGGCTGCTTCTCTGATACTCCAGGATTCAGAAGTGGCTCATCCTCGTTTCCAAATGCACGTTGCTTCAATTCTTGCAACTACTGACATAGCATCTTATTACGATCAGAAAGGGATATGGATGCGGTATACCAAAGTCTACTACATCAGAGAAACTAGGTACAACACCATAAATGAGCACACATTCGTGTCTTTCTTTCTCTTTTCCTAGGTTTGCAAGTTAATTGAATTTCAAATATGTTGAAACAGTTACTATAGACAGCTATAATCGTTTGATTGCATTGACAGTCACTATTAACTCCAAGCAAGTTTTAAGGCATATAACAAGTATGTGAAGGACAGATCGGCGGTGTATTGATTATTAAATAATTTTGACCAAAGCTTAGCTACTTTGCTTACACAGTAAGTAATGGCCTAATCTAGAAGTACCAACCTGGAAAGGTTTGGGAAGGTTAAATGTACAACTTTACCCTTGCATGTAGGAAGGTCATTTTAATAACTCAAACCCTCAACTGCATCAAAATACCAACTTTGATGACCAAAGAACACTTTCTGATTATGCATAATGATGATGCAAAAAGATTAAAAATTAAATGAGATGAAAATGAGGGAAAAGATACCAGTGTAGAAAGACTGGAAGATTTTCCTGAACCCTCATCTGGAAGATATTGTGAAAGAGCATTAGTGACAACAAGAGCTCGAAGATATTCCACAACTCCTCTGCTATCTATCGCATGATTTGTTTGTTCAAAACGTCTGATGACTGCCTCAGGACTACAAAAGAGATGTCAGATTAAATTATAATTCGATCAAAAAGAAAGACTATAGCTATATAGTAATAAATTATGACTGTCCAGACAAATATGAACATGTGTTAATAATGCATGTCACGGTAATTGAGTTTTCAACTACATTAAGGAACCTATAGAGAAAATTCTCTCATAAATAAATCACTTCCAGGTGAGAGTGGATGTCAATTCACAAAGTAGCGCGTAAGAAGTTACATGTGTCAGTCAACACAATACACCCCCCGATGGGAAATTTTGTCAGGGCAGCAAATAATCACATTAAGTGGATTATGTCTAGATTGGAAAAATTTAAATAATACAGATACTTTGTGGTGCTAGATGAAGGAGGAAATATGCTGTCAGTTCCCCGCAGCCCATCATGTATGCAGATCAATAGCTGCAACTGCGTAGTTGTAGGTGGTTGGCAACAGAAGTGAAGGTACTTCTGATCATAAGTCAGATAAACAATACATATAAGCAAATTTAAGCTATGTTCCATCGACAGCAACAATTTCATGAGGAGGGATCTAGTATTAAGGGAGGTAGTTTCAACCACCCATATAGGCAAGTCCCATGAACTAATAGTATTAGACTAAATTTAAAATATTTATTACTTTATCTAACTTAAAAGAATATTTAGAAGGTTTAATTTTAAAAATATACTCTGGGGTCCTGGATCGCAGGAACCACAAAAGAAAGGAACCGAGGAAGAATGTCAAAAGGTTGAACCTGTCCTTGTTCAGCTCCGCAAGGAGGGCACTCTGCTTGGCAGCATCCTTGGGATGCGCATCGGCATCTGCAATCATGCGTTCCAGCCTCTGCTCCCTTCTCCACCAACTCAACCAGTCCGACATCATCATGGAATCCATTACCTTTCTAGCCGAAGCCAGTGCTCCCATAAAGAAAACCAAAAGGGGAAACCTGTTCTCCGCCCTCGTCTTTTCCGCAGACGATTCTTCCACGAAAGGAGCTCCATTTCCGACCTCACTGGCTGGTGCGGCCGCTTCTGGCACATCTTTGGAGATATCGCCTCCGCTTTCTTCAGAGATATCGGAGCTCCCGAGGGTTTGGGCGTCCATGGAGGGATCTTTAAAGGCCGATTCCGAGCTCTCGGGAGCCAATGCGCGGGGCACACGGGAAGGAGCTGTGCGGCGGTGGTAACGGCATTTCTGGAACCGAGAGGGATTCGAGCAGCGGACAGACAAGCGGAAGAGGCGCTCAGGCGAGTGTGAGACGGGAAGGGGAGGCGAGGGCATGGGTCGGAAGAGGAGGGAAGCCTGCAGGGCAGTCATGGTGGCGGCGTTGCCCAGCGACTTGGGCGGCGGCGGAGGCAGCGACGGTGCTGCCGAAGCCACCGAGGCTTACTTGGAGGTTTAATTAGGGATTTAGGGTTTGGAGAGCCACACGATTTGGGGTTGACGAGGCGAGAAGAAGGGATAAGACGAAACGACAACAGAGCGCTCTGATCGACCAAGCAACGTTCGGAAAGAAATCATTTCAAATCATCGAATTGACGCTTTTATAGCCGGGCCAACGAAAAAACCGACGCATTCTAAACTTCATTTATACTCGGGTTACTTTCCAAATATGGTATGATTAAAGAAAACTTTATTTAAACAACAGTCATTTTGATTCAATTAGCCACTTCCCTATATCAATGTCTTTCTGTATCGTCATGAGAGAGCATTTATCATCTTAGCCCCCAATTATGCTTGCCAATTCATGCATACCCCTACATAAATGACATTGGCAAATCGTCAATATTTCTTTATTATTGAGGTGCTGCCGCCGAGTTCACCATCAGCACAAATGGTTGCACTGACACCCTTTAACATTCCTTTATTTATTCTTCCTTTGCCATTTTAAGTTCTAAATTCCATAATTTCTTTATATTCATGTTGGATAATGTTTTAATTCTACAAAATACAAACATATGTTTAATGTCGGGTAAAAATATGATGCACAATAATAAGTGTCACGCCCCCTCTAATTCGGCCCATCCATGTCAGCACCTGTGCGTGAGATTGAGTGTCGGAATTCGAAATCTGAAACTTAATCTGGCGTTCATGAAAGCAGTCGTGCTCGAAATCTCCGTTGACTCAAGTCAACGTATCGAATCGAATGCTAAAACTTACCATACGCGTCGTCTTCACGCGCCTTCAAACGAATGCCGTCGTCGAAAGAGGTGGATGGGGAAGAGGCCTGTGTCAGACTCGGACCACGTCCTTCCCTCAGCCCTCACCGTCGACATCCCTCTGGATGTCGAAGATCGCCAGTGATGGTGGAGGAACAGGGAAGCTTCATTGCCGGAAAACCCAAAGAACGAACTCGTCGGAGAAGACAACCGAGTATAGGGAAAATTTCCGTTCGATTGATCAGATCCGAATCTACCTAAAACCCTATACTAGATCTACTCTCAGATCCTAACTCCCTCCCATCAACGACGAGCGTCGCTGGAAGTTCTCTCTCTACTCTCGCTATCGACCGGAGCTCGCCTAGCTCGTCGAAGGTTGTCGCCTGGAGAGGAAAGTGTTCGCCTATGCGAACGCTGGGAGAGAGACGCAGCATCGCACGTTGCTGCTTGCTGGAGGTCCACCGGACGCTCGCTACTAGGGGAGGAGTCGTCTCCACTCTGCTTCCGGACCAAGCACCCTCTGCTTTCATCGTCGGCTTCCCATGTCACGCCCTGAAGAGGGGACCCGGGCGGGCCCAACCCGGAGAGTCCACCCTCAAGACGCGACAGGTCAAACCTGCTAGACAATTCAACAACATATGCTAAAGCAAATAATACAATAACATAACTGAAATACAACAACATAGTACAACGACGTCCTCTGGTCCACGACCAGGCATACAAAAATACAACAACAACTACAATACTGCTATAAGAAAATAATCTGACAGAAAATAAATAAAGACAACCCCTGTGGTGGCCACTAGTACTAACTATCTATTAAGCTTCAAGAGGAGCGGCATCTGAACCTGGAAGAGAAAGAATAGGGGAGTTAACCCTATATGATGCATATATGATAGCATACAAATATATGATGTTTCAAGGCTTATTTCTATCATAATTTGAGAGTAAAATGCATGTTATGTCTCATTTATATACTTAATTGCTTCATATTCTTCAGAATCTTTACTTTTCCCTTGTTTTCTTGATATGTAGGGATTTAACCCTAAAATCATTGGAATCTCGAAGATCTGAAGTCATAGGACGATTTCTCATAATGAGACGAAGCTAGCAGTCAAATTTCAGCTTAATCAGAGTCTTCTACAGAGTTCACGGCCTAGGGTGTGTATCGATACATGGTCGTGTATGACTCAGACTTCCCAGACCAGACAGAGCCATACACGGGCATGCCCGTGTATCTATACGCTGCCGTGAAGAGCTCGGCCAACTTTTTTAGATTTCATCGAGTCGTGCACAGGTGTGCCCGTGCATTGATACACGGCCGTGAAGAGTAAGTGATTGCTGCAACTCGACTTTCCCGGGCTATGCATGGGCGTGCTCGTGCATCGATACACGGCTGTGTACCATTTTGCCAGTTCGACACCCGCTCGATTTTTTAGGGATTTCTTGCTATTTTTGGAGGGGAATCGAACGAAATTTGGGGGGCACCTTCCCAACTAGGCAACAGACGTTTTGGGACTAGAATCACGCGATTTAATCAAGCGGTTGAGGAGAACGAGGGAGAAGGGCGACAACTAGGGTTTTGGAGTGATTTTCTTGACAGCGACACTGTTCCAACGCAATTTCTTCCTCGTTTCGACGTTGAAGATCGTGTTCTACCCTCTTCCATCAAGGATCTACTCCTCCCTCTGGTTTGAATCAATTTGTATGTGAGATTTCATGTGTTTAACGATGTATCTTGTAGCGTAAGCTTCTTTTCAGGGTTTGGGCGTAGCCCATTATAGGAATGTTGAATGTTGATGCTTGATGTACTTTTTACCCAAGTTCATCTTCGTTCTTATTCATGTCCAGGAAGTTTTATTTCATTATTGTGTACTAGCCATGCATGTTCATGTTTTAGATGTTATGGGAAGAACTGAGAGGTGAACCATACCATTGGACCCCCTTAGACTGAACTGGTGTTCTTGTTTGGTGAGAACACTCGAAATCACCCGATGAACCCTAATTCTTCATAGAACCCATTGGATCTGCTTAACCCAGTAGACCACGAAAGTAGGAGACTTGAGTTAAGTCAGATACCGGACCGTGTCCTGAGAGGGAGAGTGTCTGTACCTTAGGGATTACCTTGAGAACGTAGATAACGTTTTATTTAGATATCAGCGCTAACTTTCCTTCATGCTTCAATGAGGTGAAACCCAAAACCCCAATTCTCTCTCGAAGTCTTTACAACCGTCTGCACTTTTGTTTACTTTCACTTGCTTTAGTTTACTTACTTGCAATAGGATTAGTGACACTCCTGCGCTTATTTTATCGCCTAGCTATTAATTGACTGATTAGTTAGTACTTGACCCTAGTCCCTGTGGGATCGATCTTATTTATTATGCGATAGAATCCGTGCACTTGCGGACCACCTATCAATATACAACAGGTAAGTTTATTTTCTAAAATCTACCAGAGTCCTACGTGCGTAATAAATAAATATATTTAACATAAATCAACAGGATATATAAAAAAAATACAGCAACATGCAAGTATAAAATAGAGTTCGGCCAATCGTCCACTAAAGGACATGCACTCCTGGAGGAGTGGTCCCCAATGTCAGCTCTAAACAAAGGGGACGATCTGCCCATCGGCAGTTCACTGGTGTAGCGTCCAACACCAATCACTCCGAAGTCGTTATACGACCCTTCGGAGATGACACAAGTCGACGGCATATAGTACCAATGGTCCTCACACCACAACTATAACCAGTGGCCAGTATACAAAATGCGTAGCCCACTCCCTCTCGAGCTACGGGTAACAGACATCAGTCGATCAGGCTAACCACCACCACCACCAGTCTAACTGGCAATATAATATAATCACGCCAACGGAATAAAAATAGAGCTCAACATATAGCTACTATACAACAACAAATAATCATAATATCATGACGTCGGAATAGATATACGACAGAAACTAAATAGCTACAACTGATCCAGATGCAAATCAATGGATTTAACTTAAGGTAAGGTGCTACTAATCTAAGCATACATTGGCTGTTATAACTCGCTTAGTAAGCAAACTATTCATTAACTTGGTGAGCCGATTTGCAACGTGGCTCAATCTATTAAAATGCTTAAGCTCAAGTTAACAATAATAAGCTCACTAAGCCTTATATACCATATAATCTTTTCTCCTACTTCAAATGTGGGACTAAACTGGGGAATTATAACCTCTTCCACTTAAGACTTAACATCCTCGTCAAGCCCACATCCCTTAGTCGGCAGCATATGAGGTCAGCCCAATGGCGGCTCCACCACCCTCGGTAGCCCTTTCCTATTGGCCTCTCACCATGCTTAGGACTAAGTTTTGCTCTAATACCATTTGTTACGACTCGCTTAGTAAGCAAACTATTTATTAACTTGGTGAGTCGATTTGCAACGTGGCCCAATCTATTAAAATGCGTAAGCCCAAGTTAACAATAGCAAGTCCACTAAGCCGTATATTCTATATAATCTTTTCTTCCACATCTAATGTGGAACTAAACTTGGGGTATTATAATCTCCCCCACTTAAGATTTGACGTCCTCGTCAAGCTCACCACCCCTTAGTCGGCAGCATGTGAGATCAGCCCAATGGCGGCTCCACCATCCTCTGTAACCCTTTCCTATTGGGCTCTCACCATGCTTAGGACTAAGTTTTGCTTTGATACCATTTGTTACGATCCACTTAGTAAGCAAACTATTTATTAACTTGGTGAGCCGATTTGCAACGTGGCTCAATCTATTAAAATACTTAAGCCCAAGTTAACAATAACAAGCTCACTAAGCCTTATATACTATATAATCTTTTCTCCCACTTCAAATGTGGGACTAAACTGGGGTATTACATTGACACCATAGACAAAGGCAGGAAAGGACCCTACTTGGCAAAGTAGGGCTGGTTCTGCAATTCATCGGAGTCACTGAAAATCTCATCGGAGGGGAGCTGCCTCACCAGCATAGCAGCCGCGCCGCAGGAATAGTGATCATCGGCACGCGCGCAAAGCTAGACAGGGCAGAGGATGTTCGCTGACTCGTTGTTGTCCCTGCCGAAGCATGTCGCTTCGTCGTCGGCGTTGGAGGAGGACACAGGTGGCGCTGGGAGGGGGTCACAGTGGTGGCATTAGAATGCTTCATCGGATTTGTCGCCGGTGCCGAAGAAGGATGCAGGCGGTGCAAGGATGAGGTTGACGAGTGCTTGTCCCGCACAAGTTGGATGCCATCGCACGCGAAGGGGAAGGCGGCGCTGAACAGTTTTGCCGGACGTAGCTCATGTCGACGAACGTGTGGGTGGAGATTGGAAGAGAAATGGGTGGCATCAATGCTTGTCGTCGTGTCCGACAGAGGTTGTCGCCAGTCAAGAGGAAGACGAGGGCAAGAGTTGCGAGCGACAGGGAAAAGTTGACGTCGCTGGGACTTTGGCTACGTGCAACCGGAGGAGGTAGGCGACGACCTGGAAGCATGTCGCCGGGGGTTTTGTCATTGGCATTCGTCCACCACAATAGTTAGGAGGACGATGAAGAGAATGGAGAAGGGGCAGCTTCGTTTGCCAGAGACGAAAGGGAAGGCCCGGCGTTCGGAAGCTTCTCTGTCGCATGGGGAAGGACGAGAACGTGATAAGTGTTATTTTTATAGGATTTAAAGTCTCATTTATACCATTATTTTAGGCTTAAGTTTTATTTTATGTTAGAATTTGATATCTTTTTTCGTAAAGTACAGAATCTTCACTATTTTTGATTGTTTGAGAAATGCAGATTATTTTCCTATTTTTTCGTGAAGATTTAAAGATTTGAAGTCATGAGAAGATTCTTCACGGTGCTAGAAGGTCACAGGTCAAATTTGAAGAAAAACAGAGTTTTCTGTAGAGAACACGGGTAGGCCATGATCATGATCACGGCCGTGAATTTGCTGAAATTTTAGGGGAAACTTCCTAACTGCCTAAGGAAGATATGAAGCCATAAAAAGATACTTTTTGGGCGGCTACAAGGTTCAAACTTTGGAGAGAGGCAACTAGGGCAAAGAAAGGGGTGATTTCTGCAGTTGAAGGTTTATTTGATCGAGTTTCTTTGGGGCTATCGAGAGAAGACCGAAGATCTGACGTCTCCTAACCTTGGATTGTAATTTCCCCTCCTTTAAAATACATTTTCTTGGGTTTTAATTAATAAACGATGTATTTCTTAGCGTAAAACTTTAGTTCGGGACTTAGGCGTAGCCTGTTAGATAAATTTTCACATGTAAACATCTTTTATGAATCTCAGTGATACTTTTTAGTAAATTGACTTATTTAAATGTGGTGTGCTTATTGCGTATTTATGTTTTGGCCAAACATTGATATGTGTTAAGTGTTACAAGAAGAGCCGAGAGGTGAATCGTAACACTCGACTGCCCATTTGAAATTGTGACTTGAATTACGAGAGTCGTTTAAAGTCACTCGAGGACTTACGATTATCATAGAGCCCATTGGGTCTTTCTTAAGTTAATTTTGCTACGAGAGAAGGAAATTAGCTTAAGTAGGCACTAGAATACGCTTCTAGAGAAGGTAATCCATATAATAGGATTGATCGCCTTAAGTGATTTACTGTCAGATTATGCTTCGAGAGAAGGTAGTCTGTTTTCTATTTCCTAAATTATGATTCAATGTTTTACATTATTCATTCAACGTGGTGAAACCTGTGGTCCCGAATCAGTCATTGATTCCTTTAGTCGATATTTCCGGCTTAGTTTAGATTTTTCAATTCTTACTTTGGATTGTCTAGCTATCAATGACACTAGAAGTCGGTACTTGACACCTCGCTCCCTTGGGACAATATTTTACTACTACGATAGAAATCATGCACTTGCGGGGCCTATCAGAACGCGAGAAGGTGGAGCTGGCTTGCGTGCAACGCTCGCGTGAAGGAGAAGATGGCGTGAGGGGATGCAGCTTGCATAGAAAAAATTTCCTAGGCAGCGGGGCTGCATAAGGCAAACTTAAGCATAGTGGCCATTTGGCCACCATTTCTTTTTTCGATAAAAATATTCATGATGATTTACACACTCTAAGCTATCCAACAGTACCAAGATCATGAGAAATCGTGGTTCAAAGTATCGTGGATAGGATCACTATTATTGTAGCACATCATATCCATGATACTTGTATCGTGGATATATCTATCTATGATGATTTTGGTATCGTTGGATAACTTAGAATGTGTAGATCATCATAGATATTTTTATCAAATTTTTTTTTCAAATGGCCACTGTGCTTAAGTTTTCTTGTGCAGCGCCGCAGCCTAGGAAATTTTTTCGCTTGCATAGAGGTTTGAGAGGAAAAATCAGGAACAGAGAGAGGATGGGATAGCTCTGTCCCGTCAACATCATTTTGATTTTTTTTTTTTAAATTCGGGGCGTAACATCCCATCTTAAGGGGAATGAAAGCCTCTGCCTTTGGAAGGGCAGCCGGTGCCAGCCCTCCTTCAGCCTGAAATCATGCCAGAACTTGAGTCCGCGATTTGCGCAATTTCTCAAGCTCGCCTGTCGATACAACCGGAGTCACCGCCGTCCTCCTCGCTGCTGTTGACTCCGAAAATGGCAGCAAGGCGTCACCGCTTAAGCTTCTTCCGTCCGCGTGATCACGGAAGAAGCCGAGGCCGCCTGCCTCGTGCGTTTCCTTCACCCAGCGAGACTTGGCTTGGGCCGTGACCTCGGATTGGGCTGATTGGGCTGCCGGCCAATCCGTCTGTTCCTTGGGTCGGCCCACGAGGAAAATGACATCACAATAAGCATACTGACATACGTTATACATTTTTATTGTATCGGATGGTATATAGCATATAACGTCTATATCGAAAGGCAAAGCTCTATAACGCTTTTTTCTCTCTCCATGGACCAGTCTACTTTGTCAGAAATTTTCCAGGACAACGATAGGCAGGCAGTCAAGTGTCCCCAGCGCCTCCATCATGTCGTTGGCAACTTTGACAAATCTTGGAGCGTGACTCTCGCGTACCTCGTTAACAACAATAATGAATGAATAATAAATGATTGGTTCATGCATCTCATAAAGCAAGGACCAAATGAGTAGAATCACCCGCCTTTCCATTTTTAATTGACTTTGGCATGCTCTTCGAAGTTTCTGCACTGAAAGCAGAACCAGCAACCAAAAGGCAAAAGCTGCCGTGTTCCCTGGTTCCAGGACCGAAGACAAAAGATTCATGGATAATTTTGATGAATGAATGAATGCCAACCTCCGGCCTGTGTTTTCCAATTATCTGTCCGGTTCTCTCTTTAAGCACTTGCTTTCTCCTTCGACAAGTTTAAAATTGGTAAAAGTTACAGGAAACAAACAAAAAGAACTCCCAAATGTTCTATCAATGCCGAACGCCAGATGCCAAATCTATTGCAGTCGAATCAGCACACACAAACCAAGATTCTACATTTCAATTTTACAGGTTCACTAAGTAGGACTAGCATCAAGGAAGCTAAAAGGATTATTATAGATGTAACATGAAGAAGAAGATGATGAATCAAACGCCATAGGCAGTGCTAAAATAGCACCTTGTGACGTTCCTGCACAAGATCTGGAACACCTTGCTGTTCTGCAGGCCGACGCAGCGTGGCGTCTTGAATTGGCTCAAGGCAGCCCCGAGGCTGAGGTAATGGTCTAGTATCTTCTCGAACGTTCCCTTGCGCAGAATGCGAAGCTCGAGAGGTCCGATGGCGCCGACTTTTCGGGATCCCACGTATCCACCGTCGGAAAATGACAGGTCCAAGCAATCGCAGCAGCTCTGCAGAACCTCCTTGGTTGCTTCAGAGCTCAGCTCCCAGAAGATCACATAGTGGCCCGGGTCAGTTGAAGTGTCTACATGGCTGGTGAAGTCAACGACCTCGAGCTTTTCTTCAGCCAAGAGCTTGGCTGCCTCCTCGACTGCCAGCTGCAGATCTTTCTCAGTGTTCTTGTCGATGTTGATGCTCAACATTAGGCTTCTCCTGCATATGAATTGGAGCTGTGGTGTGGAGTTGTAGAAGCCAGTTACTCTGACCACATCTCCCAACCTATACCTATACAAACCTGTCATCAGAAGCACATTGATCAGTGCTACATATAAAGTCAAAATCTTAAAGCAAATCGAATTCTTTGGGAGTATTATAAGTTTTCAATCTAATAGCAGAACTGAAAATGAAAGTTCTAAGTAATAGAATAATGAGCTAAAGACAGAAAACAACTGACTAGTTTCCTTAAGTTCATACTTTCAAATTCGGACAATCTTAATCAGTCTCTTTTCAGACTCATCCATTTCTCTCATTCATTCAAATGTAGTCACTGTCAAGATGATAAAAAAAATTGAATTTCGAAGAAAAGTCAGTTCATCCATCATATATACCCAATATTTGGAATTCTATGGTTATGCATCCTCCAGCTTTAATTTGATAGATTAAGTAGGAAACTTTGAAGAGGGCAAGCAAGTATATAGGCAAAAAATTTCAATCAGGCCAAAATCTTCATTGAAATAGTTCTACACATGAAGCCTGAAAGAACATCCAAATTAGGCATCAACAAAGATTGAAATTTCATTTCATACCACCCCGCGCATACCGGGCTGACCAGGTATTGTCTAAATAAGTAAATATGAATATAAATATACTGATTGGTATCTACCGAAATTTCAGACCGATTTTTTAAACCTTGGGCATCAGTATACTAATGCAAATTAAGCTTCTGTTTTGATGTTTTTTATCTCATAATTGTTCCAAGATTCTTTGTGTCAAAGAGACACGGTAAGAAGGGGACAGAGCATCAGGATGCTGATTTAACATGCAGACACATTGACGACTTCTTTGGAATTATTAGTCAGCCATCAAAACAGAGGACTCTCCTGGTTTCACTTGCCAAACGTCCCCGAAAAATTAACCCATCTTTTATTTTCTAAATTCTCCATAGTTGAAATTTAATGAATTTTCCTAACTTCTCTGTCCTATTTTTCTTGAGTTATGAACATTGAGGGTATGTGAATGTCAATTCTACTTCAACTACTGATTGTGATTGAGAATAGTGATCTAAGTAGTCTTAGTTGTTGATGAACCACATATATAAAATAAAGTGAGAAAAAACAAAACAATGTAAATCAATGAAGAGATCAGAGCCAAAAAGATACCTGCAAAGTTGGTCACAACAACCTCATACTCTTTATCAACTTCGACTTCGGTCAGGCCAATCGGCTCAGCTTCAATGTAGTGAATGGCAGAGGCATTATTCTCAAGTTCCTGAGCCTCAGGCTTGGCCAAAGGGATGAACTCAAAGTAGCCAATATTAGGAAGCACAGCAAAGGTAGTCGACTCAGGAGGTTCACTGGGATTGACATTAGCTCCAATCCATCCTTCTGATGACCCATAGTCAGCACTCATAAGAGGCAAGTGCCCAGCATAATGCCTTAGCTTCTTCAAGTATGGCTCCATGGATCCGGTCATAATTCCATAGACATACTTGGCATTAGGCCAAAGCTCTGGGATCACACCATACCAGTTACTCAATCTCACACATTTGTTGTAAATAGAGTCTGCGAGAGTTGGATTAGGAACTAAAAGCTTAGAAACGGCTGCGCGCATAGATGGGACAGTGACTCTGCTGGAGAGGGTTCCTTCTCGAATATCTGTACAAATTTCCTCCCACACCTGCTCGAATGTTCGAAAAGCATGGACTATGCTGTGAGCGAAGGTGGAAAATATGAACTGCACCTCATTTGAGTGAATCAGCCCACATAGGAGGTGGCAATACAAGGATTGCTGAAAGTCTAAGCCAAATATAACTTCATCAGGACTAGAACACATAGATTGGATATCCTTCATAGTGCGCTTAAATTGTTCACTTCTATAAACGTTGGTCGTAGCCGTTGTCGCAATAAGACCCCCTTTAGTTTTGGTTTGTTTGCTGCCATAGATGAACTGTAGAGCTTTTCCGTTGCTAATTGGGTACTCTCTACAAGTAATATCCAATTATCGTTATATCAGGAATAGGAGGCCAAAATTCTCAGAGTAGAGTTAGTATGCCAAGAAACAAAGAAAAAGAACACGAGACTAAAGTAATGCTATGAAAATAGTGTAGTTCTTTGAAATGTTCAAGATCATACCTGTTTCTGAATGCAAATGAAGTGCGAAATATCTGCATTGTGGATTGAACAAGCTCATCATTGAATGGTAAAAACTTTGGTCTCCCCTGCGTGGTACCGGAGCTGAGATAACAGAATCAAAATGTTCAAGCATTTCCAGATGCACTGAAGTCAACGTTAGAAAAAAGAAATAAGTATTACCTGAGTGAAATTGAAGAAATCGGCGTCCCCGTGAGAATGGGAGAAGTATCACCATCGGCGATCCTCTGGATGTAGGGTTCCAAGTCACTGTGGGTGACCAGAGGGATGCAAGCTTTGTAGCTCTCAGGGTCTGTTCTTCCTGCAAGGCCTAAGTTCTGCAAGTACTCTGCCTTGCCATTTTTCTCAAGAATCTGCTTAAGAGTCTCCCCCTGGAGCTGGCCAGCGTTCTTCGTCAGTGTTTCAAACTCATCAATCACACCTTCGATGCTAAACACTATCATCTTCTCCGGTGGTGCAGAAGATGCCTCCAAAAACTAGTGGTTTAAGACAAACTCCAAGTGAGGAGTCGAGAAGCTGCACAAACCAAAGAGCAGCAACGCATCAGAATTTATGGTGATTGATCAGTACGGACTACGGAACAGAGAGACTTGACTTCCGCAGGAATCAAGAACCGTGCTAGCGTTCAAAGCTAAGACATTGAAAGCATAAACGAAAGGTTCAGACGGCAGAAAGGCAATTCAATTTTATTCCCGGCGGCAGCCTCGGAGTAAAAAAAGGGGAAATTTGTGTTTCTCAGATAGCTTTTAAAAGTCAGGAAAGGAAATCCGTGTATCAGAAAAGGGGAGGGGAGATGGAATAAACAAAATGAACAAACTACGGAGCCGAAATAGAAAAGAAAAAGACCTTTCCTACTGCTAAAGAGGAAGGAAGAAGAGAGCACGAAAGAGAGCAGCAGAGCAGATCAAGAAAAAGGCGACACCAGAAAAATCCTCTTTTCTGCCGAAAGGAAGGCACGAATCAGGCTACCACTTCCTCCAAATCAAGCAATCTCTACCGATACGATACGCCCAAGGAGAATCAAAACAATCGAATTTTGACCCATAAAAATAAGGATTCCTCATAGAACATGCATCAAATCCGCACTAAAGATTTCACCTCGGACCGCCCAGCTCAACCTTACCCTCCTCGATTCAATAGGAACCCAGTCGCCAAGGAACTTCCTCCGCCTCCGATTCTGTGGTAGCCTCAGATCGAAGCAGCAAAAACAAAAATAAAGGACTCACGAGGTTCCTCCATATACCCAATCTCGGTTCCTTTTTATACAACGGCCATCGAGTAGAAACAAAACAAAAGTCAATACTACATGCATAGAAGCATCAAGCTCTCACCTTTTCCTCGCCCCTGCGACCAAAACGGTGAGCGAGAAGAGGGAAAACGATGAGCTTCCTCGTCGTCTTCTTCCTCTCCTCCCTGGCTAGCTCTGGAGCTGCTCGCTGCGCAGTGACAAGTGCTTTATTTATACTGCAGTAAGAGGAAAAAAACGAAGGCTTTTAATGAAGCCAGAAATTTCCATAATAAAAGTAGAGGCTGATAAAAAACAAACGTTTGAATTGCAACAGACAAACAATTACATTCGTTTAATCAAAATTAATCCAATATTTGAACTGAAGCAGTGCATGCAATTCGACTGAAACCAAATTCAGAGCACACAATGATTGAGAAAAAGAAGAAACGGATGAGCCCAAAGTCTTTCCAGATATTTCCCCTTCCCAAAACAAGAAAGCGGCCCAACTCTTTTCTTTCAAGATTAATTTTTTCTTTATTCTGCCGACTCTAAATCAGCCACCTCTGCGAGCTACGAGGCAGCTGAAAAAGGAAAAGGAGATACAAAAAATAAAAAAATATAAAAGAAGTGGAAAAAGATATTTACGTGGCGCCACTAGCCGCCGCCCAACTTGTTGGACTGAACGTGCGGGCCCGGACACGGATCATAGACGTGGACAGCACCACTGGAGGCTACGGCCTAGGCGACGAGTGCATGTGCCACGTCAGTCTCCATTATGAGCCATGTGGACCAGCTGACTATGTACACAGTGAATATAAATTGTTTACTTGTGCAATCGTAGTCAAGTTGCACAAAGATATTAGTATTTTAAGTCAAATATTATAGCTTATTATTTTAATTAAATATGGCTCTATTTCAAGTGAGATTTAAAAATTATTTTTTAATTATTTGCTCACAACACGAGCAAGTGGATTGATTGGATTGGATTAAGATTTATGAAACTTGATAATTGACGTGATTAATTTATAATTATATTTAATTATTTTTTTTTAATATGCATATGTGTATATACAAGAGTACTATAGCTATTATTGATTGACATGACTTTTCATAGCCCAGTACCAATGATTTGATGAATGAGTTAATTTAAATTATTAAACATAAATGAAATTATGTATAAGCATTTAAAAGTAGAGGGAGAAAGAGGGTAAATAAATGAACGCCTCTTTTTTAAAATTAATTAAAAAGACCTACCCAAAGTTTCTTTTCAACAAGGGGTCTTATAAAATCATCTCTTATCGACCATCTCTACCTCCCTTCTTCCACAGTAGGCACCTCCATCTTGGAACCTAGTTTTGGGATCTCTAGAACATGAAACAATCTAGTGCTTTCATTCATCATTGAGAAAATCCATGATAGCATCCTATTGTTGCTCTAAAATTAGCATTAATGAAAAATTTATACCTTGTTTATTTGAGAGGAAAAGTGAAAGGAAGGAATGGAAAAGCAAATGTTTCCATTGTTTATTTGGAGGGATAGAAAAAAAAAAGATAGATTTAGGAAGGAAAAAGCGGTTAAAATCCATTGTTTTTTTATCCGCCCAAATCGGGCAAAAAACTCTTCATCCCTTGTTGCTTCCGTCACCCATTGTCCTTATCCACTCCGCTCATACGTCGCCTGTTGTTCTCATCTACTTACCCGCCATCCACCATCCACTATTCGCCTCGTCTGTCGGCTGCAAACTCATCGTTCCTTGTTGCGTCTGTCGCCTGTTGTCCTCGTCCACTTGTCCGCCTCGTCTGTCGTCCACAAATTTTTCTTTTACCCGCTTGTCCATCACTTGCTCACCTTGTCCGTCACATGCTCGCCTCGTTCGGCGCTTGCTCACCCACCTCATCGCGTCCGTTGCCTACTACCCTTGTTCGTCACCTGCTCACTTGACGCCGCTCGCTAGCGCCCGCTCACTCACTCGCCGATGCCCACTCATCCACTCCTGCCATCGCCTCATCCTCTTTCTCCTCACCCTCTTCTACTGGCAATTTTATCCTATTCACATGAGTTTTTTTTTCATCCTCTTCTTTTTTATTCTTTTTCTTTTTACTCCTTTCTAATTTTTTTGTCCCTTCAAGTGAATACAGCCTTAGTGCTAGTATTGGTCTAAAGTCTATAAAAAAACTGTAATCCAATGATGTTCATAATTTAGGATTTGACTCATATGTCTCTTCACATGCCAGGGCGTACCCCACCCCACAACACTAGGGACCGGCGGAGCTCCACCGATCCCCTCGAGCTAGGCATCCACAACTAACCCCACGTCTGGGCTGTGCATATTCCGCCTGAGCAGGATTCGAACCATAAAGTTAGCCTTTTTAAGCCAAGTTCCTTCACCACTTGAGCTGCAACTAAGGAGGGATTTGTAAATGCTTCTTCTAATTGTCTTAATTCAATAGACAAATTTGGTGTCCATGCATGTGCAAAGGAGGAGAAATAGGGTGAATATAGATGAACTTCAAAAAATAATTTTGTATAATTTTCTTGATTGAAGGAATCTTTGAGTTGTTACCCTTTTGGCAATGTATATGAACGTTAGTGTGAATATAGTAGGTGGCTCTTTTATTTGGGAAAATTTTTTTAAGCAGCTGTAGTTGCCTAAAAATTTTAGGAAGTATTTATAATTTTTGACTAATATATATATATATATAATTATATGGACGTAATCTATACATTGTAAGCTATCTAATGGTGCAAATATCATCGTGAATGGACTTATCAAAGACGAGAAATTGATAAATAATATAACATGATAAAAAAATAATTGATTACTATAGTAAATTTTTTTATCATAATATTTTCATTAATTTCTCATCATAGATAAACTCATTCACGATGATATTGATACCATTGGATAGCTTACAATGTATAGATTACTTCTATATAACTTTTTTTTTAAAAAAATATTTTTTGACTAAAAATTTTATATCGCCGTGACTACTTAGAAAATTTGCTCCTTTATTTGAGAAGTTTCGAGGTGATGTCTTGGATGGCAAAGATGAGTTTCCTTTTTTCAATATAAAATATTATAACATATTTTAGTCATTAAGTTTAATTGGCATCTTGATGTTGTTGTGCAAATGAAAGAAGCTCTTTTCATTGTTTCTTATCCAATTTATAGTGTTTTATAACTATTATAACTTTTTGTGTTTGATGCTTATTCAGTGTGTAGTGCTTGATGCGCTAAGTTGGCTTTATAATACCTTTGACACCACTAGTCATTTGTGGTGTAGTTGACCACCTAGTGATGAGTGGTGGTGACTTGATTTTGATTGTGATAGTGCATGTGATTCACACAATGAATTTTACCTTTATATTATGTATAATCTACGCGTAATATATTGTATATATCTAACCTATAAAATGCATGATATAAAGACTACACTCAATCTACGACCCTATTCTCGATAACAAAGATCTTATGTAATCACAAGTGTTTCATTTTTACACTCAAACTTCTAAAATCTTACAACCTTGATGTTGAATAAGCCTTATGGACCTATTGTCTCATGTATTTCATCAATATGATCATATAATGTATTTTTAAAGTTATATAAAAAATATATATAATTTAATTAAATGACGTAAAGCGTGTCTTGTTGTAAAAGGCTTAAATTAACTACATCAATTGATCCTCTTTTTTGTAATGTGGAATTGATCTCATTTATAAGGATGAAGTCCTCATCATACAAAATGATACTCTATGAATTATTGAACATTTTAAGTTCTTGTGGATTTGTCATTCCTGATATAATTTTATTAGCCCGTGTATTACTAAGGTGGAAAAAAATTTAGAGAAACGTCTACCAGAAAAAGAAAAAAAATCTAATATATAGAATTTGGTGTATGTTAGCAAGAAACACGAGCGATTGTATAGATAATTAAAGTTGATTTTAAATAGCTTTTAAATAGAAAGCAGTTACAAAACTGTTTGATAATAAAAAATAGAAATAAAAGAAATTAGTAAAAAAAGGAGAAGTTAAAAAAACTACAATTTAATATTTTTACTTTTGCTTTTTTAAAAAAGTAATTTATATAATTTAAAATTTTATGTATTATTATTTTAAATAATTTAAAATTTTAACACTAAATAAAAATAAAATATATTATTATTTTAAATAATTTAAAATAATATATATATTTATTATTTTAAATTTTAATAATAATTAAAAAATTATTAACTAAATATCTTATAAATTTTAAAAATAAAATATAAAAAAGTACATTATAATTTAACATAATTATAAAGTTATTAATAACCGGCCAAACATCTTAAATTCATCTACTTCCTAGAAAATGAACCTCTAAAATGTCCACCAACAAAGCATATGAGGAAAGAACTTTCAAACAAGAAATTTTCCACTGAAGAGTCCTGTCATATCACCTATCAATTCTGGACCTATTAAAAACAATGACAGGAGAGTTTGCAGTAGTGGTCAAAATAATAAAAAAAATTTAACAAAAAATAGTTCTTTAAATAACAAAAAAGAGTGAAAAGAATTATTCACCTCTATTCACATATACTTTGCTATCTCCATATCTAAATGCCTCTAATTAAAACTTCACCGCTATTTTTATAAGTTTTTTTGGGACTAATTTAATTCTTTTATTATAACAAATATTTTTTTTTTGTGAAGCACAACTTTTTCTGATGTGAAATTAAAGTCAATGAACTCATCATCCCAAAATTAACTGACATTTGGAGATGAACAAGCATTCGCGACGTGGTTTGTTCAGCCACACATTTCGTCACTCAAAGCGTGAGGCACGCAGCTGAGTGACCTCCTTGTGCATGCTGACTTGGATTCTTTACAACATCCACTACGGGCAAATTAAAAAAAATCTTACACGCAATTTTTCCAAGATTTAGTCAATCTTTTATTTATAGTGCATCTAAATCCTAATCCTAATGAGCTAACTATCTTTTAATTAAATAATATTATTTTAAATTTATTATTTAATATATTAGTTTTTTTATTAAATAAGTTACAATAAAATAGTATAAAAAATCTAAAACTAAAAAAAAAAATATTTTTAAATAATAGAATCATGTAAGATTAATCTTATATGTTGTCGACTAGAGGTGATTATCAACGTTAGGTGTTATTAAAAATATCAAATCTAAAGTAAGAAAAAAAAATATAATAACCATATGATTGTAGCATTAATTGATATGAAAAAGGCATTAATGTTTTTTGTCTCCAATTGATGTATGGCAGTGATTAAGACATGAAAAAAATATAAATGCAAAGACTAAATTGCAACAGTGACGCTGAGCGCCAAAGCTCGTTCGTCCATGGCTTATTCTGGACATTTTGTTGCCTTTTTGTTTTGTTGTGAGCTCCTGTCTTCGAATATTATTTGTTTAATTTTGTTGTGGCTTTCATTAATTGATACCACAATTTTTCTTAGTTTTAGTTTCCATGGTCATCAAGCTATTGCATATGACATCTTCTAAGGAAAAAAAAAGAACAATAAGCAAATTAAGAAATAAATAATAGAATATATACATAAATAGGAATAGTTAAACATATAAAAATATCTATAAACTGATGGTCGATCGGCATAATGAACATGATTAGATCAACTATCGTGATTTTCAAGCTCTAATTATCTGCAAAAAATTCACAAAAAGAAAAACCCAAGAGACAATCTTATAGTTCGGAAGATCAAAAGCCATGTAAACAACCAAAGACCGTCACTTGGATCATTGTTCACGACTTGTTTGTCATTGTTTCATTGACATAGAAAGACGCTGCTTAACAACTACAAACAACAGAACACAATTCTGTAATATAATGAACAACTGATGTCACCGGTAGCCCCCTCAGGTGCTATCCCATGGCGTACTTCTGGGTCCAGCTCCGGGCAGTGGCCTCGTACTTGGCTCTATCATTCTTGTACATATGGGCAATCTCAGGAACCAGTGGATCGTCTGGGTTCGGATCTGTTAAAAGGGAGCAGATTGAAAGCAGAACCTGTTGAAAGAAACCACGACACTCCCTTAGTTACAAGTAGGGTTGGAAAGAAGAAAAAAAAGAAGGTAAGATTTTGATTGCCTATGGTTTAATTTTATCAATAATTTGATAGTTCTAGATTGCCTATCTTAATTTTGAAGGAAAGAAACCACGACACTCCCTTAATTTTGATTGCCTATCTTAATTTCTTGCCTGGCTCAAATGAATTTGAGGAAAAACTGCTCGGTAAGCATTACAATTGAATCTGAGATCTTTATTTAGCAATAGACTAAGCTATATATGGCAGCTACTAGTTCTAGATCAATAACGCACTTGATTTGATCATGACCATAGTGCAGTAGTCAAATGCCAATGTCACATTCTAGATATAACCACAAGACTACTTCTAGTAGTTTAATAGTTACTATAATGAAATTTTCATGCTGAGCATCCTTAATGAATGAAAAGCTGCCAAAAGAAGGGTGACAGGTAACCTTTGAAATGGTTAATGCCGGGCTCCATTGCTCCTTCAAAATGTCAAGGCAAATACTTCCGTTGCTATTGATGTTTGGATGAAAAACCTTGGTCCTGAAAGAAACCTGCAGAAAACAAACATGATAAGTTGGAAACTTGTGGTTGTGGATCTCAACATTAGTTGAGTAACGATTACAGCAAACTGTTACAACATCAGGTTCTTTATCTAGAGAATAAGGCATAATTGATGCCTGAAAATTTGTTAATAACAAGTGGCTAGTTATTGAGTGGGTAACTCTTCATCACATTAAGGTGGCTATTTCAGGCAGATTAATGAGGACCTGTCACGGAAATATACACATATTTTTGGGTAGGGCTGCATAGGTTGGATGTGGATTAAAAGGGACAGTAACATAACAACCAAAATCTTTTGGAATAAGAATGCGTAAATGAAGTTCGTTCAAGGCATTCGCTATGTTGGATACAATTAGAACTCCTTGAATGCGGATTCAACTCATTGAAAGCTTAACTTTGAAATTTGTCTGAACTCTCCGATCATAGAAAAAGCAAAGCTTGAGATGCTGCAAAAGGAACAACACTGAAGATAACTTAGCTTGTTCTAGAATAGATAGAATAATTACGTTCCACGGAAGCACCTCACAGATTCAGAAACGTGATGTTGAGCACTCTGTTCAAATATTCAGTCTCATTAATGAAGAGTAATGCATTAACTATATAATTCTTTAGCCATTTCCTTATGCAACCATAACCTTTTTCCTACAAATCAAATTAATTTATTTCTTTTTTCCTCAAATTAGTGCAGACCTTATATGAAACCTGGCAACCTGCTAATTAAAAACTCTACCCTTTCTTTTTTTTTTCTTCTCCTCCTCTTTCTTGCAACATGAGGATGATTTGAAGGATGTAAGACTAAATAAGAGAGGAGAAAAGAGATGAAGAAATTGAAGAAACATTGAGGTAGGTTCTCCATCCCAACTTCTCTTGCATGACTAGATATAAATATTTATGAGGTTAATATAAATTGGAAAATTCTTATTAATCTTGTCACTTTTTATTATTAGAATACTGGTAACTTCACCTCATCAAATTGTTATAGCTCAAATTAGATTTTATCAAATCATTTATTAAATATTTATTAAATTTGATGTAACTTATGTTATGGTGCTTTAATAGTACAATAGTATTTTTTTTATACAATATAGATTATAGATTAAAGTAACAGATGATAATAGTGTGCTAATGGAACCATGTTAAAAATTAACTTAAATTATGTGTGAAAAGATTGATGACTTGTGATATGAGACTAAGTACATTACAAATATTTTAAAGAATTCCTTGATCTAGAAAATTGTTGGATTTCAAAATGAGAACAATTTTGATAAATATATGCATACAGAGATATATGCTATAGTATTTATTATATGGACCCAAGTTTTAGGGTTTTTACGTTGTATGTGGCACTGAGCTGGACTGGCTTAGCTTACTTTGTTGAGCATGGTCCACGAAACCCAAATAGGCCTTAGTTTTAACTCACACTTAAAGTTGGCGTGAGTGGATTGGTTGAATGGAACACGCTCAGGCCTTAGTGTCTTGGTGTTGTTTGTTGATGTATGGACATAATGTACTAGCATAGCCTCAAGCACATGGCCTTAATGTCTGTGTAGCCTTCGGGGTGTAGACATGAGTCTAACAGGAATTTAGCATAGTCCGACCAAAGTCCACGAACAGATGCAAGGAGTGCTAATCCACCCAACAGCCCTAAGCAGGCTAGTCAAACTTGCGTCTTGGAGCTAGCTAACCTATGCGGAGGCCATGCCTCATTGAAGGAGAATTGGCACGTGACCTAATCCAAGTAAAAAATATTTAGCCTAGTAGTTAGATTTATTTTGATATAAATTATATTCATTGTCCAATTAATTTTTTTTAAAAAGTATTGGTAGTTATTATAAATACTTATATTTCAACATAAGAATAATAATCATATTCGATATAAACTTTTAAGGGTTTTTTAATTGAAAATATGTTACTTTCTAAAATATATATGAGTTGGTATATCGAAGTAATTTTGAAGACTTTTATGATTTAAAATATTGTTGGTGTGCCTTTTAATTTATAAAGTTGTATAATTTATAAGAGAACAAATTGTAATTGTGTTTTGATTGGTTATGTACCAAAAGTACTAAGAACCTCAATTGAAATTTTATAGTAAATAGAATAAAACAGTATTGTTATTAATGTTAAACAAAGTTTCTAAATAGTTTTTCCTCAAAATTATCACAAACATTATAAATATGAAATTAATAGCATTAAGATGTACTAATATTATTAAGAAGCTCAATTAAAATTTTACAATAAATAAAACAAAAATAGTATTGCTATTAATTTCAACTTAAGCAAATCAAGCAAATAGCTTTTCCTCAAAATTATCACATATCTGAAATTAAAGTGGGAATAGAAAGATGTATAATTTTGAAATACTTAAATTTTTACGAAACTTTTTTATTTTCTATGAAAATAAGATTTCAATAGTGATTATCATTAAGAGTTTTTTTTTAAACCAATAAATGAATATCTATTTCTAAAATATTAATATATTATTTACATGATATAAAATAAATACCTTTAGTATAAGAATTTGAATTGAAGAAACTGTGTTTAATTTTTTTAAGTTTTAAAAATTTAGAAAGGCGTGATAAGTTGTAACTAAGTAATGACACTTTTATTTACTATTTAAATGATTCTCAATTATTCTCCATTCGATTCCTCGTGTATCACGATATTGCCATATGCTTATTCTTCCATTTGACATAATTATATATCTTGCTTTTAGTTGACATCATTAACAACACAAATATATATTTGTGTAAAATGTATGTGTACATGGACATATATTAAGTTGTAGAATTGTATAACCTAAGGTTGGTCCCAATATACGGCCCTTTGGGGATGTGGATTATCAAATGTGATAGTTGGTGCATGTGCACATAGGAGGGATATATTATGTGATACTTGTGGCTAACCTCCAAAGAAATCTATCGGATTGTTGGCGATATCACTCGTAGGAGTGCTCAAGTATAGTGATGCAATCATGCAAATGTTGCAAAACAAGTATGTTTGGCCAATGCAAGCATTATTCCCGAGTATGCTCAATATAGCAGTGCACAAATGCACATGGTGTGTTCACATACTTCATATACTAATATATGGTTATTGAGATGTGATTATCCTATAATAATGTTGTATACATGGTCTTGAGATCATATCCCACTTTCATCACTTGTTTTCTTAAAAAAATCATAAATTATTACTAATATTTACAACTTGCATACTTTACCCCTGTTTCCTTGGAGAGTAAGAAGAGAGGAAAGGATGATGGAAAGAAGAAGAGAGGAGAGAAAAGAGGGTGCTTTTCAATTGTTTTGCTTTCCGAAAAGCTGAAGAACAAAAACAAAACGATGCTCTCTACCCACTTCCCTGCCGTCGCCGTTGCTCCCATGCTCCCAGCCGACGTCCCCGCCCCTACTCCCAGATGCTGCTGCTCATCCTCGCTGCTCCGCTGCTGTGTCCCCATCCTTGCTGACTTCGCCAAAGCCACCTGTGTCTTTCTTTTCCCTCTTTTTTTTCTCCACCTCCTAGGAAACAGGCCCTTTAGAGATATGAATCCATGACCTCTTATTACTCTTATGTCCTCACCTTTACCACTTATCTTCTTCTCTTAGTTGTTGATAAAAAAGTCCTCGATTCAAATTCTACCTTAATCAGAATTTACCAATCCCATATAGTATGGTTCCAATGCATGAATGCCTGTTGGCCTATTATGCTTCCTTCGATAAAATCTTATTTCCCTATAGAACATCTATTCATTGTTGCATTGCCCCAATAATTTAAAATATTTAAAATATTTAAAATTGTAGTTAAAAGATAAACCTTGAGCAAGAGATATAATGCCTGTTAAAGATAAGTTAGGAAGATCAAAATGGGAAGTCAGGTTTTTGTAATACTATATTAATTAATTATTGATAAATTATAAGTTAGCTTTGTATATATTGTAATTGGAAGATTGGATTACAAGTTTACAACTAGTTTGGTTTGTATTTTGTAAGGAATCAAGGTGTGGGATCAAGTAATAGTAAATATTAGCAAATGACGGGCGACCAATTTCCATGAATATATCCCTATCCCAAATTGTTCTTTCTTTACCAGAATCCTTTAACTAGAAATTAAATACATGAAAAAACAAAAGTCCACGGCAGACTTAACAAACCAAAAACATATTCCAATTCTAGAAATGTTGAGTAGATGATACCTTAGGTGGTTTGAATGGATAATCAGGAGGAAAATGAATGGTAACCAAAAAGACTCCCCCTGCATATGGACTATCAGGCGGGCCCATTATCGTTGCTTGCCAATGGAACATGTCCTCAGCCACTGGACCTGTAAATGGCAATATATGCAGAAATTTGTTATAACATTAAAGGTCATATGAAAAAATTCATGGATTTGGAAGAAAGGTATCATTTAAAAACTTAATAAGCTCAGGTTAACATCTACAAACAACAGAAGCATGCCATATTACATCTTTTTATCAACTTAATAACCAATAACTGATTATTTATAAATTTAAGCAGAAATATGACGGTGAAAGTCTAAGCATTAAACAAGGACTAAACTCATGCAAACTTATTTTTATTTGGACTGAATAACAGAAAAGACTTGATGAAGGCAACCTTTGCTAAGAATTCTACCTTTTCAAGAAAGAATTCTGGTATATCATCTATGCAAAAATAAACTGAATCAGTATACTAACAATTAGCATGCCATTGCAGGTCAATTCATATTCTATAACTTTCTCTTGTAACATGTTCACATGGAGAAATGTATAAACCTCTATTGGACTATTTATAACCCATGATGCCAGGGAACCAGCTACTTACCTCATGATATTTAAAACTATTAAGCCACTCGCTCACGGGGATGTTTGGCTTTTCTCTATTGATTGAGCATCTATCCATGTTCATTTATTATACAAAAAGATATTTCAGTTGCATTCCATTTTAGGAGTAAAGCCACATGAAAGTTTCTACCGAGATAATGAGTAATAACTCCAATCTAAGTCAGAGATTGAAAATAAGATGATTTTGAAATCAAATGGAAGATAATCAACCAGTTCATCAAACAACAAATTGTAAAAATGTTTCTGATTTTGCCATTTGTTTGGAGAAATAATCACACATACTCAATAAATATTTTGTATTTGAAGCTTGAAAAAGATGGTGCTCTTTTGGACCAAAGGAGTTAAAATGCCCTTAACTGGGCCCTAAGCTCAGTAACCAGGTACAACAAACTGGTGCAAAATTTGAGAGGAAATCATCTTTGACTAGGTGATTCTTTCTCTAATCATCTCATTCTACATCATAAATATCTAAATAATAAATACTTAGCTGCATGTTCCACAAAATATATCCATACAGCCAGCTCATCTCCTCCTAAACTGAGAAGAAAAAGAGTACTCGGGCAACACATGAAACCAGCAGGGTGTTAACTTATGGCCTTTTCAGCAGCTCATTGTTAAAAATAGTAAATATGTTCCCCTGTTTGCATTGTCCGAGTTGTTTGAGTCAGCCATGTGAGTCATAGACTAAATTAGGAAGCTATCATTATGAGTTAATTTTAGACATAGGTTAAGTAATTTCGCTCCATATAAACCATGTAATTTGTGCTTCCAATTTGCGGTGATTGAATGAATTGAATTTGTATTCTGTTTTTTGTCACCAAGGCACAGAAGCACCTGCTCCCCCATCGCTGCCCGCAGTATCAGAGCCCTAAGCTAATGTCCTCGCCTCGCCAGGTGGAGGCTGGTGTGAAATTGAAGCTGCAGGCACAATCAATGGTGGTGTATTGTTTGGGAGGTGCTAATATTAGATAATGAGTATCGAGGCATACCTTCTCAACACATTGTAGGTTGCTTGTCCAGTGCTTTAAAATAGTAAAAATAGAGCAGTCCCTATTCAGAAAACAAGGGAATTGTCCCATAGTTGATGTTGTGCCCGAATGCCCAAATCTTCACTGAGAGCCCGTGAAGAGTAGTTTAGTGTTGCCGCTACAGCCATAACCTATCTAAAAATTGTGTCATATCCATAACCTATCATCTTTGTTATATACATCATTGCAGTAATATCGTTGTAGCAAAAACAGCATTACTTTCATAACCTATCTAAAAATTGTTTCTTAGTGATTTGTAACAGATGTTATAACAATTTATTTCCTGTTTGACGCTGCAACCGAAGGGCATTGCAACATAGCGCACTGAGTTCCTTGTCAAGTAGTGCCGCATTTGAAGATACCATTTCGATCCTCAGTTATTCCCTATCGATGCTGTAGCCGAGGGGCATTGCAGTAGAAACAAAGCCATGGAAAATTTTTTGGCATGACAAAGTTCTATAGTATTTTTATTCATCCCAAAACTAGGCTTGTCAATCGCTACAAGCCCCTTATTGCCGAGGCTGCGACTTCTCAACAAATCACATAGACCAGTCGCCGATAGCCACTCCACCAGAAGGGAGTTGAGAGATGACTGCTTGCCAATCTCCCCATCGTGCACTTTAGTGCCCACTGAACCGTTGCACAAGCTCAAAATCATGGTTCAGTTTGAAACATCTAGATTAGTTCAGTGGTCCTGCTTAGCTCAGCTTAGTGGGTCTGATCCACTTTGCCTAAACTATTCTTTTTTCTAATAGTGGCCTGATCTGACTAGTTCTCACTATCAATAATCAATTTTTTTTTGCAATTAGACTCTAATCATCATCAAGTGAGTTGATCAATCAAACAATTTCAAAAGAAAAGAAAAGAGAAAAACTACAAAGGTGAAAAGTGAAAGAAACAAAGAAAAAGAGAGAGAGAGAAAGGGGTTCAGCTATTTAAAAAGGAGAAAAAATGAGAAAAAGGGACTTACATTTTTTCTTAAAAACTAGCAAAAGCTTTAGTCGATCCATTTAAAATATCTAATAATAATCTGATCTTGTTCTAAGTTCCAAAATTTTCAAGTGAAAATTTTGATAATTGGTGTATATGTACAAAAGCACTGAGACATTGTTAAAAATGGATACATAATTCTAGATAACTCTATTAGTCCCACTCAAGCCTAGAAAAGAATCAAAAGGCTGTGCCTGTAATTCTTGTCTTGGATAACGCTATATTTGAGAAAATATCCCATACAACCACAGCTAAATAGGTACGAGACATGTTACAAATTGCTTGCAAAGGAAGTATGAAGGCCAAGAGTGTTTGTCTTCATAATTTAGGAGGAGAGTTTGAAGCATTCTTAATGAAGGAATCTAAAAAGGTATCTGATTACATCTTAAGGGTTAGCATTAATAGCTAATCAAAAGGTTGGGTGAGGATGTTTCAAATGTAAAGGATAGTAGCCATCGAAGAGTCAAAGACTTATGAGTAATGTCCTTAGAAAAGTTGGCAGGATCTTTAGAAGCAGAAGAGAAACTAAATAAAAGAAACAAAGAACCCTTGGAGTATATTCTACAATCAAAGTCTGATAGAGACAACAAGAAGGAGGAATGTAAACTATAGAGGTCGAGGTTATCAAAGAGAATGAGACCACAATCTTGCAAAAGGAAGAAGTACATAAAATTATAAAGGTACTTCTTAACAAGAGGAAGAGGAAGAGGTTGAGGTAGATTATAACAAAGTCAGAACATGTATGACAAGGCACAATTTAGATGTTATAACTATAATAAGTTTGAACATTTTGCCCCAAAATGCAATTCCAAACATAATATAAAAGCTAACCTACATCAAAAGAAGAGTAAAGAGAAGATAGATTCTACTCTCTTTATTGCATATAAAGATTTAAGACAAGAAGTTAGATCTTTATAGCACCTTGACATTGGAGCAAGTAATTATATATGTGAAGACAGATCCTTATTTATAGTTATTGATGAGAACATGAAAGGTAATATTATATTTGGAGACAAATTCTCATCAAGTTAAAAGATGGAAATCATCAATTTATTTTCAATATTTACTATGCCCCTATATGAAAGATAGTATACTCAATGTGGGACAACTATTAGAAAAAGGTTACTATTTATGTACAATTGGGTACAACCTATGAATGATGTAATAAATTTGATTGCTAAATTGCCAATGACAAAGAATTGTCTATTTTCACTAAGTATTCTGACAAATGCTGCAAAATGGTTGACAACATGTTATAAAGACTCATTATAGTTATCACATTTGAGACTTGGCTGTTATGTTAAAAAAATAATAATAAATAAATAATTAAATTAAAAAAACCCTATTTTCCCTGTTTCTCCTCCCCTCCCGCCGCTCGCCGATTTCTCTCTCCCTCGCTTCCTTTCCTCCTTTTCGGTGATGTTCGGAGGCAGATGATAGCAGGCGGCGGCGTTCGACGAGTGTTGTAGGCGGCAGATTACGGTGCCCAGTGACGAGCAACGGCAGCGATGGCTTCCTTTCTTCCTCCCCTCTTCCTCAGCGTCCCAGGCTCCTTCCAGTGCGGCGACGTTTTTCGGCGAGCAACAAGGTTCTGGTGACGTACAACGCCAACGACCCTCTTTTTCCCCTTTTCTTTATGTGGTTTGGTTGTTAGGGTAAGTAAGTGGTTTAACCCTAAATTTTTTGTTAATCTTGATTAGATGATAATGCTAGATGTATAGTTGGTAAATTCATAGGGATTATCTAGTATTCTGCCCCAATTTATGATGATTGGGTATAGGGTTAAATGCCATGTAAGCATGTTAGATTATGATGAAAGTATCAATGTGATAATTTGGGAATAAAAAAAGGTATACCATAATTTGTAAAATCAAGGTTAGAGGTATTCATGGTAGAAATATATTATTCTTGTAGATGTGTTGGTGGTTAGAACTATATGGTAATTGATACTTTTTCTTGCATGTACTATTGTAAGGTAACTAGACTTGAGACTAAACGTGCCTGAGGGTTGAGTACCAGTGGTCTATTTCGTGAACAAAGGATTTTACTTTCAGATAGGGATCCTACTTTTACTTTCTTATGCGGTGCTAAGCCATGTGCTTAGATACCAAACCTTTTGCTTCTACCTATTTTGACTTGTTTCTTATATCTTTCGTACTCATATTAATTTCATTGGTGCATATAGTGGCGTGATTGATTTTTATTTATTACTATGAAAAGAGAATATAAATGCTTTGACTTTTGAGCATACATTTATGAAAGGATTATTGTTGTTATATACACATGTTGTGAGGTATGATATATTTATGGTGTGTTAAGATTTGATATTGTATGCTTCGAGTGTGTGCGCCATACGTGGAGGTTGGAGATCCGTCAACGAGGTCACATATTAGACCATAGAGCCGATTGTGTGGTGGATTATTGGTGGTTGCGGTCAGGGCTACTACCAGATTATCCTTAGGACAATACTGGAGTTTCCAAGTATTGAACGCAATACTATCGGGTTGTCTGATAGCAGTTGTTCCACTTTTGGAGCTTAGGGGTGGAACCACTCTTATTAAAGTGCGAGGTGTAATGTAATTTTTGTTACCATGAATAGCTCCATTTTTTATGAGATAGGATATTTATATTTCATGTTATTTCATATTTGATATATATATATATATATATGATACTCATATAGTGAGTAGAGTTGATTTCATTTTTGAACAAGCATTCATATTCTTGAAAATCTCTGCTTAGCTATTTGGTTAATTCCCTTTGTTTTGCTTCCAGGTACTGAACAGGTGCAGTCTAGAGATGGGTAGATAGACTCACTAGTGGTTTTTCTGCATATTTACTATTTCTCTTTTATCTTGACATGAGTTGATGTAACTCTTGCATTTATTTTTATAGTTGGACAGTCGGATATTAAGTTATGAACTTTGATAGTTTTTGATTAAACATCTTGAATTGATTTTGAGATTTGTTATGAAAATTTTGTGATTTAATGATATTGGAATTATGATAATGTTTTTGTGAGTTATGGATTGGAATTTTCTAGTGCATGTTTAACATGCCAAATTGCTGTGTCTCGGTAAATTGAGTTATTTATCGGGGCATGATAGATTTGAATTTTTTTAGTACAAGGAAAATGGGGCAAAAAGGTATGATGCAAAGATTACTTCCTATAAATTAGCCTGACAATTTGTGTGAAGGATGTATGTTGGGAAGACCGTCAAGAAAAAGGTTTTTAAAGGAGACCAAGGCAAGAACTTCAAAGTTGCTCGAATTGATACGTACTAATGTGTGTCGACCAATAACATTAATTTATAAAGTGTTTTAAGTACTATTTAACTATTAAATTAAGCCATAATTCATTACTTTTATATTATTTTTGGCTTAAATATCTTTATTTGTTCTAAATCTATGGTTTTTTTTTTTTTTTTTTTGGGAATTTCAAGAATAAGTCTCTAAAATTGATGGATTTCGAGACAGAGAAGGTCGGGACAAGATTTCTTATAATGAGACAAAGCCATCCACCATTTGTTTATTTGCAAATACAGAGTTTATCAATTATATTGAAGTCTCAAAAGATGATAGATGAAAAAAAAAAACCATGAATGAAGAGATAAAGGTTATTAAAAAGAACCTGACCTTGAGTGGGCAAATCTCCCTAAAAGATATAACACTATTGGAGTTAGATGGGTATAAAAAAAACTCGAAAGGAGATATAGAAAGGTATAAAGTAAGGCTTGTGGCAAAAGGTGCCAAAGCATTCACTATGATAAAGTATTTGCTCTAGTTGCTTATTTAGAGACTATAAGATTAATTATCTATATGACAACTCCGAATAAATGGAAGATCTATCAAATGGATATCAAGTCAGCTTTCCTTAATGGATATCTAGAGGAGTAATATAGAACAACCATCAAGTTATGTGATAAAAGAGCATGAAAACAATCTTCAAGGTGCTTAAGCTAACAAAGACTCTTAAAGCAAACACCTAGATCTTAGAATTATAGAATTGATAATTTTTTCAAAAGAATGGCTTTAAGAAGTGCCCCTATAAACATGCTCTATACCTAAAAATCAATAATTGTGAATTATGATTGTTTGCTTGTACTAGATGACTAAATATTTGAAGGCAACAATCCTAAAATATTTAAAATATGCTTGTATGAGTCTCCAAATGTATTGTTACTTTTCATATCCTCATCAATATCTATAAATAAGAATCTATCTCCACACATATAATTGCTTACTCTAGTGTCAAGGTACCATGAAGACCTAACTTCTTATTTTAGAGTAGAGTCTATCTCCTCATTACTCTCCTTCGGAAATAGGTTAGCTTTTGTATTATTATTTGGAATTGCATTCTAAAGCAAAATATCCAAACTTATTGCAGCTATAACATCTAACTTCTGTCTTGTCAAACATATTCTGACTTTGATATGCTCTACCTCGAGCTCTTCCTCTCCTCTTATTGAGGTAAATTGAGAAGTACCTTCATAATTTTGTGTACATCTTCCTCTTACAAGACCTTGGCCTCATTCTCTTCCATGACCTCGACCTATCTCTATAGTTTTCATTTTTTATTTCTTGTTGTCTTTTTTAGACTTTGATTGTAGAACCTGCTTCAAGAGTTCTTTGTTTCTTTTATTTAGGTTTTCTTCATGTGTTTTTAAAGATCGTGACAAATCTTCTACCGATATTGCTTCCAAGTTCTTTGACTCTTCGATGGCAGTTACTGTATAATCAAATTTTCAGTTAGTGATCTGAGTATTTTTTTCAGTCACCTTTTTTATCTAAAATATCATCACCCAACCTTTTTATCTGAATAACTATTGATGCACCCTTGAGACGTAATCAAATACCTTCTCATATTCCTTCATTAAACTTGCTTCAAACTGAACTCTTAAATTATGAAGATAGACCCTTTTGGATTTTAAACTTTTTTTGCTAACAATTCACGACATGTCCATAACTATGGTTGCATTGGATAGTTTCTCAAATATAGTTTTATCCAGTGGTTGCATGTCCAAAACACTGTCCAGCGGTGGAGACTCAATGGAGTAGCAAGCAACCAGCGATGTGTTGAGGAGCTACACCCTAATATTCAGTATTGGCATTCGTACCTTTTAAACAATACATAAATTACACGATTTATTTAGAGAAAAATTACTTAACATATGTCTAAAATTAACCGACGATGGCAGCTTCCTAATTTAGTCTAGTACTTAATTTATCACCACGTTCACCCGGCTGACTCAAACAACGTGACTGGGGAACATGTTTACTATTTTTAACACTAAGATTGACAACAACTCACGGTCTAGTACTAGATAAACTACGAAAAGAATTGGAGATCCAAAACCCATCACACAGATTATCGGAGGATGGTTTACAGTAGGGATTAGAAGATACCTGCACTGCACGACGTGGGGGGATCCTTCTGGAGATCCTTGAGCTCTTTGAGGATCCTCTTCGAAGCCATGGCCGAAGAGCCGGTCCTGAACCCCCACAAAGCCCCAACGAACCAAGATACACAAAAAGAAACAGATCAGCAGATGAAAACGGAGATTGATTAAAGTGAAATAAGAAGACGAATCAGATCAAGGGAAGAGGAAAATTAGGTAAGGAAGCATCGCTACCTGTGGCAAATCCTGGGGTTTTCACCTCCTTGTCTCCCTCCCTCTCGATGGACGCAGTTTTGCAAAGCGGAGGAAGGTCACGAGAGGAACATGAGCCACGATTCCCTCACGAGATACGACATTGTTACTTTGGCCCTGGCAATTTAACTTAATCTCAAGCAAACCTCATTTTAGAAAATTTTAAATTTAGCCACAAAAATTAAATAGATTCCGATAATCCCTTTTTTGCGAAATTGTTAGGAAAAATAAAATGGATTTAAATATTCTGATAAATGAAAAAAATTCTTTCCTTTTCCCCTATTTTTTTCTTTTCAAATAAAACGTACATAATAAATTTCAGGGTCTGAACTGAAAAGTTCCCGAATAAAGCATAGCTTCCACAGGTCCATCCGCCTCTCTTTCATCTTCCTTTTCTTTCTTGATCCATCGAGCAAAAGGATCGCCCAATTCGAAGCTGTTGGATCCAAGCTATGATGAACGACGCCGACGTATCCAAGCAGATCCAGCAGATGGTGCGGTTCATCCGCCAGGAGGCCGAAGAGAAGGCCAACGAGATCTCAGTAGCCGCCGAGGAGGTGCCTACCGAGAATCTTTTTTTTCCCTTTTCTTTTTTTTTTTTTGTTTTTTTTTGGCTTCCAATCGCCTTATATGTCTCTTTGTGCTTTTGTCTTCCATTGACAATTTTTGATCTTGATTGTTTTCTTTTTCGCAGTTGTTTTAAGTGGCATCCGGACAATTTTGCTCTCCTTTCAATTCTTGAGAAAGCAATAGTAAATGACTTTAGGCATAGTTGTGTATCGTATGGATTTTGGTGTACTGATTGATCATTTATAATGTTCTGTGGACTATAATGCTCAAAAGCAGGAACACCTTTTTTGATGGTTTGATGTTTCAATAGCGTTCCTTACAATTGATAATTAAGCATTTCTATGTTTTTTTCTTAGTTTAGTGTTATGTTTTTAATCAAAGGATGTACGTAAACGGATCTGTTGCTTAGTCGGCGTTCTTCTCTTGATGCTGTAATTGTACCGTGGTTAATGTGCACGCATATTGACCATCATTCAAACTTTTTGTTTGCTAGAGCTTGCACTGATGACGAGCGGGACAGGAAAAGCATGTTCTTGAGATTTTTAATCAATGATTGGGTTCTTTAATAGTTTTATATGATATTATCAATTATCTGAGAATAAACGGGACAGTAAAACCATGCCCCTTAGTTTCTTAATCACTGATTGAGTTCTTTCATAGTTTTTGTATGATATTATTTAAATTTACGTTTAATTCTATATTCGATTTAGTAGCTATATTGATTTTTTACTAAAGTGTATGATTAAAGCGATATTTTCACTCGGGCTTAAAATTCCATCGTATGACAGTGTTATATTAGACAATTTTTTGTCTGTTATGTGCAAAATTTATGCTATTAGAAGTTTCATATCAAGTTTATGATGTTCGCCTTCATTCATGGATAGATGTTACATCCGGCGAGAATTCCTATTTATGGATGTGGCCTACCTCTTGACCTCCTGAATCATTAATGATCCCTATTTTATGTTCTTTTTGATAGTCAAAATTGTTGATGATTAATCCTTGTGCCGTACTTTGATTTCAAAATTTATTTTATTGTTTATACTTCAATTGAAATGTCTGTCGATGATTAAGTCCTTGTGTCATATCTCTTGAGTTTGCAGGAATTCAACATTGAAAAATTGCAACTTGTTGAGGCAGAAAAGAAGAAGATCAGGCAAGAATATGAAAGAAAAGAGAAGCAAGTTGAGATTCGAAAGAAAATGTAATGCGCTCAACATTTCACTTCTACTGTGCAATGTTCATTTACTTTACTGCCAGTTAAAGATAACTTGTCCTTTTTATAAAAAAGTGAACATTAGTAGAGGTAGAAGATTATTAAAGTAAAGAGCATTGTGCCAACCCCAAGGCTCATATACCTGTGACAGTGTGTACACTTCCAGCAGATTAATGTATCAATTTGTTGTAGTTTCACTTTCGTAAACTATTAGTGGTACATGGATGACAGTTTTGTTGCACTCTAGACATAATTAGGCATGCATGTGCGGAAGAACAGCCCTCATGTTTGTAATAAAGTATGCTGTAGATTGTACTTTCTTAATGTGTTTTTACTCGTGGCTTGACAACCTGAATCCTTGTTTCTTTACAGTGAGTACTCTATGCAGCTGAATGCTTCTCGTATAAAAGTTCTTCAAGCTCAAGATGATTTAGTCAGCTCCATGAAAGAGGCTGCTGCAAAGGAGCTCCTTCTTGTCAGCAATAATCGTCAAGCTTATGAAAAGCTTCTGAATGACCTAATTGTCCAGGTTTGCAGAGTTGGAATGCTACTATTATATATGGTTCTTATGGATGTTGCATTATATGGTTCTTAAAATGTAAATAGTACGAGACCTTATTATTCCTGTTTGCTATGTACCCTTAGTTTCTCATTTTCATTGAAATGCTCAAACACTTAGGACACTGGTTTACATTATGCTGATTTTCCATATCGTTATGTTTTATGACATTGATGTTTTATTCTTTACATTTTTCATTGTCTTTTGCTCTTTGATTATTTTGTAATTATAATTGAGTTATTGCCCTTCAGAGCTTGTTAAGATTGAAAGAGCCAGCTGTTTTATTGCGCTGTCGTGAAGCTGATTTTCAACTTGTGGAATCTGTTTTAAGTTCAGCCAAGGAAGAGTATGTGGAGAAAGCAAATGTTTATCCTCCTGAGATTGTTGTAGACAATAAAATTTTTCTGCCACCAGCTCCTAGCTACTATGATGCTCATGGCACATACTGGTAATCTTTAATATAAAATTCATGCAAACTTAGTAGCATTAATGTTGATTTATAGAACTTTTAGCACTTACAACTAGTCAAGTTTGAAGGGATTCTTCTTTCATTTTCATTTCTTTATCATTTTCTTTGATTACGTCAGAAACACATCACAATCCCTTTTTTACTTTATGGATTACTTCAAATGATCCTTATATTTTGCTGACTTCCTATTTGGACCTAGTATTTACTAACAGTTTGATCCAGACTCCAAGTCGTTGCTCTCTCTAAATTATACCTTATCAGGTGCATCTGATCAAATTGATGGAAATGATCAATAATTCAATCATAAGGATTAACTTAGACTTTACTGAAGGAAAGAGGACAATATGTAGGTCACTGCATAGGTGAATTTTTACTCATTTATAGATTACAAACCTGAAATTTTTGTGTACTAGATATTAGTATCGTATTGAACTTCCTTGATTAGATATTATTTATTTGAATTTTAGGAGAATGAATGTCAGGGTGAACGAATCCATGTCTTAATTATATGATGTTTGTTCCTTGTATATATTTAAGTCATTTAATTTCATAAGATAATTTTGCTTCATTTATCTTATTTAGACTTTGATATTGATTGACAATGTCTAATCTTTTCCTCTAGTTGTACCCTTTAATGTGAAGAAAATACTGAATAGCAAGTAGGAATGTATTTTAGTGGAAAAAGAAAAAAAAAATCTCGGAACATCACTTTATGTTGAACAGTATGACCATGGAATTCCCACATTTTTTTTTGTGGTGTTCTGTTGTTTGTTTCATTTAACATTCAATTGATGTATAGGAATCAAGATGATTATATTACTTATCTTGTTGCCTCTTACAGTGACTTAATTACAGTGATAGCGAAAATATATTATATCATACTAATGAATATGATGACAAATATGAGAGTAATGATTTTGGTGAAAATATGGAAATAAATACTAGAACTAATAAACTGATGCAATGATGTCATAACTGATGAGATTTGATGTGGTGAATGATATTTTTATAATGGTGTTTTCACTGCATCTTTATATAGTCATTCCGTTGTATACATTAACTTTGATATCTTCAAATGCCCTTCTATAAACTCAAGGTGACAAAGTAGATGCAATCTTGGGTTTAAGACGGGAGTTGCAATTGGGAGAAGGCATCATTTGCATAAAGAAGTTCCATTATCTATGCATGTAATAGAGAAAAGACATTCTGTAAGAGATTGTTGTGCTAGAAGCATGAAAATAGTTAAATGTTGCTTGTCCATACACATGCAAAAGAAGATAATCCGCACCAGTCAACATTTACTAATAGGAGCGTGTTGTTCTTGTGCATGAGAAAAAGAGGAGAGAGTATTGCATACAAATGAGGAAAGATATTGCTTAGTACATGAAAATATTTACTGAGAGAGTTGGAGAAGACAAGAAGCTCATCAACATTGCAAGAGTCTTGCTAAAGAGGTGAAATCACTAGAGTGCACTATGGACTCAAAGAGGGTTTTATCAAAGAGAAAAAGAGGTATGAGGCAAGTAGTGATTCAGGAACTAAAGGTTAGGGGTTTGTTAAGGTCTAGAGAAGCCTAGTTGGAAAAGATTAAGTGTGGAAGAAGGCAATGCGATCAGAGCATAGTGTGAGTAATAAACTAAGTGTGACACTCAAAGGTGTCCAATTGTAAGAGACTAACAAGATGGAAGGGTCTAAAACTTTGTTTCATACTGCCCGGTACATTCCGAACCGAGCATGGATCGGTACTGATATATATATATATATATATATATATATATATATATATATAAAGTTTAATATCAACCGGCCACATGTGTTGGTACCACTGGTATGGTATGGGAATGTTCCGGTTTGACGATGGACCGGTATATTAAACCTTGCTATAGATAGGAGGGTGTATAGGTTGTATGTTGTATGCAAATTTTGGGCATGAGCACTGTATTGTTGAATGAGTGGAAGGTAGAGGTCAACAACATTACAATGAAGGTCAAAACGGTTGGTATGTGAGTTGGAGTTCAAGGAGCAAGGGTGATATGATTGCCAATTGTGACAAAGGGGGAGAGAGGGTAGTTTTATAGTCCTCGTCCTTTATTGTCGTCAATGGTGATGTAAGAGGGAAAGGAACTCTTCAAGATTGTTTTGATAACAAGTAGGAGGAAGCATAATGATTATATTACTGGTCATGTTGTCCCTAATATAATGCTTGATTACAATGATATTGAAAATACACGATTGACAATAACAAACATGATGGTGAATACAAGGGCAAAATTGTGGTAGAAAATATATACAAGTTATTAAGGGGATAAAATGATTCCATAATTGATGAGATTTGATGTGACCATTGACGTTTCTGTAACGTTGATTGTCTTAGCAATTTTGCCATAGTCATCAAACTAACTTCCATATCTTACATCATATAGGAAAATTAATTTTGACCTATAACAGAAGCAATTTGGTTTTTATTGACTATGTGTGGAACCAATTGTGTCCTTCAAACACTCTAACTCCAATGTTTAAATCCACTTCTTATTTCTTGGCTGACTCGTACTTACCAGTCAAGAAATCCAAAATTGTCAATGATTGTGTCCTTCGAATTCAATATCAAGGTCCTTATAAAATCCAAGGTTTTAGACATGCATTTCATTTTAAATGAGCCAATCATTGTATATGTTTCATTTACTGCATCCTTACCATTCACCTCTATTCGAGGTATTCTTTTGCTGGAAAGTTGTCTTAAGCTGTTCCACTGATATGCTTTGCTGATTCAGCTCTGGAGGTGTTGTATTGGCATCCATAGATGGGAAAATTGTCTGCGAGAATACACTTGATGCAAGGCTTGATGTTGTTTTCCGGAAGAAGCTCCCTCAGGTTCTTATCTTTTCTATTTTGCATTCTTTATCGTTTGGAGGTCACAAGTTCTGTTGATCCATTCTGCTGCAGGATACTTAAATCTACTGGATATTTATCTTTTTCTAACTTCCAGAACTTTATTTTAAATGCCTTGATTTACATAGTGGTTAAAATTAGCCGCTGTCCAATTGATGATTCATCTCATTCAGTGAAGACGTTGAGATATACATGCAAATTAGAAATTACCATCCAACAGTATAAGAAATTTCTCTTTGCTTGTAGAAGAAATATATATAAACTATAATTTTTGTATCAAATCTAACCATCGTTTACCTAGTTGTCAGTTAGACCATTAATGGGATAACCAAAATTTTTATTTGTGCATCAAATCTAACCATTTTGCTTAGTTGCGCCTACACAATCAAATGGCTACATGGCAGATCTAGGCGGCATGATTGACTTGTTATTTGGTTTTTTTATAAATCTCTCAATTTTTTTAGTACTGTCAGTGGCACATCTGTAGACGCACCATTTTCTGACAAAGTCATCTTGCAGCCATGTCACCTAGAGCCATCAGGTCTTGGTGAGAAAACCCTGAGAAGTTCTGAATAATGTAATTAATTAACCGTAAGCTATGTGGATCAGTCATCCTAGGCTATCTCATCCGTCTATTTCCTAGTCTCTGCACTATAGAGATGAACTGCAAATAGACCTAAGAATATTGTTCATCATCGCGTGGTAGGCTATAATCTCTGTTACCCTATCACCTGGACATTTTTAAGCTTAGTAATTTTTATTTTCTGAAGTAGGACTATCCCAGTACTTATCCAGCAACAGATATGTATGAAATGCACATTGTGGCCTTAATTTAATCAAATTAGAGCCTTAACAAGTTCTCATAAATCTATTAACATTTCTTAAATTATTATATAAAGTAGTTGCGGCACCTCCGTACGTTGCTTATTTTTCTGTTACCTCAGTAACCAACTTTCCTGTTAAGGCACCGGTCCTGCTTGACTTCCGAGGATGTCCTGTGAACGCTACTCTTTTTTCTCTCACTAGTTTGTTTAAGGTTCCAAGTTCATCAAGCATACAAGCCTTTGGCACCAAGTGAATATTTTACTTTATTGCAGATTCGGAAGCATCTCTTCGATCCGGTTGCTGCTTGATCAAGCGACAGTATTTGTTGATAAATTATATTCCAGTTATATGCAGTATGGCTCTTCCATAACTATTGATCTACGTTTCTGGTTCTGGGCGCTTTGGTTTTATGTTATGTTGGAATAATTTGAAATTTAATTAAAAGAAACCATCAATTTTGAGATCCTCGCATGTGAAATAAATGGACTGTAAGACATTTATATCACTGAATAGACTTGCTTTAATTGACTAATTGATTGCTACTCATTTACTAGTGAATTGTATTTATTGGTCTTTCGGAGGCAAGTATCACGCGTTGCTTTGTGCTGCAGGATCCAATTTTTCGTGTTGGGTTTTTTAGCGCAAGGCTTTGTATAGCTGAAGCTGAAATGGTCAATTTGAAATTTTATGAGGACTTGTGTGATATGGGCATGGGCTCTTGTTTAAATTTATTGTTTTTTGTTTTTTATAAAAAAACTTGTACAAGTGCTTATTTGGTTTTAGTTCCGAAATCACCGCATTTTTTGATATTACGTCTTCCCGTCCCGTGTTCCTAAGGTGTCATAGTAGCTTCCTAAGAAAATTGACAATAATAGCATTAAGAAGAACAGGTTTATATCATGTACACATAATTGTTCAAAAAAAATTGTTCAGACTGTTGAACCGCTATTAGCTAAATTTGAATCGAATTAATTTTTTGGTTTTTGGTTAATTGAATCGGACGAAGTGTTATTTGGTTTTCGGTTTGGTTATGATTCCAGAGTTGGCCAAACCATTATAAAATGTTGATTAATTATGAAAGGTTTAGTAATTAGGTTGGTTTGAATAGTTTGGTAATTGACTAATTAGTATAGTATAATTTTGAATTATTTTTTTTAGATTTATTATAATGAATTTTTTAAGTTTTAAAATAGTTTATTATTTTAAATATTAATTATTATAAATGTGTTTGCATTAAAATGTGTTTATATTAAAATGTGGTTATATATAGATGAAAAATAAAGTGTATCTACGTTTATCAAATTATTTTTTAAGGATCAAAATTATTATATATACAGTAATCGAAAATCGAGAATTTTCTAATTCTAACAAGAAATTGACCAAATATTTTGATATGACTAATTAATTTTTTTAAAAAAAGCCGCGCGTGCCGAAAATTAAAAAAAATATCACAGGAAAAAGTTCCTGCCGGAGGAAGCGTGCAGACCAGGCCACGTTCGCGGCCATGCTTGCATGTCATGGTGCTGAGAGCCTGGCCAATCACAGGCAACCGACGCGCACGCTCTTACTTTTGATGTGAACGAGAGCTATTTTACACTCTTTTTTTCTTTTTTTTTTTTAAAAAAAGAAAACTTGTTTTATTCAAGAAAAATACATGGATTTAAAATTAATTGATCTGATTGAAACACGTGCATTACAGTGCTCTGCATTTACGATCCTTTGACTTTTGCTGCAGTGTCGGCCAGAAGATCTATCTATCATAAACATGCACATTTATTTTAATATTAAAAAAAATTAAAATATAATTTTATCACCACTAAAATCTGAATAAAAATAATATATAATATTTGTTTAACATTAACCAATATAATATATAATTTTATAAATTTTATAAAAGTTTCAACTAAGATTTAATAGAATCTACTACCCTTGTTAAATGGAATATTCCCTAAGTCAATCTTCCCACCCTTAACCTATTCCCTAAGTCAATTTTCGCTCGGTAACATAAAAAATATTCTCATTTTATGGCAAGTGTTCTTAAACTAATTCATTATCTATTGACCCATTTATCAATGCTTAATTTTTATTCAAAAAATCATCGTGAAATATGAATATTATTGCAATTAGTTTAATATCTTAAGAATGGTAAAAAGATTTAGCATGGTATAATAGCAACTTTGTTTCACTTAACATAATAATCATCAAATGAGTCTATGGCATTCATGGATGCATGATAACATCACCGAATAAATAACTAATAAATTATATGTAAATCCAATCATTAAGTTGAGACAATTAATTAAAATGATTAAATTTAAACTCTAAGAAACCTAAACCAGGAAATCAGCCAAATGTAGGCTCGAATAATAATTTGGAAATTTACCAAAAACAGATAGCCCTAATATGAATTTCTTCAGAACATATAATAAAACTTTTGACTCATGCTTCAATATTTTGTTTACTGCATAATTAGAGAGTTTGCAATCGAGTAATGTTAAAGAATATATTGCTGATCACGGACTAAACAATTTGGCGAACCAAATAGTGTGGCCATATTTGAAGGGGACAAAAGGATGCGTTGAAAGGGACGAAACGAGTAATTAGTAGCTTAGAAACAAGAGAAGCACGTAAGGCTGTCCAGCGCAAACTTTTCCTCGTCATGAAACCCAGCCATGCATGTTTTGTACGCTTGTAGAGCCTTTTCTACTGTTGCTGATGTGATGTTAAGGCTATGGATCATCTATTTAAGGGGCATGGATCCCTAGTTTTAGATCCACGGCCTTGCTAGGTTTAGGTTTCAATGGAGGTCAAGTCTTTTGCATGGAATTACTAGTTGTAATTGTCGAGAGAGCTTCCTCTAGTCCATTTATTGACATCTGGAGTTTTTATTGCTGCCGACTCGTTCATCCAATTGCCAAGATGAGCGAATTGGGTAACTTGGTGACTGAGTGAATGATGCGGGAGCTGAATGGACTCTGTGCTGCCTGTGCTTGGACTGAAGGGAGCTCCCTTCTCTATCCAACTTTCAGAAAGCTTTCTTTCTCTCTTCTTTTAGTTGTTTACTTTTTGAATTAGTTTTTTTACTAGTGTGTTGTATGTTGGATCTTAATATTTAGATAAGTATATTGGTTTTAATCTTTCATGAGTTTTCGCTATTGACTTACATGCATTTATGTTTTTCAATGCTTATCAGGCCTTCAGTGATCTAGGGCTCTTGCTAAAAAAAAAAATGGTAATAAAAATAACTTTTTGACCTAATTATATTACTTAAATATCTATTTTATTAAGCTTGATATATGCTACAGTATACATTTATCATTACCATTTGCACGCTACTTAACAATTCTTGGTCTAGTGAAACATGGCTAGAGTTGCAATACCTATATTCATGCATTTGTTTTGGTATATTATTAATTTTATATTAGTCATGAGCAAATAATACACATTAATATCTATGCACAAGTGCATTGGTTTATGTATGAATTGAAACCCTAGTTTCAAATGATCAATTGATACATGGTATAGCACGATTAATGCATGCATATTGGAAGATATCTTCATTTTTCGGAAAAAAAAAATAGTGGGTTCTATTTATAGAGAGAAAGATAGAACTCCTTATCTCGTTGTAAGGTGAGCTCATAAAATAATATAAAAAAATATATACAATAGCTCGGTCCATTATAGAAGAGACTGCCACAAAAGATTACATGGCGACATACCAACATCAATTTTTCTACCATCAACTATATCGCATACATTAATTTAGGGTTAAAAAGTTAAGAATACGACTAATTAATCCACATATAATGCTATGATCCAGAAATTTTATAATTTAACTGTTTTGTATTACATAAATATGTTAATTTTTCTGTGGAGAGCCTGAGGACCTAACTATTATATGTCGGGTTCCATAAGCCAAAAATTTATTGTGAGCGGTTTAGGTTGCATTTAAGAATGTGATTTTAGTTTATAATTTAATGGTCTTAAAATAACAAGATAAACCATCCCCATAATTATTGTGACAATAATAATAACTTGTGTGGGATACGTGAACTTGGCTTTAAGGATCCACAATATGATATTTAAGTAAAAAAAAGTACAAATCTAACCATTACCACCACCTCACTTTGCTTTTACCACTCTCCTCAAGGTATCATAGAAGTTATCACTTAACATTACAATGGTTTCATTGAATTAAAGTACCTTACAACAAATCATTGGGCTTGTACTAGTTGGAAAGGAGAGACGTACGTTAGTGCATGATCAATAGATTAGAAAAGAAAATTCTTAAATGCATTGCTTTCACATAATTTCCAAGTATTTGTATGTAATGCATACTGTCTTCGCTTTTCATGAGACAAGTATCTCCTTTGGGCTCCCTAAACATCATAATAAATTTCTCAGTATTTTTATTCACGTGAACCTTGCATAAGGCAAGCGACGCTTCCATCACAATTATGAAAATGCGCACAGTAGCAAAAAGCTCACTTGTCGTGAACAATCTCTTTTGCCTTCCATTCATCATGGAGATGTATCATAAATCACATTATTCTTGGCTTGTAGATTGTGTTCGCTGCTGACATATAAATGGGTAGAAATATTAATGCATGTGTTACACATCCCATGGCCAACCCTTATGTCAAGATCTACAATTCTACATCAAGGTGTGCTCTGTAAAAGAACAAACTTGTACATATGTGAGTTACAACTTGACTAGGGCCGAAATCTGGCTCATTTAGCTTGTTTGCTATGTAAACTAATAATAATAAAGAAGCAAGTCATTTAGCAAGTATGATATTTCAAGTGAATAATGATGAAGGATGTTAATCAAAACTTTTGTAATTCAATCCAGATGTTGCTAGATTAAATGATAAAGTCTCATACTCGGGTAGTTCGCTTTGATGAGGGTTAAAAGCATTTAATCGTTAACATGTAATAATTAATTCAATCAACTGATGAACCCCTGTTGATTCATACAAAGGTTCTGGATCGAATTGCATAATCAAAAAGTAGATGTTAAAATTTCGAACATGAATAAACGACAAAAACAATAAAATTGCTAGGAGCCCTCGAGCTAATAAAAGCAAATTGTAGAAAGTACTAATGAGTAACATAGAGCCCATGTAGCCGCGGTTAAGACGCCGTGAACAGCAGAGTTCATGCGTCGTACGAGCACGGCCAGCATTTTCCTCTGCGAAGGTTGTGCTACGGTGTTAGAGAGGTCTAATATTCCATTTTCAGCACCCCTCTGCTGGGTCCTTCGCCAACCCTTTCCTATTCGGTTTTCTACTAGGATCTGAAAGATTGTAAGAAGAAGAACGGATCTGGAAACAGACCCAGAGATCGCCGGAGATCGAATCAAGTTGCGAATCCGGCCATCCCCGTATTCTATTTTATTTCGTATCCGAAGGCAAACTTGGAAAAAATCGCACAGATTAAAAGCGATCATTCCATAGGTCCTTCGTTTGGGAATGAGAAGATCTAACAAAGAAAAGACAAAGGAAAAAAGATCCAGGAAGGATGCTCAGTGAATACGAACCAGATTGCGGCTTCACGTCGACGAATCAATCGGTCGATCGTAGCACATGTTGCTGTATCATCATCGCACCCTTCAAATGAAGGAAGAATTTTGAAAAGATGAAAGGGATCCGAAGATTTTTAGAACAGTAATAAGGAAAACGGAAGCCGACGTCCGAATGCCATCGGTTCGTTTGGATCGTTCACTCCGCCGCACTTTATTGAGGGTGGGTTAGGGCTTGCGCAAACTTCTAGTACGAAGAGCTCTTTGATCGGACGACGTGAAAGTAATCTTTTTCAATCTAACGGCTCCAATTAGGTTCTTCTATAAAAGACTATTCATAAAATTTCTGCTCCACGGTAAAGAAAGAGTTTTTCTTTAAAAAAAAAAAGGAAAAATAGAAGAGACTTGATCGTTATTTAGAAAATCTGCTAATTTGACTTAAAATAAAATTATGATTTTTTTAAAAAAAATGAAATTTTCATTTAGATTTTCTTCATCAAAGGAGGGAATGAAAGAAAGAAAAAAAAATTATTTTCTTTCTCTCCAAAAATGTTCCTTCAGGGAAATCCGCTTCCGTTCCATCGTTCGCCTCGTTCTCGTTTCGTTCGCCACGTTCTCCCTCTCATCCGAGCTCGCCCCCTCCGTCCAAGCTTGCAGCCGCCTTCCTCCCCTCTCGCCCGCCCGAGCTCGCTGCTTCCTCCCCTCTCGTCCACTTGAGCTCGCCGCCTTCTTCCCCTCTCGCTCGCCTGAGCTCGCCGCCTTCCTCCCCTCTCGTCTGCCAGAGCTCGTCGCTTTCTTCCCCTCTTGCCCGCCTGAGCTCGCCGCCCCAAATCCATTTTGTTCGAGCTCGCCGTCCCTCTCCCTCTCGTCCGAGCTCACAGCCACCTCTCCCTCTCGTCTGAGCTGATGTGCTGGCACTTTGCTTCAGCGAAGCCTCCGTCATCTTCTCCACCACCATTCAAAGCCCTCAGTAGTGGACTCCTCTCACGGCATCCCGCTCCTCCGTGAAATGGACATCGAACCAGTTTCCATCCCGCCCCTTGGTCCAAGCTCACAGCCGCCGTCCGAGCTTGCAGCCGCCCTCTTCATCTGAGCTCACCCCCGCCAGCCGACTCATAGCCACACTAAATCGGCTGATTTCTCTTTCTTTATTATTTCTTTTCCTTCTTTGAAACATGAGGCATACAAAAAAATAATTATTTCTTTCCTAATAAATTTTCTTTCTCTTTCTTTTTTTTTTAATTTCTTTCCTCTCTTTTTGAGATAGGCCGTCAGAGAAGTATTTCTAAACTATTGGACTGAATGCAATCTCTTAACTACTCCACCCAGCATAAGCTTCCCATGGGAACAGCAATTCGAATATTAGTGAGTCTTCTGAGTATCTCAAAACAATGGTAAAGTCTTAATCCAGTAATTTAAATTGTACCTTTGTTTTATTTTCTCTATACTTTATCTGATAAACTCATCTGTTTTTCTCTGTCCTTTTTAGATAAATCAATAACCCATATATGTGATTTTCTAAAAGATCTGTTATTTCTTCTTTCACATACTCTGTTATCATTTATCATTATTATTGGCAACTTGCTAGCTCTCCCAAGTGAATATCACAATATTTTTGATATCTGTTATCCCAACTAATTTATTACGTCTTTAAATTAGTTTATCTCTCTAATATTTTTGACATCTCAAGTGAATATCACAATATAGTCTTTCTATCATATAGTTAAGACACTATTTGTCAGGCTGTGGAACTTGGGCCTATCCCAAGCCCAAGCTGCAAGCGCCAACGCGGAGCCCGCATCCAAGAGTCAAAATCTTATCTTGGGTCAACGCCCAAATTTGGAAACGCTGACACGGCAGTGTCTTCAACCGCATCATCTTTCTCCTCGGCGTGTTCTTCGGACGCGCTGTTGACACAGATTTATATAGAGTTTTACATGTCATTTTGTTAATGAAATCATCCCGATTTTACGACTTTAAGTCTCATAATTGCCTTTATTTGGATACATCTATGGAATCTGCACCTCTCTTGGTATTTTTACGTTTTCAGGTCAAAACGACCACAAAAAGGGGTAGATTCTGGAACTTTTGCAGTAGAGAAGTTCACCCTAACTCAAGATGATCATAACTAGAAGATTTCAGACTCATTGAAGCCTTCGTTGGAAATCACGACCGGGTCGTGATTAGAATCATGCCCGTGACTCATCTTCGCAGTTAAGCTACAAACGATAAATCACGACCGGGTCACGACCAAATTCTCACTCGAGATCGCGGACCCGCCTGTTACGAAATCGCGATTTTAGCCCAAATTTCTTCAATCTAACCTGAGGAGAGACTGAAGGGCACTTAGGACCTTTCTCCCCCGTTGACAAAGGAGGCGTGGAGCAGCTTTCGACGGTGGATTTGATCACGAAATGGTGATTCCGTGAAGATAGTTGGCTACAGCGGCTTTTGCAGGGCATGGATGTTGGCAGCAAAAAGTCTTCTATGGCAGCGGCTGCAGCAGCTTTGGCAGAGGATGGGAAGAAGGAGAAGGCATAGAGAGGACTAGAATAAAAGACTGAAGAGAAGAGGAAGAAAAAAAAAGCTTTTTTATCGCTCGGCAGAGGGATCACACGAAGAAAAGTTTTCCTTGCAAGGAGGAGAAGAGGGGCTGCACACCAATACTTGTTGAAGACACTTATTGCGTGAGCTCCCTAAGAGTAAATTTGTAAGGAAGATCTATAAGTTTCATCCTACTTCTTGCTGCATTTATTGTATAATCCATGCAAAGTATTGTATGATCTTACCTTTCTTTTGTAATTCCTGCACAAACTTGCCTATGCGTGTATTGTTAAAGACTATCGCTTGTGATTTCATGATGAATATGATAGGCTAAGTTCTAAATCAGGATGTGGGATAACCCTTGATTAATTACTAGTTGTAATGGTTTAGCTCTATTAGTCCAAAGTCCTTGCTTGACCCTATGAGCACGCATTGCCTGCGTAACCCCAAAGAGCATGCTTAGCCTTTAGTTACTTGAGTGAGGTTTGTTAATCAGTATCTCTAGGAGGAAACTCGCTTGCGGATCTGTACTTACTCGTGGGATTATAGGGATGCATTATCTGAAAGTGCATGCTTGAAACTTTAATCACTCTAGTAAGGTTTGTTAATCAGCTTCTCTAAGAGATAACTCGCTTGCGGAACTGTGCTTACTTGACGGGTTTATAAGGAGCTTAGACGTAGCGGGGAGACTTTAGTCCGACTACGCGTCAGACCCATTTGGTTGAGGGTTTATCCATTTTCGTTGGTGTGCTATGTCTATACTACCCGAAAGGGAGTGTTTGAGCCTTTAATCACCTTAAGTGAGGTTTGTTAATTAGCATCTCTATGAGTTTTAACTTGCTTGTGGATCTGTACTTACTTAAGGGGATTATGAGGACCTTAGACGTAGCGGGGAGACTCTAGTCCGACCACGCGCCAGAACCCTACGGATTGGACCGATAATCTAGTTTGTGAGAGCGGACAAGATTATTAGAGGGGAGCTACCTTCGTGACAAAGGAAGCTGAATCCCTTGAACTAGACAGGACATTCGCAATAGAGTTTAACTATTCAGCTGTAAGAAGTCAAAACGGTAAACTCATATCCCAATGCATCTCCTCATTGTAATCCTCTCGTGTGATTTTTCCCGTTTACGTCTTGCGCATTTAATTATTTCATCGTCTTAAACTTCATCAATTTCGACGTAGTCTAGCTATCAATCTCGAGATATATCGGTACTTGCCCATTAGTCCCTGTGGAATCGATATTTTATTACTTCGATAGACCGGTGCACTTGCGGGAAACACCTACTATATCTGTGGGCGCTATCACGCGCTCGTCGACGGCGTCAATGGACGCGAGTGACGTGAACAAACCAACTGGAATGTGGATAGCATGCACGGGAAGGCGCGCGACATCGTCAGCGTGGCCGGGCGAAGTGCGAGAAGCTGGCGGCGGACGCTCGAACTAGGGTGAAGACGCGATCTTCACGGAGCTTAGAGGCGGCTCCCTCCCCTATAAATCAGTCGATGGGCGACGAGGAAAGGGCATCGAGAGATTCTGGGAGAAGAGCTCCTGAGAGAGAAGATAGATCTGGGAAGTGAGAGGCTAGATCCAGGGGAGAGCGTTGGCGGATTGGTTGTAAGTCAACGACGATTGTGCCGTTAACGTGAAGGAGTGATTTGAGTGTTTAAAGGAGGGTTTTTTAGCTATGATTTGTGCACAATGAAGAGTGAAATTTCCCTATGTGTTTATTGTCTTTTCCGGTGAGCTTCATGGTGTTTCCGGTGAGGTATTTTCTCTAGGCAGCTTCATCCATCCGGCGAGGCTTCCGTCGGTCGGCGACGAGGCTAAGGGCGGAGAGAAATCTCCTCCCTGCCGGCACGCCCATATCCGGCTTCCTTCTCCGGCGAAGCTCTCGAGCGCGGCGGCACTCAATGAATGAACCAAGGAATTCGAGCGCAGCAGATTCTAATTTGGCTAACGTCAACTTGACGTCAGCGCTGGGATTAATTTCGAGCGGCGCGGCAGAAATCGATTGATCGGTCAAAATTATATTTACCAAGTCAAAATCTAAATTAAGATTTTGGATTTGGTGTGCCGTCGGAATACCTTTAGCCAGGGCGTGACACTATTGATATGAATTACAAAAATTCATCGTTATCGTGAAATTGTTTTAATACTCAAGCATCAAATATGGGGAAAAAATGTACTCAAATTCTTCAAGCTATGCCCTTCCCACCCACGCCCCTCGTGGCTCAGTATGGCTCTTTCAATTAGGGCAGGGTAAATACAGAAAGATACGTCTAGGATTTTTTTTAAAAAATAAATGTATTATAATGAAAGTTTCATCTTAACTTCGATGAAATAATTTAAGAATGCATAAATTTTTAAATGAAGGATGAAAACATATGCACGGAGTAGCAGGTGTAAAAAAGTTCATGTTTTAATCAAAACGTTAGGTCCAATGAAGAAATTTAAATCTACACATTTGTGTGGTATTTTAAAACAATTCTTTGTAGTGAAGCCAGAAGATTGGATTCTCCACTGGTAAAAAGACAATGCATATAAAAGGTTCAAAAAAATAAAAAATCAGATACCGTGGTCCGATTCCACCGCCTCAAGGTGGCACACATCACCTTCACGGCAGAAAATGTTTACTTTACAACAATGCACCTATGCTCGATAGCAGGCTTTTCCAGGACTTTCTTTTCTATAAAAGAAGACGCTCCAGGTCACCAACGAATCCAAAAAGCAAATGACATTTCTCATTAATGAAAACCCACTTATAGCCGAATGGTACACAACCACGCTATGTTTTGCTGATATGTTTTACTAAACAAGCGATATGAAGGATTAATTAATTTTTACAAACTTGTGCATACAGACTTACAGAGTATCCAAACTAGGCATAGAACTCATCACGAGAATAGCAGGTTCTTACTAGATACAAGGATATTACAGAGAAGAGTGTGCAGCTTTCCAGGCTGTGCTTAAACTATAGGAGAACTAAGAATACAAGGCTGCAGTACAGATTTCTTTCCCTGATACTTTTACAAGGACAAAATAGAGATACTAGAACACACATACGAAACTAGATTGGCAAGGAGCCGACCTAGTTTCGGCCATTGATCAAAACAAATATTGTTATTTTACTTGGAATTGCAAAAATAACCAATAGATCAAACAGAAAACCAGCGACATCAGATTTAGAAGTAAATTAAGTGTACAAAATCAAATCACCAACATATAAGAACAAATTGTTATGTTTGGTACAATATTCCGCGAGGAGGACCGTGATCCACATAATAAAACTTGAATCGCGTTAATTTAACCCAAACTGGTATTTTCATGGCATCTACTTGAACCCAAAACGAGAGTTGGAACATTCATTATTACCGAAAACTGCCACTAGGTAATAAACAACCAGATTGAGGAGCAAACACACAATACCTTCCCCTCTATTGGGATTTCTTATCCTTCGACGGCACCTTTGGAATCTTGCTCAAGTATTTGGCATGAATTACAGCATAGTGTTTTTTGAACTCAGATTCTGCCTTCTCCGCAAATGCATCAACCTTGTCCTCATACTTATCATACAGAACTGGCACAGTGTGCAGCGTGACAAATGCTGTTCCCAGATCACAAAGATGTAAATAAGTTGAATGTGCGTATAAATGTGACAACAAAGAAGCAGGATACTAATAGAAGTTTAAGTTTACCTATATAGAACAATGTCAAGAAATTCATGCAGTTGCCAACGATTGAGAGAAACCACAAGCCAGCTATAACCTAATAATAATAATAATAATAATAAAGCACCAGAAACAATAGGATCATAACATAGCACGAAATGTAAACACGCCAATAGAAATATATATTAGTTAGTTAACTTACAATAAGGAACTTCTTCAAATCACGCCCCAACGCGATTTCCCTCAAAGCAGCCAAGACCCAGTTGATCTCATTCCGCAGTGAATGCGCAATATTTAAGACTAACTCTTCGGGAATGTTTACCTCAGGAATCTTCGGTCGAGCCCTACCAAATCAAGCATGCATACTAAGCCATCATCAAAGACAACATGCAGCAGGTAACGAAACGATTCGAAGAGAGAAGCTCACTTATTGATGAAAGTGCTTGCATTGGACCAGAGGAAAATGACGGCTAGAGAAAGAATGAGACCATGGCAAACCAGAGTCAGCAGATGATACTCCATCAGCTCGAAGAAAGCCCAGATAGCGGTTGCCACACCTAGCGTTGCGGCGGAGATCTTCTTGTCTCTCCATAGGAAAAGATCAGCAGCTGCACACGTAATGTTCATTAGATTACAAGGGTCTAGCTAACCTCACCCTGGCAAGGTTCCCTTGAAGAAAAGAAGGCACAAAACAAGCATGATCCCTAATATATTCTCTTACTCCATCATAGTGGGCTTCAATAATATGATGTTATATTGATCCATAAAACACATGAAATTAATGAACTAAGCCCTAACATCTCATCCCTCGATCAAGTCAATAGTAAGAAAAACCGTGTTAGGGTTTTTGAAGTACTTGGAATGGAAACAAGTATTACAAATAAAAGATAAAAATAACTAATGAATCGTACAGAATCCTACAGATCTCATCTTTCATTCGATTCGTTGACAGAGAAAATACAGATGAGCAAAAAAGGGTTGCTATCAGACCAAGAAAATCTTCATATAAAAAGAACAAAAAAGGGATTGAGGGAGAGAGGATCCGTACGTTTTCCGCCGCCAAGGACCTGGTGCACCGGCTTTTCGCGCCCGAAAAGACGATAGATCTTAGCTTTCGCTGCATCGGCGCCGGTCGCCGATGGCCGTGATAATTTTTCATCTTCCGAATCCGAGGACGACGAGTCCCCGCCGTGGAACTTCTCGGTTATCTTGTCCACCAGTGACTCCCCCGCAGCCTCCTTGTGCTCCGCCATCGTTACCGGCTTGCCGCCTACACGAAATATCTCCGATCTCTTCACCAACGAATGCAGGGAGCTAGTGAGCAGACTTTATAGGGAACGGCTAATCAGGGAAGAATCTCAGCCGCTGGATCGAAGTGCGAGATTAGAAGAAAAGCAGGTAGTTCAACGTTATCTAGTCGTTTTCCGTCGTTACTTTTTAGACGGCGAAGGCAGCATCGACCATGGGCGTTACGACTTTGTGCTGCATTAGATACGTGTCACGTCAAAGCACAAAGGGTACAAGGCTGTTTCGGAAAAGACAGCGGATACCCCTAAAATGATGGATTCGGCGAATAGTTATGGAGGCAGCTGCGTGGCAGAAAATGATCGGCGGTTGGTGGAGAACGACGAGAGCAACATCGCACTGGATTCAACAGTCCTTGTCAAGGGTGGGTCCGAATGCAAGATGATAGAGGACAGAAGTGTAATTGTCGTATGATAATTCGAGTATTTTTAATTTAGAATTAAGTGCGACGGACGGGGCAGGGACGGTGTGATGACTTGTCGATTCCTTTCTCCTTAAGAAAGTTCTAGAAAGACAATGACACCGCATGGACGCATGGCCTCATTTCAAACACACTTGGGTCCATTACTTACGGGCTAAGTTCGAAACACGAAAATATTAAGAGTAATCTCTTATGGGCTAAGGTAGATTTTATACTCATAATCGCACACTCAAGATTGAAATTATGAAAACTTGATACATAATATCTCCTATTTATGTCGGTAGATAATGACTCCGATGCATATTTTTATCCCTTTACAAGTATTGACAGTGAGAGGATTTAGTAGATTTACCTAATACATTCTACATCTCCCTTCTTGCCCACACACAAAGAATTTTATATGAATTATGTACACTACAAGCACTATATACATATGGATTCAAATTGATTACGTAAATGTATTCTATATCTCTTGACACTTCAAACTTGCCTTGACGGAAATTATATAGCACAATCACTTTAAAGTTGGAAGATATAGTTCTTTCCTTAATCTTGAAAATAACACTTTTCACTATTTTCATTACTAGATGTCATGTCCTCGCCTAAGATTCTCCGACGGACCTTCGTACCGGCATAAAAACCTAAATTCCGATCCCTAAAATCACCCCTAAATTGATTTAGAACCCTGATTTTGACATTTCAATCGATTTTGACCCGATCAAAATCACGTTCACCCGCCGCTCGCCGAAATTCAAAATCGAATTTCGTTCTTTGCTGTCGTCACTCCTCGTCAGCCGCCACGCAAAATCATTTCGGATTTGATTTTGCGAATTCAATTTTGACCGAGTCAAAATTGTCTCACTCGCGTCGAACCGAATGTCGAATCGCGTTCGTCTCCTTCATCTTCATTCGAACGCAGTTGCTGAAGCTTGTTCGCCCGCCTCGTATGTCGCCAGAGAAGAACGCTCGCTGGGCATGCCGGCAGGGTGAAGATGCCCTCGTCTCACCCTCAGCCTTGCGCCGCCGGAAGCCGCCCGATGGTTCGTCGCCGGAGTTGACGAGAGACGACGCGGGAAGCTCTGTTACTTCACGGAACAGGGGAAGATGAAATTGGAGAGGAAAGCTTGTTTATTCCTTTCTAAAGAAGCTACAAAAACTCCCCTTACTCGCCGTCGACCCCCCTTCCCCTCCCTAGTCGATGACGCACTTGTCATCGGTTACAATCACTGTTGCTCCCTCACGAAATCACTCGTCGACGCCTCCCCAGACGCTGAACTCCTCACCAATGCCCTGCTCCTGCTTCCCCAAGCTCAGTGGTGTCGATCCCTTGATCCCCTTCCTGCGTCGACTGATTTATAGAGAAAGACCGCCGCTTCTATGCCACCTCCGCGCGTTTGTTGCGATCGCATCTTCCTTCCCAAATTGGGAAGTCTACACCTCTATATTCCCTCGACGTCCGCTTCTTCCGCGTCTCCCGCTGCGCCCATCGTTGTCGTCGTCCGTGTCTAACGATCTCGGAGAAGATCTTGCATTGTCGTCATCAGTATCCGCGTCCGACACATGCGATGAAGACGACGAAGCTATCGTGTTTCCACTTCCGATTTTGGGCGTTGACCCAAAATAGGATGTTGACCAAATGATTTGAGCGAAGTTTTGAGCTCCGCTTTCATGTGTGCGGCATAGGCTTGGGCTGCCACCCAGCCCGCTTTGCTTTGGCCCGGCCCGTGACTACTGGGGCCTAACACTACACTAGCCTTAGCACTACGCACCTCAATTAAAACTCAAGCCATCTCTCAAATGATTAGCTCAATTGCCTTACCTCCAACTATTAATGAAGTTCTGAGTTTCCTTTATGTCCACTATTACATGAGTTTATTTGTTATTTAGCTTGATGTCTACCAATATCATCTTGCAATTAGTCTTCAACAACTCTACCAATATTGATGATTTGTTTTACTCCATGGATTACAATTTTTTTTAAAAAAAAAAAACTCAAAACTCTTTTTTACTATAAGATTGAGGATTTGTAGTTAAGAGAGTCGATAGCTTTTTTTTTCTCTCGAGTAGCATAAAGTCAATAAGTTACTCTATTGTTGTATGTAAAAAAAATCTATAGTATTCCCTTAGATAATTCTTTTTATACCTATGGTTGCAAATAATCAAGAAAATTAAAAAGCTTGTCTATGGCCCTTATTGAAACTCCCTCATTGAGCACAATATTTGATATTCTCTAGCATAAATTGAGCTTTTATCTCTTATTGGATCACATTTAGCATTGTCCATAATTATTGAGTCTAATTTTCTTGATTTAGGCACTAATTTTAAATTCTAAATATTTCTAAATTCATCAGTAATATACATGAGTGTTTAGAGGGTCTTTTTTCGTCTCACACTTCTACTAAGCTAATGTCAAAATGCTTTGACTATTAAACAAATAAACTTAAAGGTGCACTGTCGGTTGCTCGACTCTTTCACTCAGTGAACTTATTTAATTAACCATTTAATAAAAGCATTTAGTTATTCTACATTTGTGTCTTTACAGTAGTTGATTAAACAGTATCTATTTATTTAATTATGCATAATTAAAAATTTTATCTATTAGGCTCACAGCTCTGATGCCATCTTTACGTACCTTATTTTTTCATAACAGAGTGACCCAAATTAATGGAAGATGATAAGTCTGAAACAGTGAACTAATTATTCCACCGGAAAAACACCCAACAGGTATACATAACAGAGTGACCTAGAAATTACGAACCACTCTATGAAAAACAAACTTACATAGCTAGTGCAATGAACAAAACCCACACTTTTTTTTATGAAGGCGAAACCTACACTTTGCCTTGCTAAAAATTTATTCACTCATGATCACAATCACTCACCCAGACTATACAAGAAGTTAATTTTGTATTTAAAGATAACAATCACACATCCAAATTACTTCTAATTTCTTTTATTTTAAATTAATTTAATTGGAATTAAATTCAAATTATGTAGCTCTTGAGCTTAGAAAACCTCCCACAATCGAATACAATCAACCCTCAAACAGATCAGCATTACCCCAATAATATGATAATGTATCCCAGTAGTTGATCCTGTACCACAATCTGATGGTTGAATAGAGAATCCACAGATGGAACATTACCATTGACAAATAAGTCATACAAAGAATCATCTAGTCTAGTCCCTGGTTGAGTTTCATATGATTTGGTCCCTGAATCGGACTAGTTGTAGTACTTACAATTGTCTATAGCGAGGTTTCCTGTCAGTTCCACCAGAAGATATACAAGGTGCAGGGTAGGAAACAAATTGATTAACCATCTTTTGCCAAGCACCTAGCAGCTATTTTCCTACCATCGAGAGTTCAAATAATTTATATGATGTTGGTCAATAGACTAATTTCAGATGCAGCAGAAGTAGCCAACGCGACTGCTGTGCGAACGAACAACTCCCAGAACCAAAGATCTACAGCAAGAACAGATGAGAAGATCAACAAAGCCAGCGTCTGATACCTGTTGAGAGGCCAGCCTAAGAGTTTAGCCAATTCCTTGAGGAATGGCAAGGAGTGGACACTAAGCTGCTTGTTCCTTATGGACCACGCTGTAATCCATTGCACGTGAGAAGGAACCATGTCAAACTCTTCACGCAGTCGTCTTCCCAAATCTGGCATGTGGCCACCTCCATAGAGTACTGCTATTCTTTGGTTCCCACTGTCAATTGCTCTCCTCAGTGCCTCAGCTGCTACTCTATTCCTCTCACCAATGATGACTGATTTTTCCTCAATGGCGGCAGTTATCTCAGTGAACCTTCAAGAGCATGAGCACACGTAATTCAGACAGTCACAAAATTCACTTAAAACAAGAGAATTCAAAAACAAAGTAACGTGCAAGAAATTTACAACTGAACAAGACAGATGCATAAAAAAAACTGGGCTCATCTACATGAAAATAAATATAGTTAACTCCAGCAGGATGCTCAAAATACATCCCTCAACTGTCTGCAGATGGGAGAATGGGGTGTTCTGAATCTCTATTAGAGTATATAACAAACAAGAAGTGAACACTCACTCAGTCGTTAGTCGTTTGGCCAAAAAGATCTTCAGCGCACCTCCAATATCAAGCCTGGATAAAGCTTCTAGTTCAGAGTATTCTGAGTTGTAACTTTCAAATGGTGAGCAAACACTACTGATAATGAGAAGACCAACAAGTGGCATAGGCAATACACGTGAAACCCACAGTAGCTTAGATTTCCACGGACCAAGACCACCTGGTATGGACGGCTGAATCAACGTTTTTGTAGATCTGAGGGTCATTTCTTTTGCCAGTGTGAAAAAGCTTTCACCTCGCTCATCCTTGGAAGAACCAGAAAACAGAATCAAGAATGCTAAATTGTCAATAACGTTGTGGCTCATTACATAAAAGGTTCCATACTGCAGATGCCAATGAATAATATAAATATACAATGAAAGGACATTTAGTCAGGCGTAATAATGGGGAAATAAAGCTACAGCACCGTTAGTACACCATCCGTATAAGCTAACAGCTCGGACGAAGTCCAAAAATAAGAGTGACATAGCACACAAGTAAAGGAAGAAAATTGAAACACAAGGTACCTGAAGCAACTTGAAGGTCTCATAATCAAGATCAGCATGCTGCCACTTTTCACTCTCATAATCAAGACAATCTAATTGAAAATCAAGAGAAAGAATTCTAGCCATCTGCCTCTGGATAAATCCAATAACATTAAAGCCTTTGGATCTTGAAGGCTTCAGCTTTCCTTTGGACTTTGAGTTAATTCTCCTCTCCAGATTCTCCCTGCTTGCTACCATCTCATAAAGAACACAATCATAATATTCAAGTCCTCTCTGTAGGGTCTCGAAGTACCTGTAAACAGAGATAAGTATTAGGTAAATCTCAGTGGTGACGGAACAAACAAGTTTTCCTCCTCCTGTGATGGTGGTCTATGGACATTTTTTAAGACAGCGTTATCACGTTGGCAAAAAGAGTTAGCAAACTCTTTAGTTAGGTCTCTCTATACCATAATAGAAAAAACTTCAGGTATTGATTGGGAAGAAAAGTACAATTTCTTATTAGCTTTTGCGAACGTGCAATCACTGTGTAAAAAGCTTCGAAAAATTGCACAATCAGAATAAGCAACAAAAATAGGCTCAAAGTACATATGGTGTATGTTTCATCATTCCAACATTTGAATGCAATTTCATTGGGAACACATTTGTTGGATCTACCTTAAATCTTTTACTACCTTCCTAGCACCAGCAATACTGATGCCTCCCTTCTTCCAAGTTGCAAGCAACCTATCGGAGTGATGTTTTTCCCTGACTTATTCATGCAGCCTTAAAAACAGCGTTCCACATCTTGTGCTTAATCAGAGTTACTAGTTGTTGAATGTAGTAAAATCAGTAGGATTGAAATAAAAAGGAGCATACAAATTACAAGATTTAATTCCACATTCATCAAACACTATAATTGATGTCTAGTTTGTTCAGTTATGCTCAGACACAGCAAATAAGACTAAAAAGTAAGGGATAATAACTTTGGGAGAATTCAACATACTGCTTGTCCGCAATATGGATAGTCGACACCAAATCAACCTGAAAAAGATCAGAGTACAACCGCTCAATCCCTATTCATCAGGTCTTCCCAAACAAGCGGAAAAAAAAAGAAGAAAGCAGGACTACCTGCAGAAAAGGGTGGAACAACGACCAGGGGAACCTCTTCCTGTAGCTGACGACGGCCGTCTGCAGCTCGGCAGCGGAGGTTTCTCCTCTCTTGAATCTCATGAAGTCGGAGATGGAGTTACAGCGCATGAACTTGTCCGCCGTGGCATCCTCGTCGGCCGTGGCCGGGGAGATCTTGGAAAACGCCCTCGCCGCGACCAAGGGTCGGGCAGACGCGAAGGAGGGAAGTGAAACGGCGAGAATCCCCTGCGGCCTTACGATTGGAGCCATCTGCGCCGATCTCGTATGGGAGGAGTAGAAAGGGAGAGAGGAAGAGGAGGAGGAGGCGCACATCAAGGAAGCCATTGGCGGCTTCTCCGCTCGCGGGCTAGAGCGGATGCAGAGGAGGGAGCTTGTTATATCCGTGGTTGGGATGTTGAACACGCCATGACTCCATTGTCCATTCCGAAGAAGCGAACGATATGTTGTTTCGGTTTTAGTAGACGCTGGAATATTCTAGACTACGCATTTAACTTACCCATTTTTTACCCGCAATTTAATTGGTATGCTTGGCCCACTGGAATACTGGATCTTATGTTTTAATAAACATATTCACCTACTCTGGTTGCGATGTAATCCGAGTGATCGAGACCGTCGGCGTGAGATCCGCCAACACATGCCAACCGTTCATTAATTTGTATTTTACTTTTAATTTTGTTTTTCCATGTAGAAATTATAGAACCCGTCGCAGAGGACAGCTTCTCTGAGTCACCCGTTCCCTCCTCGAGCCCTTTTGCGGCCAAATTGGAGTTCCTTCAGTAGCTACCGCTTCCCCGTTTCCCTCGCTTCCCCCGAACTAAATGGATGTGCTGGGAAAGGGAGGAGGCTTCGGCTGGTGGCCTTTTCCCCTGCGTGGCCGCAAGCACCGCCCTCGGAGACGGCGGCGGCCCAATTCCTCATCCTCCTCCTCGGAGTCGATCGATCTCGTTGGCCGTAGGTCCTTCCTTGCCGAATTCCCCCCTCAAGCAGGCTTCCATCGCTGCCTCGCTCACCCTTACTGGCGACACCGTGGCGCAGCTCAGGGACCGCTTCGTAGCTCACGTCCGTGGCTCCTCTGAAACCGAGAACAAGGTCAGCCTTCCCCCCTTTCCTTTTCATTTCTGGTGCATAAAACCTAGCTTCTATATAAGTATCAGTTGTAATAGTAGGCATAGCATTGAAATGTTACGTACGTCCTCTGCTTGATGTTGGCTGGATTAGGCCATCGTTGTCTGAGGCCTTGCTTATGTAGTAGTCGTAAGAGGGGAAGTAGGAAAAGAGGAGAGACAGAAAAATAGTAGAAGAGGGTATTCGAGGAAACGAGAGGACAATTGAAAAGGTTGTAGCTTGTATTCCAAAATGGGTTGTAAGGACAAATTTTCACCTATTTATAAATGGTCAAGCTACCTAGAAAGATAAGAACAAGAAATGCAACATAAGATTTCTAGGGAGACTATTTTTTTCATAGAACTTGAAAATTTTCCATGCAATTTTAAAAATTTCAAAATCACCATTTACATATCCTACCTACGCATCATTACTCATATTGGTGGTCTAATGTAGTTTGATAAAATGTTCATCAGAATTTTCTTTTACATCGCATGGTTTCATATTTTGACTTACAAAATTTATCATTTCTTGCTTTACTTCACATGAAAGGTTTAGGTAACACCTTTTTTTTAATCATAATTCCATTCTTACAGTAATGTTATCATGTCACTTGGATGTGGAGGACATTCTTATACCTTTTGTTTGATTACAATGCCTTAAATGTACTTAAGAGCCTTAAACTGATTACAGCAATTAGGGAAGGACTCATGAAACCACTAGTGTTTGTCTATGACCATAGAGATATTTTCTTCATTACTAAGCATCGAAAATTCCTGCTGATACCATACCCTTTTTAAATAACATTGGAATATGGGAAGCCACAAAAACATTAAATCTATTCTGGTGCAAGATTAGAAAGCTGGATGCATGTACGCGTGAATATGCATAGTGTGATGCTCCCGGGATTTAGCACAAATCCCAACGCACACCGAGATGGAGCGATGGCGGGACCCCTCGTCATCAGCCGTGTTGGACGACTCGGGTGTGCGATCGTGTCACTGAGGCTGACACAAGTCCATAGGGCGAGGGTCGAGTCAAACCACGGAGTGTGGGTTCACACGTGGATGTGGGCTTCTGACTCGACCCATGGACCCCAGACCCCCTCGCACGAGCTTGCGAGCGTGCGCATCGAGGAGGGTCAACCGCGGGGCGATTCTGAGGTCAAATCGACCCCGAACCGGACCTGAACCACCTTCCAGGCTGAACCGAACCGGTTCAGCCGGTTCAGACCGGGCTACAGTGCCCGCGTACGCGGAAAGGGGAAAATTTCCCCTGTTCCTCGTCTTCGCTGGAAGCGGCGCCGTCCGCCGTTGATTCCGGCCAGCTGGAGGCGGCTCGCCGGATTTGGAAGGTGGCTGACGACGCGGGCTGGCGTGGCGGCGAGGCAGGCGGTGGATTGAAGGCTAGGACTCTACGTGGACGAGCCTAGGGCGGATTTTCCATCCGCCCCGGTGGAAGCGAGATCTCCGGCCAATCACCGCCGGAGATCGCGGCTGCGTGGCGACGAGGATGGAAATCCCATCCTCGTCGAGGGGAGGTTGCAATCGAGCATTCGGAGAGCTCGAGCAAGGTCTGGCGACGACGAACGATCGGCGAGATCTAGATCTGGGAACAGAGCATCTTGTTTGGCGTCGGCGACGAGGCTCCGGCCGTGGACTCGTCGGCGTTCCCTCTCAGATCGATTCACCGGTGCCCTGAGGTAACGAGGAGACCATCTCCTCCGGCGCCGGCAGCCAGACGCGGGAGTGCGATCGGATTTTCCGATCGCCGGTTCCACGCAAGCCAAGCTTCCATTGGGTTCAAATTCACGTCGACGGCGACTCCTCCGGCGACAATACTCCGGCAGAGACTTCGCCTGACGTCGGCGACCAGATCCCGACCCTCCGGCGTGACTCCGGTGGCCGGACGGTGACGGACGGGAGAGGGGAATCTTTCCCCTGTTTCAGCCAACGCTCGGCGTTGGTTCGGACGCGAGCGGGAGAGGGAGAAGGGAGGAGAGAGACGGTTTGTCGCGCGTGTTCGCGCGCGCGTCTCGCTTCGTCTCCGACCGGACTTTCCGACGCAGCTTCTCGGAGGATCTCGGTGGGCTCGGCTCGTGGAGTGGTGGCACGCTACAAGGGTAAACCCTCCCCGGATCTATCGTGTGTAGTGGTAGTAGGACGGGTTTCTCGTGTGTAGTGGATAGAGGCTTTACCGCCGTCCGGACTTCGTGTGGCTTTTCGTCCGGACGGTTCTTTTGCGTTATCTGCGCCCGCATATGTGTAGTGCGGGTTGTGCTTATTTGTAGGTACTGCTTGCTTGCTTGCAAAGTCCAGGACGTGTGTGCCGGCACCCTTGAAGGTGTTCGCCACCGTCCCCTTGTGATTGCTTGAGGCCGCGCCGGTGCCTATCTCGGCTGTGTAGAGAAAGGAGCGCGGGCTGAGGAAATTTCTGTGAGTGCAAAGTGTTTTGGAGAGTCTCCATCACTTTGACACAGTTGAGAGATTTGTATTCGTGTCCGAGGGGCGGTATTCATACCGAACCCTTCGCGCACGTGGTGTGAGGACTTGTAAAAGTGCTGGGCCAGCTTCCGCAACGCGATCCTAATCGGTCGCGGGCCACTCTAGTGTAGGGCTGAGATCTCCGCGAGGGGATCTGCCGGTTGTGGTTAAGTTTATTATAAAAAAATAAATTTGCCCATAACACATAGCACTACAAATACATAGACGAATATGGGCCATAAGCTTAATAATGAGGACCTGCATTCATCCATAATGATAAATTTTCATGACAAATCTCAGTTAGTGGTTATTAGATTTTTGTTGTTGTTGATGTTTAACAATATTTTTTTTTGGAGGGAGCACAAAAAGGAAGACATGGATCTAATACCAGAATTACCATTGTATCCTTTTGTTTCTAGGAAATAATAGCAGCACTTCTTTCAAATCATGATTGGCTTCGGGCTCTCCGGATTGCTTCCTATGGATTTCTTCTTTATGGCCCAGGCTCTTATGCTTGGTATCGGTTTCTTGACCATTGTATGCCGGATCCAACTTTTGTGAACCTGTCAATGAAGGTACGGTGACAACACAACCTCAACTGTTGAACTAGTAGCAACATACAGAACATTTTGGGCCATTTTCTTGATTGTAACTGGTTTTCATATATCGGCTTCATCCTATTTCAGGTTATACTAAACCAAATTATACTTGGTCCATGTGTTATCGGTGTAATTTTTGCTTGGAACAATTTTTGGCTTGGAAAATTAGCAGAATTACCATCCAAGTATCAAAAAGATGCCCTTCCTACTCTTCTTTATGGTGATTGACATCTTCTACTTGTTCTTTCACTTTGTACCATTTTCTTTGTCATTGGCAGGATAGCGTGAAAATTCAACTAATTCCATGATTTATCATACTGCAGGTTTTAGGTTTTGGATTCCTGTCAGTATAATTAATTTCACGTGAGTAATCTTTTCCAATGATCTTTTATCTTCTATTGTTAAAAATAGTTACTGATTGCATCCGATTATTGAACTATTAAATGCTCCAAGAGAATTTGTCTTAAGACTGTTGTTTAAGAAGGTAAAGCACAAGTTCTTTTTATCTCCATGGTTAATTACGCTGAAATTTTGATGAACTTGCTTGTGTTAGGGAATGCTATCTTGTATGCCTCCCTTGATTTTAAACATGTTGGAACCATGATAATCTCTTAAATAAGTTGTTTTAAACTGAACCTTTGGCGTATTAGTGGGTCTGCAGTTTCCATTTTATCAGTGAAACCATCTATTTATTGAATTCCTTCTATATATGACCAGGCCAACTTCCTTCCTGGTTAGCTATTTTATTGGTTGAATCGGCCAGTCCAGTTTTCAAAACAGTGGTTAAATTGAGACTTGCTGGTATGTAATGCCAGGAAGATGATTATTAGGTTTAAGCAATCTTGTCTTTTGTTCATATGTACGTCTGAACTTTCAATCAAAGTATGCCATGCCGGTAAGGCCTGCAATTTCTGTTATGGCTGAAAAGAAAGTCCATCTGCAGATAGAATTTATTGTTGATGTTGATCAGACTGCTTTAATCATACGTACCCACTTAATTCCATGTTTTACCTTTTCAGGGTAATCCCTATATCTGCTCGTGTGGCATTCATGTCCACATGCTCCATATTCTGGAATTTCTATTTGTCTTCAACTATGAGCAAATAATCAGTAAAAAAAACTTTCCATGCGCGTCAGATGGAAATGCTTGCTCTCCTGAATGGTAAGTTCATGGCTTCTGTTCCCTGCAACTCCAGGCCTATACAATCGGGTTTGCATAATATCTTATTGTGTGTGACAGCTTCAGAATTTGCATATATTTGTGAACATTCGAGGCTGTTATTCGTACCAATCATATTCCTCGGCAATGTTTTTTGGCTAATATCCTGGTTTGCGGACCACAAGTTTTATTTCTTTTTTCGCCACTTTTCGGCAGAGATGAGCAGTGGAGTTCCTGCCGTTGTCCTTATTGATTGCTTTATACATGTAGACGTTTTTTTCTTTTGCTGCCATATTTTCTTTTGTATATTTGTTTGATTCTTGGTCAATATAAACTTAATATCTCAAAAGATGACATGTTCAAAGTTACATACAATTTGGCAGTAAATTATGCTATTAACAGCCGGTAAACTCAGATTAAACAGTAAAATCAAGCAAAATATGATTAAAAATTCGAAATAAATCAATTAGCAGATGATATGAGTAATATATTTCATCCATCTCTACTACGCTTCGATAGTCAAGAATCCTTGAGATACCTGTGCGGTTGTTATTTGGCTCAAACCTCAACTATCAAATATAAAGTATGAAAAATTATCTATTGGAATGTGACATGCTATACGATTGTGCATATATGAGATTGTTAAGTTCCTAATTATGATTGTAGATGTCTAACCTCATTAGCAGAGATGCAGGAGTTACATCTCAGAGTTTACCACTTTAGGTTTCCTTTTGAGTAAAAGCTTTTATATCATTGTAGAATTATAAGAGTAGTAACAAATAATCTATTTGTATGTTAATCTCTAAGCACAAGTATACTTTTATTGTTTCATTTTCTGTTTATCTAGGCCAATTGATTAACTTATTATCACTAATTGAATCTCTTTTAGTGGATCTATTATCAAAGAGATTAGATTGCCTTTAAATGCCCCTCTTGTCATTTCAGTACCAGTACAATACATAGCTTTTTAGATGATCGGCAAATTATCACAACCAATACATATACAATTGCATTTACGTACTAAATATTTTTGTTAGCAAAATCATACTTGCTTGGAGTATGACTTTCTATATTACCTTTGCATAGGAAGAATAAACTATATGTTTTAAAAAAATATCATAGTATAATTTAATTAGTAACTTTTTAATATAAAATTATATTAGGTTAATATTTTTCACGTCTAGGCTCTCACTTAAAATGATTATTAATTTACATTACGTATGAGAAAATGTGTAAATTTGACATACTAAGGGCTTGTTTGGCTTCGCTTTGAAGTTGCTTTTAAATAGCTTCTAAGCAAAAAAAAACTATCAGAAATGCGTTTGGTAATGAAAAATATAAGTAGAAAAAAATAGTAAAAAAATAGAATTTGATAAAATTACAAATTTTGTTGCTTCTGCTTTTCCAAAAATGTAATTTGTATGATTTTGATTAATTTTTTAACTATTATTATTTTAAATAATATAAAATTATAATAATAAATAAAAAATATATATATATATATATATAATTATTTTAAATTTTGACAATGTTATTTACCAAACATTTTATAAATTTTGATAGTATAATACAATATAATACAGTATAGTTTAGTATAATCATAAAACTATTAATAACATGGTCAAATAGACCTTGAGCAAAACACAAAATTTTACACGAAATAATACATTGTTATTTTACATCAAGTTTATGAATTTTCTTGTGTAAAAAACATACGAAGGTTTGCCAATATAACTGAATAAGACCTCTATTTGCAGAGGTCTCTTTTGCTAAGAGAAAAGTCAATTTTTAGGTTAAAGAAGGTCACAAAGCCCAAATGTTGCTCTCATGAACTAAGCCTAGAATGAACTATCTTAAATTTGACACATCAAGCATAAGCATTTTTATAAAACAAAACAAATATGAGTTGCATAATCACAATTCCTATGTTCAAAAAGGTTAACTTGGTAGCTACAATCAAATTGACAATGAAGATATCTGTCGATGCAATAATTAGAAATTATGTTTTGGTTCAAAATAATACCTTATATATCCAAGGTGTTAGGGCCCGGTTCAGCGGTTCAGCCCAACCCAAGCCCAGGCCCACGATTGGCAGAAACTCACCTGCGGGGAAGAAAAGCCCGGTCAACTTTGGATGTTAGACCAGAGCCTCGTGACCAACGAGCAACGCAGACGCGTGCAAAGGCGTGCGCGAACGCGTCTTCACCGTGCAGCTCGGGCAACGGAGACGCGAGCTCTCCAGCGCGGAGCTCGGACACGGCAGCGGCGAGAAAGTCGGCGGAAGACGCGGAGCTGGGCGACGCGTGAAGCCCCGACGGACGCGGCTTCTCCGGAGGACGCGGGCTCGCCGAGAGAAGCGGACGATGAGAGCGTCGCGAGCGGCGGATGCGCACGAGACGCGGACGCGGCGTCCTCTCCTTTAAGAAGCGAACCATGGAGCAGCATCAGGGGGCGCGAGGGCGTCACCATACAGAGCGCCGGGGAGCGACTCCACCGGCGACGGCGAGGGCGCCGTCGCCTATTCCAGAGCCGAGCTCTGATGCCGCCACGGGGCGAAGTTTGGCGCGGCGGCGTCGACGAGAGAAAGGAGGAAATAAAGGCTTGTAGTCGGCGATGACCGGCGAGGGAGGGATGGGGGCACCGGCGACGGTGGTCGTCGGCGTAGAGAGGAGTTTTGTAACGTTTTAATGGGAATAAAACGAAGCTTTCCCTCTCCGTTCATCTCTCCCCTGTTCCCAGTTTCCGGCGGCGTTTCTAGCGACGACAGCGATCGGCGGCGAGGCGACTGTGTCCGGGCGTCGGCGAGAAACAGAGAGGAGGCAGGCGGCTTCCCTCCACCGGCACGCTCGGCAGAAGCGACGACGCAGTGGCGTCGTGCGTCGAGAGGAAGAAGACGACGTTCGAGGCGGTGACGTGGATTTTGACCGGGTCAAAATCCATACGACGGAAACGAATTCGATTCGAAATCGAATTCGAGAAGCTGACGTCAGGCGGACGTCAGCGTGCAAATTCGGCGCGGCGATTGTTCGATCGAGGGCTGACGTCACGCCGACGTCAGCAAGGAGATGATTTTGACTTTGGTCAAAATCAGGGAAAAAGAGGTATTTCTAAATTAGGGGTCGATTCCGGATTTTCCTAAATTAGGGTTAGGGTTTCTGAGTGACTCTGTAATTTGGGAAAAAAATTGAGCGGGAACTAGGGTTTCGAATTTGGGGACAAACTTCGGTCCGGAAACCCTAGCGCGATCACGTTCCGGTGTTCCGCCGGACGGCTCTGAGACAACGGATAAGCGTTGTTTTTAGACCGTTCCGACCGGGGCGTGACAACAGGTATCAGAGCGTAAAGTGATCCACCGGCGACAAGGAGTGTCGTTCTTCCAGGGCAGGGGTCCTGATGCCAACACCAGGGAGTGTTGATGCCAATGTCTAAGGGCATTGATGCCGATGTCAGGGACGTCGATGCCGATGTCAGGGGACATCGAGGGAGAACTCTATAAGAGCTCAGTGATTGCAAGATCACTTCCCGGAGCAGGGGCTCTGATGCCAATGCATAGCATTGATGCCAACACTAAGGCGTGTTGATGCCAACCCCAGGGGGCGTTGATGCCAACACAAGGGCGTGTTGATGCCAATGCATAGCATTGATGCCGGCGCCAGGGGCGTTGATGCCGGCGCCAGGGGCGTCGATGCCGATGTCAGGGACATCGAGGTTCAGCTGAGTTCAGCAAAGATGGTGAAGCAAAGATTATCCTTGACAAGTTTGTTGATGCAGGTTGCTATAAGCATGGTGCAACAAAACACTCATCAGCAGAGGATGAAGGACTTTGAACATTGGAAAGCCAGTGTTCAACTTGCAGGGAACATCGAGGGCGATGTTCAAATCAGGTGGGGGAGTATTGTTAGGGCCCGGTTCAGCGGTTCAGCCCAACCCAAGCCCAGGCCCACGATTGGCAGAAACTCACCTGCGGGGAAGAAAAGCCCGGTCAACTTTGGATGTTAGACCAGAGCCTCGTGACCAACGAGCAACGCAGACGCGTGCAAAGGCGTGCGCGAACGCGTCTTCACCGTGCAGCTCGGGCAACGGAGACGCGAGCTCTCCAGCGCGGAGCTCGGACACGGCAGCGGCGAGAAAGTCGGCGGAAGACGCGGAGCTGGGCGACGCGTGAAGCCCCGACGGACGCGGCTTCTCCGGAGGACGCGGGCTCGCCGAGAGAAGCGGACGATGAGAGCGTCGCGAGCGGCGGATGCGCACGAGACGCGGACGCGGCGTCCTCTCCTTTAAGAAGCGAACCATGGAGCAGCATCAGGGGGCGCGAGGGCGTCACCATACAGAGCGCCGGGGAGCGACTCCACCGGCGACGGCGAGGGCGCCGTCGCCTATTCCAGAGCCGAGCTCTGATGCCGCCACGGGGCGAAGTTTGGCGCGGCGGCGTCGACGAGAGAAAGGAGGAAATAAAGGCTTGTAGTCGGCGATGACCGGCGAGGGAGGGATGGGGGCACCGGCGACGGTGGTCGTCGGCGTAGAGAGGAGTTTTGTAACGTTTTAATGGGAATAAAACGAAGCTTTCCCTCTCCGTTCATCTCTCCCCTGTTCCCAGTTTCCGGCGGCGTTTCTAGCGACGACAGCGATCGGCGGCGAGGCGACTGTGTCCGGGCGTCGGCGAGAAACAGAGAGGAGGCAGGCGGCTTCCCTCCACCGGCACGCTCGGCAGAAGCGACGACGCAGTGGCGTCGTGCGTCGAGAGGAAGAAGACGACGTTCGAGGCGGTGACGTGGATTTTGACCGGGTCAAAATCCATACGACGGAAACGAATTCGATTCGAAATCGAATTCGAGAAGCTGACGTCAGGCGGACGTCAGCGTGCAAATTCGGCGCGGCGATTGTTCGATCGAGGGCTGACGTCACGCCGACGTCAGCAAGGAGATGATTTTGACTTTGGTCAAAATCAGGGAAAAAGAGGTATTTCTAAATTAGGGGTCGATTCCGGATTTTCCTAAATTAGGGTTAGGGTTTCTGAGTGACTCTGTAATTTGGGAAAAAAATTGAGCGGGAACTAGGGTTTCGAATTTGGGGACAAACTTCGGTCCGGAAACCCTAGCGCGATCACGTTCCGGTGTTCCGCCGGACGGCTCTGAGACAACGGATAAGCGTTGTTTTTAGACCGTTCCGACCGGGGCGTGACACAAGGCATATGTTGCCGAAATTACGGCCCACTCCATTAAGGCGCACTAGAGGGAATGATTAAGGCAAAGAAACAAGTAGGAGATGAAGGAATAGCTAAGTACAGATGTTGGATATGGGCAGTGATTGTGACCCACTCCATTAGGGCACACTCCATTAAAGCACTCTATTTAGATCATGTTTCCTTGATGAAATTCAAAAAAAAAAAATAACGCATAAAATTTAGACACAAATATGTCTAGATTTAATGTATTTTTATTTTTTTTTCTTTATGAATTTCGTTCAAAGAAATAGAGCCTTAAAGTCTACTTTACCTTTTGCTACCTTAGTATATGATGAGAGATGAAAATTCCAATTGATGCCAGATGATTAGATTTTATTTTTTTAAAAAAATGTATATAATCATAATATTGGAACCTCATTGAAGAGGCATGTGCACCAAAACAAGGGCCCGAGTAAAGATTTGCCAATAGAACTTGAAGGGAATTAAGGGCAAGCACTAGTGAGCGGCTCCATGCAGTCATGTGTCCTCGTAATTTCGCAATTGATTGAGATGGTACACTGACGATTTTAAATGAGGCTGGAATATAATCAATTGTGATGGTACACATCAATTTGGTTCGAATATAATCTTGCGATGGTACAACTTTTGCTTTCAATTTCTATACATAAAACAGTTAACAAAATTTCTCTGCTCATATCCTTAAATTTCTCTGCTTTTGTTACTTATTAAATTAAGTCATAATTTATTATTTTGCATCTTATTTAGCTTAGATTATCTATTTTTCTTTGAAATATATAGTTTTCTATATATTTTTTATAAATTATAAGTATAAAAAATTGATAGATTTAAATAGGTGTAAAGTCATGAGTCATTTTTATATAAATAGACAAAGTTATCCATAAAATAGAGCTTTTAAGAAGATCACGTAAATTTTTGGGGCAAGGTATCCTGCCCTCAAAGATCGCAGAGTGTTGTGATCTTTCATGCACAAATCTTAATACAAAGTCAAAGTATATGTTCTTAGTCAATAGTGTACCTTGACTTAAGATTGTGTACCTTGACTTAGCGATCTTAATCAATTTACATAAAATTTATGTACTTTGACTAAGATCATATGCTTTGACCTTGCTGAAAAATTTTAGTCAAGGTACATGATCTTAACCAACTTTCGTGTACTTTAATTTTGCATTAAGATTTGTACCATTGATGAAGGTTTACGATTGTGAAAGCGTCACTAAGGCTATGTTTACTTAGACGGAAAAGAGGAAGGGAAGGATGGATTATACCTTTTTCCATCGTTTACTTGGGCGGACGGAAAATTGACAGAGGAAAATGGGAAGGAAAAATAGGGCATTTTCCTTCGTTTCTCAATCCGCCAAAATCGGGCAGATTGCTCATTACTTGCTTCGCTGGAAACTTATCACATTTTAAGAAAGTTATGTATTGTATTTTTTTTAATATTTTAATTTTATAATTTTTAATAGTACTAAATAATATTTAATAATTTTATAGTATTTAATAATCTTTATAATTTTTAATAATATTAAATAATATTTAGTAATTTTCATATTATATAATAGTATCGATAATAATTTTATAATATTAATAGTATTTATGTAATATGAGTAAAAAAAATAAAAATTAAGGATGTATATATAAATTCATTAAATTATCCATCCTTTTAAGTAAACACAAGGAAAGAAAACTTATAACATATTTCATCCATCTATCTTTCCTTTCTTTATTTTTTTTTTTCCTTTGCATAATTCATCTGTACAAGTAAACATGGCCTAAAGCAAAAAAAGGTATTTTTCTGTGTATTTTTGACTCTTGCTTTTAAAAATCTCTTTTGGAATTTCTAGTAGTTATCGGTCCAAACTCACCGATTCAGTTAGTATTTGATAACCCGGTCTTATTAAAGAAGAATATCTTTTTATTACATTACAAAGTCATCTACTTGCGGCCACATTAATGGATATTTGAAAAATCATACGATCAGATATCCCTAGGTTTGTTTTATTGCATCAGAGGTACTCAACCATGGAATACTTTTTCTACAAGTTCTCCTTTCAGATGATCAGTTAATTGCCTGCAGCTGCTTGAAAAATTTTCTGAAATGACTTGTTCATGCAGTGGATCAGCAGTCCAGAATCTATAAACCCCTTCTCAGTCCCTATGGCCACCTTCAGCTTCCCCATGTAGCTCACCGCTGATACTGTAAGGCTCTGCAAAATTGATCAAGTTTACTCTCGTTTTCTCTGTCTGAGTTTTCTGAAACGAACTTAGTTTTCTGAAATTTATATATATGTTATGATTCAAGATAAGATTTTATTCTCTAAAATTATATACTTCAAAGATTTCGACATAGTTCAATTAATTACTTTTATGACAATTAATTACTTACTTGGGGGCTTCCAGCTACAATGAAATGAAAGCTCTTCACTGGATGACCAGCTATGATCATCTGCTCACTTGGTCCGACCAGGTTGCTAATTGCCATGCTTGTGTTTCTTAGAGTTGAATATATGTACCGAGCAGCAACCTGATTTTTTTAAGAAAAGAATCAAATTAATACAAACATTAATCATCAATCTATTGTTGTGATCTGACCTCTCCTCCTCTGAGTTTTCTGATTGTTTCAAGCATTTTTGCGGTGAGGTAAGCTGCTGCAGATTCCTTCTTTGCCTTGATGATCTTCCTTGCCTTGAGAACAAAGCTGAGAGGATCATCATCGGCAGTGGAAGTAGGGATGGAGACATGAAGGAAGCCGAAGTTGTTGCCCCAAGGGGCGGCAGCGTCGGGTTTGGTCATCGCCTCAGGGTTTTGGTAGCTCGTGAGTGTTCTTGTGTTGAACAACACCAGCGCCGTCACCCGCGCCGCCTTGGAGCTTTCTCCGAGATAGAGCCGGGCGCCGTAGAAAATTACCCCCGCGATCACATCGTTCACCGTCTTCCCAACAGCTCGAAAAAGTCAAAACGTGTACTGTTTGGATCTTTCTATTAATGTTAGTTCAGCTCAATTTATGAGTGTTGCTTACCCCATCGACTTTGGTCTTGATCCGTCTGATGTCCTCGAGCGAGAAGGAGATAGTAGAGATTTCAAGTGGCAGGAACTCAACTCCCTCCGCCGCCGAGCGCAGTGCCGTCCGGTCATCCGCTGCAAAGTTGCTCTTCCACAGGCTCCACCCGAAGTCCCTCACGGTGCCTGCACACATGGACAGCGCGCGCCAACACCCTCTGCCGCGTACGCGTTCACTTACACCCCGCGCGGCGGCGGCGGCGGCGGCAGCAGTAGCAGAAGAAGGGAAGGTGAGGGGAAGGGAAGGGTCGTCGGCCCTCCGCGCGCACGAGAAGAGCGCGCTCATGAGGGAGAAACCGTCGCCGAGCGCGTGGTGGATCCTGAACACCATCGTCCCCGCCGCTTGCTGCGTCGGGTACTTGATGATGTGCAGGTCCCAGAGCGGCTGGCTCTGCGGGAATGGGAGGCGTGCGATGCAAGAGAGGTAGTCTCGAACGTCGTCGTCGTAGGTTTCGCAGCCGTCGCCGGCGTCGAAGGTGGGCACGTGGATGTGGTCCTCCAGCTTCACCGTGACCCGCTTCCAGTGTCTCACCCCGTGCTCGTCCGCGACCTGACCATTCATTTACCAACTCAGTGCATGAGAGAGAGAGAGAGAGTGTGTGTGTGTGTGAGAGAAAAGCACCATGATGGAGGAGAAGCGAGGATGGAGGGGTAAGAAGAGGCTCTGCAAGGTGGACACAGTGGAGGAGTCATCGATGGGGATTTCTGACTCGAAGATCGCCAAAATGCTGATCGACATGACGGAGCAGTTGAAGTATTGGCCGGTCGGGCTCACTGGCTCGTCGCCGGCAGCGCTGATCTGTTCCGCCAGCTCCACCTTCTTCGTGATGACTCTGTCGCAGGCCATGCTTTGCTTTGCTTTAACAGACAATGGAGCTGCAAGATGATCGATCCAAGGTCACATATAATTGTTCTACGTGTTCAGAGCGGGATAAGAAGGAGAAATTATGAACAGAGAACAAAAGTCGCCAAGCATGACAAGTGGAAGCAGCAGTGCAATGAGATGTGTCTTCAATAAGAAAGTAGATGGGCACATTAACTCTCATAATTCAGGACCAGATTTTTGTTTTTATTGCTTGAAAACACCGTGCGACCCTCAATTCTACCGCAGCTGTACACAAGTCAACTGACATTTGAAACGGAAAGAATGGATATTTGACTGGCCAACCGCAGAGTCGCATGTACCCAGCACAATTTAAGAGAGGCAAAGGTGGGCCCCCACGAGTAGCTGGAATTAAGAATGGGAATCTCAAGAATGGAAATCTCAATCCGTATAGAATTTTTATGCTGGTGCTTTATTTTTTAAGTAAAAATATTTTTTAAAATTTTTTTTTATAGAAATAATCTGTGCGTTATGCACAATAAAAGATTACCTTAAATAATTTTATATAGTAAATAATTTTTTGTTTTTTATATGATAATGTGTTTAAGGTAATTTTTCATTGTGCGTAATCTAAACTACTCTAATATTGATATCATTGGATAGCTTAGAGTGTGTAAATTAATTCTATAAAAAAAATTAAAAAAATTAATTTTTGGGTAAAAATGAGGGTATTCAACCTAAAAATTCTATGCTAAGTGTCACGCCCCGGTCGGATCGGCCTGAAAACAGCACTTATCCGCTGTCTCAGAGCAATCCGGCGGAATACCAGAACGCAACTCACCCTAGGGTTTCCGACCCGAAATTAGAAACCCTAATCTCCCCGAATAATTTTTCTCCCTAAAATACAATTCGCACGGAGAAAACCCTAACCCCAATTTAATTTACCTCTTCTGATTTTGACCAAAGTCAAAATCATGTCCTTGCTGGCGTCAGCGTGACGTCAGCCCTCGATTTTTCGCCGCCGCGCGTAAATTACCGTCGCTGACGTAAGCTCGCGTCAGCCGTCCGAAATCGCTTCCGCCGCGCCGAATTTGCACGCTGACGTCCGCCTGACGTCAGCCGTCGAAATCGATTTCGAACGCGAAATCGATCGTTGACTCTCGCCGCTGCGTTGACTCGCCTCGAAGCGCGAGTCGTCTTCAACCTCGCGACGCCGCGACCGTTCGCAACGCTCGAACGCCGCCTGCGTTCGAGCCGACGCCGGAGAAGACCGACGACAAGGGGAGGACGCCGCCTGCGTCTCGCCTCGCCGCCGACGACCTAGCAGCCGCCTGCTGCTGGAACTATCGCCGGAAACGCCGAAACGGGGGAAGGAAGATGGAAGAGGGAAAGCTTCGTTTTATTCCCATTAAAACGTTACAAAACTCCTCTAAACGCCGACGACCACCGTCGCCGGTGCCCCCATCCCTCCCTCGCCGGTCATCGCCGGTTACAAGCTCTGTTTTTCCTTCCTTCTCTCGTCGACACCGCCGCGCCGACCTTCGCCCCTTGGCGGCATCAGAGCCCAGCTCTGGAAGGGCGACGGCGCCTCGCCGTCGCCGGTGGAGTCGCCCCCGGCGCTCTCTGTGTGGTGACGCCCTCGCGCACCCTGCTTCGTCCGCCTCGTCGAGGCTTTATCGTGAAGGAAGCCGCGTCCGAGTTTTCCTCGCGCGTCCGCTTCGTTCGGCGACTTCGTCTCCAGCTCCGCGTCCCTCGCGTACGTCCGGCCCTTCCGTCGCGCCGCACGCTTCCTTTGCCATCCGGATGCGTCGACGCGGTCGTCCGCGACCGAGAATGCCGCCTCCAACACCTCTGCTCGACGCCGCCCGCGCCGCTCGCGTCCGCTTCCGTCGCACGCGGTGGCGAGCTCGCGTGGCTCGCGCGTGAAGACGCGTTCGCACGCGCACGTCTTCCGAAAGCCTCGCACGCGTCTGCGTTGCTGCGTGATTTGCTTGGTCAACCCTCTTAGTTGACCGGGCTTCTCCTCATGGGCTTGGATTTGGATCAGGCCCAAAGGCTTTGGGCTGAACCGGATGAACCCGGGCCTGACACTAAGTACCCAGGGTATGATTTTTTTTCTCGTATGAACCAAGCATACCAATACTATAACTAGCATTTCATATCGGTATATATTGCCCGTATAAAGCGGTACTAATATTTTTTAAATCCTTAGGTAGAATATTGTATTATATATAAATGAATGTAAATTAAATTTAAATATTATATTCTATTAGGTAAATTATTAATATATGGCTTAATATTATATTATACATAATATATATATTAATACCATATTAATAATTTTATTAAAAAATAAAAATTTGAACTTTTTAGTTTAAAGGAAATGAGTCACTCTTATATAATAACATTATAAAAAAAGTTAGTTACCACATTATGTAAGAAATATTTATATTATTAATTTTTTATATTTCTATAAATTAAAAAAATAAAAATTTTTGTAAATTACTTATAATTTTTATAACTTAAAATAAAACACTCCACCCAATTTTTTTTTATCATATTCCCTGGCATTAAACAGTGTCATCTATCCTCTAATAAAACTGCGATTTTGACAATTCTTTAGTGTTATTTTCTCTCTAATTCATTAGGACTTGTTTCTTTAGAGAGAATCTACAGCGGAAAAAAAAATACAATAAATTTGATAGCTTTTATATCCAGATTCATTGTATTTTCTCTTTTCTTTGCATCTAGATTAATTGATGATACACTAATTATTTCTTGTTAGGTTCTTGTTCATATATAAAATGGAAGCTAAAATTTTAGCTTATATCTCATAATTTTCACGCTCAATTAAATTTCTACATGCGTATAGCTTGACTATAATTTTCATTATAAGTTTGGCCATTTTTGGTTGATTAGATAAATTTAATTGTTTATATAAATACAATATGACGAGGAGTAAATTTTGATCCTTCCATAATAATTTGTGCATGTTAATTAGGGATTATAATATAAATTAAATTTAAATTGATACAACTTAGAGGTTGATTGAAAATTATAGTCAAGCTATAAATGTTATATGATAAATAAAAATATGTAAAATGAATTAATGCAACAAACATCAAATATATTTAGTAACAAGAAAAGGACTCAAATATGTTGTGATACAAATGATAATGAATTAACACAATAAGAATTCTGGCTCATATTAAGGCATTTGACCCCTCGAACGTGTACATCACACAATTTATACTTAAATAAATGAATAAAAAGGACATACATATATTGTACACATACATCAAAGCCAAGTATATGGAATATATTGTGCACCTCTTGTTACTTGGATATTTTCTATCACTCAAGTCATGGATATCCTACTTAACTTTTCGAAGAGTATTAGTCGAATTTTCAACCTCAGAACTACTGAGAGAATACCCATAAACCCAATCTCCAAGGAAGAATTCTTTCCACTTGAGGACAACTGATAGGAATCAAAGTTGGAGTTTGCTTGATCTGACACACTGAATCAACTAATGTTCCCAAGAGACTTGACTGCTCTACCAAATGATCAATCGAGTGATAAACAAGTCCCAATGATTATGCTAACTAACCAATCTCAACGGCCGAGAGGTCTTAGTGTCGATTTCATCTAGTACAAAAATGAACTTTCTACCCCCATCATCTGCATCTAAGTGACAATTCCGTTCTACCGAGCGCTATGAATGCTCAAGAGCGACATGACAAAGACAGTTCTCAAATTGCTTGAATTGTTCTCAGCCACCCTTTACAATTAAGGCATATTTATGAATAATACATGTGAAATCATAATAGTAGAGAACATCTAAAAGCAAGAGCAACTAATCCATGTAAACATATCACAAGTCCGAATCATACCCCAAACATCAAGTCCATTGTTTTGGATACAACTGATTTGGACGGAGTTGCAAGGGATACTGTTCCTTGCTTCCCACCACCAGCAGTGGAAGTTGAGCTGGTGTTTGAATGATTGGAGCGAGCAAGGAATATTGATTGGTTTAAAGTCACAGAGCTAGTTAAAGCACCTGGCCTTAAGGGTATGGAACTTCCAATACTAAATTTTTTTATTGCTTCCGTCAGAGGCCCACGATGGATTGGGTCTACAGGTTTCACGCCAACTATCAAGAAATTTTTTAGCTGAATACCGTTTTTTCTAAGAGCCTTTTGAGCATCATAGGGATTCTGCACAAGAAAATAGTGGATTAAAAGAACATTTGTCTATTAGTAATTGATCTAGCAAATAAGTAATACTAATACACAATCTCAGTAACTTCCCTTCAACAATTATGTTCTCCATTATTCTTATAAAAAAAAATAATTGCATGCTTAGAAGACAATCACGTAGATCTATCTCTGTACAATATGAGACGTAGACAATCTTGTAGACCTCTGTACAATACATAGAAGATGCTAGAAATGGGAGTTGAACCCAACATCTATGAGAACCTGCATTAATGTGCTAACTTAAAAAGAAAACGGACGTAAGCCTCTCATCCAAGTTTCACATACGAAAATACTAAGAGACTGAAGCTAGATGATGCACAAAGGGAAACTAATAATATCAGAATATAAAAACATTAATGCAGTTCTTCCACAAAGATATATATGATATAAGACTTTGACAGCATCACCATCTGCTAAAATACATGAAGTGACAGTGAATTATTCTCTATAGCAGAAAGTAAGAAATAAGGGAAAACAATTACCGCATATTGTATGTGTATCCAATTTGCACCCGGTGGGCCAGGCAAATGTTTTACTATTGTGCCACATTTTTCAAATTCGTGGAGAACCAAATTGGCATCATGCGGGTAAAACCTAAAAAACAGATGATATGAATTAACAACCACCACTTCAAAATAGGCATATCTAATATCGCAGAAGTGATTATTGATCATGTAAGGTAAAAAAATGTCTCGAACAGCAAATGTAAATTCTAGCATAGATTGTCTGAATGAACCTACAAATTGACAGTTCCAGTGTCAAATATTTCCATACCATTTTTTAAGTTATGGAAAATCTTCAGGAGATTACATTATGATGGACTATGCAGTTTTTCTTTTATCCAACCAAGGAAAATGACAACTTAGTTGAACAATGGGAAAAACAAAGAGATCATTAGCAAAAAATTATTAAATAACTACAAAATGAGTACCTCAGAAGAGCTGAAGAGATCCAGCTCATCAAATGCATGATAAACATTAAAACATCTGACGAAAGAATGACTGCTAGTTTTAGATAAAAAAAAACTTGGATACATCACTAGAACTGAACATATCCTTGTCACAAGATAAAAAAATAAATGCTAGTTCCATGTTCTAGCTAAATTATACTCTAGTAACGGATGACAAATGCTCAACTAAGAAGAAGAAGAAGGGGTTCCACCTCTGTTGTATGTGCACACAACCTATAGCGCAGTCGGTGGAATGGAAGAAGAGAAAAAAAAAAAAAAAAAAAAGAAGAAAAAGAAGAAGGATGTAGTACATGGTTCTTCTTCATTTTTTTCTCTTCTTCTTTCTTCTTCTCTCTCTTCCTCTTCTTTCTTTCTATCTTCTTCCAATGAGTTCGGTTTCATCTAGTACAAATTGATCTGCATATGGACCGGTACCATATCTCGGACCGAGTTTTCAAACCTTAATCCAACATAAATTCAATAGGAGATATAGCCTTTCTCAGTTTGGAAGTATCAAAATTCCAATACAAATTGTTAAACTAGGACAACTCTTGTCAACCACCACAGTTTTCTGATAGGAGAAAAATCCTAGTTAGGGTGCGGGCAATATTGTTGGATATGCACCCTGTACATCGGGTACCATATGTGCACCAAACTTTAGCAATTTGCCAAAGTATGCCGGAATTTATTGATCCACAACATAGTGCAGTGCAGTCCCGCCTAAGTCATCCTAGGCAGCACAGCTGCCTACTTGCGACTTGACATTTTTAATACTCAAGAAAATTGACTAATTTTCTAATGTTTTGCATGATAAGTATACAACACAATTATTGCGTAATTCCTTGCCTATAAAACCAATCAACTGCCTCCTTTTTTGCTTTCACTTATACCACTCCACGAGATGATACCAGATTTACGATCTTCACCACCATTTTCAGTTCAACCTAAACAATCTAAGATAATTAACGCCAAAGTTCAGTTAAATAAACAATGCGCACGATAACAAAGAGCAAAGTAAAGAACTAATAGAGCAAAAGGATAAACTGAGAACATACGAAAGCAAAATTTTGAGTACATACCCAAATACCGTAACCCACAAATCCCCATCATGCCCAGCATTCTGTTCGCACTGTCCTCGCAGCTGCACCTTTGCAACCTCCCTTGATGGTGATGGAAGTGCAATCAACGCCCCCGGTTCCACCATCCCATCTACCGGAGAACCCCGATTTATATCTCGCCCGCCTGAATCGACCTGCGGTGATGTCATCCATAACGACCGCTCGGGGCTCCTACGTAGGCCGCTATACACGCCAGATCCATAATCTTCGGCCCTGGTTCTCACTACGTTGGAAGATAGCAAGAGAGATGAGGAAGGTGAGTGAGGTTCCCCCTGATCCGGCTGCAGCAGAGGCGTGTGGTTCGTGGCGCTGGTTGGGGACGCCGGCGAGGGCGGCTGGAGCTCCCTGAGAGCGGCCTCGGGTGAGATGTCAGCGCGGTCGTCTAAGGTGAAGATCGGGGGCGGTGGGAGCTCCCTGGGAGCGGCCTCGGGTGAGATGTCAGCGCGGTCGTCTAAGGTGAAGATCGGGGGCGGCGGGAGCTCCCTGGGAGCGGCCTCGAGTGAGATGTCAGCGCGGTCGTCTAAGGTGAAGATCGGGGGCGGCGGGAGCTCCCTGGGAGCGGCCGAGGAGGAGATGTCAGCGCGGTCGTCTAAGGTGAAGATCGGGGGCGGAGGGAGGTCGGCGGCGGCCGAGGTGGAGGTGGAGAGAGTCTCCGGCCAGAAAGCGGATGCGGAGGAGGCGTAGCCGATGGTGTAGCGTCCGACGGGGCGATGGAGGGAGACGGGCGAGGCGAGGTCACGGTAGAAGGGCGAAAGCCGCGCGGGCTTGGAGTTGGAGCTCCGCCGCATTGGGGAGGAGCTCATGGCTGATCGGCATTAACCACTTTCTTCTTCGCAATCCTAAACCCTAATTATACAGATTGGAGGGGCAGAAGGTAGGGAAAGTTCTTCAACTTGGGAAAAAATTTGAACTTTCCGGAGTTGCATGAAGACTTTTCGAGTGGACCGCGGCATGTTGGAAGCACCGAGTGGAAAAGCCACATAAATCCTTGCAAATTTTGAACTCAGCGCAGGGATGGTAGCGACTAGCGGATGGTATATCCGTATTTTGTACGCTATCCATAATCGAATTCAAATAACTATCTCATTATCTACTTAAATTTTTTCTAACACTCTTATTCAAAATTGACCCGGAATATAATTTTACTATTCATATATTATCCGAACCCTATAAATACCCATACAACAAATATAAATACTTTGAATAATTTATATACCCATTTACATATATGAGTCGGGTTTAATGGGTACCCGCTAAACCTAACCCGATTATTTATATTTACTAACAATGTAAAACTATTACAATGTACTTAATATATATATATATATATACTACTCGAATCCTACCTGAATTTGACTCGAATAACATTTTTATTACCTATATCCGAATCGAATCCGATTACCTATAATCGAATTCGGATAGCGCAGATACCTGTTAAAATAGTATCCGACTGTCATTCCTACTTAGCGCTACTCGTGGTTGTGATTTTTTAAATGAAAAAAAATATTATTTGTCATATATTTTATTTTTTTTAATCATGATGCCATCTTCACTTTGAATCAAAGGGCTAAGTAAAACTTGATAAGTTTCTCTTGCATCTTTAATAATCAAATTTTCTCTCCCACAAATTAGACCAATGAACCTCTTCCGATACAAAACAATTATTCTTGCAAATTAGAAGTTACTTCAAGAAACACGACATGGATCTTGTGTGCTAACTACAGTAGTTGAAACATAGATGTATGAAAATAGGTTGATAGATGTTGGTTTGAAGCTTACGATTCTCAATTCTCGCTTAATGTAAGCCCAAAGAAAGATTTCATCGCTAATTTGGACAAAGTGGCCAAGCTAAAATTTTAGGTCTTTTTCATCAATCAGTGCAAATAGAAGTGCTCATGAGGCAAGTCTTCATGCCAAATTTAAAAGAAAAAGAGGAATACTTAAAGCGCTCTCACCACTCACAAACCTCCAACAAAGGCTCCATTTGGCACCTAACTTTCCGAGTAGCTTTTGCTGTGTACTACTTTCTGCAATGCTATAGTAAAAGCCACAGTGTACTACGGTAGCCGAATTCGGCTATCACTTGCAGCGTTAAAACCTCAGCTTTCAGCTTTCCACCAAATTTTGCTATAGTGAAATTGGAAAAGCCCTACCAAACGGAGCCAAAGTCATAAGATTAGCTTCCTTTGAAATGAAGAATAATAAGATTTCATTTTCCCACTTACTATCACCCAATTTAAGAGAAAATAAGAGAAAAAAAAACTAAAACAAGCATAATGGTTAATGTTTCCTCAATTGAGTAAACATTATACCCATTTCTACTAAGAGAACATTAAACGCGCCAAGTAGAGGTTGAACCTATGAATAAATTACTATCAAATTTACAACTTCCTACTTAGGAAATCTGCCCTCATTATTTAATTTGCCTTTGTAAAAAAAATTTCACAGCAAACTCAACAAAATTCATAAATATTTTTTAATCTTATTAAATACTAATTTAGTTAGCAATGTTTTATTACATTAAAGTATTATCAATTAGTTTACATAGTTTAATTGTTGATAACAAGGTTGTGAGACCAAATATTATATTTATTACTTAATTTACCTATGTAAAAAAAATATTTACTTAAAAGATTACTTGGGCTATGAGAGTATAAGAAGGTTCAAACTTGTATTGTGAGCCTTCCTCATAGTTGAAATAGGAGGAACCTAGAGGTTTTGCTTTGATAATAAGGGATAAGGTTCAACAGCTTTGATGGGCTCAACAGTGAGCTCAACCCTAAAGAGTGAAAATTAAAACGAGGACATGAAAGGTACGGGAGAAAATAAAAGGGAAATGGAGCTTCGCTGGCAAACAAAGAGGAGATAAAGCCACAAAAACTTAGTAGTGTCTTGAAGTCTATTTGTATAATGTATGCCCATGTTGTACCGTATGTTGTACCGTAGAGTGCATGTTCAGTATATTTGAATTATCTCTTCTTTTGTTTCATTTATCTTTCCTTATTCAAGAAGCTTGTTCATTCATTTCCAATCTTATATTCCTTGGTTTGTTTTCTTCATCATCCCATGTGGAGGAACTGAACTAAAGATACCACTATACAACCATACATTGTTAATCAATCTAAGCATACACATGCAATACAACAGAGAGAGATAAAGCTCTTACATGCAATACAACACTAACTATGTTCAGATGGAGTGGCTGAAAAAATAGTATTCAGATCACTCTGCTGATCAGCTCCTAATAACAAGTTCTACTTAAGTACCTAAGGATGTACAGTGGTTGTTATCAGCTATCCTTTATTGGTCTCGTCTACAACTTTCTCACTGACCGTAGGAGATCTTCCGCACTTAAATGATTATGCAAGAACGACGCAAATCTCGCTGCAGTGATTAAAAATGCGTAAGTTCGATCTCAGATTCTAACAAGCATCAATCTCATTAAGCTGGCTTGCTACGGGATGGCTACCAGCAGAAAACTTAGTGGACGAGCAGAGGCAAGAAAGCCATCTTATAGTACTGGTTGGAGCTGTCTGTTCTGCTATATTCCTATCTTCGCAAGAATTCATAAAGGTTTCATACCCTTCAAGGTCTGCCTCAGTTACCAGAACCTCAACCCCTCCAATAGGACTTTCTTCAGTTACCAGAACCTCATCGCCTCCAATGGGACTAATCGTCAGATGCTTCACAATCATGGGACTGCCTACAGAAATCTTAGGCGATGAAATGATTAGGTCTTTAGTGTCATCACAGACATGATAGCTTACAATATCAGCTTCAGATACCAATACTTCATCAACAGAGAGCAAATATCTTGACCTAGGACTTTGAATGGCCGGGAATGCCAACTTGCGCTGGCTGTATTCTTGGACAGCCTGCAAAGACGCATTTACGCAGGTGAGGAAGGAAACACAGCAAGGATTATGTATTAACTTGCATTACTCCTGTATAAAAGCAAATGATATCGACATTTTATTGGCAATAATTTATATAGAAGGATCATTTAAAAAGAACATATATCAATTGTTTGGTATATATTGGAAGAATATTGATTCACTAAGGCTATGTTACGTAGGATCATCCTTTCCACCGTGGATTCTATCCAATAGAACATAGCCTAAAAAGTTACTGAACTATAATGAAAAGCATAAGTTGGGTCTAGTTTACTCAGTAAAAATTCAAGCTTGACGTGCCTGATTAAAGCCCCATTTAGCCCAGCTTCTGTTCTAGCTTTTGCTGGTTGAAGAAGTGCTGGTTGAAAAGATACTGGTTGAAGAAGTTTGAATGTGTTTAGATGCACAGCTTATGGTTAGGTTATTCCATTTATAATAAATAATTTTTTATTAAAAAATTTACTAAGATAAAAATTATATGATTAAATTTGTAGTTAACTATAATTAAAATATTTATTAAAAATATTATGAGTTATACTATTAAAAAATTATTATTACATATAAGAGATATTGAGCATAAGCAGGTGGGGGCAGAGATGCAGCTTCACCTCTGCTTCTCAAAGAAGCAACTAATTTATGGGTTGGAATAGAAAAGTTAAAGGGTCAAACGTCTCAGCTTCTTGATTTCTGCTGACCGCAAAGCCATAAACAGGCCTAGAAGCTAGACCAAACAGGGTCATCATTGGTCCGAAACGCTAGAAATTGACCAAATTTAAGGCAAGGGTGCTGTAATCTATGAAAAATTGGCAACAGATCCATACAAGTTCAACAAATGAGTCATCAGATTACTTTTTCGATCACGGAGTTGAGGAAAAAAAAAAGAGCATGTGGTAATCATCAATGGAGGTAGTTATAGATATACATGAAAAAGATGATATATAAAGCACCAAGTGGTAGGGTAACAACTTTAGTTTTGAAGATGGGAAAAATAATACAAGATCCTCCAATCACAGCATCATACTATGGTGTGAAGCAAAGTGCACTAAAGTTTATATTCCATACCCTCCACTGTGAAGGGGCCAACAGCACTCGTGGCCTTCTTGATCGCACATATTCTAGAGCTGCTGATGGTGTCATCTTCTTATATTCAATCTGGAATTTCGACAAAATCATAGATGTTACTGTTGTGCTATATCACCAGGAGAAAGCCATCTTACTACTAGTACCACTTTCAAATTTTAATAAGTTTTGAGAATAGTAAAATACCAAATAACATAGAACAATTGTAGTACTTCGGCCCCTTCCAGCTTTGCAGTGAACATAGGTGGTTCTTCCACAGGATGCATTCCCTAAAGAAGGATGAATTTTTAATGCTTCCATCTTCTTTATGAAAAAATTGGTATGTTAAACTAAAGCTTAACATTTTTTTTTTAATAATGACCACAGCTAGCAACATTATATACATGATCTATTAGATTTGCTTCTATAATTGATTAGTATATACTAGGAAGATGAAGTTAATTTAAATCGTTTACAAACTATAATTATTTATAATTAGAAGTTTATATTACCTAAATGTGCATTTTGAATTTATTCCTATCACAATGTTAGTGTCATTTCCAAATGCAATATATTCTTTTAGACAAAAAAAAACTTGATTAATCCTACTATCTATGAAGCCAAGATAAGAGTTTGCCCTTACGGTGGATGAAGTCAACAGCCCGACATATATCAGCAAGTGAAGGGGCAAAAAGGTAATCTCTTGTAGCGATCACTAAGTGATCGATCCCATGAACCTGAAAATGGTTAAGAAAGATGGATAAATAATTCATTAGCATGAAGAAACTGAACGGATAAGTACAATCATGGATGACATATTATCTGTAAATAAACTAATGATGAAAGACAACATCTAGAAGGATGACGGAGGCAAGGTAATCCATGAAGCCATAAAATCCCAAATCTTACCTTGTACAAGGATGAAGGAACCAAAGTTTCATAAGGTTCATTCAAGGTAACAACACCTCGAACCCCAAGTTGCTCCAACCGAGGAACATCATTTGGAAAGGGTACAGCACCAAGCAGTACAAACTGAAAAATCAAAGTTTTGGCGAACATTCAACGAACGAGAGACTATCAGTTTCATTTAAACAGAATAAAAACATTACTCAACACCTCTATTGTAACACAAACTTTTAGTGCTACATTCAATGTCTGTAAAGATTTGAGAGTGAATCAAGATAAGTACCTGATCAATTTCGTCCCACCAATGGAACTCAGCCTGAACCTTGTTCCTAATAACATTGTACACAAGTGTTGGATAGAACAGAATCCGAGCTCCGACGCCAACTAATGCTCTCTTCCCTACAGCTTTCCCAGTCTCCCCGTCGCGGGAACCCTCTACTTTTTTGTCTTCCAAGTCCACGATCCCCATATCGGCCCACACTAACTGCACCTCTCTGATCCCTCCTCTCAAACCGTGACACCAACACAACGCAGAACAAGATCGATCGGTGATCGGAACTGATCGACCGCTCTAACCGTTCGAATCGAGGCCCAAACCGAGGAGGACGACGGCGGGCGCGATCATGGAGGAGGGGAAAGCAATACTGTACCACAAGTTATTTCGATCTGGATTGCGGAGAGAAGGGATCAAGATCGGAGGGAAGAGATCGAGTCGATTGGTCAGCGGACCGTGGAGAAGAGCGGAGGATCTTGTGCTGCTATATTGAGCCTCGATGCCCGGCGGGGACGAAGCCAACGAGGTAGAGAACAAGAGCGCTCGTGGACTCCTTTCACTGTCGCTGATACTGCTGACTCCTTTCACTGTCGCTGATACTGCCGTTGCTTAAAATTCGTAAGACACGGCCACCGGGTAGGATACCGGCTCAGCCGGTTGGCGAGCGATTTGAGTAAGACTCTCAAATACTAGGGTGACGTAGGCTCCATTTGTAAATATAGGCCTGTTCGGCCGAACATAAGTTTTTAGACAGCGATCAGTTAGAAAACTATTTTCTAATGAAAAATTATAAGCAAAAAAAAAAGTTAAAAAAATTATAATTTCATGTTTTTTACATATTCTAATTCTTTTAAAAAATAATTTATATAATTTTATTTTAAATTTTATATATTATTATTTTAAATAATTTAAAATTTTAACACTAAATAAAAATAAAAATATATAATTATATTAAATAATTTAAAATAATATATTTATTTAATATTTTAAATTTTAACAGTAATTAAAAAATTATTAATCAAATATCTTATAAATTTTAACAATACAGTATAATATATTACAGCACAGTGTAGCAAAGTTATAAAACTATTAACAGGGCCAAACATGCCCGTAGTGTTAGGCCTCGGTTTAACCGGTTCGGCCCAAACCCAATTCTCAGCCCAAACAAAGGAAAGCGAAGTGGAGCCCGGTCAACTGGGTATGTTGACCCAGAAAACGAGCACCACAGCTCGTCTTCCTCTTCGAGCCGCGCGGACGACGCTCGCGCGTCATCTCCGCGAGACGCGGTCGATGGCGCATATGGAGGGGCGGCGACGAGGTCTTCGGCGACGGACGCGGACGACGCCCAAAATAGGTACGACGGCGGCAGCTGGAGGCGTTAAAAGGGAAGCGGCACGGCGACGCGAGGGCACCGACACCTTCGCCTACACACCAGCCGAGCGTGAGGTTGAGTGAAGCTTGGGAAAACATCGAGCGATTGTAACCAGAACCAGGGGGCTTCCGGCGAGGGAGGGACAGAGGGCACCGGCGACGGGGGTCACCGGCGTAGAGAGGAATTTGTAGAAGTTTTCTGGGAATAAAAGCTTCGGATCTTCTCTCCATCCTTCCTTCCTTTGCATCCAGTTTCTGACGACGACCGGCGGCGTGGTTTTGGCTACGACAGCAGGCGGCTTTTCCCTCTGTCGACGCAATCTTCTCCGGAGTCGGTACGCGGCGTTCGAGCGGACGAAAGCAGCGTCGCGAGTTCGCGTCGAAGAAGACGAACAGTAACGTTCGAACGCGGCGGCGTTCGAATCGAGGCAAAAGTCAACATCGACGGTGGTCAAAGCGATTTCAGGTTTCGATTTCGAAAACGAAATCGAAATCGGCTGACGTCAGGCGGACGTCAGCGTGCAAATTCGGCGAAGCGGAAGTCAAAATTGGTGGCGCGAATTCGAAATCGAAATCGATTTCGCGTGCCGACGTCAGCGTGACGTCACCTGGAGAACGAGTTCGCGGCGACGGATTTAATCGGTGGCTGACGTCAGCGTGACATCAGCAAGGGCGATTCGGCGGCGATTTTCAACAGTGAATTCGGTTTAATTTGGATTTAGGGTTTCGTTTGGGATTTCTCTAAATTAGGGTTAGGGTTTTCTCCGTGCGATCTTGTATTTGGGGAGAAAAATTATCCGGGGAGATTAGGGTTTCTAATTTCGGGTCGGAAACCCTAGGGAGAGTTGCGTTCTGGTGTTCCGCCGGACGGCTCTAGGAAGCGGATAAGCGCTCATTCTAGGCCGATCCGACCGGGGCGTGACAACAGGTATCAGAGCAGGCTAACGTGCTTTAGCAAACACGGCATGTTCAACTTCACCCTCGAAGGTGAAGAAAGGCCTGAAATTCCAGAAAATCACCCATACTGCTAGAGGAGCGTCAGAGGACGTCCGACCTAGGCAGGATAAAGGAAAAGCCAAGGAGACGGCTGATCCTGAGGAGATGGTGAACTAGGGTGATCGCATTGCCCACATCGAGTAGATACTCGGTATGGCCAGTGGTGGAGATAATGGGATGATTCCACAGGTGGAAAATCTTCAGAAGACTGTGGAGGATCAAGAATTGCTGATCGAGCAACAGAGGTTGTAGATCGAGCAGCAGAGGTTGCAGATCGAGCAGCAGAGGTTGCAGATCGAGGTCATGCAACAGACCATGGAGGGTCTGATCCATCTACCAGGGGAGATGGCTCGCATGAAGGAGGACATGCACGCAGAAGTAAAGGTACTGCGCCTAGCCCTAGCGCAAGTATCATCGGCACCGGTGGAGCAGGAGGCTCCCAAACCGAGGGTGCGCGTGCCAGACCCAGCGACGTTCGGGGGGGCTCGATCGTCCAGAGAGGTCGAAAACTTTATCTGGGATATGGAACAACTGTTTTCAGCTAACCATATTTTCTGCAGGAGATCAGGTGCAGGTGTGCATCGCCTATCTTACAGGCGACGCGAAACTTTGGTGGCGAACCAAAGTCAGCTCTACTTCAGGGACTAGTAGCTGGACTTGGGAGACTTTCCGTGAGGAACTGCGGCGGCAGTTTCTTCCCGGAAACTCGGCGGACCAGGCGCGTGGCAAACTGGATCGGCTGAGGCATACAGGCTCGATCCAGGAGTACGTTCGGGCTTTCTCTACTTTGATGCTGGAGCTTCCAGGCATGGCGGAGGACGATAGGAGGTATTTCTTCCTCCGGGGTCTTCAGCCATGGGCAGAAACAGAGGTCCGACGTCGCGAGCCAGTTGACTGGAGGGCGGCTGCGGCGGTGGCTGAATCTCTGGTGAATAATAGAAGTTTCAAACCAGCACCACCAAAGAAATCTAAGACACCACCAAAGCGCGACTCTCAGCGCGGCTCCCCACGCACACCGCCGGGAGATAGAGTTCCAGAGAGAGGTAGACCATTCTACCGGCAGAACAAGGGTTCACCGGGACGACGGGAGCAAAAGCCACAGGGTTGCTTTTGGTGCGGCGGTCCTCACTGGGTAAAGGATTGTCCCAGCAAGCAAAAGCTCATGGCGATAGCAGCACAGGAGCCAGCCGAACAGGTTGAAGAAATCGAGCAACCGCGGATTGGATCACTGCAGGTAGTTCCACACGCTGCCATGGGAGCGCAGCAGTGTCGGATCGGGGCGATGGTTCTGCAGGATCCGCCCGTTAGAGACATCGAGGGCGATGTCCAAATTGGGCGGGGGAGAATTGTTAGGCCCCGGTTTAACCGGTTCGGCCCAAGCCCAATTCTCAGCCCAAACAAAGGAAAGCGAAGTGGAGCCCGGTCAACTGGGTATGTTGACCCAGAAAACGAGCACCACAGCTCGTCTTCCTCTTCGAGCCGCGCGGACGACGCTCGCGCGTCATCTCCGCGAGACGCGGTCGATGGCGCATATGGAGGGGCGGCGACGAGGTCTTCGGCGACGGACGCGGACGACGCCCAAAATAGGTACGACGGCGGCAGCTGGAGGCGTTAAAAGGGAAGCGGCACGGCGACGCGAGGGCACCGACACCTTCGCCTACACACCAGCCGAGCGTGAGGTTGAGTGAAGCTTGGGAAAACATCGAGCGATTGTAACCAGAACCAGGGGGCTTCCGGCGAGGGAGGGACAGAGGGCACCGGCGACGGGGGTCACCGGCGTAGAGAGGAATTTGTAGAAGTTTTCTGGGAATAAAAGCTTCGGATCTTCTCTCCATCCTTCCTTCCTTTGCATCCAGTTTCTGACGACGACCGGCGGCGTGGTTTTGGCTACGACAGCAGGCGGCTTTTCCCTCTGTCGACGCAATCTTCTCCGGAGTCGGTACGCGGCGTTCGAGCGGACGAAAGCAGCGTCGTGAGTTCGCGTCGAAGAAGACGAACAGTAACGTTCGAACGCGGCAGCGTTCGAATCGAGGCAAAAGTCAACATCGACGGTGGTCAAAGCGATTTCAGGTTTCGATTTCGAAAACGAAATCGAAATCGGCTGACGTCAGGCGGACGTCAGCGTGCAAATTCGGCGAAGCGGAAGTCAAAATTGGCGGCGCGAATTCGAAATCGAAATCGATTTCGCGTGCCGACGTCAGCGTGCGTCACCTGGAGAACGAGTTCGCGGCGACGGATTTAATCGGTGGCTGACGTCAGCGTGACGTCTGCAAGGGCGATTCGGCGGCGATTTTCAACAGTGAATTCGGTTTAATTTGGATTTAGGGTTTCGTTTGGGATTTCTCTAAATTAGGGTTAGGGTTTTCTCCGTGCGATCTTGTATTTGGGGAGAAAAATTATCCGGGGAGATTAGGGTTTCTAATTTCGGGTCGGAAACCCTAGGGAGAGTTGCGTTCTGGTGTTCCGCCGGACGGCTCTACGAAGCGGATAAGCGCTCATTCTAGGCCGATCCGACCGGGGCGTGACACGTAGTGTAGTTGGTGTGTAGGTTAAAAAAATATTGTTTTGAATGATTAAAAGTAGGATTATTACTGGGAAAATACCATAGATTGCTATTTAAAAAATATATATATATAATTATTATTTTATAAAATTAGTTATTATTTATAATTTTATAATTTTAGTTTATAAATTTAATATATTGTTTTATAAATTTATTATTTCATAAATTAATTCTTTTATAAATATATTATTTTATAAGATATTATTTTATAAAATATTATTCTATAATATATTATTTTATAACGCTGCCGTGTGAACGCACCGGACGTAGACATGACCACTAGGTAGGATACCGGCTCAGCCGGTTGGCGAGCGATTTGAGTAGGCCTCGGGTGACGTAGCCAGTGAGGAATGAGAGGCGCAAAAAGTTCCTATGAAGGGACTCTTCTCCACAGCTTGTAGAGAAGGATCCCAATTCGGTCATCAAATGAGATCTAAAAAAATAAAAAAAATACCACGATGATATACTCATCGAGATCTATCCAATGGTACCAAAATCGTCGCAATCCAAATCTTGTATGCTGAGAAAAAAAATGGAGAAGATATAGTAGAATCTATATTTCTTAAATTGTACTATATCTTCTTTAATTTTTTTCTCAACGTAAAAGATTTGGATTGAGATAATTTTGATACTATTGGATAGATCTCGATGAGCAAATCACCATGATATTTTTTTTATTATTTTTTTTAGACCTATTTTGATGACCAAATTAGGATTCTTTACCATAAGCTACGGAGAAGGTCCCTTCACAGCATAAATGCTCGTTTGGGCAGATGGTTCCGAAACATGACGTGGCCGTGTGAACGCACTGGAAGTGTTGGACCAAAACATGACGCTGAAGTGTGAACGCACCGGACGGGAAGTGCAAACCTCCAAAGGAACCCAGAGGCTTCAGTGGGACCCAGGATTCTGTCGGTGGATTAGGTGACGTCGGAGGAGCAGACATGTGGTTGAATTGGACGCTGCTGAACGTAGGCCATTGACGAGGGAGGTGAGAAGTGGGGTCGTTGAGTTTGGAGTTGGCTATTGAATAATCCGTTGGGCGGCTGCTGAATCGAATCCGAGATCTGGGAAATGTTGGAGCAGACAAGTGGGAGGAGTCCGGGAGTAGTCGCACCTTTTACAAGTGGGGCCTTAAGAAAGTAGCAGATGTGAGTTAACCATCTAATTCAATTATTTTTAAAAGAATCCAAATTTTGACAGGGACACAAATTGGTTGAGGGTAAACACATAGATAATATGCATTTTATAATCTGTTGAGGCATAGAGAATTTTTATTTAATAATCGTTGATTGAAAATAATTAACTCAATTTTGAGCTAATCAACGTTTCAAAAAGTGACGTAGTGGCTAATGACAAATATGATACTATTATTCAAAAAGGTAATATGTAATTGGATTTTTTCAATAATTAATATTCCAACCTGAAACACGTGCTTGGTTTGCATAATGATTTACTATGCGGTTGTACAAAATAAAAGTTGATTTCTTACCGTTAAATTACATCAAGTTTGGACCTAGCTATTTCGGATATATTGGACAACATTGAAAACGAACACATCAAGCCAAGGATTGATGCTGAACAACAACAATAATAATAATAATAATAATAATAATAATAATAATAATAATAATAATAATAATAATAATAATAATAATAATAATAATAATATAAAATATTATTTTCTTTAGACTTAATGACTATCGCATGGCATTTATTAGTATGCTAAACTTTAAGGGCGTGGGGTGACCTTTCAGAGGTCTACGCATTAGTATGCTAAATATTATCTTCTTTAGACTTAATGTCTACGCATCACACGCCTCTACTAGCACCACACTTTGCCCTTTGATGTCGAGTTGAGCATCCGAGGTCGTAGCCTCAAAAGAGGGGTGGGAGAAACCAGAGGGGGATCTTGTAGGACATGAAAGGTGGAGCTTGTAAGATAAGGGGTGACAAAGGGGTGAGAGGTCGCTAGGAGGGGGGAGAGCTTGCACCTGCTAGGGCAGGGGGAAGAGTTGGGTCACCTAGCTTAGAGAGGGGAGGGGGTAGGGTTGGTAGTTGGTCGCTGCGAGGGAGCAAGAGGAAGAGGGTGGTCACGCTTGGATTAGGTTTCTCATTAACTACGGCAACAAAAAGCATAGAGATGGATGCTTCTCATGTACGGTGAATCTTCACGGTTCTCACCCACAAAACTACCCCTAAATGGTTGACTATAGGTTAAAGCTACTGCTTATGCCTGCATTTGCAGCTCAAAAAAGAAGGCACAAACACATCCCCGAACGCACCCTTAGTCTTATATTCTTGATGACCTTTTTTTGAGGTAATATTAATGGACTAAGTTTTGTAACCATCAATCTTAATTATCTCTAATGATAATTGAGTCATATGTTTGACCCTTTCCCCTATTATCTTGGTATGAGAGGGCTCCTAGTCAAGATCTTTTGAGTCAAAGGTCCATCCAAGTACTTTTACCATGTAGTTGTCGAGAGTTCTTCTTTATTCTAGAGTTGTCTCCAAGGGGTCTATACTCTATACTCCCAAACGCTCCGAATCAAAAATTGTCTCCCACAAGTTCTCTATTTAGAGCTATCTCTAATGAGCTTCTCTCCCAGCTCTTTACCTCACATATCCTTTACATTATCGTTAACATATACCTTCTTTAAGAAGCTACTTGAAGCTCTTTCCCTCGCATATCCTTTACATTATCGTTCTTCTTTAACAAGTTACCATCAACTGATGATTCCTACCCATCATAACTGACTCCTCGTATAATGATATCATCACTACTAAACTCGAGTTATATTCTAAAATGATTTACAATTTTTAATATAAATATAAATTTTGTAATGGCCAATACTAATATTTTAATAAAAGAAAATCACTCTAACATCAATGAATTATAATTATATAAATTTTATTTTTTTAAAAAATTAATATAACAATTTAATGTAACAGAAATAGATCTTCATGTGTTTATCATATAAGAATGAACGTATTATGTATATAATATTTTGACATGGACAATACGATGATTTAAGACACCAATATTTTAAATGCAAACTATGTGCATAAATATATTGCATTATCAATTTTTTTGTATAGAAATAGAATTGAGAATTTACCTACATAAGCTCTTAATTTTTGTATTTACCAGAACAGTTAAATTTCCTTTTTTTTAAATCAGAAAGGCCCACAATCGTATGCAAAATCAATATGACTTCATAAAAGGGCAACCAAAACTAAAATTTCAATATTTGTTTTCCAATACTACTAAAAATAGAGTATTTCAAGGTAAATAATTAATACATCAATGTTATATACGAAGTATGATATCTTAGTTCTTAACAATCTATATATAAATATTTAAAAGAATACAATAATTTAGTAAAAAAACCCGTGAAGGTTCCAGTATGATTGCCAAGTTAGATCACGGCAATCACATCTCTTGAGTTCCCATAAATGTTCAAAACATTCCTCGAAGACTTTTAATTGGATCCCACTTCGCCCTCCTAGGATGTCTTCCCGCACATGAATAGCCCATCCTTCACTTACTCTCGGCCCATTGTCCTTAAACCTAGACAGGGCCTTAAAGTATATCCATTATCCAATAATCTAGGAGCTACAGGAAAGGGCAAGAGCTGCTGTTTTAAAATAATTATCACCTAAATGTGATCATATACAGTAATTAATGACTAGTTGACATTAAATTGCAAATAAGGTTTGTGGTAATCCACCAACAAAGATTTTACACAGATTTCTCTTCAGGAAGCGTACAACGAAGAAAGCACTAAAAGGGAAACTGAACCCTAAGATTGTTGTAAGTACTTAAAACTCACTCAATCATGCATGAAATGCCAACATCATTTACGAAAAAGAGTTTCCATAGTACTGGGTGGTCGATAATCATAAGGCAATGACCATTTCTAGCAAATGATTATCATTAAAATAAGCAGTGACAAATATTTATAAGAAAATTAGGCAAGGTTCAACAAGAAAATTTCAGTGAAAACTTGCAGAAAGCAGCTTCACCAGTAGTCGCCGCAGGAGCACTTTCCATCCTTGAAATGGTGAAACCGTTTGTTATCCCTAACAATCAGCTCTCTACCAACAATCCTAGACATGATCTTGATTGCATTGTGACAGTCCCCACATATCCTGAGATTCTTGATGATCCGAAGTGGCGTCCTAGCCGGCGTGCTTATCAGTCCATAGGCGATTGCCAACCTCTCACTATGGTAGAGTAAAGCCTGCTCCTTGGCTTCCTGATCAATGTCATGAAGAACATACCTAGTGTCGGGCACATAAACTTGCTCCTTCACCACCTTCTTTTCTATCTTCGGGGGCAGCCGGTACTCACCCAGCTTGTTCCTTCCATCCAGCATGTTCAAGCCAGATCGTCTCTTGGCCGGAGGAGTTGGAAGCTTGGAAGGAAGGGTCTTGGATGGGTCCAAGAAAATCATGAGCTCCCCAGCTTTGTCCTCAAGATCTATGTCGCCCTGAGCCCGAGCCAAGTTCAATAGTGTTTCCCAGATAGCTACGGGTGGTTCAAATGATAACTTCTCGATGAATTCAACTGCTTCTTGCAGGTGACCGGACTTGCCGAGAACTTCAATCATACTGACGTAATGTTCTAGCTGTGGCTGTATACCGTAATCCTTGTACATGGAATCAAAGTGAATGAAGCCTTCTTCTATTGCCTCGGCACTGGCACAAGCAGCTAAGACCGAGAGGAAGGTCCTACCATCAGGTTGCACCCCGACTTTCCTCATCTGCTCAAACACCTGCAAACCATCATCCCCCGAGTTGTTCGCTGCATATCCATCAATCATCAAGAGCCAAGAGTCCATGGTGCGTTCAGGCATTCTATCAAACACTCTGCGTGCATCAGCCATACTGCCACACCTGGAGAACATCTCAAGCAGCTTATTGTTAATATGAAGATCGGCACGAAAAGGGGATCGGAAGAAGAACTCATAAATCTTCTTCAGCTCCTCAAGATGCTTTGGGTCGGAGCAGCACGAAATGAGGTCGAAGAAGGCGGGAGGGTCAGGGCGGACACCCTGGTTAAGAAGATCAACAACTTCCTTGAGCTTTCCCTCTCGGGCAAGGGCAACGAGATCGACAGGGCCCGGAGGAGGGGCGGCAAGAGGGGGTGGGCCATCTGCCACCGGGATACGGCCAGCATCGACGGGAGGGCGATTAGAGAAAGGAGGCGCACGGCCGTCTCCGGAAGGATGGTGGTTGAAGTTTGGTGGGGGCCGTTGCTGCTGGTTCTGCGCCGGCCATTGATTAGAGGTCCGATGATCTTGCGGGTACGGGTGGGAATTGGAGTGACGGGGATCATAGGACGGCGGCGGCGGTGGAGGTGGCGGTGGAGGATACCTCTGGAAATTGTTAGGAGCGGTGGAGGACGTGCTTAGGCATCGGGCGGCGAGGGATTGAGAGCGGAAAGGGGAGACCTTTACGCTGGTGAGGAAAGGTGAAGGGAAGCCATGGGGGCGAAACTTAGAGAGAGTGAAGGTGAGCATCGAGTTCCCAACTCGATGAACCATCAGGAAGGGGGAGGCCATTTCGTAAAGCAGGAACCTTGATGAGCTCTGGAAGAACCCTAGGGATTTCGATCTCCCTGCGCGGATTTGCCCGAAATGCTTGCGGTGAGCGTCAGGGTTTTCGCTCGAAGCAGCGAGGCGGCGTGCTGGGGAGAGTATCTGTAAACGGCTTTTCAATCGATGCCGCTCATCAATGTCAATGCGAGTGCAATCAAATTGACGAGGACCGTTCGATGCAGAAGCTATGGATACTACTTAGTGGGGGCTGTTATCGGAGTTGTCGAAACCCCAACCCGAATTGAACCAGCCCAAACTGGTTCAACCCGAACCCAATGCGAGGGATACATATAGGTTGCTCTCCCACGTTACAATGTTCGCATTCATCTTCTCGGATGTTTAATGAGTCCAAATAAAACGTTGATACTTAACCCATAACATGATTACGCGTCATACAAATGTCTTAGATTACTTTTTCATTATGTAATCACGTCTTATTTATGACTTAATATGAATTTTATGTTAGTGATTAACTTATTTATGACTTAAACATATTTAATTTTAACTTAAATATGTGGAACTTTCGAATCGTGTAAATTTTCATGAGCTGCATCTGGAATTCCGGAAGAGAAAGATTCTTAAGCAAGTTCAGGATAGAATTTGAGTCGTTCATTACGAATCTTAAAAGCAAGATTGATGCATTTGTTCTCTGTTACTGCGTGTCATCTTAATCGAGCCATATGTTCACTGTCGGTGACATGGTACAGCAGTGCAGGATTGTAGGTTTGTTTATGGAATATAAAATAGTACAGATGATTTCTGATTTGACCTTGTAAATCATAATCTAACAATTAAGCCCTCCTCCCACTCCGTCATTAGCTTTCGGGCTCTCGTTCAACAGGCAGAAGAAGCCTCCCTCCCGCAACTCGCAGCCCATGGACGTCAACGCTACGCCGAGGAAGAGGGCGCTCTCCATAGACACCGGCAGAAAGACCGCAGAAAGGGCGGACGTCGACAGCGAGAGGCCGACGCCTACGGTGGCGGAACTGGATGAGCCGCTGAGCCCGACGGCGCAGCTTTTCCACCAGCCAGGCTTCAACTGCTTCATCGTCGTCGTTATGGGCATCGGTCGGCCGTTGGACGTCGGCGTAATCAAGTCCGGCCTCGACGCCACGCTCGCTCGTCATCCCCGCTTCCGCTGCATCCCGGTACGCGCACCGTCACTCCTCCCTCCCCATTCCCTGATGACCTGATCTCATTCTCCCTTCCCTTCCCTTCCTTTGACTCGAAATACTAGATTATTGTCCACCTTTTTCGTGATCGGATTATTTAATGCTATCTTGGTCTAATTTGTTTGGTTATTTGTCTTTGTTAAATTTCTTTTTGAAGTTGAATTGAGAAGGCCGAGTTTGATCTGCATCTAGAGGTTTGACATGAAATGATATTATATTAAATATTATTTACAAATTTCATGGCCATTATTAGAATATTCTCAGTTCTAAATAATCTAATCTGGTCAAAAGTAAGAAATTGTCGTAATCATTATAATAATTGAAGTGAAACCCATAAGCTGAGGCTGCTGAGCGAAGAATTTTATGAAAAGACACATTTCCTGTTAGACGAGGGATATATGTTATATTATTTGAAGTCACGAGGACTTCCAAATAAAATTGCAGGTTTTCGACGGGGCCGGTGGAGCGAAGCAGCGGAGATGGGTGCCGACCAAAGTGCGGGTGGAGGACCACATCGTCACCCACAATCAAGAACCAAACTCCGCCGACGCCTCGCCGGACCAGGTGGTGGAGGACTACGTCGCCTCTCTCACCTCTACCCCCATGGACCTTTCTCGCCCCCTTTGGGAGCTCCACCTTCTCAACTTCCCCACCTCCAAAGCCGCCGCCGTCGGCGTCCTCCGCCTCCACCACTCCCTCGGAGACGGCACCTCACTCATGTCCCTCTTCCTTTCCTGCACGCGCAAGGCATCCGACCCCTCCTCCCTCCCCAGCATCCCTCTCCAGTCCCGCCGACCGCCACCCGCGCAGCCCCTCGCTGCCGGCGCCCTCACGCCCCTCATCTGGATCTGGGCCCTCCTCCTCCTCGCGTGGAACACCTTCGTCGACGTACTCGTCTTCACCGCTACCGCGATCTTCTTCAAGGACACCACCACGCCGATCCTCGCAACAGAGGGCGTGGAGAAGCGTCCCAAGCGGATCGTGCACCGCACTGTAAAGCTAAGCGACATCAAGGACATAAAGAACGCGATGAATTGCGTAAGCCTTCTTTTCCTCTTCATCTGCTCATCAATTTAGGGCATTCATGTTCAACACGAACCCTAATAAGCCCCAAATTTGATTCAGACTGTGAATGATGTGCTTGTGGGCATTACATCTGCGGGCCTGTCTCGCTACCTCGACATCATATACAGTAAGCAATCAAGGATTCATGCCCATTTTTGTAACTAATTTACAGAAAATTTCTTTACCACATGGATGATCATCCGATTGTTAGGTCGAACTAATGACAATGGTAAGCAGCAGCAGTTGCCTTTTAACATTAGACTCCGATCGACAGTGCTCGTAAACCTTAGGCCCATCCCAGGAGTGCACGTATGCCTTCTCTGTTCTCAACATCCATTACGAAATAGTTTGAAGTTGTGAAATTTGATGGTGTTTTACTGCTTACATGCAGGAATTGGCTGAGCTGATGGAAGGCAAGGATGGCAGGACGAAGTGGGGAAACCTAATCGGCTACATCATTTTGCCATTCTCGATTAACAAGTACAAGGATCCTCTGGACTACATTCGCAAGGGGAAGGAGATTGCAGACAGGAAGAAGAACTCTCTGGAGGCCATCCTTACGTATAAGAGTGCAGATCTGATCGTCAAATGCTTTGGAATTAAAGTCTGTATTGTTTTTAGAAAACACTCTGTTTTGAACTGTTTCATTCTTGCGCTGACTTGTGAATACTACGATAGGCAGCGACAGCATTGTGTCACAGAGTGCTCTCTCACGCAACCATGTCGATGTCCAATATGATTGGGCCAGTCGAGGAAATTGCATTCTATGATCATCCACTTGTCTACTTAGCACCTGGTGTTTATGGACATCCACAGGTAAGTGCTTCAGTTATATTACTGGATATTAAAAGTTTGTTGCCTCAGCAAATGGCCGATTGATTTAGCTTGGGAATTCCTGTAGGCTCTCACGGTGCATTACCAAAGTTACATGAACAAAATGGAGATAGTTCTGACGGTTGATGACGAGACAATACCGAACGCTCACCAGCTCCTGGATGACTTTGCTGAATCCCTCCAACTCATCAAGGGAGCAATTCCTTCTGCATTTTAAAATATGATTTGAATCCTCTCAAGTTGTTTGATAATGGTGAAACATAGTAGGGCAGCTGAAGCCGTTTTCCTCCTATTTTGATTTGCATTTTTGTGATTTTAAATAATTATTACTTGAACCTCAAATTTTTGGACTAAAAGCAAAAGAAAGCTTCCTGAGATTCTATTGTGAAAGATAATAAGGCAGCTGTAATTCCTGGGAACTATAGCCTCTAATTGAATAATTAAATAAACAAAGACAAACATTAATTGTTCATGTGATTCAGGATCAAGTGACAATGTGTAAGTTTATCACTATTAATGAGATAAAAATTATGTAAAAAGATCTACTATCTTACAAGAAAAATTCTTACTCTTCTTTCTAAAACATCTAGATTCATGATAGAATGAGTTAGCACAAGAAAGTTTTATCTAGCCATGAAGTTTGTATATATAAAGGTAAAAAAGAGTAGAGATTGTAGCATATGCATGGAGAAAAATCATGTATTGGATCCAAATTTAGTGGCAGCTAGGTTATGTAGGAGGCTTTGTCAAAAAGTGAGTGGAGTGATAGCAATGATTGAGAAAGCACAAGAAAATTTTATCTAGCCATGAGGTGCTTGAATGTCACTGAAATGGTCGAGTAAATAGTGGGGCAAGACTTCTTTGTCAAGTGGTGATGCAAATGTAAGGGATTTTGGCAATGCAAATTCCACTTTGGCTAAGCAGAGAGCTTTGTTCAAGGCTAAAATGGATGTCATAGTCATCATACTAGAGGGGCATGGCCTAATTCAGTTGTGCATCAATGTTAGTGGCATTAACAATGACTTGTCTGTCTCATGGCATTGTGGAAAGAAAGTGGTGGTAGGACAGATGGTGGAGATTCCAAAGAATTATAGGAGAGAAGGAAATGGTTGTCCTACAATGAACTAGGTGAGACTAGATTTGAGTGGCTTGGTAACGTTATTAACGATTGACTTCAGAACAGAATTTTTTTCCTACTTAAAAGGAAATTTGATGCTCAATATTATGTAATTTAGATATTATAAAAATATATATATATCTTTTGTACTTGACTAAAATACTAAAAAGAAAGAAAAACATGCTCAAAACAACTGCAGATATATGACAATTTGATCGGATGTGCTAAACTGTACAACCTATAATTGAAAGCTTTTACATGCTACTTAAAATAGGGCTTCTTCAATAATTAATCAGATCAATCATCTTCCGCAGCAAGGACGATGATCCTTTCAAATCGATCACTCGTACTACCATGCAGCAACTCCCAAGAAGCTGAAATCAATAGACAGCAAACATCTATATCAGTAACTCAGAAACAGAGTGATTGAGGATTGAAGATCAGGAAAGGGGTGGTGGAGGAGGAGGAGGAGGAAGAGAGAGACCTGAGGGATCGAGAGGTAACGCGTCGGGAAAGGGCGCGGAAAAAGAAATTGGCACCGTGGAGGAGCACCACAACGCCAGTGCAGCCCAACACGAAGAGCTCCAACATATCTATCGATCTCTGGCTCTCTCCTCTTCTCGATTCACAAATCTGTGCGGCTCTGGGGGAAAGAACTCGAGGGATGGATGGGCAGAGGCGTTCTTTTTATAACCCTAAATAAAGGCCGGTCTTCTCTTTTCCAGCAATCAATAGCGCTAACCCAATTGGCTACCCGGCGCTATGTATCTTGTGGGGCCCTTGGTTTGCCCACGTCGACGGCTTGAATTGCTTCACGCTGAGACACGGTGGGTAACTTTTGTGCGCGGTGTGCGGGTGGGTCTGTTGGATAAAGGCGCGGCTGGATAAGCCTGTGAGACGGCAACAGACGAGAAGCTGACCCGGCATTCGGCAATCAATGGACAGCCGACGCCGACAAATGACACTAGCCACGTCAAGGAGAATCGCACCGTTGCGGAAACCACAGATACTGACTTAAGACCCGACTTGCGTCGCGCAATGCATCACGTTGTGATTTCCCATTTCGTCAAGCCTTGGAAGTAGGGAAATAAATCGCGAGTTAAGACCCCGCAAAGAAAACGGCGTCGAGTTAGGTTGTCAGCACACGGCAAGATTCGCACGGTTGCCGTCGCGCTTTCGTGCACGCTGTATTTAAGCGCGGCTTGTGGACCTAAAGTTCTTTCTTAGGATTAATTGAAATTTGACTCTTTTAAGTATGAATAGTCTATAACTTTAATTGAGTATTAAAAAAAAGTTGAAGTATTAAACTTATAAGTTAGCTAATGTGATTTTACGTTTCTCATAAATACAGTTTATTAAATGGACTGTGCTTAGTCAATCCCTGCATATATCCTAGTTGGATCAATCCTAAACTGGTGCTTAACCGCTGTCTTAGGGTTATCCGGCGGAACACCAGAGCGTGAACTTCCGCTACGATTAGGTTTTCCCCGGGTGCAAAATCACCCCCAAACTGAAAACCCTAACTGTAGTCGTCTAAAATCGACCCCCAAATCAGAAATCCGATCAAAACCAAAACCCTAAATTAATACCTCTGATACCTTTGTCACGCCACAGTGTCGGATCAGAGCGATGGTAGCCAGAGATCCGTCCGTGACGGACATCGAGGGCGATGTCCAAATTGGACGAAGGAGAATTGAAAGGCCTGGTTCAGGCCGGTGATAGGGCCTAAATGGCTGCTACCGCAAGTGCACAATTTATCACGTAATAAAAAGATAGAACCCACAGGGACTAGGGTCAAGTACTAACTGATCGGTTAATCAATAGCTAGGTGATCGAAAGGGTGTAGAAGTGTCACTAATCCTAAAGCAAGTAATTAAACTAATGCGGACTAAAAGTAAACAATGCAGGAAACAAGCAAACAGGGTTTTAAGATTATGAGAGAAGATCGGGGTTTTAGGTTTCACCACACCGAAGAACGCATGAAAATTAAAGCTTGAAGTTTTAAATAAAGTTTCACCTCAGTTCTCAAGGTAACCCTTCCTAGGGTACAGACGCGCTCCCTCTCAGGACACGGTCTGGTATCCGTCTTAACCCAAGTCTCCTACTCTCGTGGCTTACTAGGGTTAAGGCGGATCCAATGGGATCTATGAAAGATTAGGGTTCCTCGAGTGATTTCGAGTGCTCTCGCAACACGAAGTCACCAGTCCAGTCTAAGGGTTTCCGATGACTGTGGTTCTCCTCTCGGTCCTTCCCACAGCATCTAAAGCATGTATACGTATGACCAGTACATAAACACGAGATAAAACATCCTAGACATGAATAAGAACAAAGGTAAATAAAGAAATATATAGATCAAGTCATAATATCAAGCATTCTTACAGTGGGCTACGCCCAAACCCCGAAAATAAGATTACGCTATTGTATACATCGTTAAATACATAGAATCTCTCATGAAAATCGAATCAAACCAAAGGGAATGGTATATCTTTGATTGGAGACGGCTCAGCGTGATCCTCCACGTCGGAACGAAGAGAGAAACCCGCCGGAACAATGTCGCCGATCGGAAAATCGCCCAAAACCCTAAGTTGTCGCTGTTTCACTTTGTTCTCCCTCTTTGCTTGCCCAAATCCGATGATTCCAGTCCCTAATCGTCCGTGGATAAGTTGGGAAGGTCTCCCTAAAATTTCGTCCAATTCCGAGCCCAAAATAGAAAGTTATGCCCAAAATACCAGACGTTTGTCGATCTGTTCGTAACGATACACGGCCGTGCATGGATGCACGGGCATGCCCGTGCACGGCTCGGTGAAGCGGATTTTGACGACTTATGATGCACGGCCGTGCATGGATGCACACCCATGGCCGTGTATGATGTAAAAGACTCCGATTGAGCTGAAATTTGGCGTGTAGCTCCGTCTCATCATGAAAAATCGTCCCATACCTTTAGATTTTCCAAATTCCATCGATTTCGAGGCCAAATACATGTATTTCATTAAAACAGAGGAAAAGTGAAGGTTCTGAAGAATATGAAGCATTTGAGTAAATATATGAGACGAAACATGCATTATGCTCTAAAATAAGAATGAAATTGGGTCACGAAATATCATATTTTTACATGTCATCAAAATACATCGGACTTAAAGTTTTGCTTGTCCTCAAGCAATTGAATTGTCTAGAACACAGTGATGACATGGAATAGGAAATCTCAAAGTAGCTCAACTAGGTCTAATAAGGTTAATGGTTAAACACAACAATTCTTCAGGTTATAATGCAATATGGAAAGCAAATTAAACCAATTATCATGAATACAATCTATTAAAGCATGTCATGTTATATTACCAAAAACCTCTATACTGCATCTCACACACACATGATATAATTGATCAAGCCTCTAAAAAGACATATAATTGTGCACTAAGTCATGGGAAAATAGCATCAGTACCACATAGTCCCTATGTGGTGCCTTTTTTTTCCATACAGTGCCAAGTGCCAAGCTTTGCTTCGGTACCACTTCGATACCACTGTCATTATTGAAAATCATGGAGTTAGTGCCAAGTATGATGAACTTAGGTACCACTATCCCTTTTTTAGTGAGATGCTATAAATAGTGCCAAGTGGAAATACAAACTGCAATGTATAAGAACACTTCGGTACCACTATTTTTATTTCTAATCCCCATGACAAAGTGCACAAATGAAGTAGAGTGAAGAAACAAGAATCAAGCAATCATGACACAGGAGATGCATACCAAGGTAAAGGTAAAGCAACAAGCATCCTCTTCAAGATTCTATCAATAATCAATTGGGTTAATTACATCAATCAACTACAGGAAACCCAAGAATCATATGTACTAATCATAACCATTATAGACCATAGGTAAATTAAAGTTAAGATTCCCATCCCAAGCAATCAAGTAGGCATAGAACAATGCAATACTAAAGGACAAAGCAAATATCATGAATGAAAAGAGAGGGGTTGGGTAAGACACTATAGATGTTGATACAACTAAGAAAACTAAAACATGCAACTAAGAATGTAATAAACTAAAAGCAGATAGATGCAAACTAATAACTAAGATAAACTACTGGAAAAACAGAAAGCTGACCAAGTGACGGGTGAAACCAAAGAAACTCATCCACAACGCCGACGCAGTCTCGCCTGAAGCTCAATAGACTGCCGTCGTCTTCATCAGTGTGAATGCTAGCATGGAACTCCATGGATGATAAGAACTCCAGTACAATGGGGATGTAGGTGGGGTAGCAGATGATGAAGAATTGTTCCCATCCTATGCGTTGAAACAACCATTGTACATCTTCATAGAAGCCAAGAGTGTTGAGAGTACCATGATCGAGGAATCTAGTGGTGATCACTAGGCGGCGGGCGAGGGCAGTAAGCTTGGCAAGTTGCTCTGGATCACGGCAGATGATCCCATAAAGTGTAGGCGACAAGGCAGGTGGCGGATGAGGTTCGCCGGCGGCGTGAGAAGAGGAGGCCCCGTGTTTGGACGTGACTTGCTTGCGTCGAGACATCCCGGAAGTGTAGGAGAGGTAGTTGGTGCTGAGTAGGAGGCTTTCGAGACGTCGGCGATGAAGAAAAGCGGAGAGTGGTGGCGGAAGCGCGGGTGGCGACTGAAACTAGGGCAACGTCGAACGGCGTCGTGAGGCACGGATCGACGCCGGAAAGTTGAGGGAAAGAGTCACCGGAAGGTGGGGAAGACGATGGAGGGTTGCCGGTGGTCGATCGGGCACCGGAGGTGGCAGATCAGGATGGCGGCGGTGGCGCTAGGGTTGCGTACACGGGTGTGTATGCGACTGTGCAAGCGGCGCTCTTTTATGCAAAATCGTGCACGGCCATGTATGATTACATGGCCCAGCCCGTGCAGCGCTCGGTCTCCTCGCAGCAACAAAGTCCACTTACGATGCACGGCCGTGCATCGGTGCACGGGCACGCCTGTGCACATCTCGGTCAAGTGCAGGTGCGGAAGCTCGTTATGCATCACGGCCGTGCGCGTCATCACGCCCCTGCCCGTGCACATCTCTATTTGCGCGCGGATGGAATAACCGAGCCGTGCACAACCGTGCACGGATGCACGGGTGCGACCGTGCATGGCTCGGTGGTACCTGAAAATTCCAGACAAATTCCTATCAGCATGGTACAGCTTATAGAGCATGAATATGAAAGAAAATTTGAAAAATAACAATGTCTAAATGGCGAAAATAAATAAGAAAGTAAAAGAGTGCAAAAGAGAGTAAGAATGCAAAAGAGGTTGGGTTGCCTCCGAACAAGCGCTTCTTTAGGGTCACTAGCTTGACCAGAATGGTGCTCATGGTGGGTCTGGAGGTGGAGGATCAGAGATATGTAATGAGACCCCTTTGTCGATGATATCTTGTGCGAAATACAGTTTCAAACACTGTCCATTCACTTTGAAGGTTCCTGATCGTTGGCTCCATATTTCAACAGCTCCATGTCGGAAAATTTTCTTCATAATGAATGGCCCAGACCATCTCGTCCTTAACTTTCCTAGAAAGAGTTTCAATCGTGAGTTAAACAGAAGGACATAGTCTCCCACTTGGAAGTTCTTTACGACAATGTGCTTATCATGCCATCACTTCCTCCACTCTTTGTAAATCTTTGCGTTGTGGTAGGCAGACAGACGGATTTCATCGAGTTCATTGAGTTGGAGTTTCCGTTTGTCGCCAGCACTTTGGAGGTCATAATTTAGCTTTCGGACCGCCCAATAAGCTCTGTGCTCAACTTCAACTGGGAGATGGCAGGACTTGCTGTATACTAGCTGATAGGGAGACATTCCTAGCGGGGTTTTCAATGCTGTTCTATAAGCCCATAGTGCGTCATCTAGTTTTAATGACCAATCAGTTCTTGAGAAGTTGACCGTCTTCTGCAAGATATTCTTTATTTCCCTGTTTGATACTTCCACCTGGCCACTGGTCTGTGGATGGTAAGGGGTTGCGACCTTGTGGGTTACCCCGTATTTCCTTAATAGCGAGGCTAATTTGTGATTCAGGAAGTGGGATCCGCCATCGCTTATCAGGACTCGCGGTACACCGAATCTGGGAAGATGGTACGCTTAAGCATACGGGTGACTGCCTTTGCATCTGAAGTGTGTTCTGCTGAGGCTTCCATCCATTTGGAGACATAGTCGACGGCCACCAGTATGAAACGATGACTACAGGACGATGGGAATGGTCCCATAAAGTCCATTCCCCAGACGTCGAAGATTTCCAGTTCCAAAATATTGGTTAACGGTAACTCATCTCTTTTGGAAATGTTGCCCAATCGTTGACACTGATCGCAATGAGTAATGAATCGCCAGGCATCCCGAGAAATAGTAGGCCAGAAAAGTCCGGATTGCAGTACTTTGAAGGCTGGCTTCGAAGCACTAGCGTGGCCTCAATAAGGAGATGAGTGGCAGGGAAATAGTACATCTTGGATCTCTGTCTCAGGTATGCACCGCTGAAAGAGACCGTCGGCGCACCTTCGAAATAGGAGAGGATCGTCCCAATAATAGTGTTTCACGTCGAGTAGAAATCTCTTCTTTTGTTGCCACGAAAGATTAAAGGGAATGACGTCAGACACTAAATAATTTACATAGTCAGCATACCACGGGGCTTCAATTTCAGTTAAGGCTAGGAGATGCTCATCAGGGAAATAGTCATTAACGTCCCGGCAACTCTCCTCTTCTTGATCCTCATGTGGTAATCGGGATAAATGATCAGCCACCAGGTTCTCTGAGCCTTTCTTGTCGTGAATTTCTAGATCGAATTCTTGTAGTAAGAGGATCCAGCGAATCAATCGTGGTTTTGCATCTTTCTTGGTTAGAAGGTACCTGATGGCTGCATGATCAGTATACACGATTACTTTTCAATCAATAACATAGGATCTAAACTTGTCAAAAGCGAAAATAATAGCAAGGAGCTCCTTCTCTGTGGGAGCATAGTTGATTTGAGCTTCATTCAGTGTCCTGTTCGCGTAATAAATGACATGTAACTTATTATCTTCCCGCTGTCCTAGTACTGCTCCAACTGCGAAATCGCTGGCGTCGCACATGAGCTCGAACGGGAGTGTCCAGTTGGGCGGCTGCATGACAGGGGTTGAGGTCAAGGCTGTCTTCAGTTTTTCAAAAGATGTTATGCAATCCTGGTCAAAAGAAAAAGAAACATCTTTAGCGAGCAAGTTAGTAAATGGTTTAGCAATCTTTGAAAAATCTCTAATAAAACGCCGATAAAAACCGGCATGCCCAGGAAAACTTCGAACTCCCTTTTCAGATGAGGGCGGTAGCATCTTTTCAATGGCATCCACTTTGGATCTATCAACTTCAATCCCACGTTCTAAGATCAGATGTCCAAGCATTATCCCTTCTCGCACCATAAAATGACATTTCTCCCAGTTCAAGACAAGGTTAACTTCTTTACACCTGTTCAGCACTTTAGAGAGGTTAGCCAAGCAAATATCAAATGAAGTACTGTAAACTGAGAAGTCATCCATGAAGACATCCATTATGTTTTCTATGAAATCAGAGAATATTGAAACCATGCATCTTTGGAAAGTGGCGGGGGCGTTGCATAGCCCAAAAGGCATCCGGTGGTAAGCAAATGTCCCATAGGGGCATGTGAACGTGGTCTTCTCCTGGTCATCTGGATGGATTGGGATCTGGAAAAATCCGGAGAAGCCGTCTAGGAAACAGAAATGAGAGTTCTTTGCTAGCCACTCCAGCATCTGGTCAATAAAAGGAAGGGGGTAGTGGTCTTTGCGTGTCGCTTTGTTCAGCTTCCTGTAGTCGATGCACATGTGCCAACCAGTCACAATACGGGTAGGGATAAGCTCGTTGCTCTCGTTTTTAATCACCGTGACTCCACCCTTCTTAGGCACGACATGCACCGGACTTACCCATTCACTGTCTGATATTGGGTATATAACCCCCGCATCGAGTAACTTTAATATCTCCTTCTTGACCACTTCCTTCATGTTTGGGTTTAACCGGCGTTGGAATTCCACCGAAGCTTTACTGTCGCTCTCCAAGAAAATCTTGTGCATGCAGAATGAGGGATTAATTCTTTTAATGTCTTCCAATGAATAACCAATTACCTGTTTGTGGAGGCGCAATTCTTTCAGTAGTTTCGCAGTTTCTTCCACACTAAGGTCAGCACTAATGATGACAGGACAGGTAGAGTTAGCATCAAGGAATTCATACTTAAGATTATCGGGAAGGGGTTTAAACTCTAACTCCTTCTTTGCAGAAGGGCCAGACTGAACCTCTCCAAGGCTTTCGAACTGCGTTCTTCTAAATCCCTCAGAGTGCACAACTCCTAAGCCTTCTGCATGATCCTGATGCTCATCAGCACTATCCTCATGTTCGTCACTCAGCAAACAGACTTCCCAAGTGTCCTCAGCGGCTGTTGGGGTAGGTTCAATGAGGTCCTCCTTAGTATCAATTTCGTAGCAAGACCCCGCAAGAGATGGTTTCTTTAGAGCTGAAAATAAATCAAACTCTATCTTCTCCTCACCAACATTCAGTGCCAATTTCCCATTTTTCACATCAATAACAACGTCAGCGGTTGCTAGAAAAGGGCGCCCCAGAATGAAGGGTAGTCGAACGTCTTCCTCCATTTCTAACACCACAAAATCCGCGGGGATAAAAATATCTCCCACTTTGATCGGTACATCTTCAATGATTCCAACCGGACGCCGTATTGATCGATCAGCTAGTTGAAGGGATATAGAGGTGGGCTTCATCTCATCCATACCTAACTTCTTGCAGACAGACAAGGGAATTAAACTCACGCTAGCTCCAAAATCGCATAGGGCTCTATCAAAAGACATATTCCCAATTTGACAGGGAATAGAAAAACTCCCTGGGTCTTTCAGTTTGGGCGAAAGCTTGTTCTGGAGGACGGCACTGCATTCTTCAGTCAGGGCAACTGTCCCTTGTTCATCAATTTTTCTTTTCTTGGAAAGGATCTCCTTTAAAAACTTGGTGTATGCTGGCATTTCAGAAAGAGCGTCAGTGAAAGGAATATTGATATAGAGTTTTTTTAATACCTCTAGAAATTTTCCAAACTGCCGATCCAATTTAGCTTTAGCTAGTCGCTGAGGAAATGAGATAGGCGGTTTGTATGGTGGAGGCGGAACATAAGCATGCTCCTTTGACTCTAGGCAGGCTGCGGAATCCTCATCCAGTTGAACTTTCTCAGATGGACTTTGCCTTGCTCTTTCCTAGGTTCAGGCATCTTTGGATCTTCTAGCTGGATCCCGCTCCTCGTCGTTATTGCACTGCTATGCTCGTTATGATTAATCTTTTCCTGCATTAGACTGGTTCGTTGGTCAAGCTGCAAGATCTGATTCTCCATCATCTTCTGCTGAGTCGATACAGAGTCCACTTTCATGTTCAGTTGACGAATCTGCTCACTCATAGAATCATTGTGTTTCATTTGACTTGCCATAAAAATCTTCCAACATGGATTCCAATCTGGACTTCTGTGGAAGATCTTGTTGCCATTGATCACCAGATGGATATTGCATACTAGGAGGAGGCCTAAAATTAGAAGAGAAATTCTGATTAGAAAAATTAGTATGAGGAACTTGCCCTTGATTTAACCTGTAGGAGAAATTCGAGTGATTTCTCCATCCCGGATTGTATGTGCTCGAGTAAGGGTCGTTCTGGTTCCTGAAATTCTCAATGGCATTGACTTGTTTAGAGAGGGCGCTCAAGATGTGGCAGTTATCAGCAGAATGTCCTATCACACCACAAACATCACAAGTCAAAGAATTAGAAGCAGATACATTAATAGAATCAATTTTAGAAGAAAGTGAATCTACTTTTGCCATTAGAGAATCAATTGAGTTAGCATCAAACTTCCCTGAATTTCGAGTATGCTGGCTCCTCTCTCCTGACCACTGATAATGGTTGAGAGCCATATCCTCTATCAACTGCATCGCATCATCATAGTTCTTGTTCATTAATGCCCCACTAGCAGCAGGATCTACAGGAAGTCTGGTCTGGTATAGCAATCCACTATAGAAGGTTTGGATGATCACCCATTTCTGTAGACCATGGTGCGGGCACATTCTCAACAGTTCTTTGAAATGGTCCCATGCTTCATACAGGGATTCTCCTTCTCTTTGGGCAAAGTTGGTGATTTGATTCCTGAGCTGGGCGGTTTTGCTCGATGGGAAGTATTTTGACAGAAAAGCTTGTGATAACTGTTCCCACGTTGTGATTGATGCTTGCGGTAAAGACTGCAACCACGCCCTAGCTCGATCCCTGAGAGAAAAAGGAAAGAGTCTCAGTTTAATAGCATCAGGATGAGCACCGTTAATCTTTAAAGTATCGCAGTATTCTAGAAAAATAGATAAATGAAGATTTGGATCTTCAGTAGCTGCTCCACTGAATTGGTTCTGTTGCACCATGTGTACAAGTGATGGCTTGATCTCGAAGTTGTTAGCTTCGATAGCAGGCCGTGATATGCTCGAGTGCACACCAGAAATGGTGGGTGCTGCATAATCCTTCAAGGAGCGAGTGGCTTCCATCGTTTGACTGTCAGAAATTTGCATTCAAGCATAAGCTTTTTCAAATTTCTTCTGACTTGACGGAAAGTGCGCTCGATCTCTGGGTCTTCAGGTACAAGTTTTTCTGTTCTAGCAGTGTTCCTGGGCATAAACAAGTACCTAGACAAGAAAGATTAGTAGCACTGCACCAATAAAAAGAAAAACTACAGCTAAAAACAAAAAGCAAATAAACAAAATAAAAGGCAAATAAAATCTAACTAAACCTAGTCTATCGATCTTTTGATCGTGTTAATATTGGCAACCTAGTCCCCGGCAACGGCGCCAAAAACTTGATATGGCCTAAACAGCTGCTACCGCAAGTGCATGGTCTATCGCATAATAAAAAGATCGAACCCACAGGGACTAGGGTCAAGTACTAACTGATCGGTTAATCAATAGCTAGGTGATCGAAAGGGTGTAGAAGTGTCACTAATCCTAAAGCAAGTAATTAAACTAATGCAAACTAAAAGTAAACAATGCAGGAAACAAGCAAACAGGGTTTTAAGATTATGAGAGAAGATCGGGGTTTTAGGTTTCACCACACCGAAGAACGCATGAAAATTAAAGCTTGAAGTTTTAAATAAAGTTTCACCTAAGTTCTCAAGGTAATCCTTCCTAGGGTACAGACGCGCTCCCTCTCAGGACACGGTCTGGTATCCGTCTTAACCCAAGTCTCCTACTCTCGTGGCTTACTAGGGTTAAGGTGGATCCAATGGGATTTGTGAAAGATTAGGGTTCCTCGAGTGATTTCGAGTGCTCTCGCAACACGAAGTCACCAGTCCAGTCTAAGGGTTTCCGATGACTGTGGTTCTCCTCTCGGTCCTTCCCACAGCATCTAAAGCATATATACGTATTACCAGTACATAAACACGAGATAAAACATCCTAGACATGAATAAGAACAAAGGTAAATAAAGAAATATATAGATCAAGTCATAATATCAAGCATTCTTATAGTGGGCTATGCCCAAACCCTGAAAATAAGATTACGCTATTGTATACATCGTTAAATACATAGAATCTCTCATAAAAATCGAATCAAACCAAGGGGAATGGTAGATCTTTGATTGGAGATGGCTCAGCGTGATCCTCCACGTCGGAAGGAAGAGAGAAACCCGCCGGAACAGTGTTGCCGATCGAAAAATTGCCCAAAACCCTAAGTTGTCGCCATTTCACTTTTTTCTCCCTCGTTGCTTGCCCAAATCCGATGATTCCGATCCCTAATCGTCCGTGCCTAAGTTGGGAAGGGTTTCCGATGACTGTGGTTCTCCCTCGTTGCATGGATGCACGGGCATGCCCGTGCACGGCTCAGTGAAGCGGATTTTGACGACTTATGATGCACGGCCGTACATGGATGCACACCCATGGCCGTGTATGATGTAGAAGACTCCGATTGAGCTGAAATTTGGTGTGTAGCTCCGTCTCATCATGAGGAATCGTCCCTTACCTTCAGATTTTTCAAATTCCATCAATTTCGAGGCCAAATACCTACATTTCATTAAAATAGAGGAAAAGTGAAGGTTTTGAAGAATATGAAGCATTTGAGTAAATATATGAGACGAAACATGCATTATGCTCTAAAATAAGAATGAAATTGGGTCACGAAATATCATATTTTTACATGTCATCAGCCGGTCCTGCCCAAACCCAAATCAGGGCCCAAGTCCGAACATAAGCCCAAACCCTTGCGGCCGGAAGGGAAACGAAGCCCGAAGCTTCGTTCAAATCGTTCGGTCAACGAGCGATGTTGACCGAACAACAAAATCGGAAGGAAATCACACAGACAACATCCTCCGTTGACCCCATATTGGGAAGCAGCTACGCGACATTCTCGTCGCCATCTTGCCCGCAAGCTTCGGAGGCAGACGCGGACTGCGGCAGATGCGGACGGGGCGACGGATTCAGGGCATCGAGGCAATAACTCGGCGGCATGTCTCAGACGTAGTCAGGAGGCGACTGCTGCGGGCGATTCATGGGAGAGGAAGACGGACGACGCGGTCCAACGCCGAAATTAGCTGAGGCCGCGTCTCTGTCGCTGCTCTACAAAAACCAACGGAAAAGAGAGCAGAGGGGATGGAGATCATCAAGTGATCGAGCGTTGACTACACAGAGAGCTGAGGGGAAGCTTCTGGCGGCTTGCGAGGAACTGTGAGCGAGCGTGAGGTTGAGAGTTTGTAACCGGTGACAGGGGTCACCGGTGAGGGAGGGAACGTGGGCGACGGCGGCCAGGGGGTCGACGACAAGTAAGGGAGAGATATGTAGCTTTACTTAAGGGTGAATAAAACTTCCTTTCTTCCTCCCGAATCCCTCCCCTGTTTTTCGTGTTCTTCAATCTCGGCGGCGACGAGATCGGCGACCGCTTCCATCGACGACGAAGAGGCGAAGCAGTGCGGCAGCCTTCCTCTCTGGCGAGTTGTCTTCGGCAGAGTCGCGAATGCAAGCAGCACTCGATCTCGGCGAAAGACGCGACACAGGCAGCGTTGCGGGGCGTGAAGACGAAGACGCCGAAGAGGGCGTTCGCTTCAAGGCGAACGAGTGATTTTGACAAAGTCAAAATCGGAACCGACAAATCCGAAGCTGCGATTTTCAGCGTGACGGCGTTGACTGGGATTTAAGTTGACCGGTCAAAATTGGGTTGACCAGAGAGGTATTTTAATTTAGGGTTTCTGTTCGTTTTCTGCTTTGGGGGTAAATTTTAGGCCGGCTAGGGTAAGGGTTTTGATTTGGGAAAACCTAATCCTAGGAAGTTCACGCATCTGGTGTTCCGCCGGACTGCCCTAAGGCAGTAGTTAAGCATCGATTCAGGGTTGTTCCAACCGGGGCGTGACACTTGGGATGAGAATATGAGATACAGGTACAACAAAGAGCAGGCACACTAGCATGCTAATGTATGCCTATGCATAGCATTAGTGTATCCAACTCAATTATCGTTCATCTGGCGAAGTGGTGCCTTATGTTAGGAAAAATGTTATATGCAATAGCTTCGCATAATGTTATATGGAATGAACCATTGAGACGATGACACATGGTTATTATCTTGGGATGTGTACGGTAGGATTCCAAAAAATCATTCACATTTGTTTAGGGTTTTGCTCGTCCCCATGCTCTCTTTCGAAAAAACCCGTGCACAGCCCCATCGCACAGTTAACCTTGCTTTGAGATTCATGTTGTGCATGAATTTTAAAGCACCACATGTTGACAACGAATCTCAAAGCAAAATCAACGTGCGATAGGGGCTGCTCAGAAATTTTTTTCCTCTCTTTCGTCCTCTCCGTTCCCTTGCTTTGCTTCACCCGCCCTTCCTGCAGGTTACCTCCATGAACTCCCCGAAGTCCACGGCGCCGTCCCTGTTCATGTCTGCCACCGAGAGCATCATCTCGGCCTCCTTCCGGCCCGGCCGCCAAATCTTCAGCTTGTGCAGCAGCGCCTCCAAATCGTCCATGTCGATCTTGTCTTTGCCGCCTGATATCCTGTCGAACACATTCCTCATCTCCTCCTCGTTAGGCTCGAAGCAGCGCGTGAGGTCCGACGCTTGCCTGTCTCTCAGGGACAGACACTTTCGTGCCTCCTGCTTCGTCTTCTCTAGCTTATATTGGAAATCAAGAAGCTTGAGCTTTGACATTTTTCGCCGTCAAGCTTGCTAGAACCAAATTTCCAGACCCAAATTTATACAACTTTTTTCTGTTGTGTAAGTTAATTACAGATTCCTGAAAGAAACCTAAAGTTTGAAGATTTCTATCCTGTGCACAAAGGACTAAGCTTGTGAAAGAGATAGCATCAAAGATGAAGCATTAGGCCAACGGGAGGCAAGCATACGAATCTTAAGCAACATTCACAAGTTTAACAAAAGATCGCGTTCATGTTTCTTAATTTACACAATAAATTTGGGGATTGGAGACACTGCATTCTGGATTTTTTTTTTTTTCAAATTTACCTTCTTTAATACTCATAATAAAATGTTACTCACTGTTTTGTCAAGTTAAATAATCGCCAAAACGTTACGATATACGTGTTTTTTTTTTTTCAGAGGTGAAGCAGGTTTTTTTTTTAACTCACTTTAGATCATATTTCTGAGCATAGTCTGAATGAGTGAATTGAATTAGGGGGCCAAATTTAAAATTAAGAGACACCCCGAGCTGACACCAAACACCAAGACCGAATCAATGAAAAATTAAAATGAATAGATCGTGACACGACATGTTCAATAACGTGTACAAACTTCAGTGAACTGATTACCTTAAAAGAAAACTCAAATTTGGTTGAACTTGATTATCAATTGCTCTCACAACTCACTTCAATTATTAGAGCTCATTCTTCATCCTTTTAAATTGGCAAGGCAAAGTGATGGAATAATTTAGTAAATTATAAGGGAAATAAAATTTGGAAGAAAACTTTCAATTAATGACACAAAGTGAAGATAACCTTTACAATATCTTATATTTTATTAGTCCCACCTATTAATTATATGAACTCTAACGCAAGTTAATGTGGATCAAATATCAAACAAGTAGAATTAGTGACAGTGAAAAGTACTTATTCATATATCATTAGTGCAAGTGCACATGTTAATAAACTATTGATCATTTGTACAGCAACAGCTGATCTGAAAGAAGGCGATGCCAATGTTAGACGTTGTCATAATATTTAAGCACTTGAAACTGTCTGCAGCAGAGGAGGAAGAGGTTGTGGTGGTGGTGGTGGTTGCGGCGGCGGAGATGAGGCAGATTTGGAGGCAGCCGCTGCCTCGCGGAGGGCCGCTAGAAATAGTGGAGAACTGGGGAAGTACTTACGAAGGTTTGTTTGATAGAGGTTGTGTGGGCTCCGGAGTAGTTGCAAGGCCTGTCTTGGTTGTTGCCTTATTCATGCTCATCCTGCTCGTTGTCGTGTTTTGGGGAGCTCAGCTTGCCACTTGATGTGCTTCTTCTCAACTTCGCAGCATCAAAGGATCAGGGTAATTAGGCAAAGAAAATGGATCACATATTCCCGATTTATCTTGTGGTGGGCGTTGGGAGACTGCTGCGGAGCCGGGAGTGGAGAACTCTTTGCCTGCAAGAAATGCCCTGCAGAGAACGGAGCAAAGAGCGATTGCCGGAGCTAGGAGATGGGAGACGATTGTCAGAAGCCGACGACTACATCCCAAGAGAGAGAACAAGGGCAGAGGGCCGAGCAGCGAGGGAACAGGTAGAGGTGAGCATTCGGTGCGGTAAAATCGATTTTTACCGATTACCGAATATTTCGGTAAATTCGGTTCGGTAAAAATAAATTCGGTTTCGGTTTCGGTTTTAAGTTTTAGTAAATTCAATTTTCAGTTTTCGGTTCGGTTTTTTTTTTCGGTTCGGTAAAAAACCGAATTTACCGATATATATATTAAAATATATAAAATATATAATATACATTAAAAAATAAAATATATTATATTATATTTTTATTTTATTATATTATAATTAGTTACTAAAAGTATAAAATCTATTATCTAATAGTTAATAACCTAATTACTAATCATATAATTAACTAAATCTTTAATAATTATACTTTTCGGTAATTTACCGAATTTACCGAATTTTTTTGGTAAATTCGGTTCGGTAAAATTTCGGTTTTTACAAAATTCGATTCGGTTTCGGTTTTTAAAAATTCGGTAAAAAAAATTTTGGTTAATTAATTTCGGTAAATTCGGTTTCGGTTTTCACCGAATGCTCACCCCTAGGAACGGGGAGGACGAAAGAGAAAGCGCAGGGACCAGCGAAACCCTAAGCACATGCTAATGACATTTTAGAATCCCACCACACACATCCCAAGATGATAACCACATGTTATCATCTCAATGGTTCATCGCATATTACATTATGCGATGCCATCGCATATAACATTTTTCCCTTACATTGGTGACACTACCTTATCGCTCTTCTCAATTATTTATAATTACCTTGTTGGTGTTGCCTTCTATGGGCATTAACTTACGGACGATCTTAGCTAAGTTGTGTTGCTTGACGCGGGGCAACCTAAATGTAGGTGACACTACCCATCGTATTAACTCAGGCACACAAATACGAATTAAATGTTTTTTCTTGCTACCTTGATTGTGAAATAAATGAGTTACTATCATCTTAGTTTGGGAAGCAATATTCTTTGTGAGCTGTTGATGAAATAAGCCCATCATTTTAGAAACATCCAAACGAGAGAAGTTTGGTCAGCAAGCTACAGACTTGCCAGTATAATCACTCAAGGTCCAAGCTATAGACTAAAAAGATCAACATTTGGTCAATTGGGAAATGCCCAATTGATTTGCATGACATAGATTTGCATGAACAATAATAACTCAAGAAAGGTTCATGGGCACGATTTCAATGAGGCCCAGTTCCCTTGGAACCGTCCAAGTGAATTAGGCTAAATGATAGCTGGTCTATTGAGAAGGGTTAACATGCTCAAATGGTTGCAAGACTTGAATCTCCAAAGCATGAAGTTTAGTGAAAAGTGCATAATCACCCATATCAGTTGCCCCACCCCAACCGAATTTGCAAAGATTAGCAAAATAGTATTTTGACAAAAAGAACATGTTTGATGCAGGTGAGTGCCACATGTAATCTCTATCCATCATCTGTGATTTTAAGTTCCCAAATGATTATCTAATGGTGTATGATTTGACCATCTAATTTAAGGACGTCGATTGCCTTTATGTGATATTTATTCGTTAAAAAATGATGACTTCAACCAATACAATTTTGAGTTAGAGACTAATTAGGTACAAGCTTTTCATAGTCGCAAATGATCAAGGCTGCATGACTAGCAAATCCAAAGATTCACAGGCAAGTGACTTAATTGTGCTAACTATTGGATCTAAAATTTAAAACAGTAGTCATCAGTTGAGCAACATGACCTAAGTTTTATGTAGAATACAATTAGATAGTCATTATCATCATATGTTTGAGGTTGGATTTCTAGGTATTAGGATTCTAGTAGATGGCCATGCTTAGTGACCCGTGGACTGAGAATTGGGCGTGGCCCAATTTCAGCCCGGCCCAGTTGTGCTATCCTTGGCAACGCGGGTTGGTGGATCGGATCGAGCGCCGCCCGAATCCGGATCCATTAATCTCAATGGGCGAAAGACGCACGCGAGACATTGCGTGCGGCAGACGCGACGCGGGACATGGGCGGTGGGTTGCCTCGGGAGTCATGTTGACTCGGGAAAAAGGGGACAACGTCGAAGGGTGTCGCTCCCTAGCGCGGGATTTTTCCATCGGCTCCCCCGGATTTTCCCCCGGAAAACCCCTCCGTTCATTGTCGGCTTCTTCGTCACCGGACGTTCGTCGGCAATCGTTCTCCAGGCTTTCGGTGGTGTGGGCAGGTGGTCAAAGGCCCCGGAGAACCCCGCTTCTCCTTCCTCGTTGCCAGCCGTGATCTTCGTTCCCGACGCCGGCGGCCTCGCTCAGATCGCCTCGGAAGGCGGCTACGCAACCACGTCTCCGACTAGAAGGAGCCGGCGGCCGTGTGATCGCCGAGGTATGCTCTCGCCGGTCCGGCGCCCTCTTGGTCTCCGTCCCGGCCACTCGCTCGGCTCCGGCGACGCCTCTTTACTTTCGTCGCCTCCCGCTTACCTGTGTGCATTGGCCGGATCTTTCGAGCTCCCCTGGCGAGCCCTTCTTTCTCTCTGGCGGCCGGCTCACCAGCGTGCGAGAAGTACCGGCGTCAGTGCTCGCCTGCGCAAGAGGAGTTCGTGTCGTCGCCTGCGCGCGACATTTTCTTTCGGCGTGGTCGCCTGCGAACGGCGGAGCTTCTCTCCTTGATAGCGGGAGTGGTAGTAGGAGGTCGACGCGAGCGTTCTTCTTCGTCCGCGTTCGGCTTTGATACGGCGTCGCCATCAGCACATTTGTCGTCCAGGTGCGGACGCTTCCCTTCTTCTCTTTAGCCGCCTGTCCATCCATCCGGCGCCGACAGTCGCCGGAGACGACTTCCCCGTTCCTCCCCGAGGTTTCCAGCGCCAAGAAGAGGGTGGGCTGACCTTCACCAGTCAGCAAATACGCGTCCGCCGGCTTCACGTCGCTGCCTGCTGCAGATGTGTGTGTACACACCCCACCGTGGGGCTTCCTTCTGGTTGTTCTTGCCTACGTACGAGAGGGACGAGGCCGTAAGCGTTCTGTCACCTATGAGTGACGTTGCTTACGGAGTGTCATCCGGCCTCTTCGTCGGTGTGCGAGTGAGGAGCCGACCGAGTTCTTTCCATCGCCGGCGTGCGACACCGCGTGGACGACTGTCTACGATCGCCAAGTGCCGGCTTGATCTGTGGACGAGTGAGTGTGTTCAAATTCTGTGGTGGACTTCGTCCGACGCGGTCGGATACAAGTGCGTCCCTATGGGGTTCGGGTGAACCCGGTTCGACTCGACGACACCGGTCTTTGGTGAATCGTCTACGTTGACCTGAGCCATGTTGGAACGGCAGCGATCCTCATTAAGTCTTTCATCGGGCTGGGGGTCGGTTCGAGGTATCTTCCCCGCCAGTCGCGCCCAATCCAGCGATTTCAACCGTTGCGATAGCTGCGTTGACGTATTTGGACTCGAGTCAAGCGTTGACTCACAAGTAAAATAGTAAAAAAAAACATTAGCATAATTTAGGGCGTGGCAGCTTGGTATCAGAGCCGTTACTGCACGTTCCAACTCGTACGAGCGTCGTACTTCAGTCTTGTCACAGTGCGCACATGGGATCTGCGTCGAACCCCAAACTATTGTCCCTCGAGGACATGGTTAGAGATGGGGTTCTGGATTCTTACATCTCAGTGGAGACCATCTCCACGTGACTCGTCTCGGGCGAGCGTCTCGTAGCTCGGGTGACTCGACGCACCGGGAGCTAGAGGCATCTTAGGCAGAGGTTGCGATGCTGAAGCGCGCTACGACGGCTTCGATGGCATCGACCACAGCCGATTCCGGCCAGTGGACCGTCGTGCGACGACCCATCCTGGAGCTTACCCTTTCGGAGGGGTGCGTTGCTCCACGATATTTAAAGAAAGGTTGGCAGACCTTACAACTGCTACCCAGGGAGACACAAAATGAGAATGAGTTAGCAGACTCTAAAATTGCTATTTGGGGACAAGAAGAGACGACGGTCCAATTAAAACAAAAGAGGTCACTCTTCTTGGTCGACTGAGCCAACTTCGCATATAGGGACGCCTTATGTGAGGGAAGCTTGGGAGGACAGCAAGGAAAAATCCTTGAAACCTGTCCGGGGTTCCTCGGCATATGGGGTCGCCTATATGAGTGGAGGAGACCCAGGGACAAAAGAGGTAAATGGGGCGAGCTAAGTAGTTTTTGACGGAGATGGTATGGGACACCTTCGAAGGGGATAAGACTTGGGCGCACCAAGTTACCGTTGGACGAGTCTCCCGGGAACATAGGCAATCCGATTTGATCGCGGGTGTTGTAGGATCCCCCCCCCCCCCTCTTACAATTCCGTGGAAGTTTCGTGTGTGAGTCAGGTCACACAAAGTGGTTCGTCGAGAGCAGCTAAGAGTGTTGGATTTAAAACGTCCTCAGCACAGGACCAAGAGAGGTCGGTCGGTGCAGTGGACCCCGAGACCTTCGAGGTACCGTACGATATGGATATCGTAATCGGCAGTTGGCAGGGCCGCTGCCTAGCGAAGATTCCGAATCTTCCAGACTACGAAGCAATCTTTGGTCTCAAACTTTTGGTCAAGGTAGAGATAGCTGTGAGGTCTTATCTGTGTGAGATACAGATATACGATGAGGATTTCCCTTGCCTCGAGCCGTGCATTGAGAGCAAGGAGTCAAGGAATGGAAGGAAGAGAGACTCCTAGGGAGTGCTCTTGTTGGCGAACGCCTTAGCTGCAGGGTTGCGCCAACGAGATCTGACACTTCGGATCAAACGATAGGTGATGTGTTGACACAGGATGAGTATCCTGTGGCTTTCGATAGTCAAAAGTTAAAGTGGGGTGGAGCAGAGATACTCTGCGCATGAAAAAAGAGATGGTTGCAATGTTGCACTACCTCAAGGGATGGAGAGTACTTCTTCTGGGTATCGCCTTCATGGCGAAAACTGATAAGGTGGTGAATACATATCTCACCACTCGGAAGAGATTGTCGGCCACACTGACCCGATGGTAGGAATTCCTAGCAAAATTCTAGTTCTGGTAGGAACACAAGCCTGAAAAGGCTAAGGTGGTGCCTAATGCACTGAGTAGGCTAAACGCCTTAGTTCGCTTTGCGATCTCCAGAGTGGAAAGAGATCTTCTTACGAGGATAAAAGCAGCAGTTGTGATCGATAAGGAATATCGAAAGTCTGTTGAGCAGACCAAGTCGGGTACAACCCGATGATAGTATTTGGGCAGACGAAGTGGGTTAATGTCCTCACGGAGGTCTGCCTTCGTCATTTTTGGTAACTGTGAGTCAAAGGACGGGGGTGAAGTGGATTGATTTGGCACAATTTGCCTATAATCTCCACAGATCGCCGTCTATGGGGCACGGCCCGTTTGAGCTTGTGTTAGGGAGACAATCCCTAACTTCGGTTGGTATTGCGACAAGGACCTCCGAAGGGAGATGTCCTGCTTTCCTACGGATAGCTAGTGAGTGAGTGGAGTCACTCCAGGAGACTAGAGACAGCCTCGAGGTAGCCACGAGACGAATGCAACTATATGCAAATCGTCGTCGTGGGATGAAGCTGTGTCCGACATTCCATGTGAGCTTCCAAAAAGGGTTTTCATAAGGATCCAGGGGGATCCAACTCGATCACAGTCGCTTCGTGCGCCTCCTACGGTTCGAACGGAGTTCGACCAAAGGATCGGAAGGATCCTAGATCACCGAGTTTCGGATATAGCAGGATGAACCGACGAATAGAATTCCTTGTTCAGTGGGAAGGTTCTCCAATAGAAGAAGCTACATGGTATAAAGCGTCCGAACTGTGGCAGTTCGAGGATGAGATCCGACGTTCCTCGGAGTCGTCGAGGGCGACGACTCGCTCCGGAGGGGGAGAATGTCAAACCCGTGGACTGAGAATTGGGCGCGGCCTAATTTCAGCCCGGCCCACTTGTGCTATCCTTGGCAAAACGGGTTGGTGGATCGGATCGGGCGCCGCCCGAATCTAGATCCATTAATCTGAACGGGCGAAAGACGCACACGAGACGTTGTGTGCGGCAGACGCGACGCGGGGCATGGGCGGCGGGTTGCCTCGAGAGTCACGTTGACTCGGGAAAAAGGGGACGACGTCGAAGGGTGTCGCTCCCTGGCGCGGGATTTTTCCATCGGCTCCCCCGGATTTTCCCCCGGAAAACCCCTCCGTTCATCGTCGGCTTCTTCGTCACCGGACGTTCATCGGCGATCGTTCTCCAGGCTTTCGATGGTGTGGGCGGGTGGTCGAAGGCCCCGGAGAACCCCGCTTCTCCTTCCTCGTTGCCAGCCGTGATCTTCGTTCCTGACATCGGCTGCCTCGCTCAGATCGCCTTGGAAGGCGGCTACGCAACCACGTCTCCGACTAGAAGGAGCCGGCGGCCCGTGTGATCGCCGAGGTATGTTCTTGCCGGTCCGGCGCCCTCTTGGTCTCCGTCTCGGCCACTCGCTCGGCTCCGGCGACGCCTCTTTACTTTCGTCACCTCCCGCTTACCTGCGTGCATTGGCCGGATCTTTCGAGCTCCCGCGGCGAGCCCTTCTTTCTCTCTGGCGGCCGGCTCGCCTGCGCGCGAGAAGTACCGGCGTCAGTGATCGCCTGCGTGCGAGGAGTTCGTGTCGTCTCCTGCGCACGACATTTCTTCCGGCGTGGTCGCCTACGAGCGGCGGAGCTTCTCTCCTCAATAGCGGGAGTGGTAGTAAGAGGTCGACGCGAGCGTTCTTCTTCGTCCGCGTTCGGCTTTGATACGGTGTCGCCATCGGCACATCTGTCGTCCAGGTGCGGACGCTTCCCTTCTTCTCTTCAGCCGCCTTTCCATCCATCCGGCGCCGACAGTCGCCAGAGACGACTTCCCCGTTCCTCCCCGAGGTTTCGGGCGCCGAGAAGAGGGCGGGCTGACCTTCACCAGTTAGCAAATACGTGCGAGCGTGAACGGGGACAGTTCGTCCGTCCGCCGGCTTCACGTCACTGCCTGCCGCATATGTGTGTGTACACACCCCACCGTGGGGCTTCCTTCCGGTCGTTCTTGCCTACGTGCGAGAGGGACGAGGCCGTAAGCGTTCTGTCACCTACGAGTGACGTTGCTTACGGAGTGTCGTCCGGCCTCTTTGTCGGTGTGCGAGTGAAGAGCCGACTGAGTTCTTTCCATTGCCGGCGTGCAACGCCGCGTGGACGACTGTCTACGATCGCCAAGTGCTGGCCTGATCTGTGGACGAGTGAGTGTGTTCAAATTCTGTGGTGGACTTCGTCCGACGCGGTCAGATACAAGTGCGTCCTTATAGGGTTCGGGTGAACCCGGTTCGACTCGACGACACCGGTCTTTGGTGAATCGTCTACGTTGACCTGAGCCATGTTGGAACGGCAGCGATCCTCATTGAGTCCTTCGTCGGGCTGGGGGTCGGTTCAAGGAACCTTCCCCGCCAATCGCGCCCAATCCAGCAGTTTCGACCGTTGTAATAGCTGCATTGACGTATTTGGACTCGAGTCAAGCGTTAACTCACAGGTAAAATAGTTTAAAAAAACATTAGCATAATTCAGGGCGTGACACTTGGTCACATGACGAGTTTGTACAAATAATTATCTAGTAGCTTTAGGAAATAATTAAAATATTAAATGGGTAGAAAAGGATGGAACATTAGCCATTTTGATTAATCTAGGTCATTTCACCACTTTGGCATATAGTTGTTTTGATTGATCCAGCTCATGTAGCAATTCATGTCGTTATTTCAATCAATCTAGGTTGTGTAGTGATTCTACCGTGTTTTCAATTTGATTGATCTAGGTTGTGCAATTGTTCTTAACATATAATCATTTCAATCAATCTTAGATTGTAAAACCATTGTTGCAAGTAAGTCGCAAATGATTAAGATTATTGATTTAAATTGCATCACTGAGTTCAAGAGACTTAGCACATAGAAATTATTAGTCTACAAATGAGGATTTAGAATTTAGATTACAAATCCAAGAGGCTTGGTGCATATTCATTGTTAGTCAATCCCCATAAAGTTATAAAGCATCTAAATTAGGGTAGCAAAAACAAAATCTCATGATTGGGAGATATGAAAGCAATGACATTTATCATTTCAATCTATGATTTGATGTTATGTAACATAAAATTAAAAGACTCGATTCATGAATCAAAAAACAATGTCCTCATGATGAAAAAAAAAGGGGAGTAAATCGTGACAACATAAATCTCCAGACTCCCGCAGACATGATTGTGCAACCTTCTCAGGTTGTTGAACATAATAGCAGGGGCATTGCATATGTAACTAAGAAAAGCAGGCAACTTTAGATTAGAACCTGAGCTTCGTGAAGAACCACCTGTTCTTACCGGTCTTGAAGCGCTCCTCGAAGCGGGTCTTGGCCTCCTTGGATGCGGTAACCTTCTTGTCACGGGACTGGAGCGCATCGAGGGTGACGACGTCCTTGAGGTCGACATCTAGAGTGTATCGAGTGGGCATGATGTGGGAGTAGTTAACCAGCTTCAGGAACGGCTTCACCCGCGACTTCTTAGCAGTCTTCTTGGCCGAGTCCTTCCGGATCACCTTCTTCGGGTACTTGGCGATCCCGGCGATAAGGCAGTGTCCGTAAGGCCGCTCCCGGGTGCCGTCGTCAAAGGCCCGAACTATAACCGCCTTCCGCCCAGCGTACCTCCCTTGGAGGATGATCACGGCCTTGTTTGGCTTCAAAAACTTCACCATTTCTGCTCCTCGTTACCGATCTCGGATCGAGCACCCTTTCGCCTGCGCCACCTGCAACCGCAAGGGGAGGAAACTTGGGAGATCGGTTTTATACATCGAGATCGATTAGGGTTTGGGATGGCCGCAAGGGGAATGGTTAGACCGCGTTCGACCGTCCAGTCCCTAATACATAATGGACCGCAATCTGTCAAGGACCTCCTAATACACTATCAACGGCTGTGATGTTTCTATTGGTGCTTTTTACGTTCAAGTCTCCAAGTACATAATGGACCGGATCCCATTAAATCCAACAAGCCAAAGACGGATTTTTTTCTCGGATTTTTCTTCACCGCGGTAATTTTCTTCTAATTCGACCAAAGCCCCTTTCCCGATCCAACCGCTAAATCTTCGATGAATTTTGCGAAGTAGCTGGAGTGCAAAGATTTCTACTCTCTGCTCATCTGAAGCAGCGCTTGCCCTCTACGTAATCCGTTCGATCGCGAATCTTCTCGCAGCAAATTTGATCCACTACTTTTAGGGTTGAGATCATCCAGAGAAGGCGCTAAGTGATGAGCGAATCGATCAAAGAAGGATGGGCTCGATGGATCGCCGACGATCCATGGGAACCGCCTCCGGCCTTTGGCCGGGGGTGGGACTCTCGCCCTGCCCCGGTTCCTCTGTGGGAGAAACGGTTCTGCACCGAGGCTTGCGGCTTCCCGTGGAAGAGGCTGTGCGCGCTACAACGGTTCCTCGATTGCCACACGCACAAGGGAATCTTCCAGTGGGACGATTCGGCAGCTGCTGAGGCGTTCCGGAACGCAAAGGCGAGGTTTTACGCAGAGTACCACGGACACCGCTGTGACATTCCCTTGCCCGACCCCGACATGTTCATCGACGAGGTCGACCATGACGCTGTGATCGATCTCGAGCTGGTCGCCGACTTAGAGAGGACGGTTTTGGATAACCGCGATGATGACGAGGTCGGTTTGACAAGGAAAGGTCAGAACAAGGGTGGTCATAATATTCTCTCTGCAAACTGGAATTGTCATCTCTTACAAGAAATCCAGCCCACCGGGTGGGAGGATGCCGAGGAACCTCAACCTAAGCTCTCAAGCCAGCAGGCAAATGGTGGAGGTGACAACGTTAGGAATTGTACCGGTTGGAGTTGTGGATTGGACGCTGCTCGGGTTGATCCATGGGAGAGTGGTGAGAAGTATATTCTTGGGGATCATAAGAGGGGTGATCAATGGGGCGCCTGGATTGAGCATGGTACACGAAATGAAGGTGTTCAATGTGGAACTTGGGAAGAGAAGAATAGAAACTTTCAGCATGGTAAACGGAATGGAAGGAAAAGAGGTTCAGAAGAAACTCGCTGGGGGCCTATATACACAAGACCGAAGTATCAAAACAGTACTTACAAATCAAATGATAACTACTGGGGAAACTGCAGAGGAAAAGGAAGCGGAAGAGGAAGAAATTGGACTGCAAACTGTACCTACAATAACTATCCGAACTATTCTTAAAGTATATATTGCTTGCCTGAGATATACCAATTTTGAATTGCTAGTCGTTTGGATATAGTGTTTTTTCATTGTTGTGTACTTTTGTATTTTCTTTTCTTGTTTTGGTATTATATACTTGGTTCTTGAATAAGAGCTCCTAGAAGCTCAATGGTTATGATTTTTTATCATTTATATTTGATGTTTGTATTTTCTACTACTGATTTTTAGTGTGGATTTTCTTTTTTCGCAATTAATAACTTATCTCGTGTGGTAAATGATTGGGTGATAGGTTCGAATTTTATTGGGTGAACTTGTGATGAACAATTACCATTCTGTTCAAAGGTAATATACATTACTTTGCATGATGTCTCTAGAATTCTTGGACATTGCATACGACCAATATCTTTCACTATCTTGTTACTATGAAGCAGGAACATGCCATTTCACCAATGGTAAAATTCAGCCTTCCTTGGATAGGGAGAGGTTACTAAATTATTTCTCGGCACTTGAGCCTTGAGGTGCTGATGTGGTATGACTTCCCTTCCATATCTCGCAGGTTTGCTAATTTCCACTGCACATCAAACAATGATATATTTTCTGATTATCCCTGAATCTTTCCATCCTAGAGTGCCAGTTTGATGATTACTTTTTGAAGAGCATCATGCTGCTAAGGAGCTGTTGCATTATAGGAGACAGTTTTAATAAAAATCTATAGTCTAATTGAGCTTATGCGTTGTTTCTGTTTGTAAGTGTATCAAGCTCATATCCTCCATATAGTCTGTTGTGATGTCATAACAGGTATCTATCTTGTGACTTGGTGTTCTATTTGGAAAATAAGTTGTACCATTGGCCTTCTACATCCCAACATCATAAAGATTCCTACTTTGCTACCACCCAGAAGTTGGCGCCTTGTAAAATTTCATGAATCCTGTTTTACCGTATGTACTTTTGTTGCTTTTATGCATGGATAAGCACTCTTTATGACAAATTAATGAAAGTTAAATGCTAACAATGGTTCAGCTTAAGGGTTTTCATGAGGCATGAGATGCGTGTATGGACATATTATTAGATGACTGAATAATCCTTTTTATATGGTAATTTTAAATTGTTAAATTCTTTTCTGTGTTGAATCACAAGGACTAAGCCTTTTCACTCTCCATAGTCCATACTAACAATCCTTCTCTTAATTTTCAGGCACAAGCACTCCTTTTATGAAAGCTATGTTGCTCTCAAAAGCCTTTAACATATATTTCAATTTTTATTTTCTCTTATTGGTTGTCATCTTTCAGTTCTTTCCAAATTCCAGCAAAAGAATATTCTTCACATAGTTCTTCTGACTTCTGAAGGTAACTACGTATCTTATATTTTTTTTATATAGAAATTGTGGTGTCTTTTACTGTTGTAGTGTATTTGCAGTTATGCTTCTTCAATAATTTGTGTTTCTCTTGCTGCAAGTTGCAACTACATATTTGTGATTTAGAATTACAATTTGAATTTATGTTTTCTCATATGTTGTTGAGCAAGATATGCATTTTGTAGATCATAGATACATAACACGAATGAGTTTATCCTATGTGATCCTTACTGAATGATGCATAGTTTCTTCTAGTGTGTTATCTGGTATTGTGGCCTGAATTTTTTGTTTTTTAAAAAAGGTCAAATAACATTGGAATATTGTATGATCTTACTCGGCTGTTTGGATTAGAGTGACCTTTTTACATCCAATGCTTCCTAGATTGATACATGACCATTATTGATTACTTGTTTGTGTCCTGATCCAGTGGTTTTTAATGCTAATATCTAACCAGATCAAGTCTTGAATGTGCAGGCCTAGCCATCAGTGCTAGAACCTGGCCATTACTGTTAAATATCTGATGCTAACTCTTGTTAACCTACATAAAACATCAGTTATTCGTAAGCAACAATGTCTATTTTTTCTTGTTGCTGTGGCTCTTTAATCTGGTATGTGATTCTAAAAATGGATCAGAGAATATCGCCCTAGCAGGAGAAACAAAATTTATGTTATATTTCCAGTATGCCACGCATGCATGATTGTCAAATAAGTCATTCTACTTTGGAATAATAAAGGTTCTGTGGACTAGGATTGGATCCTAATATTAGATCATAGGACACCATAAGATTCTAAAACAGTTTGACCATCAATCCCTCTTTAAAAAATTAATCTTCTCTTAAATCTAATTCTTGAAGAATATAATTAAGATCAAATGTGAAATATATCCTTTTTTACCTTCTGCTCATGTGACTCCTAATGGTCAATTAACACATCGAACATCAATATTGACCAAAGTCAAACTCCTATAATCTATCAATTTTAAATTTTTAAGCATTAGTGAATTGATTACTCCTAGTTTAAATAATTTGGATTACGAAATAATCAACCTTGCAAATATAATAAGAAAAATAATTAGATGACATGTGGACATCTGTTTTCATCTTTGCTATTTTTCTTTCATTTTAGAATCAATATTTGTGTCATATATGAGCATAATGCAATTTAATTAGTCTGACTTAATCAATTTTTATTTTTCACCAAAACAATAGGTTTGAAATATTATAATAAGCATTTTACTTCAATAGCTATTAATTTTCTCCCTTGTCTCTATAATTTTTCTCTCCTCTCCTTCAGCCTCAATAGATTGCACAATACTAGAGAGCAAGAAAAAGTATTTTTTTAAAAAAAGAACAAAAATATGAAATAGAAAAATCAAGATCATAGAAAAACTATTTTTAGTTATATTTACTTCCATATAAAGGAAAAAAGAAAAACAAAACAAAATCTTTAATTTAGATGAGGCATTTATACCCCCTTTCTATAAACTTTTTTACTCATCAAATAGTGTAGTAAATAGAGAAATTAAGTGTCATATATAGTTTATTAAATGCCATGGGCTATTTTTTTTAGATTGTATACTAGTTCTTTAATGTCCATCTGAATTGGACAAAAAAAAAGGCCAAGAATAACTATTATTTCCTCTTACAAGCAAAATATAAAGGTTAGCTGTTGGTGAATCGACATGCAAACCCTTGAAACGATGGGGTTTTTTTTGGTAGATATTCAGATGACTCCTATTTGTTTGGTTTTAGAAAGGGTAGCTCTAGCCTCAAGTCAAGATCATTGGCACAAAAATAATACCAACAATTGGGAAGGAGGCGAAGGGTTGAACAAAGTTTAATAAAAATGTCGGCCCTACCTTGAGCAACTTTCTTGACTACTCACTGTGGATCTAACAACTACACCTAACAATTGAATCCAATGACTCCACGTCGGTCCTCCTCCACATCTCCCGTTGTGGTCTTTCTTGTCAACCGATAAGTTCTTGCTCTAGTGCTCTAATGTTGAATACAATGACGTTTGCCCCTTTCTCTAATGCAAAACCCATTACATTGCATTTGCATCTATGAACTTAAAGTAGTGAAAGTTTAGAAAAATATCATTTAAAAAAAATTAATAAATTAATATTTCCCTGACAATCATAAGTAAATATGTTAACTATATAGGGATTATGTGATTGTTGGTATGATGCATGTAATATTATATAACATTGGTTATATCTATCGATGGCATTCAATTTTTCACACATGCAAAGATACATAATTCAAGTATTTGTTGTCTACAATTAGATGATCTAAGTTTTCCGGCATCACAAATTTAGTAAATTACTTTGTTATATGTATAACATGTAATTTTATTACACATTTATGGTTTTATTAGAGAAATTATAATTTTAAATTTGTTTTGTTATTAGAATACTTTTTTAAAGTTGTGAATCCATACATGTATTTTTTTTTTACTTAATAGTACAACATTACACTTTTTTTATATCACACCGTAGAAATTCACTTAAATAGTTTATTACTTTTCTAAATACTATTTTTTTTTTTAGATAACACCCTTTTAAACAGCATTTTTTAGACAACACGGACCGCCTCAAACAGCGCACAATCCTTGCATCTCAATCTTCGAGATTATTGCACTTATGGTTCGTGGAATTTCTTGAATTCCTGCATGAGATCATTTTACATGAACCCATAGTGGTGGAATCAACAGGGCATTCAATAGTCAAACTTGCATTCAACGTTACAGTCTAGTCTGACCTCACCATCTCTATTTTTTAATTTTTTTTTGCAACCGACCATCTCGAAAATAAAAACTTTGTTGACCGAGTTACAAGTACGCATGATCAATCAAAACGCTTTTCAAACTTCAATTCATTTTGAATGCTGTGTCAACGCACCATTTCTGGCTGACTTTTCTCAAGTCAACCTTTACATAGCTCATCGACCGTCCCCCTATTGATTAATTTTTCTATATTAATTATCATTATTTATTTTATTCAATACCTATATATTATATGATAAAATGAAAATATATTTAATAAATAAATAATGGATGACTAAAAATAAACAAGCGTGTCCAGACCTCCCACCTCGCGAGTCACTCTCCACGCACGTGCGACGCCCGGCCACTACCTCCCTTCCGCGTCGGCCGGCCGACCACTGCACACGGCGTCAGCATCGTGCGAAAAAGCCGTCGCCATTGCGCAACCGACTCGGGCTGACCTCCACGTCCCACAGCGGCCCGCAATTCGAACGCGCACGTAACGGTCATTTTCATGCCGTAGTCCAACTAATGTTTTCCTTTCAAACAAAAAACCTTTCCGTTACCTCCGACTATCGGGCAGGTGAGTGAACCGGTAAACAAATTCGGAAGGCAGCGCTCAGCGCTCTTTCACCAAACAGGCAACTCCGATCGGTTGTGCAAATGCGAGACATCCATAACTATATCACCGCCAGCTGTCTATCCTGTCGGTGGGACCCAGGCATTCTTTGAGTGACGGGATAAATCCTCGTTGGCCCCGACAGTCGCGGCGCCTGCCGGCGTCATTAGGCAGCCTTCGACAGCAAACATGGGTCCACACAGGGTTGACGAAGGAAGCCATGGGGTTGAGCATATTCACTCACGGCTGGTTGGAGAGGAACGGCGTCAGTATCCTCCGTTACCTCAGCGGAGGTCCCAACGAATTAATTCCGTCCCTTCAATAGCTTCACCGGCACGTTATCTTTAGTTCCACACCACGTCACCACCGACGAGTAGACGACCCGGCCCTCCGTTTATATGCCATTCGATATCCCCGCGGTTCCTTGTGCTTCTTCGAATGCGAAAGACAGCGAGAATTTCGTCGAATAGAGGACATTAGGAGGAGCGTGAAGAAGGATTTGGGATTATATCTCAAATGGCGGAGGCGGCTGCGGCGCCAACTAGCGTGCCGAAGAAGCGGGGGAAGAAGGACGGCTGGGGCGGCGACCTCCTCCTAGGGCGATTTGAAATGGGCAAGCTCCTCGGCACCGGGACCTTCGCCAAGGTGTACGTCGCCCGCGATGTGCACACGGACAAGCTCGTCGCCATAAAGGCGCTAGACAAGGAGAGGATCCTCAAGGGCGGCCTCGTCCCTCACATCAAGCGCGAGATCGCTATTCTCCGCCGCGTCCGCCATCCCTACATCGTCCAGCTCTTCGAAGTCATGGCTAGCAAGACCAAGATCTATTTCGTCATGGAGTACGTCCGCGGCGGGGAGCTCTTTTCTCGCGTCTCCAAGGGCCGCCTCCTCGAGGATACCGCCCGCCGGTACTTCCAGCAGCTGATCTCCGCCGTCTCCTTCTGCCATGCGCGCGGCGTCTTCCACCGCGATCTCAAGCCTGAGAACCTCCTCGTCGACGAGAACGGTGACCTCAAGGTCTCCGATTTCGGGCTCTTCCACACATTCTGCGGCACGCCCGCCTACGTCGCGCCGGAGGTGCTCTCGCGGAGAGGCTACGACGGCGTCAAGGTGGACGTCTGGTCCTGTGGCGTCATCCTGTTCGTGCTCATGGCAGGGTACCTTCCCTTCCACGACCGCAGCATCGTGGCCATGTACCGTAAAATATACAAAGGCGTCTTCCGGTGCCCGCGGTGGTTCTCGCAGGACCTTGTTCATCTCCTCCACCGTCTCCTCGATGTCAATCCCCAAACTCGAATCACAATCCCGGAGATCATGGAGAATCCTTGGTTCAGAAAAGGATTCCGACACATCCGATTCTACATCGAAGACAACAAAATGCATAGCTTTGATGAACCAGACTCCGAAGATGAACAAATGCAGGGTAATGAACCTAGGCCGGATGAAGCATACGAATCAGGGTCGGAATCGGACTGCTCGGTTGCCTCATGCCCAGCATCCTTCTCTGACGAGCAGCATCTACCATTGCCGAGGCCACCGAGCCTTACGGCGTTTGATATAATATCTTTCTCGAGAGGCTTTGACCTCTCAGGTTTGTTCGAAGAAACGGGGGAAATGACCAGATTCCTGTCGAAGCAGCCTTTATCAGAGATCATATCGAAACTGGAACAAATTGCGAAGGCTATGAGCTTTAAGGTTAGAAGGAAGGACTGCCGAATCAGCTTGGAAGGGACTAGAGAGGGGGAGAAGGGGCCATTGACGATTGGTGTGGACATATATGAGCTCACGCCATCCATGGTTGTCGTCGAGGTGAAGAAGAAGGCTGGGGACGGACAAGAGTACGAGGAGTTCTGCAATACGGAGCTCAAACCCGGGTTGCAAGATCTCGTCTACCAGTCTCCTCCCATTGTGAAAACCACTTCCAGCACGTCATGAGGATTAAAAGGACGGTAATATTACTTCTTCATCTCGAACCATTATTCATTTATTTGGTTCAAACTATTTATTCTATATCACTTGTCCTTGCTCTTGCCCAACCGTCACTTTACAAATTAGAGAAACAAAGATTGCTTTGAACATCATTCATTTCAATGTTTCTAAAATTTCAACAAAATTTTCTAGCTGCTTTTGACAATTTAAGGTAGCACTTTTTTATAATTGACACAAATGATGATTCAAACAAAAAAGATTCGACTCAAACATCAAGAGAGTAACTTTGTCAAGCTCCGGTGCAGAACTTTGATATGATCTATAAAGGTCCTTGAAATTTTGTCAATTTCTTTTTACACCTTCTTGGCTACTTTACATATCTTGCACCAACATCGTGCAAGTTGATCCTTCTCATGTTCTTGTTCGTTACTTCATCTTTACTAGAATTGCTTTGTTTTGGCATTCTCAATTCAAAGTTTCTAGTGCCTGTGTGAACTAGAACTTAACATGAAATAGAGACAAAAAATATCTGCTAGCAAACCTTATATCAATAAGGGCAAAACTATATTTATACATGCTTTCTTATATCAATAAGGGCAACGGCACTTCTTTTATCTAATTTTTTGTACCATATATACCGGCCACCCTTTATAACATCTATATATCTTGGCAAATGCGCACACTCGGGGCAACATAAATCCACCTTGGAGAATGATTGACATCTTGTGTGTAGATCCAAGTCATGCAAAATCTTTCTAAGTGATGAGATTCCTACTATGACATCTATTCAGCTCACTCATGTACCTCACCAAGTGACCAATCACCAACCTCTTAACGCAAATCACACGAACTCTCCAAGTGACCTACTGATAGTTTCTCATGCACTCAAGTCACTTGGATGCTTCCCGAGTCTTGTAGCACTAACTTCACCTTATTACCTCTCACACTAGGAAAATGACTAACAATGTTAATTATTCACTTACTGTCTAGTTGAAGCACTTATTATTCGTTCAAGGCCGCCTACAATTTATATTCGAGGACAATGCTTGTAAAATTCAGCCCTTGTCCATATTAGAACTAGTTGAGGGAGGAGTGGATCTCGGGTCAGCTGTACCATGAGCTGGAAAATTTATTGTCATATTTAACATGCAACAGGTCTTCCTACGTTGTTGGTTAACTGTTTATATATATGTGTGGTAGATTTGGGTTAGTTTATCTGAACTCAATATTGTAATCATTTCTTTGCAATACAATTTTCTTGCCATTGGCAAACAAAGGCCGCCTATAATTGTAAAGCATTATTCGTGATAATACGTATTTGCTGACTAAATTGAGTCATCCGACCAAATCAATGACTCCATTTACCAAGTACTCATTTATTTTCTTATAGAAGGCCCATTTGGCAAGGTAATAAGTAGAAGGAAAGCTTCTCATCTCCCTCTAGATTCATGCATGTTAGTATTCCTTGTTCATCATTTAATAATTTTGAGTTGATTTAAGCATAAGAGTTGAATATGCAAGTTTCTAGAGCGATACGAGTAGTAAATGATCCCGAACCTAGAAGTTTTCTTAATCAAAGGTAGCCAAATAGAATCTTAAGTTTCCTCACTTAGTTAACATTTCTGATCCACTTCACTATACCTTCAATATGTCATATTGAATTTGATGTCTTCTATGTTAAATTTATTTGATATGCCAAGATAAGAGAGCACTAGTAAACAATCCTCAGACTCAATTTGGTTGCCTTTGTTTAACATTTCTAATCCACTTAGTTAAGTTCCGCCAGTTAGTTAACATTTGTAATCCACTTCACTTCTACCTTTAATATGTCATATTGAATTTGATGTCTTCTATGTTAAATTTATCAGATATGCCTGGATAAAGAATGCCCTAAGGTCTAGTATGGCGTGCTTGCCTTGTCACTTACTCAAGGGGTCTCTACGAATTCTTAAATTAGACTCAGATTAGATTTTTAACAAAAAATCAAAATAGTGAAGCCCCAAGATTAGAGATAATAGAAAAAGATGACATATTCAATACAATTGATCTTATTATAAAGAGAAAATATTTGCAGTTATCTAGCGCGATCCTACATAAAGTGGGATGGTTGAGGTATTGTTCATGCTTTAGCACCTAATCATTAAGAGCTAGTCCAACTCAGTTCTTGGTCAAATTTAATTAACTCCTGGATTAGGTTCAACAGGACTAGTCCACCCTTATTTAGTTTCTTGATTCAGACTTAGGTCAAGTCAATCTAAACTCATTAGCAAGATTAAAATTACTCATTATTATTATTATTATTATTATTATTATTATTATTATTATTATTATTATTATTATTATTATTATTTTTGCTTATGGGGGCCTCATACCCCATAACCTCGGTCCCTTTTCTGATATTCAGTCATCATTCCTCTAATTTTATTGGCCACCTCCAGTAGCCCTCGACCATCTTTTGACAGTTTAAACTTTAAGGTCTTTCTCTGTAGTTCTATTCTCCAAATTACTTTTAATCAACCCTCACCACCTTCCGATTGTCTAGACTTCAAGGGGTCTTCTCCCCTTCAGTTTCTATTTTCCCATTGACCTTTTGACTCTACACTAACTTACACCGCTTAGTCTTGAATTTTAAGGATTTTAGACATTTGCCCTGCTTTGAGGTCCTTTTTAGACTCATGGACCTTATTCCCTTCGCCTTTTAATCCCTATCGAGTTAGTCACTAGACCTCTCACAACGCAATTATTATAACTCTCAGTTGAACATCAGACCTTCCGGTTCTTAGTTATCAACCTTTTGGGTTTTGGTAATCAAACCTCTCAAATCTTATTCACGATACGTCTTGGTCTCTACCATCAGACCTCTGTTATCATTAGCCATTAGACCCTTTAGGTTTTTAGTCATTAGACTTCTTTAGTGTTTAGATATTAGACCTTTCTGGTCTCAATCATTAGACCTCTCAGCATTCTGTTAAGGCACTATTAACAATAATACGGTAGTAAAATATTGAAATGATTGGGTGCTTTTTGCTGCTTTTAGAACCCCAATAAGCATAAGATATTCTGAACGATAAGCAACATTCTTATGAAAGTCAGAAACGTTCGAAACTTTGGTTCAACGTACCCGCTTAAAGAACTTCAAAATACGATGCTTCAAATTCAAACTCAATCAGCTCTTCAGAATCGAATATGTAATAACTGTTCTTAAATGAATTTGAGCTAATCTGCTCGTTTGATTAGGAGTGTATTTTTACTTCTGATCTCAAAACACCAGAATCTCTTCTCATTCTAGGTGGATTAATATATATATATATATATAAGCAAGGTTGTTAGCAGCTTATTTGTAGATCTTATAGCTACCAAGCCCTTTGATGTTTGTCCTTCGTGCAATAGCACCTAATTTTTCCGAAACATTTTGGTCCTGGGTTTGTTGGGAAACCTCACTTATGATCTTGGTCTCAAATACCGATTGGTTGTTGTGATACAAGATCCTGTTTTACTGTCGGGAACTGAAAGTGCCATGTTAAGATGAGGTTTGGACAATGCCCAGGTAACTACTGAAACAAGAGCATCCTTACGAGAGGATATTTGGACTGGTTTTCTTTTTTTTTCCTTCTTAGAATTGCTTTTGGGACACTTGCTCATTTGCAATGGAACAAGAGAGAATTACAGTGCAAGTATTATTCGTTATCTTTGGCAATGGCTATAGTATGGAGCTCGGCATGGATTTCCATAATGATGATTAAGTTATGTTTTCTTTTATTTATTTGTTTTTTTCCTTCCTACAGTAATCTATAGTTTAATCCAAGAAATTGTTTGATTATAATTTCTTCACATTTCTGCATTTAGGTTTAACGGCGTTTATTCTTTGAATCAAGATCTTGGCTGCTTAATTGAGACTCTGGTGTAGAGGAAGTTTTATCGGATTATTACTAGTTATTTCAAGTGCTTTCTAGGCATCCAAGAAATTAAATTATGAACTCCTGGCAAACTTTGGGAAATTTTATGTTGATATTCGTAAGTTTATTCACCTTGGACATAGCCGAATGCCATGGAGGATTCCTATCTAGCTCTGTCGCCAATTCAATTACCTGACGTTCCCACCGTAAGTTGCCATAATTCTTTACATAGGCCTCTAAGCACAGTTTTTGTGTAGGTTCCATCAGTTTTAAGTATTGTAAATACATAGAGTTCCAGAATTTTATCAAAATCAACAGATAATTGTAAAGATTATTCTCATATGATTACATCTGCTCATTAATGTAACTTAATAGCTGTTTTTCTTAATTGACTTAAGAAAAAAAAATAGTAGTTAATCTTGCAAAAGGTCACCAATGTATTTATTGGGTGTCATGTTAAGTGTCATGCTCTAAATTATCATAATTTTTTTTTACAATTTTATAGGTGAGTCAACGTTTGACTCGAGTCCAAATATGCTCGCGCAGAAACATAATGGTCGTAACTGCTAAATTAGGCTCGACTGGCAGGGAAGATTTCTCGAACAAACCCCTAGCCCGACCAAAGACTCAATGCGGATCTTTGCTGTCCAACACGACTCTGATTAACGTTCGCGATTCACTGAGAATCGGTGTTGCTGAGTCGAACCGGGTTCATCCGAACCCAAAAGGGACCTATTCGTATCTAACCGCCTCGGATGGGGTCCACAATAGTTTTCGAGCACGCTCATGTGTTGGAGAGGGACAGAGAGGAGTAGCTGAATGTCCCATGTCGGAGAGTCAGACTCACCCCATCGTTCGCGAGTTACACTGACAAGCAGCGTTCGCAGGTGACCGTCCACTCGGCGTCGCACATCGGTGATGGAGAGAACCTAGTCGGTGCCTCGCTCGCACACCGGTGATGGAGAGAACCCAGTCAATGCCTTGCTCGCACGTCGCGTGAGGAGGAAGACACGGCCGAAAACCACCGCGTGGAGTCGCATGCGTATACGTGTTGACAGTAGATGGACGAAACGTCCCGGCACACCTTGCGTGCGTCTGCCTGCATGCTGGAGAGTTGGCCACCCACCCTCACGTGTAGGTGATTTGGAGGATGGAGAAAGAGGCGCACGCTGGCGACTGGAAAGAAGCTACGCTACAAGCACGGAAGGAGAAGTGAGGCAGCAAGCGGACGGTGGCTGAGGAGCTACATGTGGGCTCATCCGTCTGCATGTACGCAGGGGAAGGCTACGGCTATGGCTGAAAGTCGCACAGAGGCAACCAGGGGCGGACTGAGGAGGAGAAGCTGGCACCAACCTGGTCGCTCGCCGGCTAGTGGAGGACGTCCGCACGTCGACGACCCCCCCCCCCCCCCCACCCCCCAAAGCAAGAAGCGTCGCACATAGGCAACGGACAAGAACTAGAAGCTCGCACGCAGGCGAGCGTTGGCTCCGGTAGTTTCCGCACGCAGGCGGGCCGGTAGCCAATAGAAGGGAGGAGGAAGGGCTCGCCGGTGGAGCAGGAGGCAAGAGGCACAAACACAACACAAACCACCATCGGGGTCGGAGAAGGAGAAGTTGCTCGGGAGCCGTGAGCTCGACCGGGGAAGAAAAGAAACAACGACGAGGGAAGGAGTTACCTCGGCGATCACTAAGGCCGCCGGCTCCGTCAAGTCGGTGAAACTAATGCGAAGCCGCCTTCCGAGGCGATCAAGAGCTCCGCCGGTGCCGGAGACGACAACCGCGACGAAGGAGGAAAAGGGAAGCTCAGCGCATTCCGTCCACCCGCCCACACCACAGGAACACGAGCTCGAGCTTGGGCATGGCGACTGCCTAAGATCCGAGCTCCAACCGATGAACGTATAGGAGGAGAGAGAGGGAGTGAGTTGGTTTTTTTTCAACTTGAGAACGCGTTGATCTGCAGAGAACAATAACGTCGTGTTTTTCTTCCGCCTCACGTCCGCACATCGACTGAAGCCGTCACGTCCCATCAGCGCCCGTATGCACGCAATGAAATCGTGCACGCTAATCACCCGTTGCAATTTTGGATCCGGATTCAGGCAAGCTCGGTCCAATCCGCTAACCCGCCGACCCAATCGGCTCTATAGGAATGGGCTGGGTTGATTCTTGGGCCGCATCCCAAAATCTGCCAGCGCTCGGGACGCATCCCAAAATCTGACAAGATAAGCTTTTTTTCATTGTAGTGTGGAAAAAATAATTACAGAGACTTTGTGGCAAACGATGAACAATGTTATAGACATATAGTCATTGCGCGTAGCATAATTTTGCCTGTATGAAACGTCATAATTTGTCAGGTCGTCCGTTATTGCCTTTGCTACTATCCGGTATCTTTGCCATGGACTTCTGAAAAATTGTCCCTTGGATAAGGGAGATGAAAGAGCAACTATGATTTACTACACCGCAGCTATTTTACAAGATTTCACTTTTCATCTTGCTAAAATCTTATCTCATGGAAGGTGCTACAGCTTGTTCACAAACATGCACCACACCGGCAAGTAGTTGACCAAATTGCCGGAGGAGGCGGTGCGGAAAGGTGGCCAACGAGGTGGGCCTCGAGACCGCTGGAAAAGCCTCCAAGCCAGTTGACGGAGGTCTTGTCATGCCTCGGCGGAAATTCAATTAGTTTCTAGGTGAGGATCTTCCATGGAAATGACAACATTAATAGAAATCAAATAATTATAATAATATAATATTATTTATTAAATAAATAATTTAAATTTAACATCAACAGATTTATAACACAATCTCTAAAATATAAAGTCCAATTTATAAACAAATCAATTGAAATAAAAATCAAAAGATAAATTATCTCATCTTGGGGCTGGTATGCTATCTATTCTATTCCTCTCAGAAGCTAACTCTGTACCTGGAAGAGAAATAAAGGGAATTAACAAAAATGCTAAGTATGAATCAACAAATATGGTGAGGGAGTCAAATAACAAGATATTAAATGACTGAAACAACGATATACAAATAATATATAGAATGTCGTGTAAATCATCAAGCTGGCCAACAGATCTCAATTAAGAGCCGCACTCATTTTCAGAGTGTTTCCACTGTAGCTCACACAATGAAACGACTATCCTAAAACATCCTGGAGTGTTGCGTCCAACATCTAGCATCCGTAGTATTGTCTCGAGGACAACTGGCAGTACCCTAACCGGCAACCATAGCCCGATACGCGTCGGAACTATATCTCACACAAACAAGTCACTGGAGAATAAATCATCCAATCCAGAGGTCAATATATCACGACTTTAACATCACAGATATTGAACTGTTCCAACATACTAATATGTCAATATCATAGATACACAATAGTTCAATCATGCTCATAAGTCAATATATCATATATCTTAATACAGTTTTGTTAATCATTCATACAGAAACATAATATGACCAAACGAAAAAGATAAATGAGGTCAACTGAATTTCAGAAGCAAAATAAGCAGACGAATCAAATAGATATCAGTGTCAATCAATTCTAATATATATGCATCATATATCAATCAAAGGATTAAGCAACAAATTATATAGGTTCTTGACACTGTAAAAAAGGAGTAGGGTAAGATTCCTACCTCAAACGTTGTTATCCTAAATCCTTTTGAAAAGCCAACAAGTTGTTTATCAAACGATGTAAGCCGACTAGTAGATCAATCACTCTGTAACATGAATTTGTACATAAACTCTATCAATAATTACTCTAACTTGAAAACCAAGACTACCAACATGTAGAACACATCCCTAAACCTAGAGAACCAGTCTTAGATCATGTGAACCGGACAGAATTGCAGTGAACCGATCAATTTCACCCTGAACCAAGTCAGACCGACACTTAGAATTTAAATTACACAAAATATATAGGTCATCTAAAGCAACATAGAGTACCATTGGATAGGGAATTTCATAAGCTTTCCAACGACTACTTGAACTGGCTCAGATTCGACCGAATTGGGGTCGAACCGGTCCGAATTCAAGAACTGGACTGAAATTGAGATTGAACCGCTCAATACGGTTCAAATCAATTTCACACAGTGACCAGTTTATTTCTAAATAAACTGCTGCTCAAACCCTAATTTTGGACCAAACCGCCGCTCGCCTGTGCCGCCCGATCGCCGGGTGCAAGGCCGCTGGACTTGCGTCTGCAGCTTGCGCCGGCGAGCTCCCGAGGGCGCGTTGAGCATCTGTTCGCCGCCAAACTTCACCGGCATGTTCCTAATGAGGAAGAGAGGCTTCACGACTGGCTGCGGCGAGCTTTCGACACTCGTTTGAAGCATCTAAAGCAACCGAAGATATCGACGGTGGCGCTGCCGTCGTCAATACATCAAACAACTCAGAAACTCTACAAAACTTCACCAAAACAACAGGAAAGAAAGGATACTTTGCTACGACGATGTATGGTATCCCAGAACAGGGAAATCTTCATCGATGAAGGTGCTGGAAGACTGGAACTTGTGGCGGCGCTGCTCGAACTCCGGCGACTGGTTCGAGCGCGATTTCTCCTTCCTGGCAGCGCGTCCAAGCTCGAAGATACTCTAGGGTTCGTGCTTCACCAACAAGAGCAGAAGCCCTCTAATATAAAGGCAAGACACGTCCGAGAAGGGCGAGATCGGGCGACGACTCAATCGTCGTAAAATTCGGAGAAGACGACGAGTCCGTTTGTCGCCCTAAATCAATCTCAAAACCAATTAATAATCAACCAATGCAATTTAACATTAAATTGTGAATCATTTTGGTGGTTAGGTGGAGCCAATAGTTTATGCGCGAGTTCGAATCCCAGCGAATGCGTGTTATGTTTTTAAATAAGTTTATAACAGGTCTTGAGGAGCTGCGCCAAGCAGTGAGAAAAAGGTAGAGCGGCGCACGAGGGCACTGGGCGGCGCACCGTGTAGTTGTTGTAGCGATGCATGCTCTTGGTGATCAGGTCCCCGTGTTTGGTGTCGGTGCGGGAGCCGAGTTCGTTAGGGGATGACGGCAAGAAGGTCGGCAGCTTGAACGCCGATTCACTTGGCGGCCGGAGCACCGGCGAGTTTGCTATTTGAAGGCCGAGCTGAGAGGAGAGGGTAAAAGAGAACGATGGTGGAAATGGAGTGTCTTTGTTTCGAATGATTGGGAGTCATGTTTTCACAAACAAAAAATCATGTTGCACTAAAGCCTCAAATTAATCTCGCTATGCTTTGTGTCACGCCCCGGTCGGATCGTCCTAGGATGAGCGCTTATCCGCTTCCTAGAGCCGTCCGGCGGAATACCAGAACGTAACTCGCCCTAGGGTTTCCGGCCTTAAATTGGAAACCCTAATCTCCCCAAAGAATTTTTATCCCCAAAATACAATTCGCACGGAGAAAACCCTAACCCCAATTTAGAAATCCGGAAAAGAACGGAACCCTAAATTAATTACCTCCTCTGATTTTGACCGAAAGTCAAAATTACTGTTCTTGCTTATGTCAGCAATCCGTCGCTGACGTCAGCCCTCGAACGATTTCGCCGCCGCGCCGATTTGCCTTCGCTGACGTCAGGACGCCCGATTTCGTTCGTCGAAATCGAATTTAGCCGTTGCGATTTTGACCTAGTCAAAATCGCTACAGTAGCCGCCCCGAAACGAACGCCCCACGCGTTCGTCTTCTCCGTTTCGCCTCGGACGAAGCTTTCGACGCTGCCTGCGTCGCCTCCTCCGTTCGTCCGAAGCCGAGTGCCGTCCGCGTCTGAGCGCTCGTCCGTCGTCGCCTCGCCTCACCGGAGTAGAGAACCCGGAAGTGCGTGGAAGAAGGAAAGAGGAAGAAGGAACGGAAGCTTTATTCACCTGGTAAAAAGCTTACAAGTTCGTCGTCGTCGACCCTCGTCGGCGACAGCCCTCTAACCCTCCCTCGCCGGTCGTCCACTCGACGCCGGTTACAATCTCTCTATTTTTTCCTCGTCGGAGCTTGATCGCTCGTTGATGGTGGAAGTCGCTCGTTCGCCGCCCTCCGAGTCGTCTCCCCCGAAGCTCTCTACGTCCTCCTCTTTATAGAGGACAGCCGCCGCCTCTTCCGATTTAGGGCTTCCAACGCCCGTTTCTTCCGCCGACGTCCGCGTTTTCGGCGTCCGAACTCCAACCGCGTCCGTCGAACCGAGTCTTCCGCGGAAGACGTCGCCTCCGCGAGATCCGCGAGCTCGCTCGCCTCCGCGTGCTTGCCCAGTGCCGTCGCACGCGAGCTCCACGAGTTCGGGCGGAAGGGATCTCGTGGAATGGGCCGCCGCCCATTTCAAGCTGCTGTTGGATTTGGGCTCGATCCCGGGCTTGGGCCGAACCGGGTAGACCGGGCCCTGACACTTTGGGTATCACAATTATTCATCTGAGCCACAATCATTTGATTCTTTATGATCTCACATAAAGGGCAGCTAAAATATTTCATACAACTATAATAATGATCAATTTGGACATCTCTTGTTCCTATCTAGAAAATAAAGAGGCCATGTAGCATACTCGAGCTACTCAGTGCCCTGGGAACCAGACAAAAAAACTCTTCTGATTCTGGAATGTTTTTACTCATTTAAATCATTTTACTCTCCGATCAACAAAAAATATTTCCTTCTACTAAGGAAAATTTTGCTAGGCAGATCTTAAAATTAAGATTATATGAAATCTGATTCTATAAAATATTAATTAGATTTCATAGATTATAATTAAAATTTTTAGAACACGGTAGATTTTAACTAAATTTTATAAAATATTGTAAATCTGATCAAGATGTATGAAATTTGGTAAACATTATATAAAATAGAGTTAAAATTTATAAAATTTGATCAAAATATATAAAATATTATATATACCTAATAAATTAAACAGTATGTACCTAATAAATTGAGCCAAATATATGCCTCATAGTAACTCTTAGGTTGTTTATAAGGGTTAAGATTTCTTCTATTACATTCAAAGAGACCCATTCAAAATCATTTTTTTAATAACGACAAATATACCTACAAATTTGGAATGTATTGAAAATGATATTTTTCTTTTTTAATTCTCCCTCGCAATCTTTTCAACGGTATTATGATAATTCTCGAGCCATTAGTGTTTGGATAGTATGTAAGGATACCACTTTACATATTTAATCATAGTTTAAGGAAAATAATTCCGCCAAACACAGTCATAAAAACTAAAAAAGGGTGGAGTGTGAGCGAAAAAACGAAAAGACAATTGCTTGTGTAGATTGAGAGGAAATTCCCAAAAGACTGTTAGTTGGAGGTTCCCGAGAGTAATTAATGGATTCGATCACACAATAAAAGCCTCACTCATTACTTGCACTCATCAGGATGTCTCAAATCCATAATTAAAAAATATATATCTTCAAAATTCTGCAGATTACACAACGATTATGACTTATGAGTCTGCTTTTGGGCCCTTAATTTCTTCGCTCGCTTAATTGGTTAGCCTTGTAGCTTTAAATTCTATTCAATCTGTAGAAAGATGGTGTAAGAAGTGCAGAATTTTTATGTTAATCTTTGTCCATTTATTTCGAAACAATAAAGTCAAAAATGCAGGATTGGTTCATGTAAAGAGATAACCGGCTGCACCAAGTTCCTGTAATCGAACATACAACTTCTATTACACGCATTCATCGGCCGGCACATCTTGACCCCTCGCAAAACTTGGGCATTGCTAAGCCTGCCTGTTCACAATCGATTTAGCTAAGAGGAAAAAATATTGATACTTGATCGATGTATATACATGTAGTTTACTTTGAACTTGACGCGTTAACGATGGATGACTATTATATACAACGTTGCCGAGTGAGAAAGATTTTGAGATGTGGATCAAGCACATAAATAAACTTCCAAATCGATTAACTCGCTTCCATAGATAGGATCTCAAGTTCTGCCCACCAAAGTGGAGAGAGCCTCGGGGTGGCTGCCTCAGGAGAAATATCTATCACTTGCCTCAATTTAGAAGTAACCTCAGTCATAGAAGGCCTTTTGTTTGGATCGGGGCCGGTGCAATCTTTGATGATCTCACAAATTATCCGTAGCTCCTCCTCTTTGTGGGATTTCAAAGTAGAGTCCACCAAAGATCCGGCATCACCTTTGCCATTTAGGTAGTCCAGAACCTGACATGAATTGGAGTTAATAACAGGCAACCATAAGCAATTTCTCAGCCTATGAATGGAAAAGAAAGATCAAGTCTTTCACTAACCAAATTCAACAGGGAGCTCCGTTGTTCCGTCTCTAGAACCTTTCCGGATACAGTCTCTAACAGCAGTAATCCAAAGCCATACACATTGTTTCCAGGGTGGTCAGCTTGATCATCAGCTCCATTTGTGTTTTCTTTGCAATTAAAGTGTTTCCAAATACTCAGATCCAGCAGCTGCATTTAGAATTCAACGTCGTATTATCAAACTATTCACTTCACAAAAGGGCACGTTCCAACGAATCACGTTTCCCAGCCTTGTAAAGTGTAATTAACAAAAACATTAAGTTAACCTTGGCGGAAAAATCTTCTGATACGAGGACACTGTTGGATTGCACGTAGGGCAGTTGTACGGGTGGGGTGAGCTCATGAATGTGTTGGAGGCAATAAGCTGTCCCCATAATTATCCTCACTCTTGCACTCCAATCGAGATGCTCAAATTCTTCCACTGGAAAAGAGTTAAAACACGTAATTAGTTTGGTCAAATCTTTGACTCCTTTTAAGTGGAGATTTCACCGGAGTTTCGAGTGCATGCTTACCATGAAGATGTTCATAGAGTGTACCATTGGGTGCATATTCAAGCACCATCATTCTCCTAAAAGGCCTATCCTCCTTACAGTAACCAAGGAGATTGATAAAATTTTTGTGGTTTATACGAGACAGTGCTTCTACCTGTATGTCCAAACGATGAAACAAATGTGTTAATGCACCGGCCACACAACAATAACCATGTTCGGTGTGTACCAAAGCAGAGAAAGGCAATTTTCTACAAATATACCAACAATGATAAACCTTTTTCCTGAAAAGCATTTCAGAGCCCTTTGTCCATTCATTGATAGATGTGACGGTGGTGGATACAACTGCAATCTCGACTCCACCAGACAATGTCCCCTTGTAGATAATAAAATCTGAAAAGCTTACAATAATGTTGCTAAATTCCTCACAAGCAGCTTCAAGTTCTGTGTGCTTTAGTTGTGTTACACCTGAAGACATATTGAGGTACATGAGAGCAGACATCTAACTCTTTAGATAACGGCTAGATATGTATACTAACCGAAGCATATAAGAACCTTTCTTAGTAGTGCGTTAACCGATGTACAAGGTTAAAAAAAAAAATTGAGAACCTAGTATAGAGAACAATCTTAAATTGGTAAATACGTAGTAGCACTCAACAATACTAAAGTTAACTAGTAAACATTGACTCGCTGTTAAATAAGCTATTGTTTTGGCGCTCATCGTCAGTGAAACACACTCAGTACCTCCAACTCGTGGACTGTCCTAATAGGTTAAGTTTCGCTAGGAATACAATACTAAGCTTCACTGCAGATCATGGAATTCAAGTTTTCATCTGTACTCGTAAATCACAGTTGAAACGTTGTCAGCCAAAGTTCACAATACCAGTTATATTAGCGTAGGCACCATCAGCATGGTCAAGACACACTCAGTACCTCCAACTCGTGGCTGCACTGAGAGGTTAGGTTTCGCTAGGAATTCAATACTAAGTTTCACTGTAGATCATGGAATCAAGTTTTCATCTCTACTGGTAAATTACAGTTGAAACGTTGTCAGTCAATAGTTCACAATACTAGATATATTAGTGTTCAAAGATTGTGCTGATCATGTGGATTACCAAAACTGGAACTATAACGGGATTTTCAAGCTTGTTATATATAACATCTTTTGAACCAGAACAATCGCTGACTGATGTAGATGATACTTAAACATTAGACAACAATGTTCAAGCCAATTAGCTAGTTGCTGATCAAATACATATTTTCCCAGTACGTCAATTATCATACTGCTACAGTTCTAACAAATTAGAACTAGGCAATGAACTACTCTCGTGAAATATTTACCCTCTCTATAACGTCACTAATCATACAATTATGACAAAATATGCAACAAGAATAAAGAGATTACCTGTTACAAATGCCTTCTGTAACTGGCCACTTAAACCAGTTTTCCAAGGTCGTATAGTAGTCGCACCTTTACGACGGCATATCAAACATATGCAAGCTCCTAGAGTAAGAAATAAAGCAGCCACTGCAGCAATAAGAATGTACACCCACTTTGTTGATCCTTTACTTGGAGCAAGATTATTATCTGAGTTAGTGGATGCTTTTGGTGTTGGTTCAGAATTTGGAGGGAAAACTGGAGGGCTTGGAGGAGGTGTAGGAAGAGATGGCTTTAGTTTAGGTATTGCAGGAAATGAGCCACTTGGAGTAGGAGAAAAACTGACAGTTGGATTTATTGGGCCATTGTTTCCAGGGGCAGCACGGAAATTCCTGCTTGCCTCAACCAGCCTACGGCGAACAACTTGTGTATGCATATTTGATGGTACGTATGGCTCGAGGAAAACATCTACAGTCAGAACAATTATTGTTATAAACTCTAGTAATTTATGTAGTATCAGATCCCTGTACACATCTTCTACTTACTCGCTAGGTTAGCGTTCTGGTGTTCATTTGAGAATCCAACACGTCTGAAGCTGAAAAGCAAATGCCTGTTGCGGAAGACACGTTGGATCATCAGCAATATAAATACTATAGTAGAGATCCACATTTTGAATAATAGAATAAAAACTCTTACATATGAGATATGTCAACAAGTTGCATGATGTTTCCTTTAAGCAGGGCCAGAAATGAATTAATTTTCTTCAGTTTCTGCCGGCCAGTCTCCCAAATGTTGTAATTTATATGATTGCAAAATCTATGAAAATGAAAAATAAGCGATAGTCAAATGCAAATACAGGGAACTCGGATAAAATCTTAATAGAGAAATAATTCCCATCCCCTAGACAGATACATTTCCAACAAGAACCTCTCGCTCAAATTAACTTGAATCAAAATTGGAAAAATTCTTGTCGTATCCTTACTGATAACTAAGTTACACATGTTGAATAAACAGAAAAAAAAAGCTTGTAATAAGATTTTGATTGTTGAAGTGCTAACAATTAGAAAAATCCTTGGAACACATGAAATAAATTGCATTTCAATAATGTTAGAACAAAACTGAGATGAAAATTTATCTTCTTTAATACAATTAATATGGATAAATTATTAGACATACCTTAATTTTTATTAACAAGAAAAGGCCCACAAGTATTTCAGAAACTAGTAGTTGCTTACCGAGGTCCAATTTTCCTGTTTACATGCCTTAAATCATCTGCTACATCACAAGAAAGATTTTGATCTTGTATCAGTTCAAAATGCTTGTTAGGATTTTCAAACCCAGTTGTGATCTCTTGGAAGTTGTTGTGGTCAAGCAGACTGCAAAAGTAAAACATGAAATTTTCCTTTAAGCTTCTCGGTGATGACTAAAGATGCGTATGTAGGACAGGAAACTCACAGATGCTTGAGAGAGAGCATTTCTACAATCTCCCTGGTAACTGTACCAGTTAGCATGTTGCACCTCAAGTCCAAGAGCTCCAACATGGTTAATTCTCCAATCTCCTTTGGAATGGCTCCTGTAAAATTGTTCCTATAAAGCACCCTGTTGACAGAAAACTAGTTATGACATTATAATGAGAATTAGTATAAAATTAATTGTCAAAATTAGATTCTAATAAGTTATGAGGATCTAAAGATTTAATGACAGTATTAGAACTCAAATAGTAATATCTTAATGATGTTTATTTCTTAGTTTCTGTCACAGGAAAAAAGGATTTAAGTCTAGTAAGATTTTAATATCAACTATTTAATTGATTAGGCTCAATATGAAATTCCATTAGGTTTTAGTAATAGAAATAAAAGTAGGCCTTGTTATTTCATTCTTTGGCCTAAGGACTATGTCCAGGATGAGATATATTCAAATAAATTAATCAAAAGAAAATCTATTTTGTGAACTCTTGAAGTTTCAGCATATTTAACAAAGAAATGAAAGAAGCAAAAAATCAGATTAGATAAACAAAAAGAATGAGATGATTTTGTCCCCCGCAATACTAACTTCTGCATTTATTTCGTACATGACAGTTTCAAACTGCTGTCCATTTCTTTAGTTTTGTTGCATCATTAACACAGTATGTAGGATTGCAAATATGCACACATTACTTTATTAGTATAGCAACCACCACTAATTCTTCGGCTGATATTGAATATTAGGTGACTTCGTATAACTGGTGAGAAAATTCACCATTAAAGTAGGATCACTTGACGGCCTATTTCTTTTCTATATTTTGGCAGGAGCCAAAAATAGTAAGAATTCCAAAATATATTTTAATTCTATGTATACTATGTGAGAAAGATTATTAGCCTCCAATCTCATACCCTTCAGAATAAAAGGAGTACAACCTACAACATGATAATTATTTGCATCTATAAAACATGAAAATTTGACAAAGCTAGTTAATCTAAATATTATTAGTTACGGTGTACATTATAATCTAAATATTGACAACCTACAACTGGCCATTTTTCCATTTTTAGCTTAAAATTTTTGTTAGTTACTGTGTACATTATAATATTATACATATTGGTCGACAGAATACTCTCTTACAGCTAGTTAATCTAAATATTACATTAGTCACAGAAAAGGTGCCATAATAGTCTATATTCTAGAGTCTAGACGATAAAGGCCCCTGCAAGCATAGCAGTGAAGTTTTGTTGTCATACAAAAACACAGAAACTGTAACTTAAAATTAGATCTATTTGGCAGTTTATATCATGAAAATACTTGATTCACTAAAAAATATCATAATATGCTTAGTAGGGACTTTCAACTGATAGTCTCGCATAGGAAATTTTATAGCATGAATCAGAACAAGAAATGCCACAGAAATTTCATTATAATGGCAGGGATAAATAAGTTGAATATTTCCCTGCTTCTTGCAAATTCATCAAACATAATTGAGACTCTACGTGAACAAAGAGTTATTTGATAGATCGATCTAGTCCTGGTGTTCCTTTTATTCATATGCTTATGAAATGGTAAATTTTCTAACCCATTTCCGTAATAATCAGATGAAAAAAAATTCACTCCATCCAATGATCACGTCATATTTTTAAAGTCAATTATAAAACCAACGGAAACTTACAGAGCTCTTAAATGGCTGAGCTTTCCAAGGGCAGGTGACAACGTTCCTTGCAGAGAAAGCTCTTTTAGGTTCCTGCAAATTATGCAACCTTATGAAACTTGGACATGCCGAACTACTTTATCACATACAATCAGTGAATGAAACAAGATAATGAACATTGAACTAATGTATATTTCACTTGTTTTTCTGCAAGAGCTTGAGTTTGGACATTAGTACACGAAATTGATTTCAGAGTAGTAGATTAAGTGATCACCTAGAGTTTTCAAGATGCGCCTCACCACAGTAATGATACCCAAAGCCCTCAGTTCATTAAAACTTACACCTGTTGTCTAAACTTTCTTGTGTCTTTTTGCAGCTTTAGATTTTCTAAAGGTTCATGCTTACACTAAAAGAACGGAAAATAATTCAGCACCCAAAAGTAACCGGGCACAAGAGGATTCCAAAATTCAGCAGAAGGTTTAGATCAAACAAGCTGTTAGTTCAGCACACCAAATTATATGTAGCCTAATTGACAGAAAAATGTACAATATTTAAGTGGTTGAAAAAAGTTATATAGTTCAGCACACCAGTAGCTAAATGATTTTTTTTTATATTCAAGCCGAAACAGAGGTTATATAGTGTTGTATCATTTTATCATTCCGACATTGTACATGAAAATGTTTTCGTGCCGACATTATTTTTTCTTATCAAAAGAGAGGGGCGTCGAAACGGAGAGAAAAGGATGAGGTGCGACGAACATACAGTGCCACAACTTTGCCATCGGCACAATGAACGCCGGTCCAATTACACGGGTCATTGTCGTTGGCATTCCAATTCTGCAATGCCCCAAGAGGGTCAAACTCCACTCTTGACCGGAAGTCCAACAGAGCCAACCCTTCAACAAAATTCATCCATTCTCAAGAAAACGCCACCACAGTAGCAACATAAACTCCACCGGCGCAGAGAAAATACCAAAGACACATACCTTCAGGGTTAGCCGACAAGCATTCATCGGTGAGGAGGTGAATCATCAGAACAGCGCATAGCACCTTGTGCAGCTGGAACCCGAACAGCTTCCATTTTCCCCTCATTCCTCTCACGCTCGATCTCCAAATGCTTTCTTAAACGACAAGATATCTACAAGCATTCCCCCTCTTCGACTTCCGACGAACGAAATCGACGAGGGAATGGATTCATTCACAAATTGCCCCGCCAACGCCAAGCCAGACACTTCGAACTCGGCGGAATCTGGAGGACCTCACTGCGAGCTCAGCATCTGGAGACAGCCGACCAGGGAATCCATCTCACCTGAGGGAGAGCAACATCAACAATCCTGAGGATGCTTCGAGGGCAAGAAAATGCAGGTGCGAAGAAGAAATGTTTGGGAAAGGGGAAAGGAGGAGAAAGGCGCTCACATGGCAGGGGGGAGCGAACGAAAGGAGATGGCGAGCTCCGCCGAGGCCGGTGGACGTGGAGTTCGTTTGTTTAAAAAAAGTTAATTAATAAATAGCACCCGTGATGATTAAGCGGCGGAGCGTAACTCCCTTTCTTTTCGTTTCAAATATCTTCAGTTCTTCACCACCCGTTGCATCTTCACCCAATCAGATACCTCCTCCTTTTAGGGCGGACCCACATCCGTTCATTTCCGTGCTGTTTTCGCCACATGGTTTACCCATCCATCGTAGAACCAGGGACCCGCGTGGGTCCGCAGTTGCTGCCGGGTGGATGCGTGAGCCAAAGCAAGAAACAATTGGTTGGTGCAATCAGTACATGGTTAGGTTTAGTAGGCCAAGATGAGTCAACCTTGGTCGATGCCTTGTTGAAGAGTCAACTTTTTATTTTTAAAATATATATTCTAATATTTTATATTATATATTACGAAACTACAATAAGCATGATTATTATTTTATTTTTGTTATGAATATGATATAACTCTATATTCACCTTAGATTCCGATCATTTGTTCTCTCATATGAAAAGAACACCTATTTTCTATTTATATCTTTTGGCGTTTAGTATATTTTTAAATTAATTATTATTTACAATTAATAGGACCAAATTATATATACGCAAGTCATATTCAATTTAAATACACTTAAAAAGACGTTTAAGAAGGAATTCATATTTACAATAATATTTAATTTAATAGAGTAAATATTCTCTACATAAATCAAACTTAAGTATAGTTTTAAAATAATTTTTTATATAATTTAAAATATCACTGTACCTTGCATTCTTGTTTTACTTACTTGTTTTCTAGATGAAATTCATAAAAAAAAAACAATGAAAAAACAGATTGAATTTAGATGCATTTGTGTTTATATTCAATATGTTAACTAAAGCTGAAATTTTTAGTTTTTACTAGTTGAAAAAGTGTTGGTTGAAAAATAGCTGATTAGAAAAGTTAAAAGGTGTTTGACAAAACTATTATGCTGGTCAAAATTTTTTTAAAAAATATTTTAAAATAATGTTTTATTTTTTATTTTTTATTAAACTAATAAAATTTATTATCGAAAAGACATACAGATATATGTGCAGGTATGAAATGCAAGAAGAAAAATAGTTATAAACAGCAAAGATAATTTCCTCTTAATTTTTTCAAACCTAAGCTGAAAGTAACTTACCAAACACTTCAGTTTTTCAAAATCAATTATTTTGACTTAAAAATAACAGTTGACTAACCATACCATAGCCTAAATCTCTCCTCAATAATTTATCATCAAAAAGTGGAAGTAAACCAATTACGACTATTTGAATAGACTATCTATTTTTGCTTAAATAGTCCTATGACAAAGCTATTCCCTCTCCTCTAGTATATGAAAAAATATTTATAATTAATTATATTTTATTATTATCTAGTGCATATGATTACACAATGCGTGAAATAGTAAATATAATAGATTATTAAAAATGAAAGTAGTATTACTATGTATGAGTATTACAATGGTATACCGAAACTAATTGGATAATGAATTAAACCTAAAATTATAAATTTTATTTTATACATGTAATTTTGCTAATACATATTATAATCATGCTTATTGTAGTTTCGTAATAACATTCATCTTTACTCTATGATTAAATAATTTAACTAAAATTTATTAGTAAAATTTTTAAAATTATATTATTATATGAGTCCAAAAAAAAAAAAAAAAACACAAATAAAATAAGAAAAACTTCTCGCCCGGTTTCAAGGTCTCCGAACGCCCCTTCATTTTTGCCATCTTCGTCTGTTGCTTACGTCTCCCATACTTTTCTTCGTATTTCTCGCTCCGTGATCCTGCGTTCATGCCCTATATCTCTTCGATTCGTTTTTCTTCGGTATTTGAGATTCTCGCTTTCGATTTTCCAGGCGGATTCGGAGACTCAGGTTCGTGGATCTCTTGCGCTTATTGTCCGAGATCTGAATACCGATCCTCGGATTCGGCGATGATGAGGGAGTTTTTCCCCCGAGGGTGGTTTGGTTCGAGGTACGCAGATTCATTCGGTTCTATTATGATTTTGTTCCAATGAGTTGGAAACTGATTGGGTTTCCTTGGAATTGGGTTCGGGTGTCGTGTTTTCTTGGATATCTAAATGTAGTTCTCTCTCTACTGGTTTGTTCGTGTCACTACTGATGTGATATTTGAGGAGGTCAACGCATGTACGATATTTCATATAATTGATTGCTGATAAGTAGGATTCTGCTTTGGCATTTTTCGATACTGAAGGTTGCATGCGCGTTAGTTTGGCAATAACTTCCCTAATACACCTTGCTTGACGCTACTGCTTTATCATCCATGGCTCGTTGTTCAGTGAAGCATACATGTTAGTTGACTTTGCTTGGAAATACTAGTTCGCATTGTGCGGTTGCTAAGCAGTTAAAGGCTAGTTTTCGGCTTCTTATCCATGCAACTACTTGATTCTTATGGGTAAAAGCTTTTTTGACTTTTCACAAGACTATGATTCGCTGTGGCTATCATGGTTCAGCAATATCTATTGGCTTTTGGAGAATATATTGATTATTGATTGCCATAATGCATGGCCATTGGCTTATCTTGTGCAAGCTCAAAATCTTCAAGAAGAGAATGGAGCTACATTATTTTACAAGCTATGCAGACCATGACCATATACTTGGCCTTTGTAATGAAATTAGTGAAAATCTTGAGGTGGACCTTTTGTGTCCTAGAATTCTTCAGAATAATCTGCATTAGAGTAAGACAACTTTAAAAATGCCCATATCTCTTTCTATAAAGAGGACCCTTGCCTAAAACAACTATATGATAATGTTGTATTTTGAAAACGATTTCTCAGTGGCACTATTTGAGATTTTGCATGCATTGATTGACCATTCCAATAGCAAAGGATACATTTGGACGAGTGACATATAAATCAATTTTCTAACAAGAGGATATTCAAATCAAGGTTTATAAAACTGACCTAGATATAACCGGTTTATACTGGTCGGATCATGTATTGGTACCAATATTCATGTATCGGTACCGATATTCATGAATTGGTTTATACCAGATTGGTTTTTTAAACTTTGCTTCAAACATCAATATCTTTAGAGCAATCACTAGATTGAAGTTTACGACTAAGAATAAAGAAGAATCAACATGTTCACGATATGTAGAATAAGAACAACATCATTAGACATTTCAAGATCTTTCATGATAGATTAGTACTCAAGGTGCCTTTTGACTTTTAAAATGCCCTATGGATCACTCTATGCGAGAAGAATATCATCAATATATACAAAAAGAATAGCAATACTACATGAATGATGTCTAACAATTAACAAAGACAAAATGGTCTGTTTTACTATATTGAAGACCAATAGCATTAGTATCCTAGAGAACCTTCTTGGTTTGGATATCGTTTTGCCCTTTGAGCAACATATCTTTGAGCTTGCATCATGTAAATCACCTCTTTAAGGTCATCATTTAGGAAGGCGTGCATGTCAATTAGTTTTGATTTGATTGCCAAAACAAAAAGTACTCAAATAAAATTAAATCTGGCTACAATGTGAAAAGTTCTTAATGAAGCCAACACTAAAGTTTGAGTGAATCCTTTTGCAGCCGGTCAAGCTTTTTTGCATTAAATATAACAAGATTATATTTATAATGAGCGCTGTTGTCATTTCTTCATCTAGTACCTTGCTCTATTTGCGGTTTAAATTACCTTTTCATAAAAGCTTTTAGGAATGGAAATAGTAGATAGGGACAAATGGAAATGAAAATGGATGAACAATGGTGGCATACTTACCTTTGCATATGACAATAGGATAACCAAGATCAACCGATGTAGGTAGTGGAGGCTCTGAGGTTAAAAGCAATAGTGATTTTGTTGGAGTTTGAGAGTGGCAGAGTCATTTGCTATTGGTTTACAAGGGATGTGAGGATGATAATGATCTGATGGCAATGGATGGACAGGCGAGTGAAGTAGGAATAGGAACAATGATAGATAAGGGATCATACTTTGTGGAAAATAAAAAGAGACGCGCTCAAGGAAGGTAACACAAATGGAAATATGATAACAATGAGTAGTAGAATGATAACAACAACTAACTTTTTGCATACGATAGTATGTTAGATAAATTGTATGAAGCACAAGCAAAAAGATGTAATAGAAAAGCATGTAACTTCAGATAACTAAAAGAGAAATTACTCCAATCATTGAGCATGGAAGATTGAACACAATTAATGCGATAGCGTGTTGTTAGAACAACATCATTGTAAAGAAATTAGGGAACACATCCATGTGAAATATCATATAGCACATGCCATATCAAGAAGATGATATTTCTTTTATTCTACAATCTCGTTATATTAAGAAACGTATGATGAGCAGCTAGTAGGATGATAACAACAATAAGCATTTTGCATATAAGAGATAGATAAATTGTATGGAGCACAAACAACCAAAAAACACAAGCAATGTAAAAGCGTGTAACATCATATAATTAAAAGAGAAATGATTCTAACTATTGAGCACAGTAGATTGAACACAACTGATGAGATAGTATGCTGTTAGAACTTAGAACAACATCATTCTAAAGAAATTAGGGAATACATTCATATAAAATATCATAGCACATGCCATAACAAGAAAATGATATTTCTTTTATTCTACAATCCCATTCTATTGAGAAATATATGAGCAGGTCGCTTACCTTCTATAGTAAGAAAATTTTGTGATAATCATCCTATAGCCATCTATTTATCTGATTTGTAGCACATTGCCTAACTCAGTCTTTTTTACATTTGTAGTTGTTAGGATCAATGCAGGAAGCGAATTTAAAGAAAAGAGTACTTCGGCCATTTTCATGTTGTTATTATATATAAACAAGTGTCCTCTATGGCTTGAGAAGTGAGAGGAAAAAGTATCTATTCTCTTCTGAATAATGGAGTTATCTGGTGATTCTGCACGATCTGAACCAGAGAGCTCTGCTGCTGCTTGGTGGGCTACAGATCTTGCAGAAAATTTGAAGTCTACTTCTCTGGCTCCACAAGAAGAAACTTTGGTTAATGGAGATTCTTCCTGTGAAGCGAAGCAAGCTGAATACTCACCACAGGCAGCTTCTCAAATATTGTGGTCCACTGGTACTTTTTCAGGACTGATACCTAATGGCTTCTGTTCAATCATTCCAGTAAGGAATATATTCCTTTGCGACTAATCTTTTAATTGCCAAATCATTATTATTTCTTTACTTTGATTCTTTTCAACAGTAGAAATATATTTTCTCTTATTCAACTAATGCAGGATAAGAAACTTAAGGAGCTTTTTGACACTATTCCTTCTCCTGATGAGCTTTACTCTATTGGTTTCGAATGGTCTAAGGCTGACATAATTCTAGTAGATGCAGAAAAGGATAAGAAACTCTCGATGTTGAAACAATTAACTGCCGCAATGGTGAAAGGATTACATGCGAATCCTGCTTTAACGATTAAAAAGATAGCTGGCTTGGTAAGTCTTTATTTTTATTGCTAGTGAGTTGCTAGTGATGTGACATTCTGACAAAAAAAGAGAAAAAACAAAGACTTTTTGAAGCAAAAAATTAGACCCAAAACAAATTTTCCTTCTTGTCTATTTTAATTATCACTGTATTTTTTAATTTTTATTGTTCCATTCCAGATTAAGTTCATATCTCTTCTGTTTATGATAAAACAAATTTTACTGTCAAATTGAATATGTATGCTTAAAGAATCTGATCATAAGATGTGAAATTGTAGATTTTGAAGATCTGGAACAAATTTCAAGGTTGAAAGAGAAAGAAATAAGTCATTATTTCCTTTATGGTGAATTTCTAGATTTTGTACGCGATGAAGTTACAAGACCAGTAAGAATGACAATACCTTGATGTAAATCTATGTTCAAACCGAGTACAATTGGTGACAATTTGATGTTACAAAATAAATTTAAGTTATTGCAGAATAACCAAACATCTCGGGTTGAAAGACAAATGTGGTGGTTGGTAAAGGAAATAGTCTACAAGGTTAAAGAGATATTCGTCCCAAGAGGGAAGATGACTACAGCACATCTCGAGAATTATGATTTCCTTCATTAAAAAATTGTCTTATCCTATTCTTAAGATCTCTAAAAAGATTGATAGTTTTACTTTGTACGAACACTTCCAAGATAAAGATGAAATTGTGGGTTTCTTTAAAAGATTTCATAAGGGACTGTTTAACTGTTGTTCCAAGTCTACGTATAGTAACTCAAAATACACATGGTTCAAAACCTTATGCTGATATAATTTTGAATTTTCCGGACACTTGACAATTCTATTAAAACACATGTGCAATTTCTCTCTTAGAACACTGCTAAAAATTATGAAAAATGTTAAAACATAGAAAAGGAGAACCGTTACTTGTATACCATGACATAAAACAAACGCCATATTCAATGATGAGTTGCTTTATAATATTACTCTTTTTGGAATTGAATACAACATACATTGAGGAGAAACATTTGTCCTTGAAATAATTTAATAATTTAATTCTCTCACTAACTAATCATGTTTGCTTAGCTACTTGGTTCCCCTTTTCTCCTAGTTCAGCAGGTTTATTCATGACAATACATGATATATGGGATATAAAATTATCCTGATTTTTTCTCTTCTCACGATGCTGATTCAAAATCAGGTGGTTGACTTTTATAAGCGCCCAAATTCAGAGCCTAGTCCTGTAAAAACTGCTGCAGATGATATCCATCATTTGGTAGATAATAGAGGTATCCAACATCTTGGGCAGATCAGACAAGGCTCATGCCGACCTCGGGCAATTTTGTTTAAAGTTCTAGCGGATGCTGTAGGTCTTGAGAGCAAACTTGTGGTGGTAATAATCATTTTTAATTTTGGTGCAACATTGCTCTTTGTACATGGAACTAGGAGTATGCAATTTTTTTTGGTTTTGAGAAGTTTATTATTCAAATGGTCACTATGCCAAATTATTTACAGGGGCTGCCTAGTGATGGTGGTGTTGAATGCATAGACTCGTTGAAGCATTTGTCTGTGGTGGTTGTGCTGAATTCTGTGGAGCTGCTTGTGGATCTCATGCGCCATCCTGGACAGCTAATTCCATTCTCAACTAAGGCAGTCTTTGTGTCACATATTTCTGCAGCTGGGGAGAGTGACTCTGCTGAGTATGACTCTTGTGATTCTCCACTGGAACCCAATAGTCCATTGTATGGTTTGTCCGACAGAGTGGAAGCTTCAGGGTATGCTGTGCTCGCTAGGCATCATAGCAGCAGACTTCGTTCTTGTTTTTATTTATTTATTTTTATGTTTTATCTATTACTTATGTATATCTAGTAGTGCCTTTCTATATCTATACATGGGGTATTTTCCATATACATGAAATATATTACATTCGTGATCCACTTCAAGGAGTACCAGTATCCTAATTTCTTTTTTGTAAGTGTTCCTGGCATGGTATTAGAAACTAGTCTGAACTGGGTGGTATTTGTTTATACCATGTATTGGTACTAACAGGTACCAGCACATTTTGGTATTGATACCACTAGTACGTACTAGTTTGGGATTAGAGCGCCTGTATTATTTTGTGCAATGATCATTGTTTCTTTAATTTTCTAGATATCAAATTGATGCAAAGCAGAAACTGAAAATGTGTAATTGTTTCAGATTTGAACCTTTCTGCAGCAATACTGTTCTGTCGACCAACAAATCCAGAATCCTTATTCTTCCTAATTATGATGCTGTAAAACTAAGCAAACCACTCATTGATTTACACATCACCTGCTTTTATTCTTGTACTAGGTCATGAGTTTTATCATGTGATTGTAACCAAAAATTCCTACTGGCTTTGAATCCATTACATGTTTGTTGCCCATCCTTGGTTTGATCCTGCATTCACTGAGAAAGATTTCCATGCCCAATAGCTAATTTCTTAAGGTTATTCCAATCGTTTCCTAGGAGCGGATCATTTTGGTGAAAGTTTTCTAATGCCATGGAAGTAAATTATACAGTTTTTTACCCAGAAAGAAGTGTTCTTTGTGTAAACAATCAAGCAATGCAATATCACTTGTTCCCTGTTACAGGATGGTAGTTTCTTGCTGTTCTTATTCTTTCTTATTCCAGAATTATGTCATTGCCACATTATTTCTTGTTAAGAGCATTCAATTGACCTTATCCTAATATGGCAGTTCAGAGCACAGTGAAAATTTCCACTCATCTTATCAGCGGAGAATTGAAACATCATCTAGTCAACTTGATCATTCACTTCGTCGAGTTATGCTGAGATCAACTACATTTTGTGAAGGGAATTTGAGGTAATATTTTTAATTGAATTTATCAACCAGTGCTTTTTGATTCTTTCACCTTTCTTATTTCTAAATTCTAAGTTTGCCTATATTTTGCCCCTTTCTTCTAAATTCACCCAATTTCAGTCTTTTGCTTCACATATTATACCATTTTGTTTGTTGGATGGCTGAATGAGTGCATCACATAGTGAACCAGACATTGTGAATGATTTTTGGAGACGCAGCCGGAGAAAAGTTGTTGCAGGACGTACAGCTAGTTCAAGGTTTTCATCTTTTTGATTTCTTATGGTTTAAATTATTTTTGATTTACTTCAGTTCATTAATCAAAAAACTATAACCTACTTGCACTTAGTATAGGTAAAAATTTTCTGCTATCTAGCAACTGATGCCTTTGAAAAGCAAATTTGTTTTCTTCCCTAATAAAGCTGTGGTGCACATTCTGAAAGTTAATGGAGGTTTAATGTATTGATCAGTACTCTGTCTTTGATTCCACACTCATGGCCCGTTTATCTCTACTAGGAGTGTGATCCACCTAGTTGTTCAAGATTAATCACCTTTGTTAACACTTTATCACCAGGGTGTAGATATTTGTTGGTAATTTTTATATGTATGTATCATCAGGTTTCTATTTCTGAGTTGTAGTAACTAGTAAAAGAAAACAAATGTTAAAATCATTGGTGTTTCTGGCACTATGGTGCAAAGCATGTTTGGTATACCCAGGGTGTTGTTTAAAGCAAGGTTTAAGATACTTCTAAACCGGTTGTGGACCAGATATGTATGTACTAATATACCAATGATACTGGCATATTATGTGTACAGCTGGTCTATCTCAGATCGAGTTCTTTTTAATAAAAATTTTATGATGTAATTTGTTATTTTGAATTATTTTAACTCACAAAACAATGAATTAAATAATTGTAAAATGCTTAGATATGAAAATAATATGAAAACAAGCAAATATGATATGGAACAAAATAGTTTTATGATACATACCTTATAGAGATGATGTAGTGGTAGCTCCTAGAGCTTGAGCTTTTCTAAAAGAGCTTTTACTACATCCAAAATGAGTGATGACTATCTGAATATGCAATTTGCTCCATGCGACTTAAGTTTCTCTTGTCGTTTTGTAGTGCCCATAGTTGAAAGTCCTATGACATGTGATACTAGTATACTAAAGTCAACATATTTATTAAACTCAAATGGTTGACTATCGAGTACTATCACAACTAGGACTAAGACTAAGACTATGATTGACACAAAACATGGATTAGGATATAGATACATATAAGCTCCTTTTGGACCCCTTCATAACTCGACCAAGACCCGAGGACCATGGGACCCTGGTGAGCTATTCTCTAAATTTGATGATAGAGTGAATCTCATTTCCTCAAAGTTCTCTTAAACTTGGGTTGTTTGGTTCAACAGAGTTGAACCCTTGTCTCTCCTCATATAATGATGAGTTAGGCTGCTTTTAGGTCTACTTGAGTAGCCACCATAGTCTTCATCTTATATAATATTCATATAGTTGTTCACAAATTCATAGTTGTTGCGACACATACATACATCTTACCACCAGCACCAATACTCCCATCATTTATGCTTGTGCTACTATCTATGTCACTTGAATTTTTTCATACCTCTCGATATAAACGTGTATTCGATGGAGAAGATATTTCTTTTGACGCTCTATCTTCTTTCTCATTAGTAGTAGATAATGAGTTCATTAGAGCTTTTCCCTTTTTAGTTGCCAAACTTTTTTTTTTTTTTTTCAATTCTTGGCTTATCGATTAAGTTTATTGAGTAGGGATGACAACGGAGTGCGTTTAGAAAATCAAATCCCATGCCCAACCTTGTCGGGGAGTCAGATCCCGAAAACCCGACCCCGACAAAAAGATTAACTAAAAAATAATTTCTTCTAATACTAATATACAAAGGCATAGTGCAACTTTTTTAAAAATAATCATATAAGTATAATGAGTTCACCAAATGCATCAATGCAACAATATATATAAGGGTAATTTGGTAAAACTATGCATCATGTTAGATTTGGGATCGGGTTCAAGGCGGGTTCTAGAATACCTAGACCCGACCCTGAAAGACCCGTGTTTTACCTGAACCCGCCCCAAAACCTAGTCAACCCAAGTCTTTTTCTGTCAACAGGTTGGGGTAGGTCATGACACTCCATTTCACGATCTTTAGCAAATTCATCTCCATACCCTTGGTATGAATCAATTGATGTGGGTCTATTGCATGCCAGGCTCCTTGATGATACATTACCTTTTTATGCCAAAGGATTAGGGATGGCAATGGGTGGGTCGGGAATGGGTTTTAACAAACACAATTCGATTACGCCACCCTTTTAATCCCAGGGTTAAAAAACCATATTCTATACTCGACCTATTGGGGAGTCAGGTCTGAGTGGGGAAACCCAACCCCGATAAAAGATTTAACTTAAAAGTTATTCTACTTTTAATGCTAATATACATAATACAATGCTGTAATTTTTTTAAAAAACAATCATATAAGTATAATAGTTCACCACCAAATGTATCTATGTAATAATTTATTATAAAAACCCTAATGACTCAAAAATCATTTACAAGTATAATAGTTTACCTAATTTAGGATTTTTAGGATCCCACCCGAAACCTAGTCAACATGGATTTTCCCATCAACATGTGGGAGGGGGGATCCTCTGCGGATATCCGTTGTCACTATGGCATTTGGAAACATCGGGATATCCATGGTAAGATGTTATTTAACTTGATTTGCACCTTTGCCTTTGAATATATTGCTATGAATGCATTGTCGACAGTGATAATTTTTTGGCATTTTTCGTGCATGATGCGAGATCGGGGTTTTAGGTGTCATAGATTGCTATACAAATAATTGTGAGAAAAGAAAGTGTAGAGAGTTTAAGAGAATTATGAGTGTCATAGAGAGATAGAGAGATGTGTGAGTGACCCATCCATCTACCATTCTCTTTGTTTTATTAAGTTGACCAATTGGTTCTAGTGGTCGGTTTCACCTAACAACATTGACCAATCACCCATTTTTTATTATGTACCAATGGAAATGGTAGTTGTATTGAATTGACCTTTTCCATTGGTTAGTATTTGGCATTGGTTAGTATTTGGCACTAGTTAGAATTGTCCTAAAAAAGCTTTGGAGTAGGTTCAAACCTGCTTTGTGTACTGGTCCACTCTCTGGAAGATACACACTAGCCATAACAGACGATACAATCCATGGTTTAAAGTACCAATTTAAGCTAGTGTACTAGCCATGGCTTGCAATAATACCAATTGTACCAACATACAATATGCTATATTATAATATCAGTAGCGTAACCTAATATATAGTATGTTCATGTGATATGTACCAAGCTTACAACCTGGTATGAATTGATATTCTAAACTATGCTTCAAATTACTCTTCTTGGTTTATCTTTTATGTTTCTTGAAGTGTTTAATGAGGCAACCATACATTCATTTATTTTCTTGTTGCATCTTGATCATTGGAACAGTCAAGTTTGAAATTTGTAATGCTACTTGATAAATATTGGATCTTAAAAATGCAACTAATAATTAATTTTGTTGTTAACTTTTCCAGATAAAATTTCAACTATTTATGTATGTATACTTAGAGATATATTAAGACTATCATTACTAAATTGCGGTGTTCTATGGTTATTTATTTCTTTAGGCAAAACATTCAATGATCGAAACAATTGATTGCATTTGCCAAAATTGTCAAATTTTCTAACGATAATTGACATTGTACAAAACCTTCATAACATGACTAGGTATTAAAAATTTATCAGGGACCTTGATCAAGTGTCTTTATATTTCTCATGGTTTAAAGTATGGTTCCTAGCAAGTGTACTTGTCATGGCCTGGACTACATTACTAGCTGTATTATGTATTGATAGGCTATATTATATTACAAAATACATATAATAATATTGGTAGCATAGCTCGGTATGTAAGAGGTTATCATGTTCAAACCGATATGAACTAGGCTTATCGCCTGTTACAGTATTGTAACAATACTCTGAACCATGTTCTTTCTACGCATAAATTATGAAAAGTTTATGCATATTTTTAAGTCCAAATTTGTGGTTATCACTTGGATTCTATAGCTTTGACCCATGTCTTGGTTTTGTTATAGTTGCAGCCCGGAGCACCCTCTATGTAGAGCTCGAGGGCGGTCCATGCTAGGTGGTGACAGACAGTCATTTAGACAGTATGCTGATACTGTAACTGTTTCAAGGTTCCTGAATTCCCTTTGCTTCAGTCATTTTAGTTTATTTTCCTGCTTTTTTATAACTATTTTTAATTGATACTCTGAATCTTATTTTCAAATTTCAATTATATTTCCAAATACCTCTTAATAAAATTTTGTTCTTTTGCCTTTGACCTTCTTTAATTGTTGGAACTTGGAACCTATGCAATGGTATTATTGCTATACACTTTGGCTTATCTCCATATCCTCTGCATGCCCTTCCCCGCCTTAGAACATACTTAAACACCCTTCCTTTAGGTTAATCTATGTTCTACTATGTGAATTGTGAACATAATCTGTAATTTTGCCACCGCCCACCTGTAAGTCATGGTTACTTCTATATTTTTGTGTATTCAATGTGAGTAGCTAATAAAATAATATATTACTGATTAGTCATATTTCTTTTCTTGCACTGCACTAGTGTAAGTAGAATTTCTTAAAAGTTGATTTTGCATGTCATGGCAAAGCAAATGTATTTTACTTCTTTAGCAGTGCAGGCATGCTTAATCAATATGCTGTTGAATTGATTCTACTTTATCTTCTTTCTAGCTGCATATTTACCTGCCTAAGTGACTCATTGCTGGGACAGGGACGACTCATAAGTGTAGGACAACAAAGATTTGTTCTGATTTTACTCCATTATCAAAATAAGAGTTAAAGACACATGAAAAGAAAAGAAAGAGTTGCTTCTTCTTTTATCTATTTTAATCTTCTTCAGCCTCATATTTACAGTATAGTTCTTTTGTACTCTAAGATCCCTCCAGAGAAATCTACTAAATTGAATTTCATGTGAAAGTAGAAAGCAATTTTGTATTACTAAAAAAAGAAAATAGATATATTAGACTTAAATGAATATTTTTGCTGCGTGGACTAATGGATGGCTGAATCACAGAAGAAGCCATTGTCACACTACTCTAGATCTTCTTGAATATAACTCCATATATAGAAAATTTTTAGATATTTTATTCATTTCAAATGATATTGACTTGTCCAATTTGAACTGATAAATATACTGTAGAAGCTCTAGAAACACAACAAAAATAAAGAAACACAAATTCACCTCTACATGTGCACATGCATCACTCACATTGCTGACAATTGCTCTAATATTTTTCATATATGAGTTATATTTCAGCTCTTTATGTATGTATTGGTTGCGTTATGATATTCTAGCTATTGCCAGATTGTGATGGTACATTCAGAACAGACTGAATTATCAAAATTTACTTGCAGGTCAGATGGTGCACCAACATCTGAAGCTCGGAGAATGCGAAGAAGAAGCATTAGCATTACACCTGAAATTGGTGATGATATTGTGAGGTGAGGCATTTATTAAGTTGAAAATTATTCTTCTTAATTTTAATGTATTTTAACTCAAATATATCATTCTATTCATTCCTTGTTTCATATGTTTGTACTTTTCTATTTTTTTCCTTTTTTTTATTTGTGGGTAAATATATTACTGATTATTTTCTAGAATAAAGTCTCATGGTAGCATATTATTTTAGAATGCCATCTTTGTAAAATTTAAAATTTGACACGCTTTTGTAAGCACTTTGCAGTTCATAAGTTGGTATGATATTTTTGTAAACACTGTAGATACCAATATGATATGGAGTTTGGACAGTATGATTATGGCCCTGTTTGGCATAGTTAGTCAGCTTTTGCTGGTCAAAACAGCTGATTTTGAAGAGCTAGAGTGTTTGGCAGCATGAGTTTGGAAAAGCTGGGGCCTAGGAGGGAGTTGTTTTTGGCTATTTTCTAACTTATTTTTTTCTTGTATCTCATGTCCGCACCTATATTCGTATGTATTTATGAAAACAAAATTATTATTTTAATAAAAATATTAAATTTAAAATTATTTTTAATTTTTTTTAAAAAATTTGACTAGCATAGTAGTTTAGCCAAACACTTTTTAACTTTTCCAACTAGCTATTTTTCAACCAGTACTTTTTCAACTAGAAAAAGCTAAAAGTTTCAGCTACGCTAAATGCAGCTTATGTCATTATACCTTATCATTTATGAAACTTTCTGCATCTATAGAGAAGTAATACCATGGGAATGCAATGAAATCTCCCTTAAACTATTTATGCACAGAAATTGTTCCATTTGCCTATCAGAAATTCATGACCAATTTATTTGTTATTTGTTATTTGTTCAGAAAGATTCTTGTTTGAAATTTGAACAGGTTGAAAAGAACAAGTAAAAGGTGATAGTGGAATGTTTAGTTTGGATAAATAAGTTAATAATTTTATAATTATCGTCAATTTTGTTACATTATTCTTGATTTCAGGATTGCATTTGATAAATTGTTCATCGTGCTCCCTACTTCTCAATTATGTTGTTGCTTTGATATATGGAGAAATCTGTCGTATCTTCTAGTTGGAATTTTTTTTTGTACATTTACTGAATTTTTGTGCTGATACTGACATAAATTTAGTCCCTTTCTTTGATATTCTCTCATCTTATCACTTTTCTCAATTTCCAGGGCTGTTAGAGCAATGAATGAATCTCTAAAACAAAAACGTTTCCTTAGGGATCATGCTGGTGAAGGTTCAGGCTCGTACTCCATGAATGTTAACCATAAGGTGAATGATCCATCAAGTAGTGTATGTTTCCTTGTTCCAAGGTTTCCTGAATCCCTGATACTTGCCTTTTGTTCTCTGCATACTCGCACATCTTTAGATTCCATAATCTTTCATGATTAAATAATTTGCCACTGATTTGTATGTTATATATGTCTTGCATTTGTTTATCAGACCACTCATAATTTTTAATTGAATATGAAGCGTAAAATCATATGATGCTGCTTCTCATCTTCTCAATTTTCTACAGCTACATATTTTTTTCTCATTATATGAATGCACACCTTGTACTTTTACTAAAAACTTGCAACAATAACCTAGTTAAGATTCTTGTACTAATTGTTGTATACTGAACCAGTAAGATATTTGAATAGTGGACTACTGCTAGGCTTGAAGTTTGCCCGCATTCCTTGGTCAGTTTACTTCTATAGGTTGTATGAGATCCATTCTGTAGACTGTCAATCTTCTAGGCTTGAAGTTTGCCCGCATTCCTTGGTCAGTTTGCTTCTATAGGTTGTATGAGATCCATTCTGTAGACTGTCAATCTTTTGTGTTAAATTTTCTTGCAAATTGTGAAGCATTCTTTTATCAAGACGTGCAGTTCCGAATTCTTTATATTCTCTTACCCAAAGTCCCAATCCTTCTCTATGCTTTTTACACTGACTTGGTTTCTGTCTTATTGTGTTTTTCATGAAATAACCCATATCAAAATCACATTGTTCATAGCAATGTAGCATCAAATATCAATCTACATCTTTCTCTATGCTTTTTACACTGACTTGGTTTCTGTCTTATTGTGTTTTTCATGAAATAACCCATATCAAAATCACATTGTTCATAGCAATGTAGCATCAAATATCAATCTACATCTTTTTCAACACATTTTCCCCACATACATACATACATACATATATATCTACATCTTTTTCAACACATTTTCCCCACATACATACATACATACATCTTTAGTATTTTCCTTATCATCACTGACTCAATGAGATCATTCAATGTTGATGTCTAACTCAGTCCCATTCTTGCTGCATGCTTAGTCTATTGATTTGAAGTTCTTTTTTTTCTGGCTACAGTTCTTCTTGACATTCATCATGTTTTTCTTGTTTTACCAAAGGCGATCCTGCATTTCTTCTTTATAGCAAGTTAGCAACTATGGAATTTTTCTTCATTTTTTCAAAAAAGAAGAATATTGTGTATTTTAGGCCTCACATCAATTTGTTTGTCAGGATGAAGAACCTGCTACACTTTCTGATACTTCTAATAATTTCCGAAAGGCAAGTTCCACTCAGAAGGCTATGTCATTACCTTCCTCTCCTCATGTATATAGGGGCCAGACTTCTGAGAGAAGTGGTGATTTTCTAAGAGCTGAAGTCATGGAGTCAAATTTGAACAAGATTATGCAGTCATCCAGTTTTCTGAATAAGCCTTTATTACCATTTGATGAATGGAATATTGATTTCTCAGAGTTGACTGTTGGAACACGAGTTGGAATAGGCAAGTAAATTGAAGAAAGATTTCTACACCTATCTCTTTACTTTAATTTTAATATAGCTTGGCACTTGATGTGCTAAAATTTTCTACTTGTGATTCCTTTTAGCCTTGTTTCTTTGATGGTATACTACTTCAATTCAAGGGTCATTTAGTAAGAAGTAATCTTGCCGGAACCAATGATTTTGTAATCAGAAATCTCTCTAATTTTCTCCTAATTGCTGCTATCAATGATCATTCCTCATCTCTTTATTTTTTGTCAAAGCTTAAAAATAAATCTCTATGTTCTATTATTCACAAGATAGTATCACTACTTATAGCCAAATACACACTCTAGAATACATAATACCCCATGTGGGACTAAACATACACAACATATACAAATCCTCACCCTCCCCCTGGAGCATATTTATCTATCATACTCAGCTTAGCACAAAGTTTAAAAAATCTATCTCTTGCTAGGCTTACTAAAATTTCGGCATACTGATTTAGTGCAAATTTTCTTTGCCATTATAGTATCTTTTACAAATTGATAATCAACTTCAACGTAAATACATTATCTAAATTGGAGTGCATATCCTAAATATTATCTTCATAATTTTCATTTATATAGGACTTAATCTTAACTGTCCATATTTTTATAGGTCACACCTTTTCCCGGATTGCCTTTAAAGATAATGGAGAATTCTTACGACTACTTAATGATTTTACTTAAGAATTGCATCACTAAGTCGAGTGATAATACTATAAATAGCCTACATCATATGATATGATCAACATATGGGGAACCATCATTGTGGAGATTGAGGCTAGTGGAATAGGAGCGCCTCCTTGTTTACATCATGGATACCTTTTTCCTTAAGGAAATCTAAAGTATACTTCTTTAGGGCTCTAGATAATTCTCTGGAATTAGAATTCATCTTAATCCCAAGAAAGTATCTTGGTTTCCCTAGATCCTTAGAAACAAATGTTTTTCTCTAAGAGCTTCTCAACTTTAAGCATGCATTGTATCACTTCCTATGAGAAGAATGTTGTCTACACTCTACATTCTACACTCTATATTACTAAAATAACGATGCAATTGATGCTATTGCTTAGAAATTGAATGATTTGATTGCTGCATTGAAGGCTAATATTGGCTGCTCGGTGGGAGAATTTTTGCAACTATGCTCTTTGGCTATATTTTAGTCATTTAGATTCTTCCGATTAGAATTAAATAATTAAGTATTAATTCTCTTCCATTGAGAGCACAACTTGTTTTTTGTTGTTGAGAATACACTATAAAACACATTTTGATCGAACTATTGATATATACAAAGCAAGCTTAGTTGTAAAGAGATTTACTCAAGTCTGCGGAGTATATTACGTTGATACCTTTTCTTCTCTCACTTGATTAAACTTTGTGTGTACTCTTGTTTCTATTGCTGTAAATTTTCAATGACAATTACACTAATATTAAGAATGTCTTCCGTTATAGTGATATCTCTGAGTTAGTTTTTATGGGCAACCTTCAGCTTATGTTGCATAGGAGGAGTTAGTATGCAAACTTAATAAATCTAGCCATTAGAGAGTCCCAAACTAGTCTACTTAATAAGTTTGACTGAAGCCCTTGGTACAAGATTTGACTTCATAATATTCCACATAGCCATTAGGGTCTGTATTTGATAGTATACACCTAACAACAAGTAATAGGTGGGTGCTACTTGAATGAGGAATAAAGTCCTTCACAGCTCTACACATCAAGACATCCATCTCTCATCATCTATTGTAGCTTTCCTGAGAGAACTATGTATAGCTTCTTATACATTATGTGGTGTAGAGATAAACGACAAGGAAATAAAAACTATGAAAGGTAGAAGATAAACAATATGATAAAAATAGCAAGAGATAGGGCGTGTAGCGGGTGGATATACTCAAAACACATTACATCGAAGGAAATATAGAACCACCGATAGTACTAGAACAAAATAATGATAACCTTTTTGTGTATGAGATACGCAGGAAAATACACATCAAATGAGGGCTAAGCTTATCATAACTTGGACCAAGGAAATGAATAAAACAATGAAATCCAAATGCTCATACTTCAACAAAAATTACAATTAAGTCCCTAAAATTTACTAGTGATTCCTCGGGACTAGAAATGTACAGAATTAAAATCTGAGAAAATAAAATAAAATTCTGAAATTACAGATTGAAATGTGAAGTTTAATAGCAATTCTAGAAGACCGTCTAGGAGTTTTCATCTACTCTTTTCCTCAAACAGATAGTCCAGCGGACATTTAAGTGTATTGTTGCAAGATGATTAGAAACTGAGACTTATTTTTTCAATTTTTTATTTTTTATAATAATTATATCAATAAGTCCACTAATAAGTGTTCTTTAAAGTTGTATGGTTATTCATCTCGTCAACATGTTGACATCTTTTTTTCTATCTTTTTGTACCTAGAAGATCTACCTGAGAACATTATTGAACACGTTCAAGAGATTCATACTTACAAGAGCTAAATATTGTTTTTAAGTCATGATAATTATAAATTGAGCTTTACTAGTTTTGCTAAGTAGCACCTTCCACTAAGTAAATATCTTGAAAGCTAACAATAATAATTACCATTGCAGTGAAATTCTACTTTAGATCAAGTCCCCCAAATCTTGAAAGCTAACATAGAAATGCATGTTTGCCCTAGTTAAATTCGTCAAAGCCAAATTTTTTTTGGTCGAGGCAAAATAATGTATTAATTAGTAAATTAGGAACATTAGTTATTAGTTGTGGTTATTATTTTGTCTTGCGTTAATGGGTGGTTTACTATGCCCTAGGAGCTAGTGGTTAAGTGCCATGACTTATTATTTTGGCTATCATTGTCTTGTGTCTAAAAGTCAATAAATATGGGCTTAGTTACGGTAAGCGGAATCAAGTTTTGAATGAAATCTTAATTTCTTTCCCAAAATTTTCTATGTTTTTCTCTTTCTTTCTTCTATCTAGTTCTTCCCATTCTCTCTCTCTCCCTCCCTCTCTATGTGCCAAATATCTTGTATATATTAAGTGTATTACACAGCTGCAACTGTTGTTTTCTTTGTTCAAACTAAGGTTTATAACACTAGTTTGAGCAGGCGTGCTATCTTGGCTTGAATTGGTACAATCTGGTACATACATATACATAGTATTACTTGAACTGATACGACTGAGATAGTATTATTTAGTATGTGAAGTCCCTTGTTTTATGTACCTGGCATCCCCTTTTGTATTGATTTAGGTATGAACCGATATGTATCGAGTGGTAAGCCCGATAAGTCTCATAAATCTGGGTTTGAACTATGATTATATTCTTCTTTCTTTTGGATACCATTTTAGCACAATGATTCAGGATTCAAGTTTCAATGCACTTAATGGACCTCATTTTTGGAATATGTTTGATTTCTTTGGCAATTTGCACTATAATTCTTTCTTAACTGTGTAGGGCAAACATGCATTTTGTAGGTTAGAATCAACCTATGAATAAGAATTTTAAATAGGATGCTTCTTTCTATAACTAAGGTTATGCATAAATCCTAGTACCGTACCAGTTTTAATGCTGATTTTTCGCATATCAGGCGGAAGCAGTTGAATTCTGGTTGGGCTGAATTACATCATACCAATTGGAAGAATTTATTAAGTTGATGGGAAGAGAAGAAAAGCCCAGGACACTTGTCTGCATCTAAGATTACTATAGACCTGTCACTCTAGGGATAATCTTTTTTTTCTTGCATAGGTCTAGGAAAATCTTGCATGAATTGGCAAGAAAATCAGAAGATTACTTGCACAATAAACTGTAAGCAATCTTATAATGTATCATGCACAAATGTACATTACGGATCAGTTGATGACATGTTACTAGTTGTTATGCTATTGTTTGATAAGATTCAGGTCAGGGTTTTGTCACTCGTATAAAAATGTATATTGTTTCAATTTTATCATTTATCACTTTTAGAGTTTTTCTTGATTACAAGGTTTCAGTACTGCCCGGTATCTAACTTAAGGGTACCAACTGAATCGTCGTTATTTGTCTGTACAAACTGTTATCTAACTTATTTGATTACTTTAGTTTATAAAAATCAGAAAAATGTAAATCTGTTTTCCATCAATTATTTGGTTTCTGGCACTTAAATATGTGGTCTTTTTAAGAATAAAAAAATAGATAACGATTTCTTATTTATATTTAGGATTTTTTGGAGAAGTTTTCCGTGGCATATGGAATGGAACTGATGTTGCAATAAAAGTTTTTCTCGAACAAGATCTGACAACTGAGAACATAGAAGACTTTTGCAATGAGATATCTATACTGAGGTATCAGTTGCTTGTCATTTAAAAAGGTTTGGCATTGTATTTCTTCTATTATTTGCTATTTTCTTACTAGGCCTGTTTTTTCTTTTCAGCCGTCTTCGGCATCCTAATGGTAATGAATTTCTGCTACCAGTGTTGTAGTACATAGATAAAATAATTAAGCAGCTGCATACAACATTACTCCCTTAATCTTGCTATTTCTTTTCTCCACGCAGTTATATTATTTCTTGGAGCATGCATGAAACCTCCACACCTGTCATTAGTTACAGAATATATGGAGATGGGATCTTTATATTATCTTATACATACAAGTGGCCAGAAAAAGAGGCTAAGTTGGCGTAAGAGACTAAAAATGCTCCGTGATATTTGCAGGCAAGTATCAATTTTGTCTTATCGTACTTTTCCTCCTAGGCTTGTTCGTGTTCTCTCTCTAATATTTTTTCCCCAAGTTTCTGCTATGAATCGTAGTAGATGGGCAATGGTTTATTAGCCTGGCATGACAATATGCTGTAGTTTCTGGAGAATTTGTGTTTAGATTTTAGCTTTATATTTTACATTGTTTGATGGGAAAAGAACAAGGGTACACTCCCACCACTGGACTAGAAGGCTGTATTATTTTACTTTCAGTTATAGTTCAATATTATATTAGAGATGCAGAAATTATTCTTCCAACTATTAAATACTCCACCTAACATTACAAGGATCCTCACATCTCTTGTGCATATGGTTTTTGCCATGATTTCGGATGAATGGATGTACGAAGCTTTTGCGGACAAACAAAGAAAAAGCTTTTTTGATATTGACCTTGAATAAAGTTTCTATGCAATATAATTACTTTATCACCTGATATCCACATTAGATAAGTGTACCACACTTGTTATTCTATTTATGTAGACATGACTAAAGTAGGAGAACACAATCTAAGTATGTCTATACACTCTTATTCATACTCTTATCGAAGGGCCCATAAATATCAAAGTTCATAGAGGAAGATTAATCTTCTATTGGTCACTCGTACTTCACAATTCACATATGACCTATGTTACAATCAATGACAGTTGTTATGACTTTGGTTGTATCAAAGTAGATCACTCACCATATGTAAGTACTGATGACCTGAAGTCTAAGGACCAATGTGTCTTTATCACTTATGATCTTAATTTGTGGCACACAAGCAATAGATTCACTATGGGTAGGTTTTAGTACACCATGTACTTGATAGTTTGTGTCATGCACTCAACTAACCCACATGCTAGTCTCACACTGACCAATGTGTCTTTAGGTCAGTACTCTAAGGAGATGGAGACGATGATGCTGAAACCGTGAGAGGGTCTTGCGTCAGAGGGAAACCTGGGAAATTCGATGAAAACGTGCCGCAAAGATGCGACTTGAGCAATACCAGCGAGCTGAGAATCAACAGCACGATCTACAATCTCAGAGTACTCACCTTTCTTATAGAGCCAATTTCCACAGCATACCCACGCGCAATCAGAATCCTTGACGATGTAGCAAAGGGAAGGGCGTTTGCTTGTCCTAGACGCAGCCTATGGTAGGAAGCAACAGGGTGGCCGTCGGGGCTGGAAGAGAATCACACACATTCTCAAGACGTAGTGGTAAAAAGAAAGAGGAGCTTGATGCGCATTGGTGTCGCGCCGGTGCTTTTGATTGAATCGAAAACAGTACAAGACGAGAGTATCTCACAAGCGAGTCTCTCGGAGTTAGTGCTAGACCTAGGCTTCGCGTGGGGGAAGCTTCCTCCTTTATAGATCAAGAGGGAAAAGAGTCATATGAGGGACACATGAGAGGGTTGTTGAGTAAGCCAACCACCCTCTAACTTCCTAAAAGGGGGTCAAGATGCCCTCTAACTATCAAAAAGTAGAACTACCAACTAAAGCGATGGAATCTTCTGGAGGGGCTAGCGCATGGGCTGGTCCAAAGGGCCGTTATTCGGGCCGTCGTAATGCCCTAGACTATCTCCGAGCAGGCCACCACGAAGCAACAGAACTTGCTAACCATGGGTTGGTTCTGCATGGTGTTGGCCATCTCCTGAGCGGTATTGAGGACTCGATTGTGGGAGCGATCCACTGGCGGCTCTTGAGACGGTTCTCGTGGGAAACTTGACAAGTTGATGGGGTGAACAGGCTCCATTGAGGCGGAGGACGGGCTTACAATCCCCACAAAATAGTCGGGGGGTGCAAGGACCATTGCGGGGGTCGTATCAGAGCCTCGTCATTTCTTGTTAACATTTGATTGAGCGGGAAACAGTACTAATTATATTCTTTTCTTCTTATAAATATAATCTCTTTTTAGTATTTTGGCGTAAAATACCCCCCGCTCTCTTTATTTTATATGGTATCAGAGCCTCGTCGTTTCTTGGTAACATTCGTTTGAATGGGAAACGGTACTAAGCAGCATGGGGTAAATAAGGTGGCTAATTATATTCTTTTGCCGATATAGTAGGCAAGGTAGTTCAAATAGGATATAATACGTATCCACTTCATGCAAATCTGGGTATTCTGGGGCTGCCTAAGCCACCCAGTTGTGTATTCTAAACCTTGTTATTTAGAAGGCTAATGGCTTAGCAAGTAATGTTCGAAGGCCAGAAGGGCCGCGAGGGAAACTGAGACTTGCTAACGTCCATACAGCATGATAATACCAAGTTTTACAACAACATGGGTAGCGCAGATGATACCAGAGTAGTATGGCGTATTAATGTCCAGGAATCTATAGCTAGCTTGCCTTTCTAATCCTAAAGAATATAATTAACCTCTCCAACCTTGTTTCTCCTCCATGCGGGCTTAGTGCTAAAGTACTTAGTAGATCTATTTGTTATTGACAGCTCTTTGTTTACTGTGTTTTAGACACAAGAAAATGAAGAACTTTACTTTTTTTACAAGCCTTACGGCTGCAGAAAAATTGTGTCATACGACACACAATCATAACCTTCTAGTTATAATAACTCGAATGAGTTCAACTTAAATATGGATATAAATTATCTATATTTAACACTACCTCAAAAATACTGGGAAACACAAGCAAATTCTCAGGCAGCACAACATAAATGCTATTTTCCAAAAGAAAATGACAAATATGTTCATCAACTTCATACTGAGCACGCACAGATGAATACAATTATAGATTTTCAAATCTCTCAGAGAATTTAACCATATCTGTACTGAACTTTGGAAAAAGATACATACAGAAATGGTAACAAAGAATATGCTTTTATGCAATATTCATGATAATCAAGAGTATATTAAAAATCAGTATACTCATTTAATTACTATGGTACGAGAGATTGAAAGATCTCTTATACTACAGAAATAGCTCATTACCGAGCTTAAAGACATTCTTGATAATCTACAAAGACAATCTAAAATCTTTGATTATCAAACAACTAAAACAGCAGCTTTATTGAAAAAGTTGCAGAAAAATTCTGAAGAATGGTAGACCCATCGAAAGAATATCCACGAATGATCAAAATGTTGACTATCAACAAGCACTAGTTGACTCTAGTAATTATCTTGATGGTGCTCTTGGGATTATTTCTGATGATCCCCAGAGTGCTTCTGATAAAAGATTTGTTTGTGAGAACAATTTTATTATTGCATATCTTATGCAATTAAATAAAAAGCTTGATTATATGATGTCAAGAATAGCTACCTCTTATGAGACAATACTCAGACAACAAGAGGTAATTCAACGCTTAGACCAACTGTTGGTTTTCCAGGCCCAACAATGTCAGACCTCGGTTCAAGAATTGGTAAACCAATTAAACCGAGTCTTACAAGCATCAACAGTATCTTTGACATCTACGTCTACCTCAAGATGTACTAAACAAACTAGAAGTAACTAATTTTCTTGTAAATGACAACAAGACCATTTACAGTGACTTGTAATACCTTTACTGGAACAACCACAGTAAGAGAAACTAATATGAATGAAAGGATTACAATAAGTAATACTATTCCTAATCTGTTAAATAGATTATTTGATAGAAATGACATACCAGCCCAAGTATTAGAAGAAGTTGTTGATATTGATCAACAATTTGAACTATATCAAAATAATAGTCTTCGACTATTACAACCACAAGTCTTGTATAGAATAGGACTATTAAATCTGAGAACTCAATTACTCAGACTAAATCGTGAAGAAACATCTTTCTGTCACAACTGAACCTAGGAACCTTCGAATTATTTCAAGGGAATCCTTACGACATATTAGACAATCAGGGAAAACATTAACTCATATTGGGATGATTGTTATCTCTATAAAGGGCTTAGCTCGTAAAAAGCTAGGTACCAAAGTATTAATTACTGTCCTTGACAAAAGATGGAAATCTGATACAAGAAAAGCAATGATTGCCTGCATGGAGATCGATATGACTGAAAATAAAGGCATTTTTTATTGTGCTCCAGATTTTCTGATAAGTACAAGAGATCTAGGAGAACTAAAAAATTGGTATCCAAACAAGAGGATACGAAGATTTTACTGGTGAATCTAATCTCCTTATTGGATTAGGATTCTTAGGCAAATTAACAAATAATTCCAATACTGGATATAAACTCTATATTTCATCAATTATAGAGGCATTGGCCAGTAAAGGAATAAAAATGATTAAGCCTATGGCTATATCTCCAGATGACTTGGGTGGTCTTGACTGAAATATTTCAAAAAATCTGGATAATGAACAAATGCTCGTCCCAGAAGACAACATTATGTTTAAAAATCCTGATAATACCTATAATTTGAGATTTTCAATTTATAAACAAAAACAAACTCATGATGATGAGGCATCAACATCAGGGATTGAAAAATTCTTTAATTAATGGTATTACAAGATAACACGCTTTTAATACCAAAAGAATTAGGTTGTACATTTGAAGAAGAAATGTTAAGTCTAGAAATAGAATTAATAGAAACTGGGCAAATACTCGGTTCTCATAAATTGGTATTGGATCCTGAAGGAAATATAAGGGTTCAATATGGCTCAACAGAACAAACATTTCAGCGTTTACTAGCTGAAGCAAAAAGGGAAGAAATTATATTGGAAATAGCTAGACAAGCTGGAATTTCACTTATTCCCTTTAAACCACAAGTGAATTTACAATCACTTCAAAAACTATATGAGTTGCATCAAAGTATTATAACAACTCATCATACAAATTTCAAAAATTTCCAAGATGAACGTTATGCTACACAAAGCATAGCTTATGAGGAAACAGAACAAGGTGAATTTAAGTGTCTCAATGACCTTGTTCAATTCTATGAGACTAATCTTTGTGAACTTGATAACCTAGAGACTCAAAGTATTCAAAATATCCCTAAAAATTTAATGGATACAGTAATTAGTGATGCACCACAAGCAAGTGCGACAGCACAAGCTAGTACATCACATTCAAGAACCTATCCTATAGGTCAACCTCCTCGAGAATTTTATACTCAATATGAGGGTGATAGGGAAGGAATACGAACTAGAGGAAAACGATTACCTCTAGAAATCATTGATAAGAAAAAGCTAGTAGATGAAGGACGAATCCTAAATCCAACAGCCCATGATCCACAAACCTGGAATACTGCGCTTGACAATTGGTCATCCATGGTAGCTAGGAAAGTGGCAGAAATAGATGGAAACTTTTCTGCTGAAGAAATGTATTCTTATCTAGAAAATTTCCTTGGTGAGACTGCAAGGTCCATGTGGGAATCATATAAGTTGAATTTCGCCACAGAATTTCAACAAGATGTCCCATTGGGTGTAAACCCACAATTTTACAAATCGTATGCGATTAATGATTACGGGTTCTAACCCGAACATGGGATATAATGCCCAACAACAAGAAGCCATCAAAAAACTTGAAATACTCCAAATAAAAAATTGGAAGTATATCAAGCCTTTTTTACAAGATTTCCTCTATTATGCCTGTATGGCTGGAGGATATCATGACCAAGCCTTAGGAGAACGATTATTCTTAAAATTACGTGCTCCTATAGGATATGAAATACATCAGGCACCACAACAGCCTCCTGCCTTAAATAACATTACACTTCGAAGACAATTTATCATAGATAAATTGGTAGAAAGATGTACTCACCTAAGAGGTGATCATCAACTAAAAGTTGAATTCAGCTTTTGCAAACAGTTGTATACACCTCAAACCTATGTTCAGGTCCCAGGATCCTCTTGTACATAAGAAAAAACATAAGAAAAGTAAGATATTGAAGAAATATTATCTTCAAAAATTTTCAGCTAAAAAACCTTATCTTGCAAAAGATAAGCATGTGAGAAAATATAATCCTAAAAGGGATTATAAAAACAAGCTTTCTTGCTTTACATGTGGTAGTCAAAACCACTTAACACGAGATTGTAGCAAACGGCAAAATCTCTATAATAAACAATCAATTTTAGTTGATTGTGTTCAAGAAGATCTACTAAATGTAGATGAATATATATCCGATACGGAGTCAATTTATAACATTGTCTCCATTCCAAATCCAGACTATAAGTCTGCTTCTGATAGTGAATTAGATGAATTCACTACTGATTTACTGTCCAAAGTTGACAAACTCTCCTTATGAGACAGAAAATCTAGTTGGTCTTCCATGGATAAACTAGATTTATTAATGCCCTATTTAGAGCAATTATAAAATGGTGGGATGAGTATGATACGCTCTCCACATCAAATCATGGCTCCTATAGTACCACCTGTCCATGAACACCAATGGAGCCCAAGAAGAGGTAGCAAAGATCATGCATGTATATTTTGTTCTAAATATCCGAGTATGACTCTTTGCTATCAATGTATCATTTGTTCTCTTTAAGCATGTAAATATTGCCTCGAGAAACAAAATGAAATCCTACTTCCTCTTTCTTCTCCTCCCATTTCGAAGAAAGATGAAAGAACAAATATTGTAGAAATACGTATTCTACAATTAGAAAATGACCTCCATGCCCTTACTCAACGAGTTAGTGCTCTTGAAAAAGGGAAAGGTTTATTAGAAAATTCCGAAGTACCTTCATCTTCACTATATGAAGTAACAGATGAAGTATCAGAGGCAGAAGTTATTCATGGTCCAGCACCATATAAAGTTGAATATTTAAATAAGCCGGTTGCTGACCCTACAAGGCTTTATACCATTAAGGTTCAATGTCTAATCCAAATTTCTGATTGGAAATTAGACATTTTTGCCTTAATTGATACAGGTTGTAGCAATACAGGCTTAGACATGAATTTAGTTCCTACTAAATATTATAAAAAACTTGCTCCAGAAGAGCAGTTTTATGCAGAACAAATGGACGGACAACTCTTTCTATACGAACATATCCTGTCCAAATATAAATTGTCCTTTTCTCTTTGAAATGGTCAATATACACCACCAACATATGTTGGCCGAATTTGTCTCCGCCCTCTCCGATTGGCCCAGACAAAATTTATAATTGGGCTCAATTTATTGCTCAATTCATACAAAGGTGTTACCCTTACCTATGACGGTTTATATCTTTTCCATAATTCGGTTATCCCCTATACATCCTCTGTTGCAAAGCGTGGTTGGTATCCCTGTGTGGTACCGTATTCATGCAAAGGTCAGCCTTTGGCCAAACCCTCTTATGTCTTTTTAGACTCTGGTGAGACCTCTCCTAAGAAATCACCACAATATCCGGATTCAGGTTCTCCTGTAGAAATCCGACATATTAATGAAGAAATTGCTAGGGTGTTAAGACATCCTATTGATATGCTTCATAGTATAAAAGAAGATGATTTAGCACCTATTCCTCTTAATAAAATTGAATCAGGACATCCTGATGTAGATGACCTTATTCGATTACTAGAAAAAGACCAGATTTTTAGTTCAAATCGCCAAGCTCATTGGGACAAAAATAAACATGTTTGTACACTGAAAATCAAAGAGCCTGGTTTTCGTATATTACAAACAAGAAAATTACAGCAACTAATGAAAATATTGCTGAATTCAAATTATACATTGATGAGTTTCTAATACTTAATGTGATAAGAAGGAGCATATCTCCTCATAGATCTCTTGCTTTCATTGTTAACAAACACAGTGAGCAAGTCAAGGGTAAAATACGAATGGTTATAGACTATTGTCGTCTCAATAATAATTTAGAAGATGATGGTTATGACATTCCAGATAAAATAGAGTTAATTAACTCTATACAGGAAAGCACTATCTTCTCTAAATTTGAATGCAAATCTGGATTTTGGCAAATCCGGATGGCAGAAGAATCTATCCCATTGACAACCTTTACCTGTCTCCTCTTGGAAGCTTTGAATGACTAGTAATGTCATTTGGACTTAAAACTGCTCCTGCAGTATTTCAAAGGAAAATGGATGAGGTTTTTAAACCTTATCAAAACTTTGTTTGCGTGTATATAGATGATATTCTTGTACACAGCAAGCCATTTAAAGCTTGTATTACAAAAATTTTATACAAATGAGATTATTGTCTCAGGCAGAAATCTCAATTTTATAAAAAATTTATTGAATATTTAGGAGTTGAAATTGGTAATGGAAGTATAAAACTTCAACCACATATTTCCTCCAAAATAAAAACCCTTGAGGTAACAGATACTAAGAGTTTACAACAATTCTTGGGTCTCATTAATTATGCAAGACCATTTTTAAAGGAGTTACATAAATTGAGTGGACCTCTCTACTCAAAATTAAGTCTTACTAGTGTAAAGAAATTTAACACCGAAGATTACAAACAAATTGATTAAATCAGGCAACTGGTATATACATTACCATTGCTTAAATTACCTTTGGACATTGATTATCTCATTATTCAAACAGATTGTTGCGAACATGGGTGGGGTGCCATCCTGTTAAGAAAACCACACAAATACTCATAGAGCCTGAAACAATCTGTAGATGTGCATCCGGTAAATTCCGTGAAAAGAATATAACTAGTAGTATTGACAAGAGCTTCTAGCTGTCTGTTATGGCCTAGACGTTTTTAGATTATTTCTTTTAAATAAGATAAAAATACTTATAAGAACTGACTGCGAAACAATAGTTAAGTTCTTCAAGACTAAAAATGAGAAACGCATCTCACAAAAAAGATGGCTCTCATTTATTGATCATTGTCTTAACAATGCATACTGTATCACCTTTGAACATATTAAAGGTCAACAAAATATCATTGCTGATATATTATCCAGGCTTCTTATAACACCTGATTAACCTCTTATTCTCAGGACTATTCATATGGCTCCAACGAATAAGGGAAAAAACAAGAAAAGCCCTCTGGCTGTTTCAAAAGAAGAATCTTTCAAGGAAGTTCTTACAACAGAGATACCAACAGACCAGTATCTGTTTCGAGTACCTAAACATTTTACCGCCTTGACAGGCCAAGATATAAGCCTTCTTGATATATTATGGAAGGATCATCACAAACCGGGGTTTCTTATAGCTATGAACACATTAACTGGACACCTTCAAGCAATCAAGTATGCTCATAGGATGCTACCGCAAACTCCTCTGCAAGAGAAGCTAGAACCACATACGCTGCAAGCATATGTTGCGAAGGAAATAAAAATTAAAGAACTTCAAGAAGAGATACAAAAGCTTCAACAGCAAGTTGTCTCTCTCCAAGAACAACAATTCCGCTTCAAGAGGAACTGAAATTATTCAAAGATTCATGAAATCAAGAATTAGAGGTTCAATGGGCCCAAACTGGGTCTAAGATACCACCTCATCTCAGTCCAGTAAAATAGCATATTTATAGACTTTTGACACAGCAAATTCATGATCAGTTTATTCAAACTGAAAGTTTACTACGAAAAATGACTATGGGAAAAATTGCCAGCGCAGCAGGGTTATACTTAACAATGATTTGTCTCAGGACACTCCAAGCACATCTGGATGCTCCTCATTGTTCCTGTACACGGGGTTTTACAATTGTGAAGACCTCTATTGATATTGTCTGGTGGAAAGAAGTCACTATACAAAGATGTAGCATATCCTTGTGATCTTTTTTCGACTTTGGACTGATTGACAGATTGGTCATACATCAAAGCGACCAAGATGAAATAACTTCACTCCCTTGGAAGCTCAAATACGTGATCAAGGCTTTATTTCAAGCCAAGCCATCCATAAATTACGTGGATTTGGACATAGTCTCATGCCCACCATGGTACAAAGGCTATCCTGCTGATGCTAAACATCAGATTTTGGTTAAGCTCCTTGATCGTTGTATGCCAGATTTTTGGCGACAAACGTTTGAAGAAGAAGTAATGGCTACGGAAAATGTTCCCGTAGAAGAACAACTTCATATCTAGAGAAATTATGAGATCTCTGAAAACTTTGATGACCATCCTTTCTATAAGCCCATATTGGTCACAGAAGATAAGACATTAAAAATCTATACAGAAACAGATGAAGGTATTTTCATACCTTTCACCTCTCATTTTTGTTCTGCTCCTGGCATGTGGGACCATTTCATAGAAATCTAGCATGAAAAGTTGGCAAAAAGCGTACGGTATTATGGACGCATTCTGATCCCTGAAGGAGAAGCAAATATGTTAGATGATATAATGGATGACGAATAATGCCAAAGAATCTAATAGAAGATAGTGGCGGGATCCTTGTTCGCCACTTAGACAGATAGTGGCAGCAATTATATGCTCCACTCATAATATAAAATAAAGAGGGGGGGGGGATATTTTACGCCAAACTACTAAAAAGAGATTATGTTTATAAGAAGAACAGGAAGAGGAAAGCTTACAAACTGAGAAGAGGAAACTCGCACTTGCACACTTCACACACTCTTTGCTGAAGGCAGACTATGCCTTCTTACAACACCTTACACACCTTATATAGACAAGTAGGTGAGTGAAGCATATAATTGCTTTCACTGCCAACAGTAAGAAAAAGACAATCGTAGGGACCGCCTAGGCACAGGCTGGCATTGCATCTACTTTCAACGTTCATCTTTATCCTGATTTTTATGAGTGGAGCATATGAGTGGAGCATATAATTGCTGCCACTATCTGTCTAAGTGGCGAACAAGGGTCCCGCCACTATCTTCTGTTAGATTCTTTGGCATTATTCGTCGTCCATTATATCATCTAACATATTTGCTTCTCCTTCAGGGATCAGAATGCGTCCATAATCCCATACGCTTTTTGCCAGCCTTTCATGCTGGATTTCTATGAAATGGTCCCGCATGTCGGGAGCAGACCAGTAATGAGAGGTGAAAGGTATGAAAATACCTTCATTTGTTTCTATATAGATTTTTAATGTCTTATCTTCTGTGACCAATATGGGCTTATAGAAAGGATGGTCATCAAAGTTTTCGGAGATCTCATAATTTCTCCAGATATGAAGTTGTTCTTCTACGGGAACATTTTCCGTAGCCATTACTTCTTCTTCAAACGTTTGTCGCTAAAAATCTGGCATACAACGGTCATGGAGCTTAACCAAAATCTGATGCTTAGCATCAGCAGGATAACCTTTGTACCATGGTGGGCATGAGACTATGTCCAAATCCACGTAATTTATGGATGGCTTGGCTTGAAATAAAGTCTTGATCACGTATTTGAGATTCCAAGGGAGTGAAGTTATTTCATCTTGGTCGCTTCGATGTATGACCAATTTGTCAATCAGTCCAAAGTCGAAAAGAGATCGCAAGGATATGCTACATCCTTGTATAGTGACTTCTTTCCACCAGACAATATCAATAGAGGTCTTCACAATTGTAAAACCCCATGTGGAGGAACAATGAGGAGCATCCGGATGTGCTTGGAGTGTCCTGAGACAAATCATTATTAAGTATAACCCTGCTGGCCTGGCAATTTTTCCCATAGCCATTTGTCGTAGCAAACTTTCAGTCTGAACAAACTGATCATGAATCTGCTATGTCAAGAGTTCATAAATATGCTGTTTTACTTGACTGAGATGAGGTGGTATCTTAGACCCAGTTTGGGCCCATTGAACTTCTAATTCTTGATTCCATGAATCTTTGAATAATTTTAGTTCCTCTTGAAGCGGAACTTGTTGTTCTTGGAGAGAGGCAACTTGCTGTTGAAACTTTTGTATCTCTTCTTGAAGTTCTTTAATTTTTATTTCCTTCGCAACATATGCTTGTAGCGTATGTGGTTCTAGCTTCTCTTGCAGAGGAGTTTGCGGTAGTATCCTGTGAGCATACCTGATTGCTTGGAGGTGTCCAGCTAATGTGTTCATAGCTGTAAGAAACCCCGGTTTGTGATGATCCTTCCATAATAAATCAAGAAGGCTTATATCTTGGCCTGTCAAGGCGGTGAAATGTTTAGGTACTTGAAACAGATATTGGTCTGTTGGTACCTCTGTTGTAAGAACTTCCTTGAAAAATTCTTCTTTTGAAACAGCCAAAGGGCTTTTCTTGTTTTTTCACTTATTCGTTTGAGCCATATGAATAGTCCTGAGAATAAGAGGTTAATCAGGTCTTATAAGGAGCCTGGATAATATATCAGCAATGATATTTTGTTGACCTTTAATATGTTCAAAGGTGATACGGTATGCATTGTTAAGACAATGATCAATAAATGAGAGCCATCTTTTTTGTGAGATCCGTTTCTCATTTTTAGTCTTGAAGAACTTAACTATTGCTTCGCAGACAGTTCTTACAAGTATTTCTTTCTTATTTAAAAGAAATAATCTAAATGCATCTAGGGCATAACAGACAGCTAGAAGCTCTTGGTCAATACTACTGGTTATATTCTTTTCACGGAATTTACCAGATGCATATCTACAGATTGTTTCAGGCTCTGTAGAGTATTTGTGTGGTTTTCTTAACAGGATGGCACCCCACCCATGTTCGCAACCATCTGTTTGAACAATGAGATAATCAGTGTCCAAAGGTAATTTAAGCAATGGTAATGTATCTACCAGTTGCCTGATTTTATCAATTTGTTTATAATCTTTGGTGTTAAATTTCTTTACACCAGTAAGACTTAATTTTGAGTAGAGAGGTCTACTCAATTTATGTAAGTTCTTTAAAAATGGTCTTGCATAAATAATGAGACCCAAGAATTATTGTAAACTCTTAGTATCTGTTACCTCAAGGCTTTTTATTTTGGAGGAAATATGTGGTTGAAGTTTTATACTTCCATTACCAATTTTAACTCCTAAATATTCAATAGATTTTTTATAAAATTGACATTTTTGCCCTGAGACAATAATCCTATTTGTATAAAATTTTTGTAATACAAACTTTAAATGGCTTGTATGTTCTTTGTCTGTTTTGCTGTGTACAAGAATAATTGCTTACCGTAAACCCTAAACCCTAAACAATAAGGGAAAACATTAGATTTTTAATGTCTTATCTTCTGTGACCAATATGGGCTTATAGAAAGGATGGTCATCAAAGTTTTCGGAGATCTCATAATTTCTCTAGATATGAAGTTGTTCTTCTACGGGAACATTTTCTGTAGCCATTACTTCTTCTTCAAACGTTTGTCGCCAAAAATCTGGCATACAATGGTCATGGAGCTTAACCAAAATCTGATGCTAAGCATCAGCAGGATAACCTTTGAACCATGGTGGGCATGAGACTATGTCCAAATCCACATAATTTATGGATGACTTGGTTTGAAATAAAGCCTTGATCACGTATTTGAGATTCCAAGGGAGTGAAGTTATTTCATCTTGGTCGCTTCGATGTATGACCAATTTGTCAATCAGTCCAAAGTCGAAAAGAGATCGCAAGGATATGCTACATCCTTGTATAGTGACTTCTTTACACCAGACAATATCAATAGAGGTCTTCACAATTGTAAAACCCCATGTGGAGGAACAATGAGGAGCATCCGGATGTGCTTGGAGTGTCCTGAGACAAATCATTATTAAGTATAACCCTGCTGGCCTGGCAATTTTTCCCATAGCCATTTGTCGTAGCAAACTTTCAGTCTGAACAAACTGATCATGAATCTGCTATGTCAAGAGTTCATAAATATGCTGTTTTACTTGACTGAGATGAGGTGGTATCTTAGACCCAGTTTGGGCCCATTGAACTTCTAATTCTTGATTTCATGAATCTTTGAATAATTTTAGTTCCTCTTGAAGCGGAACTTGTTGTTCTTGGAGAGAGGCAACTTGCTGTTGAAACTTTTGTATCTCTTCTTGAAGTTCTTTAATTTTTATTTCCTTTGCAACATATGCTTGTAGCGTATGTGGTTCTAGCTTCTCTTGCAGAGGAGTTTGCGGTAGTATCCTGTGAGCATACCTGATTGCTTGGAGGTGTCCAGCTAATGTGTTCATAGCTGTAAGAAACCCCGGTTTGTGATGATCCTTCCATAATAAATCAAGAAGGCTTATATCTTGGCCTGTCAAGGCGGTGAAATGTTTAGGTACTTGAAACAGATATTGGTCTGTTGGTACATCTGTTGTAAGAACTTCCTTGAAAAATTCTTCTTTTGAAACAGCCAAAGGGCTTTTCTTGTTTTTTCACTTATTCGTTTGAGCCATATGAATAGTCCTGAGAATATTAGCCTGGCAATTTTTGTCATAGCCATTTGTCGCAGCAAACTTTCAGTTTGAACAAACTGATCATCATGAATCTGCTGTTTCATGAGTCCAAAAATATGCTGTCGCAGCAAACTTTCTGTAGCCATTACTTCTTCAAACGTTTGTCGCCAAAAATCTGGCATACAACGGTCATGGAGCTTAACCAAAATATGAGCAGGATAACCTTTGTACCATGGTGGGCATGAGACTATGTCCAAATCTACGTAATTTATGGATGGCTTGGTTTGAAATAAAGCCTTGATCACGTATTTGAGCTTCCAAGGGAGTGAAGTTATTTCATCTTGGTCGCTTCGATGTATGACCAATCTGTCAATCAGTCCAAAGTCGAAAAGAGATCGCAAGGATATGCTACATCCTTGTATAGTGACTTTTTTCCACCAGACAATATCAATAGAGGTCTTCACAATTGTAAAACCCCGTATGGAGGAACAATGAGGAGCATCCGGATGTGCTTGGAGTGTCCTGAGACAGATCATTGTTAAGTATTACCCTACTGGTCTGGCAATTTTTGTCATAGCCATTTGTCGCAGCAAACTTTCAGTTTGAACAAACTGATCATGAATCTGCTGTTTCATGAGTCCAAAAATATGCTGTTTTATTGGACTGAGATGAGGTGGTATCTTAGACCCAGTTTGGGCCCATTGAACCTCTAATTCTTGATTCCACAAATCTTTGAATAATTTTAGTTCCTCTTGAAGCGGAACTTGTTGTTCTTGGAGAGAGGCAACTTGCTGTTGAAACTTTTGTATCTCTTCTTGAAGTTCTTTAATTTTTATTTCCTTCGCAACATATGCTTGCAACGTATGTGGTTCTAGCTTCTCTTGCAGAGGAGTTTGCGGTAGTATCATGTGAGCATACCTGATTGTTTGGAGGTGTCCAGCTAATGTGTTCATAGCTGTAAGAAACCCCAGTTTGTGATGATCCTTCCATAATAAATCAAGAAGGCTTCTATCTTGGCCTGTCAAGGCGGTGAAATGTTTAGGTACTCGAAACAGATATTGGTCTGTTGGTACCTCTGTTGTAAGAACTTCCTTGAAAGACATCTTGATCTATCATTCGTGGATTTTCTTTCGATGGGTCTACCATTCTTTAGAATTTTTCTGCAACTTTTCCAATAAAGCTGCTGTTTTAGTTGTTTGATAATCAAAGATCTATCAGGATTTTTAAACATAATACTGTCTTCTGGGATGAGCATTTGTTTATCATCCAGATTTTTTTAAATATTCCAGTCAAGACCACCCAAGTCATCTGGAGATATAGCCAGAGGCTTAATCATTTTTATTCCTTTACTGGCTAATGCCTCTATAATTTTTATTCCTTTACTAGCTAATGCCTCTATAATTGATGAAATATAGAGTTTATATCCAGTATTGAAATTATTTGTTAATTTGCCTAAGAATCCTAGTACAATAAGGAAATTAGATTCACTAGCAAAATCTTCATGTCCTCTTTTTTGGATATTAATTTCTAGTTCTCCTAGATCTCTGGTGCTTATCAGAAAATCTGGAGCACAATAAAAAATACTTTTATTTTCGGTCATATTGACCTACATGCAGGCAATCATTGCTTTTCTTGCATCAGATTTCCATCTTTTGTCAAGGACAGCAATTAAGGGGTCAATACGCGTGACGACAGACCTCATCGTCCTCGCGGTTGCACGGGTATGGGCGCCATGGGGGATGAATGTCCTTAGCCCACGCGGAGTCGTCCTCAACGGGGTCAAACCGGATAGACTCGTTGGCATGCATCTGCAGCGGGGCCAATGGAGGGGGAACGCTAAGTGATGGTCTACCTTAAGCGGGTTTACTGGAGTTCTACAACGCAGTCCAAGAGGTCGTAGACCGTGGTCATAAGACACTGAATCATAACTTCCATCACTTCCAAGTGTGTGGACAGCGATTCGACCAACCCTAGCCGAAGTACCTTCTTCATTCGTTACAGGCACTTGGGTAGTGGGGTTCTGGTAAGAGGATCCTGATCTAGTGGTCATGATGCAGTAAATGCAAAATGTATGCTGAAAACAAAACTGAGAGAACCGATATGGAATGCAGCGAAGAGACCGGCAGAGCTAGACAAGAGTTAGCTCCAACTTACCTTTGATACCAAAATTGACGCAGTGGAACTTATGGGAGGGGGGGGGGGGGGTCCTTTGGTCAGTACTCTAAGGAGGTGGAGACGATAATGCTGAAACCGTGAGAGGGTCTTGAGACGAGGGAAAGAAAAATGCATCGGAGGGAAACCCGGGAAATCCGATGAAAACGTGCCGCAAAGATGCGACTTGAGCAATTCCAGCGAGCTGAGAATCAACGGCACGAACTACAATCTCAGGGTACTCACCTTTCTTGTAGATCCAATTTCCATAGCATGCGCACGTGCAATCGAAATCCTTGACGATGCAACGAAGGGAAGGGCGTCCGCTTGTCCTAGATGCAACCAATGGTAGGAAGCAACAGGGTGGCCGTCGGGGCCGGAAGAGAATCACACACACTCTCAAGACGTAGTGGTAAAAAGGAAGAGGAGTCCGACGTGAGTTGGTGTCGCGCCGACGCTTTTGATTGAATCGAAAATAGTACAAGACAAGAGTATCTCACAAGTGAGTCTCTTGGAGTTAGTGCGGGACCTAGGCTTCGCGTGGGGGAAGCTGCTATTACAACAAGAACTAAGAAAAACACTAGCCCTCCTCCCGCTTTTATAGATCAAGAGGGAAAATAGTCACATGAGGGACACATGGGAGGGTTGTTGAGTAAGCCACCCACCCTCTAACTTCCTAAAAGGGGATCAAGATGCCCTCTAACTATCAAAAAGTAGAGCTACCAACTAAAGTGATGGAATCTCCTAGAGGGGTTGGTGCATGGGCTGGTCCAATGGGCCGTTATTTGGGCCGTCGTAGCCCCCTAGTCCATTTCCGAGAAAGCCACCACGAAGCAATAGAACTTGCTGACAGTGGGCTGGTTCTGCACGGTGTTGCCCGTCTCCTGAGCGGTATTGAGGACTCAGTTGTGGTAGTGATCCATTGGCAGTTCTTGAGATGGTCCTCGTGGGAAACTTAATAAGTTAATGGAGTGAACAGGCTCTGTTGAGGCGGAGGATGAGCTTACAATCCCTACAAAACGGGCGGGGAGGGGGGGGTGTAAGGACCGTTGCGAGCGTCGGACGTCATGAATAACAACACTCTTCTGTGTTTTCAAGCTCTTCATGGCTTGGTCGTGCTTGCATTCATGGGCGTGAATGGATTTTGGGGGAGCTGCGAAGTGATCACAGCCGGGTTGTGCATCGGGTCACGGCTGTGAATGGTCTTTGTGAATTTCGCCGAGATCTTTATCACAAGCGTGAGCTGGGTCGGAGTTCTGAGCCAAGCTGATCATGGCCTGGCCGTGTGTTAAGGCACAGGCATGACGTGATGGACTGATCTGGGCCGAGGCAGTCATAGCCGGAGCTTGTGTGGCCGTGTCTCCCTTCACGGCTGTGCTTTCTTCCGCGCGGGGCGGGGACCGTGTCACGGCCGTGCTTTATGTCCGTCATGGTTGTGACAGCTGCCGCATTTGGAACTCGGTTTTGCGCCAAGCGCGTCACGGTTGGGGCCGTGCGTGGGGGCATGGCCGTGCCTTGTTGCGCCGAGGGGTTCGCGACCGTGATTTCCTTCACGACCTGGGCGTGAACGCTGGAGCAGGGGTCTGTTTGGCCTGAAATTGTGTTTGGCCTGAAATTGTCGGTGGAGCTTCCTCAGGTCCTGGGGAGTCCTCCTGGGTGTCTTCCAGAGGTGTTTGGCCGCACCCAATTGCATCTGTGACTCCGTTACACACGCATTAGTGTTATCCCCTATCTATTAAGGTATCTTGATCGGAGATAATTCCAATCTATAGGACATTACTATGCAATTCTAAATATCAATGCAGAAGTAGCAATTATCATAATAATAACAATGTCTTTATTATATAAATGAACATGATAGAAAGTATAAACTATTGATGCATACACATTAACACAAAACCATAGGAAAAAAGTAGGGTAGGTAGGTTTGACCTTTGAGTTTTGGCAATGAAAATTGTCCAATTATTTGTCTATTCATATGCACTCAAAACAATTGAAGACCATCTTGCTTACAAAATTTGTTGAGGATAACTCTAACCTGACATCTAGTAGCCAATTCAATTGCCTCTGCAACACTATTAACGGGGGCAACATCTGTTATGCGGCAATAGTAAAAGGCTGCATTAAGGATTAATTTGATCATGTGATCGATGATATGATGAGGGTGATTTGCCTTTGGGAATTTACATGTCATCATATCAGAATATTATTTTGATAATACTGTTACATGGTTTAGGACTCCCCTGCTCTTGATCAATATTTCTGAGAATGTTTCCTTACTTTGCATAAGTCCCTTCCATAGGGTTGAAGTTGAGAGTAAGCTCATTAATCCTTTCCCTCAAATAGTTTATATTGTGAAGTAGAACAAAACAAGCATACTTTTATCTTGTATAAAGAGTGCATGATTGTGCCATAAAACGAAGCAAGGGTTCTATCTTGTATAAGTTTACTACTATGGTGTAGCGCAAGCGAGAACTTGGTTACCACAAAGAAATTGATGCCTAAGATGACATCAAAGTCATTGAATGGCACGACTATCTTCTATTTCTTTTCATCTCATTTTCCCACTTGGATGTTTACATTATAGTTGGTACTATGTATTATCTAGGTAGAGGTGTTTATGGTCTTGACATGATTGGGCACCTTAAAGATATCTGCTCAATGAGTTGATTATGCATGAAAACACTGATTGCCCTTATGTTGTATAATACCACTGTCAACCCCGAGTTGATGTACGCTTGCGATGCTATGAAGTAGTGATTTTGCACACCATCATGGGGTTGATAATGATTGTTATTCCTATAACAATTGATTAGGAAATGTTGTGTGATTGTTGATGTAATCTTCTCCTTTCAAGGAAACCTCTCATTTTTTATGGGCCATCACAAATGATCCCTCCTAGTTTTCTACCTAATGTTTTGTCATCTCCCTGAGGTTTGTTCTTAAAAGCATGTTTGAGTTGTCTGACTCCCTTTATTGATTTGTACTCGTTCTTTCCATCAGACTTGGACTTGGGTGGAAGCATTGTTATTGCCCTCTGCTCCATGGTTCACTAGCATCTTTGTCAATGCCATCCATTCCCAAGGTTGCAATGAGGATAGAATTCATCTCCCGTTATCATGTTCTTGATCGTTTGGAGCAACGAAGAGACGTCTCTCGTATAGTTTTTGACATATTTGGTATGTTTGAAACTTAACAAAGCATCTATGGCTATCCACGAGGTGTTTGTCAATATGAACTTTGCCTTTGGTTTCTTCTCTACTACCTCTCATCTTTTATCTTTGGTTGGTAGCCATCGATCATTTGTGTGCCAATATAACTTTGCATTGCCCCGTAGGCATATTGACACTTTCTCTATTTTTATACATGGGAAGTGTGAAAGAACTACTCCAAATTCTACAAGAAATTCTCCAAATCGTTAGAGTTTCACATGAGAAAGAATTGAGGTGGTTTGGAGAACTTTTGATAGGTGCTAGAATTACTGGCACATCACTAGGCATAATGTTGACTTACTCCAATGTCCTCTTGGCTAGCTGGTCCTCGAAGGAATTGGTTTGTGGTTGGAAACGAATGCGCATATCTTCTTTTGATCAACCAATAGGATCACAGAATTAGTAGTTAGTTGAACATTTTGATCATCACCTCTTCTCCACTAGGGGCATTAATTAAGGCTTCAATTGGAGGAGAATCTTGTCAGTGACACCATGTTCATTGCTATTTGAGGGATTTTCATCCCAATGCCTTATAGTTTAAGAATTTTTCACACTGCACACTATATTTGCTCCACAATCCATTACTTTCTTTTTCCATTGAGATTTGGACATTTCAAACCCATCAACATAATCAAGGGCCTAGGTGCATGATCCTTGGAATCTTTTTTTTTTCCTTTTTCATCATGTACATGATGCAAGCAACAAGGCATATATGCATACAAAGTGTTTCTCTTTTTTTGCACAGTGGTATCATTATAGGATACAAGTTATACAATGTCTTTAACATACTCTTCAAAATTACATAGCTTTCTGGGGATTTAGTGAATTGCACAAACACCTTATATGCACACATATATCAACACACCTTGTGTGTGCGTTGAAGGATTTGTCCCTTTTATAGAGTTGGCCATGGGACAACTAACTCCCCTTGCTTGCTGACCAATAACCATTTCAATAAAACACTGAGTGGTTCATGTATATTGTTCTACCAAGTTACAATTGTTCAAAAATTTTTATGCTCAATGCCTATTCCTATTGGCACGACTTGAAGCATACTCTTGGTTGACCATCACTCCATTCATGTTGACTGCATGCTCTGCTCCACTCAGTGTCTACTCATGCTTTGTGTGGTCCATGTACTCTTATCTTTGCTCAACACACGCCTATGGGTTGTAGAGTATTGCAGTGTGTCATGATCCAATATGGATCATGTTGTTGGCTCATCCAAGCATCTATTAATCTACTTGATCTCTAAGCTATGCCTTAATTTGGGATTCTAATTGTTCCATGTCCATTACTTAGGAATGGACCGAGCCACCAAGTTTTTGCTTCACTTGTTTGCTATGGACCATGCACATGAGTCATGTTGGAACCACGATGAGCTGAGTGTTACTTTGTTAGCAACACTTCGATAAGCATTGGTCTAAGGTCAAGTTCATTCATTAGCCAAATATTAAGGCTGCGTATGGCGTAGCTAAAACTTTTAACTTTTACTAGTTGAAAAAGTGTCGGTTGAAAAGAAGCTGGTCGGAAAAGTTAAAAAGTGTTTGGCTAAACTGTTATGTTGGTCAAATTTTTTAAAAAAATAATTTTAAATTTAATATTTTTATTAAAATAATAATTTTGTTATTGTAAAGACATATGAATATAGGCGCGGACATAAGATGCAAGAAGAAAAATAGTTAAAAAGTAGCCAAAAACAGTTCATTTCCAACTTTTCCAAACCTATGCCAAATCTAGAAGCAGCTTGCTAAACACTTCAGCTTTTCAAAATCAGCTGTTTTGACCAGCAAAGACACTAGCTATGCCGGCCTAAAGGTGTGAAGGTTAGGTGTCAAATAGTAACAAACACTTAACTTTTATAACTTTATTTAATTTAATCTTCTGTAGTCTAATTATGATGATTAAATTATAATTCTATTTATTAGATCCTTTCATAAAAGGTTAAGCTTTTAGGCTAAATGTTAACCCAATTAATCTCAACATGGTATCAGCTCAAAGGATGAGAGTTTGAATCTGCTAATTTCCTATTTATTAATTATTTAGTTTGTTTTCCCTATATGTTATATTCAAAATTTGAACTAGGGGATAATCAAATTGACAAACTGAAGCTTTCCTATTAGCTTTAGGTTTTAGGAAAGTAGCTCAATTGATCTCAGCCCAACTTAACCCAAAGCAAGATTGAGCCAATAGAAGAGTCAAATTAGTTTCATACGCATGTGTTCATTCAGTATCCATTTTATCCAGCTTGATTAGTTAATTTTTTTTTGTTAGTGAATAGTTGTTTGTTTAAAATTACAAGGCAATTAGTTTGAGTAACTTATCCCTCTTTCCTATAAATGACTTTTATACTCTTTGCTTTTAATACAGGAACCTTACGAGTAGTTATTTAATTTTGTTCTTGTTCCTTAAACTAGCATAAAATCTGGTTCAATTATTATTTGTCTGGACTAGAATACGACAAATTTTTATTACCAACTTTTTTCTGTGTTTTGCCTATGATTTTCTGGTTTTTTTTATTTGCATTTACAATTTATTTCTTCCCTTTCTGATCCATGTCCAAATACTATAATGAAAAATTAAAACTAAAATACGATGCAGCTACATTCTACTGTATTGCTTAGCCAAAACAATCTGTAGTATCCCCGAATCATTGTTTCTTCGACCAGACTAATGATCATCTAGAGGATTTAGATTTAAAATACACCGCTTTGGAAGTTATCCTATATTCAGGCTCTGTACTAGGGTCTATTAAGGAATAACAGTCAATAGAACATACTAAGTGATACAATTAGAATAGAAAATATACTTAAACTAGAGCTGTAATTGTTTACTTTCAGGTAACAAAGTAGCCTGTGCTTTGCTCTATGGCAAGTGGCTGAATTATCTTACCGTGATATATAGCTTTACCTGGATTATTCTAGCAATAGAATTCTTGAACGTGTTTGTGTTGTTGACTTTTATCATTTTTCTACGGTATGAAGGGGTTTGATGTGCATACATCGAATGAAAATAATCCACCGCGATCTGAAAAGTGCAAATTGCCTTGTGGATAAAAATTGGAATGTTAAGATATGCGACTTTGGCCTTTCGCGGGTAATGAAAGATGGTCCGATGAAGGATAACTCCTCTGCAGGAACCCCTGAATGGATGGCTCCTGAGCTCATACGCAATGAATTGTTCACAGAGAAATGCGACATATTTAGCCTTGGAGTAATAATGTGGGAACTTTGCACACTGAACAGACCATGGGAAAGCATACCAGCAGTTCAAGTGAGCTCTGCTTTTATCTCAGTCTGCACATTGATAAGAAAAAGTTTCTATTTTGTCTAATTTTTTTCTTTGCTAGGTTGTATATGCAGTTGCTAATGAAGGGAGAAGGCTGGAGATTCCTGAAGGTCCCCTTGGCAGCCTAATATCAGGTATCTTTGCATATGGAGCCAAACTGCTGACGATGTCTACGTATCACAAATTAACTGCCTTCTGCTTTTCTTTTTGTAGATTGTTGGGCAGAACCCAATGAGCGACCGAATTGTCAAGAAATCCTTACCCGCCTGCTCGATTGTGAATATTCTCTCTGCTGATTTTTATGTCAACTGTGGCATGTACAGCAACTATACAGTCATTTACTCCCTTCTAGCTCGTTAATTTTCTTCTGTTTGATGAGCTTCAAATTTCTCTGGTGTAGTCTCCATCGGTACATGGATTCACTGTATTATTAGTTTCTCAATTTTGCATGTTCAATGACAGTTGAAATATAGCAATTGATAAGAGTTTCCGGAGATGATTAAATACTGGTGAAGTGCTCGGCCGTAGTATGAAACTGCAAAAGCTGGATAGATGTTCTTAAAGGTTTCTCTCTTCTTTCTTACAATTTTAGCAACAGTTTGTACCTGATTGTTTACTTGGTGTTGATTCTTGGAAAAATTTTCCCTATTTTCTGTAAGTGTATCTCTTCATGCATATAAAAAAAATTCTCAAAGATTGGCCAGTTTCGACTGAAGTTTTTTTCTATTTTAAACAGATCAAATGGATTTTGCAGATGTTACTTTCTTTTACTGTAGATTATATAAACAATTGCAATTATTAGTGGGAGCGATCATTTTCAAATTTGAAATCGTAATGTGACAACGAGCTCATATTTTACGGAGCCTGCTCTCCGAAAGTGATCATTGTTCAAGCATGTTGGGACCTTGTCCTTTCAGTCCTTATTTCATGATATATCAACTCATTCTGGGTCGGTCTGTTGACTATGGTTTAATCATGGCCCAAATTTCCCCCAAAAAATAATTATATGAAATCAAGTGAGGTCGTCACCCCTGTCTCCACTGTCATGAAACACTGAGCAACACTTGGATGTACCCACATCGTTACCTTTCTGTATAGGGCCCACACTTGCTCAGCCACAAACCAAGACTACCTAAACTTATTTTCTTTCGCGTGGCGAACCATCAAGGAAGACACTGGGTTTTGCAGTTTTCATTTCCGCCCTTTTTTCGTCAATGCGAGGGTAAAAAGAATAAATAAATTCATCTTTCTTGTTCCCACCTCATGGCCAGCAGGTGCGAGGTGCATCAGCAAGTGGGTAAAGTAAATTTTTAATTCTCAAATTTGCATTAGTTGTTTATGCTCCAGCCATGAAACGAACTGAGTAATATGGAACAAAACTTTACAGGAACCAACTAAAATAAAATTAAAAGAGAGAGAGAGGGAGAGAGGAAACACTTATCCAATTACCAATGCCACCTTTGTAACCCATGAAGTTGAGAAAAAGGGAAGCCAAAAGGAAAAAAAATGCTGGCGTCCATATGAGCACATCTTGTTTACTAGGATAACAGCACATGGTAGGACCAAAACATCCTCTCTTTTCAAGTAGTTATATGATCAAAGTTTTACTTTGTAATAAACCACCTTTTCATGTACAGCTACATGCTTGAAGTTGAAGTGCTGGTAATGGCGGATAGAGTGGAAAAGGGAAAAAAAAAAGTCAACAGTTTCCTAAAGCTGACCTGGCCTGTCAATTGATGCTGCTTCGGCAACGACTTACAGATGGAAATTCTTGATTTCCAAGCTACAGAAATTCTCCTGCAAAGGAGTCAACCTGAGCTATTTGAATTGGTGAATCCTACTTTAGATTTTTTTTTTCCCCCATTTAAATTTAAGCCTAAATGAGATAAGTTTTTCTTTTTAATTTTTAAATTTTGATTTGATTGAACAACTAAGTTTTTTTTTTCCATCAGACAACTCGAGCATGAGGATTGGTACCAAAACTTAGAAGATCTTTTATTTCTTATCCAGCGATGCCAAGTCAACATGAAGTAAATTTAATTTTGGTCTTCATGAAATTATCAATGTTGACTTCATATGTTTTGGTCTTCTAATGTTAATCCATCTATAGTACTGAAGGAGTGTCACACAGAAATGTGTAGCTGTCATACTTTCTGATTTAGAGTGGCTCCCACTTGATAAAGCCACCGGTCGACTAGGATGGAACCCCATTTCATGATCAAGAACATGTTCCATCGCTAATTAAATGTTAGCCAGTAATGAAATAAATCGCTATCAATCATCCACCAAGTGAGCAATTATACTAGCACAACATGAAGCTAGTGATGCGTTTAGGTCTAGGATTGTGAAGTTTTTCAAGTTGGATTAGAAGATAAGGGAACGAAACTTGTGTGAATTGACTAGGGGAATTTGTTGCTCGAAGTGCATGCGATAAGCTTCTCCTCCGTTTAGAAAGAATAAGGATCTTTCTTTTATTTTATTTTATTTTTTTTACTTTATGGGCGATTGATATTTTGGAAGAGGACAAAAAAAAGAGAGAATCTATGAAATCATCTCCATATTTCACTTGATCTTATATCAATTGCTTGAGACAAATCAAAAAATTGGAAAAATTATAGACAAAGTAATATCAAAATAATGAAAAGTTATTTTGTTGTTGCCATGAGGAGGAGGTGTTCAATAGTTTGTCACGCTAATGTTATTTTGAGTTTTACAATTTATCTTAACTTTTATCCTTATACTTATCCACGAAACCCTAAATAAGTTCCTCCCCTTCTTTCTATTCCTCCAAAACAGTGCCCAAAAAAGTTGATTCTCATGTGTCTTTTACACGACGGTTAACTAAAAATTTATGCACGGTTACTTACATAATGAAAGAGAAAATAATAAAATAAAAGAGGGTGAAAAGCAATCAATTCAATTAAAATAAATGTTTGTGGTGGATTAGAAACACGCATTACTCATGATGAACAACACACCTATCAATTCAATAATACAATGTTCATTGTCCACTAGTGCTTGTCTATTGTGTCGTGTCCACTCTTTCAAAACTCTCGGCATTGGTTCCTCTTTTCCTCCATTCTTTGAAAACTAATTTCATGGAGTTGGCACAATTAAATTAATCTATGAGGCTATAAGCCCTTCTTTAACGAAGGTCCTACCTAATATATTATTGGATCCTCAATATATACTTGATTAATTTTGCCCATTCGGTTAACTATCTTATAATTCATGATCGGCTTGCTTTATCTTGACATCAAACTACATCATAATTGTATTTTTTTTTTCTTTTAATTAGAGATTTAATTTGATTATTGTGTGATTGAAGTGTTTTTTCATGTCAATTTGAATGAATTAGTGTTGGAGAATGAAGGCTCCAATTCGCGAGGAGGATTTAAAAGTATTGAATTTTATACATTATTTTTTTTTAATATTTAGTAACACCAATGATTAACGAATTCTAATCATTTACTAGTCTCATCAAAACTTAGTAACACCAATGATAAGAAATAAAAGAATTGATGATGATTAACCTTCACAATCATTTGAGTTTTTTTTTTTTTTTTTTTGAGCAAGTAACCCTAGATAACTTTTGAACATTCTACTAAGTTGATCATCTATGCATTCTCATCCCTAATTTTGGATTGTTCACATTAATGACTTAAAAAAAGTACTTAAAAGAAGATAATATATTGCCACTTCGCATGTTCTCACTCAAGTTAAACCCAAAATACTTTTAATCTTGGATTAGATTGCACCATGGCTATACTTCTTCCAATTGCCTTAGGAGCATGGTCTTGAATCACTTTGTCAACGCACGTAAGACAAATAAAATGGATAATTGACCCTTGAGAGTCTAATTGCCTCCAAGTGATAACTTTTTTGTCCCTTGTTGTGTGTTAAGTTCGACATCAAAGAGAGATTACTTGAACTAAGGCTCAAAGTTCACTTCTTGTGATTTTGCTTTTGTCTATAGCCTTATTTTCTAAAAGTTCATAATTGTTCCCCTTCAACCAAGGTGAGATTTACTTTTTTTATTGAATCGAGTTGACTGATAGTTATTGCCATTTGACATAACTAGCATCTTCAAAGCAACAGACATAGCTTTCAATATCATTATGATTCTTTATTAAGCATAAGTTTACCTTTATAAAAATTTTAATATAAATTATTAACAAAACTAAATATTTGTATTGACATAAAGCATTTTTATTAAAAAAATATATATATACTTATTGCAACAAAAGTAAGATACATGTATTATTTATGGTTCATGAAAATTAATATTTTTATTATGAAACTATTTTAAAGACCCATATTATTATTGTAATGTAAATCTATGATTTTTTAAAAAATATTATATTATATCCACGCAAAACATAAATAATGATAAGATGGTAATACTATAAAAAGTAACAAATATAAGTTTGCACCTAGTGAGAATGCTAGATGCTCATCACTTTGCCATGAATCATATTCTTAAATTCCAAATCAAAATTATTCTTACCTTTCATATCAAAACTAAATTCTCAAATATATTTAATTTATTTGAATAGAAATTCTTATATATTTATTGGTAATTTGCATTTCTCTCTCAACATGTAGTGCTTGTGTTACACATTCTAAAGTCACACATCTTTTCTAAGCAAACATCAAAAGTTAATAGTGAAACCCTAACCCTAGATAGAGAGGTATATGTAATGGGCATCTTATATTCTTATCTATGCTTTTAGTCCTTACATTTTCATTGCATTAAGTGTTGAAGTGACTAGCTAGCTAAACATACCAATCAATCATTCTCCTTCTTTGCATTTTTTTCAAGGAACATTACCAACATTCTAACCAAATTGGTATGAACAAATCATATCCTACGAGGAAAGGAGATGCCCTATTTTATAATTTTAATATTTTATTTTTTATTTTTTATTTTTTATTATTAATAATGAAAAAAATATGGATTCAAGTAGCCGCACAAGTCACCACGATCCTGGTTCGGCCGCAACGGAAATGGGTCGATCAGGCCAACCGAGGTGACGTAATTGGCTTTGGAGGCAACTAAGTGACGTGGCGGGTCATGTGCTGTTGGCTGTTTGTTGGAGGGCGTTTAGATCGGGTGAGCTGTGAGACGACGCGTTGGGTCGAGCACGTGGTGGTGGGATCGAGTCGACGTGCAGCGTGCATGTGAGTTGGGCGTGGGATCGAATGAGTGCGCCAAGCCCACACGCAGGGAATTCATATTTATGTAGATATTAATTATTTTAATATATATAATAGATAAATATGGATGCCACTCATTTTGCTCCCCCTCTTTAAATATACTCTTTGCACATCCATTTCCTTTCCACTAGAGAGAGGAGATTCCCGTTTACATTAACTTCCGGCGACATAATTAGGCCAGGCGGAGGGAGATGAAGGAAGCGATAAGGTGCTGCATCGCCTGCATCTTCCCCTGCGGCGCGCTCGACGTGGTCCGCGTAGTCCACGCGAGCGGCCGCGTCGAGGAGATCAGCGGCAGCGTCAGCGCCGGCGAGGTCATGCGGGCGTACCCCCAGCACGTGCTCCGCAAACCCCCCTCGCTGTCCTCGTCCGACGCCGCCGCCGGATTCTGCGACGCCGTTATCCTCCCGCCGCACGCCGAGCTGCAGCGGGGGAAGATTTACTTTCTCGTTCCGGCGGCGCCCGCTGTGGCGCCGGAGAAGGCACGGTCCGGGACGACCGGGCCGAGGCGCAGGAGGAAGAGGAAGGAAGGAGAAGAAGCAGGCTGCGGCGGTGCCGTCACCACGGAGAAGACGAGACTGCTGCTCAACGAGCGGTACCTGTCGGAGATCTTGTCGGAGAAGGCGTCGACGGCGAGGGACCGGCGGCGGGGAAGAGTCGGCGTGTGGCGGCCGCACTTGGAGAGCATCTCCGAGCTCTAAAGCTATATATATACGTAGTTAATTGTCTCTTTATTTGATCTCGGTTAATTCTCCTTGCTCCATTAATTTTGCTCCTTGTCAGCTGATCATGGATCTCCAAGCTGTTGATGACCTCTCTGTGTAAAGAAAGATAAATTCTATCACCACGGTTCAATTCCTTATCAGAATTGTTCGAGTTGTGTGTTCTTGTGTTCAGAATTCTTTATCTTCTCATGAATCTAGTATAAAAGCTTCCCTAAATGAAGATATCGATTATCAATCTCTTCAGTTGTGAGTAGACCAGCTAGCAAATGACATGCCAATAATTTTCCTTTTCAAGGTGACTCAACAGCCAGCCCCCCTTAAATTTGAGGCCTTGATTTGAGACCTCATGCAAATTGATCCCTGCTGTCAGCATCAGCAACTTTTTCTTCCGGCAAGCAACCAGTGGATAGGAAGGCCCAGGTAAGAGAGGAGGGGTTTGATCTTATGTATCTAATTTTCCTGGGGAAAGAAAGAACAAGGAGTAACAACAAAGCAAGCAAGGTCACTCATATATGTGGAGGAGAACCAATAAAGTTGCATGCATGCAGCATATATATGTGAGAGAAGAACAGCTCAAGACCACCACCATGTCACATGTCACATGGGAGAAAACCCTTGCTAGCAGCCGATTGCCTGCATCAAGTGGAAGTGGAAGTGGGAGCAGCCTGCCCTTATTTTGGTAGGGAGGGGAGAATGGAGATCTGTGACTTGAGGTGGATGGGTTCGTCATGAGATGAAACTGCTACATATTCATTCTGCTCTTCTGTTCATGAGCACTGATGATGGCCTTCTCTTGTTATATATAGTTAGTCTGCGAAGAAGTCGATCAGGCCATGACATGTACGGCTCTCTCAGAATTGAATTTGTTCGTTTTTGTCTTTTCAGTGCAGCAATTAGGTTCTCGAGGCCAGCTAAACTACCAGGATATGAATGTTTTAACCTGTAAAGGAGAACATTTTTTTCGTTCGCAATGTTTATCAAATAAAGAATGGACTAACACAGACGACAAGTAGTCGAGTGTTAGACTTTTACTTTGATCCAAAATTCATTCTATCTCTATGATTTGGAGTCAGACTCATAAATACGTTGGCAGATATTGACATTTATGAAGGCAGATATTGACATTTGGGCTCAACAAAAGAATGAGCTCCAAATGCAAGATATGAGAAGCCAAAAGTAAATGCTACTACACTGAATAGGTGTGGTTAACATGTATTTATGAAGGCAGATATTGACATTTGGGCTCAACAAAACCTAACAATATCTTATATTTGAACTAGGGTGACCTTTGTTGCTTCAAAGACCTAACTTGATTATCATTGATAGCGACTAATTAACTATTCAATAATAATGACTTATCAAATGAAATTAAACAAGAGTATATGATAGGAAACAATTATGAAACGAAATAAATAATAATGTGCAACCCCAAATCATAATCTTCCATTATTATTTGATGAAACAAACTTGTTTTAGATTTAAAATAGAAAAGTGTGCCCAACCTAAGCAAGAATCTACACAGATTAGCTGAATCATAATTGAAGGATAAACCAAGGTAATGAAGTGTTATGAACATAAGTGATGTATAACAGTTTAGCTCCTAACCAACTCATGTTCTAGTGATTGTGGAAAGTAGGTATCTATCATTTACATTAGGATAAAAACATAGATTAAAACACATTTGTTAAGGTGATCATTTTGTAGACTATGCTTCAGCCCATGAAGCTTTCTCAAGTACATTCTCTAACTTAACCTTCAAAGAGAATTCATGAAACCTATTCCAAATAAGCAATGGAGAGTATCAAAACCCTTCATTTTGAAAACTAAAGCTCGAGCAAGCTCAAAGGGATCAAGTCTGCAACAAGACACTGTGGGATGATCATTGTAGGATTTGTCAGCTAACACTAGTATTATTGCATATTGTGGAACCGAATTGTAATGCGAAATCACATGATGGTTCTTCAGAAGATTGGTTTAAGTGCTCAAATCATCTTGCCAACAATAAAGCTCTGTAATGCCTTTCTGAAAAAGCACGTAGACGAGGCAAAATATTAGTATAGAGTTTTGGAGATATATTGTAGTTAAAGAACATTTAACAACACTGTGAAATCTGTATTTCGTTTTTTACTACAATTAAAACTTTATAGTTTTGTACAATATTTATTATAGTATTTTATGTTTGTATTTCAATAATAAATTAAATAAATATCTACAGATAAAATAGCCATGACTAAGTCTTTGCACAGGTAAAATTGTCTAAGATGAAAAGACAAGCAGAAGTGAGAGCCACTCGTTTCATATTCTGCCTCTTCTTATTTTTCATTCTGGCATACGAAAACCAAATCGACTGAGAGTCACAGACAACTTTAATTCAAATTAATGGGGTCAACAAGCGGGAAGAGATGCAGGTGTTCTTTTTCAAATAGCAGAGAGATCATTGTAGGGACCTTTTTTTTACCTTTGGATTTGATAACACAGATCTCAGAGCATCATTTGTTCTTCAACATTTATTTGTTTGCACATTTCATTTCCCATGGCGGAAAGCAGACGGTAGAAAGTAAATCCTTCACCTCTGTTCTAAGCCCCCTTTCTTTCTCGCACCTTAGGATTTGAAGGTTGTGATTTGGAGATAGCATGATCTGAGGGTGGCGCAGTACAAATAGAACACAGTAAATCTAAGAAGCAACAAAAACATATCGAAGCCGGAATGCAGGTATTTATTAAATGAGGTCGTACCATTTGCCGGTGACTGGAAATCTTCTTGCGTTTCAGATAACATTAGATCGAGTCATCCTAGTCTTGCTCAGCTGATAAATGTGGAGCGTAGGGAAATAAAAGTTAGTCACGCGATTTTTTTGTCCATTTTGAGTGGCAATTAATGCTCATTCTCTCTGTCTTCATCCCTGTGCTTTAAAATTCGAAGCTTGTAGATTTGTAAGCAGGTAGTCGGCAATCTCCTGTAGCAAGCCTTTCCCAGCTTTGAGCTTCTCCACAATGCCGAGATCCAGGTAAATGACAGAGACTGTAGAGTCAAAATTCATATTTTTTTTATTAATTCCAAATTAATGGTCGTTCGTGCGGGAAACAGAGGGCTGGAGTCGCCGCAGAAGCAGACGAAGCGCGTGCCGCTGCGCCTGTGGAACGGCTCCGAATCGAACATCTTCCGCCGCTACGAGGTGGCCGCGATCGCTAAGCCTGGCGACCGTCGCTCCACTCGTACTCCCTTGCACGAGGTGAACTTGTGCGCATCAATATCCATTCCGGTCTCAACTTGTAGCGCGCAATTCTAATGCTACTTGTTTATGTAGATCCAGAAGGATAAACTTACAGATCTCGAAGCCAAACTAGCTAAATTGCAGGCTGAGCTTAAGCAGTTGAGGGATCAATTGGCCTTGTCAGATGCCGCGAAGCTCAACGCGCAGATAATTGAACAAGAAAATCTTGCGGTTTCCCAGGACTGTGAAGAGACAACTGCCCGAGTCCTGCAAGAGGCGGCGGCCAAAGATGACAGCGCCATTTCATCGAACGCCACGGACGCATGCCAGGTAGTGAGAAAGGAGGTGGTCGAGCTCAAGGCATTGCTACTGGAAAAGGAGAAAGAGGTGGGAATTCTACAAGAAGAGAGAATTATCTTCGAGGCGAGAGCAAAGGCGGAGGCCGCGAGAGCGGCCGTTGCTGCACTTGAGAAGGAAGAGGAGCTGATGGCGAGACTGCGATCGGCGGAGGAGGAACTGAAGCGGAGCTCGGAGAAGGAGGTGCTTCTCGCAGCGCAGTTGAAATTGGTTGGAGGATCAAAGGCAGGGGTAGAGACCGAGATGAGGCGGTTGAGGCTGCAGATGGAGCAGTGGCGAAAGGCTGCTGAGTCGGCAGCAGAGGCTTTGGCGCCGGATGGTTTGGAGCGCGAGTGGGGAACGGCGTTGATGGCCGGAGATGGAGCGGCGGAGGTGGGGAGGAGGGCGCGCGGAGTTCGGGTGCTTAGTGAGATTTGGAAAAAGAAGGGGCACCGCAAAGAAAAACTAACTCTCTTTTAGTCGTTTATTTTTCGCGATGTTTGAATAAATTCAAAGTTTGAAGGGTGACATTGAAACATTCTTCAATGTTTTAAATTCATAATAACGATCTACCACACTCTCTCAAGCTCGTCACGTCGCAAAATCATAAGTCACAAGAATTCTTATCGTATATCAACCCTTATGAGTGAATAGACCCTTAAAAAAATGTGACCCGAATCGTTGACCCGATTTGAATTAACACAAAATTAGGCCAATTCATATCAATTATAATTATATTCAGGTCATAAATTTTGCCAATTCATTTATGATACAAAAGTAATCAAATTATATTGGGTTATAAAGATCTGCTTAACTCAATTATATTATATATTTATATATATAAATTTTAAATATAGTCTCACCCAACTTCCAATCCTATCCCATAAGTCCAAATCTCTTCTAAATATCTTTTAACTCAAATTCAGCTCATACCACAAGTCCTTAAGTCTAAATTTTTATTAAATTTTAATAGAATTTTTATTAATTTATGAATGATAAATTTATAATAAGGTCGTATCGGGTCAAACAAATCAGGTTAATAAATGTCTCATTTAATAAATGGGTTATTCGGATCATATCGAATTAATCCAATTTATAATCGGACCGTATTTAAATTAGACAATTTGACCTAATTAATTAAATAAATTATATTTGAATTGACTTAATCAAATCATGAGTCATAATTAATACAGACTTGTTATGATATGTTAACCTGAATTGTCAGGTTTTAATGTGAATTGTGCAATATGGATTTATTTTTTAAAAGAAAAAAAAATCCACTAATTTTCGGATTCAAAACAAGTAGGAACGCCGGAACGGGCACGGGTGGGCAAACCAAAAACCGCACTCGGCCCGCTGATTGCGAACGGCACCTTTTTTTATATTTCCAATTTCCATCCTCATCCGTTCCGTTCCGCGCAAAAACAAAACTACAAACCAACGCTCAAATAAAAATAGAGACCGTCGGTCGGCTGCTCACGTCAGAAGATGCTTCTCGCTAGCCTCTTATATTAAACTAAACCCCTTCTGTTCCCTTCCCCTCGCTGGTATCACATACGAAAGAACGCGCCGGGGGTACATCTTAACCCGCTATATCCTCTGCCTCCATCGCCTCCTCCGTAGTCCGTATCGCCGCGGGTTTCTGATCCCCCGTCTCTCGTCGCCGCAGGAAAGCGACCGAAATACTCGTCTTCTTCCTTCGGCGCTAAGAGGATAGACGAACCGTAGCTCTCCCCGCCGCCCCCATCCCTCCCCCAATGTCGTCGGGCGGATCCTACGGCCGGGCAGCGGCCTCGAGCTCCAGATCATTCGATTTCGGATCCGATGATGTCCTCTGCTCCTACGATGATTTCTCCGCCCAGGACCCCTCCATGGGAAAGCGATCGGATCCTCCTGGGAAGGTAATTTTGTACTTCTTTTTCGATTTCATCTCTTGGCGTCCAAAGTTCGTGTTATACTGCCAATTCAATCATACAGGGAATGAGTTAAGCATATTAATGTCTAAATTGGCATAATCAATCTCCTGTTTTTTTTTCTTTTATTGAACGCAATTTTCAAATGGCGAATTAGGGTTTTGCCCCCTCTTTGTCCTATACAGTACAACAATTGTGGTTTCAATGATTTTTTTTTTTTATATAGACGACAATATCAAGTAGTAATCTGGTTACTTTTTTGGGTTAAAGATTGCACTTCAGAATCCGCTAAATTTGTAATGTTCGTTGAATTTCAGTTTCTTGAAAGTGAAACCTTATTGTACAGTTTTGGTTTCAATTATAGCTATGGCTTGTTGTGTGTTATGTGTTCTTTATGGTAACATGCGTAGATGTTTGACCTACTTTATAGTTGTTGGTTCTCTTAAATTATTAAGCTGAAGCTTCTTCTATCTCTCTAATGTAATCACTGAAGGGCAATTTCTACCTTATACATGTTACTATCCTTGACGAACTATTCCTCATCATAACTCGTGTTCCATTCTTAATCTTCATCAAGTAGGATCTTCATGAGAGCAGATTAGGAAGACCATTGGTCAGTATCTATGAACAAGAAGATCATTCCAGGGAGGGCATTTTATCTTCTGTTGATAGATGCATGAAGAAGCATGCTGATAATCTACTTCGATCTCTTGATGGTATCAGCGGGTATTTGTCACAGCTGGAGATTACCTGTTACAAGCTTGAACGATCACTTGGTGAACTGCGAGCTGATTTTATTCAGAATCAAAATGACAAAGATATGAAGTTTAAGTCTCTTGAGAAGAATCTTCAAGAAGTAAGTTTCTTAAGGAGCGTCTTCAAGTCTCTTGCAGATTGTATGAATCTTTTTTTCACATTGCCCCTTCCTTATGATGAATTTGGAATATATGCCAGAACCTTTGCATATTTTATGGAGTGGCTCAATAATATTGATTCAACAACTTTCACTAAAAGTCTAAAACAATCGGTTCTTTTTCATTTTTTTGTAATGTTTCTTCATCTGATATTTGTGTGGTTCTGATCCCACTCTGATTTTTGTGGCCCTATTACCTTACTTAATGAATGCATCTATGCATGATAGCTTATTTCTTACAACCCTTGACTAACACTTGTTAGTCAGTTCAATCGTAAGACGTTTATCAAATTTCCATTTGGGACACATTGTTCAACTCTATTGAAAAAGCTGCTTCTGTTGATAGTTTACAGCAGCAAAATAACTATTATTTGGTTTCATTCTCTTCTTTTATTAGATAATTCTGTATTGTTTTTGAAGAACACAATCACATATAGTTTTTATCTTTCATTTTTTTTATCACTTTAGGTTATTTATTGGTTAAAAATTCTAGTATACTGTTGATGTTTAGGTTGCTACCTCTTTTTCAGTAAGTAACCGTAAGGATGTTGATGTTTATCATGATCAATGCACCTTGTAGGAATAGGGATCATGTAAGGATATGATGTTTGGTGCTTAACACATGATACTATGAAAATTTTTGAGCATGAAGTAGTAAGATATTACATTCTCATCATTTTCTTTTTTCTTTTGACATTTTTTTGTTCTATTATTAATTTATGCAAGATGAAGGAGAGGCTAATAAAAAATTATCCATAGAATAGAAGGCAGATAGTTAACAATCAGTGGTGCTTTAGGAGTATGCTATCATGATGTTCCACTCTGATTAAAAGGAAAAGTTATAAGATACTTGTCAGAGCAGTCATACTTTATGATAATTTTTTTCTGTTAAGAAGGAACATGTCCAAATTATTAGTATTAAGTAGATGAGATTAGAATAAGATGGATGTGTGAGGTTATTAGAAAAGATAAAATAGAGTGTTAAAATTTATGAACTTTATGGGGTACCCTTGCAACTATCTCCTTACCTAAAAAGTGACCGTTTTAGTTATTAATAGATGGTGCAAGAAAGGAAAAGTATAGAGACAAACTAAAGAAGACCTCGCTTGAAAGAGCAAAAAGAGATTTAGTTAAGCTTAGTGTAACTAAAAAAATTCCAAAAACAGCTAAATGAAGGGCAAAAATCCATGTTGCCAATCCCAAATTGTGAGGAATTTTGACGCATAGTTGTTGGATATTTTACTTTTTCTGTCACTGCCTTTGTTTTGTTTGGTCTCTTGTTTAACTTTATGAAGAAGAGGGACCCAATCAGTGTTCTTTATATGATCCATTAAGCATAACTTCTGATCTGATCCCACAATACCTCACGAGGAAACTATGATGTTCCTAAGTTTGACCAAATTTGGTGTCCATAAATTTGATTTCACTGTTGTGAATATTGTTCTTGTGTAAGTTTATTTATGGTATCTGCTTTATTTATTGATATTTTTTGTTAAAACATGATCAAATTTACTCATCCAAGTTTTTTTTCAATTAATAGATATTCAAAGAACATGGAATCACTCATAATGTGCCATCACAAACATGTTTTCGCTTTTGTGTTTTCACCTTGGATAGAACATTCTAGTTTAGTTGTTTGAGAAGAGTCTTTTATATATATTAAATGTCTTAACTCTTACCTTGTTTCTTACGTGATGCCCCTGACTTCACAAATGCTTTCTTCTTACATATTTTTTCTCTCCTCGCCGCTTTCCTCCCTTTCTTCTCATCATCTTCTCTCATCCCCACCATTGTTTTTGTTAGTATCATGAGGATTACATCTGAAGACTTGTTTGGTAGTACTCTTCCGAAATGGATATTATATTATATATTCTTTTATTATGAGTCAAGGCTTTACTTGTTTTACTGACCCTATTCCTGATTCGGTAAAACATTCCACCAATTGAATCAAAACAAAGATGATACGATTATGATAATCCTAAAACCTCTCACTTGATAAAAAAAACAAATTCTCAGTATTTCCATTTATTTAATTGAAATACAATTAAGATTATAACAGAGAAAAGTAAACTCTGACAACAACAGCTTATCTGTCCCGCAATTGTCAATGGTGGCAAATGATAGCGAACAGCATTTCATACGAAATACAAGAATCATATGAACACAAATTAAGATTTATCACCTTGACATGAAATCTACTGATTGATGACTTCAGATATCATGTTATATAGGTTATTGATTGTTTTCATACTCTACTCGATCTTTTGTATAAAATACTGCAGAATCAAAGGACTATCGTTTCTTGGAAACTGCATAAATTTTTGCGGTCTTTGATAAATGAAAAGATAACTAGGCCTAGTTTTGCATTTGTTCTTGATATCTGCTTACTTTTCTTTTGCTTTGATCTCTAAGAACTTGCAAGTTTGACTTAGAGTTAGATAAATGTGAGCAAACTTCCCCTATTTTATACAAGCGTTGAGATTGTTTATCAACTGCTTCGTGCGTTCTGGTTATGCTTTATGTAGCACAAAAGATTCTTAAAGGTTAAGTCCATCTCCATGCATGTATATATTTGTAATATTATTAGTCTTTCTGGTTTCTTAGTTTGTTTTTTCTTATTATAGTGTATACCAAGGGGATGCAAATCATCTTTCTATGTTTGACTGAGTTACATGCATATGCATGTGAAACAACCCACCTATAACATCCTTGAAACTGATTAGAGCTTGATTACAATTCATGCAGTGAATTCCATGGCAATAAACTGAGTTTGATTGTAGTCATCTAGTAAATTATTTGCCAATAAACTTTTTGATTACAATCATGTAGTGGATTTTGTGCTAATAAACCTAGTTTACTGCAATCATGTAGTGAATTTAATTCCACTGTGTAATGCTGCTACCTTCCTGTCTTATCCAGTTTTCAATTTTTTATATATTTTAAGAAGTCTATGGTTACCTCAAATGAAGTGTTTTATTGACTTATCTGTTTCCCTTTTGAAAGTTGTTCATTGGCTTTTTTGTCCTTTTGTAATCGCTACGTCAGGTGCACAGGTCTGTTCAAATTCTGAGAGACAAGCAGGAACTTTCTGAAACTCAGAATGAACTAGCCAAGCTTCAAATGGCAAAGAAAGAACCAGCGGAAAATAATGTAAATGCTGTTAGAAGTTCGGATGACAAATTGGATACCGTGAACAAGCAGCTGGTACTTGCTCAATCTTGTCAAGGTGCAACAGTGGTTCCAGTTGGAACATCTCAGCCAATGCAACCATATAAAGAACTACCTTTGCAGAATCAAACAACTCTCTCTCCTAACATCCAGCATGACCAAATTATAATGAACCAAGCTGGCAATTATTATGCTCCGCATCAGACACCGCCACATGACCAACGCGGCCAACCTGTTCACTCTGAGCTACGCTACATGCAACCAAGACCCCAGATTCAAGATAGACCTATCCAGGCACCACCACAGCAACCGCAGTTCGTAAACCAGAACCAACCTCCATTCCCCCAATACCAGCAGCAATTGCCTCCCCAGCCAGAACATCAGCAATTGCCTCAACCATCTCCATCACAGGCTCAAATCAGACCACAATCCCCGCAATCGTATCCTCCTTACCCATCTCAATCTGTGAATCCTGGTCCTGAAACATACCCTAGCAGCTTACCTATGCAGGCTCCAAATCCATCTATTCCACAGCCGGGCGGGATCCGCTCTGAAATAGTGCCGTATGCTTATGGAGGAGCAGGCGGATCCGTACAACAGCCATCCTTACATCAAACCATGCAGCAACCCACGCAGCCTTTAGTTAGTCAGGGCTCTTTCGGACCACAGCCAAGCAAAGGTGGATACATGAGTTCTGCACCTTATCCACCTCCGCAGAATCTACATGGTTACAATGCTGCCTACAGCTACACACCAAGCAACCATCCTGCTGCCAAGAACCAACAGATGCCTCCTGGTAACAGTGGACCGCTTCACTACGACACACAGATGAATCGGAATCTCCCCTATGGAGAGATGATTGAGAAAGCTGTTGGTATGGGCTTCGATAAGAATCAGGTTATAAATGTTATCCAGAGGATGGTTGAGAGTGGGCAACCTATGAATTTTAATTCTCTGCTTGATAGATTGAATGGGCAAGCTGGTGGAGCATCTGCACGAGCGTGGTGACACAAACTGAAGAGTGAGGACGGAGGTTTTCATTCTAAGTGCCTCGTTTATATTAATACCCGTACTGTGGAGTATATGGTGTTTATAGATACAAAAGAAATACTATTCATGATAACTGGACCTTAAAATTTGTTGCCGCATGAAATTCCAAGGTAAAAAAAAGTTGTTTAAAATATTCAGTTGACAAGTTGAATTCATTTGCCAAGTGTAAATTTTGGATTTAGCTTCTGGAGGTTGGATTTTACAGGTCATCGGCTCAGTTTAGAGTTTAATTCCTCGGGCATTATTAGAAAATTAATTATATTGGTTTTCAAACTTTGGGTTTTAAATTAAAAATGATGAAACTTCACTTTGCCAAGATTGAATTTTGTTCTATATTGACCTTGAAATGCAAGGCCTGCCAATTCGAATCGCTAGGATAATTAATTGATTTAGCCATTGAAGTGTAAACTTGATGGCTAACATTAAATGAAGTGCAATTTCTTGAGCTGAAGTTTGCTGGTTTAAATTTAACGAGAATAGTAGTATAATGTGTACGCTCTGAATATCACTCGGCTAAAGTTGATATTTGTTCCACTTCTTTGTAGTTTCATTAATGGATTTTTTTTAAAAAAAAATTATTCATAAACTTTATGTTTCTATATTAGCATATTTTTCTGAATTTCATTTATGCATATTTAACATTTATGTATCGATACTTTTTTTTTTCTTAATTTCCTCTATTTTATACGGATCTTTGTTTTGTTTTGTTTTTTCTATTTCAACCTGCAGTGAGGGTTCAGTTGAGGAAATGGGTAGTGCAGTATTTGATACTCACTCATGATGTGTGGTCATGGAAATGAAATAATTCCTTAGTAGGCACATACTAATATGGTGATGCTCACTTTTCCTACTTTGTCTAGCATCTACTACGTTCTATATTTGACTTAAACATCAAGTAATAGCTTTTTAAATATAAACTTGACATAGTAGATTTTAAGAAGCTCTTAATTTAACCAAAAGCTCCTTACATTATCCCTAATATGCATCTTTTCCCAAACAATTTTTTTTATATCAACACATTGTCTATTTTAGGGCTTAAAAGCGATGCAAGAACCTTAGCAATTAACTCATACACGTGGGATAGCAACGTGTCAACCCAAGGGTGGGTTTGACCAAACCCTTACTTCATATATGATCACAAAGCCTTCCCAACCTTCTTTCGTTTAAGAAAATCTACCTCAAACCCGACCCGAAAAGCATGATAATAAATGAAGAAATGACAATCACAATGGCAAAGACAATAATCTCGATGATGGAGATAATAGTCAAACAGCTAGCACAACAATAATTGCATAGTATAATGTAGGACAAATAACTAGGGTTTTTAGGATTAATCTTAATTATGAGTAATTTAGTAATTTTAGAATATGGGATTGGTTCGAGTTTGGGTTTAGGGTGAGCTTCTAAAATACCATAGTCAACTCTGACCAAACTTATAACAATTGAGTTTCTATTGAACTCAATAGTTGGCCAAATCAGATTTTTTTTTTCTGTTAAATCAGGTTGAATCGAGTTGGAGCTCAATTCAATATAATTGTAATACAATCTACCAACTCTATTATCTTCTAACAAAAATCTAAAATGGACTCCATGGTAACAAAATGTATTACCAGCATAGTGTAACACTAAATACTACTGCTCTTACCAATCACCCATACCCCAATTGTATTCTAAAAAATTGGTCATATCTAGCCCCTTCAAGATCAACTAAAGATCAACTAGATGTACATATGCTTCAAACATATGGTTGAAAAAAAAAACTTCTAGTTGGAATGGGAAATTAGTTAGGACTTTGAGAGCCCTTAAGCCTAGAGCAAATTTCATTTTATAGGTTGAATGATCATGTCTACTTATCTTAAGGAATAACCTAAGACCAACTGACTCACTATAGATTTAAGTAGGACTCATAATGCACTTTAGCACCTAAAGGAAGTTGTCCTCTTTAAGTACTATGAGGGGTTGAATCATTATTTTCCATGTTTTAGACTTTGTAGGGCATTGATGAAAGGCCATTCTTTTCAGGTGGCCTAGGATAATAATATAAGTGAACCACTGGACCCTCTTGAGACTCAACATCTTGCACTCGTCTTGACTTGGAACATAAAGAATAAGTTGGACAAAGTAGTTTCAGAGACACATGAGTTCTGATCTCGTAAGACCGAAATAACGATATTTTGATCAATTATCTAAATTTGTTGAAAGTGAACCAGATGCAGTGCTGATTGAAAAGGTTAAAAAGAAATCTCTAAAATGAAGAGATTGGTCAAGAAATAGCGTTATGCTTTTGATCAGGTAATAGGGCATGGACAAGAAAAATAGAGTGGATAAAAAATTTTCCCAAATTTGAATGACCGACTGGGTTTTCGAAACAGTTACCAATAAGAAGTCTCGGGGATCTAGTTTTCCCATCAGATCCCGAGGAAGAATGCAAACACTAACGGTGCGTTTTGGAGAAGGAAAAAAATCAGAAAAGAAAGAAAATAATAAGAGAAAAAAAATAAGAAAGAAAGGAAATAATTCTTTTTCATTTTAAGCCTCGTGTTTTGATGAAAAGAAAGAAACCCAAATTCATCTTTAATTTTGACTAGTCGTTGTTGACTAAGTCAAAATCGAGTCAAAACCCTTTGTTCTGCATCTTCTTCAGCATCTTCAAGCGGGCTGTGAGCTTGGGCGGATGGAAGCCCTCTCCATACGGCTGGCCTTCATCTTCACCTCCTTCAACATGGGCAGCATTCGCCTCCATCTTCACCTCCACCAAGTTCGCCTCCATCTTCGCCTCCACCACGTTCATTGGACGAGGAGGGTGGTGAGAAGGTGAGCTGAGAGGTCGGCGAGAGGGGAGGGCTGCGATAGGGGAGGGCGGTGAGGTCGACGAGAGGGGGAGAAGACAAGCTGAGAGGTCGGTGAGAAGGGGAGGGCTACGAGGTCGGTGAGAGGCGGCGAGGTCGACGAGTGGGGAGACGGCGAGGTCGGCGAGAGGGGAGCGCGATGAGCTTGGGAGAGAGGACGAGGGGGCGACGAGGTCGGGAGATCGGGAGATGGGCGCAGGCGCAGGCATATTTTTGGAGCGAGGTGAGGGAAAGGAAATCCTTTCCGTCTCTTTTGGAGGGGACGTTTTTGAAGGGAAAGGAAAGAAATTGTTTCCTTTCCTTATCTTGTTTCTCCTCTTTGAAACTATGGAAATAGAAGAAAAGGAAACAATTTCTTTCCTTTCCCTCCTTGTTTCCCTCCTCCGAAACACAGCGTAAGATCAGAGGCTACTCGGTTCAGCCTTGTCCTAAAATATAATACAAATTGCTATAGTTTATTGAACAAAAGACATGAAGTGAAAATGCCAATTACACTTAAAAAAATAAATCTTGCGTGAATGCCCAGACATCTAGGATTGAATGGAAGCATTGAAAGGGTGAGAGTTAAGGAACACCGTAAAGCTAAAGAGTCAAAGGAGTAATTCATAGAGAGAAGGTACGCTGTTGGCCGGTTTTTGGTAGGATGTGGTATGAGATAAATTATTTATTTTTATATAATAATTATGTTGTTGAGAACATAATAATATTTGATATGATTAGTTGAATGCTCAGTTAGATTTTGAAAGTAGAACTAACTCATCGAACGAGGTGTGTTCTAAGAAATAATTTATTGTTATGCACAAACAAACTTATCCAACTCATCAGTATGTACGATATACTGCACTGGTTCATAAACTATAGTGTGGTCTAATAATTGCTTACACCCTCTTTATAAAAATCTCTTTGCATTATTTAAGAAATAAATGCACATCCTGATCCAACATCTATGAGTCCTTTATCCAATTTATGTATAGAGAAACACTTCTTGAGTTAACACTTTTAATTGTTCTTTTCTCCTAGGCATGAGACAGATCTTAGTAACACTATTTAGCTGAAGACTCGTGATATTAGCTCATTGCTCTTAGTATCAAACCAACTCGTAATGTCTTCATCATACCCATGATAAATTTGTTAACAAAAATAAATGTTATATAGTTTATAAGACATTAAGTTTTGATAAACTAGTGTAAACACTAGATTCTTGGTAATGATAGCCATCACATGTTAGCATCAAATGTTTCACTCAATTTGATATAGATATCAATTATATGACACCAGGCTAGATGAAGCCAAAGCATACAATTAATCGATACACCATGTTCTAAATGCATAATGTCAATCGAGATACAACAATTGTATTCCCATTAAACTCTCCTTTTCAAAACAAGTATGCAAGAGCATTTGTCATTGTGAGCTTGCTTATTTGTTTATTTATTATACAAATCATGTGGACATGCGTGTGAGCAATTATGGTTTCACTATTGTATGTTTGGTTATGTGAACGTGTGTGCATGCCTATGTTAGTTTACCGGTGTGTGTATGCCTATGTTAGTTTATCGATGTGTTAAAAATGCTTATTTGTATGTATATTATGGTTGTATAAAAATGCTTATCTATGTGTTATAAAAACAAAGGCTCTGAGGAATACAAAGCTCTTTCTTTAAGAAATATTATCTCTACTCTAGGGATTTAGAAGTCTTCTCCAGGATACAAACAGAGCTCTTTAAAATCTCAAATACCTCTCATAGATTAAAAAAAAAGAAGAAGAAAAAAATGTCACAAAGAAGTGCAATCAAATGAGACAACACTTGGCAACCAAGAGATAGCTATTTTGATGCAAAATGATGCATCTTATGATTCAACCAATTTGCCCACGCAGGCAGTAAAAATTACACTTTAAAATAATTATTCTTATTATTTATATTAATTACTTTCCTTTTTCTTCCATGTGGGACTACATCCCTAAATGCAATCCATACAACACTACGTATTCTAGCAACAAATTGAATTATTAATTAATTGATGTTTGTGTTATCTTCTTAATTCTCTCTTCCTCATATCCTCTCTCTTCTCTTTTGTTTCTACTTCTTTAGAGGTGAAGACATCGTAGCAGTGTGTGCTCCAATAGTATAATTGTCACCTTTTCTTAGTTATTGCTCACATGGTTTATAGCAATTTGTGCTCCATAATAGTATGCTTTTATCTAGTTTCTATTTATAAAGTATTTATATTCAACTTCTTGTAAGGCATTTTTCTCGATGAAAGAAAAATCCATACCAGTTTCTCATTAAAAATCTATGCGAGTTATTCTGCTTTGAAAATAGTATACAACAAAATGTGAGTTCGTACGTACCATTCGAACCTTCTTCATTCGGATATCAGTCCAACCCTCCAACAGACAGCCTTAATCAATGCCTCGATGTATGAGTAACGTGAATTACACGGCTACTACTGATGCAACGTTCAGGAAAGGCTATTAGAATCTGCGTTAAGCTTTCGCGCTCCAACTAGAGTAGAAACATGTGTTTGGCAAGTAATATCAAACCATTTTTACACAATGTTTTTTTTTTCAGAAAGCAAATTGTGAAGAAGAGCGCAAGGCTTGTCTGCTAATGAACTCGCCAAGTGAAAAATCACAGACCTGATAAATGAAAAAGAAAGTCAAACAAACAAGTAAGGACTCACTTTAAAATGGTCACACGTACACCGTACACGGACTTGCTCGAATTATATGTATATGGACTTGTACATAATAACCATTAAACTTCGCGGACTAAAATCTTAGGCAGTTGGGAACCAATATGAACACAAGAAAGCAATGACGAGTTTCTGTAATTGAGATCATTAGCATTATTAAAAATAAGAGTTTAGCAACTATGTATGATTAAAGTAAAGGCTAAGATTGATAAAGACCATTTCAAATGCATGACAAAGTCTTAAGCAGCACAGCACATTCCAAGTAGATTACATAGATCTACTTATATATTGCATGATTTAAGGAAACTATGATTAATTATCCAGGAGATACTAAAGTATTGGTTGTTGTGAGATGTAGTTATCTAAGAGAACAAGTTATCACCCAATTATAATCAATTTATTACCATCTGGTCGAATGCCACAAGCGACCATTATCTCTTTATTTAGCATTGTGAATTTGAATTAGTCATGCTAGTATGAAGTATCAGTTAACATGATGGAAGTTAACAAAGATTCATACCGGTGAACAAAAAGGTTTACACACTAACTTCAAAAGGGATACAATTTATGAGGAAGAATAAGGTATTAAATCACAAAGAACAGATCGTCTCATAAAATCATCAAAATCATATGAATCACTTAAGCTCATTTTCACTAACACAGCCCACCAATAATTCAGATGCTACTGGTAGTTTTATACTAATCAGGACTACATGCTTGGCCTACATCTAGATCCATTCTGTTCTACCAAAGGAAAAAAAAGATTTAAAAAAAGCTGTTCTCTTGCATCAAAAGTAGGAAACAAATGTATTTCTGTATAAAAAAAAGACTAGAGAAAACAAACAAAGAACGCTTCACGTGGACACTCTAACCTATGCCGTCCTAACAAATATAGATGTTTTCCAAATCATACAAGGAACGCAAATAAACACAATATACTTTCACAAGTGAATAGAAAGGGAGTGGCTTAAGAAGTTCAATGGAGAAATCAGTTGATACATTTGGACTAATCACATCCACTCAAAGAATTAAGAAACCAAAAAAAGGGAAAGAAAAAAAGAACAACTAACAAAAATGCCAATTAAGGTCTATATATCGTTGCTCTGTCCTTGGTTAACGTTATGCTTCCTAAATAGGGGAAGAGTGAATTATCATGTTGCAGCTTTCATTTATGTGGCATGTTGGGATTGATTCAGTAAATGAGAACCAAACAAAATAGGAAATGAGGCAAGGCATACACACAACTATTGAGTAATTTATCTTTGGAGTTGTTGCACAGCGTAGCAATCAAACAAAAAGAGATTATTTCACAGCTTCACCTAACAATGACTTGTTCACATGTCCCTGATGTCTGAACGGGTACACAAAGGAAACTGCGTATGTAAATTGGTGCCGTATGCGCACACAAAGCTTCGAGACAAATGGCTTTAGGATCCTCTAAATGTGACAGAAGCTCAAGCGTGTTCGTTTATTTTTTTTACTTTCGAGCGAAACAGTAAGCTCAAGTTGATCAATGAAATAAAAAGAAATCAATCTCCATTCAGCAATCTTTTGACTGTGATCTAAGAGTAAAAACTGAAACACCAAACGCAAAGCTTTGGGACAAATGGATTTAGGATCCTCTGAATGTTACAGAAGCTCAAGCGTGTCTTTTTTTACTTTTTTTTTCCCGAGCGAAACAGTAAGCTCAAACTGATTAAATAAATAAAAAAAAAGATATCAATCTCCATTCAACAATCTTTTGACTATGGTCTAGAAGTGAAAAACTGAAACACTGTGGCATGATTTGCCCAAACCAGTAAACACAAGCAAGTAACAGGAACACTTCAAAAGGTCACATAAAGTAGACTCATAAGACGTTCAACAAGCAACCAAGGGTGAACGATACCTTCGGAGAGCCATCCGTCTCCTCTACGCGAAACGTTGAGCAACGAGGTCATCAACGCCGAGGCCGTCGTGCTGTGCATCGGCATCAGCGATTCCAAACAGAAGCTTGACTCGACAGGAAACCTTAAAACATTTTCACCGAACAACAAAGCAGAAACCATCAAAAGAAGCTACTAGGAAGAAATCATGGATCGAAATAATATTGGTCATAACGATATGATTTCAATCTCAATCTGGTTTTTACCTGACGAATCTAGCGGTGGCAGAGGGCCGCAGTTTGGGGAGACAACGAAGTGCAGGGCGCGAGCCCGCTAAGGCTTCAGCAGCGACTCGCGCCGCCCCGATCCGGACTGGGGGCGAACGAAGAACCGACTTAGAGGCAGCATAAGTGAAGGCGGCCATGGCAAGCGGAGGAAATGCTGGTCTCGACCCCTCACGGATTTCTGGCCGGCGGCGAGAATATTTGGATGACGATTTAAACCCTCGAAGCAAAAGCAAAATCTGTGCTGTACTGACTCGATGGCTGCTGGTCATTGACTATGACCTGACCATTGACGAACAGATTTTTCCGAGCCAGGCCCGTAAAACCAATAACCATGGGCCAATGGTAGGCATGGCCTAATTATTACCGATTGATAGGCACTCAGGCTTATTTTGACCGCTACAGAGCCCTGCTCTGAACATTTTAATCTCTATTGTCTTTATTCCTTTTGTTTCCTACTCCAAGTTAGACATGGCCATGGCCCGGGCTCGGGCCCGCCTCAACCCGACTTCTGGTGGGCCGTGCCGGGCACGGCACGACCGAAAAATACCTGGGCCCGGCACGGCCCGCGGCACGTTTAGGCGTGCCGGCCCAGGCACGGTTCAGCTTCTGGCCAGGCCCGGATCCGGCACATGGGCCAGATTCGGCACGCGGGCTGAAACTGGCCCGCGGGCTATGGTCGGCCCAGCGGGCCGTGCCTGGCACAGCCCGAATGTGGCCCAAGGGCCGACTTTTGGCCCGCTTTATTAAAATAAATAAAATATTAATAAAATAAGAAATTAAGAATTATGTATTTTGCATAATTTTTTTAAAAAATATTTAATTATTATTTAATTAATTATTTTATTTTAAACATATATAATTTTAATTTTAATATATTTTATTAAATTAATTAACAATACTAACAACACATGACTAAAGTTAAAACCAACTCGATTAAATTTCATATTCATAAATTATACATTTAAGCTTAAATCAATTGTCGACATAATGGGCATACACAATTGACCCGTAGCCAACTACGCAAGCAGCTACTATGGAAGATATGCGAGCATTGTGTTAAGCATACTTGCACTCCGTGCTCCATCTTTTCTATGCATATTGCGCACTCCATGTTTTCAGCTCTACCTCATTCTTCAATAATAAAAAACTAAGTGACTCTTGTGCTTGGTTTGTTTCGATATATTGCTCCGGCTCATCGTTGATATTATCACTATCCTCCTCACTATCATTTATTTCAAAGTCCTCAACCTCTATCTCAATCTCAACCCCAGAAGGAGAGGGAGAAGCCAAAAATTCTTGTCTTGCATGATCAGATAAGTGGATAATGATAATTTAAGGTAGATGTAAGGAAGATTGAACGTTGAGAATTTGGCATAATGATAATTATCTTCACTCTTCTATTATTTGTCATTTTTCTCTATGCCTCGTGCTCGTGCTCACCACGTGATAATTATATTATAAAAGTAAATTAATTTAATACTTATTTGATCTTCTCCACATCTAGTCACGTGGTGAGCACGAGTCATAGAAAAAAATGACTAGTCTAGACCGAGAGAGCATTGAATTCTTGATGGTTAAAAAGAAGCTTAAGTTTGAGTTCAATTAAGAAACTAATTGTAACTCAAGACTTAGAAAAGAGATTAAGATAGTATTAAGAGAGAATGAGAAATTATTCCAAAGATAGTTGGAAACTTGTGTGAAGAAATGAGAGGGTTGGGGGGTCAATTTATAGGGATGAATTGGGTGTATAATTATATATTTATACCCTATTTTTAATTATTAAAAGGGGATAAAATGGTAATTTTATACCATAAAGACAATTATATCTCTAACTTTTAAAATTTTTTGGTCAATGGCCCGTGTCGTGCCCGGCCCGTGTCGTGTCGAGCAGTGCGGGCCGCAGGCCGGCCCGGCCCGTTGGCCACCTCTACTCCAAGTCGTTGTCATAGCCTTCACCGCCTAACGAAGCTCCAAGTATAGCTAATGTTTGATAATAACATTCGGGCACCCGCTTACCAAAGTCAGTATTTTGTCTAAAGTTTCTAAATATAGTATAATATATTTGATTATAAAATTATACTTTTATCTTAATAAAATGCTCTAAACCTTATACTGCGAATTGTTAATTTGGAGATTGAAAAAGACTTGACATTCCACTGCTGGTCAGAGTTGGCTTACTCCCTGCCCCTACGAGAACGGCTTTTGGTTCACACCTGACAGCCGTCAGTCTTTCATGAGAAATTGTAGCATCAACGAATTTCCCAATAGTACTATTTATTAAAAGTAGTAAATACTGCATAAAGTAATTTATAATTGTTTTCAACTATAAAATCATTGCGGAGCTATGATCTGAAGAATTCCTCCTCCCACGGTCCCACCCATGACGAGAAACCTACATATATTAATTGGATAAAGTATATTATTAGTTTTTTAAGGTGCCATCTTAAAAGGATGACAAATAAAAAGTACTTATATTGTATGATCGTTGGGACAATTTTGTTGGCTGCTAGGCTTTGGATTTCTGTTACTGTGTATCTGACCATCAGGAAATGAGAAGCCGAATTATCTTCTCTTTGATCATCCTCCACCATGCCCTCCTCCGGCACTCTCTCGCCGCACCTTCGTCCACCTTGGGGAAAGGTTCCTCCCTCTCTGTTGAGAGCAAGCAAGATATCCTCATCTCTCCGGACGGTACCTTCGCATGCGGTTTCTACCTGGTTGGCCCCAACGCCTACTGCTTCGCCATTTGGTTCGCCAACTCTGCTGACACGGCCGTCGTCTGGGCTGCCAACCGTGACGAGCCGGTGAACGGCCGCGGCTCTAGTATCTCCCTCAGTCGCGATGGCAAACTCACGCTCACCGACGTCGACGGCTCCACTGTGTGGGAGTCCAATACCACCTCCACCGGCGTCTCCGCCGCCTCTCTGCTCGACTCCGGTAATCTCGTCCTGAGGGACGACCTCGGCCGCGTCCACTGGCAGAGCTTCGATTCACCGACCGATACTTTGCTCCCCCACCAACCCCTGACCAAGGGAACGCAACTCGTCTCCGCGATGGCCAAGGGCAGCCGGAGCTCCGGCTATTATAACCTCTATTTCGACAACGATAACGTGCTTCGGCTCATGTACGATGGCCCTGACATCTCCAGCATCTACTGGCCGAGCCCGGACTACACCGTGTACCAAAATGGGAGATCCAACTACAACAGCACGCGCATCGCGGTGCTCGACGGGAAGGGCCGATTCATCTCGAGCGACGGGTTTGCAGCACTCGCCTCCGACTCCGGCGCCGGCATCAAGAGGCGGTTGACCATGGATTACGACGGCAACCTGCGGCTCTACAGCTTGAACGAATCGAGCAGGCGGTGGGTCATCACCTGGGAAGCCCTATCCCAGATCTGCAACGCGCACGGACTCTGCGGCCGGAACGGCATCTGCGAGTACTCACCGGGCATCCAGTGCTCGTGCCCGCCGGGGTTTGAGATGAAAGATCCCACTGATTGGAACGCGGGTTGTAAGCCAACGTTCACCATCCCATGCGAAAGCAACCGCAGCGACCACCAGAAGATACAATTTATCGAGCTCACCGAGACGGACTTCTACGGATTCGACATGGCGAGCTATAGCATGATGATGTCCTTCCAGGACTGCCGCAACGCGTGCTTGCAGAGCTGCGACTGCCTGGGTTTCGGGTACCGCCTCACTGGTACCGGCGCCTGCTACCCGAAGAGCACTCTGTTCAACGGCTATAAATCCCCCGACTTTCCAGGCATATTTTTTCTCAAAGTTCCCACAAGCATTTTGTCGAACACCTTGAGCTCAAAGCTCGCCTGCAATTCCAGTAGCGTAAGCGTCCAACCCAGATATTCGCAGCTGTACAACATCAACAAGGGGAAAGGCAAGTGGACCTACCTCTACGGTTTTGCTTTGTCACTGGGAGCAGTGGAAATCCTCTTCATGATCACTGGATGGTGGTGCATCTTCCGGGGCCAGGACACGCCCAAATCGCTGGAAGAAGGCTACAAAATGATGAGCAACCAATTCAGGCGGTTCACATACCGCGAGCTCCGCGAGGCCACCGGAAAATTCAAGGAGGAATTGGGCAGGGGTGGGTCCGGCGCCGTCTATAGAGGCGTTTTGGAGGACAAGCGAGTGGTGGCGGTGAAGAGGCTCGCCGACATGACGCAGGGGGAAGAGGAATTCTGGGCCGAGGTGAGTGTAATCGGAAGGATCAACCACATGAACCTGGTGCGGATGTGGGGCTTCTGCTCCGAGGCCCGGCACCGACTCTTGGTCTACGAGTACATCGAGAATCGATCCTTGGACAAGTACATCTTCGGCGGCGGCAGCGCGCTGGGTTGGAGGCAGCGGTTCAAGGTGGCACTGGGGGCGGCGCGCGGGCTCGCATACCTCCACCACGAGTGCCTGGAGTGGGTTATCCACTGCGACGTGAAGCCGGAGAACATCCTCCTCGACCGCGAATTCGAGCCCAAGATCGCGGACTTCGGGCTCGCCAAATTGTCGAAGCGCGACGGATCGGAGGTCAATTTCTCGCGGATGCGGGGAACGAGGGGGTACATGGCGCCGGAGTGGGCACTAAACCAACCCATCACCGGGAAGGTCGACGTGTACAGCTTCGGCGTCGTGCTTCTCGAACTGGTGAGCGGGAATCGGTTCGTGGATTGGGCGGCCGGGTGGGAGGAGGAGTTGCGGCGGCGGGTGTCGGAGTTGGGCGCCGGCGGGGAGGAGGAGGAGAGGGAGTGGGTGATGGAGGTGGTGGATCGGAGGTTGAAAGGGGAGGTCAATTGGGAGCAGGCAGCGGCGATGGTGAAGATTGCGGTGGCGTGCTTGGAGGAGGAGAGCGGCAGGAGGCCGCCAATGTACGAGGTCGTGAAGGCGTTGATGGCGTGCGAGGAGCAAGAGCCTCATCCGGCATACTCGTGGTGATCGCCATTTGTTCGTGAATCACTGAATTTGGGACGAAGATGTTTGAATCAATAAGCTATATTTGCTGCACAAAAAAAGCTATGGCGATCATAGCACAAATGAGGTCAGGTCAATCAAGTAGATTAATGCAAAAAATAAAAATTACAACTTTTGCAATTGTACTTTTTGTAAATTCAATTTTTAAAAATTATAATTGTTCATCTCAATTCTCAAATATATTGTCATTGCCATTCGCATAAATTATAATATTTCCTTTGTTCCAAATTTGCAAGGCTGAATTTGAAAACCAACTTAAAATTTTACTAAAAGAATCTCAACAAATTATTTTTAAGATATTAGAAAATTATTTTTTTAAAATAATAATTCAAGCTAAATTTAGTTTTGAAAAATAAATTGGGAAAAAAATATTAGGGAACATAAAATTTAGGAATCAAGCTGAAATCAAATTTTGCGATCGCGTCGGTTCCACTCATGTCATGCAGGACCAGACCGACCATGCGAAAGTACCTCCATATAAACTTCATCTCTCTCCGTCAATTGTGAACTCGAAAGATTTTCGCAGTCGCCGTCTATCCTTGCAGTTAGTCGAACGAAGGACTATCTCGTCAGGCCCTCCAACCTTGCTCTTCCCTCGCTACCTTTTCCCCTGTGGTAGAGATCGATAGACTGGTCGATAGAGAGAGAGAAAAAGTGGAATTAGGGATGGGGCTGCAAGCTGAAGAGGAAAGGGGGAAGAAGCGGGCGGAATCCCTGGGATGGCTGACGGAGTCGTCGGTGATGCCCAAGAAGCACAAGGCCATCGAGGGAGTCGGCGCTTCCTCCATCGTCGAGCTCAAGGCTCAGCTCTACAGATCCCAGGAGGAGGCGCGGAGGGCGAAGGAGGCCGCCCCCGACGCCGACTTCCTCCGCGCCAAGAAGAAGCCCCTCCCCTCGGATATCTTTTCGCATAAAAACGCCGGCGTCGATAGCCGAGCTCATAAGTAAGCACGGTCGTCTCTCACGCAGGGTTTTTCCTGTTCTTATGAATTTTTCATTAATTAGGGCAAGCTAATTTTGTTTCTTCGCCGAAGAGGCTGGAGGCGTAATTAAATATAATTCACACACCTAGCTTATGGATCGCCCTATACAATTAATTCCTTTCCCTAGAAATCAAAGAATTATATCAGTATACCGATGGTTTGATGCGCTTACATATCAATTTCAATTAAAGACTTATTTCTAGTTTGTTGTCATGAATTTGATATGCACAGCATGCTCTGTATTTACATTGAACACTATAAAGATATGGTTCTACAGATCCTATGCAAATTCTTGTTTCTTTGCAAGAAGAAATGTCAATTGGGATAGTGATTGTCACACCATATTTCTACTTCAAAAGTGAGAATGCAGGATCACAAAAAAAATGGCTTTTTGGCATGAAGATACGATTGTTTGTAATCTTCATTTCTGGTTGAACTGGATCTACCTTTGAATTATTAACCCTCGCTGTATAGTTTGCTTTTGCCTTAACCTATATCTGAAGATAGGGTGGAAATGGTTATCAATTCTGTTATTTTTTTCTCTTAATTTACTGCCTCTCAAATATTTGAGGAAAATAATGCAATATGTGTTGGTCCAACTGCTGTCAAGTGTGAATGGATCTTTTAGTTCTTCGAATGTGCAATTTTCTGATAATTTCTATTGGAAATTTCATTTAACAATTAATGGTTTGTTCATTTTTGATAATACAGAGACAAGTTGGAGCTAAAAGCTATTGAAGATGGCTCAGTTGTTTATGCGGCTTTGGAAAGGAAGGCTGATCTTTATGAGAAACTAGCTAGAGGTGACCTCCCTGATGAGGAGGAGAAAGAAAAGTATTGTGTAGACTTTTTCCGCAAGACTTTTGAGGAAGATAAGCCTCAGAAATCAGAAGGTCACGACACTCTTGACAGTGTAACACTAAAGGAAGATGGTGATTCTGATGAAGTGCAGCCAAATGGGAGACTATTTGGTCTTGGTCGGACTGGTAGCACCATGGATAGTGATGAACATAAACGTTTTGTGAGGTATGCCTGGAAATAACTATTCAACTTGTGTGATTTTATGACATTCTTTGGTTGTCAAAGCTTGCTACATGGCGAATAAAAAATAATAATAAATTAAACAATAGATAAGTAGCATTTACAATGAAGAAAGCAAAGCATAGAAGAAGAGTAGCATGGAACACAAACAATGTAATAAAGAACTATGATAAGCTTGTTATTTCCTGTTTTAATTCATCTTCACGTTGCTATCATTCTTAGTTGCAGCTAAAGAAAATCAAATTCATTAAGGTTTCTTAATATATATACATAGTAAACCTAATAAGAAAGGATCCGTTAAGAATAAACTGAATTCGTTAACCTTAAATAGTGTACATTTTTGCACTTCTCTCAAGCTGGAGCAAAATTGTCAATTATACTCAACTTATCACATAATGTATGATACTTGGTTAGTCAAGAGCTTTAATAAAAACGTAAGTAATCTGTTTCTCAGATTTTGTCTTTCATTAAATGCTGGATTAGAAGATAGCATATTGATTGTCACATGTTCATCGGAGTGAGATATGAAATGTTGAACTCATGTAGGAGCCCACGTTATAGAGTCATTTCCTTGTATTCAGCTTCACAACTATATCTGGCCACTATAATTTGCTTTTTGCTTTTTCCAGTAACACGATTTTGTTACTTTCCTTTGACACGGACACAGGAAACTCTAGTATTCCATGTGGCCTACCTTGCAAACCTATATAATACGGAGTTGATTCATATAAGGTGACATCGACATTGACAAATGAACTACAAGAAATGAGATAAAAAAACCTATAACCTTTTTGAGTTCATGGTGACTAAGCTTGTTTAGTCTTGGACCAAGAACATGAACATAACATAGGTATCCAAACACACAAGTATATGAGGAATTGTCGATTGGGATAAGAAAAAAGTATGGAGAATAAGGATTTGTTCCTCAATACAGATGTAGGCATCTAATTAATAAGGAAAAAGGTTGTAAGAACTGTATCTACCTAAAAACATTTCAGCACATTCATGTAGTATAGGAGAGTGCCGTCAAGCAAATGTCATTTCTTATGTTCAACAACCTATTTTGTTGAGAGGTATAGGGACAAATAGTTTGATAAAAAAAATTCATTTAGAAATGCAAAAATGTGTAAACTTAGAATTAGTATATTCCATTATTTACTGTGAAGGATTTTCAAGCAAACATTAAATTGAGTTTTTATTTAGCATAAAAAACTTGGAATACAAATAGAACATTGGACCGGTTTTTCAAAAAAAAAAAAAAAAAACTCAACAAGAATGATTGTCAATAATGGTAACAAAATATCGATAACTATCCTTATAGGGTATAGGACTTGGTTCCTGAATGTTAGAATGAACAAGTTGAAAGGATACATTACTTAAATTATCCTTGTTAGAAGGAAAAGAAACACGATGATGTTTTTCAAGCTGTTATGCATTACATTGAAAAAAGGAACTTGATTTAGAGGACAAAAGTAGTTGTAGTTATCTGAACCGATGACTTGGATGACAGTGCCAGAGATGTATTTGTGAGCTTTGGAAACAGCGGAGGACAAATATATATGTGTATTGGATCAATTAAATAGTGTATATTCTAACATCTTCATATCCCCCTCCCTGATATGATCGTAATGATTACAATGAAAATGTAATTAGTGTACAACATTATGAGGTGATTGTTTAATAGAAACATCTACTCTACTAGCCTTCTATGTATCAGTAATATTTTTACTATTTGTTGCCGAGAAATGTAACAATAAAGTTGTTAAATCACCATTTAGTTGTAGAATTAGTTCTCCATTTTGGTTTGATTTGACGAATTGGAATTTATTTATTTCAGTGGTATTAACTGCTGCAGTTGGATGTGTGATTTTCCTATTTCTACATAATCTGAGTTACGGGCATATAAATGTGTGCTCGTGGTATGCGTACTCTTTTTCTTGATTTTCATTGATTATGATGTGCTTAAATCCAATCAGGGAAATTCATGAGGAGGCAAGCCAGGCTAGGCAAAAAGCAAGTACTCTAAAGATGCGCAGACAGGAGCAGGAAGCTGCTCGCAGAGAGAAACTTAGGCAAGCTTATCTGAGGAAACAGCTGGAGAAATTAACCACCGCAAAACAAATGGCTACAAGTGAGAATTGCTCATAATCTGTGAATATCAAAATGGTCTAACTAGTAGATGGATCTGTGCTGTACTGATTTCTATCATTCAAACGCCATGGATGACTTGCACTTGCAAATTTCCCATGAAAAGCCCTTCAAGGAATAGCATGATACGCGTTGTTTAACATCATCAAATTGGGATTGTGGAGGAATAGTTAAGAGTTGTAATTTGTTGAATTACTGTACATTTCTTAAATGATGTTTTATGGAATGTAACGTGATCCCATCTTCCTGATAGAATTTAGGGCAGAATCCTTTTCTTACCGTACATTTCTTAAATGCTATTTTATAGAATGTACGGCAAAAACCATTTTCTTACCACTTGGCATGCCCAACGCTTAATTGCCAACATAAGTTAATAGTTAACCTTAAAATTCTAGTCTTGGATTTGGTTCAACCATTGGAAAGTATTTGATGGATATTACGAGAAAGACACTAACGGTACGATATTCGAGTGATTGCTGTGTTTCAATGGTCTGTTTCTCTTTCTATGCTTTTCTGTGTTTCTTAAGTTCGTTTAGTTACCTTCATTTACTAGAAAGAAACTGAAGTAAAAAAGAAGAGTAATTTTTAAAATATTTTGTTTTGAAAAGAAAAATAAGAAAAACATCATATTTGTGATGTAAAAAATTATCTCAGGTCATCTATGAAGACGACCTTTTTACCTCCATCAATAAAGGTCAAGTTTGAGACATCTGATCGGGTAAAATTGAACGCAAGCCAGCTACTTGAACCTAATCGATTGATGGAGAAACCACTACTGTCCCTATTGCTATGTGCTTACGGCGTTGTTATTTATAGATGTATAATGCTGTAACGGTTCTGAGGGCAGGTTAGGTTAGAGTAAGTCTAAAGCATTCCAAGTAAGATCTATAGGACTGATCAATCCAAACTAATTTCTGAGTCAACTATCACTTGAGCAGAAATCAAATTGACTTGTTCACACCCAATCAAAAGTTGACTTTTTAAAATATGAAAGTTAATAGCTCCACATGCTTTGGAGGGTTCTAAAGCTTCTCTATATAATCGATAATTGCGTTAGAGAAGAAGATTTTGCCTCTGTCACACATTTTGGCCTCGAGATTCACAAACCAATTGCCAGTTCTCCAACATGCATGAATTCATAAATCCACCTGCATGCAACGCAATTCTCACAGCGATCCAGAGAGAAAAGCAAAGTCTATTTCTTAATAAAAGGGAAAATGCGAAGAAATTCGAAGAAAAGCTTCTCTCTTTTTTTTTTCTTTTTTTTTTTGGCTTAATCTCTCCTCTGTTCTTTATCTCAAAATTAAGGAACCGACAGAGAGTCAAAGAAAGAAGAAATCAAATATCACCCAACCACAGCATCCACCTCTGCCTCTCCGACTCGATCCCATCGAGCAAGGACGCCAGCGCCCGCATCACTCTCACCTGCCCCTGCAGCGCCTCGATGTAGTCCGCCGTCTCCTCGAACAGCCGCTCCACGCCCAGCTCCTCGCCGCCGGGCACCAGCTTCTGCAGCGCCCTCACCCGGGCCTCCACCACCTTCTCCTCCCCATCCGCCTCCCCCTCCCGTCCCACCCCCAACTCCTCCAGCGTCTTAGTCCCGGCGGCCCTGTCGTCGTTCTTGTAACCATTACTGCCTTTCCGGATCAAGCGGCGGCGAAGAAGGGCGCGGCTCCAGTGGCGGCCGCGGGAAGAGCGGGCGAGGCCCACCTCGGCCGCCATCCTGATCCTCTGCGTCCGCTCGACGAGGCCTCCGTCCGCTTTCCCGCACTCGTCCATCGGAAGCTGCGGCTGTGTTGCTGGGATCAGGGAGGGGCACGACGCAGCCGAGTGCAAAAGGAGGCAGATTTATACTTGTGAGAAGAAAGAGTTCACCGCTGACCACAAGTGCCACACGTCAAATGCCAACAGGCGAGCGAGCGAGGAGGGATGAAGTGGCCCGCCATGCAGCGACGAGCGGAAGAAACACATTGGGCTCGTGATTGCGATTGCCTTTTAGAGTCAGCAGGGGGACACGCTGCAGCAGATCAATTAATGTGTTAATTTTTTGTCTCGTTTTATTTTACTTTGCTCATGTTCTTGACAGAATTGCAAGTAGTAATCCTGTCCACCCTGTTGCCGATCAACTGCTCAACCACTCAAATTCTGCAGCAGGAAACAATGGTGGTGGCCACAGCTCTCAATCAGTCACACCAATCACTCTCCCTCCCCCCATGTGATCCCAAAAGCAACTTGCCGTCGAACACTTGGGGGCGGCTGCCCGCAGCGCACGGCTCGTGCACCCACCGCCGATCCACCCCCTCTTCCTCCTTGCCTGGCGCTGGGGGCACGCACATGCCCTCACATGCATCCTGCATCCGCCCTCGAACCTCCCCCCATGTGCGCTCACGTCCGCTTTCGGCGGCCCCACCACGTACTTCGGGCCCTCTCCGCCGCTGCCCGGCCGGGCCAGGGGTGGCGCCGTGGGGCCAGAGGTCAGAGGAAGCCTTGCGATCCGCGTGCCCGGTCGGCGAGGACAGCTATTGGCGCGAGTCTGGTCCTTTTCGCGGTTTGCCCCCCGCTCCTCCCGCTCGGCGACAGTCCGAGGAGCTCGGAGGAATGGTCCATTCACAGGCTGTCTTCCGGCCACCGTTGCTCGTGATTTGCATCCTCGGCCAATTGACGGCAGTATAACTCTGTGGAACACAACCTGTGCGAATCTTAAACACTAGATGTTCAGAAGATTTGATAGAAAAACTATGATCTACGCTCTAAAAATAAATTGGCAACTAGCCCTCTAGTTTATACATGGCCTGGATTAGTCATCTAGACAAAGAACACTGAAAAGATAATGGTTGCAATCATCTACAGATTTAAGAGGACAGTAAACACTAAGGACGTTGAAGAAGATGATTTGGAAGGTACATTTGTCTGTCTTTTGTATGAGCTGGATCATACAGAGGTTGCCTCAACCTAAATTAATTGTCTATCCAAAAACACTATTCATTGCGATTGACAACAGAAAAGGACTATAATAATTTACATGTCCCCTTCCTACGTCTGCGTGATAGATGATGCTAGCTTGTGGTTTATTCTATTGGATCAGAGAGAGCTAAAGTAACTCAACAACCTCATAGATGTTTGGTTGTTAGGGTGTAGGAGGTAAGTCAACGACATGATCATGCAAAAGAACATTCATTCTGCAAGTCGAGTTGCTGTAAGTTCCAACTTCCGTGGATTCTGCAAAATGAACAACTTTTGTGTCACTATATTTGAGTTAGCAATTGATGAATTTAATCTACTCCAAGAGATGAACGCATGTAGCTCCGGGCCAATTTGTTATAATTTTGTGCAAATGGACTCCAAGTGAAGTTTTGAATTTTTTTTTTATTACTTTATTTTATTATCATTGGCTAAGTCATTCGGAGGCCCTTAATTGACTCAACCACGCCGCCTAGTTAGGAGTGTTAGAAAAAGATTCAACCCGATAAACCGAATCGAACCGAACTAAAAATTTCAGTTCGGTTTGATTCAGGCCAAATTCGATTTGGTTCGGAGGCCCTTAATTGACTCAACCACGCCGCCTAGTGAGGAGTGTTTAAAAAAGATTCAACCCGATAAACCAAATCGAACCGAACCAAAATTTTCGGTTCGGTTTGATTCAGGCCAAATTCGGTTTGGTTCGGTTTAGTTTAAGATGGATAAAAAAAAATTCAGTTCGATTTTCGGTTTGGGGCAATTCGGTTCGGTTCGGTTCAAGTTGAACTGAACAAACCAAAATTTAAATATAATATTAATATTTTTATATAACATATATTATATTATTATTTTTAATTATATAAAATATGTTAATAAAAATAATAATATAATAATATAAACAATCTATATATATATATCAAATTAATTTCGATTTAACTCAAACCGAACTAAAATTTCAGTTCAGTTTTTAGAAAGTTCGATTTGATTTTGGTTTGAATTTTTTTTTATTTTTCGGTTCAATTTAAATTCAATTCGATTCGATTCGAGTTGAACCGTTTGAACACCCCTACCCCTAATTGAGGTGAAGTAATATTTTTTTTGTACAAGACAAAGAAAAACTAAGACTACAGTGGACAATATAAATTTAGACCTATGTTTCCTTTGTATACATATCAAATAGGTAAGCACATATTCTACATAAAATATCATAGAAATTTTACTCTCATAATTAGACCCTTAGAACTTTTTTTTACATGTACAAGTTAAGTAATAAAGCGATACTTAACTCCAAAACCTTATTATCAACGACTATTAGATCCCTAGGTTGATTTATGTGCTGCATAATATGGCGAGAAAAGAAAACCTCAGAACCAAAGATTTGGTGCAACTAGAGTCCAAAAAGAGATAAAGAGAGTGAACCTCCTCCACCCCCCTCCTTTTCGACGTGATTTAGTCCCTCCCTCATCAATATGTCCATCATTAGACAACCAACACAAGGATTCTTTACGTCCACACCATCCTTCTCTGCTGCTTTGTTTCCTCTGCAAACTTTTACTTTCTGTTTCTTTTCTACCACCTCCTCTAGCGTGCCCCTCCCAAGCTCCCATCCTGCCATCGCAAGTTTCCTCTTATTCTTTCTAACATCACCAAGGAAGCTTTGATTCTTTCCTGTTATATATATCATGATATGATGAAAAAATCATTCCTTTTCACTGCTTAAGTAGACTCCATTCTCTCTCAGGAGGAAGCACAACTCCTCACTCACAACAGAAACTGAAACAGAGCAGCAGGAAAAAGAGAATCAGAAGAGGGCTGTCATTGGAGATATGGGCGTGCATGCCATTCCGTGTCTCATCTTTGTGTTGGGGCTGCTCTACTCCTCTGGTCAGTACAATCTTTCTTTGCATTTCATCCCCCATGTTTAACAAAGCTCCTGCCACAATTACCACGCTTGAGAACAATCAGTTTTGTTGCTGTCAGCAACTGACCGAGCAATAATCTACTTCCAGACATGAGAATAGCACCAAGATCACGTCCATTTCACCACTTATCTGATTTCAGTTAAGTTTCAACAATGGAAAATAGTACTTAAAATCAACGAGAACATTACATAAAGCAAACACAGTAAGTAGTCTTTAAAAAAAATCTCACTTTTTTACTTTTGTCTCCTTTGCATTTGACAGAAAATTTTGATTTCATTAACACTTTCTGTTGTATTACATGTATACTATCCTTTTGTAAAAACTCAGACAAACCTACCAAATGTCAGTCCTCTTTGCCAAGCTTCTGAGGGTCATAAAATTTTGGTTCTCAGTTCTTGAAATGGAGAAGATAAAACCTTTTTTTTGACGCTGCAGTGCTTGCTAAGGAATCAGAGGATGACCTATTCTCCAACCCAGATTTCATGCAATTCCAAACGACGATGCCAGAAATGGATGTTGTTACTCCAATAACAACAGTTCCTGTGATCAACCCAACCACCCCGACTTTCGCGACCCCTAACTATAATCCTTTTCCCACAACATCCACGCCTACAATTCCAACTATGACTCCTATAACAAACCCTTATTCGACTCCTACAATGGTGACTCCAGCCTCATCTTCATCATCAACATCATCATCAGGCCGAAGCTGGTGTGTGGCAAGCCAAACTGCATCACAGACTTCATTGCAGGTGGCTTTAGACTATGCTTGTGGATATGGAGGTGCAGATTGTTCAGCAATTCAGAAAGGTGGAAGTTGCTTCAACCCAGACACACTCCATGATCATGCATCATATGCATTCAATGACTACTACCAGAAGAACCCAATTCCCACCGGCTGTGATTTTGGGGGAACAGCTATTATTACCAACGTGGATCCAAGTAAGCTTCAAAGATTACATATAATGGTTGTCGATCTTGTCCTGGGATAAGATAGTCCTTACTAATTTCACCTTATAAGATATCTAGAACTTCAGTTCTAGGTTTCCTTAATTGTAAAGGAATGTGTAATTTATCATCTTAGCTGAGTCTTTGCGTACTTATTTGTATTAATTTTTTTTTCATCTCCTAGGTTCTTCGACATGCCAGTATCCATCAGCAAGGTATTTGCCCAGCCTAGACAAATCTTTGTTTACCTTAAAATTCAGTTATCGTTATGATCATAAGCATCTAACAAAATTGTTACTTCTTTATACTTGCATTGACAGCACGAGCTCATCTACCCTCAACACAACTAATCCTTCTGGATCAACCGTCTTTGGATCTGTTCCTCCAGATACAAGTGGTACCAGCAAGATGTCAAGCAAGACAATGTTTCTAATCACCCAAACCTGTCTTCTAATGTCAGTGGTCTTATTAAGTATCTGCATATAGACATCAAAGAGAAATGGAAAATATGAGTTGATGGCTTGCTACGAGAACTATATTCCCTCCATGGAAGGGGCTGCACTCGAGCGTCCCACCGAAAGAAAATAAATCCTCTTGAAAATTGATATTATCAGGAAAGCAAAGCTGACTAGGAGCAATTTCAAGCAGATCCAGCAGCCATCAGATTATCTTACTTGAGAACCTAGATTAGCAGGACATGATAGGAAACAGTTTACTTTAAAATAAATGTCATTATTCTTTTATTGAACTTTCAGTTCGAAGGTAGCATTTCAAACTTCAACACCAGGAACTTGCAAAAATAGATTATGGTTTTGATTTAGTGAGAACAGTTTGAAAGAAAAAATTAATTCTAGATCATCTGGATTTGGAAAAGATGTAAAATTGTATACCCAACATGCACAAGTCGAGGTATTATAACTTGTAGTGGAGTATTCTCAAGAATAAATACAAGACTTAATTGATAGACTATGTAAAAATGAATGACAGCACATACCTCACTGATCTGATGCAACATTTTATTTCTTTAAAATTCCCTTGAACATCCTTCTTCCTTACAACAATAAACAAGAGCAGAAAACAATGTTATATTTGAGATATAAGGGTCAAAGACAAATTAAGTAACAATATTGATGAGCCATCAAACAAAGACATTCAAAAACATTACTATAGATCTGAACAAGTCGTTGAATCAATACAAGCAATCACTTCCTAGAAAACTGAGCTTAAGAATTCATTCACTGATCATTTCTTAAAAGTTTTAAAGTTTTAAAAAATAATTCTATGTATATTTGATTAGATAAATTCTGATAACTTAATCTGTTGGAGAAAAATACCTACTTATTTACATTCTAACTTTTTTGTCCTCCAAAAGAATAATTTGAAACAGGCACAAATTGCATACATGTAAATCTCTATTCCTGCATCTAGGGAGGGCAACGGGGCGGATCGGGATCGGGTTTGGCCATCCCGACCCGACCCCGACTTCCCCAAACCCGTCTTCGAACTTGACTCCGAACCTGACGGATTTAGAAAACCCTGCTCCACACCCGACCCCGCGGGGAAACCCGACCCCGCCGACCTAAAAAATAAATAAATATTATAAATAATATTTTAAAATTAATTTACTTTCTTTATTCATAATATATAAATAAAAAAATATTTTACATAAACTATATCATCATTTCTACATAAATTATTAAAATTTAGTAACTAGGTTATAACTTATAATGAGTAAATTTATTATTTTAATAGTCAAGTCGGGTTCGGGGTCGGATTCGAGGCGGGTACCTAAATTTCCATATCCGACCCCGACCCGATTATACCCCCGCTGGATTTTCTCCGAATCCGACCCGACCCTCAGTCAACTCAGGTTTTCTCAGTTGACTTCGGATCGGATCGGGTCGGGTTTAGTCACGGATGAAATTTTTTGCCATCCTACCTGCATGACTGCATCTCACATTGTGATAAAGGCTATAGTATAAAAACCAGATTGATATTGTTCTTTAAGCGAAGGGGAAACTTCAATTCTGTGGTCCTCCTTCGGAGCATCGTTCTGGAGGATACGTAAGGAACGTTCGCTTCGAGCATCTACTGGATCTAGATCAACTACTCTTATCTATCAGACGAACCTTCTATGAACATGTCTAATAAAAAGTGATAGGTCCAAGATAAGAAGAATCTATGATTGATAACCTTACTTTTTTGATCAGAAAGCGAATAATCAGAACAAAGAATAAGATATGTCTGCCCAGCAAGTTTGAGGAATTCACCACTGTTCGTAGCAAGTTCATTTTTTAAATCTTTCGTTTTCACTAAGCAACTTATATGAACCGAAATTGACGGACCAAGGGAAGTCAATGATTTGTACGTTATTGAGGTGGGATATCTGTCACACCCCGCGCAGCGTTCTCCGGCGAACCTGCGATTGTGTGCTCTATTCGTCTGATTTTGACCGGAAGTTGACTCGTCTCCGCACGAACACCCGAGCGTGTCTCGCAGCCGCGCCCTCGTGCGCTCGCCCGCTGAACAGAGCTCGTCCGCTGAAACGAGCTCTCCGTTGCCGCCGTCGACCGACTGCTGGGCTTGGTCGTCGCCTCCAGGGTGTGCCGGCAAGGTGAGGACGATCGCCTCCTCACCCTCAGCCTTGTCGCCTGAAGCTTCCTCGCCGGACGTCGTGAAGGAGATGAACAGGAAAGAGGCGGAAAATGGCGGAAACAGGGGAAACTCGTGCGTGGGGGAAAATTTCCTCCTCTACTCAGAAAAGGATTACAAAAACCCTCGTTGAGCACCTCTGCTCCTCTTTCTCTCCCTCTCTCGTCGGCGGTGACCTCTCACCGTCGATTAAAGCTCTCGCTTCGCACAGCTCTCTCTCTCGGCTCTACAACAGAGCTCTCTCAAATCTCAGATCTCACTCTTCTCAATCCCTCTCAATCGTCGGAACTCCTCCTCTGGTGCTTCTCACAAGCTCGGTGAAGAGATCCTGCTCTTGTCCGCTCGTCGGACATTTAAAAGAAAGGGGAGCAGCCGCCTTTGCTCCGCGTGACCCGCCCCACATTCGCTCCTCGCCCACGAACGCAGTCCTCTTCCAAATCAGGACGTCCCTCGCAGCCATAATCCCACGCAGACGCATTCTTCGCCCGCTCACTTCGCTCGCGTTCCTTGGCACAACGAATTCCTCCCGCGTCCGAGAGTATCGCCGCAACCGAAGGTGAAGACGAAGTTGTTCCGCCGAAGCCGTAGATGAAGACGGCGCTGCTGACGAGGCTTGCAATTGCGTGGCATGCTCCGAAATTGGGTGTTGACCCAATTTGGACTCCAATTGGGCACAGCATTCGCTTCAGCCGCTTGGGCTTGGGCTGACGTCCAGCCCAGGTGCAATTGGCTTGGCCCGAGCGAGTATGGGTGTCACAATATCCGGAACAGCGGGAGGCGGCCCGGCATAAGAAGCGGCACCTGCTGCGTCGACTCCGGCGGCGGAGTCTCCGTCGCGGCACAGAGCCCCAACTCGTGATATGCGTTGAGGAGGTGCAATTAGGGCCATATTGAGCCCACTATATCGGCCCGCATTAGGCCCATATTAAAAATGATTAAATTTCCAAATAACGTCTGTGGATCATGCCCTGAACCCAGTCAACCTGTTCTTTCTTGCCAGTAAGCTCTTTCCTGCATCGTCCTCTTCGCTGAATCGACCGAAGCAGCGAGTCAGCGACGGTGAAAAGGTTTTTTTTCCCTCTCCTACCGCTTCTTCTTTGCTTGTGAAAATATCAAAGTTTGCAGGCATTCATGGACATACCTGTTCTTTTGATAAGTAATTAGAAACTAGGGCAAAGTGAAATTTGACCGTTGAACGTTGTATTTGAGCAGATTTCGGTAGTTTTTCCGTACACTGTGTTCTTACTGCGCCGAAGCTGGTCTTTTCCTCCCCTTTTGTATTTGAAGGACGGCATTGAATGGCTACGCAGCAGCAGCAACCTGCATGCGATGGCTTCACCTTCGCTGGCATGCCGAAAGCCCAGTTATATGACATAATGTCTCAAATGAAAGTATGCCTGGCGCCCCTCGAAACGGAACCCTGACCCTTCTTTAATTTTTATCTTTTCTTATGTACTCAAGAATTTTGGTGTTCATCATTCTTTTCTTATTGGCAGGCTTTTATTGATCAGAATCAAGAACAGGGAAGGCAGATCCTCATTGACAATCCACTCCTGACCCGGGCTCTCTTCCATGTAGTAATCCCTTGCTGTTGCTAAGATCTTTTGTTGTTTGGAATTGCAATTTTATTAAAAATGTTTCCTTTATTAATTAAGGCTTTTAATCATATTCTAAGGTTGATCCGAGCATCATCTCGGGCATGTTAATAATCATTGATATATGTAGTCCTGTGATCATTGGAGTACAATATATTTGTTTTTAGATTGGAAAGATATCCTTTTCAGTTTGGTAATCTTGTGCTAAGTTTTGTGTTTAGTGCTCTTTTAATCCGGTGACACTCTACCTAATTAGAGCGCCACCTTTTCATAGTGAATACATATCAAAAGGAATCCTGATTTTTAAAACCTTGAAGCGAGTTTGGCCTTAAAATCATGTTTCAGATTTTTCTCTGGAAAAGCAATTGTGCATTTTTGCAGACCTAAAACACACTTTATTGTGATTTTTCTCGTAGCCAAATTTTGTTGGCTTATTTTCTGTTTCATATTAACCAGTAACAGCATCCCTACTAGTTCCTTAACATCAAAAGGCTTTCTTAACTTTAGAAGATAGATGAAATATCGTGTGTGCATAATCTTCCAAAATATTGAGTAAAATATCAGCTGCAAATCCTTTATATGGAGTTCAAAATATAAGAAAAAGATACCATGGAAGGATTATTTTTTTAAAAAAATATATGTTTACATTGTAATGCTTAAGTACATGCTAGGGGATGTGTACATTTGATCAATTTGAATCTGGGTATGTTGTTTCATTTTTTACTACTTGTAGACTTATTCTTGGTTGAGGCTTGGAATAAGATTATTTTGTTTGTTGCATTACGAGGATAGCTAAAAGATACATCATGACAACAAAGCCTATCAAGGTTTCAAAAAGTGGCTCTTGGGATCTTAACTGTATGTATGTGCTTAGGCTTACACATAATTTACATGTGTACATTGAAATACCTCAGGTTACGCTGTTAATGTCATGTTAAATGATGCTATTCAAATTGAATCCTAAATCATTGTGATGACTACCAAAGTATCACATGATAACTTCTGCTTTTGACCGTTCCTATAACGATTATATTTGTGTTGGTTAATGACATATGTCCATAGGCTACTTGCATACCAAGTACGTGCTATTCCATGATTTACTCTATACTTCTGCATACACTTTTTAGAGATTTAGAACCAATTGAATAACTATTTTTGAAGGTTTGATAGATAGATATAAAGTTATGCAGTTTGCCTGAAACTTTGTAATTGTCAAAGTTGAATCGGCAGACTGCATAAATGAGTTACGGTATTTCTGCTACACAGAGATTAGCTAAATGAGCTGTGAGATAAAATTATGAATGAACGGATCTTATATTCTAACGTTAGTGGGAAAAGGGTATAGTTTAAGTGATCATGAAGTTACTGGATGAAGAATAACTTTTGCGTTATTATTTTAAATTATTATGTATTCATCTAGTCAGTAATCAGTAATGCTAGGATAAATAGGAGGGATTACTAGTTAGCTTTTAGCTTCCCCGGAATTGTCCAGTGTTAGCTTTCAATTCTCTATTTGCGTTTCATGAAACGATAATTAAATAATTCAGATTGCCTTCCATCTCGTTTGATGCTTATTAAAATCATGATTTTGATTAATTTAAGTGATGTAAGAATAAGCTTTAATTGAGATATGGTTAAAATTTAGATTCAGGAGTTCAAATTAAGATAATTTATATACAAGAAATTTTGTAAAGGAACAGTTTTGGCATGCAGCCCATCTTGCAATTTCACTCCTTTGGTTTATTCAAAAATTCAAAATACTATACAGTTCCACTTAGCGATGGCAACGGTCAAATATCTAGTTCTTGTCCGAAGTGGATCCTATTATAAAAATGTGCTAACCTAAACCTGACCTGAACTTGAGTTGGGCACCTCTATTATTTAACCAGAACTCAAGTTACTCGACTTAGGTATTTAACAAGTTCCCAATTAATTAAAAGATTTTATTTTTTTATTTTAAATTATTTTATAAAATATAAATTTGTAAATTAAAATAATATTATATATTTATATAATTATTTTTATAATTACTTTATAATTTTTTAATATATAAAGTATTTTATTTATTTATTGGGTATTTAGTCTAATTAGGTACTTGACTAGGGCTGAGCATTCGGTAAAAACCGAAAAACCAAAAACCGAATAAGGATTTATCGATTTACCGAAACCGAAAAACTCATTACCGAAATCGATACCGAACTTGATATTTATCGATCGGTAAATTACCAAATTACCGATTGGTAAATCAGTAAATTATCAATTTTACTGATTTACCAATTAAAAAATATTAAAATATTACCTAATTAATTTATTGAAAAAATAAAATAAAAATAAAAATTAAATTGGGCTGATTGGGTTGCTGAGAGGGTGAGATAAGAAATTAAATTGAGCCCAAGAGTTAGAGATTAGAGTTAGAGATAAGAAATTAGAGATTAATAAATAAAATTTTATTTTTTATATATTAATATATATGTATTGGAAAATTGGTAATTTACCGAACTGAAAACTTTTTTTACTGAACCGAATACTGAATTATATAAAAGTCAATAGCGAACCGAAAATCGAAACTGAAATTATCGAACCGATTTACCGATTTACCGATTGGTAAATTCGGTAAAAACCAAATAATGCTCACCCCTATACTTGACTATGTCAGGTTGAATTGTAATCCCTAGTTCCACCGTAATATTGGAATGTTCAGCTAGATTGGAGGTCATTAATTTTCTTGATTTTTCAGTTTTGTAATCAATGAGAGAAATTATGACATGCAGCACTTCAGTAATGTTTCTATCCTTGTTTTTTTTTTTTGCTTTTATGAATGCATGTAATTTGTTATGCTTGAACACTTTCAACATTGAAATGATTGATTATTTCAGGCACAAATAATGCTTGGAATGGTGCAACCTCCAAAAGCGGTAATGTTTTGTGCCCTTAAGTTTGTTGCTATTTGCTATTTTATAGATTTATGGAGACTCGGATCAAAGAATTATTGTCTTTTTGTTTTGCAGATGCCCAATATACAACCGGTGTCTAATGCACTGGTTGAACAGACTTCAAATGCTCAAAGTTCTCAGACACGGCCAGCTCAGTTTGGAACCCAGGGCCAACCAAGTTCATCGCAGACCCTGCTATCAACTAGACCGAAGCAACCAACTCAACCATCCATTTCACCATCTGCGTCAGTTCCTCAATTGAACCTCCCAGCACTTTCAGCTCCACATAGTAAAGGCTTTCCACCTATGCAAGTTCCTCCAGTAGCACCTCCACAAGCTTCCCAGACTCAGAATCTCTCTCTACCCACTCCTGCTCCTCCACATTACTCCACTCGTCCATCCCATATTCCAATGGTATCTGTGCTACCACATCAACCATTGCAGGATCCTGGAATATTCAATCAGGTCCTGCAACCACCGTTACCACTACAGCCTAGACCTGTTGCAGCGCAATCTTTTACTAATCAACTTCAGCCACATACGACTGTTGGTTTTCAACCATCAAATCTTCCTCAGCAGCCTTTACAGCAACCCTTGTTTCTTGTAAGTAGACAACTAGAGTTTTTTTGTTTGTTTTCAGAAGAGTTTTGTTTATGAAGTTAATACGCCATTCAATTTGTTCAGTTAGGTGTTGCCCCTCAAAATTCCTTCAGGCAAGGACAGCCACCACCTCAAAACCAGCCTCCATCTCAGCATCTTTTTCAGGTGAATTACGTTCTGCTTCCTAATAACCTGAGCAATTGATAAAACAACTATGGTGACTAGCTAGCATGAACATGCAGACTGAATTTTGTACCCACAAAGCATACTGCATTTTGTGCTGTATTAACCATGTATTCTTTTCACAGAATCATGTTTTATTTTCAAAAATCTTTTGATTAGAAAATGTAAGACAAATATTGCCTATTTAGTCCAATCACATTCAAATACAGTTAAATTGCTTTTTTTTTTCTATACTGAAAGCTTCCATATATCTGTTTTCTGTTTGATTCTCAAAAGCTGTGATATTTTGGTGGAAATAATCCGTAACATGGGCATTCCAACTATAAATGCTCTTTTAGGCTGGTTCGCACGTGAATCTAGACTACGGTAACCAAGCTGGCAACCCCAGGCAAGCTGATAGAGGAGGTCTATGGCCACCTGGTCCGCCGGAGTTGGTAAAAATGGGCTCTCAAGTGCAAGGACGACCACCAGTGCTTTCCGGACAGATGAGCACAGGCACCAGTGGGCAGCCACCTCGGCCTGCACCTGTAATGACACATTAATGCCTGTTTTTGTTCATACGTTAATTTAGGTTCGTAGGGTTCTTGGAAAAGGAAACCTGTTGTTAATCCTTGATTCTTTGTGATGGTGCAGTTGACTCCAGATATGGAGAAGGCGTTGCTTCAGCAAGTTATGAGCCTTACAACAGAGCAGATCAATCTTCTACCTCCGGAGCAGAGGAATCAAGTGCTTCAACTCCAGAAAATGCTAAGATAATGGTTGTGATGTGCTTTTAACGTCTCATATACACAACACAACTGATCCTTTGCAATGACCACCTGCTACTTTGGTGTGTCGTTTATCACTGGCCGTTTATACATGACGTGGTATAGTGGTCAGAAATTCAGTATAATTGTCATCATTCTACGTTGCCATGGATCGCTTTTGCACTTGCTTCTTTCTAGCGTTGATAATTGTTTTGATTATTGACTTGACCTGACCTCCAAGGTCACTAAAGGAACTTCCAACTGTAAGATCAGTGATTAATTGTACAACTCTTAGTATTACTGTTAGATGAAGTGACACCTGCAGTATTGGAGATCTACATGGGTGATCCCATTGTTGAACCAGTGGCTAAAGTATGCAAAGAGCCCATTGATGTCATGTCGCTTGACTGGCTAGAGGTGCTTTCTCATTGGTGCATTGAGTTGATTCTAGGTGCACAACTCTACACTCATGCTCCTTACAATGTCACCCTTCAAACTGGTAAAGGTACCTAAGTGACTAGAAGAATTATTAAAAATCAAGTTCGTCTAGCCATGTAAAAGCCTTTAGTTGCACTCTAGTGCTTTCCAATAGAAGAAAGATAGCATACAAGTGTAGGTGTCTTTAAATTGAATAAGGTGAAGATGCATAACTATTACTTAATCTTGTTGATATTGGATCTAATGGTCTAATCAATGAAGATATACTTGTTTTATGCCTGATGGTAGTGATGACTAAATCAAGATATCACGTTTCCCTCATTTGAGGTCTTTGTGAGGCTAAAGATATAATATATATTCGAGAACATTTCTCAAAGAGTAATTATTATCTTCTATAGTTAATTTTTATTGGTTTCTCACGATGCATTTATTTAGCTAGCAAATTGACTTAATAACTTGATGAGTTTAAAATAACATGATCTAATTTAAAATACTTGAGCTCAAATTAATGAGATAGTAAATTTACTAAATCTTATATACTATATAATTTTTTTCTTTTAATTTGAGCTCAAATTAATGAGATAGTAAATTTACTAAATCTTATATACTATATAATCTTTTCTTTTAATTTTTAGACTAAATCGAGGTATCATATATTTACCAAGTTGGATTTGAAATCAAACTACTATTAATTCTAAATTGCTATGAGGAATGAGTCAAAGATTGTATGCATAATTTAATATGGGTGATTTTCCACTTATGATATTTGGTTTGTCAAATGAGCCAATAGATAAATATATATGGTATACTTATTTGACATTGAAATTTACTTAGAGTTCTTAAAAGAGCACCCTATTAAGGTCTTGAAAAAAATGAGACCTTACCTGTATATGAAGTCTAAGAATTGTGAATTTGCTAATAATGAGATCTAGTTCCTCAAGCATTTGGTTGAACATGACTTAAGTGCAGATAATTCCACAAAAGCTTCAATTCATCATCCTAATTCCTTGTCAATTATGAGCCTAGTTATTTTTCATTTTATTTTTTTGTTTTAGCACACCTCTATTGAAGATTTATCAAAATATACTCGATTGCAGAACTGTTTGATTGACCTATTGTATAAGTATCAATTGTGGGAGTAGATTGATCAAATTTAAGTAGCGTTCATCAAGCTAAAGAAGGTTGTTTAAGCCTAAGCTTTGCCTTTCAGATTTTGAATGATTTTTCAAAATGTACAACGATGTCACTAACTAAAACCATAAGTAGCATCCTTTAACAAAACAAACATTTTGTTATGTTTGAAAGTCACGGACTCAATTTTGTAAGTAAAATTATTCGATACACAAAAAAGAAGTCAGTTGTTGTCATCAACTACCTCAAAATTAGAGATTCAATCTACTTGGACTTAGCTCATATTGAAGATTGAAAATGTAGTGAACAACTTCTTCAAAATATAGAAGAATTTATTAATGATACAAGTTTGATGACAAGAGATGCTTATTGAATATTACTTCAAGTCGATGCTAGCCCTCTTAGTTATAAAGCTTTTGTATTATTTTGTCTTAACACAAGTAGAACATGACTCGACAACATGGGCAAGAGCGTGTCTCAAAATGATAGCGATACATTAAGCCTTGCTCTTGTATATCAACGAAGGCTTAGTGCATAGTTTTTTCACTTGAATAGTGAATGGTTAGTTACTCATGGCCAACAATGAGTAACTATACATTCCTTTAGTTAGTGAATTGAGAAAGAAGATCCAAAACAAGGTAGGTCACTTGAGGCAAAAGTAGTTGTGTCTAGGTTGAAGATAGCGCCAAAGGTTGACATGTGCAATTGAAGCGAATACCGAAATAACCATCATAGGACCAAGTTATGGAACAAGTTAGTTTACATATAATCGCGGATACAGCGGAAACATATTTTAGGGTTGTCTAAGTGTAATCCGGCTCCCGCATTCCCCAGTTCACATTGCAACTCGAAGTCTTCCAAAGCAGCGATCGCGGCGGCGAATTTAGAAGCGAAGATGAAGGTGGTGGCGGCGTATCTCCTCGCTGTCCTCGGCGGCAATACTAGTCCCTCTGCAAAGGACATCAAACACATTTTTGATTCAGGTCAAGCTCTCTTCACTTTACTCCTTTCCCTTCTTTTCTTCGATTTCTAATGATCCTCTATATCTGTTTCTGTATCACAGTGGGAGCCGAGGTGGATGATGCTAGAATAAATCTCTTTCTCTCGGAAGTCAAAGGAAAGGATATCACGGAACTCATCGCCGCCGGGAGAGAGAAATTTGCGTCCGTACCATCTGGAGGGGCGGTCGCGACCATAGCGGCGGCCGCTCCTGGAGGTGGTGGGGGTGGCGGCCCCGCCCCTGCCGCAGAGGAACCGAAGAAGGAGGAGAAGGTGGAGGAGAAGGAGGAATCCGACGAGGTGAGACTTGGACGAGCAACAAAAAAGAGTTTTGTATGCTTATTTTTTTTCATAGTGCATAATTGGATTGTCTTGGGTTTTTTCTCGTTTGTTGTTGCAGGATATGGGCTTCAGCTTGTTCGATTAAGAGAGAAACGAAGTTTGTTTTCATCTTGTGCAAGATTAAGTTGAGGAACAAGGTGGATTGTTTGTTTCCCGTTCTGTTTCTTGTTCTTGTATCATCTTCTATTAAGGATTTTATTATATTTTTTTAGTGATTTCTGCTACTGTTTTACTGGTTTTTTGACCTATCTTTCTAAGTATATAATATTCCTGCTTGTGTACTTCTGCCAATTGGATGCATGGGTGGGTTTTGATTGTGTTAATTCTCCTCAGTTGAACGAATTAAAATTATGGTAGTATTTTTATGCATCGGGAGCAAGATGATTGTTCTATTGCAAACAGTTGCATATTTGGTTTACATAAAAAATGTGAATTGTGATGCTGCTTCAACTTTGATGATAAATCAAATTTTAGCATTAGCATGTAGGCTGACAGTCTTTTGTTTGATTTAACGCTGGTATATTTAAAGTTTTATTCTACTCGGGCTTGTTTGGATTGGACGGGAACAAGTGAGAGGTTGGACTGTTGTTTTTTTTTTTTTTTTGAGAGAGAGGGAGAGGACTAGGGTCTATCTACTTGTGGGAGAAATAATATAATAGGATTACGAAGAGGCAAGAGGAGAAGATTAGTTTTTTTTGGTATGCTCGAGTATAAACTTTGAACTTGGTTTTACATAAGGTGGGATTGGCATCATTAAAGTGAAGGTGCCATTTACTAATTTTTTTAAAAAACTTCATTTTTTTTTTCTCTTGTGAGCCTATGCCCAACACATCATCGATGATCGATGTTGATGCCATTCCTCTACATATATATATGGCCATTTTCTTTATTTTTTTCTTCTCTCATGCATAGGTTAAGCTAGTTCTTGGTGCAAAAGTGAAACTGTCTGCTGATACCAGGTTAAAGTTGGACAGCTACCAAGTTAAAGCAGGAAAGGCTTATGTTTCAATAGAGTGACATGATGTAGACGAATGCAACATATGGTGAAAAATTAGACATGGGGGAGTTTGGAAGTGAGATATTAAAAGTTGGAGCAAAAAAACACAGTTAGAAATTTGGATGCAGTGAAAAATTTTTTGTGAGCAAAATTATAAAGATAGAAATCGATAACATGTTGGAGAAGTGGAAGAGCCTATAGCGATTAAACTCTGAGTAAGTTTGATTTATTGGAGTTCAACACTGTTGCGTAGTGGAATTGTTACTTAGGCTTAAACCCAGAACGCAGAGAATCACCCGAATGGATAAAAATGTGGTTCTGATGGTCAGCCGGTGGAACTAGGCAGGCTGCTCAGCCATTGGACTTTTAGTCATTGAAGGATCACTTGGGAAAGGAGGGGAGTAGGTCCATTCCTTGCTAAGAGAACAGCCATACCCGTATCTAAGGGAGTAAGTTCCACCACCCTGGCTCTAGGCTCTAAGGAAATCCTATTTTAGAATTGGCGAGAAAGAAACCCTATCACAAATGCCTTTGTGAATCTCCTCTGTTTTGTCTAATCTCTATTGTGCAACGGCAGTTTAGGTATGGCAAGCGAAGAGCCTCTTTCATACTGTGTTTAGTAGCAAAGAAAGAAACTTAAAAGAAAAAGAAAGTAAGAAAAAAAAATAAAGAAAAAAATAATTAAAAATTTTCTCTTTGTATTTATTTAGAGGGAAAAAAATAAGAAAGATTGATAAATACATTCTATCTTTTTATTTTTACGCTGATGGCGATGATAAGAGGCGACGGTGAAAAGACGGCGATGGTGAAGAGGCAACGATGAGAGGTGAGGGGCGACAGTGAAAAGGTGGCGGCGGCGATGACGACGACGATGATGAAGGTTGTAAGAGAAGTACGAGAGAGAGAGAGAGAGAGAGAGAGAGAGAGAGAGAGAGAGAGAGTATAAAAAAAGAAAGATGAAAATAGATATTATAAATACATATCCAATTTTTTGCCCGATTTGGGTGGGAAGGAAATAGGGCTATTTTTTTCTCTCATTTTCCTTTTATATTTTTGTTCGTTCTATTAAACATGATTTTATAGCTCTCTTTTTAATTTTCTATTTATTTTCTCCTCTTTTCCTTCCTACTATACACGCTGTCAGGGTCTGTTTCCTTGGGAGGAAAACTAGAGGGAAAGGAAAGAAAAATAAGTTTTCCACTGTTTCCTTGGGCGGAAGGAAAAATTTGAGTGGAAAAGTGGATGAAAAATTTTGTAACTTTTCCTCTGAAACTTTTTCGCCCGAATCGGACAGAAAAGTTGGAGAAAACACAAGCCACTTTGCTTGACCTTCGAAATTAATTTTCCTTCCACTTTTCTTTTCTTCCAAGGAAACATGATATGAATTTTTTTTCTTTCCCTGGAGTTTTCCTTTCTTGCAGTTTTTCATTTCTTACAGTTTTCCTTCCCTCCAAGGAAATAGAGGGTTAGAGTTGGCCTGGATGAGAATATTTTATACCACTTAAATGGCAAGATTGCGAACCCCTAATCAATAGGTGGAAAGGTAATGAAGGATTTCCATCTTTCAATTCGGCTCTCTACTTTGTGTAGTCCACGGGTAAGTTAATGCCTATGTAATGAATGACATGAGCATGCTGGCCTTAGGGATGAAGCTAGGTGTCACGCCCTGAATTATGTTAATGTTTTTTCGTAGATTTCCACGTGAGTCAACGCTTGACTCGAGTCCAACTGCGTCAACACAGATATCCTAACGGTCGAAACCGCCGGATTGGGTGCGACTGGCGAAGCCAACCCGATTATGGACTCAACACGGATCGTTGCCGTTCCAACATTACTCGATCGACACTGACGAATCACCGGGGACCGGTGTCGTCAAGTCAAACCGGGTCCACCCGAACCCACACGGGACTCACTCCCGCGTCCGTCGGATCAAGCCGACGCCCGGCGATTGTAGACGGTTGTCCACACGGCGTCGCACGCCGGTGACAGAGAAGGCCCAACCAGTATCTCACTCGCGGGGAGGCGAGGATGGTCGGAGGAGGTCGCTCGAAGGCGACGCACAAGGCGGCCGGCTACAGTTGCCCGTAGGCAACGGCCGAAGCCGAACGAATGGCGCGGGCCAACCTCGCTACACCTCTGCCGGGACGGAGAGGTTCACGGACAGCGACTAGAGGAAGATGCCGCCACTAACGACGCTGGAGGGCTTGAACAGGAGGCGGAGTAGCCGCACGCCGGTGACAGAAGAGAGGGGGAAGGAGGCGTCCGCTCCGAAGATAGCATCCGCTCCCTGATGCCGGACGAACCGAAGTCGCTCCATAGTCGAACGCGGACGAAAAGGGAAGATTCCATTGACCACCAAGGTACTTCACCGGAGGGGAGAGGCGGCTGCCACCGAGGCGAGCGAAAGCTCGTGAACGGAAAACACCGGACACAGGCGGCGACCCAAACTCCTCGCACGCAGGCGAGCTTCGGCTCCGGGACTTTTCGCACACAGGCGAGCCGACAGCCGGAAGGAGGAGAGAGAGAGCTCGCCGGAGGAGCATGGCCACGACAGGCACGAAAACGACGAGAAGAAAGCCAGAAAGAGGCGTTGCTGGGAGAAGCGCTCTCGACCGGGACGAAGACCGAGGAAGAGAAGGTGTACCTCGGCGATCACTCGGCCGCCGGCTCCTTCCCGTCGATGAAGTGGAAGAGACGTCGCCTTCCGAGGCGATCTGGGGTTACGCCGGCGACGGCAGCGGCGACGGACACGGGGAAGACGACGAACGCGGCTGGCGACGAGAAGGGAGACGGGGTTCTCCAGGGCCTCCTACCACCCGCTCACACCACCGGAGCCCAGAGAACAGCCGCTGACGAACGTCCAACGAGGATTCAGGCCTCGCAGGCCGGAGGGAAGTTTTTCCGGCGAGAAAACGGTCGCGTCCCTCTTTTTTTTCTTTTCCAAGTTCGTGCCGTAGACCACGCCCATGCCTCCTCTTTTTCTTTTGCCCGCGTCAATGTGAAATGTCGCGTCCGTCACCCCACTCCGCTGCCGACGCGTCACGTCGCGTTTTCGCCACGCCACACACGACAAAAATCGCCCGTTGCGATTTATAGATCCGGATTTGGATTCGGGTAGCGCCCGATCCGATCCGCCAGGTGGATAAAAGGGGTAGGGCAGGGCTAGGCTGGCTGGGCCGGAACTGGGCCGCGCCCATTCCTCGGTCCAAGGGTCTAACATTCTCCCCCTCTGAAGCGAGTCGCCGCCCTCGGCGACTCCGAAAAACGTCGGATCTAATCTCCGAACTGCTACAGTTCGGACGCCTTATACCACGTAGCTTCTTCCATCGGAGAACCTTCCCATCGAACAAGAAACTTTGCTCGTCGGTTCATCCTGCTATTTCCCAAAACTCGGTGGTCTAGGATCTCTCCGATCCTTTGGTCAAACTTCGTTCGATCCGTCGAGGCGCACGAAGCGACTGTGACCGAGTTGGATCCCTCGGATGCTTATGATAACCCTTCTTGGAAACTCACATGGAATGTCGGATGCCGCTCCATCCTGATATCGACGATTTGCGTATTGTTGCATTCGACTTGCGGCTACCTCGAGGCTGTCTCTAACCTCCTGGAGTGACTCCACTCGCTCACTAGCTATCCGTAGGATAGTAGGACATCTCCCTTCGGAGGTCCTTATCGCAATGCCAGCCGAAGTTAGGGATTGTCTCCCTAACACAAGCTCAAACGGGCCGTGCCCTGTAGACGGCAATCTGTGGAGATTACTGGCAAATTGTGCCGAATCAATCCACCTCACCCAGTCCTTTGACTCACAGTCACCAAAATGACGAAGGCAGTCCTCCGTGAGGACATTAACCCACTCCGTCTACTCAAATACAATCATCGGGTCGTACCCGACTTGGTCTGCTCAACAGACTTTCAATATTCTTTATCGATCACAACTGCTGCTTTTATCCTCGTAAGGAGATCTCCTTCCACTCCGAAGATCGCAAAGCAAACTAAGGCGTTTAGCCTATTCAGTGCATCAGACACTACCTTAGCCTTTCCAGGCTTGTGTTCCCACCGGAACTAGAATTTTGCTAGGAATTTCTACCATTGGGCCAGTTTGGCCGATAATCTCTTCCGAGTGGTGAAATATGTATTCACCACCTTATCAGTTTTCGCCACGAAGGCGATACCCAGGAGGACTTTGCGTCCTCGGAAGCAGTGCAACACTACAACCATTTTTTTTTCCATGCGCAGAGTATCTCTGCTCCACCCCCCTTAACTTTCGACTATCGAAAGCTACAGGATGCCCATCCTGTATCAACGCATCACCTGACGCTTGATCCGAGGTATTGGATCTCCTTGGCGCAACCCTGCAGCTAAGGCGTTCGCCAACAAGAGCACTCCCTAGGAGTCCCTCTTCCTCACATTCCTTGACTTCTTGCTCTCAATGCACGGCTCGAGGCAAGGGAAATTCTCATCGTATATCTATATTTCACACAGATAAGACCTCACAACTATCTTTGCCTTGACCAGAAGTTCGAGGCCAAAGATTGCTTCGTAGTCTGGAAGACTCGTCCGCGATTAAATCGGATTGCACAAGTCCCGGGAGACTCGTCCAATGGATAAGTATATAACATATTATATTATATATGTATATATATAAATATAATATATATAATAGGAATAATATAAATGAGTTACTAGAGTCCACTTATTTATGATTGACTTGATTAATTTTGGCTCATAAGGTTGACCTGAATATAATAACACTGGACCCGAACTCAATTGAATTTTATGTTGAGTCAGGCAATGAGTTGGGCTAGTTTTTGCCTGGTGTAGGTCTAGTTGAGAAGAGAAGTTTATCTTTGTTGTACTTTCAACATCATTCCAATTGATTCATTTAGATGACTCCAACTCAACTTATTTCAATTTCATGAGTTTGCTTGCCTTGGCTAGGGGTAAGCAACTGGGAAAAATTAATTACCAAACGAAATTCTTATTACTGACCCAAATTAGAAAATTATAAAACTAAATTTATCGATTGGTAAATTTGTAAATTATTGATTTGCCACTTTTAATATTATATGTATTGTTTAGCTCTTGCTGTGCTAAAGAGATTGCTTTTCTAAAAAGTAATTGGAAAGTAACTTTTAGCTATATAGATAAGTGTTAGGCTTGCGGGCCGAAAAATTGGGCGCGGCCCAATTTCCCAGCCCAGCCCAATTCACATGCTGATCGGGTCAGCGGGTGGAGGAAACGGATCGGGCACAGTGCTCGAATCCGACACCGCCAACGGGTAGCTTTCACGTGCGCAGTTGCGTGCGCATGCGAGCTGACGTGGACTGGGCACACGGCGTGGGCAGAAGTCATCTCGGGCTCCGCGTTGACTCTCGGGAGAGAAGAAAAAGCGACGTCGCTGTCGTCGTCCCAGAGACGCGCAGACGAAAATGAAAAAAAAAAGGGGGTTTTCGTTCTGCGCCTCCCCGGAGCTCGGCTCTCCTTCCTTCTCCTCTCCGATCTCCGACCTTGTCGGACGTTCGTCGGCGAAGTCTCCAGGCAGTTCCGGTGGTGCGGGCAGGTGGTGGAACGCCTCGGAGAATGTCGTATCCCTTATTGCTGTCGCCTCCGACTTCGATGTCGCCGCCACCGCCGTCGCCGTCGCCAGCCTCGCCGGGAGTCCTCACTGCCAGACTGCCTTGGAAGGCGTTGAGGGCCACCGCTTCATCGACGTGAAGGAGCCGGCGACCGAGTGATCGCCGAGGTAACCTCCTCCTCTGCCGTCGTTTTCTTCTTCCCCGGTCGAGCTCGCGGCTCCCAGGCGGCTTTCGCCTTCGTTCCGACGGTGGATTTGGTTGGCCGTACCCTTCTCCTGCTCCTCCGGCGAGCTCACTCCCTCCTCCCGGCTGCCGGCTCGCCTGCGTGCGAGAAATCTCGGAGCCAGCGTCGCCTGTGTGCGACGTTCGTCGTCTGTGAGTCTGCCGCCTACGTGCGGCAGTGCCCCTCCTGTCCGGTGAGTAGCTGAGAAGAGCTTCCGTCATCGTGGAGCGTTTCCTACTGGCCGGTCGGCATCCTCTTCTCCGACGAGGGAAAGCAGTTGCTCGACGCCTGTCAGCCAGCGGGGAGTGAAGCATGGTGGCCTTGCGTGCGCGTGCGTGGCTTATCAGCCGCCGTCCGTGAACCTCTCCGTCCTGGCAGAGGCGTAGCGAGGTTGGCCCGCGCTTCCCTCTTTCCTGGGGGTTAACACCACCTTCACGGGCTCGCCTCTGCGAGCTCCATTAGTCCGGCTTCGGCCGTTGCCTACGGGCAACTGTAGCCGGCTACCTTGTGTGTTGCCTTCGAGCGGCCTTCTCCTCCTCCGACCACCCTCGCCTCCCCGCGAGTGAGGTACCAGTTGGGCCTTCTCCGTCACCGGCGTGCGACGCTGTGTATGTCTGTGATCGCCGGGCGCCGGCTTGATCCGACGGACGCGGGAGTGAGTCCCGTTTGGGTTCGGGTGAACCCAGTCAGATTCGACGACACCGGTTCTCGGTGAATCGTCTACGTTGACTTGACCCGGGTTGGAACGACAGCGATCCTTGTTGAGTCCTTCGTCGGGATGGGGGTCGATTCGAGGAATCGACTCCGCTAGTCGCGCTCAATCCAACAGTTTCAACCGTTGCGATATATTTGAACTCGAGTCAAGCGTTGACTCACGGGTAAAATATTAAAAAAGTTACCGTAATTCAGGGCGTGACAGCTTGGTATCAGAGCCGGGTTCTGCACGTTCCAACTCGTACGAGCGTCGTACTTGAGTTTCATCTCACTTAACTGTGCGTGCGCAGATGGGATCTGCGACGAACCCCAGACTATCGTCCTTTGAGGACATAGTCAGAGATGGGATTTTGGTTCCTTGCACTTAGGTGGAGATCGTCTCCACGTGGCTCGTCTCGGACGAGCGTCTCGTAGCTCGGGTGACTCGACGCACCGGGGAGCTAGAGGCATCTCAGGCAGAGGTTGCGATGCTGAAGCGTGCTACGGCGGCTTCGATAACATCGACCACGGCCGATTTCGACCAAGAGACCGCCATGCGACGACCCACATTTCGGCTCACAGCCTACTTGAGCGCTCCAGTTATTCAGGTCGGGGTACAGGATCGATGCCCGAACCAGGATCCGACCTCGTTAACCAATGGGGTATGCGTGCGTCGTGGGAGTGGGCGCGAAGACGTGGGACACGTCCTGGAGCTTCCCATTTCGGAGGGGTGCGTTGCTCCACGGTATTTGAGGAAAAGTTAGCAGACTTCAAAACTGCTATTTGGGGAAAAGTTGGCAGACTTTAAAACTGCTACTTAGGGAGATAAAATGAGGAAGAGTTAGCAGACTCTAAAACTGCTATTTGGGGACAAGGAGAGTGGACGGTGTCCAACTAAAACAAAAGAGATCCCTCTTCTTGGTCCAACTGAGCCAACTTCGCATAGGGGGACGCCTCTACGTGGGGGAAGCTTGGGAGGACAGTAAGGAAAAATCATTGAAATCAGTCCGAGCTGGGTTTCTCATCATAAGGGGATGCCTTTATGAGGGGGAAGACTCAGGGACAAAAGAGTAATTGGGGCGAGCTAAGTTACTCTTCGACGGAGGTGGTATGGGACGCCTTCGAAAAGGAGGAGACTTAGGCGCTACCAAGTTGGACGAATCTCTCTGAGAATTATGCGATCTAATTTGATCGCAGGTATTGTAGAACCCTCCCTACAATTTCGTGAAAATTTCGTGTGAGTTAAGTCACATAAAGTGGTTTGTCGAGAACAGCTAAGAGTGTTGGACCTAAAACATTCTCATCACAGGACCGAGTGGGGTCAGTCGGTACCGTAGACATAGAGACCTTCGGGGTATCGTACGATAGAGATATCGTAATCGGCAGTTGGAAGGGCCGCTGCTATGTGAAGATTCTGAATCTCCCAGTCTACGAAGCAGTCTTTGAGCTCGATCTTTTGGTCGAGGCAGAGATAGCTGTGTTTCCTTATCTGTATGAGATACAGATATACGATGAGGATGTCCCTTGCCTCGTGCCTTGCATTCGGAAGTACGGAGTCAAGGAAGGGAGAGAGGAGGGACTCCAAGGGAGTGCCCTTTGTTGGCGAACGCCTTAGCCGCAAGGTTGTGCCAAGGAGATCCGACACTTCGGATCAAACGATAGACGATGTGTTGGTACAGGATGGGTAGAGCAGAGATACTCTGCGTATGGAGAGTCCTTCTCTTGGGTATCGCCTTTGTGGCGAAAATGGATAAGGTGGTGAATGCATATTCTTACCATTAGGAAGAGATTGTCCGCCAAACTGAGCCGATGGTAGGAATTCCTAGCAGAATTCCAGTTCCGGTGGGAACACAAGCTTGAAAAAGGCTAATGAAGTGTTGGATGCATTGAGAATGCTTAACACGTTAGTCTGCTTTGCGATCTCCAGAGTGGAAGGAGATGTCCTTACGAGGATAAAAACAGCAGTTGTGATCGATAAGGAGTATCGAAAGTCTATTGAGCAGACCAAATCGGGTACGACCCGCTGATAGTAGGTGGACGATTGGAGTGGGTGAATACCCTTGTGAAGGACTTCCTCCGTTATTTTGTGATTGCGAGTCAAAGAATTGGGTAAAGTGGAACGATTTGGCGCAATTTGCTTATAATCTCCACAGATCATCGTCTATTATGTACGGCCCTTTTGAGCACAATCTCTAACTTCAGTTGATATTGCGATAAGGACCTCCGAAAGGAGATGTCCTGCGATTCTATGGGTAGTTCGTGAGCGAGTGGAGTCGCTCCAAGAGGCTAGAGACAGCTTCGAGGTAGCAACGAGACGAATGCAACTATATGCAAATCGTCGTCGTGGGATGAAGCTGCGTCCGACATTCCATGTGAGCCTCCAAAAAGGGATCCAGCTCGATCTCAGTCGCTTCGTGCGTCTCCCACGGTTCGAACGGAGTTCGACTAAAGGATCGGAGAAATCCTAGATCACCGAGTTTTGGGACAAGCAGGATGAACCGACGAACAGAATTTCGTGTTCGATGGGAAGGTTCTCCAGTGGAGGAAGTTACATGGTATAAGGCGTTCGAACTGTGGCAGTTCGAGAATGAGATCCGACGTTTCTCGGAGTCGTTGAGGGCGACGACTCACTTCGGAGGGGGAGAATGTTAGGCTCGCGGGCCGAAAAATTGGGCGCGGCCCAATTTCCCAGCCCAGCCCAATTCACATGCTGATGGGGTCAGTGGGTGGAGGAAACGGATCGGGCACAGTGCCCGAATCCGACACCGCCAACGGGTAGCTTTCACGCGCGCGGTTGCGTGCGCATGCGAGCTAACGTGGACTGGGCACACGGCGTGGGCAGAAGTCATCTTGGGCTCCGCGTTGACTCTCGGGAGAGAGAAGAAAAAGCGACGTCGCCGTCGTCGTCCCAGAGACGTGCGGACGAAAATGAAAAAAAAAGGGGGGTTTTCGTTCTGCGCCTCCCCGGAGCTCGGCTCTCCTTCCCTCTCCTCTCCGATCTCCGACCTTGTCGGACGTTCGTCGGCGAAGTCTCCAGGCAGTTCCGGTGGTGCGGGCAGGTGGTGGAACGCCTCGGAGAATGCCGTATCCCTTATTGTTGTCGCCTCCGACTTCGATGTTGCCGCCGCCGCCGCCGCCGTCGCCGTCGCCGTCGCCAGCCTCGCCGGGAGTCCTTACTGCCAGACTGCCTTGGAAGGCGTAGAGGGCCACCGCTTCATCGACGTGAAGGAGCTGGCGACCGAGTGATCGCCGAGGTAACCTCCTCTGCCGTCGTTTTCTTCTTCCCTGGTCGAGCTTGCGGCTCCCAGGCGGCTTTCGCCTTTGTTCCGACGGTGGATTTGGTTGGCCGTACCCTTCTCCTGCTCCTCCGGCGAGCTCACTCCCTCCTCCCGGCTCGCCTGCGTGCGAGAAATCCCGGAGCCAGCGTCGCCTGTGTGCGACGTTCGTTGTCTGTGAGTCTACCGCCTACGTGCGGCAGTGCCCCTCCTGTCCGGTGAGTAGCTGAGAAGAGCTTCCGTCATCGTGGAACGTTTCCTACTGGCCGGTCGGCATCCTCTTCTCCGACGAGGGAAAGTAGTTGCTCGACGCCTGTCAGCCAGTGGGGAGTGAAGCATGGTGGCCTTGCGTGCGCGTGCGTGGCTTATCAGCCGCCGTCCGTGAACCTCTCCGTCCCGGCAGAGGCGTAGCGAGGTTGGCCCGCGCTTCCCTCTTTCCTGGGGGTTAACACCACCTTCACGGGCTCGCCTCCGCGAGCTCCAATAGTCCGGCTTCGGCCGTTGCCTACGGGCAACTGTAGCCGGCTACCTTGTGTGTCGCCTTCGAGAGGCCTTCTCCTCCTCCGACCACCCTCGCCTCTCCGCGAGTGAGGTACCAGTTGGGCCTTCTCCGTCACCGGCGTGCGACGCTGTGTAGGCAACCTGTCTGTGATCGCCGGGCGCCGGCTTGATCCGACGGACGCGGGAGTGAGTCCCGTTTGGGTTCGGGTGAACCCAGTCAGATTCGACGACACCGGTTCTCGGTGAATCGTCTACGTTGACTTGACCCGAGTTGGAACGGCAGCGATCCTTGTTGAGTCCTTCGTCGGGCTGGGGGTCGATTCGAGGAATTGACTCCGCCAGTCGTGCTCAATCCAACGGTTTCGACCGTTGCGATATATTTGAACTCGAGTCAAGCGTTGACTTACGGGTAAAATATTAAAAAAGTATTACCGTAATTCAGGGCGTGACAATAAGAGATGTGCGGATTGGCTTGCACAATATGTGGAAAATGACAAGCAAGTAATGTTTTGGCTGATATTTTGGGCATTGATCTATAAATAAATTATCCTTTTATTAAAACAAAATGCCTGAGAAACTTCTGGGCAATAAATAAATACATGTGTTTTATCGACAACTTCTGGGCAACTCTTAAGCAACTAAATGCATATATGCATACAAACAACAAGCTTGATGGTTGATTCCATCAAAAAGAAACATTTAGTTTTTGGTTGGCAAATTAGCAGTAAGTTCCAGTTACATCAATTCTCTGTTGTTCTGCTCACCAGTGATAGCTGCGGGAGGTTCGCTGTTGTCGCTCTTCGCCTTCCTTTTCTCCTCGCAGCTGAAACGACATCCGTGGCGCCGGGGTTTCTTAGGATTGTCCGGATCGCTCTCACTAGATTCCATGAACAATGCCCGAAGGCATCGCCTTCTGATTCTAGGTTCATGCGTGAGGTTTTGACTTGGGACTAAAGCCCTGCGTGCGGTCCTTTCAGGCTGTAAGGGCTCCATTGACTTCTCACAAACCCTAGTTTCCGTAGGTCTAATATGTTCTAAGTGGACTCCTGGGTTTCTAACACTGCAGGAACTTCGATCAATCGATGAGTTATTGATGCTCTGCACGTTATTATTGATGCTTGCACTGAAAGTCGTCTTTCCATTGTTTTTGCTCTGTATCTCCTCTTTGTGCATTGCGCTGTCGCTGCCTATGACCATGCAAGCTCCGTTGTTCTTGCCTGCCAGAGTAATGACGTTCGCTGATGCCGCATTCTTGCGGGAACCAATCTTCTGCACGAGTCTGGAAAGACATTCTCTGATCTCTTCTTTGTAGATGGCTCGCTTGCCATCGATAAATTGATCTTGTGAGATTGGGGAAATCTCAATTTTGATCTCCTTTTTCTTGGAGCCATCTTGTGTTGCATTGTCCTGCCTGCTTTCTACCCTCGAATCGTCAGTAGGCGCCGAGGCTACTTGAGTGGCTATTGTAAGTCTCAGCTTGTCGTCCTCTTGCAGCTTTGAAGGCTCCACTTTATCTAGGTTAATTTTTATAGCTTCCTTTTCAGACGTAGAAGCATGGCGAGAACTGTCAGGAAAAGATTCCAGGGAATTGATAGTTAATTGTTGGACGTTTTTATCGCCGTTTCTCGCCGGCGTACAGGGCGGCTTGGCTGGAGATCTTTTTGTTGCGGGTGATTGATATTGTGAGTACTTATCCGAGCCTGTTAGTGTCAGCGTGGACGACGGCTGCGCACCTGCTCTGGATGCAGTCGCGGACTTGGTCTCCGTCTGAGACCGTGATGGCGGCTTGATATTTTTATTTACTGGCTGCGACCGATGGTTTTGTGAAGAAGCCGGCGATGGAGGTTGGGTATCGGTTACAGATCTTCTCGCCGCTGATGCTGGTGGCCGCGCAGAAATCGCTTCTGCCGGAGGCCGAGGACAAGGTGGAGGCAGGGTGGATTTCTCCCTACTTTGGGCAGTTGTACGTCGAGTGCTTGTGGCTGCAGGGCGGCTGCTCCAGGAAGGCGGCACCCAGAAGCGGAGTGGGCGCTGCGGCCGGCTCCCTTTTTCCGCCATGTCTGCTCTCAATGGACTAGAGATGGATCGATGAAAGTGGAATTACTTTGGTGAAGATGGACGTGCAGTTGTAGCCCATATTAAAATGGACGGGTGGATCAGTTTGTGCTTGGCATAGATTTGCATCTGATTCCTTGTGTGCGTGCATGAATTGTTAGTTTGGTATCTAAGAATAACTTGCCGCCTCCATGGGGAGGTAAATCTCTTTCTTTCCGTGAGGGGTGGGTTGGACTCTCGACGTTGGATTACTGTAGCTTACCTCCTAATCACGCATTGACGAGGAACATGAAGATCTGCATCTTATAGCTGATGTGAATTCGATGGTTAGGTCATTGATTGATATTACGCAATAAGAAAAGCAGATGCTTTATAATTTAATTGAGTAATATATTAACAAATTAGATAATAGAATTTAAAATATGAGAATATGTTAAGAGAGGATATATATGGAAAAAATATTCAAGAATTAATGGTTGAGTTTTAATATGGATGGTGAATGCCCTATATGAATTTTGAAATAATCACAATTGTAGAGTGTAGGGTGGAGACAATCCCTATGAAATATTTATGTTTATAATGTGATCAAGGAGTTATAGTTTCACAAATTACAATATTAATTTGGATTGTTCATTTATAATATGCTTAAATCTCCTTCAAGATGACACACTATCATCAAGTCAAAGATAAAATATGGAAAGATCGCCAAAACAAATATAGTAGGATCTATGCAATTATTTTTTTTACTATTGAAATTTAGTGTGTCGAAATTAAAGAGAGTTACTTAGATTGGTCTTAGTTATTGGGCTTGGCATATGGGACTAATCAAAATTCAATAGCAAGTGTGGATCAAAATCTAGATAAACCTTGATCAATCAAGCTCAATTCTCTAGCTTGATTCATAGGAGTTATCTCTTTCCTAAAATCATTGTTGAGTTGGATTACGTTGACAACTCATTGGTCATTTGAAAGTCTAGAGGTGGTAGGAGGTTTCCTTAGTCAAGAAGGTTTTGTGCCTTCTATATGGTGGCTAGAGACAAAATTGAATACCAAAATTGGAGAAAGAAGCATTTGGTTTGAGTCTTTCATATTCTAATGATCTAGTGAATAGATACTCATAACCTTAGGCAGTGGATTATAGGTAGGTCTTATGAATCAAACATACAAATTCATATTGAGTTGACTAATCAATTTTGAGTGAAGGAGAGAAGCTAGTCTTTTGAACTTTGTGTAATGGTGCCACTGTTGCGGAGAAGATCATTATTATTTATGAAATTAGTTCCTACAGTAATGCTGCAAATTAAAATAATGATATGAATTTTGATTAGGTCAAGAAGCCTGCTAAATGCTCTGCATGAGTTATGATGAGTTCCAATGCAAATTGTGGGAGTCGAGAATGTTGATGAAGCACAGGCGATTCAAAGACTTTGGAATTGCTTGAGAGTGTTAAAGAAGGGAGGACATTGACCTTGATTCGAGGTTAAAAGATCACATTCAACCTCGACCGAGGAGGAGGAGAAGGAGGAGGAGAGCATTATTTTTTTCTAAAGTGTTCAACCTGTAGGTGGCGAATGTACAGTTAAACTATTAAAAAAAGAGTTCATTATTTTTCAACAGCCTTAACCTAGTAACTTTTCGATTATACAACTTAAACAAGAACGCGGGCTCAGATTCCAACTTGAAGTGCAGCAGGCATCATCGCCAGAGACGATTGAATTGTCGAATGACCTTCCATCTTTCAAGTACAGTACTTGCATTCTCGTCCTCCAAAACATAGAACACGTCAAACAGAAGATGCTTGAGCTTGGCCAGTTTAATTACCTTAACTTGATATTGATTTAATTTTGGGAAACCCTAGAAACGAAAAGGTTCTGAAGGCATGCATTGTTGATGCCAGGTGCTCAACCTGTTTCCCGTCCGTGGGATTGGGCAAGGGAAAGCAGCAAATAAAACCCACTGCCCAAGGAAGAAGAACACATAAAAATTATTCTTGGAAAGAACAAAAGAAAGCGACTCTACGACAGCGGAGTTCACAATGCAACGCAAGTTAAATGCCACTGATCAAAAAAAAAAAAAAAAAAATGCCACTGACCACAGTCCTCGATGGGTGCATTTAATCGCAGTACGTACTTGCTACATCTCTTCTTTATTGTTTTGTTTGAATCATGATTCTAAGTTTACGTACGAGATTTTTTGTTTTTCTGTAGTGATTGATTGTCGTCAGTTGTCACCCCCCGAGAGCGCATACAGAAGCTTTTCATTCATCTCCATCGGCATTTGATTTGGTGCGTGTGTGCATGGCGTCCACTTCAGACAATTCCTCAGGGAGGAGGTCGTGGAGCAGGGAGGAGAACAAGCTGTTCGAGCTGGCGCTGGCGTTTTACGACGAGGAGACGCCGGAGCGGTGGCAGAAAGTGGCGCGCGCCGTCGGCGGCGGCAGGACTGTGGAGGAAGTGAAGCACCATTACGAGTTGCTTGTTGAAGACATCAACCTCATCGACTCCACCAAAGATCCCATCTTCCATTACCCAACGCAAGCAACGGAGGTTAAGAAAAAATAGTTTGCATTGAGTTAGTCTGGAGCTGATTACCTGCTCTCTCTCTCTCTCTCTCTCTCTCTCTCTCTCTCATGCATTCATGATGTTGTTGAACTCTTGCTATGAGTAATTTCTAATGAGCCTGTTGTGTAATGAAGCAAATTTTAGCATACAATATCGATGACAAGAGAAGGATAAATAGAAGAGTGTATCTTCGTTAATACTAATTCACTCATGCATGGATTAATGTTAGAGAAAGGGCCACTAATATGGTCCAAGTCATCCTAACAAATTGTTTCCCCTTGTCAATAGTTCATTGTCAATTGAATGCTTGACTGCAGTCTGCAGCATTCATCCATGATATCAGGGCATGCATTAAAATTGTTGATAGCATTATGCACTTTGATCACTTCCAAGCATATACCTAAGTGTAAAACCTAGGTTAGTAGCCTTTGGGATTCATGTATTGCTGCAAGCTCCTTAGTGTAACTAACACTAGATGATGTGGCTTAACATTGTCACAAAGTTGAGTCACTAATGGTAGATGAATAGATGAAAGTTTGATCATTTAAGCTGTGTTTCCTTTAGACGAAAAATTAGAAGGAAAGAATAGAAAACACATTGAATTTAGTAACATTTTCTATATAGATTCAATGTGTTTTCAATTTTTTCCTTCTAGTTTTCTATTTAAGGAAACACACTATTAGTGATTTAACTCATGAAATTCCAATTAATCTCATAGCCAAGTGGAACTCAATATGCAAACTTGCCACACCTTTCATGTTCATGTATCCCTTTTGTCTAACATCATAATGAAGCATTTTCAAAAAAAAGTTCAAACTCTTGATTTTGGAGTCATACCATGGATCCAACAACACAAAAGATCACTTAGATGCATTCCAAACATAGATGGCTCTATTTTGGGCATTTGATGCTATCATAAGTAACATTTTCCCTCTCAAACTATATAGGAATGCCTATAAGTGATTATCCCAACTCATGGAGGCTACTTAAGTAGAGATGGTAGTCAGAGTGGCATCTTAGCAGATACCCGACCCATTTATCAAGTAACCAGATACCTATTAAATGAATTTGATTAGAGTAATATACCTTAGATACACATTACCCAAACTATCCAAACCCAATTATATAAATAATAAAAATAGATTTATAAATATAAATTATAAGTAATGGGTGTGTATCCAAACCCTAAATCTCTAATCCTCATCATGACACTCGAAAACTTTGACAACTGATGAGGTCGACACTAAAGAAAATTTCTTAATCCTCACCGCCACCACTCGCCAGCCTGCCATGCCATTTGCCTCTTGCTAGGAAAACTATGATAGTCCATGGTAAAAACATGTTCTTAATTTGTTATTTGGATATGCTTATGAATGTTGGGGAACAAACATTATATTGTAGCAGAAAATAAAGAATTTTGTTCTTCATCAAGGATCCATACAAAAAAAATTAATTAGTTGTTCAAAAATATGCCTTTTATGGTCTGTTTCAAAGGAGAAAAATCAAGAAAGAAAAAAAAGAAATGAAATTCTTTCCTTCGATTTCTCTGGTTTCAAAGGAGGAAACGAGTGGAAGGAAAGAAAAAAATCTAATTCCTTTTTCTCGATTTTGTTCTCTCTAAATCAAACGGAAACACATTTCTGTCCGCTCACCCAATTTTTAACAAAGTTGCTTGTCTCTCTCCATCTCCCAAATCTCTTCGTATATTATATTATATTATATTATAAATATAATATAATATAATATAATATAATATAATTGATATAATATAATAATATTATAAATATTATAATAATATAATATGAGATAATATAATATTATAATATTATAATATTACTAATAGTATAGCAGAGTCGCCATCTCCCTGGATCTTCCAAATCTCTCATTAAATTATATTATATTATTAATATAATATTATATTATATTATATATATTATAATATTAGTAATATAATATTAAAATATTACTAATATTATTTATAATAATATTATAAATAATAATTAGTAATATTATTTATAATATTACTAATTATTTATTTATTATGCATAATATAACTAGTTTTAAAATGGAGTCTTTCCTTGTTTTCTTTCCTCTCACTAAAACACATAGCCTAAAAGAAAAAACAATTGTTTCTTTTATTCCATATTTTCTTTCTATTTTTTATTTTCTTTATTTTTTTTCCTCCTCTAAAACGCAGCATTAGTGTCTAATCATTGAATCTTTATAGCAAACGGTTTGTGAGCACTTTGCTTATATAGTAAGCACACAAGATTGGATGGAATCTCTATATCTACTCTCTAATACTAATATTGAAAGGTGAAAGCTTCTACTTGTCTCATATGTAGAAGATGGATAGCAATAGTGAAAGAAGGTGGCGACACAATTAAAAGAGATGGAAGCACCTCTATAGGATTTCCAAACATAATAAAAAAATATATTATATCATAATTGTACGCCATATCTAATTTATAAAAGTGGTGCTTCTTTTTTGGGTAGTGTTTAGGATTAAGGTTTCAAGTGTCAACACTTGCTTCCTCTACATCCATTTAGTCTGTGTGTCAACATCCCACATGTGGCACATTGACTTATTTAAATTTTAAATTCAACTCTTTAATTTAATTATACAAAATAAAAATGTAACATATATGACTCAAGCACTAGACCTACTACCACTTTGTGACCATTACTATTATCATGTCATTTGCTAACTTATGTCAAAATGAGATTTTAATTTGATCATAGTGTATAACCCATTTAGGTTCTTATGATATTAGCAATAATATTATAAATCTATTATAATATTATAAATAATGTGCTACCTAATTTGTACGGATGTCTAGATCTGACATAACCCTTATGTGATAATGTTTTTATGTTGTTTAATTCTTTTGTCATTGGTATTTAGATTAAACACAAGATGTGAAACATGTTTAATTATCAATTAGAGTAATATAATAAATACAATTGATATTTAATATTGATTCATATAGTCATATATTTTAGTCTTACTTGATCAAGTAGCCTAAGATATAAGCACTTTCATTACATAGAAATGACATATCCTATCTTAATCACTTACATTTCTCTTTACGAGTTATTGCGTACCCAATTATATCCTTTACAGTGAATAGTTACAAATGATGTTTAATTGTATCAAAGTATACAACTAGTAAAGTAGGAGTCTACGATGACCTCAAATCAAATAGTCATATATATCACTATAAGAATGCTTATAACTAATTTGTCTAGTACAGTGTTCACTAATATATGCCCATGTGCTTGCCTTGATATACCATATAATGACAATTTCTCATTAATTACAACAAGACCAGTATGTTGTTGTTGTCTTTATCCAAATAATATTTGACTATAGATATTATAAAATAATTATATTATTTTGTAGACTTCATTATAGTTACTTATATTACATAGATATTTAGTTAATATAATACCAATCATACCTTTAGCAAAACATAAATGTTTACATAATAAAATTATCATCTAACAATTGATTTTTAGGACATAGTCCAATAGAGAAGATCAATGAAACCTTAATCAAGGCTAAGAAGGCCAAAATATCTAAATAAAAATGATTAGCGCATACATGTCCGTACCATCTTAACCAAGCTAGAAATGACACTCTTTTCATGGCCATCGTTCAAACCAATGTCCAAGCCATTCTCATCCCCAAAGAGAGTAGTAGGTTGAAAAACTAAGGTAGAGACTTCTCACCTACTTCACTAACCCAAAAGAATTCATCAAAAACTCCATTACTATAAGGAATTGAAAGCACGTCTAAATTTTGTGAGTTTAAAACCTTGAAGGGTTAAAAGATAAATATTGATTTCCAAAATAGCAAGCTCTATTTTGGAACCCAACGTGTCATGCACCTGTCACCCTTTCTCACTCCTTCCCCCTTCTTACCAACTCCACCACCGTAACTCTGCGTTTCGGAGAATGGAAAGAAATCAGAAAAGAAAGAAAACAACAAGGGAAAGAAAATAAGGAAGAAAGAAAATCATTTCTTTCCCGTTTAAGCCTCCTATTTCGATAAAAGGAAAGAAACCTAAATTCATCCTCAATTTTGACTAGTCACTGTTGACTAAGTCAAAATTGAGTCAAAACCTTTGGTGTTGCATTTTCCTCCTCGATGATTTTCGCCGCAAATGGAAGCCTGCGCGAGCAACACAACGAGCTGCGAGCGAGAGGGAGAGGGACTCTGCGAGCGAGCTCAATACCCTTCATCTTCGTCTCCTTCAGCATGGACGAGAGGGAGAGGGACGACAAGCGAGCTCGAAGGCTGCCCTTCATCTTCGTCTCCTTCAGCACGGACGAGAGGGAGAGGGAGGCTGCGAGCTTGAAGGCTTCAGCATGGACGAGAGGGAGAGGGACGACGAGCGAGCTCGAAGGCTGCCCTTCATCTTCGTCTCCTTCAGCACGGACGAGAGGGAGAGGGACGACGAGCGAGCTCGAAGGCTACCCTCCATCTTCGTTTCCTTCAACACGGACAAGAGGGAGAGGGACGACGAGCGAGCTCGAAGGATGCGGTTGCCAGCGAGCTCGGACGGAGGGGGCGGCTGAGCGAGAGGGCGAGGTCGGCGAGAGAGGGGACGGGGCGAGGTCGGAGGGAGAGGGAAGGGGGCGTGGTCGGCGAGAGGGGAGGGGGCGTGGTCGAAGAGGGCGAGCGAGAGGGAACGACGCGGCGAGCGAGAGGGGAGGATGGAACGGAAATCGTTTCCGTCTTTTTTGGAGGGAAAGGTTTTGGAGAGAAAGGAAAAAAATAATTGCTTTCCTTTCTGTCGATTCCTTCCTCTGAAACAAACAAAATGAAAGGAAAAAATTTTATTTCTTTTCTTTTCCTCTTTGTTCCCTCCTCGGAAACAGGCCGTAAAGCCTTTTCTCTATCTCCAAGCGTAATCGGCTTAGCCTCTTACCTCTTCTGCAACATCGGCCAACTATGAAACTGCTGCCACAATGTGACTCATTGCCGATTATGACAAGAATACCATCACATGCAGATTTGATAGCCTTGATGCTCTCATTTTAACTCTCTTGCCGTGTGCCAAAAAATTTGAAAATAAAATTGATGTATCGCAACATTTCCTCACGTAATTTTCGCTCAATTTGCAACATTTTTCTCTCGGAATAATTTATTTATGACTATATAAATAAACAAAGGTAGTAAGATTTACATCTTAACTCCCAAGTATGTCGTGCTAGATTTTGAAAAATTGGGGAGAACATCATATTTTGATCAATTTAGATAAATAACAGAAAGGTTAAAGTAACAAGGATGAATTTGATCACCTGAATTCGATGAGCCAATCTAGATCATTTTTTTTTTAAAAGGAAAAAGTTATCATGCGTCAGCCTCTTCTTCAAACCTTAATTCAAGTAGGCTCCCCAGTCATGGGCCATTATGTGCTCATAAATCACAAAAGAACGAAGCAAAAAAACAGAAAACGAAGAACATTTTGATACATTTAATGCATTCAACCACTGTGATCACATACGTAAAGAAAAAACAGAAACAGCAACGCAATCAATTCCCTGACGACACCAGTTCCCTAAAAATTTCCGTTCCTTCTACATGCGAAAAAAGGAGTCAAGTTTGCATTGCATCTTAATCCTAATTAAGCTACAGCTTTTACAGATATATTATCTAAAGCAGACGGGAGATTAGACATAAAATAACCAGACAGATCGTCAAGCAAGACTGCAAGAGACAAAAATCTGAAGAAGAAATATGATTACATGATAATGACAATCTACAGTAGCAATCGTTTTAAGACCTCGAGTAAACTCTTGAGCGCCAGCGTGAAGGCGTTGTCATGTACTAAACGTGCAGCCGGAGATGTTGACGACATCGGAAGATGGGCAATGTGAACTAAATAGTATCTCATTATTATTATGTGATCATCTCCGTGGCTGTAGCACCTCAATTCTCAAATGATAAATCAAAGAAGAATTAATTATTAGCTAAACAAAAATGTTCGATGAAAATGCCCGACGAACGAGATGAGGGATGAAGCAGTTCAAACCGGTAAATGAACAAGTAGAAGACAAGTAATTGGCTTCCCCCTTCATGCATTGTCTTCTTCACTGATGTGGGGTAGTGTGCTGCTGCACTCCAAGTTCTTCCTCCCGTGGCGGTGATGGGGGCGGCGGTTGCTGCTGCTGCTTTCTCGTAGCCGCGCTTTTGTTGTTATGCATCCACACCTTCAAAACCTTCCTCCTCACTCCGATCTCTGCACAAAATTGTTCAACCATGGCGTAATCCTGCCTCTGAAACCTCCACTCGATCCTCTCCGCAAACGCCAGCATCTTATCCTTCTGCTCCACCGTGAACTTGGTCCGGAACCGCTTCCTCGGTGCGGTCGCGGGAGCAGGCGCGCCGATGTTCATCATTTCCTCGCTCGACGACTCCGTGGTCGTGCCAGCGCTCCCGCTCGGGTTGCCGCCGCCGAAGTGAACAAATCCGGCCGATGTCGCGGGGAATCCGCTGAATTGGAACAGCTTCTGGTGGTGGAGGGGATGGGGCGGCGGCAGCAGGGCGGGGAGACGACCACCGTAGGAGACGCCGGCGCCGACCCTGGGCTCCCTGCGGTGGAAGCTTCGGTGACAACCGCAGGCGGCGCAATTCATCGCGTCGGGCGAGTCGGCTTCGCCGCAGGGCATGAACTCGCCGCAGCCATCGACAACGTGGCCACCGGCGGCGGCCGCGTGGTTGCGGAGGCACTCCCGGTACTTAGTTGCCACGTTAGCTGCGGGTGAGCTCTTGGGGGCTTGATCCGTGACTGGGGCGGTGAGCTCAAGAGCGTGTGCAGGTGGAGGAGATGTGGTGTTGCCAAAGAAGCTCCCATTTCTTCCTCCCCCTTCTCCTTTCGGAGACACTAGATTGGGGGAGGCAGACAGAATGGGCTTAGAGAAGGCAGATCTCCAATTCGCTAGGGTTCGTGAAGGAGAAGATGGAGGTATTCCCAATTCGCTAGGGTTCCTGAACTCCATAAAAATTGAAAATACACGACACTAGGAATCCAGCGATCGCTATTCAACAGCAAGGAAACAAGAGAGCAAGGCAGAGAATACTTGTGAGAAGCCAAAAAGTAGCTTAGAGAGAGAAAGCAAGGGCACGGAATCGCAACCGCCATTCGAGGGCTTGGAAGGAGGCAAGGCTGCTGCTGCTGCTCCTGGCCATCAGATCAACAAGGGGCAAAGCAAGATGGGGTCGAGAGATGGATCGAGAGGAGAGAGGGATGAGGTTGTCGCAGCTGTTGTCGCTGTTGCAGCAGGAAGCAACCGACAGGAGTGCTCGTAGTTGTTCTCACAGACCGGACGGGAACAGAGTGGTGATCTTGTAATTTTCTATTTGCTGTGGCTGTGCCGCTGTGCGCACGTGTGTACCGTGTACCGTGTTTTGACGTCGTTGCTGGCTTAGCTGTTAACTTGTAAGCCTCCGGGTCGCGTCCTCCTCCCGGTGCACCGCCATCGAATCCCTCGCCGTGTCAAAAGTAAATAAATCATAACCAGTTGAGATCCATGCTCCGCCTACTCCTGTTCCCCTAAACGGAAAGCCTCATTCTTTAATGGCACCGGGATTTGGAGCGTTGGACTCATTCATTTCACATACTTTTAATTAATTATGCAAGGTGCATGCATCTTTTATTTTATTTTATCTTGGACCAAATAATTAAGCCAATCGACAATTTGGCTAATGGCCTAAATAGTTTATTTATTTATACAGCGGCTTTTACTTTTTAGTTTTGTCATTAATGAACTGGCACTGTCACGTTGACATGATTAATTTACTACACCTGATTGCTTAATTAAATCAATGACAATTAACAGGGCAGTCCTTGGAAGCAGGTGGGGCCTACGGTGGTGGATTTGACTCGTGTACGTTGTACACTTGGATCGACCCCAGCCGCTCGCGCCTCTTCTTTTATTTCTCCAAGTGCGTGCGGTGGAGCCACCACATCTTTGTCCCCTTTGTGGGCTTTATTTTATTTAATTACAAATAATAAATAATATTTTATCATAATCAATTAATTAATTATTTGTGATTTTTTAAAAAAATATTTAAATACAATTTTGTACACCAATTTGATGGGCTATTGCATGGATGTGCGCCCTATCTATAGGTCCTATAGCCTCTATTATAATGGAAGTATTCATTAGCCTAATTAATAAAAGTTCTTAATGCTATTAATTTATATGTTTGTGTCACAAAATTAGTTTTGCTATAGCCATTAGCAACCCAAATCACAAGATATAATTTTCGTTTAATTATAATAAAATATGTATATTTTTAAGATGCCTCATTCTATTCCTCATCGTCTCTTACAACCATACCAAAATTTCCCCTTAAATATTATAAAAATGAACACAAATTAAATTACTATAATCTCTCCTCATCACCTCTCAAATCAATCTCATATTTTCTTTTTTTTTTAAAAAAAAAAACCTTTCATTTGTAAATGTTGGTCACCCTACATCCACCACTACCCAACACATAGACTCATCACCTTCTAAATTTTTTTTATTCTTTTTTCCAATTATTTCATTGCAAAAATTGTTTTTGATACTTCATTGCACTACAATTTATAAATCTTCAACACAAACCTTCATGAAAATCGACTCAAAACAATACTTTAAAAATTATGTTCCTTTATATATATATAGATAATAGCATAATTAATTAATGTTCACACTAACAGCTTTATTAACCAATCAATGAAATAGTTAATTAATGTGGCTCCTCCGCCATCCTTGAGCACAAACTGGATCATGATCAGTTGCCGTCGTCGTCTTCAGCGTGCACAAAGGCAAGGTACTCCTTGAGGCAGGAGTTGTACACCCAGGGCCTCTCTATGTGAACGAGGTGCCCTGCTTTCTCTATGCTCCTCAGCTCTGCCTTTTCTCCAAGTTGCCTGCATTTTACATTGCAGTCAATTGCCTGTTGGATTTAAATACCACAAGGTTTATTTAATTTATTTCCAGCTTACTCTTTCATCTTCTTGGCAAGCTTCAGATTGAATATGTTGTCGTTCTCCCCCCACAGCAGAAGTATCCTCTGCAACCAATGCATTTTTTATCAGCAAATTAATGTACACTGACATGTTGTGCATGAGAAAGATAATGTTACCTGAGGCAAAGAAGGAACCTTGGCGTCGTGGTTGTCGATCACCAGCGCCTCCAGCAGCTCGGTCCTCTGCTTCCTGTTCTTGAACATCACCTGACAACAATCCACAGCCGTAAGTGTAAGTTTATTCATGGGGACAAGCCAAGGATTGACGTGATACAATACCTCGAGGAAATCTCTGTGGAGGAAGTCCGGGAACCACAGCCTCTTGTAGGCCGCGACCGAAAGCAGGGCCTTCAGCCCCTCCACCGACTCCGGCAGCAGCAGCTCCGTCGACGACGTCATTCCCAGCTGCTCCATCGTCTCGTCGTTGAGGTGGTTCGTCATCGCGAACACCGAACCGGACACGACCACAAACCGGACCAGCTCCGGCCGCCGCTCCGCCAGCTTGAACGCCACCATCCCGCCGTAGCTGAACCCCACCACGCCGCACCGCCGCACGCCGAGCCGGTCCAGCGCCGCCGCCAGGCACTCGGCCTGGAACGACGGAGAGCGGTCCGCGGAGTCCGTGGCCGAGCCGCCGAAGAAGAGCAGGTCGGGGACGTACACGCGGTACCGGTCCGTGAGCGCCCCGATCTGGAACTGCCACGTCACGAGCCCGTCCGACGCGAAGCCGTGGACGAGCACCACCGCCGGCTTCTCTTCTTCCGCCGCCTTGGGGACCCAGAAGCTCATGACGGTGCCGGGGTTGAGCTCGACGGTCTGCGGCCGGAGGCCGGCTCTCCCGATGAGCCAGTGCAGGAGAGGCTTCTGTGCTTCGACCCAGTTCACCATCTCCGCCTTGCTCTGCTTGCTGCTTCCACTAAAGATTAATTTTGCTCTCCATGTTTATAGATAAACGGAGCATTCAGGAAGCGAACTGAATGCGAAGAATTGAATGATGTGGATGGTAGTTGTGGGTTGTTGACTTGTTGGCTGTCGAACTTGAATTACACGAACTGGGTATTGTCAGAAAAATTTGCTTCATTGAGTGTTCGTTGGATTGGTTCAGCACCGCTTGGAGTTGTTGCTTTCGTCCTGCTTCCAGGCTTCAATTTTGCAGCCGCGCGCAGGAGTGGTCATTTATTTTGTTTGGTCAACTACTTCGCCTACCCAAACCAACCAAGCGATTGACTAGTGTTTGCAGTTTTGGAGATGTCACATAATTTGAGGGGTTTGAATTGCCACAGCTAATAGATGGAATGTTATGCAACGGTAGTATGCGTTGACTAAGAATATAGATTCAAGGGTCAACGGATAGCACATGTGATATATTGCGTGAAAACTAGAAAAATTTATAAATATTAATAGGAACAATAAATATTATTAAAATCAGATAATATTTTTTTAATAGATTTGTAGCGAAAAAAATATAGAAACAAAATGAGAATTTTGTAATATAAGATAATAATAATAAGAAGAAGGTCACAGATATCCTTGCCGCATAATGTGGGCAATCGCCTTCATCACAGTACGTGCGACATGGTGACAACTGACAACCCGCTTAGTATCTGCATTCGCAGAGCACGTGACATGACCACAGTATATGAATCTCCAAAGGCGGGCAATGCTTTCCTACTTCTCAAGGCTTGACCCATTTCTTACCTAGCCTGCGTTATGGGATTCTGTCTCTGTGGGGCCGACCATGGACCCACTTGTCCAAATCAGAAACGGCATTGAGAAGTTTCGTACCTGCGCACCCGAAACACCATCCCTAGTTCTCCTGCCGTCTCCCTCGCTCGGATCTCGGCTTCACTGCCGCTCTTTCCCGAGATCGCCTCTGCTCGTAACTCGGCGACGTCTCCAGGTTCGCAGCGCCTAATCTACCTCACTTTTGCTTCTTTAATAGAGTGGAACTTTCGAGTGGGTTACCAGAATTGGATCATTTCTTGAATTCGATGGCTTCATTCGTTTCGAACTAGTCATCTTGGGCGTGATCTACATTCAATTCGACCAACTTCTTTGTAAATCAACAAATTTCTGATTGATTTTATGTGTTAAATTGCTTATCATGATTCCGATATGTTTATTAGTGGGGATCATGATAGTTAGCATATTCCTTTAGGATCCACGTAGATATGGAACTGGACGCAGGCTTAATGACAAATGTAATTCCTTCTTCTTGTTGTATCTGGATCACATTTAATTCCTTTTTAAAATTTAAATTTGTATATAAGTGAATCAAATTGAACTCGTCCAAATGTTCAACACGCATTGAAATTTGTATCAAGGCTAGACAACTGGTCAAGCTTTTGGCTTGTACCTTGACTAAGAATTTCATCTTGGTGACCCAATTTATCAACATTAGACTAAATTGAGGTTGGATATCTAGACCCGGTTTCTTTTCCTTTTCTTCTAGAAAGGATAACTGAAACAATTCCTGTGAGCACTAGTAGGGAACTTGTACTGCCTTGTTGATTTGTGCCTCTTCATCAGTTTGTTAAACATAATACTTCTTCCAGAGCGTCACATTCAATATTCCAACTCATTTGAGAGAACTTCATGGTGCTCATAAGCTTTGATTTGGAATCCTTATATCATACATTTGACCCTTGTAACTATATGAGGAGTTGAATCTCAGTACATGGGACAGATTAGGAAGATATGTGGTTACATCTTTTTCTTTCTTATCTTGCAGGTGTCTTGGACAAAGATATGAATTTTCTTACCCTGAGCTACCCGACCTGTTGTTCCTGAGGTATCCACGGTTGTGGAACCTGAATATAACAGTGTTGTGAAACATATTCCAAGACCAACTACTACTTTGGAGGGCCTTATTGCTGAAGATCCATTTTCAAATAATTCTACAGAAAACGATACCAATACTGGTAATAATGGAGCTAGTGTTCTGAACAACTTAACAGAAGTTCCAACTTCCAAAAGCCAAGTTCCCGTTGGGAAGCATATTGATGTATCAGAAGATAATGGATGGATTATAATTCCAAACAGTATGTTCATTTGGACATCTATTTGCTTCTCAAGTATCTTAGGAGTCAGAATTTCATCTCATTTACTTGAGAATTTTGATTATTCACTTGCGTAAACCTTAGATCAATCCAGATATATTGGAGACAACACTTATGACATGCCATATTATATCCGAATCTAAGATGCATTATATTGTTTTGTTCAGCTGCTTAACTTCTCAGTTTTCTCTCTAATACTTCCAGAGGATCTTCTAGACAAGTGGACTGAGACAGCAGATATACAACACCTAAGGCCTCTAGATCGATGTTTCATTTTTCCTAGTAGTTATTCCTATTCTAGATTCTTCTCTTTCATCCTGAAGATTATTCCTTTTTTTGTGATCTGATCTACTTTACCTTTCCCAGGTGAACATATTCATATACTGGTATGCCTGCCTGTCAGCATTTAAGCAGGATGCAGAAATCATAACTCCATTTAGAGTTGCTGCTGTTATGTTGAAAAATGGTACAGCCAGCCCAAACAAAGAGCAAATTCATGAAACTTTAGAGAAAAGAACTAGTCCAACCAATCTGAATGGGGCTGTCAGCCACGGTGTCTCGAGAAATTTCTAGTCAAAAGGCAGAGAACTATGATGAAACTGTTTCTGCTGTAAATTTGGCAAGTCCAAAAGATGATATCTCAGCAACCGAGAGTCTTAAGTTGGAGTACCATAAACGGCAAACTGAGAAAATACTCGAAAGCATTAGAAATTCCAATTTTTTGTGAGAATTGCTGAGGCAGATGAACTTCTGTGGTCTAAAAGAATTGCACCGTGTTCAATGCATTCGGAGGTAGTAGGGGGGAAGTTATGCTAATGAAGCAACACATGAGGTCCCAAAGTGCAATATCGTTAGTGCAATTGTCGATAAGGGTAGTTTGGATGGCAAGACATCAGGTGGGATGGCTAGAGATACTGTCAGATGATACTCATTGTCCAATTGTGATATAGTAGTGAGTTTGCAGTAGTTTTCATTATCCAAGTACTTGTTAATATTTACTTCTAGTTTCTCTTCATAGTTACCTATATTATTTTACTGGCTATTGCATATTGTTCTTTCTTAGCCAGAGTTTATGTAATTAGAAAATTAAACAGGCACATCACAGGATTTTGCCTTGTGCAGTACTCATTATAGAATTTACCTTTGTGTTCTTTTTAAAAAGAAAAGATTCATTTATTTAATGATATCTATTACAAGCATTATTGAGTCCATTGATTGTGTTGGAGCTCTGTGTTAGTGTTTAACAGGTTTACGGGTTTAAATGTTAATGGGTGAAGATAATGGGTCTAAATCTTTTACCCATATGTAATGTTTAAGTTGTGGTTACCCTAATAAAATTTTAACTTCTTTGCTTCAACTTGGTATCAGAGCAAGGAAAATTTTTTCTGTCGCCGCCGCCTCTTGTTGTTCGTCGTCGTCATCTTGTTTGCTCATTGTCCTTCTCTGCGACCCTTCTAATCCACTGTAGGAGACCACTGCCACTGCGATCCGTGCTTGGCGGTCGAAGGCAAGGCGACGCACCTTGTGCGCACGGCGCTGTGATACGCGGCCGTGGCATGGCCGTGTGAAGCGTCTCCTCCTTTCCGCTTCTTTTCTCTTCTACATCTCCGGGTTCTTCATGCTGCGACATTTATGAAGACAGACCTTGTCTCATGAGCTCCTTCCGGTTCCGTCGCCAGGTTCTTCCGCCTCTATCAGGCACGCTCTTCCGCTGCGTGTTTCCTTTACCTGGCGTGTGTTTCTTCCAAAGTTGCGATGAATCTGTCGAGTGTCTCCTACTGGTGGTTTTCTCGGCCTGACTGTCTTCTCACCTCTCTCGTTGGTCAAGCCGATTCTCTTCTATCTAGCATCGACAGCAGGGTTGAAGCTTCGGTGCTCATTCTTCGTTCTCGTCAGGCCTTTATATGGATGCATTGCCGATTCCTTATCCTCACTTATTTGGGCCACGCAACTTCTAGCTGCTGATTCTTCTTATCTGGCACCTTCCAGTTGGTATCTTCTATGTTAAACGTGCCCTAACTATTCGTTCTTGCTGCTCTGTCTACGTTTGTTTTTTTTAGCTTTATTCGGTGCACTATATTCTTGCATCTCTATGGATTCTAGCTCTTCTATTATGGACCTTAAATCTAGAACTACTTTTGGCACAAACATTATAAAATTTGATGGCACGAATTTTCCTTTATGGTCACAATCAGTTCGTCTTTTCTTGGGGTCTCATGGCAAGGAGCATCATCTAACTCAAACTGCACCTCCTGCTACTGACCCTACCTATGATTCTTAGCGGCGTTTAGATATGGCTGTGCTCAATTTGCTTCTTCATAGTATAGACACAAAAATTGCTTCTACTGTCATGTATCAATAGAATACTAAATCTGCTTAGGAGTTCCTCAATAGCACGTATGCCTCTAGACAGAATCTTAGCCATGTTCTTCATCTCTATGAAGAAATTATTAATCTACAACAGGAAGATCGCACTTTCCAAGAGACTTATGCTTTATTGTAAGGGAAGTGGGACGAGCTATGTCAGTATCATCCTGCTTCTTCTGATATTGAAGTTACTCTTCAACAGCGGCAAGAGTTTTTAGTTGCCAAGTATCTTTCGTGCCTCCATCCTAAGTATTCAGCTTTGGGTTCACAACTGTTGCTAAATTCCACTGTGACCACGCTTCAAGGGGCTTTCTCTCGCTTGCTACGTGTTTCGGCCACCTCCCAGCCACAGGATACTCCCAATGCCCTTGCTTCATCCCCGGCTCTCCCTTTATGCTGGTCGTGGACGCACTCAAGGACAAGGTCGGGGTCAGGGTGGCGGGTGTGGTTTTCCACCATGTTCTCATTGTGGTCGTACCAACCATACCCCTGATCGATGTTGGCAAAAATTTGGGCATTCTTCCCCCGCACTGCCATTGCGTCTGATATTCTCCTGCCCGTCTCTACTCTTGTTCCTGCCGTCAGCGATACTGTTACTGTTTTGGCGACAGAGTATGCTAGACTACTTCAGTCGGCTTCTTCATCTCTATATTTGAATGGTCTAGGTTTTTGTTTGCCAGGAGGAAGAATATTTATAAGGAGAGGGCAATGATCAGAAGGCCCTCTAGGGAGGTGTTTAATAGAAGTGTTACTAAAACCTTTAAGCCATTTGCTATTAGCCATAGCACGGTCCAATCTACTGAGAATTTTCCTACTACCTTTTTGATTGTTAGTCCAAGCATAAGGGTTGCCATCACACCCTAAGTCCACAAGCCCATTAGCATTTATGAAATTATTGAATTTTATAGTAGAAGTGTTGAGGGAGAATGGAGTTCCCCTTTTTTTTCTTTGCTGTTAGTTATGCAGTTAAAATCACCACACAACATCCAAGGAATATTCATGAATGAAACATTTAATAAATCCTCCCACATTTTGTTTCTAACATAGTAGATATGACTTACATAAAAAATTATAAGCAGCCAAGAGTTATACCTTTTTGTGTCAACCACAAGACTAATGAATTGATCTGTTTTAACAATTAGCTCCATGTCCACATTTGCACTGTCCCAAGCTATGTATATCCTCCTTGAGGCTTGCTTTGCTGGAGAACAAGCATGTTTCCAATGGCTTCCTAGTTTTCTTGTTATAGCAATAACAACTATAATGACACCGTGAACATAATAGTAACCTTGGTTATAGCAATAATCCTCATAGCCTACTCATTTGCTTAGTTAGCCCAATTAGTTAACCTAATTTGTATGACTATGAAAAGTTATGGCAAGGAAAATCCTTTTACGCATGATAAGGACAAAAGAAAATTTTTGAACAAACTCCATAGCTTCTACTAAAGAGGAAATATGACATGATGACTTCCCTTTTAGAATGGCCCTTGGTCGTAATTTTTACATGTTTGAGTGACGTTGATAGTAGCATGAGCATAAATGATGACAACGTTGGAGGGGAGCAAAATTCATAAGCGGAGGGGCCGCTCCGAGCGGGCCCCATCCGCCGTTCAAATGCATTGGGCATGCACACATCCCAATGTGTAATAAACGGCAGATGGGGCCCCCGCTCGGAGCAGCCCCTCCGCTTATGAATTTTCTTCCCCCATTGACAGAGGAAGAAGATTTATTTCACCTAGAATAAACCAACTTCATGTTTAAATCTTACCATGCTACCTAAAATGAAGGCCATAATGCTTGAAAAGCATGGCTGGAAGCCTGAAACTATAAATCAACATCACAAGAAGAAAGATATCCAGTGACGCTTGGTATGTCTATTTTCATTTAGTGTTGGTTATCATGTGAGTTTTAGTGCTTATTGTTGTCTTGGCTTTGTTAATGCTACTTTTGTACTACAATCATTTGCTACATATGGAACAACACACAAATATGGCATGCCTTATCTGAAGTTCCAAACAAAAGTTCTTTGTTTCCACAAAAAATGTGGGAGGGTTCATCTAGTTTTGTTGCTTTGATGTCAATTTTGACATAGCCCAAAGGGAGCTAAAAGCCAATGTTTTAAAACCAGTATGTATATTAACCAATACACCAGGACAAACTAGTATTTAAAACGGTGCTAGAAACTGATTGTGAATGAAAAAAAGAAAGAGGACATCATTATTGGGGTACAATGTTTAGATCATGATTGAATGATTTCTGAAAAGAGAGAGTCACAAACTTTTATTTAATTTATTTCTTTGATATTAATACAAGTTAATGATACTTTTTCTCGTTCTAGCTTGGAGCAGTTAATTGACACATATCAATTTATATATGAACACATGCTTTAACGCAATTGCTCGCTAATGCATTTTCTAGTAACCCACTCATCGCTGCCCATTTTTTATTTCTTTCTACAATTAGAATCTTACAGTCTGAAACTTCTGCAGAGTTAGTTGTCCAAGGTTCCTCCAATTTGCTTCTTCATTCCCTTATTATCTTTTTTTTTTGAGAAATTCCCTCGTTTTTTGGAGAAAAAAAACCTGCTTTAGTAGTGATATTCTGTGCTTATGTGTCTGCTGGTGCAGGTTCTACTAGAAATTAATGTTGGAGTTGATCATATAAACGATCCTGTGCTTGAGGTTCTTCAATTTGAAAAATATTTATCTGGTTATTCTGCTCCTGAGAATCACAACAATTCATTGGTTTCTATTAATGATGATCCACGTCGGGAACTACTTAATTGGTTGGATCGCTCATTTCCTCCTCGATCACTATCACCTCCTTTAAGCTCAAGTACATTGCAAAACACTGCATATCCTGCCCCTGGTTCCCAATTTCTTTCTTGTGGTAACTTTAAGCTATTCTATGTCTTCTCTTCCTCAAGTTGCTGGACCTCCTTCCTCCGTGGCTTCTGTTTCCATCGCAAATGCTACTTTTCAACATGATTATTTTGATCCTTTTTTACTAGAGAAGCTTAAAAATAGTCCAGATACGGGAAATACTTGCCTCTTATCATTTCGAGGCATCGCACTGGAGCCAGAGCGTTTTTCTGCTCATTGTGGCTTGGAAGGCATATATTTACCTGGTAGGAGGTGGCGACGAAAGCTGGAAATTATTCAGCCAGTTGAAATCCATTTTTTTTATGAAGAATGTAATTCAGAGGATATCCTCTGTGTTCAAATAAAGGTACTGATCCTTTTAGTTCATTCTATATGAGTGATATGTCTTATTTTCCTTTCCTCATTTCTTTTGATCATCTTATATCAGGTGTATCTTTTTGCAGAATGTGTCTCCAGCTCATATACCAAATATAATTATCTATTTAAATGCGATAACTATTGTCTCTGAGAAGGCAGCAAAAGGAGGTCCACCTCTGTATTTACCAATTGCTAGTATTGATACAGGAAATGGCCACAGCTTACCAAATCTTCCCCTCAGGTTAAATGCTTCTCTGTTTCTTTACTTCGGTTGTCTTTCTTTATTAATTATTTTTAGATATACAGCTAGTTGCGTGTATTCAATGCTTTATAATGTTACATACTTGTGATCTGCTAGATCAACCAACCGTGTTTCATCTTCGTTTTCAATTACATTAAATGATAGTATGATATTGATAAACATGTGATTATAGCTGGAAAAGATATCTTTTTTGGTGAAGCAAATTCAGAATTAATTTTGGAGAAAAGGATAAGAATTTTACATTCTTATATTCTTTATCATATTGGAAACCTGAGTCTGAGTTAAATATTTAGAAGATTAGATTCTTTTTTCACAGTCATCCGTTAAAGAATGATAATTATTTGAAGAGCTTATTTCAGTTTCGACAATCTATGCAGGAGAGGTGAGGAGCATTCTTTTATACTCAAATTGGCGACTATATCTAATAGAGATTGCTAGTGTAGTGCCAATACGGTTCCATACTCAAGAATAGGATTGGCTGCATCAAATGCATGTATGATATCTAATATTAGTGAAGGGATGATGGCTTTTCCGACTGCAAATCAGTTCTCCATTTTAGTATCTTGCCATTGTAATTATACTGGTACTATGTAACCCTGGATGACAAAAGTTTTTCATTCAAGAAAATTCTATTTAGTTTTCTAATGTAAAACATTTTAATTCTTTTGGTCACAGAATCGAAGTTGTTCTTCAAGCAGCCAGCAAATTGGCGACCCCATATTTCAAGGGATCTTATAATTTCTATAGCAGCAGAGTCTGATGAGAGAATTGGTGACCAAATCGATAGAGAGCCCCAACTCCCCGTTAAGGTAATGTAACGCACGGTTTTATCTGTTCTTCATTTTAGTATTTTGCAAAGTTCAGTTTCAACTCTTATACATAATCTTTCAATTTCAGCATTTTCCTTTTTTTTTTCTCAGGTGTTAACTCTCAGAGTCACAGATTTAACATCTGAAGATCTTACCTTTACTGTTCTCGCTCCAGAAACAGCAAGTTCTCCTTCAGGGTTGTCATTAAGCTCCACACCAAAAACCTCAATGAACTTTTCCAATTTTCATGATTATCTGGATAGAATGGGTTGGGGCAAGAGTTATGGGCCCCATTGCAACCAAATCTCAGAAAGAGAGTTTTGAAGGTGGAAAGACATCCAATTCTGTAGAACGAACTGCTACAATATCCGATGTCATTTCAAATAACTCATGCTTTACTCATCTATGGTTTCCTATTTCTTTTTATCACTGTCAAAAGATATCATTTTGACATCATTCCACAACACAGATGTATTTCAGCACTTTCAAGCAATGTTTCAAGAACCGTTTCATATGTCTGGTACGGTACCGGTTCGACCAGTCGCCGGCACCGGAATCGCGAGCAAAACACGGCACAGGGCGGAGATGCAAAGAGAGGCAGCGGGCAGCTTCGGCGGGCGCAAGGGAGGCTTCCGCGGCTGGCAGAAGAAGCGCCGCCGACGCCGCCTGCCGCCTTCGTCGATTCCGCCTGCCGAGTGCCGCCTTCGTCAATTTCGTCCGGTACCAATACGGTACCATCGGTATATACCGATCCGGCCGGCCACCTGACCCGTTCTTAAAACCTTGCTTTCAAGTGCTACAGTCAAGCTTGAGCTACTTCCATTGACTGATGGGATAATTACACTGGACACTTTGCAGATAGCTATTAAGGAGAAAGGTATTATTACTCTGCATACATGTTAGCAGTCATTGTGAGCATTATATTTTCCATGCACAAATTCAAACAGAATCACAGAGTGAAAATAATTGTTTCATTTGCAAAATTTGATGCTTTTCAGGTAGAACCATAATCCTTATAGAAAATCTAGCTTAATAACTTTGTACGAGAGCATCAGAAGGATATCTATATATTTATAAGTAGCTAGTCCTTTTATTCAAACAAAGAAGGGACCATCAATTGATTATGAAAATTACACTCGCACTATGCAAGTATATTCTCTCCCCCAAAGCTGGATACATAATAACAAATTCTTGCAAATTTAACAAAATAAAGGCAACCCCTTCATAGGCTTTTCAAAAAACCGCATTTTCACATCGATACTTTTAGCAAAATTTTAAATTCCAATCCTTACTAATGTATTGGTTCACTATACATACCAACATGGAGTTAATACTCGGTCGCACTGGTATCTACCACCCATGCTATTAGAATTAGAATCTAAAATGAAAATCATTCATTAATTTGAGTAGGGTTTGTTACTAAATATACAAATCCAATAAAAATTGGATAGATCATAAAATATAAACAAACCTAATAAATTAATTTATAAATTATAACTTGCAGACTTGTTCTCTTGATACTCTCAATACTTCTCCAGGTAGAGCGAAGGTATCAATCATGCACAGCTCGTTACAAAGTAATAAAACTTTATATTCATTCTTTGTGTATAATATGTCTTTCCATAGATTTCTTTTACTATATTTTAATATTTTAAATATGGCATCCTAATTTTTGAATTTTTGCATAAATTGACTAATAACTTTTTGAGATGTATTATAAATATGAGAAAATTTTTAACTAATCACCTGTAATTAACATAGCATGAGATGTCCAGTTCGGTGATAATGAGAAAATTTCTAACTAATCCCATGTAACTAGTGGCATCAACATAGTCAAATTCTATTACTAACATTATACTTCTAATTAGGAATCATTAGTGTGTTTACTAGTTTATAGTTTATTATGCCATTTTTTTCAAGTAGAATCTATACATATGTTATGACAATGAGATACTGTATTATCAGGAATGCATTTCAACATTAGTTATGACATTCTAGACTTTTCCCAAATTATTTAGCAATATCTTTTAGTGTTTCGTTGCAGAAGGGTTGCAGTTCAATATTGATGTGTTGTCAAGGGTAGGAAAGCATGGTGTCCAATGATGTACCATGCAAACCTCTTGTTTTGGTAATTCATTAACAATGTGTCGACTGCAATCTGAATTGTACTACTCTTTTTACGCTAGTTGGCATAGTACCTTGGTTTCATTTTGGGCTTATCATGATCTTATTCACGAATATTCATAAGTTATATAATCATTTAATGGTCTTGTTTGATATAAATTGTGTCCGATTGTGGAGTTGTGTGGTAGATCTGACAAGCACATGCAATCTCTTAGCTCTGAGATTCTTATTTAAAGCTACACTGCGATTTACCAAATCTCATATAAACAACTTGATATTCAGCAAGCATTGATTAACTAGAGGAAGTAGATATAGTTTCTTTTTTATTCTACTACAGCAAATATAATGATGGATTCTAACCATTGAAACTTCACTCTTTTTCCATATGACAGGAATGACATTCATTCCGGAGCATTCTTTGAAGATCCACGCTACTTCCAGCATGTCAACTGGAACTTTATAGAGCTAACAACCTACATATAGATCATGGTTTGGTGATCTAAAACATCGACATCATGGAGAATCAGTCTATCGTTTGCCTGGTTTTTGTCTGACACAAGAAAAGATGAAGGCTCAATCAGTATACAGCAGCTCATTGGTCAAAAAATCAACTGCATCAAGATATGCAGATCGTTGAATATTAGGCAAAATTGTCTCAGCCACTTTAATGAGTAAGCTTCGTATCCAGTTTCGTGGATGTTGAAATCTCATTAATGATTCTTGAACTATATGGAATAAAAAAGAAACCTCAGGCATTCCTTCCACGTAACCGAGCTGTTTTTTCTATATATTTGTTTCAAGGCATGACGAAAATGAATATTCTATTCACAGCGGTCCATACACTAAATGTTTTTTTTTCTTGTAGGACGTATGCTTTTGTTATAAACTTCGAAAATTGCTTGTGTTCGTCAATAATATGACAATTTATAATTAATTGACAATTTATTTTAATTGTATACAACATAGCGCAGAAAAATACATCAGAACTGTTTGACTCCTCACATTTCAGAAACAAAAATAATATATTTGTGTGGCTAAACTCATTATGTAAAAACAACAACTTTTAAGTGAAGTAGATAATATTAGAGTTATAAATTTAATAACAAAAATCCCATCGCCCTTGGTAGTGAAACATTTACTACTAATGAGAATGTCTGAGATCAAAGGGTTAACTGCCAAGTGGTCAGTAATTTTTTTCTAAAATTGAAATTGTTATTTGCTCATTTAGTTTTATTTTCTATATATAAATTTTCAATTGGTCTTAATATAAGCTGACATCAATCTTTTATTACAATTATATATAACAGTTAAAAAAATTCTAAACAAAACGTCTCTGCAGGAGTGATTCACTCACTGAAATAAATCTCGGTTCGGTGCAAGCTGCACCCTTTCTCATTCTTATCCAACTCTTTAGATTAAATATTAATACATGTTAAATAATTAGCCTATGAATTGACTTTCAAAGCTTTATCTGCAGGGAGTCAAGTTTCAACGAGAATACTTTAATTCCTTATATGATAAGATCCGCGCAGATTTCAATCTGCAGGGAAATCGTTGCTGAAAGATGGGAGCAGCTACGAGAACATATAGTCAAACTTCCAATACTCGTAAAGCCCCAAGCTCCAAAATGTTCGCATTCAGACCAATCAGCCTCTACTTGGCAACACCTATCTATTGATCACCAACTCAAGCACGCAAGCACTAATCGGGCATGGCCATCTTTATTTGTAATTGCGTGGCTGTGGTAAGTTAGCAAACTTCTGGTGACTCTCAACTCCCCCGTCCTCATCTCAAGCTGGTGGCGGAGGAGACACAGCACCCAAATAATGAATGAATTCACGAATTTCCTATTCAATTGATCAAGCATTCATCGAGCGTGCACCATCTTCCTCGTTACCTTCATTAATCCGTTGTATCTCGACCGCTCTTCGTAGGATGTTTTGTAGCACTCGATGCATCAAAAGCCTTGTGCGTCGGCAGAACAAGCTCTGCGGGGCCGCTCTCAGCCCCTCCGCCATCTTCTCCAGCCTCGGCAGTAGCACTGCTACGCCCACGGCGCCTCCGCGTCCAAGCGTCTTAAGGAGACCGCTGCTTGTCTTTGATGGCCCAAGCGCGCCGCCGCTGCCTCCTGCTCCAAGGGTAAGTGATTAGTTTTCATTGATCTATCTGATGGAGTGTTGCCAGCTACGTGTTTGTTGAAATGCTTGAAATTCATGTATTCGAGTCATATGATGTGAGTAAAGCTTGGTCTTTGTGGATGTGCAGGAAATGGATCCGGTGGCGCGGTTAACCTCAGGGTTCAAACAATTCAAGGAAGAGGTGTACGAGTAAGTGTGCATGCTCCTCTTTCAAAACAAAATAATTCTTTTGGTGCAACTTTGTGAATATTATTTTCTGCTCTGACAGGAAGAACACTGCTTTGTTCACCCGGCTTGCAGAAATCCAGAAACCAAAGGTGAAGTTGCAGGCAATAGAATGAATAATCAGGCATAGACAAATAGATTGAGTTAGCCCTAGAAATGAAACAATACAATTTCCTTTCCAGTGTAAGATAAAAGAACTAAAGCATGAATAAATTGGCAGTTCATGGTGTTTGCTTGCGCGGATTCCCGCGTGTGTCCATCGGTGGTGCTCAACTTGCAGCCCGGGGAGGCCTTCACCGTGCGAAACATCGCCAACATCGTCCCACCATTTGATCAGGTTATTTCTACATTGCAGTCGTAGTTTATTGGTTCCATTTACTATCATCAAATGATCACATTGAAGCTTCTTTCTTAAATTCGTGCGTCATCAGACGAGGTACTCGGGAGCTGGCGCTGCCATTGAGTTTTCTGTCCTTGAACTCAAGGTGAGCATTCAATTTAATAATTTTGTTCTGTTTTGAGATGTGAGAAGAATTAATAAATGTGTGATTGATTCTTCACGAAGAGTTCAATGATCTTTGAAGATACTTGACTTATTTTCTGCTCTTGTGTAGATTGAGAGCATTGTGGTTATGGGGCATAGCCGTTGTGCTGGAATCAATAGGCTTATGTCCATCAAGGAAGCTGATACCAGTAACATGTAAGAATTGGTTGCTAGTAGTTTGAGTTTTATACATTTTAGAATCAGTTTTTCTTTCTTTATGAACAAAAGGAGGGCATAGTTATAAGATGCAACACATTGTTAACTTGAAATTTCTCTTTATTTGGTTGGAACAGTGGATCTATAGATGACTGGTTGAAAGTTTGCTTGCCGGCGAGGGAGAAGGTCAGGGCAGAGCACTCTGCCTTGCCCTTTGAGGATCAATGCACACATTGTGAAAAGGTCTTTTCTTTAACTTTTTCTTCCTTTTAATCAGGCTGTTTTTTTTTTGTTCAAGAACTAACTGTGATTGACGCAAAGATAATATTCAATTCATCTTTCCGTATAACCACTATCGAGTAAACGACGTACTGTTTTTATTCTAATAAAGTCTAAACCTATGGAGATCAGTGGCAAAGGAAAAAAAAAAGTAATAAATAGTTTCCTCATGAGAGGAGCAAAGAAGGGAAGGGAGATTCCAACAAAAATAAGGTTAACCTGTAAAATCATAGGAAGCTTCGAAAGATAAATTGAAGACAGCCTAAAACCCTTTACGGGAAGACAGATGGATAAGGAACTTAAAGCTAAGGTGAAGATTTTACCGATCCTACTCAATATTCATATGTACAAATTATACTTGGACTCTTTAAGGAGAGATCACCGGAGCAGAGACAGTGAATAATGAAAGGATTAAAAAGTTTGATGGAGATTCCAAAGAGTAATTGGCAGGAAGTTTGGTTACTTGTAATTAGTTGGATTGTGCACATAAACATGCGAAGAAGTTTAGGATATGTCACTAATGTGTTGTTTGGTTGACTATTGGCAGGAAGCAGTCAATTTATCCCTCAGAAACCTGATGACTTATCCATTCGTCAAAGATCGAGTGGAGAAGAGGGCATTAAAACTCATTGGGGCACACTACAATTTTGTTATTGGTAGTTTTGACACTTGGGTGATCTGAACTAGCATTTCAAAGCTTAGTTTGTACATTTTTACATGAATAAAGTTGGGGTCTCTATCTAGAGTTTCTGACATGGGTTTCTCTTGTTTCTGATGTATGCTTTAGGGCTTCTCTTTCCCTAAAGTTAAATCAACTTCAAGAAGCATCTGCATCTACTGATGTGATGATAAAGCAGTCATTTGTACATTTCTTGTATAAATTTCACTAATATGATTCTTGAACGTGGTCATGTTTGTTCATTCATGAAATATCTTAACACTTTAGTGTCCTCTTAGTGTTTTGTTCTCTAATTAAAACTTATCTTACATCGGAGCGACAGTATGTATTGTTACGCCTGTGACGAAAGAAGACAAAGGGGGAAAATTTTTTAAATAAAATAATATAAAAGTAATGCATTGATGGGACGCCACTGACATCGGTGGTCGTGCCCATACTTTTGCTCGTTCCCCTTTGTCGCGCGTGCCCTTTCCCCTTTTATTTCTTCCTCGCTCGTGTTCGTCTTCTCTACCGAACGAGCGAGCAACGCATACAAACGCCCGCCTCCCTCCTTCGAGCTGCCTCCTCGTCTCCATCTTCCCTGTGTCCGGTGACTCTTCCGACGCCGAAGACTTGCCCTGAGTTCTGACCTGCGGCCAGACCTAGCTACTTGGTCAGGTGAAGTTTGGCGAATGAGAAGCGCGCGGATCAACTATTTCCGGCGGCGCTGCTTCTCCTCCAACGACCTTCTGTTCACGCTTTTGTGCTCCGACGAACGGGGAACCTCTCCCCTCTGTCTCCGGCATCCTCTTCCCCGGCTCCGGTGAGATTTGTGAACGCCACCGCCGACCACTTTTTCCCATATCTCCGACTATCCAGAACTCCGATCGTGAAACCGACTGTACGGCCGTATTCCTCTCGGCGCTAGCTTTCATTTGACTATCGGAGAGCTCCAATCTGCCACCGGAGTACTGTTCCGGCGATCACCTCCAGCGAACTTTCCGGCGAACCTCGAAGTTCGTGCCGACGACTCGTGTTACGCGTTCTGGCTGGTTCTTGCGTATTCCGACTCCGCGTGGTGGATGCGTTCGCACAAGGCTGCGAACTAGGTTAGTATCCGTACCCCGTCTCCGTACACGTATTATACGAACGTATGCGAACATAACCCTGGACTCACGTATACCTGTCAAACTTGATTTAATAACTTGGTACGATTAACATAATGAAACCAGATGAGCATGTTAATTGGTGTTAAATAGATTAAAATAGAATGGTGTGACTTATACATGATTTACCTTGTTAGGTCCTGTTGATTGATTATCTGCTTACCGGTTGGATCTGTGACACTGTTTATCTGCATCTGAGGTAGGGATTCTACCTCCTTTCGTTGTTACGGTGCCAACCGCATGTTAGTTAGCGGCACCTTCTTCTTGCTGATTAATCCTGTTAATTACGTTTCTATTCCTGTTCTGCTCTAGTCTTTATCCGTTGACATATACTGCATGTATGACACATGGTATGAGTATCGGTATTGCATGCTAGTCTGTAGAGATAGCTGGTATGAGTTATGTTATACGTATGTATGAGGACTGAATGTCTAGCGATAGATACTTCAGTGTACCTCAATGTACTGCCTGTGAGATTTCTATTGAGACGCTATGTGATCGTCTCTGTGATAGATTGACGGAGAGAGCCCGATGTTATGGGCTTGAGGTCTGTTATCAGCCCAGTGAGGGGTTGTATTGAGTGTAGGACGCTACACTAGCGGGCTGTCGACGGACAGTCGTCTCTACTATTCGGGGAGCCATCAGTAGGGACCACTCTATTTTATAGAGTTGCGGGTCGTGGACCACTGCTGTACCAGCTCCCAGTTTTATCTGTCTGAGGACACGTATATTGATACGTATTTGAGTTTGACTATACGATATACGTGACATGTAGAGTTATTGTGGAAATCTGGTAAACCCTTACACTCTGATCATGCACCATGTGATTTGTTGTATCCCTACTTAGCCTCCGGCTAACCCCCTTTGTTTTGCCTCCAGGTTCAGGCGCGGCTCCTTCGGGGGCAGATTAGATAGATAGTTTGGTGACTACTAGTCTGGTTTGGTTTTGCATCTGTCGGTCTGTGGTTTATTTATGTTTATGTTATGTTGGACTCTGTTGACCGCTGCGCCGGTCGTGTATCTGTTGATTCTGTTGACCGTTGCGCTGGTCATGTTATCTGTTGGTTTGTCGACCGCTGCGCCGGTTCTGTTGTTGTTATTTCTATTGACCGCTGCGCTGGTCTTGTGTCAGTATTATTGCTTTTGGATATTTAAGGCCGGGCTGGCCTCTGGTTATGTTATTTTATTCAGTCTGTACCTTTCGGTTGTCAGGATTGATTTGACAGGTACAATGTTGTGTGTCCCGAGGTCCGGGATTCCCGGCGCGGGTTCCGGGTGGATTTTGGGGCGTAACAATTATGGTATCAGAGCTTAGGTTCAGGATCTTGCATGAGACATAAGGACTTAGGATAAACTCTAGGATTTAAGATCCGCGTTAGTGCTAATCGTATATGATCATATTAACCTTGCTGTTGTTGGTGTGTTACAGGAAATGGCACCCAAGAAAAGCTCTCGTTTCGGTTGGATGGCTGGATTAGCCCGTGGGGCATTGAGTGCACCACTCAGTTTGATGCGGAAGGCTTCTAGTTCTGGAAATGAACAAAGGTAAGAACCATCGGTAGCCGCTCCGCGTGTTCCTTATGATGATGATGTTAGTGAAGTGGGAAGTAGATGGCATGCACCAGAACCTCCGGTCCAAGAACCTCCACGGCGTAGAGCGCGTGAAACTCCCTCGACTGCAGCGTTGGAGTTAGCGTATCACTTTACCACCATGGGGGAGCGACGATTTGGAGTGTTTTCTGGAAAACCAGATCCGTGGGAAGCCACAAATTGGTTGGAGAGTGTGACAGACACACTGAATTTTTTGGGGTGCCCTAATGACCAACGGGTGAAATTGGCGGTTTATTTCTTCAAGGGTGACGCAAAGGCGTGGTTTGGAGGGCTTGAGCAGACTATTGGAGCAGCCCGCTATGATTGGGACATCTTTTGTGGGACCTTCCATACCGAGTATTTTCCTAGGACTTTTCGGGAGACGCTGCGTCAAGAGTATGTAAATCTGGAGCAGAATGGGCGATCTGTCGATGAATACTTAGCGGACTTCCAGCGATTGTCGGCAATGTTTCATGAGGGACCCTAAAATTTCATGAGGGACCAACTCAGCTCCTCTTGAGGACTTTTTAGCTGTGGTCGCTATGGCGCGCCGAACTGAGCAGCGCGAAAAGGCTATTGAACGGAAGCAGCGCAAGGGCAAAGCACTCGCCTCGAGCCACTCTAAGGATTCTGGGTTTTCTGCGAGCCGGAGTCCACCTATGCAGCGATCTGGTCCTCGCTCTATCTAGCCGGGTCGGAAATCATGGGCCCCAGGGTCCATGTCTGCTCGTTCTTTCCAATCGCCTCCGCCGAGCGTTAGATCTTCTCCGGACACGAGGGCCTGCTATCAGTGTGGGGAGGTGGGCCATATTTCCTGGGACTGCCCACCTCAGTATATTTAGTGCCACTACTGTCATGAAGTGGGCCACTACAAGAGCCACTGCCCAAATAGGGGCAAGCAGCCTCAGGTTGCCCCTAGTACACAGAGATCCGCTCCACCTACTCGATGAGGGCAGCATCGACCTCCTCGCCGTGGGCACACTGCACCGACTCCCCAGGGCAGACCGCAGCAGACACCCACGACGGGCCAGACTTATGCGCTGACTGAGCAGGATGCACAGCGCGAGACAGGCAACGTCATGCGAGGTATCATTTCAGTATTCGGTACACCTGCATGTTTATTGATAGATACTGGTAGCTCGCACTCCTTTATTTCGTATGCTTATGTGAAAAAGTTGGAATTAGAACCGGTTTTCTCTCAACATGATATGACGGTATCAGTACCCTCTGGGGGTACGTTACGATCGTACTTAGAGGTACAGCAGTGCCCTCTGAGTTTCAATGGATTGATTATATACTCGGATCTGATGTTACTGGAATTCTCAGATTTCGAGATTATTCTTGGAATGAATTGGCTGTCCTATAACCGTGTGGTGGTTGATTGCGATGACTGCACGATGGTATTCAAAGGTCATGATTATATGACATACACATTTTCTAGAGTATCTGGTCAGATTGCTCCTATAATTTCTGCTATGCAAGCCAAGAGGTTACTTAGCAGTGGATGTCATGGTTATCTTATGTCTATTGTTGATACGGGGGATTAGACCCCGATTCCTGTCGAACGTGTGCCGATTGTCAGGAAATTTCTTGATGTATTTCCCAAGGACTTACCTGGATTGCCACCCAATAGGGCTATAGACTTTGCTATTGATCTCCAGCCTGGTACGACGCCTATCTCCAAGGCACCGTATCGGATGGCGCCCTGTGAGCTTGAGGAGTTGAAAGTCCAATTACAGGAGCTTCTTGATAAGGGGTTTATCAGACCCAGCGCATCTCCCTGGGGTGCTTCTGTTCTATTTGTGAAGAAAAAGGATGGTTCGTTTTGGCTGTATGTGGACTACAGACAGTTGAATGCAGTTTCAGTGAAGAATAAGTACCCTATACTAGAGGTGGCCATGGGTCGTGCCCGGGCCCGGTTCCAGGCGGGCCGTAGGAGAACCGCTGGGCCCGGCACGGCCCGCGGCCCGATTAACCGTGCCGGCCCAGGCACGGTTCGGTTGCAGCGTGAGCACGGATCCGGCACGCGGGCCAGGCACGGCCCGCGGGCTGACTTCGGCACGCGGGCCGAATACGGCCCAACGGGCCAAATGAGGGGACTCGGGCCGTGTTTGGCCCGGCCCGATTGTGGCCCATGGGCCAAAGTTGGCCCACGGGCCGATTGTGGCCCGTGGGCCGACTTTGGCCCGCGTGCCAAATTTAATTAATTATTAAAATAAGAAATTGAGAATTATGTATTTTGCATAATTTTTTTTAAAAAATATTTAATTATTATTTTATTAATTATTTTATTTTAAACATATATAATTTTAATTTTAATATATTTTATTAAATTAATTAACAATACTAACAACACATGACTAAAGTTAAAACCAACTCGATTAAATTTCATATTAATAAATTATACATTTAAGCTTAAATCAATTGTCGACATAATGGGCATACACAATTGACCCGTAGCCAACTACGCAAGCAGCTACTATGGAAGATATGCGAGCATTGTGTTAAGCATACTTGCGCTCCGTGCTCCATCTTCTCTATGCATATTGCGCACTCCATGTTTTCAGCTCTACCTCTTTCTTCAATAATAAAAAACTCAAGTGACTCTTGTGCTTGGTTTGTTTCGATATATTGCTCCGGCTCATCGTTGATATTATCACTATCCTCCTCACTATCACTTATTTCAAAGTCCTCAACCTCTATCTCAATCTCAACCCCAGAAGGAGAGGGAGAAGCTAAAAATTCTTGTCTTGCATGATCAGATAAGTGGATAAAGTGTTCTTCAAACCTGAATACATCAATTCATATAATTTGACTAACACGTTCGATAATACTTAAAATAGTAATTCTCCATTGATCAGCATTGAAGAAATTTAAGGTAGATGTAAGGAAGATTGAACGTTGAGAATTTGGCATAATGATAATTATCTTCACTCTTCTATTATCTGTCATTTCTCTCTATGCCTCGTGCTTGTGCTCACCACGTGATAATTATATTATAAAAGTAAATTAATTTAATACTTACTTGATCTTCTCCACGTCTAGTCACATAGTGAGCACGAGACATAGAAAAAAATGACTAGTCTAGACCGAGAGAGCATTGAATTCTTGATGGCTAAAAAAAAGCTTAAGTTTGAGTTCAATTAAGAAACTAATTGTAACTCAAGACTTAGAAAAGAGATTAAGAGAGTATTAAGAGAGAATGAGAAATTATTCCAAAGATAGTTGGAAACTTGTGTGAAGAAATGAGAGGGTTGGGGGGTCAATTTATAGGGATGAATTGGGTGTATAATTACATATTTATACCCTATTTTTAATTATTAAAAGGGGCTAAAATGGTAATTTTATACCATAAAGACAATTATATCCCTAACTTTTAAAATTTTTATAACTATTATGAGGGTATTTAGGTAAAAATGCAGAAGAATTGACGTGTCGTGCCGTGCCGTGCCTGGCCCGGCCCGCGTGCCGTGCCCGGCCCGGCCCGGCCCGGCGTGCCATGCCCGTGCCGGCCCACGTGCCGTGCCCGTGCCGACCCGCGTGCCGTGCTTGGCCCGGGTCCGTGTCGTGCCTGGCCCGGCCCGTGTGCCGTGCTTGGCCCGGGTCCGTGCCGTGCCTGGCCCGGCACGCCTGCGGGCCGTGCCTGGCACGGCCCATGGGCCGCGAAGCCTCGGCCCAACACGACCCGAGCCGGGCCACGGGCCGCCCGTGGCCCGTTGACTTGGTCAACGGGCTGTGCCGTGCCCGGCCCGTGTAGTGCCGGGCCGTGCGGGCCGCGGGCCGGCCCGGCCCGTTGGCCACCTCTACCCTTTACCAAGGATTGATGACTTATTTGACCAGCTCAAGGGTACTTCTGTCTACTCCAAAATTGACTTGAGATCGGGATATCACCAGTTGAGGATCCGTGGAGAAGACATGCCGAAAACTGCTTTTCGGGCACGTTATGGGCATTATGAGTTTCTTGTCATGCCCTTTGGTCTGACAAATGCTCCGGCAGCTCTCATGGATGTGATGAACCGGGTCTTCATCGATTATTTGGACCGGTTCGTGGTGGTTTTTATTGATGACATATTGATCTATTCTCGGAGCAGGGCTGAGCACAAGAGACATCTTCGGCTTGTGCTGGAGACCCTTAGAAGAGAGCAACTGTATGCTAAGTACAGCAAGTGTGCTTTTTGGCTAAGTGAAGTTACCTTCTTAGGACATGTGATTTCCGGTGAAGGTGTGACAGTTGATCCTGAAAAGATTAAAGCTGTTGTAGAATGGGAAAGTCCGAAGACCGTGGTAGAGGTTCGGAGCTTTCTCGGATTGGCTGGATATTATCAATAATTTGTAGAGGGATTTTCTAAAATTGCCGGTCCACTTACAAATTTGACAAAGAAAGAGGTTAAATTGTGTTGGGATGAAAATTGTAAAAATAGTTTTACGGAATTAAAACAAAGACTGGTCAGTGCCCCTATCTTAGTACTTCCGACTGGTGACGAGGGGTATACAGTATACACAGATGCCTCTTTCCAAGGCTTAGGTGCTGTATTGATGCAGTATGATAAAGTGATAGCGTATGCCTCCCGACAACTTAAAGAGTATGAGAAGAACTATCCGGTACATGATTTGGAATTAGCTGCGGTGGTATTCGCCCTTAAGATTTGGCGACATTATTTATACGGAGTTATATTTGAGATATTTACGGATCATCAAAGCCTGAAATATTTATTTTCACAGAAGGAATTGAATATGAGACAGCGTAGATGGGTGGAATTCCTTAAAGATTATGATTGTACAATTAATTACCACCTGGGTAAAGCTGATGTGGTAGCAAATGCATTAAGTAGAAAGACGGCAGGAATATTGGCACACTTACGGGTTACACCGACTGAGTTAGCACAACAGATGGCAGATTTATGTGTTGAGATTGTGTGCCCCACTGAGCATGGTTGTTTGGCCGTGATGATGGCACAGTCCCCTATGGTGCAGAAGATTATTGAGGCACAACCAAATGATTGGTACCTGCAGTCTATCATCACAAAGGGCAAGAGAGAAGAATTTACCCAGGATGATCAAGGAGTAATAAGGTGCTGGTATAGGTTATGTGTACCCGAGGTAGTTAAGGAAGAATTACTGGCAGAAGCACACAAGTCGAGATTCGGGTACATCCTGGTGCCACGAAAATGTATAATGACCTTCGAAAGTCTTATTAGTGGGAAGGCATGAAAAGAGATGTGGCAGAGTATGTCGGGCGATGTCTGGTATGCCAACAAGTGAAAATCGAGCATAAGAAACCTTCTCGGCTTTTACAGAGTATTCCTATTCCCGAGTGGAAGTGGGAACACATTACCATGGACTTCGTGACGGATCTTCCTAGGTCGCGCACCAGCCACGACTCGATCTGGGTGATTGTAGACCGGTTGACCAAGTCTGCTCATTTCCTCCCTATCAGAAAGAATTACTCCATGGACAAGCTGGCAAGGCTATATTATCAGGAGATTGTACGGCTACATGGGGTTCCTGCCAGTATTATTTCTGATAGAGACTCACGGTTCACGTCTAGGTTTTGGGGCAGTTTGCAGAAGGCTTTGGGAATTGAACTACGGTTCAGTACGGCTTATCACTCGCAAACTGATGGACAGTCTGAGAGGACCATTCAGACCTTAGAGGACATGCTTCAAGCCATGACTTTGGACTTTACGGACGGATGGGAGTGCCACCTGCACTTAGTGGAATTTGCTTATAATAATAGCTTTCATTCGGCGATCCAGATGGCACCTTTCGAGGCTTTATACGGTAGAAAATGCAGATCTCCGATATTATGGGATGAAGCAGGTGAAAGTCGTATATTGGGACCCGCTATGTTAGAATTTGATGCTGAGCGAGTTCAGACTATTAGACAGAGACTGTTAACTGCCCAAAGCCGGCAAAAGAGTTACGCTGACAAGAGACGGCGTCCACTTGAGTTCGAAGTCGGTGGCCACGTGTTCCTTCGAGTTTCTCCGAAGAAGGGCACAAATAGATAGGGCTGAGCATTCGGTAAAAACCGAAAAACCGAAAACCGATTTACCGAAACCGAAAAACCTATTACCGAAACCGATACCGATATTGGTATTTACCGATCGGTAAATTACCGAATTACCGATCTGTAAATCGGTAAATTACCGATTTTACCGATTAAAAAATATTAAAATATTATATAATTAATCTATTAAAAAAATTATTAAAATATTAAAATATTACCTAATTAAAATATTACCGATTGGTAAAAACCGATCGGTAAATCGGTAAATTACCTATAAAAAATTAAAGATTAATAAATAAAAATTTATTTTTTATATATTAATATATATATCGGTAAATCGGTAAATTATCGAACCGAAAACCGAAAATCGAATTACATAAAAATAAATACCGAACCGAAAACCGAAACCGAAATTACCGAACCGATTTACCGATTTACCGATCGGTAAATTCGGTAAAAACTGAATTATGCTCACCCCTACAAATAGATTTGGATATTCTGGTAAGTTGGCCCCACGATATGTTGGTTCTTTCGAGATTTTGGATAGAGTTGGACCCGTCGCATACCGCTTAGCACTTCCACCGATGTACTCTTATATCCATCCGGTGTTCCACGTATCCATGTTGCGTAAGTACATCGCGGATCCATCTCATGTGTTGAGCCATGGTACGGTTCATGTCCAGGAAGATGCCACGTATGCCGAGATACCTGTAGAGATCTTAGAACGCAAAGAACACAAACTGAGAAATAAGGTAATCAGCCTGATTAAAGTTAAATGGAGACATCATCCTGAGAGTGAGGCTACTTGAGAGCGGGAAGACGAATTTATGATGAAACATCCGGATCTGTTTCCGGAGATGGAGTTAGACGAGTGAATTCTGTACGAATGACTGTCGTATTACTACTTTTGTAATTCTGTTTAAGTACCGTTAATGAATCTGTTTTGAATTTGGGGACTAAATTCTTTTAAAGGTGGATATAATGTTACGCCTGTGACGAAAGAAGACAAAGGGGGAAAACTTTTTAAATAAAATAATATAAAAGTAATGCATTGATGGGACGCCACTAACATCGGTGGTCGTGCCCATACTTTTGCCCGTTCCCCTTTGTCGCGCGTGCCCTTTCCCCTTTTATTTCTTCCTCGCCCGTGTTCGTCTTCTCCACCGAACGAGCGAGCAAGGCATACAAACGCCCGCCTCCCTCCTTCGAGCTGCCTCCTCGTCTCCATGTTCCCTGCGTCCGACGACTCTTCCGACGCCGAAGACTTGCCCTGAGTTCTGACCTGCAGGCAGACCTAGCTGCTTGGTCCGGTGAGGTTTGGCGGACGAGAAACGCGCGGATCAACTATTTCCGGCGGCGCTGCTTCTCCTCCAACGACCTTCTGTTCACGCTTTTGTGCTCCGACGAACGGGGAACCTCTCCCCTCTGTCTCCGGCATCCTCTTCCTCGGCTCCGACGAGATTTGTGAACGCCGCCGCCGACCACTTTTTCCCATATCTCCGACGATCCAGAACTCCGATCATGAAACCGACTGTACGGCTGTATTCCTCTCGGCGCTGGCTTTCATTTGACTATCGGAGAGCTCCGATCTGCCACCGGAGTTACTGTTCCGGCGATCGCCTCCGTCGAACTTTCCGGCGAACCTCAAAGTTCGTGCTGATGACTCGTGTTACGCGTTTTGGCTAGTTCTTGCGTATTCCGACTCCGTTTGGTGGATGCGTTCGCACAAGGCTGCGAATTAGGTTAGTACCCATACCCCGTCTCCGTACACGTATTATACGAACGCATGCGAACATAACCCTGGACTCACGTATACCTGTCAAACTTGGTTTAATAACTTGGTACGATTAACATAATGAAACCGGATGAGCATGTTAATTGGTGTTAAATGGATTAAAATAGAATGGTGTGATTTATACATGATTTACCCTGTTAGGTCCTGTTGATTGATTATCTGCTTACCGGTTGGATCTGTGACACTGTTTATCTACATCTGAGGTAGGGATTCTACCTCCTTCCGTTGTTACGGTGCCAACCGCATGTTAGTTAGCGGCACCTTCTTCTTGCTGATTAATCCTGTTAATTATGTTTCTATTCCTGTTCTGCTCTAGTCTTTATCCGTTGACATATACTGCCTGTATGACACATGGTATGAGTATCGGTATTGCATGCTAGTCTGTAGAGATAGCTGGTATGAGTTATGTTATACGTATGTATGAGGGCTGAATGTCTAGCGATAGATACTTCAGTGTACCTCGATGTACTGCCTGTGAGATTTCTGTTGAGACGTTGTGTGATCGTCTCTGTGATAGATTGACCGAGAGAGTCCGATGTTATGAGCTTGAGGTCTGTTATCAGCCTAATGAGGGGTTGTACTGAGTGTAGGATGCTATACTAGCGGGTTGTCGACGGACAGTCGTCTCTACTGTTCGGGGAGCCATCAGTAGGGACCACTCTATTTTATAGAGTTGCGGGTCGTGGACCACTGCTGTACCAGCTCCCAGTTTTATCTGTCTGAGGACACGTATATTGATACGTATTTGAGTTTGACTATACGATATACGTGACATGTAGAGTTATTGTGGAAATCTGGTAAACCCTTACACTCTGATCATGCACCATGTGATTTGTTGTATCCCTACTTAGCCTCCGGCTAACCCCCTTTGTTTTGCCTCCAGGTTCAGGCGCGGCTCCTTCGGGGGCAGATTAGATAGATAGTTTGGTGACTACTAGTCTGGTTTGGTTTTGCATCTGTCGGTCTGTGGTTTATTTATGTTTATGTTATGTTGGACTCTGTTGACCACTGCGCCGGTCGTGTATCTGTTGGTTCTGTTGACCGCTGCGCCGGTCATGTTATCTGTTGGTTTGTCGACCGCTGCGCCGGTCCTGTTGTTGTTATTTCTGTTGATCGTTGCGTCGGTCTTGTGTCAGTATTATTGCTTTTGGATATTTAAGGCCGGACTGTCCTCTGGTTATGTTATTTTATTCAGTCTGTACCTTTCGGTTGTCAGGATTGATTTGATAGGTACAGTGTTGTGCGTCCCGAGGTCCGGGATTCCCGGCGCGGGTTCCGGGTGGATTTTGGGGCGTAACATATATCATAAAAATCTTTCTTACATTCCATGAATCTTATTATTGAGCATAAAGGTGGCCAATGGGTGTGTTGAGTCGGCTCAGTTCTACACGCGCCTTGTCGTACACAGCATAGTTTGAAACTGGTCATGCGGGGCATCATATGATATAAAATTTACTAGCCCAACATAGCACAGCACGATTGAGTCAAGCCGAGCACAAAATTTTTTTTTTGCTCGACTCAGCATGACACGTGGTACATGATAGCCACAATGTGAAAAAGATAAAAAAAACCTTTTAAAATCTGACAAATTTAAAAAAATATTTTAAAATTCTAAAAATATAAAAGTCAAAAAAAATTTGCAAAATTGAAAATTAAGGAAATATTTGAAAAATCAGAATAATTCAAAAAAATAAAAAAGGGGAAATTAGAAAATTTTTGAAAAATATAAAAAAGTCAGAAAAAAGGAAAATCAAGAAAAAGAAGTTAAAATTCAAAAAATAAAAAAAATAAATTATATGAAATAATATTACAATAATAATGCCCAAATTGTAGATAATAACTTTATTATTTATTTAAAAAAATAAAAAAATAAGAGCCTACATGCTTGAGCACATGTATTATAAAATAAAATTCAATTAGATTAAAAAATTTAAATAAAATAACATATTTATTATAGAGAGAGGCAGCTTACACCATATATTTATGTTTGATCATATAACCAAAATCTTAACCAAATAGATTTATATTTGATCATATAACCAAAGTCTAAACTAAATTAAACCGCATAAAACCAACTTAGCAATGCTTTTGGAAACCTAAGGACTTCATCGTACCATATGAATACGTAAAATACAATATTTTCAATCCTAGCAAGAAAAAGAGAGAAACATATTCTCAATTTAAAGTGAGTAAACAAAATTTTATACTTGATCTCATAGATACATAAAGAATTTTGTGGACTTACCATGAAAAATGTGCCTGCATGATATCAAGTATACTTGTTTTAAAGATGGTTGATCCTATAGTTAGCGATGTGGGCACTTACCGTGAAAGATGTGCAAGCATGATATTGAATATATTTGTTTCTTCTGCTCCATCTTCACTAAGTATATCACTCACACCACATTAGTTGCTCTATCTACTTAGATAGTGAAAAAAACTTATTCAATGTTGACACACCATTAAAGCGCCACATGCAGTTGTCATTATCATTAAATTGAAAGTCTTCAACCTTTACCTTGATCCAAACTCGAGAGGGGTGGGAAGCTAAAAATTGGCCTTTTCAAGGTTAAATTAGTAGATAATGCATTTTTTTTTTGCACTGAATACATCAATGCATATGATTCAAACATACCCTATAATGTGATTTACTATTTTTCCAATGTCAAAATAAATTAAAAGATGAATGTTTTGAAGATTAAGAATCGAGAATCTAGTAAAATAATAATTATATCTCTAATCTAATATTATATGTCATTTTTTTCTCCGCCTTGTACTTTACTAGTGGCATAATTAAGAAAATAATTGAAACTCATAAGACAAAAGAGAAATTTAAGCAAAACTAATTGAAATTAAATTTTTTTAATGTGAAAAAAAAGACCACGGTAGCAATTAGAAAGATAAGTTGAATTTAAATTTATAAATTTATCCTTTCTTCTTTTTTCCTATTTAAGATGGTAAAATAGTAAATTTATAATTAAAAGATATATATCTTTATTTTTAAAATGTTAAGATATGAGGAAAAATAGGTTAAAAAATATTAAAATTTAAATTTAGGCGATTAAATTTAAATTTTTTGAAAATTAAAATATTAAATCAGGGTAGTGTCATACCTGGCCCAGTCCCATATCGTGCTTGGCCCAGCAAAGTGTCTGAACCACTAGGCCCAGAATCTAATATGCCCTCAAATCTTTAATCAGGTTCTCTATTTGGCAAAGTAAATAGTAACATAATTCTCATATACTACAGGAGAAAGAACAACATTTTAACCACAGAAACCTTATGCTGCTTTAGCATCAAGTCTCAAGGATTACTTCCATCTCCCTTCCATTTTGAAAAAAAATTATTCTGATTCATGGAACTGGATAAATTACCACCTTCCCAGTTGCCCTCCCAGATTCAAGATAAGTGAATGCTTCGGTTACCTTGGAGAAAGGGAATGGGCCTTGAGGATCGACCAATGGCTTAATTTTTCCTTCTTCGATGAAAGGATTCAGCTTCGTCAAAGCAGCACCACTGGAGGTGACAACAAATCTAAAACCAGGTGCTACCACAGCACCGGTAAGCACCACCACGCTGCCGCCTTCTTTCACTGCTTTCACCGCTTTGTCGCACTGACCTGTGCATGGTTGCATTGTATTACTGATCAATGAACTTGCTTGCAGTTGTTAAATTCATCGTTTAATTTTTTTTACTCTGTGCTTTGTACTCAATAAGATTAGATGAACAAAGAGACATTTAAATGGAATTCTTTTTTCCACATAAAGGTACAAATAAAAGTCTCCAATGTGCACAAAGTGATATTAAATGAGTAAAAAGTATTGATAAAATATCTTCTAAGTGCATGCTTGCTCATTATGCTTAACTAGTTTCTAATTACCTTGCCATCTACTTGTTGTTGGTTTGCTTGTCGTTGGATGTTACAAAGATATTGCAGAGTAATTCTTTAATTTTACGATATCCTTTCTGTCATACAAGAGAAAAAGAGCTATGATTAAATAGAGCATGTATTCTTACCAACAGTATCATATACTACATCAAATTTCTCTGGCAATTCCTCAAAGTTCTCCTTGGTATAGTCAATTGCCAAATCAGCTCCTAGGCTCTTCAGCAATTCCAATTTGCCCGTGCTGGATGTAGCAGCAACTTTTGATGCCCCAAAAACCTGCTTTGCTATCTGCAACAGTACCAACGCATTCATCACTCAGGAATGACACACCATGCAGAATTAATCAGAGAATTTTGTGAACAATGTGGGAGAAGAAATTCACCTGGATTACTAGAGAACCAACTCCACCTGCCCCACCTAGTACAAGGATTGATTTACCGGCAGAAAACCCTGCTCTCTCGAGACCTTCATTGGCGGTTTCAATAGCTAGTGGCAGCCCTGCTGCCTGTGCAAAGTCTACGTTACTGGGCTTTAGAGCTAACAATTTCTCTTCCACAGCTGTATATTCCGCAAGTGATCCAAACTGCTTGGGATTCTCCAATGCTTTCTCATTTATGTCCCCGTATACTTCATCTCCTTCCTTGAGGGTTTTCACTTGGCCTCCCACTTTGACAACAATACCAGCCACGTCATAACCTGGAACAGTCTAGACATGAAAACAAGTATATTACAAAGAATCTTTTATTGTTTGAACAAAGCAATTTCATCGTATGCTAAGCCATTGCCTTTGTTAGATCACGCTTTGAATCAGTAATAACTAGCTCACCCTGCTTATTTTTATCTGATCTTACAGTTAAAGATACAACGCCTATAGAACATGATTGAATGTTGTGCAAACTTGACACATATAGAAACAAGAGATAAACAAATTGAACATTTTCCTAATAGTTTAAATGTCTGTATTGAGCATAAGTCAAGAGTTGGAACCTTGATCGTTTCAATTTTTTTCCTTAATTCATTTTTGTGTGCAGTGTGAAAATGTTGATGCAAAGCTGATGGCTTGCAATTGCCCACTTACATATTTATGGCACTCATTTAAGTAATTAGAAAACAAATCTAATACCATGGAAGAAGAAAGAAATAATTTTGAGTTACAAATATAAGCATGTTTTATGAAATTATTCTCATTTCGTAATTTCGAATTTGAACAAGTATGGTAATAAGAGCGATTGGATGTAGAATTCCACCTCTTTAAGGTGGAATTCGCAAGTCCCTTTTCTTCTAATATTTGGAATTCTATTTCAATCTTTTCCCTTCCAAAATGAGGATTTTACTAAATTACAGAATGCGAATTTCAATTCCATAAGAAAAAGAAATTGTTTCAAACAATCTTTAAGCAGAAAGGTTTAGGAATAATGATAATCAACAAAATATTCAACGAAGAAGATGATAGAATTATTTCACCATACAAATGAAAAATTAGAAATTGAATTGTTGGCAACCTACAGAAGAGGAATCGGAGAGAGTAACTCACAGGTAAGGGCGAATCAGTGGCCTTAAACTTGCCCTGCCTTCTCTTGAAGTCCACGGGATTAAGCGCGGCGGCCACGACCTTGACAAGCACCTGATCCTCCCCGACTTCCGGGACCGGCAAGGCCTCATCGAAGCGCAAGAGGCTAGCCGCGCTGTACTCGTCGTAAACCCAGGCCTTCATCTTCGACGGAATCGGTGAAGCAGACCCTATTGTCTCGACGGAAGATGCTGCCGAGCTAGAGCTCGCAGAGGCGGAGAAGCGACGATGCCCTCGGTTTCTTCTTGCGCTGCTACGTGTAGTTGCGGCAATGAATCTTTGATTTTGATTTGTAGGAGAAGAGAGACGAAAGAGTGTGGGTTTAGTAGGTGTCGGAGAGGGGAAGGAGAGGGGAACGGGATTGGCGGGGATGGCGGCGGTGAGCAGAGCTTCCATTCCAACGGCTGTAGCCGACCGCGCTATCTTATCTGCCAGAGGAATGTATGCTATATGCATCTAATGCTAGTGCTTCGGTGATGATAAGCCACCTTTCACGCAGCGCCTCTTGTTTCAACTAAATTTTCTAATTTCGAATTAAAACTATATGAATTTCTAAAAAAACACGAAATAAAAAACAAACTAAAATTTTATGTCTGATTTATCTTAAACTATAATTTTTTAGATTTTGATTCCATTTAATGTGATCCGAACTATTAATTTATTTTAACTTAATTAAAATTTATATTAGTTTTAAAATATTATAAAATAAAATTTTTGTTGATATGATGTTGAGAACTACATTTAGGAAAAAATTTTGAAGGAGCTTTGCTGTCACATCCCTAGTTAATGATAATCGATAAATGAAAATTCAACTTATATAAATACAATTTTGTTATATCTATCCAGATCATTACTCAATAATATGTTCAACATGAATTATAAAACTTACTTTTCATCATCACCTAGAAGTTAACAACAACTCAAATAACAATTCTACCTCACAATTAAAATCCTTTGATATCATAAAAGTCATTCATCCTATTACAAAACTATAGTATTTTCATATCATCACATATAAGTCATGGATATTCTCATAACAACTTTATATATTAGTCTTTAAAGTTTACATGCTCAAAACATAAAACTTCCACTCATTAGCATCCTTTTGATCCTTCCACAAAACTTGTAGCCCAAAGCTAACCTATAAAGAGGTTAGAATGCAAGGATTGTGCGAGAATGCTCAGCAAGTAAATTAGATGCCAAAAGGTACCAAGTCATTAAATAAGCCATATATTCATTTTAAATCAATCATAACATATCATAAAAAGCATTAGATATCCAAATGGTTCCATGAGTAAAATCAAATAGCAACATGATAGTGAAATCATAAACATGAGGAACACAAAGAAAAATCAAACCAAAGAGACATATCATACAAATTGCATAGTGGAGCATAACATAAAAACCTTCCATGTCTAGAAGCATAATCCACTCTCGTCAAGGTAAAAATCATACATATGCCGGCTGGAGCTGTCATGGCTCCTCAAATGAGATAGTGGGATTCAAGAAGTGGTTCTCATAGATTCAAGAGGTGACCCCATTATTTCTAATGTGGCACTTTGTTCCATGTAGCACTTTGTTTCACAACTATCATACTTTTTCCATTTCTAGGCTCATAGTCTTTTCCCTTTCGGGCGCATAGTCTTTTTCTTTTTGGACTCATAAAGTTATTCTCACTAGCATCCAATACATTAACAAAATAAAATATACTTTCCTTCATTGCAAATAGGTTCATTGATATATGTATCAAACCCACATTTCCACTTAGCTTAGTACATATGTTTTCACAAATTCTCTTTCATTTTCTTCCTATATGACTCAAGTTCATCCAATATGTAGTATACTACAACAAGGCTATCACAACTCATAACAAGTATAACTTTTTATTCTCATGCAAGATTATTTTGCACATCATAATAATACTTTTTTAGGGTACTATATTGGCTCTCTAAAAATTTTTAAGGTAGTCTATTTTTTTAAAATCATTGAATTAGAAAAAAAAATAATCTATAGATTTCGGTGAATGTTAGTATGTTTACTAACATGCACCATAACGATGTGTTCCGATAATCTGTTTGTCTGCCTGTAAAATGCACATGCTGAACTTTACTCTTTAACAAAAGGGGTAATCCCCCATTTACAAGGGAAAAATGTCTTAGGCACGGGCCGTGCCTAGGATTTTTAGGCACGGTAGTTAACCAACCGTTCAATGAGCACACATCTCAATAAACAGAAATATAAATTTCTGTTAAGTTTTAAACAAGTTCGACAATATATTGTTGAACTTTGTCATATATCGTCGAACTTGTTTAAAACTTATAATTTTATCTTCAAACTTTGTTATGTATCGTTGAACTCTTTTTGAAACTTATGCATTTATTGTCGAACTTTGTCATATATCGTTGAACTTTTTTTAAAACATGATTTTATTATCGAACTTAATCATATATCGTCGAACTTTTTCGAAACTTATGATTTTATTATCAAACTTTGTTATATATTGTCGAACTTTTTTTAAAACTTATAATTTTATCGTCAAATTTGTCTTAAACTTATGATTTTATCATCGAATTTTATTATATATCATCCAACTTATCTGAAACTTGACCCAAACTTGCATAAACTAATAAAAATAGTGTAGAATATTTTGGTATGAATTCTAGTAAATTCATTAAATTTTTTCTTTAATATTTTTATTAATTTTTGAAACTTAGGGCCTGTTTGGCCTCGCTTCATAGCTACATTAAAAGCAACTTTGGTTCTAAAAGCTAAATAAATTTCATTTGGTAAAGTTAAGCTGCAGCTGAAAAAGTAGAAAAAAAGCTAAAAGCTGCAAAAGCAGCAAAAGAAAGCTTTTTCAGCTTCCACTTTTCTAGCTTCGCATCTTCATCCGTGAATCCAGCTAGTAGCTTTTCCAGCTTTGCATTTTCTTCCCTGAAGAATTTCTTCCCTTGGTGGTGGAAGTCCAACTTCTTCCTCAAAGAGTTTCTTCTCTTAGTGGCAGAAGTCAAGCTTCTCATCTTCTCTGTGGAAGCTTTCGGGAAGGGAAGATCCAGGTGAGAAGAAGCTAGGGAAAGTGATCATTCCGGACAAGTGGAAAGAGGGAGCCAACAACACCACTGAGAGCGGTGGACGAGAACAAGCTCCTCTCCAAGAAGAACAGGTTCATCTCTCCTGGATCTTTCTTTCATCTCCATTAGGTTATATTATTGTGTAAAGGCTCTTGTATCTTTCTTTCTTTCCATGCTCATGCAATAGCTTGCATATAGTGGTAAAAATGGAAAAGTGCTACTTAGCACATCAAGAGAAAGCAAAAGATGTTGGTAGATGCACTAGCATTGAAGAAGAGGCATATAGTTATTGACCCACCATATTTTGTTGTGCTAGTGAAGATGACAATAAACAGAGAGAAAGGAGTTGTGGCAATAGAAGGTTGCAGCAATAATTTGGAGAAGGAGAGGAGAGGCGTATATACAAACTACAGAAGGAAGCAAAGCGGTGACTGGTAGGCAACTAATTGCATCGCCTATAGGGAACAAACTATGACACCTAATGTAGAGACAACATTTGATGCAACTAAGGGAATTAGGATGTTGAATGCAAAGTCACATAATTACAATGGTGTAGAGAAAGAGATCGATATCTCTTCATTTATTTTCAAGTACCACCATCATTAGCAAAGCCACCAATGGAAGCTTAGGGGAACTCAGGATCAGAGCTTGCTCAGATAGTTGCAATAATGGTTAAGAAATTGTATTGTATTATGAGATGGTAACTTGATGCCTCTATATAAATAGGTTACCTTATGTAGAAAAATGGTAAGGCGTGATTTGGAAATACCTACTGGAAATACCTACTGGAAATACCTACTATAGTAGTCATATATGTTAGTAGATTCAAATAGTGAGGCAAATTGCTTTTATGTTAGTAATTACAATATCTAACTAAAGATACAATGGTATTGTTGCATTGTCAGTAGTGATGATGCTGCTATAGATGTGTATTCTTTTGATACCTTGCATATTTTCAATGGATTTGGGACAACAGGGGTTGGTGGATTGAAATTTGTTTGATATGATAAAATTGTATAACTTTTCTCTGGAGTATCTTAATTTGATATATAGTAAATAAATCTTATTCCTTATCATTAAGCCTACTTATCAAGGCATGCTCGTATGACCTTTACCTAACAAAGGTATTTTGGTATAACTCGTGGAATATCCCAAGTTAGTCTATGTAAAAATGTGAGTCTCTCTTCCTTTATTGCTTTTTGGTATCTCATGGACGATCAATTATTGACATGAATTATCAACATGGATTTTTTATAGATCAATGCAAGAACATTTCTGAATTATAGAGGTTTCAGTCATAGTTATTTCTTATATGATCATTCTATCCCTTCTCGAATGTTTGGCCTTGGTAGCAGTACAATACAAAATGTTGGCTATTCATCTGCTGGGTAATGTTAGATGGGTTTTTGTTAAAAGCAAACTTTTGGCATTGTTTCAGATTTCAGATATTTCTTGATTGCTCATACCACACTAGAACATGTACCTAAAAATCAGTGCTTTATGATTCTGATGTGCATTCAATGAAAGCTGAAGATAAACGAAATCAGGGATTTATGTTTTTTTTTGGGTAATTTAAGGATATACTCTTATGTAGAGGTGTATTAGATACACTCACTTATGCATGTATCCTGTTCCTTCATGTATAATAGATCACCATGACAGCTGCATTCAAAGAACATTTTAAGTACATCATTAGGATCTTCTTTTAGTGGAAAACTATAAACAATACTAAGACCGATTAAAAAAAACTACAGATGATCAAACAAATGAAATGTTTTGCTAGTTAGCAAGTATAGACAGATGGATTGAAAATTAGAACCTCAATCTATTATGAAACCTAAAAGTGTAAGGTCATGGAATTAATAAACCTCAGATAATCATATCAATAAATATTAGCTTCAAGAGTACTCAGAAGCCAAAAGACTACGCATCATGGAGAACATACCTTCACACTTTTTAATTCCGTCACCCTTAAAGCCCGGTAATGTTGACTGATTGTTATTAGTATCTTGATTGTAGTTATGTTGATTGTACTAATGTTACTATCTTAACTATTAAAGGTCAAGCACTTGGAATTGATAGGTCACTTGAACATGGAGGGAAAAACTAAAGTAGAATGAGATAAGAAGAACACTTACATTTTTTGTGACATATGTATTCAGGCAATTCATAATGGGATGCGTCCTAGTACTCACTTTAATGCTCAAGGGTGGAAGTTTTTGGTCTCAGAGTTTCATAGCAAAACAAATTTAAATTATGAGAAAATCTAATTAAAAAATAAGTGGGATCAATTGAAGAATACATGAAAAAAATGGAGGCAATTAATTGGAAAATAGACCGGTCTAGGATGAAATCCATATAAGGGAACAATTGATGCAGACAAAGAATGGTGGGTGCAAAAAATCTAGGTAGTACTTTTTGTTCTTTTTATTCTATATCTATTTATTTGTTATTCTTTTTGTATATCACTATGTTAATTTTTCATTACCTCTTTTTTATAGGTTGATTCTAGTTTTGCCAAGTTCAAAAAAGAAGGAATAGAACCTGAATGATCTTCTAAATATGAAATAATGTTTAGAGATATTTTAACTACTAGAGATTATGCATGGGCACCGTCACATAGCAAAGTGCAAGAAAACCTCTCTAGCCGAGATATTCCATTCATTGATGACACAATTAATTTGGAGCCAGCTGAGGATTCAAATTATGAAGAACTAGATAAGACTTTAGATGATATACTTGTTGGTGACCCCCAAGAAAATTTTGGTAGGAAAGAAAAACAAAAGATTTATGATGAGTCATCGTGTGGAAAGGCTCCAAAAAGGATAAAATTGCCAACAAGAAAGACTGGAATTGCAGTTGAGCTAAGAGAGGATATCAAGTCTCTAGTTCAAAGTGTCCATAGTAGGACAAGTGCAACTTCAAGACTAGTGGATCCACCTGGTACCAGCATGGGAGAAGTAGTAGCTGATCTAAAAAAAATTCAGAGCTCAAGGTTGTGTATTTGTTTGCTGTTGATTTACTAGAGGAGAAGATCAAAAGAGAAGCATATGTGGCACTTGAAACGGTGGAAAAGAAGATGGAATGGCTTCAACATAAATTTAATAAGGCCAATCAAGTTTAGTTGATGCTCTATATATGTACTTTTATGATGAATTTGAATGTTTTGGGATGCTTTAAGACACTTTCTTAGTATTGTATTGTTTGTGGATGCTTGGATACAATTTGGATTGTAGTAATGACTTTAGCACCTTTGAATATTGTATGTTTTTAGTTTAATGACTTTAGATATTTTGGATGCTCTATATGTACTTGGGATGTTTTTAATTACTCTATATATGTTGTCTAGTGGATGCTCTATATGTACTTTGGAGATTTATATATGTTTTTAAATAATTTGGATTGCTATTATATGTGCCTTAATCCATTCTTTTTTATTGATAATTTATCTTTTGTTACAATAGATATGGATATTCAATCAATTATCGAGGATGAAGAAGACTTTATGATAGAAGTATCAACTGCAATTGTCTGCATTGTTGAATATTATTTTTTTTAGGTTATGTGGTGAGATGCAAAATAAATATGGACTAGAATTATCACTTAGAATGTCTGTAGTTGAGAAAGTAGCATTGTTTGTTTATATAGTTGCATTGGATGCATCATTTAGGAATGCAAGTGAACGTTTTCAACATTCACTTGAAACTATTAGCAGATGCTTTGCTGAAGTCTTACAAAAAATGAAATAAGGATTTGCCGTAGATATGATAAAACCTGTTGATCCTGAATTTAAAGACATTCCTCCGGAGATCTTAACCAACAATCGATATATGTCTTACTTTAAGGTAAATTTTGATTCAATTTCTCTATAAAAAACATTGTATTCTATTGTTGCTACATACATTTATTCATTAGTATTGTTTGATAAACTTATTTATATTTTATTAGGATTGCATTGGAGCATTAGATGGCATACACGTGCATGCATGTGTATCACCTAAAGACCAAATAAAGTTTATTGGGAAGAAAGGAGTATCAACCCAAAATATATTATTGATTTGTAGTTTTGACATGAACTTCACTTTTGCACTTGCTGGATGGGAAGGCACTGCACATGATTCACATATATTGAAGTATATCATCACTTATCCAAGTATGAATTTTTCGAAACCACCACCTGGTAATTGTATTTGTCTCTTACATATTTTGAATTTAATATAGTTCTTTTGGTCATAAATATGTGATTAACATATTAATTGCAATACATTCTTACAGGCAAATATTATTTAGTTGATGCTGGTTATACTCATGTGAAAGGATATCTCGCGCCATTTAAGGGAGGAGCACGATATCATCTTCCTGATTTTCAACATGGTGGACCACCAGTTGGGATGCAAGAACACTTTAACCGAGCTCATTCATCACTTCGAGGTTGTATTTAGCGTAGTATTGGTATTTGGAAAGTAAGGTTTAAAATTTTACGGAACATGCTATCATTCTCATTTGAAAAACAGAGGGACATTGTTATTACGACTATTGCTTTGCTTAATTTTCTGAGACAATCTGAGACCGATCCTGCATTTACCTTGTTACAAGACAATCCTAATTATTTTCCTTTAGATGTTTTAAATGATAGAGCAAACTATCAGGCAGATGAGGGGCCATCAAAAAGTGGTTCAAAGGAGATGAATGATTTACGAAATGAAATAGCTCATGCTTTGATGGAAAGGAGGAATGAATGATGCATGTAATAACATAAGAGATGAGGGGTCAAAGAGACATTGTTCTTTTTTTGTTTATGGATGTATTCTAGTTCTTACTTCATATTTAAAACTTTGATATGATTATAGAATTCTCCTAATGCAATTATTAGAAATATTATTTATTTATAATATTATTCTAAAATGAGTTTATTAAAGTTTTAAATAATATATATATTCATTTTTATATTTGACAACAACAACAGTAAAAAGTTTACCAAACAGCTTTAAATTATGACAGCAAATAACAGTAGTTAAAAAGTTATTTACCAAACAGTTTATATAATATCACAGCACAGCAAAATTCAGTACAATACAGTTCAGCATAGCTATGAAAGTTATTTTAGCAAGGCCAAACAGGCCCTTAATAGAAGTTTGTAGCCGACAAACTCTGTGAATAACATTAAGAACTCATTGAACGGTTGATAACTATTATGCCAAAAAATTCTAAGCACGGCATATGCCTAGGATATTTTTCCTTTACAAGAGCAATCCAAGCCAACATGAACAGCCACAAGGGTTGGTAGCTACTGTAAAGGTCCTCTCTATAAAGCTTTTTAACAGTAGGCCACCTCGATAAAGCTTTTTCTCAATAACCAAAACAGAGAATCAGAGAGCTGCGGTTTTGATTGAATTGGGAATAATCATATAGCTACAGCTGAAAAAGTAGTTGAGAAGTTCAATAATCATATAGTGCCAAACTTAGATCACACATTTCGATTGAATTGAGAATCATTTAGCATGAGTGATAAAAGATTCAGATATGGTTTCTGATTAATTGATATCTTCTTCTTTTCCTTTGCCTTAATGTTTAGGAAATTGGAACTGAAGTTTCTTTCTCGACTGCTCTTCATATAACTCTGTCAGGTAAAGCCAAACTCATAAAACTACTAGATTCATTGTATTTTGAGTGGATCCTTTCTTAAAAGCACTAGCTCCAGTATATCAATGAAGGCAATGCTGCCACCCCAATTTTTGTTCCACTTCATCTATTTGTAAAAGAAAGACTCCATTAGTACTAAATGCAGATCAAGGATGGCGACATCACTAGGAAATATTATACCACGGGGATAAGTCCAAGTCTTATCTCATCTATTTTATTTTTCTATAAATCACATATGATTGTCATATTTTGGATTGGAAAAAGAAATATGAAGATGAATAATATTTTCATCGGCTATAAATCACAAGGTTCAAATCATACAAAATATTTATAATTGATGAAAGTGGAACTTAATCTGAAGACATTTGTTATTAAAAAGAAAAATCCTTATTAGTTGCACTAGCTAAAAAATATATAATATTAGAGAATAGAATTTTATGTAAAAAGATATAAAAAATATTAAAAAAATATCTCAAATTATCAAGAAAGAATAAATGAGTCAGAGTGAGTCACTAGTTTGTATTACTTAATTAGTTTAGTTTTCTCAACTAAATAGAATTACTTGTTCTATCATTCCTTAGGGTATATCGTTAAATAGAAATATGTTCATATAATAATCAGTTTAAATCAATTAAATATATAGTTTAATAATATATTAATTATATTTCTAATATAAAGAAATAAATATTAATATGCGTCGAGCATAAAGAAACATACACTAATTTCAACGAGTTGTTTTTTAAAAAAGAAATAGTGGTTTTTTAAAAAAGAAATAATATTATTTTCCACGAAATCCATAGAATCGAGTTGTAGTAGCTCAATATTCAAAGAATCAAAATGTCAATTGCTCGCTGGCATACCAACTACAGCCAATCACTGTTTTGGTATCTCTGAATTACCTGTCCCATTTCCTCTTCCTTCTCTACCGCCATTCCGCATTACATATAACTCACCCTCGCCTGACCAGAGCCGAGCAAGGAAGACGATGGCGGTCGATGTGACCTCCTCCTATCTCAGCGCCCCCTCCAGCCCCCTTCCCTTCGCCGACCCCGCCGACTACTTTTTCTATCCCAGTGCGCCTAGCAGCCCCTCCCGGATCGCTGCCATCTACACCGACCTCTACACTGCCGTGGAGGACGACGCAGATGCAGACGCATCGGACTTCGCCTTCTCCTTCCACGGCCACTCCGACGGAGATCCTGCCTTCGCCGCCGCCGACGACCTCTTTGAGGGCGGGATGATTCGGCCCCTGATGCCGTCCTCCTCAGCCGAGAGAAAAGAGGGTAGGGTTTCCATGAAAGAAGCCTCGAGTATAAAAAGAGGGAGGTCGATCTCTTCTTCTTTGTCTTCTTCTTGCAATGGGCGGAGATGCATGCGATCGCTCTCCCCCTTGAGGGGAGGCGAAGGAGGGGACTTGCAGAAATCAACATCGGTGCCTTCTGCCTCTGCCGCTCTGACCAAGGGCGTGGGGGGAGCAAGCAGAAAGTGGAAGCTCAAGGATTTGTTCCTCTTCCGGAGCGCTTCCGAAGGGCGCGCAACGGCGACGGGAAGCAAAGACCCTCTGCGGAAGCATACGTTTGCGCCGTCGGCCGCGGAGGAGAGTGGTGGATCGAGTAGGAGAGGAGGAGCGGCTGCCGCGAAATTGTCGGCGCACGACAAGTACAACTCGGGGAACCGAACGGCAGCGGAAGGGCGGAAGAAGAAGACGACGTTTCCGTACCACGGCCACAGCCTGTTCGAGTACCTCCGGTTCAACCCGGCAATCCACGGCACCAATAAGGGGTGCGGCGGCGGCGGCGGCTCATTCTTGTGAGCTCCTCTCGTTTTACTAGTACAATATTTTATACGTTTATACTTAATTATTTGTTTACATTGCATACATAAATAAGAAAGCATGTATTTTATGAAAAAAAAAAGGGTTAATATAAAGGTTTTATGTTGTATTCTGCTGTTATTATCTATGATATAATATATATTTTGGTGGAATTAAATAGGTAACGGGTCAGAATTTAGTCCATTAAATAGGCAGTTGAAGATTTCTCCAACTACGCAGCCCAGGAATTTCAACTTCTTCAGGTAAATGTTTCTCTCTCTCTCACTTCTTTTCCTTTCTCAGTTTTTTATTGAGAAATTTGACTCCATCTGCAAATTTTGTTGATTAAATTATAGTTGATGTATTGCAGATGAAGTCGCTTTCAATTGTGCTTTAGAAAAAAACAAAACAAAATATTGTCATGTCTTTGTCCCTAATCTATCCAACTCCGAGTGGAGAGTGTAATTTATTTATCATGTGTCCCTAATTTATGTACAGTTTTTCTTTAAAGAAAAAAGAAAATGCAACTGTTTAATCTTGCAAATGTTGACACGATAGCTATGCGTATGAAAGGATAGAGATCGCACACCTCACTTGATGTCTTGATCACACCTCAATTTGCAATCAGTAATATCTTTTTTTTTTAATATTAAATTGCATGGCATTCGATGATACCAATTGTCTGATTCCTGACTGTGTTAAATTGCATGAGAGATATTTAAATTATACTTATAAATTTAATTTTTTTTAGATATATTAATTATAATAAGTGTTAGATAAGAGAGGGTTCGAGCTCAATTGTCTTGGATTAGTGTTGGCAAGAGGGTAGATCAGAGGCAGTACATTTTCATACGTAACCTCATTTAGTTTTATAAAATTTGAATTGTACCTTAAAAAGTAATTAAATTAGTTTTCCTTTATCAAAATTAAGTTGGGTTCACGTCAACTCGAGCCTAATTTAGGTATTTTTACCAACTTTATACATCAGAAACGCCTAATCAACGTGCCAAGTCAAATCATGATTTAGTAAGCCACTTGATTGATGTGAACTAGACAATAAGGTCCATCGGGATCACCTAACAAATTGTACGAATTGGCTCATAAGATATTTCAATTTAAACTAAGATTCATTTGTAACTGAATAAATTTTTTGTATATATAGATCGTTTAAATGACGCTAATAAAATTTTTGTAACTGAATAAAATTAACTACAGACACTGATTAATATATATTTTTTATCACAACAGTAAAAAATTTAGTCAGTAATGACTACGGCATACTTATTAACCCTGAAATTAATTGAATTTAATTAAGAATTAGGAGGAGCAGCAGCCTTGGCCTGGCGACGCTTCCTCTCATCAGATGGCTTATTAGCCAAGCGAACGAGGGCGTTCGCGTTCGTGCCCTCTCTCCCTTCACTGGCTCCGATCGGCCCGTCTCCAGGTTCACCCTCGACTCAGCAGCTCCTTCCCCACCCTCACCAGTTCATTCAGGTTCTTCTCCGTCGCCATGTCCAGCGACGCCGTCTCCCCCACCAGTTGGTCTTCCTGTTTAATTTATTCATTCATTCATTCACGCATGACACAATTAATAAAATTATCAAAAAAAAGGAGAAAGTTTTATTTTAAATGCAAGGTAATTGTAAGATATGATGATGAATAAATCAGTACTTACCTGAATGCATAAGAGCGCCTGGAAGAGGACGAAGGCTTGGATGTCCACCATGTCAGCGCTTGCTTCTAAGAACGCGTCCGTCAATGATGGGATTTTTTTCCCCTTCTTGGTCAACCAGCAATACGCCCCATGAGCACTTTACTGCGCACTAAAATTTGCATCTTCCTTGGCGGATCCTGTCCCGATTGACAGCACCAGGAAGCTGCCATAGCCAACCGGCTTGTACGACAACAAGCCTGGGTTTTCCTTTAGTACCTCCTTCGTCACGTTCGTCATGGAGCATGCATGCAGATGTTAAATACTACATTTACGTAATTAGCAGATCATCCAATTGATCATCAGTATCTTACAGGATTGTTTGCCGCTACACCACCGTCAACAAGATTAAAAGCTCTCTTGTTCCCTCATCGTCCTGCGTTTCAAAGTAATGACCTGGAAGATAAGTGGGAGCTGCAGATGTGCCGATGCATATGTCCGACAAAAGTGCGTTTTTCAGAGGCGTTATTTTCGTCTGTTTTTACACTTTTTAAAATATCGTCACTATTATCTTTGTAACGATTAATATTTGCAACGAACATGATGAAATGCACAATGGTTGCATCTGCCATCATGAATCTACAAGAAGCGATGAGCGGAACAAGCAAGGTGTGATTGACTCCCCGCCTTCGTCCCTCTCATCGCCCCCCAGCCTATTCTCCCTTAACAGAATGAACCCCCGGACATCCCAACTCGAGCCAAATGCCCCTATTTAATTCTTCAAATTAATAATATATATGTTTATATCTATATCATTGCAAGCATATAAATTTTAATTTATCCCCACAAAATTTATTTTATCCTGAATCCGTCAATGTAGGCCGGCAATGGCCGAGTTTGGGACTGCTGGCCGCCTATTTTTGCGGATGCGGCCAGCAGGTACAGTAGACAAGATGAGAGTTTGGGGTTTTCTAGCTAAATAAAGTAAACCATATCATGTTTGGTTACTTACACATAAGTCTGTGATAATATATCATAATATAATAAGCATAGCTAATTAATTCATATTCATGATGCTCGCACCCATGCCATGCCAAGAGGAGAATCAAAGCTGAATTTATAGGTTATGTAATAACATGATTCGCATATTGTCATTCATTACCAAAACATTTGCATATTACTTTAGGATTAGAAATGCACGTTTTTTATTTTTAGCAAATCCTTAGTTTATCTTAATTGACATATTTTATACTTATGTCAAGCATTCATGGCACCAAAACAAAAACCCAAGGCCGTATGGAATATGCAGACGACCATGATTTTCTATGATGTATGTATTAGTGCAATTGAGAATAATATGCGGCCTGGCACGCATTTCAGTGCATAAGGGTGGAAATTTGTTCTTGAAAACTTTCAAGAGCTTAGTAGAATGAATTACGATAAAGTGCAATTAAAGAACATATGAGATCAACTAAAAGCTGATTGGAAGTTGTGGAAAGAACTTAAAGGAAAAGAAACTGGGCTGGGTTGGGATCCAAGGTTAGATACTGTTGATGCAACCCCTAATTGGTGGGCCAATAAAATTGTGATATGTATTGCATTTAGAATTATTATGTTTGTTTGCATATTTCCTAGTATGATTTACCCTTTTATTGTAATTGTAGATTAATAAAGAGTATGCAAAGTTTCAGAAGAAAGGGCTGCATCCTGATATTGAGAGAAAAAATGATCTCATGTTTGGCCAAACTATTGCAACTGGAGACTTTAATTTTTCACCGGCTATGATAGATGAGATGGAAGTGAATACTGAACTAGGATATGACACAATGAATGAACCAGTACCTGTTACACCATCATCTCAACCATCTTCCATTCCTAACACTAGTTTGGCTGGTAGCAAACGAAAGGGGAAAAGTACATCTGCATCCAACCTACAACATGATATAAGTAGCTTGGCAACAGTAGCTGAGAGAAGAGTATTACAAAAACAGGACCATGAAGGATATACTTTTCATGATTGTATGGAAGAGATCAAATCTCTTCTAAATATCCAAAAGGGGTCACCATTGTATTACTTTGCTTCAACTCTTCTTGAGAAACAATCCAAAAGAGTTGCCTGGAAAGAAATGGACTCTGCAGATGAGAAGATGGGTTGGTTGTTGTTTCATTTTGAAAATTTCAGAAAGTAGACTGGTTGTAATGTTGGGTAGTTGCACTAATTAAGGATAGTTGTTATGGTTTAGTGACTTGTTGTTGTTAGTGGATTGTTGTTGTTAGTGGATTGCTGTTGTTAGTTGTGACTTGTTATGGACTCCTACCTTGTTGTTGTTACATGTGTTGTTATGGTTTAGTTGTGACTTGTTATGAACTCCTACCTTGTTGTATTTAGTTGTGTTGTTATGGTTTAGTGACTTGTTATGGACTCCTATCTTATTGTTTGCATTTGCTTTTGTTTGAACAACTTGTTTGGTATAATTAGTTTGGTTACTTACATTTTCATTTTGGTGACTTCTTGTTGTTTGTTTATAATTAGTTTGAACAACTTATTTTTTATAATTAGTTTGAATAACAAATCTCTTCTAATTAGTTTAGTTTAATGTTGTTATTTTTCTTAATAGATATGGAGTCTGATAATAGCAACGATACACATTCAAGTAGTGAGTCATTTGAAGAATTTTGGAGTATAATTCAATGCTCACAGGTTGCTATACAAGAATATTATGAGAAATATTTGAACAAAACACCTTGTATGAACTCGGATTATACAGGCTTGATATGGATGAAAGAAATATTAGACGGGCACCCTGAACGGTGTAGGAGAATGATGAGGATGGAACGAAATGATTTCTTACAACTCTGTAATACTTTGGAGAACTCATATGGGTTAAAACCTTCAAGGAAAACTTCAATTATTAAAAAGGTTAGTGTTTTCATTTTTATCTTAGCCCGAGGTGCATCGAATAGAGCAGTCCAAGAAAGATTCCAACACTCTGGTGAAACCATAAGTAGGATATTCCATGAAGTATTGAAGTCAGTTTGTAAGTTTGCTAAGGTTCTGATAGAGCCAGATGATAGAGATTTTGCAGACATTCCAAAACAAATATTATATGATAACCGTTACATGCCTCATTTCAAGGTACATTTTTATTATGTATTATATCTTACTGTTAGAAAATATGACATACACAAATATAGGATCGATTGCATAGATCTAGAACAACATGAAATAAATAAATATTAAAATATAAAATCATACCTGATTGTGTCATCGATCTGATATTCACTATCAGGCTAGAGATCTTCCACTGCTATCCTTCCTTTAGACAACTCTCAATGGGAATAGACGAAACGATCAAAGGATGCAAGTGGGGACCTAGCCCATATTTATAATAGAAAAATCCTAGGCTCCTCCCATAAAAGAGTTTTAGGTTTCGGGTGCGAAATCCATAATCCAATAAGGATTTATCTCAAGACCCAGGGTGCATAATCCAATATCCAATAGAGATTCCTCTTAAAACCCGCGGGCTACACAGGCCGTCTTCACATTCAGTAATGAGATGTTATGGGTCCAATAATTAATTAACAAATGCTCCCACAAATCAATAATGTTAGACCAAAAATTCCAACATTCTCCCACTTGGTCAACATTAATTGATTTATAATCTAAAGATTTTATAAAATAATAATCATTTATAATATATATTAAAAACGATTTTAAAGAAGGATGCATTTGTTAATCCTGATAACACCTCATTCAATCCGGTCTATGCAATTACCAATATTGAATCATGACGAAACATTGTATCAATATGTAATACAAGTCCTCCATGGTCACAAATATTAGTAGATTGCATCAACATGGATCGCAATGTGACTGTGTAGTAAAATGATCAAAACTTAATATCATTTTCTTATCGGTCCTGTTTATGATTTCTCGAACTAAATGAAAAATCTACTTTATGGTTTCTCTTTATCTGTATGAGAAAACTGACACCAATGTGTCCATATATGTCTCATAAATCTCTCTAAACTGTATGAGAGAATATATAATGTCTTATAAAATCTCTCTAAACTGTATGAGAGAATTTCTTTATGATTTCTCTAAATCAAATGAGAAAATCATTAATTTTAAATTGAGACATATATCACTCGGCAAAAAATCATTAATTTTAAATTGAGACATATGTCACTCGGCAAAATCGCCATGCTTAAGGTTATGAATCCTTAAGACTTTAAATAGATATAAGGTAACATGTGCACAAAAACAACATCTTATTAATCCTGCTAAAGTAATAGGAATTAGACCTAAGACGATTCCAAATAGAAAAACTTCAATCATTTTTTTTGTTTTGTTTAAGGGGATAAGAGGTAAGATCTATTTCTAAATATTAATCTGAATTATCCGTGAATCTCAATGACCAAGGATTTGCAATTGATGCGGGAAAGAATCATGGAATACCTAGAATCTAAGAGAAATATTCGTTTTTCTTAATTTTTCATTCAATTTATTTTATTTCAAATAAGTCGTATCTTGTTCAAACCAATGAATAGAGCTAGGGTTATAGTTAAAGCAGCCAGTAGAAAACCGAAATAACTAGTTATAGTAAGCATGAAAGATTAGATATGGTCTTTTGCTACATATGTTGATAAAACACTTACCTAAATATCTATTTTTTTTTTACTTTTACAAAATTACAAAATATGACGGTAAGAAAAAATCAATTGACAGAATTAGTTTAGTTCCAATTGAAAATTCTTGATTCATTAGCCATTCTCATTATAGAGAAGACTAACTAAGAGTGACATAGGTAGAAAAAATGGATTCATCCGCCGTGACATTGACTCATCCTATGATTCGGAATCAACCATGATTCCGATTGATTGTAGAATTTGTGAGTTGAGTAAAGGAATAGTAAAAGTAATAGTAATAAGAACTGTGCCGTGTAACTTCATTCAAAACCGAAATTCATTATATTTTATTTAATAATTATAATTTTCTATTTATTCTACTTACAATTGTATCCATTTACAATTGTAATTTTCTATTTACAACTAGAATTTTCTATTTACAATTACAATTTTCTATTTACTCTATTTACATAGAAGTAATTTCATATTTACTCTTACATAGAAGTAATTTCATATTTAAGTAATTTCATATTTAACATATAACATATTCATATTTAAATATAAGTGTATATAAGTGTAGTATATAAGTGTAAATATAAGTCATTTTGGAATAAAAAAATGGGACTTGAAAATTCCATTTTGACCATTTCCTTTCTTTTTCAATAGGATCTAATATATTTTGGAACAAACGGCTGATACTACTTACCTTTTATTATTTTTAACTCATTGGACTCAGTACAATAATAGATTGTTTAATTGCTCATAACATAATATCTCGAATGAAAAGAAAAAGGTGTCCCACAATCTATCGAAAAATAAAACTTTTTTCAGGTCCAACTTGATTCAAAGGCAAACAACTTCCATTATCCTTTTAGATTCTATATTCTGTCTTTCCATATCATGGAGTTCTATACTTATAGTTCGGTCAAGAAAGAACCTTTGTTTTGAATTTAATACAACAACGGTTGCATCACGAATATAGATTGTTCCAACTGGGTTCTCTTTCTTTCATTAAATATTATATACTATTGATATACTATTGTATTTAATATTACAGTATATTTATTACAGTATATTTATTGTATTATATTATACAACCAACCGATTACTTTGAAATAAAAGGATTCGAAAAAAAACTTTTTAAAAAGGGTTTGTTTATTAGAAATTGAATTTCTAAATTCAATTTCGCATTCGCATACATTTCATATAGTTGAATTGTGTGAATATTATAATATCCTTCGTGAATTAAATTAGTAGTAATTGATTCCCACCTTTCCAATCCAAGATCTTTACTTAATCCAATAATGGAAATCTTATAAGGAATTTGAGTAACTTTCGATTGATCTATTGAATAACATTTATGCATAGACAAGGAAAAAAAAAAAAAAGAATTATGTAGCATTTCGGTACCGATCGAGACTGCGTTGCTGTGCCAGAGGAAGGATAGCTATACTGATTCGGTATACTTGAAATAAACCTTTGGTACAAAATTGACGATCTCACAAAGATGCAATATCAGTAGTTTTCCATTTACTGATCCCATCTTTCAAGGAATCGATTCCCTTTTTTGAATGTACAAAAATTTGTGGAGCTCAGAATGTTTGGAAGCACAGGAGAAAGTTCTTTTGCTGATATTATTACCAGTATTCGATACTGGGTCATTCATAGCATTACTATACCTTCCCTATTCATTGCAGGTTGGTTATTCGTTAGTACGGGTTTAGCTTACGACGTGTTTGGAAGTCCTCAGCCAAACAAATATTTCACAGAGAGCCGACAAGGGATTCCATTGATAACCAGCCGTTTTGATTCTTTGGAACAACTGGATGAATTTAGTAAATCCTTTTAGGAGGCCCCCAATGACCATAGATCGAACCTATCCAATTTTTACAGTGCGATGGTTGGCTGTTCACGGACTAGCTGTACCTACCGTTTCTTTTTTGGGGTCAATATCAGCAATGCAGTTCATCCAACGATAAACCTAATTCCAATTATAGAGCTATGACACAATCAAACCCGACTGAACAAAATGTTGAATTGAATCGTATCAGTCTATACTGGGGTTTATTACTCATTTTTGTACTTGCTGTTTTATTTTCCAATTATTTCTTCAATTGAGAAAAAGAAAGAGAATAGTAGGAAAGATACCATCCTCATAATTATCCATGGCTGTTTTTGTCTCTAGCATAACCATTTGATAAAATGTGGAGGAAAGTAGGGAAAATGGCCGATACTACTGGAAGGATTCCTCTTTGGTTGGTAGGTACTGTAACTGGTATCCCTGTGATCGGTTTAATAGGTGTTTTTTTTTTACGGTTCATATTCTGGGTTGGGTTCATCTCTCTAGTAATCGGATGAACCAGATTGTAGACATGAAAGAGTAAGAACTCAACGGGACCTTACCCCACTTTGTCTGATTAGAGCGGTAAGGTCCCGTTGAGTTCTTACTCTTATATCTTATAAGATAAGAAGATCTTGATCTATTTCATAACATACAAATTTGGAAACATATAAATTCGAAAGTTATCCAGTCAACATAATCAAAATATTCTATTTGTAGAAATAAAATGACAAAACGGATCCTTTGCTCTGATGTTTCAAACCACTCTATTCTTTTGTTTCTCAATAATGTTTTTGAAGAATTGAATCTATTGATTGATTCATAGTCCCTTCCTTCATAATATTAACTGATCCATGAATGAAAGATGGAAAATTAATCTATTGAAGAATTGTATCAAAATTGTATTCATGATTAAGGTAACTGATCCATGAATGAAAGATGCAAAATTAAAATTACAAAGCAGAAAAACTCCCACTAATCAAAATATCAAAAACTTCAATTATACCCATGCTAATAACATGGTTCACAAAAACAGAGGGAGTTAAGCCTTTAGTTAAAGGATCTGCAATCATTTTGCCAGACTCAATATGAGAAAAGATTTCTTATTATGCACAAGACCTTAATTATATCAGCTAACCACCCCCTTTGGGCAGGTAAATTATTAAATTTTATCATCATAAATTTTGACATATCATAATTAATTATAAATGAGCCACTTTGGCGGCCAAACATCTATAATAATTATAATATAATTATAATGATAAAAAACTGAACCTGATTTATCTTAAATTATATCAATTAAGTATCCCCTTTGGGCAGATAAATTAATCAATATAACAAAGATAACAAGGTAAAAACTTATCTCAATAAAAGAGAAATAATCATTATGAATAACATCTCATATTATATCAACTAATTACTCCCTTTGGGCAAGTAAATTAATTAATATAACTGAGATAAAATTCATCATCATTATAAATACCCAAATACATTATAATTAACTATAAATGAGCCACTCTGGCAGCCAAACATTTATAGTAATTATAATTTTAATGAATTATATAATGAGGCAAACATGTCTGTACAAAATTATCCTATATATACCAATTAATTACCCCCTTTGGGCAGGTAAATTAATTAATATAACAAAGATAAAATGTAACCATACATAAATATTGAACATATTATAATCAATCATAAATGAGCTACTTTGGTAACCAAACATTTATAACAATTATACTATAAAATATTTATGTAACAATGACATGATTATGTATTAAATTTAAATCAATGATCATAACATTCTCTCTTATGACATGACTATAGCATAATTATCCTATATATACTAATTAATCACCCCCTTTTGTGCAGGTAAATTAATTAATATAAATGGGATAATAAAACAAACTTTTATAAACATTTGTATATATGAAACTATGCAATAAATAAACTATTTTGGTAGCAAATGTTTATAATATAGCATGTCATCAATGTGAGAACCAAACATTAACATTGTCATAACTTAACAACCATTCTGAAAAATGTCCAAAATTGCATTACCATAAATTTGCATATCAACTTGCATTTCAATAATTATGATAAAACATACATTTATAATGTACATATAATTCAAAATGAATCTATGTTACTGCAAAATATTTTCAAGAGTTATGGATCATGATTTCCTTTTTCAATAACAATACCAACACAATTAATAATCCATAAAAGGTTCCACAATTGTAAAGACATTTAGATACAACTATATAGAATAAGCAACTTATGTCTAACCTCTTACATTAGTATTGCATCCAAGAATTATTATGAACAATTTCATAACCTTCAAATTTGAATCATAGATCTAAATTATATCACACTACAGATGCAATATTAAAAGCAGCATAATATGATATAAAACAAAAGCCTTTCAGTAACATCTGAATTAAGAAGAAAGCATCAAGTTACTTTTACGTACAATACATCAACACTACAATCAGTCAAGCTAGTGTTTATAGTATTTCAGTGCACATCAACCTATTTGTATTTACATATAGTTGTTATCAGCTTATACACACAGGAGTCTAACCTAACAGATTTTACCCAAAAAATAGCTCACAAGTCTAGTTTGTTTGAACTAGACTGAAATCATCTGAACCATATTGACTGAAATTGTAAGTCCGACTTAGAAGAAGTGAAAATCCGATCTAATGATGTTGATTACTACATGTGTACATATAATTCGGCCAAATATTAATCTTCCTTTGAGTCGATTAATATCCGCATGAATTACATACACAATCGTCTTAACATTATAAGATAAATAAATTAACTTATACAATACGCTACTTTGGTAGCCATATTGATTTAATTAATTTACTTTATAATGTCATACCCTTTTATTATTTAAACAATTATGCCATCATTAAAATTTATTAAAAAATATTTTTTTATAAAAAATTGCAGTAGGCATTTGTTGCACAGCACAGCAGGCCAAGCAGCACTCTGTTGCTTTTGCACACAACAGAAAAGAATGACCAGGTATACTCCAATCCCAATGAGCAAGCCCAGGCTAAAAACCCAGAATGAAGGCCCAAAAAAAGGGCCCGGATCCATCCCAATAGCCAGACTCGATCTGGATCCATCCCAATATCCAGAACCAGACCCACTAAATAAATGGATCCGAATCCAAACATCATGCAGACCCGAATCCGAGAACATTAGATTCGAATCTGGATTTGAGACAAAAAAAAAGAACCGGATCCAGTCCACATAGGCGAGAAGTGGATCCAAAACCCGGATCCACCCTCACATCCGGATCCACATCGCTGACGCTGCGCCCTAAATTCCGCACGCGAGCAAAATCAGCGCTCGCAGCCGCACGCGATGCTTGCGTTGACGCCGCATCACGCCCGTAAGAAACGTCCGGCGTCGCCACGATCTTCGGAGTGCAACCCTCGTCGCCACGCTCGACAGCCGGAAGCCCGCACGTCGCTGCTGGCTTCACGCGTCATTGACGCGTTCACCCGCACCCGCACGCAGCCACGCGCTTGCATCTCCGCACGCGACGAACGCGGACGCCAAACGCCGACGAGAAGCCCCCTCGCAGACCTGATCTGCATGACGCTGGCGCCGCAGAGATCCACGACGTGAGCCCGCAGGCGAGAAGCCGCAGCCGGAGCTGCACACCGCCACCAGCGGCAAGCCCTCACCGCACGTCTTCATCGACTGGCGCACGCAACCTGATTACCGCGATTGCCGAAATCGCCAACGAAAATCGCCGTTCAGCGGCCAAAAGCATCAAAATCGACCAAGCCAGTAGCGGCGATCCGCCGATCAGCAGTCGACAACGAGTTCAGCGAAGACAGTCGCAGGCGAGGATCCAAATCGCACAAGATCCAACCAAAACCGCCGAAAACTCCCCGGATCTGGCGAAAAATCGCTGAAATCCGCTGAAAACTGTCAAAAACTGACAAAATCCGGCGACATCTGCTGAAATCCGGCGACACCAGACGAAAAGAAAACACACCGAAGTCAGCCGAATCGAGTTCAGCAGCCAAGAAATTTGCCGAGGACAGAGAACGCGTCGCCATTGTCAACGACAAAAAACTTGCAAGCGATGAACCACTTCGCAAAAACGTCAACATGACTGAGGATTCACGTGCTGCTCGTCGCTGCACGCGCACGCATCCACCGATCGAAATTAGGGCAGACGCCCTTGAAGGCGGCGACGCATCTGGCTACAGAGACGAGTACAATGCCGAAGTCCTGGCTTCGCACAGTGATTCACCAAACGGCAAAATCCCAAATTCAAATCCGTAATCGCTTGAAAATCCCAAATCCCTCGTAGCCGCTTCCATTACAGCGGAAACATTTGACCTTGGAAACGGAGGGAATATAGGGAAAAAAAAACCAAAATCAAATCAAATGGCGAGAAGAGAGGGCGGCGACAAAAATAAAAAAATTTGATAATAACAACTCCTTGCCAATAACGTCGACCACAATAAGATGCGATACACAAGCAGAAGTAAACAGCTGAAGGCAAATCAACAAAATAAACTTAATTCATAGATTTTAACCCTAATTCATACTTCCGTCACGAGATATAGAGATCGAAAAACAAAAAATTATTTATGAAGAATTTTAATCTCAAATTTTAAACAATAGAAGATTAATAAATATCATGCATCCTAAAATCTATACAAAACTTCGCTCTAGAACAACACGAAATAAACAAATATTAAAATATAAAATCATACCTGATTGTGTCATCTATCTATATTCACTATCAGGCTAGAGATCTAGCCCATATTTATAATAGAAAAACCCTAGGCTCCTCCCATAAAAGAGTTTTAGGTTTCGGGTGCGAAATCTATAATCCAATAAGGATTTCTCTCAAGACCCATGGTGCAGAATCCAATATCCAATAAAAATTCCTCTTAAAACCCGCAGGCTACACAGGTCATCTTCACATTCAGTAATGAGATGTTATGGGCCCAATAATTAATTAACAAATGCTCCCACAAATCAATAATGTTAGACCAAAAATTTCAACACTTACAACTTGTTGTATAGGATTGCATTTATTCTAATTAATTCATGTTGGTTTTATAGAATTGCATCGGAGCTATTGATGACACACATGTAGATGCTATTATACCGCTTAGAGATCAAGTGCTCTTTATCGGAAGAAAAGGGCGACCAACCCAAAATATTTTGGCTGTCCGTTCTTTTGATATGAGATTTACATATGTATTAGCTGGATTTGAAGGTTCAGCTCATGATGTTCGCGTTCTTTCAAGAGCAATCAATACTCCAAATTTAAGATTTCCACACCCTCCTCTAGGTATGTTGATATTTTTCATAAGTAGTATTTGTATTAATTTGAATATTTTGATAATTTGAATACTATATGATATTTACAGGAAAGTATTATTTAGTTAATACTGGCTATACACAGATGCGTGGATACCTTGGCCCTTATAGAGGAGTAAGGTATCATCTTCAGGAATATCAATGAGGGCACCCATCACAAGGGCTCAAAGAAGTATTTAATAAAACACACTCTTCTCTTAGGTGTTGTATTGAAAGATATTTTGGAGTATGAAAAAAGAGGTGGGATATTTTGCGTGATATGCCTTCCTACCCATATCCAACACAAGTAAAAATTGTAGTTGCATCAATGGCATTGCATAATTTTGTTAGGCAATCAACAAACTCAGATGAGTTCTTTCAAGAAGTTGATGCTAATCCTGATATGCATGTGGAGGATAGCCTCGAAGAAAATGAGGAGACGAATGAATCTGATATTGATTTTACGGAGATAGATATGCTCCATAATCAGATTGTTTTGAGTATCATGGATTTACCTATGTAATGTGATATGTAATTTAGTTGTATGTGTGAAAGAGACAATTTGTGTTGTATGAGATAATTATATTGTATAAGACAATTTATGTTGTATGAGATAATTTATAACTTCAATTGTTATGGTTGCTTATATATTTAATTTTGTTTTAAATTTCTATTTAATACATCAAAAAGGTCATTTTTGATTCTGTTAACCAGCAATTAGTTTCTCAAACAGCTTCTGCTTCTCTCAGTCAGCTACCTTTCAACCAGTAATTCTCAGGCCAGCAGCCAGTAGAAGTATAATCAGTCCCAAACTAGGCCAATGTCGGGCCGGGAGTGAGGTTTAGATCCATGGGTATTGTACCGATTTCTTGGGAGATTGAGTAGTCTTAATTAGTTAATCTGTTAGTTTATAATTCCTTCCCCCGACTCTTATCCACAATTGAAGTTATAAAATTTTAAACTTGCGGGTCTGAAGCGTGTGCAAGAAGAAAGCTGATTGTTGAAGAACTGGCAACTTGATAAGTCAACAGTTGGCTGGATCATCTGCTGACGGGTTGGCGATTTAGCTCATTGAAGTATTGCCATTATCCAAACGACTAGTGCACGGGATACAAATGAGTAAATTTTGAATCTTAAGCAGAGTCAATTGGATGCTTGAGCTCCAAGATTTGTTTTTTTAATCAACATGGATTTAAAAATGCTGCTCAATCATGAGAAATTTACACAAATCTAATTTAAACAAACAAAAAAAAACTCATGAGAGTATGCCAAAACTTGAAATCTCATCTAACTTGATAATTAAGGCATATTATGAACTTGTTGGTACAAAATGTTATCATGTCTGTCAGTCATCGCTTGTCCTAGAATTTTTTTTAAGTTACAAAAATTTGAATATATGATTTTGTCATTTTGTTTAATGATATTGCAAGTTTACCAAATTTGCTTTCATTTCAAAACCTTATATTTATTTGGGAATAGATAATTGATTATTTTAAGACAATTTACAATGAATCGGAGATGGGTTCCTTGGATAAGATGGAATACAATTAACTCGAGTAACACCTTGATCATTGAATTAAAGTTTTGTGCTTTGATCTTGGTCATTACATCTATGAAGACCTTCATTGCTTGCTCTTATTATTGATGAATCAGGAAATTTAAATAATATATTTTCCTAAAAATATATTTGTCCCCTTTAATAGTAGATACAAGATAAATGATTATGCTTGTATACAGAGCAAAAGTCCACTGGGTTGTCTTTTATCATGAATTCATGAGTCATGACACTACCCGCCACTATGTTTTCACTTTAGTGCAAGATTGTGGATTGAAAGGTCTGGTACCCCAGTCACTTGCCAACTTGCAATTAAAGGTGTAGAAGGTTGCGAGTTGATTTGAATTGACTTTTGTTGCTGTACATGACAATGTCATGAATGCTTGATCACACAAACTTATCTTCTTGCGATTGTAATTGATCAAAACTCAAATACTCTCAACGCTAAAAAGCAATTTCAGAGTTTAAAAAGAGTACTAACGACTAGTCAGAGGCCTAGCTGTATTTTCAGAAGCACATTTATTTCTCTGATCCCACCCAGAAATTGATGGAAAACGCAACCTTCCTGCCGACACTTGAAGAAGATTGCATTTTTAATATTTTATTTGATCGCGACAATACAAATTACTACTGCAATGAACGAACACTTATTGAACCTCAAAATTAATTCAATTTAATTAAGAAGTAGGAGCAGCAGCAGCTTTGGTCTGGGCCGTCTGGCGACGCTTTCTCTCAGCCGATAGCTTCTTAGCAAAGCGAATGAGGGCGTCCGCGTTCGTGCCCTCTCCCTCCACCGGCTCCGATTGCCCCGTCTCCAGATTCACCCTCGACACCGGCTTTTTCAGCAGCTCGTTCCCCACTCTCACCAGTTCATTCAGATTCTTCTCCGTCGCGATGTCCACCGACGCCGTGTCCCCCACCAGTTGGTATTCCTGTTTCATTCGTCCATTCACGCACGAGAAAATTAATAAGAAATATATACAAAAAAAAAAAAATGTTTTGCCAACAGATTACCTGAATGCGCAAGTACTGCTTCGCGCTTTGCAGCGCCTGGAAGAGGACGGAGGCGTGGATGTCGACCATGTCGGCGCTTGCCTGACTGAAGACGTCGATGATGGGATTTTTGCCCTTCTTGGTTAACCAGCCAAGTATGCCCCACGACGCACTTTCCTGAGCAGTAAAATTTGCGTCGTCCAAGGGCGATCCTGTCCCGAGTGAAAGCACCAGGAATCGGCCGTAGTCGCCAGGCTGGTACGACAAGAAGTCTGGGTTTTCATTCAGAACCTCCTTGGTCACGCACGACATGGCAGCTATAGTCTGCAAGAGTGCAGATTTTGTGAATTTCATTCAAGTAATTAGCAGTAGATTTCTCAATTGTTCAGCTCAAAACTCTCAATCTTACAGGATTGTTTGCTGCAACACCACCGTCAATAAGATTGAAAGCTCTCTTGTTCCCCTTATCGTCTTGCGTTTCAAAGTAATGACCTGGAAGATAAGTGGGAGCTGCAGATGTGCTGATGCATATGTCCGACAGAAGAGCATTCTTCAGAGGCAACGTTTTCGTCTGTTTACATCATCATTATTATCGCTAGTATTCGACAGGGATGAACAAATTTAATATTTTTATATAAATTAAATAGACCTCATAAGATGTGAAGATGGTTGGCTGCGCAAGCTTGATATCATATGTGGGTATGGCGACGTTTGTTAAAGTGTCGCTAAGTCTCTTTTGACCGAGGTACTGCTGGATTATGGAGTGCAAATACTTGCCATCGTACTTGGGTCCAGACACAGAGCTCAACAAATTTGCTGCTTTAGTCAGTGGTCCGATGCTGCAACTAAAAATAATTACTTGTGCAAAAGGAGAAAAAGCAAATTTATTAACGTGTGTACGAAGAATAGTTACTTCTTCTGTGGAAAAATCTTGGGGCTTTTCTCCAAGTAGAAGTTGATAATGTCGTTGCCGGAGAAGAGCGGCCGCTTGTCATCGTTGGGAGTCGTAAGCATCGTCGTCACCAGACCGCCGGTGCTGGTGCCGGCGATCAGATCGAAGTAGTCCGCTATTCTTACATCCTTTCCGTCTAGTTGCTGCAAGTGCCAAGCCATATTCTCAATAACGCTACATCATCATACAAAAGTAGTTTATATAACGTACTTGCAGTTGTTCTTCGAGGAAAGCGATGATGGTGGCCGGAATCAGGCCGCGGATGCCGCCGCCGTCGATGCAAAGGACGGTGACTCGCTTCCCGAAGCACGGCGGCGGGTTGGCGATGGGCGTTCCGGTGATCGGGTCGATGTCTCTATCGGCACTTGCGGTATCTGCACCGGTGGCCATGGCGCGCTGGGAGAAGCAAGGAAAAGAGTCGTCGACGGAGCTTGATCAATTCCTTGGATCCCGTGCTAGTTGTCACCACAGGAGATGTGGAGATACTTATAGATACAGATGGATCTACCAGGGAGCTGGGCCGACTACTTTTTCCTTAAAATCTTATCTATGAATGAGTCTCAAAACCAAGTCTGAATCGTGTTATGCACAAGACAGAGTCAACGGTTGGCTAAATCTTTTCTTTTCCTGATCTTTGGCGATTAGAACGAGTGCCCCCAGCTCATTAAGCTCGTAGATCGATCCCTTGGCCTCCGCACGCAATTCGATGAAGTCATGTGCTGATGGTCGGTGATTGGTTGAATTTATTTCAAGCTGTTGACTCTGAGCTGTACTTCCGAGTACCAAATACAATACTTAAACGCGTGTACTTCACTGTGAATTAACTAATGGTTAAAATTACAGAGACAATTAATTGAACCCTTCAAATCCAATATTGGATTTTGTACGAATCCAATTTTAATAGTGGAGAATTTGTATAAATCCCGAGCAATCCTAATAACAATGCCTCATAAAAATTGAAAAAAGAAAAATAATTTTTTTTATTTATTATGTATGAATGTCCATTGGTGTAAAATAATAAAATGCAAGTATCATGTGGTCATTCATATTTGGGGAGAAAATTTCTACGCGCGTGTGTGCGCTTAATTGAAGAAAAACGGGTGGCTTCATTTTTATATTAAAAAATATTTTTTTTAAAATTTTTTTTTAAAAATACTCTATTCCTTATAATCTATCCAATAGTATTAAATTTAGAGTATTTTAGATTATATACATGTATGAATGCATATAAGATAAAAAAATATTTTATATATAAATTTGTATAGAGTTTGTATAGGATATTTCATACATGTGTATAATCTAAAATATCCTAAATTTAATATCATTGGATAGATTAGAGTATTTCTAAAAAAAATTTAAAAAAAATATTTTTTAATATAAAAATAAGCCACCCGTTTTTCTTCAATTAAGCGCACACACGTGCGTATAAATTTTCTCCCATATTTGGAACTAATAAAACTAAATAAATTATTGGGGGGGGGGGGGGGGGGTGCAAAAGTCAATGTCCCATGTGTTATTCCACTTTGAGGAAAATTATGATTGTGTGATAAATAAAACTTCAATTGGAGAGAGAAGACAAGATTTAATTAGATGTGGGTCCAATTGGTGGATGTCATGCTCGTATGTTTGAACATTACAAACTAATCTCTTTTCAAAGTTCGACTTATTCATACAAACCGATTGTATCTTAGGACATAAGACTAAATTTAATAAATCTAAATTAATTTAAACAAATAGATTTTAAAAATAAATAAGTTTTTATCTAATTCTAAAAATTAGAGTTAAAAACAATTAGGCATGTAATCAACTGTTAGCATTGGTCAAATATTTCAACTATGGGGATTAATCAATGCTAGAATGATAATCAATAGGGGCTAGGTCAATGCATTGACTAGTTAATGGGGGGCATGGGCAATTGAACGAGTAAATTTATTAAGCGGGTACCTGTTTAGCAGGTATCCGATATAACTATTAAACTATATTAGGATTCGTGCATGCACAAATCCCAATACATATCAACGGTTATAAAACAAGGGTATATTTTGTAGTACATTTGAATGCCCACGAGTGTGACAAATTGGGCCAAACTTGCCATTTGAAATTTGAATACTAGTACATTTACACAAATTTAAATGGATTTTCACCCTTTTTTTCCTCAAAGAGTTTATAAAACAAGGGTATATTTTGTAGTTTTACCCTTGTAACAGTAAAAAATGCTAACCAAATAAAATCTACTACTTTTGTAAAAAAAAAAAAAAAGTATATTGATGTGCATCAATTTAATATAAAAAATTAAAAAGAAGTGTGATTATTATTGCCTTACGTGAAAAAAAAAAGTTTTAGCTATAATTATGATTCAATATGTGTTTAACTATTAATACAAAAATTTATAATAAATAAATATAAATTTTGAATTTATAATTTTTTTATATAATAATTTATATATGGAATTGGTCGGAAAAATCATAATAATTAATTTTAATATAATTATAATGATTGATTACTTCACCAAGGAGGTTGATGTAATATAATTAACAAAGGGGTTGTAGTTAATCCTATTTTAAAATTAATCTTATAATACTTAAATTATTATTTAATTTAAACGATTTAACATATATGGTAATTATGGCAGCATTGGACGATTAAAAGTAAACAATTAAATAGTCCAACAAAATTCAAGTAATCGAACAGTAATTGGGTAGCTAATTACAAGTTCATGCAACTTTTTTTCAAGTAATTAAGGCCAACATAATTATTACAAATTAAAGGTGTCGAGTTGTTGATTTATTAAATCTAGAAAAAAAAGGAAATTTTATATATTAGATTAAGATATATGAATAAAAATAGATTAAAAAAGGAAATGCATAAATACAGCACTGACGCTGAGGCGCGCCATTCACCACCGATTATTAATTCCATGCTGCGCGCGCTTTCTTTACAACCCACGGCTTCGGCTCCGAAATAAACAGGAAAGAGAAAGAGCAAGGAGAGAAGGGGCGCAAAGCTCTCGCCTCGTCCTCTTCCTTTTTCCGCACCCCTTCCACCCCCAATCCGAAGCTGAGACGCAGCAGCCACCACCTGTTCTCCTCCCCCCGCCCCGTCAAAAATCCAATCTTCCTTTTTTCCTTCGTACCTTCGTTTCGGTGCTTTCCCGTCTGCAATTGACGGGAAGTCAGAGAGGTCTGACCCTTTAAATCGTGTTTCCGATTTGAAGCGATTGGGAAGCAGCCTAATTGACGTTGGGTTCGGTGGGAAATGGCATCGGAGGGGATCATTTCGTTACCCGTGGTAGAGGATGTGCTCAAGCAGCAGGGGACGAGGATACGCTACACTGACATGGCGTCGAGGAAGGAAGAGGAAGCAGGTAATTTTCTTTGCTGCTGCAAGTAATCTGGGATGCGTATTATCCGTTTGAATTGTCCACGATATGATCGGAAAAGAAATGGAGCCTTCTTCTTTCTCTTGGATGATTTCTCTCTATTGCCATTGCCACTTTCCCGGCGGATCGATGAAAGATAAACATATGATTTTACCATCATTTTTTTATAATTTGTTTCATAAAAGATATAAAATAATCGACTATTTGCATTGTCTTCGATTGTCTTGTCAAAATTTTTTCTTTCTTTTTCTGTAATACATACCATTGAACTGTGTATAATTCCCGATTTTCTGTGCAATGCGATTTTAAGTGTTATGATTATGGAGTCCTGTACATTGTTCTTTACGGGTTCTATTCCTTGTGGCAGCATTGCGAAGGTGCGAGGCAGCAGCATGGCTAAGGAAGATCGTTGGGGTTGCTGTCGCAAAAGATTTTCCGGAAGAGCCCACTGAAGAGGAATTCCGGTTAGGTTTGAGGAATGGAATCGTCCTTTGCAATGCACTCAACAAGGTTCAACCAGATTCAGTGTCCAAGGTTAGGATTTCTGGATGACTAACATAGTTTTTTTTTCCCATTCTTATTCAATACAATTACTCTTTATATCATAACAATGTAATCTATCTTTTCTCATTACTTCCAGGTTGTAGAAGCTCCTGCTGATACCCACCCTGATGGTGCTGCTCTGTCAGCGATTCAGTACTTTGAGAATCTGAGGAACTTCCTTGACGCCATGGAACAGTTGGGCCTTCCCACCTTCGAAGCGTCTGATCTAGAACGGGTGTGGCATTTTTATTTGGTTAATAAGCCATTATTTAGACTGATAAAATATGAATACAAACAAGGAAAAGAAATCTCATTTTGACAGCTTTATATTAAAATAATGATTTTCCTTTGACCTGTCCTTCACTAGTATGTTCTCATTGCTTCAACTTCGGTGCTATAATCTAAAGTTGGCTGATATGATTGCTTTACTTATCTGTATGTTAACGAATGAAAATTGCTTTCTCTACCAGAAATTATAAAAGTTCTACACTTACATGCCTTTTTTTTTCATATTTATTCAATGCTAATTATCTTGTTTCGTCATTGACGGGATTACAGGGCGGTAAAGGCTTTAGGGTAGTGAATTCTATTCTGGCTCTTAAATCCTATGGTGACAGTGATAGACAAACAGGCAAAAATGGTTTCCCAAAGTATGGTGGGAATGTGAAATCTTCAAGCGCTGGGAAGTGCTTTGTTAGGAGGAACTCAGAAGTTTTCGTGAATTCCATCTCTAGAAGTCAGTCGTTTCCGGAAGGTGTATCTGCAGAGCAGAACTTTACTATTGATCTTTTATTAGAATCCATTGAAATGGTTAGTAAGCTGAATGCAAAATGTATATAATTATTCAAATAATCTTGCAAGCTAAAATTCTTGAATGATATGATTCACAGAAGTCATCGCCTTCTATAAGCATGCTTGTGCGTTCCATTTTATCAGATAAGAAGCCCGAACAAATCCCGTTTGTAAGTCAATTCTGTCATGCATTTAACTTGGTGGATAGCGGTTACAACTCTTGTCCGTTGTTTGCAGGTTCTGGAGTCAATGTTAACCAAACTAGTGCAGGAGTTTGAGCACCGCATTGCAAGCGAAAAGGAGAAGGTAGGTCTCGGTACTTTGTCCATTCATTGGAAGCTTCATTTATCTGAACAGGAACATTATTGTTCTTTAATCTTGTACTTGCTAATTTTATTATTATGATCTCTCATGTGATTTGCATTCTCAAAATATAGGAGGAACCTTCATATTCATTCATCTGAACTTCTCTTGATATTTTCATTATTACACAACTCAACTACAATGATGCACAATTTCTTGATATTCTTAGATACTCTTAGTGACATCAAGTTGATATTGCAACACATAATAGGTGAAAGCAACATCAAAAGATCTAACAGAGGAAACCAGATCCTTTTCAGAAGCAAGCAATTCAAAAGAAGTTCAATCAATTCAATCCAACAGCTGCAAGAACAAGGTACATTGACAATTCCTACTGACACGTACCCATGCATGCTTACCGAAGTGGTTCTTTCAATATAATAGGTGAAGGCAACTTCCGAAGATCTAATGGAGGAAACTATATCTTTTTGCGAAGCTAGCAATTCAACTGTGGTTCAATCAATTCAATCCACTTTCTGTGGCAAGAAGGTACATTGAAAATTCCTACACATACAAACGCATGTATGCTTACCAACATGGTTTTCGATATGATAGGTGAAGGAAACTTCCAAAGATCTAATGGAGGAAACTAGATCCTTTTGTGAAGCTAGCAATTCAGCAGTGGTTCAATCAAATCAATCCAAGTGTTACGAGAATAATGTATGTTGTACATCCCTACTGCTACAAACCCATGCATGCTTACCAAATTAGTACTTTTCAAACATAACGTGGTTCCCATTAAAGAAGTAAATACATGCAGTAAAGATTGTGCGCTAACAAGAGCACTTAATGCTTTATTATTCATCAGTTTCTCATGAATAATGTAAATGTGTTTTTATTTTTATGTGTTTTAGATGGTGGAATCAAAAAATTCCGACGCATGTTCAAGAGACGAGTATGTCAGCATGATGTTGAAGTATGAAGAAGCAGCAAAACAAAAGTTCCTAAAGCAGGGTTTACTTGTTGATGAGCAAAGAAGGCAAATTCAAGTATAGTCTCCTGTGGTTGTTTTGTTAGGGATTTATATGATGGCTAAATTTTTAAACAGTAATCATAGCTGATCTCCCCTTTAGGACCTGAAGGATGCACTTGTAACTACTAGAGCTAGTGTAAAGTTGATAAGAACAAGTTATTCGGAGGAATTCAATAATCTTGGTAAGAAACTAACTGATAGTTTGGGATTGCTATACATCACAAACTTTGATATGTAGTCAGGAGCCCTTTCTCTTGTCCTTTTAGGGAAGCATATGCAGGTCCTAGCTCATGCTGCTTCAGGATATCGTAAAGTTCTGGACGAGAACAGAAAGTTATATAATCAAGTGCAGGACCTTAAAGGTGATATTCTGGTCAGATCCTGAGCAAACTAATTTCTTGTTTGCAAAACTAGTACTAATTTCATATGTACACTATTAGGAAACATTAGGGTCTACTGTCGTGTTAGGCCTTTCCTACCTGGAAAAGTAAGTAACTCGAACACCACCGTTGGACATCATGATGATGGAAGCATTACAATTAACACTCCTTCAAAGTATGGAAAAGACGGCCAAAAATCTTTTAACTTCAACAGAGTATTTGGCCCAGCTGCGACTCAAGGTTTTTAAGCCCTATACTTGATTACTTTTTATGTTTTGACTAAAAACAATGCGTTAACCTACTTGAATCAATGCAGCGGAGGTCTACTGTGACACGCAGCCTTTGATTCGATCTATTCTTGATGGCTACAATGTCTGTATCTTTGCTTATGGCCAAACTGGAGCTGGCAAGACTTATACCATGGTATTAACTTTGACACGAAATTTTCTCTTAAGTTTATTTAGATCACTATTATTTACTGAATGAATCAGATTATTGTGTTTCTTTATTTGTTTGACTCTTCAAATTTTTATGCAGAGTGGACCAAACGACCTCACAGAAGAGACTTATGGTGTAAACTATAGGGCATTGAATGACTTGTTTCAAATCTGCAAGCAGAGAAAGGATACATTTTGCTATGAGATTTCTGTTCAAATGATAGAGATATACAACGAGCAAGTCAGAGATCTCCTTAATAGTGATGCTCAACAGAAAAGATATCCTTCTACAGGATCTTCTTAGGATTATTTGTTCTCTGTTGCTTATATGTAGTTATACATTTTTTTTTCTCTCAATTTGAAGCTCATTGGGTTAAAACAAGTTTGAGTACCTTTACTTGTGAATACATTAGATATTCGTACTAATTCTAAAGGACTAGCGGTGCCCGATGCAAACTTGGTTCCTGTCACATCAACGGACGATGTTATTGAACTAATGAACTTTGGTCAGAAGAATCGTGCTGTCAGTTTTACTGCTATGAATGATCGCAGCAGTCGCTCCCACAGGTCTGATTTCATTAATTTGTAAAGTAATGTACTTGATCTTTTCAAGTGTTTGAATTGACTAACATATTCTAGTTTACAGTTGCTTGACCATTCATGTTCAAGGGAAAGAATTGACATCTGGAGTAACTCTCAGAGGTTGCTTGCATCTAGTTGATTTGGCGGGTAGTGAAAGAGTTAATAAATCAGATGTTAAAGGAGACAGGCTAAAGGAAGCACAGCACATAAACAAATCACTAGCAGCTTTAGGGGATGTCATATCTGCCCTTGCTCAGAAGAGTTCGCATGTCCCTTACAGGAACAGCAAACTTACACAACTCTTACAAGATTCTTTAGGTGAGATATAAGTCTAATTCATCAAATTTATGTGTCTTTTTCTTTTTCATATCAGCATGTGCAGGTTTTCATTTACGCAGGAGGGCAAGCTAAAACGTTGATGTTTATCCACATGAGCCCTGAGATCGATGCCCTCAGTGAGACTTTAAGTACACTCAAATTTGCTGAACGGGTCGCGACGATTGAGCTGGGTGCAGCTCAGGCAAACAAGGAAACTGGGGAACTCAAGGAGCTCAGACAACAGGTTTAATTTTCCCTTCACCTTCCAAAATTTTGCCACTTGAATCACTCATTATATAATCCTAGTTATCTGAATCCAATGCCATTTTCTCACTCTGCTTTAGGTAGCTATTCTCAAGGCAGCATTAGCTAGGGGGGAGCAGGTAATGTCTAGTCCTGATACGTACAGTGTGAGATCTGGTGCAACATCTCCTGCAGACCCAAACCAGGTAATGGAGAAAGTTGGAATCATAGAGGTAGAGATGCCCCCTGTATTGCATTTCTTACTGGAAGACTTGATCATGGCATAGGACTGAAATTCCGTAATGAATTTTCCCTAATATTATAATTCATTTAGATTCTGATAAAAAAATTTTTCCAGAGTTTGATTATGATTGGTATCTCTCCTATAACGCTGCGATTATCTCAACGCATCTTACGTGTTCTTTTATGCTTGTGTAGGAAGCGGCAGACTCTGAACTCCAAGATATTGCGATGGCAGCTGATTCTTCTACATGGGCAGAGAGCTATGGCAACAAAGAAACTGGTTGGGTTGATAATAAAAAGAATGAGGTTCTTGTCATCAATGATGATGATGCTCCAAGGGACTGGGATGGTGATAGCTTAAATGGGCTTGATTCACCTTCTCAGGGATCTGTTTCTGATGTGAGAGTCTTTGTGGATAATCATAGAAGGACTAATTCTATCACGACCGACGACTCAGATTTGGATTTTGATTTTGCTTCAAGTGATTATTCTGAGCAAGATATGCATTCGCATCCCGGTCACCCGAAAAGCAATAATTCAGTAAATGGTGGATTAAAAGTCAAGCGGGCTCAGCCGGGAACAAAGAACATTGACACAAAGTAATTCTGAAACAAAAATAAATTTGATCACCACTCTTCATGATCATACTTAAGAACATGTACTAAAGAAGAGAAGAATTGAGAATATGTTCTGACATTTTGATTTTGTTAATTCAGGACACCAAATCGCGGCAACCACACGCCATCTCCATCAAGGAAGCCAGCGAACACACCTTCACCTGGCCAAATGGCAAACCGCTCCACAAAGCCTGTAGCCTCTGCTGGCTCCGATGGAAAACGAAGGCAAAATGGTAAGGTGGCAGGTGCAAAGTAGAGAGACTGACGATAGAAGAAAGCTGGAGAGTTGCTGGTTTTTCTTCTTCCCATGCTGCATGTTGCCGACAGCTGCTTGTGTCTGTCTGCATCACTAAAGTGTAGCATAGTTTTTCCTCGTTTTGAAGAGAAAAGGAAATTATGTTAATTAATTACATGGTTCAACTTCCACAAACATGTCAATCAATATTCGTCTATCAAATGCAATGATCAAGTCAGCTTCATTCTTCCAATTGTGAAATTTATGTGCAATCATCATGTTGATCATTCTTTGAACAAAACCATAATGAGAACAAAAAAAAAACACAGCTGATTTAAATGGATCTATACGATTCTAAATGAATCTATACGATTCTAAATGAATCAAGTGATTTCATATAATTCCAAGTTTCATTTATTCATGATGTGACTTCACGTAAATTTGTACTTTGTGCCTCTTGATGCTATTTGCATGCTAGTTATGTAGGGCTTGATGCTACTGGCTTGCTCGACTTCATAATAATTTGATGCCCAACTCTGAGTTCTTGTGTGGCTCAATATCAGACCTACTTGTTTCAATGATCTTCTGGTTAGATGCTAGCTTGAGGCCAATCTTATATAGTTAGGGACTAGTGGAGTTTTATTAGATACATTATCAATAATATTATCAAAAAAAAGGTTTCCAACAAAAGGACCCTTAATTTTTTTATGATGAAGTTAATATTCTTTTCACTCTTATTGTCCTTTCAAATTTTCACTAGACTCCTACATTTCTTATAATGTGTTCATATAGGCTACAATAACACATGCTCTCTATGTCTATTTTCTTTAAAACCATTGAATAAAACTATCATCAATCGACTTTGAAGCTTCGATGAAGTTTTTTTGCAAAACTTAGGAGTGAGTTTGAAACTTTATAGGGATATGGAGAAGTTCAAAAAAGAAATAATTATGGAATGTATATTTGACCATGTTTTCTTATTTGTTTCAACAAAGAACCATTTCAAAGACATGAAAGCTACTATGAAAATTTTCAAAAGTGTGCCATATTGTCAAGGAATTTTTGATACTTTATCAAGTGTTGAGATTTTGTGACACCAAAAAGAGAATTATAAAAATTTAAAACTTTTCCTCATGAGAAAAAAAAAACTATGTTTATTTTTTTTAATTTTTTTCCTTTCCTTTTCCTCTTTTCTCATGCTTTTGTTGAGTCAAACCTTAAACTTTAGCTACTTGAGTTCATCTTAGTTTGTCAAGCTGCATTAGGTGGTGGATTATGAAGCTAAATAATGATTACTATAGTGGATTTGTAAGACTTGGAGGTTTGATAAAGAGGGGCAGGGTTGTGGTTAGAGTTAGCTATATGAGACAATAAATTTATCTTATTTCCTTTTTTTTTTCATATTAAAGGTGAGCTAGGAATTGGCTAATCATGGTATAATGAGAGGAAGGTTGATGGGTAGCTTAATGACCTTATTGATTGATGCTTGACAATGGAGGGGCAACACTTTTTTGCATTACACTCCAAATAATTTATAGTGATTTCCTTGGATGATTTTCATGTGATCTTTTCATTCAAGTTATACAAAAGGCAAAGGTTTTCTCCATATAATTCTAAAAATTTTGTGCATGCTAGGTGGTAATTGTGTGTAATCTCATCATCATACTAACAAGGATTAATTGTAATACCCTGAGTTTAGTCCCACGATGTGGAAGAAGAGATTATATGATATATAAAGCTTAGTGGGCTTGCTATTGTTAACTTGGGCTTAAGCATTTTAATAGATTGGGTCACGTTGCAAATCGGCTCACCAAGTTAATAAATAGTTTGCTTACTAAATAGGGCTACTAAGGATGGTGGAGCCATCATTGGGCTAACCTCACATGCTGCCGACTATGGGATGCGGGTTTGACGAGGACGTCAAGTCTTAAGTGGGGGAGATTGTAATACCCCAATATAGTCCCATATTGGATATGTGAGAAGATATTATATGATATATAAGGCTTAGTGAGCTTGCTATTATTAACTTGGGCTTAAATATTTTAATAAATTCGGCCATATTGTTAAGTTAGAAGTCGACATGATCACACTTTCAATTACTCATCTGATCTATTTAATTATTTGCCCTAGAATAAAATAATGGTTGTTGTGGTGGTGTTTTTGATATTGTTACCTCCAAATTCACTGAGAGCTAATATGATGAATTGTCATTTTTTTATAGTGAACCATACTAGTGTAAAAGAAAAAAAAAGTTGAATCATTAACAATTATCAATGCTGATATCTAAATTTTTTATTATATGAAGGTACCATCATTTGAGTTGATCACTGCAAAATGCGCAAGCCAAAAGATGAATTACTGATGCCTGTTGTAAAGTTGAGGAACTTGAAACGTTTGTCACTAATGCTAGATTTTATGATTATCCTTCTTTAAAACAAAAAAAATCTGTGCAGAGTTTTTTTCTCCTTTGTTTTGCATCATACAATTATGTACAAAGGTTAGAAATGACATCCTAAGCTTGTATTCTTTTTCTCCATCACTTTCATGATTTAGTTGATCGAGTGGACTTCCTTGTTCTTCCGCGAGAGGACTTGAAGCTCCTCATAATTACAAGATGCACACTTGATTTGACAATAACAAAAACAGAAGATGAAGCCTTTTGTTTTTTCCTGCCAAGGATTGAGCCCACTCTTTTTTCAAACATGTAAAACAAGGAAGAAAGTTTCAGTTCAGCATCCAGAAAATATTTTATAGAACATGATTTTTGTCTTTCTTTTGTTTGTATAAACCAATTCGATATCCCTTAAAAAGCAATCATTCTGAAAGCTTAAATTACTAAAAAGTTGCAGGCCACCATGTTCAGTAATCAGTAATAAAGTAAAGTTAGTAGCACAGCCTGTGGACACCTGCTATTCCAATTGTTTAAAGTTGCTGAAAGTTGACAGCCCAGCTGCTGAACTTTGAGAGGCGGAGCCTCCTCCAATGGAAACCATGCTGTGAGCTCATGGCGGAGGAAAGTAAACTGACAGCACAAGCAAGATGCCGAGATAAGAGACAACATCCCTCCGTATTTTTTTTTATAAAAAATTTGGGGTTCCTTTTCATTTGTTCTGATAAAATGAGGCCATGTTTGTCCAGTCTGATCTCATAGATAGTATAAACAATTGGACGGGATATACAGACTATAAATCATGATTTAATATAGCAACAGCAAATAATTGTGCCAATCAAACAACTGAGTTCCAATGACTACCAAAAAATTTTCTTACAGGATTTGAATGAAGAAATCTACCTGTACAAGCAAGCAAGACAACAGATGGTTTGGGTTCTTGGGAAAAGAAATATGGACTACAAGGAGTATAGAGGAAGCGGTTCTTGATTTTGTTGGGATTTTATTGGAAAAAATTGATAGATATTGACGAGCTGAAGTTTCTCGATTGTACAGAGAATGAACAGATGCAATTTCGCATCAAGAAAAGGTTTCCACTAGATTTGTGCTAGAGCTTTGAAGTTATCAAGAGAGTAGCAGAAGAGAGAAGAGTTGGAGTTCAAATCCGAGCACGGTTGAGGGAAGACTGACTCGGAGAATCCTGAAACATTAGAACAAGTCCAAGAATCAGATGTATCTGAGGTGATGGACAGACTGATATTTGCGAGACAGATAGCAGCAAAAGGATCATTGTCAATTCCAGAAAGGACACCAGCAATGGAGATGTTAGATCCGACGACATTCTTTATCGTGACGCGCTTGATTATGGGGAGAGCATCAGGATCGTAGTGGTCATCAGGATGTGCCCCACAGTGGCCATTGAACTCAAAGGCTTCGCCAACATTCTCCATTTCTAGTCCTGATATGATAATGTCCTCGACAAAGCCTCCTCGACCAATTGTCGTTTTGAACTTTATGCCAGTGAGTGAATTCTGGATGTAAAGACGCTCTGCCTGTATTTTTGAGATTCCACCAGACATCTCGCTACCAAATGCAAGAGCTGAACCACAAGACGTCTCCAGATGAACGTTGTCGATCTGAATATTTGAACAAGGTAGGCCAAACGAGATGCCATACTTGTCCCAACCACTCTTGAGAGCAATGGCATCATGTCCAACACTGATGCTGCAATCTTTGATGCACAAGTTTGAGCATGAATCTGAAGCAATACAGCAGAGTTAGACGCCTAATCGGTTTTACTGCTCTGTAGCAATGAAACAAGTTTAATAATAAAAGAAAGATCTGACAAAATAGCCACATTAATTATAAACTCATCAGTGAAGATCCAACGTATTTAGTATGGACATTGGGTGCTTATATGTGAAAGTATTCATTTGATTTTAATGCTCACCTGGCACTATACCATTAGTACATGAGGAATCAAATGAAGCATAGATAGACATGCTGTGGATTGTAATATTGCTGCAACACAAACAGACGAAGAAACAAAATTCTCAAAATTTCTTCACAATTTGAACAAGGAAAACATAGACTTTGGAACTAACCTAGAATAAACTGGATGGATACCCCAGGCAGGGGGATTCAAAAATGTTAAATTTGAAACCACAACATCACTAGAGCTGACAAATTCGAGGATATGAGGCCTGCTATAGTTTAGGGTATGAGAGTTAAGCCACTGCCACCAAACAGAACCCTGTCCGTCGATAGTTCCATTATCACCTGTTCCACAAATCAAATTAGGAATGACAAAGAAAAGATAGAAGATCAATTAAATCATTTGGTTCAAATGTTTTTCATTTTTTTTAAAATACCTGTTATCACTACATCTGTTAGGTTGTATCCATTTATCAAGCTGCGATGCCTTGAACCTGGAAGGTCTATCCCTTGACCATAAGAGGGTAAAGGATCCACAATAGGCCATTGAGATGCATCCTAAAATTCAAAAACATAAAAGATAATTTAATAGAAAAAAAACCCCAAACATGTAATAATTTAATCTATCTAATAAAAAATGGAGATCTAATTTCATTTATGATTCTCCTGGTTAAGAAAACAGAAGAAGAAAACAAGCAATGCCATCCCCAAACCAAGAGAATGAATGCAGTACCACTACAATAAAAGAACAATTGAAATGATATGTAAATGTGGGAAGGTCCTTTCATAGAACAAAGAAGATGACTAGGACAAATGCTATAAGCATTCAGGAATTGCAGACTGTTATTACCATCGCAAGTAGGTCCTTCCATTAAAGAACCCTATTTCAGACCAGGCAGCGATGCTTATAGGTTACATTTGACCCTATTACCATTGGAATTGCATGCTTTTAAAAGAAATTGTGAGATATAAATTTCAGAAAAAATAGTGCACTATCGTTGGACAGTATTCAGAACAATTTCCTATGAATCACATAAAGACAAATGCTGATCATTTTCTCACGTGAATGGTAATGTCCACATTCAGACATGCGGAAGCTAAACAAGAAGATGTAGTAGATGTTTGTGTAATATGATAAGGACCTGACTGCCAATAATAACAGCATCTTTCTCTAGAAACAGAGTGAGATGGCTGGTGAGATTGAAACTTCCTGTCAACCATCTCCCCTTAGGAACATACAGCTGCGCGCCACCCTTGTCTGCAAACGACCGCACGTAGAAGACAGCATTCTGAAAGGCAACTGTGTTCAAGGTCACCCCATCCCCCACCGCCCCAAACTCTGTAATTGTGACACTGTGCGGTCTTGATGAAAATGAGATCTTGTGCGTGCAATACCCATCACCACTTTCACTGCCTTCAACAACTACTGCACCTACCAGAAGTACACATGCAAGTAGTACCTGAAGAAGACAAGCTGTAAACATGCACAATAATTAGAACCCAAGTAGTGGTAGTGCCTTTACAGCTACACTGCTGTTGACTGGAATATGCACATCAATTAATTTGATGTATAGCCGAACACAAAATGGAAACTTGGAATGGCTGGAACAATCACAAGAGACAAGCTAAGCATTGTCAAGAAGCAATCAATCCCCTTGGTTTTTCCTCCGAATTTGAGGTTCTAATAGTGGTAACGAAACGATTTTGGTCATGATGAACGCAATTAACAGTTGATTAAAGGCATTTACTGAAATCTGTTTCCATTGCTGCACAGAAGCCCAACGTTTCTGATTGATCTCAATGTTAACAAATAAAGTAAAGGAGGCAAAAGTGACAAATATTTCGATTCATATGGTGCTACTCCAGTTCCTTAAACAAACAACATTTCTCATCTTTTTTGATAAATCAATCAGCCGATGCAAAACTTTAGTGAAAAGAGATGCCAGTAATAGAAAACCACGTAAACCAAGCAAGAGAGAGAAGAGAGAGGCAAATACGATCAAACTAGCTTCTTAACTAAAAGGAGGGCGACGACGACGCGCAAACCTATACGGGTCAACGATCACAATACACTCAGAAAGACACAAATGTTTGAACCCAAAATTGAAGTCAAAGAGCCAGTTCAAAATAGAAGCAGGCCAAGGAAACGCCTTAATTGGATTGAATCCCCACAACGGCATCCCACGAGATCGGCAAACCAGCCACCGGGAGCACAACAAACAACATCCGCAAAAAAAAGATCAAATTTTTAGGCAAATCCAATGGCCATGCCTTCCAAACAAACAAACAAAAAAAAAGGAGGACATTTGACTAACAAAAAAGGCTGAAAGAAAAGAAAAACGTACTTACTAGCCTCTTCATGAGCCCCTTTGAAGCAAGGGGCAAGAGAGTGCTCTGCACAGCAATTCCAGCGGAAGAGGAGGATGAAACGACAAGAGAAAGAGGCAAAGAGAACAATTGAACAAGGGAGAAGAAGGAAATGAGGAGGAGGAGCGCAAAAATAAACAAAACAAAAAAAACCAGAAGCTGACCCGTTTATAGTTGGAAAATATAAAATATTAATTATAGTAAATAGTTGACGCTGCCGTCGCCCCAAAATCTGACCCAATTTAGACTCCCCTGTCAGCTACGTGGAGTCATTCAAGGACGACCACCAATGAGCCGCTGCGTAAGAGATGGGTGGTCAAATTTAGTCTAGGTGAAAAATTTTATAAATATCATTTAAATGTCAAGAAATATGAGATAAATAAATAAATAGGAAGAAAAAGATGAATATGATGCCTGCCCCTTTTAATCCTAATTGTGCTGGCATTATATGTAGAATCAACCAATCAAATTTAGAATTTAGGAATATATAAAGCTTTATGGGTGTTATTGTGATACAGGTTATTGTGGAGGGTGTAGACGTCATTATGCTAGATCAAAGTATGGGACTGCGTGTCCCATGTGGGTTGCCAGGATAGGCGGGCGGGTCCCTCTCTCAATCATGCCAGCCTGGCTTCACCCACCCACTCTCCTCTCTGTCATCTTCTTCCAAGTTTCGCAAATTTTCAATTTCACTTACTTAATTCAGCTCGTAAGATTAAAAAATAAATTTTAATTAGCCATAGAGTGAAATTCCACCGTCCACGTCAATTTTTGCATTATTCGACAAATTTATGGCTTATATCTCAACTTTATTGAAAATTTTATTAACTCTAAAATCAATTAATATGTAGAAAATATAAATAATTACTTGCTAACTAACACGGGATTAAACTTCAACCTAAAGTTTAATCAAATCATTAAACTAGTAAAATTTAAGTTTGACTTTAATCTATTTAGAATTCTCCAATTTTTATTCCGAGAGCTAAGTAATAATTATCTTCTCAGCCAGCTTCCTACACCGCATATGAGTGGTCGAGAAAGGACTGTCCCTGGTGTTAGGCCCTGGGCTCCCCGGTTCAGCCCAGAGAAGGTGGCCCAGGTCCAGGCCCAAGCCCACAAGGAAGAAGCAGGGTCAAAAATGGGGCGTTGACCCCAAACGCACGAAGCGCGCGTCTTCGCGTGAGAAACGGACGGCGCAGCGAGACGAGGCGGCGGCTTCATCCTCTGTTCCGCGAGCCTCGTCCGCAGCGGGAGATTCGGACGCGGCCGGGACGGGATCTTCGCTGTGAGCTCCGGACAACGTGGACGACTGCGGCTGCTCGAGCGGGCGAAGCGGACGGAGTCCGCAGGCGACGCGGTCGCCGCGGAGAAGAAGAGAAGCGGCAGCTTGGAGCGTTAAAAGCAGGGGAGCGAGAGGAGCGAGAGATCAGAGAGAGAACGGCGACGAGAGGAGAATCCACCAGTAAGGTTAAGGGTTCCGTTCAAGCGTGAACGGCGAGCAACGAGAGGGTTGAGGGCGGCTGTTTCCGGCGGCGAGCATTGCCGTCGACGAGAGCGTGAGAGGGAGAGGTTTTGTAGCTTCCAGTGAGTAATAAAAGCTTTCCTCTTCCATTGAGTTCCTGTGCTTCTTCTCCGGCGACGGCATCTCCTCTGCTTCCTCTGCTCCGGTGTTCTTCAATCCGGAGACGCTTCTTTCGGCAGCAGGCGGCTGTCTCGGGTCGGCGACGAGGCTGAGACGCGGGCGGCGTCTCCCCCTTGTCGGCCTCCTCCTCTCCGGCGATCCGCGAGCGAACGCAGGCGTGCGTTCGCGCTGTGAAAACGACGCAGCGGCGTCGTGCGCGAAAGAGACGAAGGCGCGAGGTTGAAGATGACGCAGGCGGCTGACGCAAGCAGGCGTCAGCGAGAAAAGTCAAAATCGACGGCGGAAATCGAAATCGAATTCGATTTCGCGGCTGACGCAATCTGACGTCACTCAGGGAACGATTTCGCGGCGACGGAATTAATCGTCGGCTGACGTCAGCGTGACGTCAGCACGAACGATTCGAGCGGCCGAGTTTGAACAGTAAAGTCGAATTATTTTGGTGGGATTTTGACACTCGGGTCAAAATCAATTAAAGGTATTTTGATTTTCCGGATTTCTCGAATTAGGGTTAGGGTTTTCCAATCCTTTCTGTGAGAATTATAATTTGGGGGATAAAAAGTGAGCGGGAACTAGGGTTTTGAATTTGGGGACGAAATTCAGTCCGGAAACCCTAGCGCGATCACGTTCCGGTGTTCCGCCGGACGGCTCTGAGACAACGGATAAGCGTTGTTTTCAGGCCGATCCGACCGGGGCGTGACACCTGGGAACCATGCCAGTGGAGAAGGAATTGGTGGGGGCATGCATGAGGCAAGTGGGTACAACCAAGTTAAACTCTTTATTAGACAGAGTAGGGACCTATATTTGTAACCTTGATTATGATTTCACCATTGAAATTAGCATTGACATCATTGCATAAAGGAAAGAAACTTATTTTAATTAATTCTAAAAATAAATTTCACAAGGGTTTTTGTGATTTGATTATTTGATGGCATTGTCTTGTCCAGTAATCAGTAATAAATTTTAGGATATTATCTAGCCATGCCCTTTTATAGGCACACCTTAACGATCGAAATTAATTTTAAAATAGTTAGATACTATTGTATGTTAATGTGCAAAGACTTATAACCATGACAATATGTTAATATGTGATAATTCATAATAGTTGTGTATTAATACATGATTATTATAATATTAACACGTAAAGCTTATTAGAAAAATTTAAAATTTTTTGCTTAGTAGATAACAATTAATGTTACGTATAAATTAAGTAGCCAAAGTTGGAGTTGTGGTTTCCAATGCAGACACGAAGACTTGTGGTTCTCTAATTAGTATAATAGACTTAGATCTAAGTAGTTAGTCCTGTCATTCCTTTTTCTATAGGTTCACATGATGATGGATATGTTTAACGTATGTCTACTTTTTCTAGTAGTGAAGATGACGATATAGTTGATCATGAAATCCATTGTATTATTGACATAGAATCAAATATTGATGAGATTGTTCCTTCTAATCCCGAGTTATTAATAGAATAGTTTAGTCTGCCTTAGAGCCCCTTAACATGATTTCTATTCCATTTTAGCTTAATTATTCACATATTATTTCTATTTCATTTTATTAATGAGCATGGTTATTAGAGGACTTATCTAATGATTTATAATCAACCTCTAATTAAACATTTGACATATTGATCATTGCTATTGATTGACTTGATTTTCATTTTGACTTTTCTACTTTCATGAGTTAAAAGACTAGTCACTCCTTAGACTATAAAACTCGTTTTTCTAGATTATTTATTGATTCTTTAATTTCCACTTGTCTTTTGGAATTTTCTTTTATTATCATATTTGCTAGTTTTGTTAAGTTTTTTTTGTTACAACATTAAATTAAAATTTTTCTTATTCATTGGAGTCTTTCTTTAGGCTTAGTTGTTTCTGATTATGCTTACACAAGGTTAGGGAGAGATTTGTCCCACTAATCTTACCAAGGAACTAACTAAAATTGCTCCTTATTATCTTAAGTATCACACTAGAAATTTATCTTAGGTTGTGTTTAGGAGGATAGAGGAAAAAAAAAAAAAGAGAAACAGGAAAAGAAAAAAAGAGAGGGATAAAAGATTCATGCGTGCACGTGTGATGGTGACTGAGCACATGTGGTGGCGACAAGTGACGAGCTCACAAAGTGGCAATAGCGAGGGCGAGAGCAAGCTCGTGAGCTGCAAAATAGCGAGAGTGACGATAAGCACCAACAGCGAACTCACAAGGGGCATGTAGCTATAATAAATTTTCCATCCGATTTAGACAAAATATATTTAAACTATTTAGGCAAAATATATTTGAATAAAAAATGATAGCCATCCATCCGCCCTATTAAAAGAGAGAAAACACACCTCCCTTTTCTTTTTTTTTTCTTTTTCCCTCCTCCTTCCTCCTATTAAACACACCTTTTAAGTTATTTGACAATCCAACTGCTTTGAACTTATAATATTATTTTGCATTAACTACCTTGAACTTAATGTGTCAGTAAAGATCGCAGTCCAAGGAGGCAAGTTCCACATATACAATTTGGCGGTATGCTCCACACATACCACTTCCTCAGCACTCTGCGCACAAAAATGATACTTATGGCAGTGCGATTAATACATACTCCGGAAGAGGGCGGCCGATCTTGAGATATTAGAAAACTGGTGAAAGCCGCCAAAAGAGATTGCTAATTTAACCATTGAAATTATGCACTTTTTGGTAACGCGTCTTCGGCAGAAACTGCTCGCCATCGTCATTGAATATAAGCTCTAGAACCAGATTGAATTGCGTCTCCATAACCGGGTCCTGTTGCCTGCGGTACTTGTTGCAGATTTCCATTTTGATCGCACATTCCAAGTTTCACAATGAATGTAGCAGTGCAGCCCTTCCCTAAACCATCACTTTCCAACCATATCTGTCCTTCCATGAGGTTAACAAATCTGAATGGGCCAAAATAAAATGTTATTCAAAAGAGATAACTATAGTATTAAAACAACTTACAATTGATATAGACAACTTTACACCAACTAATTACATTTTACAAAACTCAGTCAAACGTTGCTAAAATTTATGATTTTCTTTAAGTAATCCCCAAAGTACTGTCTAAAGGAAATCGAAGTTTCAGAGGATACAGACATCATTAGAATTTTGACAAATGTCTTAACCATCGGATAACAAAGAAAGATAGCCAGTACAATATATACTGCAAAAAATATAAAATATAGGACGCCTAGTGTAATTTATATAACTAAGGGGTGTGTGGCACCACGTGGAGCGCACAAGCACAGTATGTCGTTTTCTATGATTCACCCAAAGATTTATCAATCACAAAACAGGTTAGATTTCATGAAACTGAGTTTTCATTTATTTCCATTGGCAACAAATTGCATGCAGTTATGTCCAAATTACAGTAACAAAGCTAAATAATTCTAGGGCCTTTTAAAGTAACATCACCTTTTACAGATAGCAAGGCCAAGCCCGCTGCCGCTGTAGGCTTCATTACCTCCATTCTGCGTGCGCGCAAATTTTGTGAAGAGCTGCGGCAACTCTTGAGGATTAATCCCCATGCCAGTATCTTTGACCTGCGTCATTTAAGATTTTAAGATCGGTTGAGGGTAATAGCAATGCTAAGATGGTCATTACACTAATCATAAATGCATATCATTGATGATGCTTCTTATTAGGCTAATTGATCCATGCATCATCCATGGATGCAAGAAACCTAGACATTCCTTAAATCACAGTTTCATTATACACCAGGCATGCTAAAATATAATACAACATACTATATTGTCCTATCAATACCATAATCCGATATGTAAGTTTTTTTGTAAATCAAGTTATACCTAAACCAATACGTAGTAAGCTTATTGTCCAGTATAGACCAATATTTTAAACTAAATATTATCAATGTTATACCAAGATAACAGATTCCTTAATCTGATAAAAGTATCTATGTATGATGGCTGCCAACAATTAGTCAACTTTGACGCCAACATACCTGAACACGCAAATAAAAATGTCCATCACTAGCAATTGGCAATAATTCAGGAGGTCGTGGATCACTTAAAGAATCTGGTTTGGCCACAGATGCCGTGATTAATATATGACCCTCCTTTGTAAACCTAACAGCATTGCCAGCAACGTTTAGTATCATTTGCAGAAGCCGTTTTTCATCACCAACAGCACACAGGGGTAAGTCTGGTGCCATTGTCACCGTCACAGAGAGCTTCTTCACAGCAGCTATTGGCTTAATCAAATTAGTGACCTGCAATTAGTTTGGCAATTTCATCAACTAAACAAGATTAACTATATAACCTAAGGGAAATTAGATGAAGATACATGAACCGACTTCTCTAAAAATTGAATGAAGGTCGAAAGCCACAATCTCTAATTCAAGGCTACCATCCTCCAACTTAGAAAGATCCAAGACATCATTGATAAGTGTAGCAAGGAGATTGCTACTTTTTAACACGGTTTCTACCATTAGCCGTTGTTCAGGAGTCAGCTCAGTTTCAAGAAGAAGAGATGAAAGTGCTATAATTGCATTCATTGGAGTCCGCATTTCATGGTTCATGACAGCTAGAAAATCATTGCGAGCACGAATGGCCATTTCAGCCTCTCGACGAGCTGAATCTAAAGCAACATTTTGCTCCATAAGCAAGTCTCGCGCCCGCATTGACTCTTCTAAAATGACAGCATGGGACAGCGCCACTGCAACCTGGATCAAATCAACACCGAAAAGACTAGTCAGGTTGGCATAAACAGTGATACATGAAGCCAATAGATATTGAAGAAAGCTAGGGCAACAAAATTCATAAATAAATCAAAACCGTAAAAACGCCATCTAGATTGATGCTAACTACAGATCAAAACACTGTTTATTGTCCACAATATTCCATGTTTCCAAATCTTAGGCAAATAATATGAATAGTTAAAACAGAGACAATCAAATAGATTTTCCTATGACATGGAATAGCACTTGGCAAGAGCAAAACAGAAAGCTTGTCTTCTCTAACTAAAACAGGCAAATTCTGCATCGATTCAGTGACACATAATAATGGAATTTGTATATATATATAGATACTTGTGCTGTTGAAACCCTCTTAACTGGTCCTGAAGCTGTCATACGGCAGATGCAAACCACACATGTTGAGCAGATCATAAATAACTTCCTTCAAGACCATGATACAGGATAATACAATAACCAGAAAAGAAACAATCAGATGTCTGATTAATGTTTTTCTTGACTTAAAAGAAATAATAGCTGTATAACGTCTGCTTCTGGAAACTAAGCCTTGTGTTAATCCAAGGCTTTATTTTTGTTATTCCTAAGAAACTTCCTGATTCTTCTATGGCTTCTACCCTTGTTAATTCTGGACCTGGAATCTTAAACTTGAAATCTTTCATGAGCTGGTTAGAAAGTTGAGCTTTTATAGAAGAATTTAAGATAACAATAAAAAATTAAGATTTAGTTTAATTGTGTCAAGCTCTCATTGGTACCCATTTAAATACCTGGGTTAGGTTCAATTTATGCAATCAAGTTCACTTCATATTTATAATAAAAATCATTTGGCATGCCAGGAATTCTTGTTGGCATTTAGCAGGAGACTCTTATTTTCTATAAAGCAACATCCCTTTTTTTAAAAAAAATAAACAAACTTTATTTTTATTGAGCTTTAACCAGCTACATCAGAATACAGAAGACTTGCATCTCAGATGGCCAACTATCCATCCAAACTTTAGAACTCATGTTAATCCTTGCAAAAAAAAAAGCCAATTAGCTACCCTATTGCAGTTTTTACCTACTGAGCAAAAAACAAACATATTACTAGAAGCAAGGTACTTGATTTCTTGACATTTCCCAGTTATGAAATTTATCACTTTAGCACTATCTGATTCAATTAAAACAGCATCTGAAACTTATTATTATGCACATAAAGGTGAATCTAAAGGAACTCGGAGAATTAGGTCTACTGATTTATGCAGGTCTAGGGCTTTAAATTGAATTAGACCTAATACACAGTGCACTTATGAATGCTGTGGAATATTGTTCAAGGGATTGTAGTGAAAAATGCAAGACCATATGGCTCATAGGGACTGTAGTGGTTCTGTTACGGGCCCATTGTCCTGGTAGTAGGGATTATTAATAAGCGGGTCGGGTTGGTTTGTCATACCCAGGTCCGCTTAGTAGTGAAGTCTATAAATATGGGCCTTAGAGTTGTGTTAGGTTTGTCTAGTGTCTTGTTATTTTCTACTTTGGCGTGCTCTTGCACGATTCTCGCCGGTAACGGCTGAGGGATTCTATCAATTCGTCTAACCTGCCGGATCGATCGCCGGAGAACTGGTGGTCTGGCGACGGATAAAGGCGGAAACAATTCCGTTGTCGGTGATAGATCTAGTCAGTGGATCTATTATCGTGAATCAAACTGACGAAGAAGGAGAAGGTGAAGATAGTATCGCTCGTCAACAGTATCTACACAAAAAAAAAAAAAAAATTAAAGAGGCGGACGATTCGAGAGGAGGCAGCGTCGTCCGAATCGATCGAGCGGACGGAGGCAGAAGAAATCGCTGGAAATCGATCGAGAGAGCGACGTCTTCTCTCTTTAGATCGAAGGAGTGGCGGTAAAAAAATCTGAGCAGAGGGATTTCTCATTGGGCTTCATCTTCCGGAATCAGCGATCTTCATCTTCGGCGGCGGCTGAGTTTTCGGCAGGTTTCGAGCGAAGCGGAGGAGGTTTCGGCGGCTGAGTCTTCATCTACCGATTTTTTCTCTCCAGATCCGTCGCCGACAACGAGTTGCGGCGCCGTCGTTGAAGGCAACACGCAGCGACGTTATTTTTCGCCGACGCGAGCAGCGGCGACATAAGCAGTTGGCTACTATTTTTTTTTCAACCGAAACCCTAACCAGCGGAGGATGGCGTGGCCGGAACCCTAGTCGACGGCGAGGGTTGTGTCTGGCGAGGCAAGTGACGGCGGAAGACGAAGCGAGCGCATGCGGAGGAAGGTGACTTCGGGCGAACGAACGCAGTTCGGGTACTGTAGCAAATTTTTCATTTTTGTTAATTTTTTTTTAAAAAAAACAGAGAGTGAAAAAAAGAATTAGGTTACTGTAGCGATCACTGTAGCACCAAAAAAATTCAAAAGAAAAATCCTGAAAGAAAATAAAGAGTAGTGAGATAGATCATGTTTTAGGTGAGATGAAAATAATGTTGAAAGACGTGATTAGAGAGGAACGAGAGCGACAGATGAATCGTCGCCTTGACGTTTTAGATGAGATAAAATTAATGTTGAGGGAGATGGTGAGGGAGAAGCAACGACAAGAAGAAATGGATGTGACTATTAATGGGAGCGAGGCCCTGAAGACTACCTTACCGAGTCAAAGTGCTATGGAGGATAGACGGTCGTTTCGCATTTATGTGGACTTGCACAGATTTGAAGGCACTGCTCCAGAAGATTGGATTGCACAAGCTGAATATTTCTTCACCAATAGAGGTACGCAAGATGATTTAAAATTTTCTCTGGCATTTATTCGTATGGTGGGACCAGCATATGATTGGGTTCAAAGGTTAAGACGACAAATTCTCAATCTCTCTTAGGAAAGGTTGAAGCTAGAGATGATAAATAGCTTTAGTACTTTTCATATCACTCCGGACCTTGATGAAAGCTACTATGAAAATGTGGTTGGCATTGAAGAAGCTGAGGCTAAGGGTCAAACCACTCAAGTAACAATTGAGGAAGAAAAGGATATCTTCCCGGAGCTGGTTAATGGTAATGATAATATATTTGACAGTGCAGGCCAGAGTCATGCAGATATCAGCGAAGATACAACATTTGAGGTTGAAGATCAATCGGTAGACTCAAACAAACTTGGTATGAATATCGATATTCCCGCTATTGGCGCTATTGAGGAAGCGAGAGAAGAAGCTTCTAAGTTTGAAGACATCACACAGGAAGTGATAACAGAAGTTGGTCAACTAGTCCCAAGTGTTTGCATCACTTCTATCTCAGCTATTAAAACTTATGAAGAAACTGGAGAGCTGGAGGCTAAAATTGTCAAGCACAAGCAAGCAGAAGAATTAATACTTGAAGCACAAGTAGATGATCAAGCAAAAGAAGCTGTCAAGCTTGAGGTGGCCATCTTTGGTGTTCTTGCTGCAGCAACTTATCGAGCGATTTGGGATCCCGGCAACTTGCTTGAGGCCGAAATGGTTGGTGCTCGGCTTCTACAACTTACCGGGTGATTTGGGATCCGGGCAAGTTGAAGTTTTTCAGCCTCGAGGACAAGGCTAGTTTGAGAGGGGAGCATTTGTTACGGGCCAATTGTTACGGGCCCATTGTCTTAGTAGTAGGGATTATTAATAAGCGGGTCGGGTTGGTTTGTCATACCTGGGTCCGCTTAGTAGTGAAGTCTATAAATAAGGGCCTTAGAGTTGTGTTAGGTTTGTCTAATGTCTTGTTATTTTCTACTTTGGCGTGCTCTTGCACGATTCTCACCGGTAACGGCAGAGGGATTCTATCAGATTCTACCCTGCCTGTTGAGTATTCTACTTTTCCTGCAAAAGCTGGTGTTCATGATGAACTTTTTTGGAAGCTATCACTTGCTATTTGTATTCATTTGAGTTGTGTTTCAACCTATATAAACTTCATTGCACCACCATTTGAAGCACATATGCTTTCAAACTCTCCTCAACTCTCACAATCATCATTCACTGACCCCAACTTCTCCAATACCACATATATATGAGGAGTTCAAAATGTAGGGATTTAAAAACAACAACATCAACTTAAGCTTATTATTCCACGAATAATACTCTATTGTTGTATATTTATTTTGGATGTGGTAGGAGCTCATACTAAGTTAATCTTAAACTCTTACAAGATATAATTCTAGTCGTTTTTAAACCAAAACAAGCCATAAGTAAATAATTTGATATTTTTGCAGGTTAAACATGCTTTGTGAGATGGAATAAAAGAGAGCAGTTTTGAAGCTACCCAAGATGACCTCACCATGGTCCCAATGGGCTGTGTCAGCATGCTATGGCACACAGTATCGGTGCAGTATCAATTCAACAAACCATGAGTTGAATACTTGGACCAAGATTATAAGTTTGTGCAGATGTATAGCGCACTGTACTACCAGTTTCTTGAGAAATAAACATGGCTTTTCAAAAGCATACCATAACTTTGATGCTATTTGTCAATATTGGCACTTCACTATTCCTTTAGGCAAAAAGAAAAGGAGGACTCGAATATCTAACAAAAATTAAGATTCTTTGTAAACTGCCTTGGACTTCCCACCATCCGGCAATATAAAGTGAAAAACAATTGGATAAGAAACAATAGGAATTAGACAGGCTGCACCCAGCAAAGATTAGCATTGGATTGAAATTTAAAATTGGAAATCAACGGAGGTTCAGACTTAGTGCAAGCACTATGATCTATAGTATATTTAGACAGCAGATGAAGAAGGTTTAAAAAACCGGTCAGGTATAATAATAGTTGTACCAACACACAATACTTGTTGGTTCTGGTCCGTACCAATATATAAATATATATACAAACTTAATTAACTGGTACCGATCATGAACTATTATTGGTCCATGGTCCATGGTCAAACCGGTATGTATCAAGAGATATGGAACAAAATTTTATTCCATGTGAAGAACAATTACATCTGACATGGATATAATTTAAAACCAATTAAATTTCATAACAGGAGTTATACAATTTCATTGAAGAAGTTAGAGCAATACCTCTTTTTGAATACCAACCACGAAGATATAAGCAAAATAAATTCAGAATAACACCCTACCTCGAAGATATAAGCAAAATAAATTCAGAATAACACCCTACCCCACATTATTCATAATGAACGGAGATACAGAATGGAAAGTCAATGTTAGAAGGTGGTGTTAACCTGATCAGCAACCACCTCAACAAGCTCCAGCTCATGTACATGCCAATTTCTTGCACTGTCTGAAGGTAGCATCAGAACCATTATAGCGTAGCTTTTTGCAGAAAGATCAGGCCAATCATTTATTTGGAAATTTAGAAGATGTAAGAGGGGAACTCGGACAGCAACCACTTCTGGTGGCACATGTCTTCCTGTTAGAGGCCTTATCCTTGCTAATGGACTTGTATGTGGAATTCTGATTGCTCGATTACTACTGAAGACTTGATTTACAATAGGAAGGTTGATGGAAACAACAGATCCAAGGGGCATTTGGTGGTGCAATGTATGTGAAAGCTGGAGATTCAGACCACTTCGGGATGGCATCCAAAGTGCACACTCTGCCAGATCCAAAGTCCTGCCTAGTTCCACAAGTGTCGTCTTCAATATTGTATGCCTATCAAGTGTGCTTCTTATTTCATGAGTAAGCATCCTTACATGCCTCCCTGTTTCTTCTTGTGTGCGTATAATACCCATCTCTCTATCAAGTTCCTCGGCCTTGTTCTTCAGAAACAACTCTCTCGTCTTCACACTTAACAAGTCAGGAATTATGTGGACAAGCATCAAAGCTGTCGCACATGATACAACAGCAGTTGAGATTTTTGCAACAGTCATTACCAATGCAAGTGTCCGTGAGTGCATGGTGAAAGTCCACAGATTTATCAAATGTGTTGCTCCACAGAGAACGATGAAGGCACCAAACTGTATCAACACCCATCGGTACGGGAAGAAGGAAGACTTCTTTACGAAATAAATGAGCTCAAGAGGAATGGAGAAATAGGCCAGGGCTATAAAGAAGTCGGATATATACTGATACTTCACTAGGAGGTCATCGACAGGCCACTGTAGCTCAATGCAGTCGCATTCCATCTCGGAGCAACTGCGGGGCCAAAATACTACAAGTGCATTCTGCAACAGCAAACGAGGTCGGTTAGTACACATATTTAGCATGCAAAACCTAAGCTTCTGAATTCAAAGGGCGTAAGTAGCAAGTGTACAAAACTACAAAACTTGAACTGTCAGATATGAAAAGCGAGCATAATCAAACTGGCGAGTAGATTGAAACACATGAAAGAAAACTAGTCTTGGATGCATAAGAAGTGCAATACATATTTAGTGATAAAAAAAAGGCGCAAAGGACAAGCTGCTGACTCAACTAAATAATTCCAATTTCCCAATTTAAAAAAAAAAACAGTTTCTTTGTCATAATTATGAGGAATTCGCAACTAGCTACTTGGAGTGAAACTTTAGGCATCATATTGGACAGAAATCTACTAAATCCAGGCCTCAACTTACAGAAGAAGACAATTCAAAAAGGACAGTAGATTTTTTCTTTCTTTTGAGTTAGCCGCCTTACTCATAAACCTTTTCTGAGCTTCTATCCAGAGAGTTCAAACCAAATCACCTCACAGCAGTAACCAGGCAAAACAAACCCTAACGCAAAATCAAGGTAACGCCACAGCCGAGAATCAAACAAATCACCAACTCACACTGAAAGTAAATGCAAAACGCAGAAAAAGGAATTTAATAAAATGATCTGATGCAAGAAGAAGAGCTGGAAGAACCGAAAAAGTTGAGCTGATTGATACCTTGAGAAGCGCATCAGGAAAGAAGTCAGACAACTCCAGTATCTCGATCAGAATCGATGTAAATTAAAAGAAAAGAATACAAATCTCGCAAGCTCACAGATGGTAGGGAAAAGAGACCGAGATCGAACAAGAAGAAGAGAAGGAAAGCAATTTTGTTAAATTTTTTTTCTCCTCGCCGCCGCTTCTGGTGGCCGCTCCGTTCTACTTGTGAGGGAGTCTCGCAATTTTAACGAAACGGCAGTTTCACGAATAAAAGCGAAGGCGCATAATATTTTTGTGCAGAAAGAGAAACTTATGCGGCCCTCATCTGAAAGAAACGGGTATCCAACGGCAGATGAGGCGCCCCTCAGAAAGAAACTATGCGGTTGGGCTCATCAATCGGAAAGGGAGTGGCACGTAGGGATGTATCGGGTTGGTTCAATGTACCATTGACCGAAACAGTTGAACAGGCGATTGGAAAAGACACATGTTAAAATTGCCATAAATCTCATCTGCTTAGCCTTAAGTCATGCTTGAGAATCTTTTAATTTCGGTTCGGATTTGTTTCTCTTTGTACTTATCTCCTATTCTTTGCCTTTCTCAAGTTTCTCTCTACTAATAAGCCCAATAGTGATAAAGTTTTCATCTATGAGTACCTTGTCCCTCACGTGGATGGTTCTATTGAGCTTCATCTTTCTTATGCACTTGGTCTCCGACTCGATGTTCATTATCTTGACCTAATGGTTTTCTATTAGGTTCATAGCATAAGTTTATGTCACTTTTTCTTAAGCCTTTAGATGATCTAGACTTGCTTTCATGAGTGAAAGCTCCACTAATTTAGAAGGATTAGCCACTAAAAGTAGTCATAGTTCCTTGGATTATATGACTTAAAGTATCTTCCAAATGCTTGCTTTCTTTTTGAGTACATTATTGGAATAGTAGTAGGCTTAGAATGAGCTCACTAATCCCTTCCTATGATCTCATGATATTTTATAAACATAATCAGGATTTCTAGATGGTAAATAGAGTAATTATCGTTCATTTGTATCCCTCTAATTACATTAGCGATAGATTGCATCCCCATATTTTTTTAATCATTTAGTTACCACTAGATTATGATTCACAATATTTTGTCCTAACAATGAATGAACTAATGCACAAGAACTTTTAAACGTTGGTTATGAGTACCATTTTTTTTTAAAAAAAAAGCATTATTAGTGGACAAATTATAAATCAATAGAGAAAATAGGAAAACTCAAAATTAAGGCATTTAAAGTAATGAAAAAAAAAAAAGAAACACGGGGCACTCTTTATTTGGAGTGGAGTGATAGTGAACATGTTAGATTATTTTCTTAAAAACTTATTAAAAAAAATTGTATGAAAAAAAAAACACACACACACTGTTTGGGCTGTGTGGCCCAGCAATTGTGTGGGCTTCCATGTCACATGCCAAGCCTTGAGATAGGTAAATAAAAAATTATAGAAAGGCATATGATCTAGGTAACGCACGTGAGTTATAGAATAAAGTCAACGAACAAACGTTGACTTATGCACACGGTAAAAGGCACCAAGTACATACTCTCTCACTGGGGCCATTCCTATTTAACATATTGATTGTATATATAACTTTGGATCAATCTCAACCTAAAGAAGCAATCGACTCTAAATCCCACTAATCAACTGAATACTCTGATGAACATTTATTATTAATCAACGATAGCCTGCCTTCATCCTGAAAATGTACTGTGATTTCTCTATTCGTTCTAGAATGATTGCATATTATATAATGATCTAATTATAATTTAGCTTCTTCGCGTGTAAGATGTTTGGGGCCCTGTAGATGAAAGGAATAGTTAATGAAAATGTGAGTATAATTGTCGAAATAACTCGCACAATCCTAATCACAATGACGCTTTTTTTTTCCTGTGTTGAAAGAGCCAAGGCATGGACATTTTTGTGTTGTGTCTTTTCCATGACAAGGTTTTGAAGAAAGGCTGTAAAAGGGAGTTTGCCAAATTGATTACTGCCCACTGTCCCAAATGATTCCAAGAAGAGAGGATCGTCTTCTTCTTCTTCTTCTTGAGATCAGTGAATTGCAGTCCTGTGCAGTGTGTGAACAGATCATTGGTCTATGTTGATTTTAAGGATCAACACTGTTCAGTCTCTCTCTCTCTCTCTTCCATTCAAGCTCAAAGTGAGGAACACAAAGCCTGCAGACCTGATTGATGCACACAAGACGATCGCAGGATCCATCCATCCACTGCCTCTCGCAAACCAAAGCATTCAATGAGTCAGAAACGATAGCGCTGAGCCACTGTAAAAAAAGCTCGCACCGTGTCATCAATGGTCGCCGCTTTAACGCCGGAGGGGACGGCGCCGGACCACCTCTGCTTTTCCTCAAGGACCAAGGCCTCGACATGCGCGCGCGCCACACTCTCTCACAGCGCACGCACATCACCGCCTTCCGCGCATCGATTGATCCAAAAAAAAGCGCCGGATCCACCACGGCGCGAGCAAGGACAGCTCGGAATCCGCCGGGGCTGGACGGCCACATGCAGGACGAGAGGGGAAGGGAAGCGAGCGGCAGCTGGCCACGGGCGACGAGCCACGTCTGTCAACCACAGGGGCGGGGGCCGCGACGGCGACGGGGGCAGCCAAGCCCCCGTGGCCGCGGGCCCCGCTGTCGGCGGTGTGATCCGCGTCGGAGAGGCACCACCACACCGCCACCTTTAATAATTCCCCTCCTTGTCCTTATCATCCATGCCAATGGCGCTCGCGTTGCTGTCTCTGTTGTTCCTTGTTGTTTTCACTGGTTCCACGGCTCTGCGGAAAGAGAGATGAGAATTACAAGATGCTAGTGGAGCGGAGCGGTAGATTGGCAGAGCGGGGGGCCATGGCAGAGGAATGTTGCTGTTATTTTAAGGTACGCCACCGGCTCTCTGTGCTCTATGGAGGAAGAAAGTGACTAACTAGGTGTTATGGGCAAATTTATTTTTTTATAATAAACTTAATCACAATCGGCAGATCCCTTCGCGGAGATCTCAGCCTTACACTAGAGTGGCCCGCGACCGGTGAGGATCACGTTGCGGAAGCGGGCCAAGCACTCTACAAGCCCTCACACCACGTGCGCGAAGGGTTCGGTATGAATACCGCCCCTCGGACACGAATACAAATCTCTCAACTGTGTCAAAGTGATGGAGACTCTCCAAAACACTTTGCACTCACAGAAATTCCCTCAACCCGCGCTCCTTTCTCTACACAGCCGAGATAGGCACCGGCGCGGCCTCAATCAATCACAAGGGGACGGTGGCGAACACCTTCAAGGGTGCCGGCACACACGTCCAAGACTTTGCAGTGAGCAAACAAGCAAGCACATGCAAACAGTCACAAATCCGCACTACACATATGCGGACACAGATAACGCAAAGAACCGTCCGGACGAAAAGCCACACGAAGTCCGGACGGCGGTAAAGCCTCTATCCACTACACACGAGAAAACCGTCCTACTACCACTACACACGATAGATCCAGGGAGGGTTTACCCTTGTAGCGTGCCACCACTCCACGAGCCGAGCCCACCGAGATCCTCCGAGAATCTGCGTCGGAAAGTCCGGTCGGAGACGAAGCGAGACGCGCGCGCGAACGCGCGCGGAAACCCTCCTTCTCCCTCTTCCCGCTCGCGTCCGAACCAGCACCGAAACCTCGGCTGAAACAGGGGAATGATCCCCTCTCCCGTCCGGCCACCGGAGCTGCGCCGGCGGGTCAGGATCTGGTCGTCCGTGAACGGAGAAGTCGCCGCCGGAGTATTGTCGCCGGAGAAGCCGCCGCCGACGAGAAATTGAACCCAATGGAAGCTGTGGCTGCGTGGAACCGGCGATCGAAAAATCTGATCGCTCTCCCGCGTCTGGCTGCCGGCGCCGGAGGAGATAGTCTCCTCGTTACCTCAGGGCACCGGTGAGTCGATCTGAGAGGGTACGCCGACGAGTCCATGGCCGGAGCCTCGTCGCCGACGCCAAGTAATATACTCTGTTCCCAGATCTGAGTTTCGCCGAGAGTTCGTCGTCGCCAGACCTTGCACAAGCGTTCGATTCGCTTGATTGCAACCTCCCCTCGACGAGGATGGGATTTCCATCTTCGTCGACCACGCAACCGCGATCTCCGCCGGTGATTGGCCGGAGATCTCGCTTCCACCGGGGCGACCTCCAATCGTCGCCCTGGGCTCGTCCACGTCGGAGTCCACGACCGATTTCGCTGCCAACGTCTTCGCCACGGAAGCACGAGTCGCCAGCCACCTTCCTTTTCCGGTGAGCCCCCTCCAGCTGGCCGGAATCAACGCCGGAGACAGCGCAGGTGGAGAGGAGGTGAAGAACAGGGGAATTTTCCCCTTCGCGTGCGAGCGAAACACGTGAACCGGTCTGAACCGGTTCGGTTCAGTCTGGAAGGGCGGTTCAGTGCCGGTTCGGGGTCGATTAGACCTCAGAATCGCCCCACGGTTGACCCTCTTCGATGCACACGCTCGTAAGCTCGTGCGAGAGGGTCCGGGGTCCATGGGTCGAGTCAGAAGCCCACATCCACGTGTGAACCCACACTCCGTGGTTTGACTCGACCCTCGCCCTATGGACTTGTGTCAGCCTCAGTGACACGATCGCACACCCGAGTCGTCCAACACGGCTGACGACGAGGGGTCCCGTCATCGCTCCATCTCGGTGTGCTTTGGGATTTGTGCTAAATCCCGGGAGCATCACATACTCCCTCACCCAAGTTCGTCGTCGCCCTCGACGACAGGCTGTCCATGTAGATCTTCAACTCCTCCTCAAACTGCCACAAATCAGAAGCTTTCTCCCATTTAGCTTCTTCTATGGGTGTTCCTTCCCACTGCACAAGAAATTCCATCCGCCTGTTCCTCCTATACTGTCCAAGTGTTTTGTGATTCAAAATCTTTTCAATCTTTTTATCGAACTCTGCCCGAACACTAGGAGGAGCCCGACGCCCCTGAGAGCGACTGGGGTCGGTCTCGTCGGTGTGAAACTTTTTCAGAAAGCTCACATGAAAGGTCGGATGAAGCTTTAATCTGTCGGGAAGCTTCAGCCTGTAGGCTACAGCACCAACCCGTCTTAAGACCTCGAAAGGTCCCTCATATCTCTGAATAAGGCTGCGATGCGCAGTCTTGGCTGAGATCTTTCTCCACATCTGAGGTGTCAACTTTAATAGCACAAGATCTCCAACTTCGAACTGTTCATCGCGTCTACTCTGATTGGCATAATGCTGCATCCTTCTTGCAGCGTGCTCTAAGCTATCACGAGCCTCCTAGAGCACCTCGGCATGATCTCTCGCAACCCGATAGGCTGCTGGGCACTCACCATCAGTGTGCTGCACAATATCAGCGGGGGTGAGAGGCTGTCGTCCTAACACCAACTCAAATGGTGTCTTGCCGGTCGCTGAAGACTGCTGCAAGTTGTAGGCAAACTGCGCCGTGTCGAGGAGAGACACCCAGTTGCGCTGGCTTGCCGACACGAAGTGACGAAGGTATTCTTCAAGTAGTGCATTTATCCTCTCCGTCTGGCCATCGGTCTGAGGATGGTTCGCTGTAGAAAACTTTAGCTCGGAACCAAGAGTCTTGAACAAGGACATCCAGAAGTTACCAGTGAACCTGGCATCTCTGTCAGAAACAATGTCCAGAGGAAGCCCAAAAAGCTTCACTACATGCTTGAAGAATAGGTCAGCCGTCTCCTTGGCTGAACAAGGCTCAGGTGCTGCGATGAACACAGAGTACTTAGAGAACCTGTCCACCACAACAAAGATAGAAGCCTTCCCTTCGACCTTCGGTAACCCAGTAATAAAATCCATGGAAACTGAAGTCCATGGTCGTTCCGGAATGGGAAGAGGCTGTAACAATCCAGCTTCGCGCCTCCTATCGACTTTATCCTGCTGGCAGATCAAGCAGGTGCGGACATAATGATCGACATCAGCTCGCATGGAGGGCCAATAACAAGATCAGGATAATAGAATCAGTATCCTGCGCTGTCCCGGATGTCCACTCCATGCCGTGTCGTGAAGCTCTCGCAATAACTCGCGTCGAAGTCCGCTAGTCGCCGGAACAAGTGGCCGACCGCCCTCGGCCATCAGAAGGTCGTCGCCCTGAAGATAGTAACGACGAACCTTGCCTTCTCGCACGTCGGCAATCAGCTGCTGGTATTTGGCGTCGAGAGCAGCAGCTTGCCAAATGCGATCGAGGAGATCACCCTCAATCCTCGATATCGAAGCAAGCACCACAGTGCACATCCTGCTGAGAGCATCTGGAACCACATTGGAGCGCCCCGGTCTGTGCTCCCAGGTGAAGTCAAATTCAGCGAGGAACTCCTGCCATCTCGCTTGTTTAGGTGAAAGCTTTTTCTGCGTAGCGAAGTATGTGTTGGCGACATTATCCGTCTTCACTACGAAAGCGCTACCGAGAAGATAGATGCGCCAAACTCGAAGGCAGTGGATCACGGCGACCATCTCCTTCTCGTGAGATGAGTAACGCTGCTCCACCGGACTTAACTTCCGGCTCTCAAATGCCACTGGGTGCCCCTCCTGTAAGAGCACTCCGCCGATCGCTCTGTCAGAGGCATCGGTATGGACCTCAAAGGGCCGACTGAAGTCCGGCATACGAAGAACCGGCTCACTGGCGATCCTGCGTTTCAACTCTGCAAACGCAGTCTGATGCCGTTCTTGCCATAGCCACGGAGTCTCCTTCCTCAGGAGGTCAGAAAGTGGAGCTGCGATCTTGGAGTAATCCTGGATAAATTTCCTGTAGAAATTCGCCACTCCCAGGAAAGATCGGAGCTCAGTAGGGGAAGTAGGTGCGGTCCACTCGACGATGGCACGCACCTTCTCAGGATCCATCTGGACAGTGCCATGGCCTACCACATGGCCCAGAAACTGGATCTCAGAAGCAGCAAAGGAGCATTTCTCCCTCTTCACATACAGCTGGTGTTCCCTCAGTCTCTGAAACACCAATCTCAGATGCTGTAAATGCTCCTCCATCGTGGCCGAGTACACCACGATATCATCAAGGTAGACGACCACAAAATCATCTAGTAACTGTGTCAGAACATTGTTCATCAGGTGGGAGAAGGTAGCCGGCGCATTGGTTAAGCCGAATGGCATAACCAAGAACTCGTAGGCACCGTACCGGGTGACACAGGTTGTCTTCGCCTCATCTCCCTCAGCTATGCGGACCTGCCAATAGCCTGATCTCAAATCAAGCTTGGTAAAGACAGTAGCGCCCGCTAGTCTGTCAATGAGGTCCTGGATGTGTGGAATCGGGTATCTGTTCCTGATGGTGATCTTATTTAAGGCACGGTAGTCAACACAGAAACCAAGACTACCGTCCTTTTTCTTTTGAAACAGCACAGGAGCACCAAATGGAGCCTTGGAGGGTTGGATGAACCCAGCTGCCAAGAGTTCATCCAACTGCTTCCTCAGCTCTACGAGCTCTGCAGGAGGCATGCGGTATGGGGGTCGGAAAGAAGGAGCTGCCCCAGGAACCAACTCAATGCGGTGATCAATCGCACGTCTGGGAGGAAGCTCCTTAGGTAGCTCAGGCGGAAGAAGATCCCAGAACTTCTCAAGTAAATTCTTCACTTCCGTTGGTACGTCGTCTGGACCTTCTACAGGGGCCGTCACCCATGTAGCCAGAAAGGTACGCTCGCCCCGACGTAAGCCTGTCTCAAGAGTAGCAGCCGATATGTATGTACTCTGAGCCTTCCCTGGTCGTACTGACTTATCCGACCCAGCCAACTGTAGGCAACGAACAAAACAAGGGTATCTCTCATCCATCACCTGGACACCCTTTAGATGAGGGACTATAGCAGCCTTCATCTTCTGTATCAACTCCAAGCCGACGATGACATCATAATCGTCCATCTGAACCACGCGTACATGGTTCTTACCCTTCCACTCCCCGAAGACAAGAGGAACATCATAGGATATTCCTGCGATCTGCCGCTCCTCAGCGTTGATCGTCTTGAAGCGGTCCTGAGCAGGGGACATGCTCAGCCCTAGCCGCGTCGCCATGCCATGAGCCACAAAAACATGAGATGCACCACTATCGATCATGGCATGAACTCGATGTGAGTTCACCCTCATCTCCACGTACATCAACTTGGTCTTCATTGTGGTGGAAGTGGCAATGGCATTGATCACCAAAGGATTCACAGTGATCAGAGGATCCTCAGATTGGGCAGCCTCCCGCTGAACAATGGCTGCAAGTGTATCTCCCCGAGGACAATCACGCATGCGATGAGGACCTCGGCAAAGGAAACACTTCAGCTGTTGCTTGGGAGCGCCCCTAGGAGGAGAACCGGCTGGTATGGCTTTCTTCTGGCCGGTTCCTGAAGAGGTAGCTCCTCCTTTTCCCTGCTTCTTCTTATACCCACCCTTGGGTCCTGGAGCTGGACGCTTCCCCTTATTCCTCTGAGGGGAACGTGACTTAGATGGACCAGAGGAGATAGGGGCAGATTGCTTCCTATCCCTCAAATCCACTAAGAAATCAGCTACGGCCATAGCCTCTTTGAGAGTTAATGGGCTATGTCTCCTAACTTCCAACTGTGCCCATGTCTGCATCCTCTCTAAGAAGAAGTACAAGCGATCCTCTTCTTCCATTCGTGGTATTTCGAGCATGGCGGCAGAGTAAGCTCGAACATACTCACGAACTGTCCCCGTGTGTCTGATCTTATGTAAAGAGTCTCTAGCAGTCTTTGAAGTGTGTGTCGGCAGGAACTGGTTCTTCAGTTCAGCTTTCAACTCATCCCATGAGATGTCACGTGGCACCTCTTCTCCCGGAGGGGTCACTAAGGTACGCCACCAGAGCTTGGCATCACCTGTCAGATATGCCGAACACAACTGCGCTCTTTCATAATCAGGCACCTGAGCAGTCCTGAAATACTGCTCCATATCCCAAAGGAAATTCTCAAGTTCCTTTGCACTGCGTACCCCACTGAAAGTAGAGGGCTCGGGAACACGCACTCTAGTGGTCTGCGGCTGGGAACTCCCAGCGCCTGCGGCTGAAGTAGAAGCACGGGCAGCAGCCTGCCCCTTCAAACCAGCCACCTCCAATGCAAGTCCACCAAGGGCACTGGAGAGATGTGCCAACTCAGAATCCAGGCGGGTCCCAACGGACTCGACTGCCGACCGAAGTGCCTCGAGACGCTCCATGATCGTAGCGTCTCCATCGAAGTTCCCTATCGCAGTCTCCAAGTGGGAGATGCGCTCTGCAGCTGTAACCATTGTGATTGTGAGAAGTAAACTCTGAAGTTCTGCTGGTGGAATGAGATCTGATGGTCTGACCTCTGGGTGCACTGAAAAGAGCTAAGTAGTGCTCGGTCTGTGTCAGAACTGAGCGATCAGTGAAGAGGCTGAGAGACTACGCCCCGGCGCTAGGCACCGACGTACGCACCCTCCAAACAGCGTACACCGACGTCGATATCCCTGACAATAGACTTACACAAACTTAAGCTCTGATACCGGTTTGTTATGGGCAAATTTATTTTTTTAATAATAAACTTAACCACAACCGGCAGATCCCCTCGCGGAGATCTCAGCCCTACACTAGAGTGGCCCGCGACCGGTTAGGATCGCGTTGCGGAAGCTGGCCCAGCACTCTTACAAGCCCTCACACCACGTGCGCGAAGGGTTCGGTATGAATACCGCCCCTCGGACACGAATACAAATCTCTCAACTGTGTCAAAGTGATGGAGACTCTCCAAAACACTTTGCACTCACAGAAATTTCCTCAGCCCGCGCTCATTTCTCTACACAGCCGAGATAGGCACCGGCGCGGCCTCAATCAATCACAAGGGGACGGTGGCGTACACCTTCAAGGGTGCCGGCACACACGTCCAAGACTTTGCAGGCAAGCAAGCAGTACCTACAAATAAGCACAACCCGCACTACACATATGCGGGCGCAGATAACGCAAAGAACCGTCCGGACGAAAAGCCACACGAAGTCCGGACGGCGGTAAAGCCTCTATCCACTACACACGAGAAACCCGTCCTACTACCACTACACACGATAGATCCGGGGAGGGTTTACCCTTGTAGCGTGCCACCACTCCACGAGCCGAGCCCACCGAGATCCTCCGAGAAGCTGCGTCGGAAAGTCCGATCGGAGACGAAGCGAGACGCGCGTACGAACCCGCGCGACGGAACTTCCCTCCTCTTCCCGCTCGCGTCCACTCGCGTCCGAACAGGGCAGCTTCGGCCAGAACAGGGGAGGCACGTCCTCCTCCGTCCGTCACCGTCCGGCCACCGAATTCCCGACGGAAGGTCGGAATCTGGTCGCCCGTAAACGGAGAAGCCGCCGCCGGAGTATTGTCGCCGGAGAAGCCGCCGTCGACACGAATTTCAACCCAATGGAAGTTGTGGCTGCGTGGAACCGGCGATCGGAAAATCCGATCGCACTCCCGCGTCTGGCTGCCGGCGCCGGAAGAGATGAACCCTTCCTTACCTCAGGGCACCGGTGAGTTGATCTGACAGCCCTTGCCGACGAGTCCGTGGCCGGAGCCTCGTCGCCGACGAAGAAGAAGCAGACTCTGTTTTCAGATCTAGATCTCGCCGAGAAATCGTCGTCGCCAGACCTTGCTCAAGCTCTGCGTTCGCTTGCTTGCAACCTCCCCTCGACGAGGATGGTATTTCCATCCTCGTCGCCACGCAGCCGCGATCTCCGGCGGTGATTGGCCGGAGATCTCGCTTCCACCGGGGCGGATGGAAAATCCGCCCTAGGCTCGTCCACGTAGAGTCCCAGCCTTCAATCCACCGCCCACCTCGCCGCCACGCCAGCCCGCGTCGTCAGCCACCTTCCAAATCCGGCGAGCCGCCTCCAGCTGGCCGGAATCAACGGCGGACGGCACCGCTTCCAGCGAAGACGAGGAACAGGGGAAATTTTCCCCTTTCCGCGTACGCGGGCACTGTAGCCCGGTCTGAAACGGCTGAACCGGTTCGGTTCAGCCTGGAAGGTGGTTCAGGTCCGGTTCGGGGTCGATTTGACCTCAGAATCGCCCCGCGGTTGACCCTCCTCGATGCGCATGCTCGCAAGCTCGTGCGAGGGGGTCTGGGGTCCATGGGTCGAGTCAGAAGCCCACATCCACGTGTGAACCCACACTCCGTGGTTTGACTCGACCCTCGCCCTATGGACTTGTGTCAGCCTCAGTGACACGATCGCACACCCGAGTCGTCCAACACGGCTGGTGACGAGGGGTCCCGCCATCGCTCCATCTCGGTGTGTTTTGGGATTTGTGTTAAATCCCGGGAGCATCACATGGATGATGAAGATGAGAATGACGATGACGGCGGCTCCGTGGGAATAGTAAAAGTTATGGTAAAAGCATCGCCGGCATCGAAAGATGTGAAGCCTGTAATTTTGTTGGCAAAACAAATAAATAAATAAATATGTTATGATAATTTGATAATGACACGTCACGTGTGCGAGTGTGACACGGGTGGCATTGACTGCTGGACACACATTTTGATTTTTTTTTTTCCTTCTAAAATTCATTTAAATATGCATGTAAATTGCCTTCCACATGTGAGCAAGTCGGAGATAAGATCAAATTGATAGAAAGATTCTTAATTTCACTAAATATTATTTCCTACAATAATAATATACCCAAAAATTAATTATGATTCCGAGTTAATATGGGCCTAAGCCTAAACTAGGCTAGTATGGCTAATGTGGGCTCATGTTTGAGCCAACCTAATAGCGGGCTCTACTTTAGACATGTGCATTATCAAATAATAAATTATTATTATATAGATAGCATTTTAAAGGGATCATCACATCAAACGCATTTGAATTGTACCCTTTCTTTAGCCAATGATGTGACGACGCCTTTGAGAGGAAATAAGGGACATGGCATGATTGAATAATTTTATTGTCCCCTATCCACTCATCTCATGCCATGTGTACCTACTTCATGTCCTCAAGAACCTCACCACTTGGGTGGGGGTGGATTGTGCACAACAACTTGAGTGGCCCCAAACACACACACTATGAAGATGCAATTATTTTTATTTTTTTCTTTTTTTTTTAAAAAAATGTTTATTTAATAAATAGATCACATATGGATCTTGTCCACCTTGATGGATGCATCCAAAAGAAGAAAAAAAAAGATAATCTTCATCTTCATAAAAAAAAATATGATGAGGGGGACGAAGCCTAGAATCACAAGTCATTGACGTGACATGAAATAGATTTTTTTTAAAAAAAAATATATATAATTAATTTGTTAGAGTTAACAATTAAGAAAGGAGGAAGGTCCGTCTCCACTTTTCTCAATCAAAATGAGGTAAGAGATTTGGTGAGAGGAGCGGCAGTCACGAGCCTTGGAAACCAAGTAAAATATTCAGTGTGTAATAAATAATAAAAATTATTGATGTGCTAGAGTTAGACAAGGCATCAAGCTATCTAATCTACCACTTGTTGTGCACAAAAAAAAGGCATTAGGTGGGAGTAGACTTAACTTTATTCACACGCCATTAAGCTTTTTGGGGAACCTTTTGTGATTCTAATTTGGAGAGAGAAAGAGATGTCGGTCCCATCACAATTTAATCAAAAGGATATGATGGTTGATGGCGTAGGCAAGCACAACCATTTGCCTACTTATACTTGATTATCTAACTACCACTCATCTTCAACAAGCAATTCTTGAAATTTTATCAATTCAAACTTATTTCATCTACACTTGAGCGCTTGTTTTTTTTTTTCTTTTAATTTTTGTCAATACTACTATTCTTGATTTGAACATCTTTAGTTCAATTAATAAGAATTTTAGTTGTTAATAATACTAACTTGTTATATACCCTAAACATTGTGTTTTCTCTTCATTATCAACTACAACTTTTTTATTAGTCTAATAATTTTATTTAGATTTTTATTTAAATAGTAAATAATATTTTACCCAAATTTGTTATGGGGGAAATTTATGCAATTTCTAATATCAAAAATTTTTAGGAAGAAAATATAAATAAATAAGGAGTTTAGAAATTAAGAGCAAATTCTTAGTTTAAAATTTAAGCTCTGGTACAAGTTAAACCTATACTAAACACTCAGGATAGAACCAAAACTATTTTTTTGTATTTTGAAAATTTAAATAGAATTTAATAATACTTAATAGTATTTAATAATTTTATAGTATTTGATGGTAATTTTATGTTATTTAATAATATTTATATAATATGAATATAAAAATAAAAATATGAGAGTGTATATGTCAAGTAAAATTCATGTTTCAAACTTTTTTACCCTAAATAAATAAGTAAAAAATATATATAACATTTTCTATCCACTTATCTTTCCATTCCTTTTTTTTTCATTTCCTCTTTCTTTCTTTGTAGTAAACAGAGAGTGTAAATGTAAGGATTCCAAAAGAGAATACTTATGACATTTATATAATAATCTATATAATATTCTAATAGTAGAGTTATCCAAATATATTAGTTGTTCAATATGTGCTGTTGAATTGATATATTAGTTGTTCAATATGATAATTTTATTATTACCATTATTACAATGTATAGTAAAACCATAAGAAATAAGTTTATTTGATGTGCTATAAATCCTACAAAGAAATAAGCTAAATCTCATTATAGAAATGAGTCCGACTAAACAAATATAATAATTATAATTTATATTTCAATTAGACATTTTTGAATATGGTTCCTCAAAAAAAATATTTATAATAATTGGATTAAATAATGGTAGAAGTGTGCTAAAGAAGTAGATTAATTTACATTGAATTTTAGCATGTACAGTTGTTAAAAGTAAAAAAAAAAAAAAGCGAGCAATCTAATTAATTTTTTAAGCACATAATCTATGCCGATAAAGTGGACCATTTGTTAATGTTTCTTCTAATAATAAAGTAAGAGCAATTAATGTTAATTAAATTGATGTTGGCTTTCTTTAAGACTTGCTAATGCATTATTATTAAAAAGATATCGGATCCAGCTACCGCAACTACAGCCATATCTATATGAATTATTCTAAAAGTTTTTTTTTCCAACTTTAATAAAGAGAAAGAAAAAGTAAAAAGTCAGATAACATCGTTTTTCTTAATTAAGAAACTATTTTAAAAGTCACACTTATTATAAAAATAATTATCACATAAACAAAAATGTAGCTTGGAGAATATATGTAAGCGGAGCATGTTGCACGTGAATGCGGAGGTGGCGGAGATGGTGACGCGAGTTGATGCAATGTGGCTTAAAATTTCAAGAATTATTAAGGAGTGAAATTAAATGACGAAATAGCAAATGAGGAAGGAGGTGAAGTTTCTTGTGACATCAGCACCGAAAAGTGATTTCTTGAGTGCACCTAATTAATTAATGCCCCCTATTAGAAATTTTATAGAGGGTATCCTTTTAATTCTTTTTTTAAAACCAATCTATATTAGTGGATTATCCTATAATCTTTGGATCAAAGTAGATAATATGATACACTCTTCCTAAATTTTTTTTCCCAAATCAATCCTCGCGCATGCCAAGTTCATCCCCAATATTAATTGAATTTAATAAATTAATAGTTAGCCCATAAAAAAAAGCTTTTAAATTAATAAATGAATAATTCGGATGATCACCGCAAGCAAATAATTGACGCAGCAGCAGCCGTTGGATCGTCACCGGCGAGGCATAACCGACAAAGTATGAACGGATCCACATTTGGGACCACGTCTATCGGCCGTTCGATTGACATCGGACGGCGGGAGTTGATTTGATCATCTTTATATTAGGCGAAATTTTGAGGCCCTTTAATGATAGTGGTTTGAGGCACACAACCTTATCTTCTTCTTTAAGCTGGGCCTCAAATGCAGGTAATGGAATGACGTAATTACCCCCGAAAGTCAACTTGGTGTTAAGTAAATCAAATCACCTGTTGGGCACAGTTCAGACTAGGCTTGCAAAATTGCTGGTAATTTTATCTTTGTATGGTATGAAAACATGTGGTCATTTGCCATTTGCAGTGGCGGTCAATTTGGAGAAAAAGAAATATAGCAAGGCGAGGACATGTCCAAAGCAGAGAAAGAGAGAGAGAGGAACAGCGACCTCTTCTCTTTTGCCTGTCTGCTATCAGCCACCATTTCTTTTCTTCTTTTTCTATTCTTCAGTTCTCCTCTCCTGATCTCCCTACCGCTTCTTCCCTTTCAGAAGGCGATTGAAGGAGTAGAAGATCGAGTTGACAGGAAAGAAGAAGGTAGAGATTAGATGAAAGAGAGGAGGGGGATAAAGATTGAAGGATAATTTCTTCTTTTTTTTTTCCCTATCTTGCATGGAATTCTAATTAAGGTAAGACAATCACCGCCAAGATATTATTCTTGATTTCTTGCTTGCGTTGATGCTAATTGACCTTTACATGTGCAGCTACTAGCTCTAGCAGCCTAGCGCAGCGCGAATTGGAGAGGCGAAGCCACGATGAAGCCGGCTAAGCAAAGGAGGCCGGCATGGGAATAGCCACGCAGCCGTCGTCTCAGCTCACCTTCTCCTACCTCACGCGGCCGGCGTCTATGTCCCAAGGCTTCCACCAGCAGCACCACGGCCTCTTCAGCTTCTCCGAGGGCTTCGATCGGGCGAGTCAAGAACATCCTCATCATCACATCGCGCAGCAGAGCCGGCGGGACAAGCTCCGGGTGCAAGGATTCGATGTCGCCGGCGCAGGCGCCGGCGCACACCCCCTCGCGCTGATCGAGGAGCAAGGCGACGATCCGAGCATCTTTGAGTCAACCTCCGTCGATGGTGCCGCCGGCAGCATGCTGTCGGACATGTTCGGATTCCCGGCGGCGCCGGCTGGGCCATCCGGTGTCGACCAGATGCAAGCGAATTACCAGCTCCTACCGCGGCCTGCCGCCGCCATGGCCGGCTTCTCTGGCGACTGGTACGGCCCGAACCGACAAATTCATCAGCAGCCACCGCAGCCGGATCCTGCCGCGGCGATGCAGTTGTTCCTCATGAATCCGAGCTCTCCGTCTCGGACTCATCAAGGGTTCCAATCCTTCGGAGAGACGCCCTTTGGCGGGCGAGTGGTGGAAGGGCGAGGGCTCTCCTTGTCCCTCTCATCATCTCTGCAGCCGTTGGATCACATGGCGAAAGCTTTCCACAATCAACAGCCCGCACAACAGCCTGCTTTGCAACTGCAACTGCAAAGCCATGTCCAGGCAGGTCAAGTACTACACGGCCATACTCAGATGAACATCTTGAGGAGCTCCAAGTACGCAAAGCCCGCGCAGGAGCTGCTAGAGGAATTCTGCAGCGTGGGAAGGGGGCAGCTGAAGGGGGCCAGAGCAGCTGGGCGGCGCCACGGCGGCTCATCAACCGGAAATGCTAACCCTAGTGGTGGAGGCGGTTCAACCTCGGCCGCTGCATCGACCTCCTCTTCCAAAGATGTCCCTCCTTTGTCTCCTGCCGACAGATTTGAACACCAGAGAAAGAGGGCCAAGCTGATCTCCATGCTTGACGAGGCATGTACATTGAACCTACTTCTCGTGACCATAATTTTACAAAGATTTCTCGGTAGATCCACCTCCGTTAATTTCTCAGAAAGCTTCCTTCCCGGTTTGTTCATGCGTATATATGGTTAAGGTAGGGGCAGCCGGCAGCCACATATCTACAACTATGCATATAATTTATTGTAATCCACAGCAGCTGCCTGTGCAAGTGGTTGAGTAGATTCGTGGGTCATTTTTAACATGATTTTTCATAGTGGTTGTCGTACTGTGCCGCCACTCTAGGTCATCTTCGATTTGCCCCCCTCTATCTCTCTCTCTCTCTACATTGTTAAATTTGTGCCGGAAAGAAGGAGCATATTTTACTGCTGTAAATTAACTTGTTTTGTTGGCAGGTGGAGAGACGATACAACCACTACTGCGACCAAATGCAGGCGGTGGTGAACTCGTTCGACACAGTGATGGGATTTGGCGCCGCGACGCCGTACACAGCGCTGGCCCAGAAGGCGATGTCGCGGCACTTCCGGTGCCTCAAGGACGTCATCGCCGCGCAGCTGAAGCAGACGTGCGAGCTCCTCGGGGAGAAGGAAGGCGCGATCGGGTCGGGCGTCACCAAAGGGGAAACTCCGCGGCTACGGCTGCTCGACCAGAACCTGCGCCAGCAGCGCACCTTCAATCAGATGGGAATGATGGAGCAGGAAGCCTGGAGGCCGCAGCGGGGTTTGCCGGAACGCTCCGTCAGTGTTCTGAGGGGTTGGCTGTTCGAGCACTTCCTTCACCCGTAACCTCCATCTCCATCTTCTTCATCTTCTTTTCTTCTTTTTCTTCTTCTTCTTCTTCTTCATCATCATCATCATCATCATCATCTTCTTCTTCTCTATACTACATAATTCTTGCATCATCATTGCACTGCTTAATTTCTTTTTCCTTTTTTTCTTGCACGTAGTTCATGGAACTCAGAGAAGTATAATTGTTAATTTTAGGCCATATAGGTTCACCCCAAAGATCTTTACGAAAGAAAATTTATTCCTCAAGATAATGAATTGAGTAATGTCTATTTAGGATATTGTTAACCATATTAGCTAATGGAACAACTAAAAATTCTCTGCTGAATGACTAGTTAATTTTCAACTTTCAACCTAGTTTATGAAAATGATGGAGAATGAAGCTATTTTACTTTAGGGCAAGTGCATGAGCAAAAAGAAATTTTAAGGGTATATAAAACCTTCATTTTATTTAGAGCAACATTGGTTAATTTTGTTTCTCATATATTATTACTTTGCTATTTAACTCCTCGGATTTTTTCAATTTGCTTTTGTAATTTATCCTAGTTGTAATTTTGTTTCAAATTTGTTATTGCAATTGCACTTCACATTTTGTGGATTAAATTGAAATATAACTTAATTATCTGACTACGCAAGTACTGGTGGTTAACTTGGAAAAAAAATTGATGAGAACATGAACTCCAATATATAGATAAATATATTGGTATATAAGTTTACTGGTACCTACCATTCATGGAAATCACATAATTCTTGCATTTTAATTCTTAGATTTCTATATTCTAGCTAGAATCACTGATGGTGTCAATATACTTGATAAATTAAACAGTCATTTTCAATAATTACATATTGCATAGACATTTATCAAAGAATATTCAGAACCGCATTGTCCTATATAATCTAGATCATCTACTTTTATCCAGACTTCTACACTTCCTGCACTGTCCTTTTTTGTCTGGTCCTGGCACCAATACTAAGCAAGCACAAAATTTAGCTTCTCTTTTTGTTGCATCTGCATTTGGACACATGAATTATTGAGGAAGAAATTGCTACTCTAATAAATTAATTTGCCTTTTATGACATTTTAAATGCCAGGCGAATGATTTAAGCATATATATATATTGCCTGTTACTGTGGGATTCATGGAGCTTTGATATCATTTTCCACTGTCTTTTGCCTGATCTCAGGTATCCCAGTGATGCAGATAAGCATTTTCTGATGAGGCAGACTGGTTTATCTAGAAATCAGGTCTGTCCTTCTCCCCTCTGATTGTGGAATCTACATCGTCAACTTTAACTAAGCAATGTCAACTATGCTTTCATCCTTCTCTTTATTCTTTTCTGCATCTCCATGCATCAGTAATTACATTACAAAGTCAACTGTGCAAGGTCATGCTCATCATGGATATTCTTTTTCTTATATATGTCTGCTGTTCTGCTTGGAAAAGTCAAATCCTTTCAATATAAATATGTAAGATTTATAGATTCATTAATTTAACAGGTCTCCAACTGGTTCATCAACGCGAGAGTAAGGCTATGGAAACCAATGGTGGAGGAAATGTACCTACAGGAGTCGAACGGGCAAGGAAATGGAGAAAATGAAGAGAAAGAGTGTTCTGAAACAAACCAATCACAACAGGAGGAGGAGGAGGAGGAGGAGCAGGAGGAGCAGCAGCAGCAGCAAGAAAGCCAAAGACCGGAAACCAACGCGGCCTCCGAAAGCAAAGCGTCTCCGGGCGCGCCTTCGGTTAGCCATCGCAACCACCGGTTTGCATCCTCCTCCGAGACCCCGCCGCCGGGATCGGCAGTCGCCCACCACTCGAGCGGCGGAGTTGACGATAGCATCCTCATGTTCAATGCAGACGCGTTAGCGCACATGGGTGACGTGTATCAACATCAGTACGGGCAGGCAGGCCGACTGAGGTTGGGTGCCGCCGGCGATGTGTCGCTCACGCTCGGGCTACGGCACGCCGGCGGCGGTGGCGCGCCGGAGAAGAGCCGGTTCTCGGTTAGGGACTTTAGCGGTTGAAGCGAAGATGGAATTAAAGATTCAAATTGGAGGCGCATGTAGCCTTTTTCTTCGAGGGGATACAATAATTATAATTACATAGCAAGAAGATAGAATTAATCGATATTGTAAGATACAGGTGCTTTTTTGTCTCTTTGTATACGTTTAAGAAGACATAAATATGAATTTCTATTGGGGTGTTGGGGGCATAGCATAATTATAATTAATAATAGGGGCGGAGTGGTGAAAGTAATTAATTGCTGAGCAATTATTGTTAATTTGTTATTTTTTTTTACCTAGACAAGTAAATAATGAAGGTAAAATGAGTATGATTTGAGGAACAGTAATTAATTTTGAAGTTCGAATGAGTGAGACATAAACACATGCTAGAAATAACAAAGGTGATTTTGGTGATTAAAAGGGTACATAACAAATGGATGGACCTCGTAACTGGGTCCAACAATGTAGGAGCTATATGACAAATTTTGGCTGGGAGTTGGTACTAGCTGGTGCGAGTCTAAAAGTCAAAGTTTTTATTTATTAACTTGCAATAATAAATTCAATATGCTTAGTATTTGAATATGTCTAAAAGATCAAAGATTAGATGATAATATTTAACATATATTTTATTTTATTTATATTTATATTTGAATAAAAATATTATTGTTATATTTATTTGATATCAGTATAATGTATTTTCATTAATTAATATATTCAGATAATAATTCTATATTGAGACTAGTATATATAATGATTGGTGACAAAAAATTATTCTGATATAAGATATCAAGTTAATTCTTTTGGAGGCATGTAAGACCCTAAGCATACACATCATTCTTCTATTTAATAAATCATTATCATACTTAAATGGTGCATATCTTTTGGATTATCATATAGATGAAGGAATTTTGAACAAAATTATTTATCAATAAATATTAAAATTAGATCATATACAATAAGTTTTGATGGAAGTGGTCAAAATTAAGCTATAAGAAATGAATTATTTTATCAAAAAATGACATAATATAAAAAACTAAATAATAGGAATATACAACTTAGACCATAATGGTATCATTTTGGAAATAAAAAAATTATAAAAAAAAATCATACTAGAGTTACAATCTTATGTGTTATATAAACTTGGTGTGATACTGAGATGAACAAATTTGTCAATTCGATTGATAAGATGCTTTCATTAGTTAAATGGTTCCTTTCCCTATGATTCTATATGCTAATATTTTATAACTTGAGTAGTGAATTCATCTTAGGTCTATGATGTCACTGCTCTATGATTTCATACTCATAATTAAGTCTGAAAATTTTCATGGCCAACTTTGGTAGAGATTTCAGTAGCTGATGATCTAGGCACAAGTAATTTCAGGCACAGGTAGTTTCAAGGGGGTGGATCTAGAGCAGAAGTAATTTTATTTGGAACTTGATTCCTTGGATATAAAGATGTTGATAAGCAGAAACAAGAATGAGAGAAGCAGAAAGAAGAGAGATTCTCAGCGAAGCTCAGGGAACTGCAGCGGCGATTGCATTCACCTACTTGTCTGCCCATTTTGGTTTCAGATCTCATCAAAATTGGATGTTACTGTTTCACTTTTATAATCACAGCCAACTTTGAACAGCTCATTTATAGGCAGTCTGCTCTCTGTTTTGTTTGCATTGATGAGCTGATAAGTTTTGTTTCTTGGTTTGCTTGTTTTGTCATATACTTCAATGCTATCATTCAATTGAACCATGCCATAAAAAAATTCAGGTAATGAATTGGTAAGCAGCATTCAATGTTCTGGGAGAACTGATGTGTAAATTATCATTTTCACAATCTAATAATTTTAAAAGTATAAACAAGGCAAGGGCTGTTTTGAGGCAAAGGTAAAGAGGCGAGGGCTGTTTGCCCTCTCCTGCAAGCTGCCTGTGTGAATCATGAGTTGTCACGAGATGATAACTTGATGCTTGATGATAGAAAGAGAAAGCTTTACCAACGTTGTGTCCCCTAAAGTGAAAAGAAGAGTGAACATTCCTTTAAACAAAAGGCATGACATTTATCACTAAATTCATTGCTCCATGCAAGGATGACAACACAACTTTGACATAGGCTGCATTTGGCTTGGCTGAAATTTTTAGCTTTTGCTGATTGAAAAAGTGCTGATTGAAAAGTAATTAGTTGGAAAAATTAAAAGATGTTCGGTTAAACTGTTATGCTGGTCAATTTTTTTAAAAAAAATTTAAAAATAATTTTAAATTTAATATTTTTTATTAAAATAATAATTTTGTTATCGTAAAGACATACGAAGGTGGCGGACATGAGATACAAGAAGAAAAATAGTTAGAAAGTAGCCAAAAGTAGCTCCCTCCTAACTTTTCCAAACTCATGCTGCTTCTAGGTTCCCAGCTTGCCAAACACTTCAGTTTTTTAAAATCAGCTGTTTTGACCAGCAAAAGCAGCTGACCATCTATGCCAAACATGACCATAATCTTTGAATCATGATATTGCCAAGCCCTCTAGGCCTATAGAACCTGCATGTCTATGATCAATTTAATTAATTATGGACATCAATACCCTGATTTCATTAAAAATGAAAGAAAAAAATAGTATAGTATATAGTATTTAGTGGACTTGTTACCATTAACGTAAGCTTAAATATTTTAATAAATTGGATCAATTGTTATTCTTTGCATTTGAATTAAAAGGTAATTAAACTAAAATTATCACAAGATATTAAGCATAAATTGATATCATGGCTAAAAATTATATATATATATATATATATTCAAATTAATAATAACTTTTTTCTCGGCATAATTCATATAAACGAGCAAAATAGTTATATTCATTAGCACGATATTCTAAGAATTTCACTAAATGTCAACTAGGAATATTACAAATTTTACTAGATAAAAACATTTCAATAGAAACTATAAAAGTCTTATTCTAACTTCAAAATAGCATATATGTAAAATTATAAAATAAACCACATCATAACAATAATATTCTCAAACTATGTATTAGAAAAATTTAAACAACTTATATAACACATATTAATTTTATAAATTTATGACAACTTTCTTGATGAAAAAAATAATAAAATAAAACATTATTTAATTATGAAATAGTTTTTAGAGTTTCAAATTATCATTATTTTAATTAAGCATGCTACACATATCCAAAATAAAATAATTGTGTGATTAAAATTTCAAACAAGACTAAAACAAGTGTTGACTTGTACATGTGTCAAGAAACTTAATAAAACTTCCTTTAATAATCATACAAATATTTTTTTTTTAAAAAAAATATGTATTGACAACGGTCAACAATTCTTAATGAGGACCAGCACGATGACAATCCATAAGCTAAAATATAAAATAAAAAATCATAATAAAACAAGATTAAAAAAATATAAGTGTATATTGATGGGCTCACCGCAAATGCACAACCTTAAAATAATAATATCGTCCCACATAGACCAATGACCAAGTACCAAATTATTTTAGGATTATTAGCTAGAAGAGTGAAAGTAGAGGTGAAATAAAGACTAATTAGACTAAGCTGCTCAAGTGACTAGCAGAATGCAACATGTTGTAATTAAGTTATGAAATATCAAGACTTCGGGTTCACCACTTAAAAAGGGTTTTATCATACTGAAAGAGATTTATCCGAATGTACAAATTGCCCCCTTTTAGCGGTACAACCCAATGTCTACTCGAGTTAATCTCTTCTAGTGGTTATTAACTCGAAATAAACCCGCTAAGTTCTTAACAAATCTAAAAATCCCTCAGATTAATTCAAACTACTTTTGTAATCGAATCAATCTGTCTAAAAATTGTAGATTTAACGTCACATTTCGCATTTTAGTACATCATCCGATGTCTAAAAATATGCAAATCATAGCTAGTAATAAACACAACAAAATTCGGATGAAGCACAAGTAACAGTTTCAAAAGATGAAAATTATCAATCAAATCATATTAACACATAGGGCTACGCCCTAGTCCTGAAATAAGGTTTACGCTAACATGTTCTTGGTTTCAACACAAGAAAAATCCATGTTCTTGATTACAAATGGCAAATAAAGGATGAATCGACAAAGAAGATGAAAACTCAGGCTCCCTCATGAAGATTGAAGCCAGTCAGGTGAAGTACGAAGCTTTTTCAGGAGAAAATCGTCTTCCGCCGCCTGAGTCACCCTAGTTTCACCCCTTCACTGAAATCGAGTTAAAAACTTGCTAAAAGTCACTAGAAATCCTTCCGAAGATAGATCATAACCTTCTCCACCTTCCAATTATGTTTCCCTCAAAATTTGGCTTAAAACGAGCCAAATCAGGCAAGAAACAGAGAAGAAATTGCGCCTGGTGGATGGAATTATGGTGGTGATTAAAATGGTGGATGGAATTATGGTGGTGATTAAAATCACAGGCTGACTGTAATCTTGTGGTTGACTTCTGGTGAAGAGTATTCGAAAGAATTATGACCGTGATAATTATCATAAACAGGTCGTAATGTTGTTTGTGAAGATCGTCAAATAGCGCTAAAAGAATTATGGGATCTTGTTGGCAATTTCATCAAGTTTTGCTGAGAAAATTACGACTATGATATTTGTCACAGCCCGGCCATAATTTCTTCTAAGGTCTTTCCGAGAATTACGACTGTAATTATAATTACAGGCAAACTGTAATTTTGCAAAAGAATTCCAATTTATATAAAATTTGGTGGGTGACTTCATCTTGATAACTGGAATCCATTCATGTCCTCGGATATTTTAAAATTCATCAAAAATTAGTTGTTTTTCCTAAAATATGACAAAAGCGAATAGGGGTAAAGATTCTGAATAATAACAAGAATTTAAGTTAAAATAAGTAGAAATATAATAGAAACAAGAGAGATTTGTAGTAAAAGCATAATAAAAATGCTATATAAAAGCAAGACATCACAAATCAAAGCCCAAATTTCTAAAAATTACTATGAGAAACAAAAAAAAAGGGGGTGACAAATAAAGAATTGACGAAAACAAAATCATAATAGCAAGACAATTATTGATTTTATTAAATTTAAGTTTTCTATAATCTCTTTAGCTCTTATGAATTCTATATTTCTAGAAAATCCCTCAAACTCTTTTGCCCTCTGTATCGCTCACCTCGTCTTGTTATCATTGATAATCACTTTTATTACCATATCAAAACCTAACTACATCCTCACCAACAAAGCCATGGCCTAACTCTAATCCCTTGCCATAGTGAATCCTTTTTTTTTATCACCCTCCCTTTTTATCTTGCTTCCTTCTATACCAACATGCATTGTTTCATCCTTTCAAGTGTGAAATATTAGTTTCTCCCCACTCAAAATAGCACAACCATATGTTCTTCTTGATGATTATTATCTCCTAGTATCTTGATATAGGATCAAACAAAGCCCCCTATAGGTTTTTTAGATTGACTATCTCTCTTCCAATTAGGCACTACCCTTGCACATTAGTGAAATTTAGGTTGTTAGTCCAATGCAAATATGACTTATGTCTAAGCAAATCACCTCATATTTATAGCCATGCTGTGTTGATGAGAGAATTGGCTTTATCCAATGTAGATGACACCCTAATATTTTATGAGGATAAAATGATTTATTTCAAATAAAAAAATTCTCATATAGATCTTTGGGCTTTTCTTAGGACCCAAAATCCATTATTATAATAAATCAATTCTTTTCTATACAACTTTGAATACAACTTTTAAACCTTTTAATTCAAATCCTTCACAAAATTTTCTCCTAAAGAGGTATATATTGACCTTGGAACAAAGCTATATGAGACGAAAAATGCCCATCCAGAGTTACAAAACTCTCACCTCATGAGGTATATGTGTACTTTGAAACAAGCTCTCAAGTGCTTTCTTGATATTTATTGGCTTAAGGAAGATCTTATTTCCTAATGTCACTCCCTCATCCTACACTCCTTGTAGGACATTCTATATATAGTGATATTATTTGATATTGATTAGGTATGAATGCACATGTCTATTATGGTATTACATTTGGATATTGTTGGTGGACACCATCATAACCACATTTCAAACTACAGAATAATCAATTTTGATTCAAGCTTTTTATCCTTCCATCTTAAATATTGTATTTGCATTCTCGTTTGCTTCTTATAGTCTTGGGTTGTATATACTTCATGTATAACCTTCTCTTAATTAATTGAAGGTTGTCACATTTGGGGCTGTCGTTTATTCAATAAAAGGAAATATATATGTTCAACAAAGCGAAATAATGCTATCAGTAAATAGGACATACATGAAGTGGCCAACAAAATTACGGACACTATTACATAATAAATGATAACCTTTTTTCTCCAAAGATTCTTGCTAGTTTTAAATGTTCTATTTGCTGCCAAAAGTAGATCAAAATGCTTTAAAATGCCAAATTGAAATGAAAATATGTAATGGTTAAGATAGTCAAACCTTTGTCACATATCATAGGTTATTGTTGGTTTTAGTACGAGGTAACAGTACACTAATTTTTTATTTGTATGTGGACTGAAAATATTTGAACATCTGTAACCATATATATTGACCGTTTTAAATGATCTCTACTCAATAGCAGGTAAAAGTAGCTCAAGTTCATAAAGGCTGCCAAGAGTTGGTTGAGGGGTTCACAGCTCTTTCCCTCTATAATTGCCTACTTCTTGTTAATTTATTGCTGCTGCTGCTGCTTCTCTCTCTCTCAATCTCAAATTCCTGCAACAGATAAACAATTTCATCCTCAGTTTGGCCAACGCATCACTGAACTTTGTCATCGCTCCATTCTCATCCTACTTTCTGGCCTCTTTGTGCTCCTTAAAGTTCGCTGCTGCTGTCTAAAGGTGAGCTGAGCTTGTTTCAGCAGAGAAAAAACCACACAAGAAAGATTGACAACAAAAGAGAATCATGGAAGTTTATACCGTCAAGGTTGAGGAGGGAACACCAGCTACGGGAAACAGGCCCTCCTCTGGTCCCGTCTACCGAGCTATCTATGCTAAAGATGGTCTTCTCGAAGCACCCCTTGGAATGGAGTCCCCATGGGAGTTCTTTAGGTCTGTTGGCATTGGCTGTATGCTGGTTAAGGTGTTCTTGACTATTTTCTTGAATGCCTTCCTTGTACTTAATTTCATGTCATTTTATTTCATTATCTTGGTTTTTCTTCTTTATTTCAGTTGTGAATAAATCATATGAAACCATAGTGACTTTTGCTTTTCTATATAGTATTAAGTTGGGTCAATTTGGAATTTTACCTTTGTGTTTTTCATTCAGCAGCGTATTTTCTTGTTTGAGAATTCGAACGCATTATCACCTGATACAAAGGTTGAAAATTGAATATCCATTTCCACCGTTATATGGAATCCATAAAATACACCACATTGCTGATATAAAGATTGAGAAGCTGAGACTAATGTGGCTTTTGCCAACCTCTTTTCAGAAAAGAGGACAAGGGAGATGTAACCAATTTTAACTTATTTTGCTGGATCTGGTGGGTTTTGATTCTTAGCTCTGATTTTTTTGCAGTGGGGCTGTGAGAAAATATCCTCAGAACCAAATGCTTGGACGTCGTGAGATCATTGATGGGAAGGTAAGGGCTTTGTCTGCCTAAATAGCCTCACTGAGCTGAGAGGTTTGTTAATCTCGAGGAACGCCCAATGAACTATAGGCATTTTATGTTTGTATTGTTTTCATCAAATATAAATATAATTTCACTGACTGCCGGCTACTTAAATGACATGGCTAAGCAAGATTTCTAGGTTTCTTAGATAACCAATTTTTCATATTTGCAGGCAAGGGGTTATGTATGGCAAACATATGAGGAGGTCTATGAAGTAGTTCTGAAGATTGGATCTGCCATTCGGCAATGTGGTGTCAATCCAGTGAGCTAACCAGCATCCTTTTGTGTTCTTCATTTTGGATATTCTATATGTGGCCAGGCACCCCATGTTCAGACAAATTTGATTATGCAAAATCTTCATTAAATGGCTGAATTAAAAATGCCGTTCAATTTTTAGGGAGATCGATGTGGAATATATGGATCCAACTGCCCCGAATGGGTGATTGCCATGGAGGTATGCGCTTTATCTATCCCTGCAATTCCAGAGTAGTTGAGTAGGAGACATTTTGGTGTGCCAAATTATTGAAAAGTAACTTTGTTTGGTTGAGTATCCACAAGGAATATGTTAACGTTTCCTTTGAATTTTCTTGCACACTCGATCAACCAATTATAGGTTTGAATGGTTTGTGAAAATGAATTATGTTTCTTGAAATAAAGTTGTATATCAGTTATCAAAAGCTTGTTCTTGTGCGTCTATTTCGTTTACTGAATCTTGTGACACCATGCAGGCCTGCAATAGCCAAGGGATATGTTATGTGCCATTATATGACAGCCTTGGTAGGTTGATCTGTTCTTCACTTGTGAAATAAGCGATCTGCATAAGCACAATGTTGTACATTTCTATAAACAATTTAACTTTGCAATGCAGGCCCAAATGCAGTAGAGTTTATCATCAACCATGCAGAAGTGTCAATAGCTTTCGTTCAGGAAAGCAAAATAAACTCTGTAAGCTAATTTTTTACGATCCATCGCATCTCGATCATTTAAAGTTATTAACTGTAAGTTTAATGCTTTATTGAAGTAAAAGTACACAAATTTTTATTGGAAGATTATAATTACCATAAATCTAAGTTTTGTGTGGCAAATAGAAGAGACCAGAATGACAAAAAACTTTTGTTAAATTGCATTAGTACAGTATTGGAGAATAATTAAAGAGTTGGAGTGGGGAAAACTGTAATGCTCCTAGTGTAATTCCGTTGGCATAATGGAAGATACAGAACTAGTATGAACTTAAGCTGCTACCTACTAATAACTTTATCACAATCATTATGAGAAAGTCTACTATTTGCTGCCTATCTAGTGTACCTGCACTGGCAGGTAAATAACTTACTATTTAATTATAAAAAAAAATTCCTCTATAACTTTTGTCTACAAAACTAACTTATATGTGATGTTCACCTTCAGAACTTAGCAACATTTATGCTCATTGTTGTTTCACTTTCTTTTTTCCAGATATTGATGTGCCATTCAAAGTGTGCTATGCATCTTCAGAGTACGTTGAACATTCTTGTTTGACATATTTGTAGTTTTTCAGTTCAATCTTTAGCTATCACATGTTTGACATTGAACACTGCATCTAGCCATTGTCAGCTTTGGAATGGTAACTGATGAACAAAAAAGAGAAGCTGAAAAAGCTGAGGTGTCTTGCTTTACATGGAAGGAATTTGTTTCCTCGGTATAATTACATTATCTCCTGAAGTAACAGTCCTGTTTCTATACTCTTTATGTTCACAGTGGAGGGATAGTTTTAGACTTCCATTTTGAGTAAACCTGCTGCCTAATTTTGATGCTCAAGAATCTAAAGTGCCTATTGATAACGTAGACGTTGCTTTACATATCTAATTTGTATGCTTTAAAGCTTAAAGTACTGAAACAAATTGGTTTGTTGAACTTGTTTTAGTGGTTGATTCATTGTTTCAGCAAAAGAAGATATAGAGAAAAGAAAGAATATGAACTTGCAAACTCAATTCCTAGACTGAAGAATGTCCTGCTTGTACCTTATTTCTGTTCAAAATTATATGATGTATCATTCTTTGTTTATCACTAGTTTTCTCTTCATGTGTCATTAGGAAAAATTGTTAGGAATTCCAAGTTATTCCTTTGGAGTAATAACTCAGCCACAGGTCTTCATCTAAGCCAAGTGTAACATAGTTACTATGATTAAATCTAAAGGAGACCTAGTATTCAGAATTACATTCCTCAGTGTTGCTTCATTTACTTGTACAGTCCAATATTACCTTAATCAGGTTATCTCCATTTAGGTTAAGGTGGTTAATATGAAATATGTTGGGGAACAAACATAATGTTATACAAATAAAAACAAAATAAAATTTTGTTTCTCACTAAGAATCCATACAAAGGGAGAGATCAATTGATCCTTCAAAACTATAGCTTTTATGGTGAACTAATTATAGGTGATATGTGATTGTTCTTAAGTATATAATTAGTCATATATGAATTTATAGTATATCAAGTTTAAGGATTACATATATTATTATCACACACAATGATAATACTTATGACACTTATATAACAATTAATGCAATAATCTCATGATGGGTTTATCTAGTACACTATTTTCTAACATGTACCCATTGTCGATTTGATATTGCATATCATGACAACATCTTTGCCATCAGTCACCACACATACTAGCCTTTGTCCCAATTCACAATAATACTTAATTAGGAACATTTAAGAATAATCATATTATTCTAGAGATATTTTTATAATTACTTATATTATTATGTAGATATCAAATAAATATAATAACAATAATATTTTTACTAAAATATAAATGTGAATATGATAAAATATATGGTAGATCCATTATTCAATAATTGTTCTTTATGGCATATACCAACAAAATGTCCTTGTGAAATCTTACCTAATTTCCATGGTCCATTTGTGTTTTCATGAGTACATTGTAAAGGTTTCCATGTGCAATTTTAGCTTAGAGAAGCATCATCCATCCAAGTTAGTGAAGACACAGAGCTAATGTTGTACCAGATACCTAACCAAACAACGTTGACCTCTAAGATGCAAACCTCTAACATTCCAAAATAGAAGAATTTTTACAGTTAGACTAGCCCACAATTCAAACCATATCCAGAAGGGATTAAATAGTTTGGTTTCCTCCCTCGGATACACAATCCAGCATAGATAATGGTTCTTTCGATTAGTGTGATTGCTTCACATTCAGATTCAAATGTTACTCAAGAAGTGGAAAATCTAACCAAAGCATGTTTATGAAAAGTAATATCATGTCATTTTAGGTGAGTTCTATCTGGGAAGTGCCGTCAAAAAAGAAGGATGACATTTGCACGATAATGTACACCAGTGGAACAACTGGAGAACCAAAAGGTGTTATATTGACGAACAGGGCAATCCTAGCTGAAGTCATTAACAATGAACATATGCTTGAAGAGACAGACAAAGTGGTAATACCTTGGTTGTCATCTTTTTGCTATGTTTTAAATTAGTGATGCAATTGCCATTATGAACTTCAAGTATAAATTTGCAATGTTCTTGTTACTGCCTTTCTTTACTTAAAGCCACGATATGCTGAAGAACTTGCATTTATTTTTACATAAATTTTGTGATGAATAGACATGCAGGTGCCTTCTTCAGAGAACCATTTTTTTTCAGGAGCTTCTGGTAATGCGTTCAAAGCTTTAGTAAATTCTCTTGGTCAACTTATATTGCCTCGGTTTGGTTAGAACTGAAGCATAATTTAGAACCTGGATTGCTCTGTCTGGAAGCGGAATATAATGGCCACTTCACACCCATGGTTTGGAAGTGATGCCTGACCTAGAAATGTTCAAAGTTGATTTGCAAGAAAAATCCATTTATTGAAGAAAATTACTTTTACAAATTGCATCATCCAGAAGATTTGTTACACTGAATTTGGTTTATTGAAATGCAGCAATTGAATGTTAAAGAATAAACACAATTTATAAAAATAAGCATTTTACTGTATCTAAATTACCACTTTCCATAACTTATTGCGTTGTTAACTTGATTATTTTTTTTACCATTTGCATATGGTTGGATCTATATGTTCCATTTCTCATCTTAGGTGACAGAAGAAGATTCATACTTCTCATTTCTTCCACTAGCCCATGTGTTTGATCAGATATTTGAGAACTATTGCATCTACAAGGGTGCTTCCATTGGATTTTGGCAAGGGGTACGATCTACCTTATATCCTCTTTACAAGATAGTAAATATCTCCTATAATTTCCTTACAAAATCCAACCTATAATCGTTATATCGAAATCGAAGGATGTCAGGTACTTAATGGAAGACCTCCAGGAACTAAAACCCACAATTTTTTGTGGTGTTCCTCGAGTTTATGATCGTATATACATGGGTATGACCTTATACTAACCTCATAATTCAGTTGTGTATTGCCCAAAAAATTGATTTCTGAAATTTTGGTTATTGATAATTTTGTTGATGGAAGGTGTCAACCAGAAGGTTGCATCTGGTGGGCTATTATCAAAGACGTTGTTCCAGTATGCTTATCACCAGTAAGTGATTTGAAGATTTCCTATTTTCTTTTCAAGAGCTAATTAAGTTCTGCAATTAAAAATTCTCTTGACATCATATTGTTGCATGCCTGATATTATTGTGCTCTCATCAGTAAATTGAAAAATTTGGAGAGAGGATTGAAACAAGATGAAGCATCTCCTTTCTTTGACAAGCTAATATTCAGCAAAGTTAGCTCCTACTTAACTCTTTCTGGCAACCATTTTTTGTTAAAAACAATCATTCTTTAGTCATCAAATCTCTGTTTATAATGCAGATAAGGCAAGCTGTTGGGGGCCGAGTGCGCATAATGATTTCTGGAGCTGCGCCAATACCAAGGCATGTGGAAGAGTTTCTTAGAATCACAACTTGCAGTGTATTTATACAAGGATATGGTATGAAAGAGTCAAATCCAGTTCTTCACAACCCCTTGATTACATTTTATAAGAATTCTCAGATTATACATGCTTAATACGAAATCATGGTTCATTTGCAGGTCTTACAGAAAGCTGCTCGGGATGCTTTACTTGCATTGCAAATGTGTTCTCCATGGTAGGAACAGTTGGGGTTCCTATTTTAACAATAGAGGCAAAACTTGAGTCAGTGCCAGAATTGGGGTATGATGCCAACTCAGACGTGCCCCGGGGAGAGATTTGCTTGAGAGGCAACTCATTGTTCTCTGGTTACCACAAGCGCCCGGACCTCACTGATCAAGTGTTTGTCAATGGCTGGTTTCATACAGGTAATTAAGAACTAATGTTCAGAAACAATTGGTATGCTTTTTTGCCTAATTCTGAGAGCTGAATTTTGCAGGTGATATTGGAGAATGGCAATCCAATGGTGCAATGAAGATCATAGACAGAAAAAAGAACATCTTTAAGTTGTCTCAGGGAGAATATGTTGCCGTCGAGGTCCTTGAAAGCAGATACATGCAGTGTCCTCTAGTCACAGCGGTGCTTGAACAGAAACCCTATGCATCTCTATATTCATCATGAATTTGGGATACATTGTTAAGCAGCAGCGTTGCTTGCGATGCAGGTCTGGGTCTACGGAAGCAGTTTTGAGTCCTTTCTTGTGAGTGTTGTTGTTCCAGACAGGAACTCAGTGGAAGAATGGGCAGCAGCCAATGCTGTGGGAGGAAGCTTTGAGGAATTGTGCAAGCATACAAAAGCAAGGAATCACATCTTGGAGGAGCTCAATAGAACTGGTCGAGCTTGTGGAGTATGTCAATAGAATGTGAAATATCAAAAAGAAAAGTGCATCAAATGAAAGTTAATCTGATTGGCTTGATTTTTCTTGGTCAGCTGAAGGGCTTTGAGATGTTGAAGGCAGTTCATCTAGAGCCAAGGCCATTTGACATGGAGAGAGATCTGATTACTCCAACCTTCAAGCTCAAGAGACCACAATTGCTTGAATATTTCAAGGTAGGGACAGTCAAGTGCAACATTAATCTTCTCCTCTTGTTTCAAGTCAACTTTATTCTTTTTTTTTTTTCTGAACTAAATTATCAATATCATTTCAGGAATGCATTGATGGGCTTTGCCAGGAAGCTAAAGAGAGAAAGGGATGATTCTGCTGCTAACCAGACCATATCTACTGAAATATTAGTTGAAGGGCTTGTGAATTTTATCTGTAGTAAGGTATCTCCCAGTTAAGTTTTATATTTAAGAATGAAATGGAGAAATGAGGCATACCTTTGAATAATCTACTGCAATAAATCGTTACCTCTTTTATCATTAGCAGATTTCTTCTTGAATTCTTTAATGCAACCTCTTCACTATGTTTAAATTTTATACAATTCAATTGAACATTCTGAACTTCCTCATCACTCTTACATAAGAAATCGACTTTTATCTTCACCTTTGTGTTTAGATTTAGTTAAGAACTCATCTTGCTAGTGTTAGATGAGAATCCTTTTGTTTCTTTATCAGTTGAACAAAGTTAATTCAGGCTAGAATGTTGAACAAAGTTCCTTCTTTTCTGAAAAATAAGAGAGAAATCACATTAGCACCAAATTTTTTTTGAAGGAAACATATACAATAAAACTAAACGATTAATGGGAATATAAAAAGTGTTTAAGAGCAATACAAGCAAGTTCGATTCAGTTCATCTGCGCATTCCCAACCTATCTATAGATTTCTAACCTCGCCCTTAGAAAGATTACACAAATCGTCTACCTCCAAACCCTCTATTTTCAGCTCTTAGGCTATATTCGGTTGGATGGAATCTATGGTAGAAAGGATGAAAAGTGTAATGAATATGGATGGAAAGCTATCTAGATTTATTGTACTTTCCATTCTTTCTACCGTAGATTTCATCCAACTGAACATAGCGTTAATGTCATGTAATAGTATACAAAGTACTCCCTCGGTACAAAATGCACAAGCAAATTTACAACACCTGTTGCGTTTAGTTCGCATCAGAGGGAGAAGAAACAGTATTTTTGCTTTGCTCAAGCCTCCACAAGTGCCGCCAAAGAATCTCTATCTTATGCTGTTCGGAATTCTTAGCTGTTCGGAATTCTTGGTTCCCCACACCACCGCCCGCCAACTCCTCCACGTCCACCGCCACATGCATCGGCCCCCGCAATAGCGCGTCCGGCAGCTGCTCCGACACACGCCACACCTTTACCGACTTGTCCAGGCTACCGCTGTACACGATCCAACTGGCTGCCGAGCCGCGCTCCTCGCCGCCCGCGTCCGCGACCACCGCGAGGCACTTGACCGGCCCCGAGTGGCCGCTGAGCACGGAGAGGCAGCTGTGTACCGCGCCTTAGCGCCGCCACACGCAAATAGTTTTGTCCGCAGAGCCGCTCAGCAGGAGGCTGCCCGCGGCCGAGAGGCAGAGAACGGCCATCTTATGGCCGCGGAGAGCGCCGCCGTGCACGAGGTTGCCCTCGCTCTCCCAGAAGTTTACGATGCCGTCGGAGGAGCCGCAGTAGATGATGGGGGCCGTCGCGCCAACGGTGAGCGCCGTGACGGTGCACTCCTGCTTCAGCAGTGTCTGAACAGGAGCGTGGTTGGTGCCCTTCGCTAGCATCTCGCGCCGCCATACCTTTGTTTGACAACAAATGGGAACGAAAGATAAAACTTGAGATCCTTGTGGAATTCGATTCATTTGATTTCATACCATGTTATCAATTAAAAAGAATAATTTGAAAAATCCAAACTCGTTCACACACCTTGACGGTGCCGTCGGCGGAGCCAGTGAAAACGAGGTCGCCAAAGGCGGAGACAACTCCATTGACGGCATCATCATGTGCGATGACGGACTCGAGGCAGCGGGAGTCGGCGATGCGCCACACCTTGAAGGTGTTGTCCCACGACCCGGAGTAGAGCAGCCCCTGGTCCTCGTTTAGGCTCAGACACGACACCGCATCAGAGTGCCGGATCCACAGTGCGCTGCGGTGGCGCCGCACCTCCACGTAGTTGGACGGCTTCAGCGAGCTCCGCAGTACGTCCTTGAGCCGCGGCAGGTTCCCGATCCGCTTGTGTCTCATCGGGTTCTTCGGCGACACCCGCCACACCCGAATCTTCCCGTCCTGGTGCCCCGTGAAGATCCTGTCCGCCGCGATCACGATCGCCTTCACCAGCCCGCTGCTCGATTTGAACCCCGCGAAGTCCTTCTGGTTCTTCCACACGCGGATGTTCTTGCTGTCCGAGCCCGTGTAGAGCAGGTCGCCGACGGCCGCCAGCGAGTAGATATGCCCCTCCTCACGCACAAGCGAGGCGATGAGGCCAGTGCAGGGCAGAGCAGAGTTGGTGTCAGCGGCGGATTGGGGGAAGGGCGAGCTCTTGTGCCAAGGGGACATGATGAAGGGGGAGCTCTCGCCGCTGTTGGTCATGGAGTAGTTGTGGTAGAGACCGGTGCTGGCGATGGTAGAGGAGCTGTGGCAGAATTCATCGTCGTCGATGGAGTCGGTGGGACGCGGCATTGGGAGGCCGCCGTACATGGCAGAGCTATGGCTGCCGCCGACGCCACTGCTGCTGGTTTCTTCCCTCATCGGCGGGCACACTTTCGCGTCCACGTGCGTCGGCGAAGGTGGGTTAGCGATTGGTGGAGGCGGAGGAACGAGAGAGGTGCGCGGTCGAGAAAAAGATTGGCGAGGGAGGGAAGAAGAGGAATATATGTAAATAGTAGCCTAGTAGGCGGCGAGAAATTGGGCAGAGCTAAAGGGAGAGAGCGTGGCGGGAAACCTCGTTCCGGAGAGCGCGGGTAACCCGCTTTCATCTCGGCCTTATCGTGGTCAAATGTTGGTCAATTTCTCCACGTCCTCTTCTTTCCCTGGCTCTCATTTAACTGTGTGAAAAATTTTAAATATTTTAGAATTAAAAAGTATTTAGTATAATACATGGCTGGTATGATTACTGTTCCAAATATTATAAGTTTGATAATATTAAAATATACAAAAATAAAGAAATTACAAATTGGTCGTTGTCAAATGTCGCATCAAACTCTTTTTCTTGACGGAAATTGTTGTCCTCCAATTTAATAAAATCAAACAGGACAAAAATCATCAGCTGCTTGAGATGTTTAAGGAGCATTCAACAGCAATCAGACAAAACTTGAGTCTCAAGGAAGTCTGACTAATGATGTAAAAGTAGAAAATTCCACTCCGATATTGAAGACACTGACAATTTTGATTGATTAATGAAGAATATATACATTCATTGGTAGAAGAACAATATGCTCATTTGGTGGATTCGAAGTTCCAATTATGAATCCAAAAGCATTTGAAGAAAAAAAAAAAGCGAATGAGGAAGTCAACGGCTTTGCGTTCTTCCATCGGCAATTCATCGTCCCCATGGGGACTAAAAGCAATTGAAAAATCTCACCTTTGAGCTTTGACCATGTCCTTATCTGCTGCTTCTCCGGATTTAGGAGAAGAGATTAGAGTTTGGAGAGTGGTGTTGCAGCTCACTTCCTTTGAGAAAGGCTCCGCCAGAAGCCAGTGCTTTGAAATATCGCAGACATCTCTCTGTCCAACTCCACTATCTCCGGCGAAGGCGAGTTTGTTGGCCAAGTCTCCTCGCTGCTGGACCTTGCCATGAGGATCCCATCGTAAAGGCCGTGATCGATTTCGTCGCGAAAGGCGCCGGCTTTGGGCTTCCGAACCCCGCCTTTGGCCCTCGCCCAGCGTTGCCGCCGCCGCCGCCGCCGCCTCATGAGGGCTGCCGGTAGCTTGAGCCCTACGACAAGGAGGTGCAGCAGGCCGTAGGGGAGGCAGCAGCAGAGCACGGCGCACCCAGCCGCCGTGGTGCCTGCAGCCTCCGCGAGAGAGGCGCACCGCTTTGAAGGATCCTTGGGTATCAGCGGGAGATGGCGGCGATTGTCAGCGGCGATGGCTGGATTCTCTGGCGACGGTGAAGGAGATTTGCGGATAAGCGACTTGCGCGACATCGCCCCCTCTCTTCGTGCGGATTCCGCCAGCTACAGTCGATTTATGACAAAAACAAAAATTGCTTCTATCGATTTCGATTGAGATTCATCCAGTGAGTGGACGATTCATTGTAAAGATATATCTTGCTGAACTCAACGGCAAGAACGAAGGCCGCCACCTTCCTCCGGCGCGCTGCCCTCGGCTGCCTAGAAGAAACGGGGACGAGAACGAAGTGGAATCGTGCAAGAAATACCCGAGGGGAATCGAGGTGGAGTAGATATTCCTGCGGAGCAACACGAATACCGTACTCCCTAAAAGAGAATGATCCACGTGGACTTTTCATTTTTTGTTGTTATCGCAAATGATGTATAAACTTTGTTCAGGACTTCAGGGCGACAGGGTGCGTGACGTGGCGGGAAATTGATGCACATTAATGAAATGAGAGAGACGAGGAAGAACAAAAAAAGTATACGTAATTGAATACCCACGCCGACGCACACACTCCCTCTTCATATTGCGAAAAATGGAGAAGAACAGAACGGGGGCCCTACGGCGTGTCCGAGAGAGACGTACTTGGGTGATATCTGTGGTGACTAAATTATTTAATGTGTGCTTGGCACGTGTCAAGTTGAAAGAATGGAGTTGACCCAATTGTGACGCAATTCTAATTAAGAAATGCTTACGGACTAAGATATAAAATATATATTTATCTATTATATTTTAATATTTTTTATATTTATGGATTATATAAATATAGAAAATTAACAAGGACGTACTTGTCATTTCCTTCAACGGAGACTATGCATCAACCCTTGTGTATAGATAACTCTGTGCAAACTACTCGGCACTCGCACAGGAAATTTTAGAACTCGGTCCCAAACCGTCCATTGAACTGAAAAACTCTATCATTAACCATACATTTTACCAGGATCAAATGAACTCCTTTTCTTTAGTTTATACGTACGGCTACGATGGCATGGATTATTGCATGTCAAGCTTTTGAAGATTACTTTTTACAATTTATCCTGTAGAGTTTAGATTTAGATCCATTCTAGTTCGCCCTCCACCTCAATCTTTCCCTTGTACCGTTTCTGTTGACCCACACCTCCGCAGATCCACTCGCCCTTTTTTCGACTTCGACATCTCCTCTGCCTTCTCCTTCCATCTCTTTCAATGGCGGCCGCTGCCTCCTCTCCTTACTCCTCCCTCCTCGAGCACCCCCTCCGCCCTTCTACCAAATCCCTCTATGTCCACCCTTCCAAGCTCCGCATCCACCTAATATCCCGTCCTTCCACCATCTCCTGCACCGCCGTCCGTTCCCCCCATGCTCCCCCCTCTGTCGCCAAGGATCGCATCTTCAACTTCGCAGCCGGGCCCGCTACCCTTCCTGAGTCCGTCATCCTGAAGGCCCAGTCCGAGCTCTTCAACTACCGCGGTTCCGGCATGAGCATCATGGAGATGAGCCACCGCGGGAAGGAATTCGACGGTGTCATCAAGAAGGCTGAGTCCGATCTCCGCTTCCTCCTCTCCATACCCGACTATTACGCCGTCCTTTTCCTCCAGGGTGGCGCCACGACCCAGTTCGCATCCGTGCCCCTCAACCTCTGCGCGCCGGGCGACGCCACCGACTACGTCGTCACCGGGTCGTGGAGCGACAAGGCCTTCAAGGAGGCGCAGAAGTTCTGCAAGCCCAATGTTGTCTGGTCCGGAAAATCCGACAAGTACACCAAGATCGCTTCTTTTGATGCCCTGGAGCAGAACTCGCACGCTAAGTATTTGCACATATGCGCGAACGAGACAATCCATGGGGTGGAGTTCAAGGATTACCCCACGCCGAGCAACAAAGGCGGGATCTTGGTGGCGGATATGTCCTCCAACTTCTGCTCCAAGCCCGTTGACGTGTCAAAGTTCGGCGTGATCTACGCCGGCGCGCAGAAAAACGTTGGTCCCTCCGGCGTCACAATCGTGATCGTGCGAAAGGATCTTGTCGGCAACGCGCAGCCAATTACCCCCGTGATGCTGGACTACAAGATCCACGCAGACAATGCCTCCCTCTATAACACTCCGCCGTGCTTCGCAATCTATATCTGCGCCCTGGTGTTCGAGGATCTCCTGGAGCAGGGTGGGCTGGTGGAGGTGGAAAAAAATAACATTAAGAAGGCTGGAATTCTCTATGACGCGATTGATGGAAGCGGCGGGTTTTACGTGTGCCCGGTGGAGAAATCAGTTAGGTCGCTGATGAATGTGCCCTTTACGCTGCAGAAATCCGATCTCGAGAAGAAATTTATTGATGAGGCCGCCAAGGAAGGCATGGTTCAGCTCAAGGGTCATCGATCGGTGGGAGGTGTTCGAGCTTCCATATACAACGCCATGCCATTGGCCGGAGTGGAGAAGCTTGTGGCGTTCATGAATGATTTCCAAGCAAGGCACGCTTGAATTGGATATGTTGCTGTCTTGATCTGATTGCGAAAGAGGTTTCTCTCTCTATCTTTATATTTTTTTTCTTGTCGCTTTTTGGCTGATCCTTGATGCATCGAGTTCATGTCTTAGTTTGATTTGTCTTTCTTCTACTGATCGGATAAAAACTAAAAAGTAGTACTTGACACGAGTTTCTTGCAGAGCGCGTACTTTTGAGCTCTACTTTTTGGCTTAGGATTTCAAACATTGAGTTTCTTTTCTCCAAAAGGAAAAAAGAAATCCAGAGGCTCCCGTCTTTCAGCTCGGCACCTCTAACGCCTTCTCAAGTTTTTTTACCTTTGCTAGCTAATTTGTGGGTAGGAAAAGCTTTTAAGCTTGCATCTCCTGTTGACTTGATTTTATTGATTTCGAAGACTAGTATTATTTTGCTAAATAGGATGTGTATTTGTGGCGTCTTAACCTGGATAAAATATTCTGCATTCTGAAATGTACAAGTCCTAATATGAAGGCATCTACCAAACCAACAGATCAGGTGGGTATAGATGATAAACAATATTTCTGCCTCTATTTGGTGATAGTTGCTAGGTTATGGGTACTGAAATAATTAATGCCTCACATTGCCTTTCTAATTGGTTAAAATATTTAAAATGATTGATTTTTTTACTTTCGATTTTGACTAAGATATCCTTGTTCTTTTATATGTTCAGATCAATTAATTTAAGCCATCTAAGGTCTTTGGATTGATTTTACAAAAACTAGCATTTTCTAAATTATCGTATGCAAAAATCTTGTAATTTATTCTTTTTACGGCTGTGTTTGTTATCATTTTCTTTTCAAACTTTAGTTTATTAAAATCCCCATGCTAATTGTGGATAAAAATTCTTGTCAAATTGCCTTGGAATCTTAGGTTGGCTCACATCTAAGCCGTCCATCTCCTAGGTTATGGTAATCTTAAAGCAACTTAGATGTAACTCTTGCTCTAAGATTCATAATTTTAGAGATATGAATGAACCTACCTAAGATTCTAGGCATGGTCATTGCCCCGGAATATTGAATCCTCATGCTGCCACACTTAGTGCTTCAACTGCCCGTCTACTATATGGCCCTTCAATTAGGTTGCACCGAGGACAATCCGGAGAAGGCTAGTTAGTTTGAAAGGTTGAGACCATCCATCATGATCTCAATATAGTCAGTTTGATTTCTTAACAGCCTAACTAAGGCTATGTTTTGTTGAATGGAATCCACGGTGGTTCTCGATTGTATCATGTGTGTTGAGCATTTCCATTTTATTCAAGTTTGTGAGAGTAGTTAATTTAAGCCTTTGTGATGAAGAGTAATAGACTAGCTAATTTAGGGGATCTGGTAATTTTCAAAGTACGAACATGTTTGTGATCTCTGGACAATTAACCATTTTTGTTATTGCTAAATTTAGGATAATCATTTTATCCTGGCAATTAACCCTATTTATAGAATGTCGTTTTACCTACATAAAACATTATGAGCAACGTTACTGGAAATTATATTTGGCAAAATTGTTGCGTTGTATTTTGGGAATTGTTATTCTTTATATATATATTGTTTAATTGCTCTATCATTGATTTGACATCGTCATTGTTGTGATAACACATTAACACTCTCTGGCAAGCTTAGTATGTGGAGGAAATATGTGAGCTTGGATGTTCAGTGTTGAATTTTTTTTGTCACGAAAGAGGTATGGTCGGAATATCTGAGTTGATCATTTATGGATGAATGATGCAAATGGTTATTTGCTTGCTATCCTTTCTCAAACAAAGTAAAAAAATGATCTTTATATTTCTTTTTCTTGCATAAAAATGAGATTGGCATCTAGTCATGTAGCTCCAACATTGCTGTGCCATAATGTTAAGTGTTGTAGATGAAGATAAGTTGATTTCCCATTGGAGTAATTGCAACTAAATTACCTCAGTGACGGCATTCGCAAGAGCGTTATCTTCAATCAAAAAACTTGTGGATTGATGACGATGCCAAAATAAATTGGGCTAACCTTGGCAGAGGTCCAGAATATGGCCCATGTCCAGATTAGGCTGCAATTGCTTGTTAGTAGACCTGGCTGATCCTGTATGCTGGTCTGGTTCGATCAAGCTTGATATATGTGTGGGCCAGACTAATTTTCTGGCCTGGGAAGAACCTTCTTTGATGGATTAATGTAATCATTTGAGTATAATTTAAGCTAATTTTTTCGAAGGGTGTTTGGTAGAGCTTGTGTGCTGTTATTGTTATTGTTAATATTATTTTAAGTTTTAAATATTATAATATTAACTAAAATATATTTAATTAAGCTTATAAAATTAATGTTTTATATATTGGCTGCCGTAGCGCCGTTGCAAAACGGGGCCTTAGTTTTGCCCTGTTTTGGTTCCTGTACAATTTTTATGGCATTTTCAATATGTAGAAATACATGAATTCTATTTTAAAGATTTGGTTAATTATAAAAATTGTATAAATATGCTATAATATATTAATATTATTAGTTTGTTCGTATAATTTAATAGATGTAACTATGTCAATAATTTAGAATATACAATTAACATAGAAAATAATATGATTAATAGTGTGTTGGCTTATTATTTAAATATAAAAGTGATACAAATTAAAATAAAATTAATAAAAGATATTCTAGGAATGTGAGGTTGTTTAAAGTGGTTTTGGACTAAAAAAAATTGCAAGAGATAGTGGGTTTCTAAGCAATTAAATTAATGTATATTGATAAAATGCAAGAGATAGCTGAAGACTGCATTGAGGGACTAACACGTGTCAATAGCCCAAAGGAATATTACAGCATGTCATCATCCACTAGATGCGTAAAGAAAAGAAACAAAATGTACCCGTTTACTAGCATCCATGAATAGGGAAACAAACGGTACAATAATTGAAAGACAATTTAGTTATTTGGGACGTTGAAACCGAAGCCAGCCGGTGAATAATTAGATTTGTGGTCTGTTATTTCCGTTGGCACAACAACAACCACCGTGACATTGGATTTGGAAGGAATGCCCACAAAAACAGCAGCTCGTTGTCGCCATCTAGTAGAAGTAGAAGGGTAGAAGAAGAAGAAGAAGAAGAAGAAGAAGAGCAAAAGCTGCACTATTAGCACCGGACAAGTGCCCTCATTGCTCCATCCACTGTTATTCAGACCACCCATGTATTGAGTCAAATACAACTCCTCTGCCATCTCCAGCCTGCCCACTGATTTGCTCTGCCTACTTACTCCACCGACAGAGAATCTTTCAGTGGTGTCTATGTATTGATCCACTAAGGAATCATGGACAGACGTTTCTATAGATTAAGATTCTGCATTCAACCACTACTCTGTAACTAAATTCACACACAATTACAGCCAAGTGATGACAAAATACTAGAGTGTTTCTAATTATTTATACCAGAGCCGATACGGCCGCAAAACACAACATCCACCACTGGATCACAGAATCTAACGAACAAACGGCGCATGTTACAACTGCTTGCAAAAAGAGGTCTCTTAAGCGCCGCTGCGGTCGACGTCGGCGGTGGATGCGAGAGCGAGGACTAGATCGGTGAAGGCGCTGAGGATGTACTTGTGCGCGTGCTTGCGGTTCAGGACGAGGTAGCACACCAGGAGCTCGTGGAGGTGGGCGGCGCGCCGGGCGGAGGCATCGTCGTCGTCGTCGTCCTCGTCGAGGCCTAGAGCCGCCATCATCTCCTCCATCGACCGCCGGAAGTCCCAGTACGGGTCGGGCGAGTAGGTATGCACGGCGACGCCGGAGCCGGCGGTCCCGACGTCGACGGCGGCGGCCTCCACTATGGAGTTGGACCGACCGGGGGACGCCGGGAGCAGGCGGCGGGTGGCGATGGCGGTGGAGAGGTCGCGCTCAGAGGGGCAGGAGCCGGCGTCGTCGTGGGCGACGTGGGAGGAGGAGAACGATGAACCGGCGGGACCAGCTGCGGAGGGCGTGAGGGTCTCGGAGTCGTCGGAGGCGGGGTCGAAGAGGGAATTGAAGTGATTCAAGAAGCCCGAGGAGGTAGCGGAGGAGGAGGAGATGGCTTCGTCCGGAGAAGCCGGCAGTGGGGCAGAAAGGGGACGGCGGCGGGGAGCGGAGAAGCAGCTGTACAAGTTTTCCCCAAACATCTCTGTCGTGAAATTCAGTGGATGATGAAGCACGAGTTGCTGTATTTATAGAACAAAAAAGTTGAAAGATTCTTGTTAGTTTGCGTGGCGGCCCATCAAATTTTTACCATGTTAATTTACCTCCTCTATAAACTTTACAATGTTCAATATTTTTTTTTGAAAATAAAAATATTTATAAAATTCAACTTAATTTACCATGTTAATTTGAAGGATAATATTAGTTCTACATTGATGAAAAAGTGTACAATTGTTTAAATACTTTTTGTTATCTTTTATTGAAGAAAAAGATCTATAGACCTATTATGGACAAAATGCAATTTATTTTCTATGATCCAATGATAATATTTAAAGTCTTGATTGGGCATTTGGGGTTGATCAACTTGGTGGTAGGCAAACATGGTATATGATGATGATAAAGAAACAATGAAAATGATGATAGGATCATATTGAATAGGAGAGAGGCAAAGATTATAGAATAGGGAAGAAGATCCATGTTAAAAACATTTATGATATATTTTCTTAGCAAGATTTTTCAAATTATCATAAAAAGTATGATTGATCATATTTTTTCCAAGTAACAAAAAAACACAACAACTTTAGTCATAGAGTGGCATGCTGCACCACGTATTTACTTAGTTTAATTTATAATATATCTCAATTAAATAGGATAGTTCAAGTATTATACATAAACAACCCTAAAATATTTGTCAACCTAAGATCAATTCAACGTTTAAGCCATGAACTCTTTAATTGTACATATATCTCTCGTGTGTCTAAGTATTAAATTTCTATAAATTAATTTTTCATCTCCCAACTATCTAGCGTTAATAAACTTTATTAGCAATTAATTTAAGTTTGAAGTTTCACATGCTATCTTGAGTTGGGTTAAGATCTTGTCGGCGCCTACACAGTAGGAGAATCAATGCGCTATTTAAGAACACAAAATAAATGAACCATATATAAGGAAATTGACCACATGATCTATCCAACTTCACATTGTTTGGTGTATATGGTGGTGATAATAGATTTTTTTTTTCTTTTTTTTTTGTATTTGAACCTCGCTCGATTTACCTCGTAATACTTGTTGCAATATAATCTATTACTCTATTGATTTTTTATTATGCATAAACAAATAATAATAAAATATATGTAGATATTTTACAAAAATATAATTTGGTAAAAATATAGTTGACTTGAGCACATCAAATCTAGGAGAGGATTCCTCCTAAGCTATCATTTCATTCGGTAATTAAAAAAATCTTATTTATAATACAAAAAGTAAACTTTCTGATTAACAAGAATTTAGGGTTAACAGCCTGAAAAACATTGAAACTTTAACTCATTTATTTATTGTGGAAACCCATTTAGTTTCCATCCGCATAATGAAAAAGAAATATAATATTTTAATTGAAAATTAACAATTTGAAGGCAAACCGCATTTACATTACTGATATAGTTATATGTTTTAAGTTTCAACATAATCTTTTTCTTTAAGAAAAAATGGCATGCTTAGAAAAGATATATATATTATGATTTTTAGGCGACTTTGCATGAAATACTAACACCATCAAGCTAGGTTTAATTGGAGATGAAGCAGCAACAATATTCCTAAATGTAGAAATTGCAGAAGAATCATCAAGCATCCCTGTTCTTGACCCTTATTGTTTGTTCACTTCTTTATTATGTCTCGTCTGTAATCTGATTCATTTATTTCTGCCGAAGGAATCAGCGGACCAAATTTGTTGTGTTGCTCAGAAAGATGATGATTTTGACTGCTTTTGGCGTGTGCGTAGTTGCCAAGAAGCTTCTCTCAGCATACTGCTCAATTTCCATGACCACCCGCCAAGCAATTAGGGTTTAGGGTTAGCGCGATGCAATTACAATCTGTTTGTCTGTATGTGCATCATTCACTTCAGATGCTATTTAATATTAAATGCAGAGAAAGCTGCATGAACCTCTCAATCGATGCTCTATACCTAGCGTACGTACCTAATTATAAATTTATAATACAGAATAAGAATCAATGCATCGATCAATCAATCGCTGTTCTGGTAGGTAGCTGCTATATTTAAATGAAAGTGCACAAATTCCTCCAGTCTTAGCTCCTGCTTACCATGCAACGAGACAGCAAGTAGCCTGAGTTGAGAGAAAGAGAGAGAGAGACATAAATCCAACGTCTAAATCAGCTGCGCCTGCATGCACAAGGCATGACGTGCATGGACAAGATCCGAGATTCCCGGTTGGAGATATGCCTTAATCCACGCTGTCATCCTTAACCCACTGCGATGGATATGGAGAAAGATTCGCATGCTTCACAGCTCGATCTTTATTCTTGCGCATGCAGAGCAGAGCTATAGGGAGGGAAGATGCGTACAGAAACAGAGGCGAAGCTGGTTCTAGAGGGGAAGGTGCGTACGGTGGTGAACAGTGCACGGGGAAGCATTGCATGCATGTGCAGTAGGCACGTAGCGAGAGGAGGACGGGAGTCAGTGCAGGATGAATGATTGAGTAGCGCTGTGGAGAATTGAATGAAAGGGTCCATTGTGCTCCTGTCTAATCGCTGTCCGAGTACGAGATGCTCCAGTCCTGTAGATGTTGCATTAGCCGGCGTACTCGATCCTCATCCTTTGCTTTTTATCATGTGTCGCTTTAGCTTCATCTTCATGTGTTTTACCTCGACATCCCCCCACACACACACACAAAAGACCTACGGCCTTCAGGGTACATATATGTTGCTTCTCTTTTTCGATCTTGATGTCGAGGTCCCAAAGCTTGAGTTAGGCTTGTATCGCCTATGCACCTCTTTCGTGGTCAATGAGGTAAAGCTGAAATTGATTATAGACGACGCATCGTACATGCAACGAATGACTAGAAAAAGGGGTTCGAATCAGGAATGGGGTTTGACTACGTCATTCCCTTTCTCTAGAAACTGATGGAGCTGAGCTGTTCACTCCGATTGTGAACAAAAATAGGCTTCGATGACTTTGAAATATAACCACCACATCGGTCCTAGAATTGACCAGTTTTAAAATCCATAAAAGCTTTGCAAGTCCACGAAATTTATGAATCCAGCATCAATTTGTCAAAAGCGACACTGAATTCAAATCCAAATTCAAAGTGGTTTAGTTGCAGTTATTATTGAATTAGTACACTTTGTTAACCATTGGTCAAAACTTGTGACTCCTGATTTCAAACTCTTCTGCGAAACTATGTTTTCTTTAATAGAGAACCATCAACCATCATTCATGATAAGATTATTTTTCATTATAGCATAAATAATTTTACTGTGAAAGGATCATATGGGCCTTAGTTTGGGCTTCACTTGTTATTTTATCATGTGTGGCCTATTTCGAATTGTACGGTCCATCTACCATAATGGACTACAGCGGTATCTTGTTTAGGGTTTGGGCAATCGTAAATGAAAGAAGAATTGCAGTTGAAAATATAAATAATCTTTAATTTGAAAAAGAAATTGTAAATTTTTTTTATATAGAAAAATTAAACAATCAGAGCGAAATTTGATCCCAACCTCATATTATTACTAACTAAGGTACCAGTTGAATTGTGACACCTTGAGAATTATAATTTTTATCGTGACTTTTGGGCATTTGACTTTCCAGATAATTATACTTTTGGGTCTGGACACTTGGAAGGATCACATGCATTTCTGATGACACTAAAAATTGGTCAAACATCACCTAATCCACGTATTCTTTGATTGCATCTAGAAGAACGCACAATTGGAAGCCGCCACATGGAAATTTATATCTTAATAATGAAAAGAAAATTGAGACATTTTTAATATTTGTAATATAACTATATTCGATCACCTAGTCAACGACGGTCAAATCAAATAAAATTTTCTTAGATCTAAAGAAAACGTGTATTTCGGTGCTCATTTTTACACGACATGCCGTACCCACTTTTGCTTAATTTTTGCCCTCGTATTGGTTATAAATAGATTGATGCATCATCAGCAACGACATTCTCTCATTCTCCTCCAGTCCTGTTTCCTCGAATCTCGATGGGTGTGGGCAAACTAGTTCTAGTTTTGGTGGCTCTCCAATCCATCGCCGCTCTGCTGCCTCACATGGCAGCTGCAGGAGATCCGCTCTCCCCTCTTCTCGCCCCCGTTTTCAGTACTCGCCTCCTTCCCTCCACGCATCCACAGAATATCTGTTTCTTCAATGACTTCTTTTCATATTTGACCCGTTTTCTTCCTTGTTTCTCGGTGAATAGATCAGATATGCAATACGAGTGTTGATTGTGGACAAGGCACCTGCCAAGCATCACCTGGAGATCCCTACGGATTTGTCTGCAACTGCAACCGAGGATGGAAGCAGTCCCACGTTGATGATCACTTCAGGTTCCTCCCCTGTATCATCCCTAATTGTACGTCCAAGCCTCTTCCCCCTTTTTTTCGCATGTCTGTCACTCCCAAGTATCAGAATCTTGTTCTGAATTGCTAATCTCATGCTTCTGCTGTATTACAGGTAGTATCAACTACTCATGCCTCAACGAATCAGTGATTCCGGCACCCTCTCCCCTTCCGAGTCCATCCAATATCTCTTTATCTGATCGTAAGCATTAGACGTTCAACCTTTTTTCTTATGAACTTGCACTAGTATATGGTAGAAATCTTAAGCTCTTGCTCCCAACTTGCACAAGCTTGCTTGTACATCTACTGCGGGCGAGGTCACTGCGTGAAGACATCAACTTTTGAACACCGTTGTGAGTGCAATCAAGGTTTCAGCAATCTCCTCAACCACAGCAGTTTCCCTTGCTACAGTGACTGTAAGAACATCATCGTTAAAACATGAAAGAAAAGACGAAAAAGGAGAGAAAACGTGATTACTACTCGCTAATTGCAGGTTCGCTTGGAGTTGACTGTGCAAGCCTAGGGATTACACTGTCCAATTCCTCTGCTGTTCCATCTTCACCACCAAACCTGTCTGATAATGGCAGTCCATCCGGTGCAGGTAAGTGTTGAACTCCAAAATATAGCAACAATTCATAGTATTTTAGATTATAGGAAGCACTCTTGACATGGTTGTTCGCAGGTTATCGCTTTGCCCCCAACGCCTTGTCATGGATGTTAATGGTGGCGATTACTCTCGCCATGGCTAGAACAGATAGCTGGAGTTAAAAAAACGTATTATAATATATAGATTTCTTCTTGCCACGCCTTATTATGATGTATCGGGAGCATTTGAGTTTAGTGTGATATTTGTTTTGGCATTCGATGTATATAATTAGAATGCTCTTTGAGATTGAATATGAAATAAAGTGGCATAGTTTTTCAGAAGCTAAAAAGTCAATGCTTTCTGTATCATATCAAGAATTCAACATATTATGCCTCATAAGATCTGAAAAAGAAGCCTCTTACCCACGACTGTGGACTTACTCTCGTCGGCCATCAATCTCCACTGGTCATGGCCTCCGAATAGGAATAGAATAGGCCCCAACGAATTCGTCGCTGAATTCCCGAGCGTTGATGCCCACACAAATTCAACGAGGGGAGCGTATCTTCCAACACCAGAGTTGTTGGATTCATGTTGACGCCCTCACAAGTTCGCCGTCACTCTCGTCGGCGACGGCATGCTCCCACAAGCCACTGATTCGTCACTCACTCTTGCTCGCCATAGCTCACTGCTCTACACTCACCTGCCAACTAGGGTCAGGTTTATTCGCAGGTACCTAATTTTTCGACGGTTTCAGAGTGGAGATGGTAGTTATTCAGATAGAGTAAATGTTAATTTTTTAGATATTAGAATATGAAATTTAAGGTTCACTTGTCACATAAGGCTCGTAGGTTCGTGAACCTAAATTAAGATTATCTTTGTCACTTAGCTTTTAAGTTAAACTATACCATGGTAGTTGTAGAGGTAGTTGTAGAGTCGGTAAGTTAAACTATACCATGGATTCATTAGAAATATATTCATCTTTTTATCTTGTTGATTTTCAATTTAGTTTTAAAAATCTTAAATTTATTTAAAAATTTATCTTTATATTTATTAAAATAAGTGTAATAGTATTTTGAAGTGTCATTTATAAATATTATAAAATATTTATTTTTTCTCTAATAGATGTTGATATTAATTCTATAATTAAAATGAAGGACAAAGAAGAAAGTTGAGTCCAAATCCCAAGGAACCCTGGTTTGGTTGAACCTGGCAAGTTTGACTTGCTGCCGCGCACAAAGCCACTCATCTTAATCCGGAAATGCATTGGGAATTAAACCCCTCCAAACTCCAAATTACGAGGATTCCCCAAAGTAGCCAACTTCCCATGTTTGACTTCTCTTCCGACATTAAGCCTAACTGGACCCGTCTAATTTGGAAAGTGGACTTAATTACCATGACTAGTCTCCTTTTGAAGTTTGACACTTCCATGTCGCCACTGCACGGAGGAGAACGTGCTAGAGAGAGAAAGTCTTTCCTGTTCTTCACATACGTGCCGGTGCCCGAGCCTGGAGCCCTTCCTTCCGCCATCAATTCTCAATTATTCCGGCACTGCACATCGCATTCCAATCACTCCTCCACGTACATTTTACAAAAGGACACAAAATCATGCTGTAGATGATGTTGATGATAGAGGCAGCGGATAGATTAATTTGCCTGTAAACACAATTTTTTCACAGAGCGAGGCCGAGATTGACCAATTTGAGCTACGCAGCTTTTATCATAGATTGATTTACAGCACAGAGATCACCAAGAACTAAACTAATCGATTCAGGTTAGTCTCTCTCTTTTCACGGCATGAAGAGCTTGCCGCCGCATTTGCATCGCCATGCCTCGGGGTAGTACTCGAGGGCGACGATTTGGCCTGGGTGGATGGCCACGCGCACCGGCCGGCACGGCGAGCACCGCCCGCATCGGGCTCGGCACGTCGGCGGCGATGATCCCGGACCTCCCAGTCGCCTCCGCGCCGCCACCAGTTGCTTCCGGTACTCCTCTTCGTCTTCTTGCTCCTGAGGCTTGGTGCCACTCGCTTTCTCGGCGACTCCCACCGCTGAGTATATGTGCAAATCAAGAATCAGTCGAAAATGCTAGCGAAATTAAAAAAGTAAACCTTTGACCGTAACGAGATCGCAAGAACAGGGCGAAGAGGGAAGCAGATCTCGAGCAGGAAAGCTCATGCAAAGGCGTGATTTTTATCTTTCTGAGAGCCGAAAAGCGCAATCTAGAGAGTAAATGGAAAGAGGCAAGTGGGATTGACACTAGCTAGTTACCCACCGAGAGCCGCGGCGAAGATGAAGAAAACAAGGGCAGCGGAGAGGCGGCGGCGCCGTTGACTCCGAGCTCCCATTTGCCGAGCTCTGCGGCGTTGGCGGCGGCGGTGCTGCTGCTGCTGCTGCACAAAGCTTCTCAGGTGATGTGTGAGCCTGCGACGCGGACAGAGAGATGAGGTGATGGCAAGGGAGTTGGCAGAGAAGGATTTCTTTTCCTCAGAAGAAAACCTGCAGAGCCACAGGGGTGTAGGCTGCAGAAGGGTGGTGGCGGTGGGGGAAATCAGTGAGCTGAGCTGGAGTCCTGCATATTTCACTATGACACTCTTGGGCTGCTCCTCCTCTTTAGTCTCGCTTCTGTTGGAGTCTAATGAACAGCAGCATTGTGAATTTCTGTTTTCCTCACTTGCTTATATGTTGTTTAATTGGGGGGAGAATCAGAAGAAGAACAAGAGTTGAGGTCGATGCAAAAGTGATTAGGCATGATTGAGTTCGATTATCAAGAATTGTGGGCCCAATGTGATGGCTAAAGGTCCAATCAGGTCTAGCGCTGTCTGCGCTGATTAGCCCCACAAAAGGAAGATCCAAATCATGTCCGTGCTCCTTGAATTCACAAGGAGATTTTTTTTTTAAAAAAAAAAAAATGAAATGTGTTCTTTATAATATGTAATGTATTTTAATCTAGGATATTATCTTTATTTTGCACTTTTTTTTAAAAAAAAAGATGCTAATCTACAATTTCAACAAAAAGATCAATTTATGTAAGTTTCCCGTAACATCATGTCACATTCGATCACTCGTGGAACCATTTATCAATTATTTTAGTTTGATTGCGATGTTTTCAAACTAGAAGCGTAGCTAATAAGATTTAATAATTACTTGAAATGAGTGACAACGTCACTAATTAATATGATGCGGACTTATTCCTAATCAAATTAATTTTCTTTAATCAGTACCCATTTCTTCAACAAAATAAATAAATAAGAAATCTTATTTGTTTTCTTTTAGGTGCATGATGTAAATGATCTAAATTCAATTCTAACTCGTAAGAATCAAACTTAATTACTCTTTTTCTTTTTGCCAAAAGTGCATGCATGCGTACTTCTTAAAACTTGCTCACGCCGACAGAAATGCCCTACGTAACGGGTTACCTCAACTGTTACAGCCAATTGGCTTTGCACAAACCCAAACGATGATATGCAAAGGTAACGTAGTGCTGCTACTGCATGGGTAGGTGACATTAAATGTGGAGAGAGAATTTGGGCTTTGTCTCCAACAACCCCCTTCTTCTTGTAGGACTCATCACCAGTCATTCCATTTGACGTGCGCTCTTATTTGCTGGTCACCACGCAACACCTTCACTATATCTGCTATGATCTATCTTCTCTCAACAACTGTGTCAACTTTTTTTTCTTCTTCTTTTACATTCAAAATTATATTGGGTTAGATACGCATTTGGGTCGGGTTAAATTATAGTCAGGACACGGGCCTTGGGCACAAATTTCCCAGTTATATATTGAGAAAGCTTTTGCTACCAGAAGCTGTTTGCCCCAATCTATACTCTTCCATTTATTTGGAAAAACATCGTGGTGGGACCCATACGTTCTTGTGCCGGCCTAAGTTTAAATGAATAAATTATTTACGGCAGAAAAAAGTCGGCAAAACATCTAGACGCCACGTCAGGTCCAGACAATGGATAAGCTTGGACTTTCATTGCTTCACGCTTACTAAAGTCCTCTGTGTAATTTTCCATTTATACCCCTCAGTAGCCGACCCACAAGTTCGAAAAATGTTAGTAATTTTACCTTAAAGTCCAGCGTATTTTGGTAACAAGAAATTCTTGTTTGTTTCACTTTTTAAGTAGCCGATGGCAAGGAAAGCAAGCCGGAAAAGTGAGAGACGGAAAGTCGGATCCAGCCTCTGTAGCATCAGATCGGCGGTGAGGATGTTGGCTGTGTTCGATCGGACGGTTGCCATGAGTCCCGAGGGCCTCAAGGCTCCCACGGCGGAGGGCGGCGAGGGCGGAGGGCGGCTGATGAACCACTTCGCGGCGGAGCGGGAGGGAGCGGTGGTGGTCAGCCTTGGCTCCGGTGGCGCCATGGCCTACACTTGCAAGATACAGAACCCTCTCCTTCCTAGGTAAGATAGATCGGTGGGTGCAAATGCCGTCTCCTCGGTTGAGTTGTTGAAATTTCTGCCCCTTTTGGGCCATTTGCCTTAATGGCGTCGTTGATGCGAATGTCTAATTTAAGATCTTGATAATTTGGTGATCGAGTCAACTGAAGTAATGTACTGTGCTGTTTGGTGATTTGATCTGTTTGCTTTATTATTCTACAACTCGAGTGATTCTTTTTTAACAAAAATGTATCGATTCTTCTGATTACTTGTTCTCGACATTCTAAAAATGGAACGAGTGCGATGAGGAACAAGTCGATGCAATTTGTTCAAATTGCCTTTGCTCAAGATATATCTTGTGTCACATCAATGAGTTTTTTTCCCCTTCATAAATTACTAGTCTTTTAAATGGAAATTATATAACAAGTATAATTTTATGATTTCATTCTTCATGACTGTTTCAAAATACTTGGATATTATGTCTTGCTGTTGGTTCCTAGCGCCAACAACATCATTTGATCATTATTTTCTCTCTGCAGATTCTTTGCGGTTGTGGACAATATATTTTGCTTGTTCCAAGGTCATATTGAAAACTTAACTTCGTTGAAGCAACAATATGGATTGGGAAAGACTGCCAATGAAGTGATCATTGTTATTGAAGCCTATAAGACGTTGAGAGACAGAGGGCCATTCCCTGCAAGCCATGTTGTCAGAGATCTCAATGGGAAATTTGCTTTTGTTCTTTACGATGGCTCATCAAACTCTACCTTCATTGCTGCTGTGAGTATGCCTTTGTTATTCTATCATTGTGTTGGAATAAAATTAAAAAAAAAATTAATGTTAGCATTAAATGCTAACGTTACTTCTTTTGTTAACAAACCTTAAAAAGCTGGTTAAAAACTTCTCTTGCGAGTGAGTGAGATAATGTGGTTCCTCTCCTCCTTTTTTCTTCTTTTTCTTCTTTCATTTTATATCTTTTTGGTTTTCTTGGATTTTGCTACTTGTTGCTGAAAGGACATCCGATCAATTTCTCCACGGTCCTGCCCGCAGGAGAAGAATACCCGGTTGTATCCTGGGTGTTCAGTCCGGATTTAACTCACACAAGAGTCCAGATTTTCACCTAAGGATAAGCCGCAATACGCCTCCGAGTTTTATCTTTCTAACTCTTTTTTACATATTTTTTTTAAGTTTTATTGCTTTATGATCTATGCTTTTATTTCTATTTAAATAAAGGTCTATATAAAATTTTAGACCAACAATCTTTGGTGAAATTTCGTAGGCTAATTTACTGTTTATTGTTAGGTTGAAATTTGCATGATAGTTTATTTTGCAGTTAGAATTTTTGTATGAATTAAATATTTCATAAAAGAAAATTGTGTGGAATCACATATTTCTGTTCACGAGAATTATTAATAAATTTGCTGCATATAAAGCTCTCGTCAGCGCTTCGACATTTGCTTTAAATCCTTAATTAAAGTTTCCAACGTCCCTGACGTTAATAAAGACCAAAATTTGCAATACTCAAAATATTGTTCTTACCAATAAATTTTATATTGCACGGTGAAGTAATATATTTATGTTTATAAATTGATATTGCAATATGATTTTAACTGTATTAATTGTATAGTTATACCTGCGAGTCAGTTACCTTATTTGCCACAATTTATAGCTATTTACCATAATCTTCTTATTGCCGTAATTATGGCAATTTCAATTCATGTGGATTAAGATTTCTTATTGTCACAATTATGGCAATTTTTTGCGTCTCTATTAGACGAGACATTTTTCTCTTTTAATTAAATTTATAATGCTTGATATATAAGCATTATTTGGTAGTATATCCACTCGGCAATATTTGATTTTGTTTCAACGTCACTGACAATTTTATTAAACTAGCAAATCTTTCTGTTCACGAGAGGTACAAATTGCAGGGTTCAAAATTAAATTTAGAATTTATTAATTCAAATTAAGAATTTTCATTACTTTTACATATTCTGTACCCTAATCCATATTAGGGATTTAATTAGTTCCGAGACCTGTTATACTTTTTTTTTTGTTTTCTGATTGATATTAGGAAAATTTCGATTGGATTTAAAATCTTTCCCTAACTCGCTGTTTTGTAATCTCATCTTTTCCAATAATTTATTGTTGTTTCTAAATTAAGCCTTCCACGTCTCTTTTTATAAAATTTTATAAGTACGTTTCTGATCCAGTCACATTTCCTTATTTTCTTATCCTGTCACATTTCTTTATTTTTATTTATTTATAAAAAAAGAAAGAGTATATATATATATATATATATATATATATATATATATATATATAGCATTTCTGTGTTCTTGTAATTTTGGTTTATTGATTTGGTTAACGATTGTAGTTACCAAATTCTGTTATTATTATCTCCATTGTCTTTCGGTATATATATATATATCTGATAATTAGTAATATAGTGTTTACTGTTTATAAATAATTTTGAAAAAAATTAATACTTGTAATAGTGTTGAAATTTCTTCATTAATATTAAAAAATTTATTGTTCATAATGGTAGATAATAATTGATTTATGAGTGATTTACTTTTGGTAATACTTAACGGTACAGCTTTAATTAATTCATAATATTGCAATTTTATGATTTTGCAATGTCTTTTCCAACTGAGATAATATTTTTGAACATAGTGGATAAATGATAATGTCATTTACAAATTAGGCTAATGATCCTAAATGTGGGGGCTAGCCTAGTTTATTGTATAACTTATAATTGTATCAGATTTGATTATCTGATTTAACTTAATTTGGCTTCGGGCTAAATTATAACGAGCATAATGTGTAATCTAAAATATTTAAACTAATACTTATAGACATTATGCAAAATATAGACATAATATATAATATAATGGTCATAATATACATTTTGGAAATATATTTGATGTACATATAAAAATGGTGTACATGTAAATGTTGAACATAATGCAAAACATAAATGTCATTATAATGATGTTTTTGGTGATCACTTTGCAAATAAAAAACTATTATTTTCTTAAAATTAAAATGAATTTGAAAAATAATTTAAAGTCAGAAAAAAATTCTTAAAATTGATTTCTCTATATGATAAGAGCAATCAAAAGCCTAATTAAATAATTAAGTCTAATTGCTATTTTTTTAAAAAAACAATCATTTCTTTCTCTAAATTCAAAAATAAAATATTTGAACTAAAAGTAAAGGATTTAAAAATAAAATAAAATAAATAAAACTATAAAGCAGCAATAGACTTATTAAAAAAAAGAGTAGCCATATTAAAATTAGATGTAAGTCTATATAAATGGTTTGACTCATAAAAAGTTGCAGCTATTTCTTTTATAAAGATTGAGCACAACAAAGTTTTTGTCTTGACCAAAGCTTGCCCAAGATTATAATCTTGGAAGTATCGATAGGAATGAGATTAGTCTGAAAATAGGCCTCTCAGCGGTAGGAACCCAAACTCTGTGATAGGAGATCCCTTGAAGGAGGTTCAATGTGATAATAACAAGCTGATTGATTGGCTCGGAAGCACTTTGAAAAAAAAAATTATAAAACACTACAGTATATAAAAATATTTATGTGATAGAGTTGATACTCTACACTCCCATTCCTGAGGATATATTTTGTGCTTCTTATTGTAGAGGTAAGGAAAACTTCAAGAAGTGGTTAATTACCATGAGATGAGCCTCTACACTCATCCCTTGTAGGGAACTTCCTATATGAGAGAGTCCGTATACAGCCGCGGTTGAGGACATGGACAATCCTCAGAAGCTCTCATGAAGATACACGCGCACGGCCAAACATGCATAACCCCGCAATTGGACAAACCCTATCGTATGTGGATTTGTTGAAGTCTGGGTTAAAGGGAAGTAGTTCAAGACTAGTTCACTATCTTTCTTCAGATGGAAACATTTTCACTAAGTAAAGGTTATGCCTTTAAGTACACTTTACTGACCGCATGATATAAGCATGAGCAGCAATTTAAATTCATTTAATCATCTTGTTAAGTTTAATTATATTCAAAAAATTTTAAAATGTTTTTTGGGGATTGTTGGAATAAAATTAAATAAAAAATTAATGTTAGCATTTAATGCTAACATTACTTCTTTTGTTAACAAGCCTTAAAAAGCTTGTTAAAAACTTCTCTTGCGAGTGAGTGAGAGAATGTGGTTCCTCTCCCCCTTTTTTTCTTCTTTCTTCTTCTTTCATTTTATATCTTTTTGGTTTTCTTGGATTTTGTTACATGTTGCTGAAAGGACATCCGATCAACTTCTCCACGGTTATGCCCACAGGAGAAGAATACCCGGTTGTATCTTGGGTGTTCAGTCCGGATTTAACTCGCACAAGAGTCCGGATTTTCACCTAAGGACAAGCCGCAACGCGCCTCCGAGTTTTATCTTTCTAACTCTTTTTTACATATTATTTTTCAAGTTTTATTGTTTCATGATCTATGCTTTTATTTCTGTTTAAATAAAGGTGTATATAAAATTTTAGACCAACACATTGTTCTATTTCCATCAGCTATTTTTTGATCTTTCAAGGATAGTCCTGTTGGGATAGCCATAAACAACGATTTCAGATTTATGAGCTAGTGTGGCATGATGCACCTCATTTACTGACATTAGTGTGGCATGATGCACCTCATTTACTGACATTTCTGCTGATTTGGGCTCCCTTGATGACATCGGGTTCCTGACTATATTCCACTTAAATTAGTTCAATAATTTTATACTGCCTCAAAAGCAGTAATTACCTGTCTACTTCTTCCTAGCAGTTATAGGTCTGTTAATCTTCAACCCACTTAAATTAGTTCAATAATTTTATACTGCCTCAAAAGCAGTAATTACCTGTCTACTTCTTCCTAGCAGTTATAGGTCTGTTAATCTTCAACTTAATAGTAACCTGATTATATATGTGATGTTGAACTTTAGCTCAACTGGTGAGGAACCTCTGATACTGACAACAAAGTCTTGGGATCTACTCCTGCCTTCATCAAGTATTTATCATGTAAAAAAAAAACTGATGAACTTGCTGGCATGATAACTTCTCATTGTGAGCCTTTCCTACGTAAGACTCCTGTGTGGCCACAATGTAAATAACTGCCAACATAAGTTATAAGTTATTCTAAACCCAATATTTGTACTCTGATTTGAATTTGAGGACAAAGTTAGTAAAGTGTGTAATGTTAATATAAGTGATTATATATATGTTTGTGTTCACAAGCAATCCTTTACTGATTCCCTCTATATGACTCACGATTTAGGATGCGGATGGTAGCGTGCCATTCTTTTGGGGAGCTGACCCTGAAGGTCATCTCGTGCTTTCAGATGACGTCGAAATTGTCAAAAGGGGGTGTGGAAAATCATTTGCTCCTTTTCCGAAAGGTTTAAAATGCGGAATAACATACCTATTTGCGGTTTATGTTGACAAGCGTTTATTTCCTCATTATTAATGTGTTCTTTTACAATTGACATTAGGTTGCTTCTTTACTACTTCGGGAGGATTACAGAGTTATGAGCATCCTCTGAATGAGCTTAAAGCAATGCCGAGGGTTGACAGCCAAGGCCAGGTTTGTGGTGCCACCTATAAGGTTGATGACCAGGCAAAGAAGGAAACTAGGATGCCTCGAGTTGACAGTGCTGCAAATTGGTCCTCAAATTACTAACTCTGCAAGCATTATTCTTCATAGAGTGATAAAGCCACCGTCTGTCGTGTTTGTTACTTCAAGTTAATCCTTGCGTTGAACCATTTGTATCCTCTAATTTGAACCTTTAGTTGAAGTTGAATTTCTACACCTCCTATGTTGTATACTTGCTCTCGTATGTAACATGAGTATGGATGTTGCGATGCAACTGCGCTTTTTAATGTTATGGATAATGATATCCCTAGTTCTGAATGGAGAATAAAATATGAAATTTAGCATCTTATGCTGAGCTACTTCATTTTATTATTCAAGTTATAATGCAAAATGCTCTTTGATTCACCCGCTAGGTACTTCATTTTTTATATGCAAAATGCCCTTGTTGATTTTGGAGATGACATGTTATCTATAAAGGGACACTTGGTTTCCAGAATCACAACACTTATTGCATTGGATTTAGTTGATGAATTAGAGGGAATTAACATTTATTTAATATTTCTAGTTTTCCGGTTGTTTATGTAGTGTGTACGAGGAGAAATAGAACCTAGGATTGGAACTGAACAAAGCATTCCAAGTTTTCCTCTTGTGCAATTTTCACTTTTTTATTTTGTTTGCTTACCTCCTACTCCTGCAGTCAAAGTGATTGTTCGTTCCTTCTTTATTAAAGGACTTGGATCTCAAAGCTTTGCTTAAAATTTACATTGATTCTTCTCCCAATTTGCAAGCCTTTGCACCCTGTCCGATCTTTTACGCCGGTCCGTATGCCCGACACCCAAATATGAAGCACAGAGCCCCGACTTCAACGCTCGGAAAGAACTCACCCGACTCGAAGGGAGTACCGGGATGCCTTCGCCGCCACGAGACCCCAAGAACCCCGTCCCGCCGCCATCCGCGGAGACCTCGTCCAAACCCCAATCTCCGGTGCCGGAAGATGGGATCGCGCTCACCCCTCTTCCGTCACCGCTTGAGAACGCGGCGTGCCCGACCCCGGCTCCGCCGGATGGCGCCGAGGAGCCGGCGCCGCCATCGATGGCGATCGTGATCGCCAACAGGTTGGACCGGGATGCGGTCCGCGGCGGCGTAGTAACGGGGAAGGGAGGATTCGGAGTGGCCCCGCAGAGCCAGAGGCGGCCTCGATGGCCGCGGAGAGTGGCCGGTTGGCTCCGGATAGCGGCGCTCGTGCTGTGCATGATCGCCTTCTCGGTGATGGCCTCCGATAAGACCGAGGGGTGGGCGGGTGACTCTTTCGACCGCTACAAAGAATTCCGGTACGGTACGACACCGATAAATTTGTTTTCGCTCTAGACCGTTGGATCATGATCAAAAGATGGAGGCTGATTCTGCAGGTACTTGGTGGCGGTGAATGTGATCGGGTTCGTGTATTCGGCGTTCCAGGTGTACGAGAGCTACTACCGTGGGGTAACCATGATGTACATGGGCCGTCGGACGCGTTATTTCATCCATCTCTTGATGGATCAGGTAAGTTCCTCGTACGACTTTGTGAGAGTGATATCAATGGAATGTGTGTTGTCAAAAAAAAAAAAAAAAAAGGAGAAAAAGGAGTTAAAAACTTTACAAAATGGATCAACTCATATAATAAAAATCAAATCAAATCAGTGTATGTATATTTTAGGTCTTGCGAGACATTCTTTGTTTTTTTTTCATGAGAAGTCTTTTTCATCGAGTGCTCCTCTTATGGGTAATGACTACTGTATGCCGCAGACTTTGGCTTACCTTCTGATGTCGGCGTCGTCGGCGGCAGCATCTCGAAGCGACGTGTGGGTCTCCAGATTTGGGAGCGACGCCTTCACCCACAAAGCCAACGGTTCTGTCGCCGTGTCGTTCCTTGCCTTCATCGTCCTCGCTCTCACCTCAATTATCTCGGCCTACAATTACTTCGTTTGCCGTTCTTGAACCACCCAGCCTACAATTCCATTCTTGCAATATTTTTTTTTTGTTTTCCTTTTATCAAATCGTCACGCTGAGAGTACATTTTGTATTAATTGATTTTTTTTTTTTTGTGGCCTAGAGCCAACTTTGTGGATTCAACGCATAAAAAGTTCTACCTTCGAACGAGTGAAAATGGGCATACGACACTGTAGCCAAGAGAGTATTGGTTTTGGGCTTGGCAGGGAGATATAACAATGTAAAAATCCTATTTGGACCTTAGAAGCTCTCATGGTGTTAGAAGGAAAGAGGGAGAGTTTTGTGACAGTAGGATACTAATGGACTACATTGTGAATAGGTAATTCACTAGAAACTAAATAAAAGATCATATAGGGCCTTCATATATATAGAAGCATTAGGTGCAATCATAATAATAATTTAATTACTACTTACCATATAGGTGGCTACCTAATTCATCATTTTTCAATTTACTATATCCAATAACATATTCACCAATACGATACCAACAAGCGGTAATGAATGTTGAAAAATATTCTCTCTTTAAGTTGTTGAACTTACTAGTTTGTGGTGGTTTTCTTATTTTAAAGATACCTTTGGGTGAAACTCTTTTAAGTTGTTTTTGTTAACTCTGCTAGTTTTCTCAATTTATCTTAGAGAAGTCTAATTTTTTTATTCAACTTAAAAAATTACACCAAACTATTCGATTTAAATTTTTTTTAAAAAATTTGGTTCAATTTTCAAGTCAACCTCAAATTTCAGATTGAACCAAATAAATTAAATTTTTAATATTATTTTAATTTAAAATTAATTAATAATAATTATAATATGAGTAAAATTTAATTTTAGTTAAAATTGAACTGAATGAACCAAATCGGTTTCGATTTTCAAAAATAGACAAAAAAATTAGTTAAGTTGAACCAATTCAATTTGAATTGAATTGAACTGATTGGACACACTTTTTTTTTATAATTTAACAAAATGAAGCCTTGGAATTATGCAACTATGTAAATTATTTTAGTTTAATTTTCTAAAAAAATGCATAACATTCTTGTCTATTACGTAATATGGTGTCCCTGGACCAAAGCCTTGGCATTGTGCTAGGGTGTGATATACTTGTAATGCATTACCGAAAAATGCACGCATTTGATGTTGATACTTGAGAGCTTCTCAATAGAGTGACATGCTCGCCTACTATGTGATATGGTTCTTTGTTACCTGCAGTTTATCGATGTCGGGATCATGGTTTCGCCAACTATTTTTGCACGCCGATGCCTGTCATACCTGATGAGTGACATGCCTCAGCCGGCCCTTAATGATGCAATGCAGGCTCTCGTAATCTCTCCTACATGGCCAACAGCATTTTATCTTCAAGCTGCGGCCCTTTTGGCTCTCGTAATCTCCCTATATAATGAAGCTCGAGAAGCACTTAAAAGACGGTTGTTTGCTAGAAGCAAAAAAGAATGTGGGGCATTGCACTTTGCCTGAGGTTATAGCTACTAGGAAATCTCGATGTTCAAACTTTCAGGTTATTGCATCGATAAAAAGGATAAGTTGCGATAATTCTAAGATTAAGATTTTGAGTCAGAAACCGCAACATCAACGTTAACAATATGAATGATTCTTTGTTGGGCTACGAGTTAAGGCCCCACACCTTTCGAGCACATTTGGGCATTTTTTTTCCTGTAAGATGCATCCAAGGCCTTTTCATGCACTTCACATCCTTCGATTTGTAGTATGCTGTATACATGGAGAATCGACCATCGCACCTGGAAATGATTCTGCCAAAGATAGGGAAAAATATGCGCCCCATTATAATTGAGCCATGTAAATGCCCAACTTGCTGGTGAACATGTATTTTGTACAGCAGTTGAATGACTTGCCTGTGCGTGGCTTTATTTTGTCTTGTACTGATTGTAATTGGAATTCTTTTTAGGATGGATTCTTCCATAAACTGTGTAACAGATATCTTGGACTCAAATGCAACGTTCCCGTTAAAGAGTGCTATCATTGTCTTGTACTGTTTGAAGTAGTTCACAGCTTCATATCGTTCATACTCGAATTTACTTTTTGATTAATACCTGCATTTGAGGAATGGTACTCTTATCACTTGATAGGATCACTGAACACCAATCAGTATCGCTATGGCGTAAGTTGAAAGGAGCATTCACCTTGCCGTACATAAGGGGCTACACCTACTGAGCAAGCCAAGCAGTCGATATTTGAAACAATGACAACATAATACAATGGCAATTGGCAAACGTCCTGCACCACCAGGTAAGAATTTTATAAATAAATGGTCAGAATCATCCTTATCAAATATGTTCTCACATGTGGCCTGGACATTCCCTACGGATTAACCTACATGTTTGCCTAAGGGCAGTCCTAATAATATTGATTTTATGGATGAATCACTCCACTTAAAACATCATTCCCATTCCACGGTAGCGGGTGGTTTTGATGTAATGTCCTGACAGACCCGGTTTACGCCTCGGACATTATTGCAAATCTTTCGAACCACATCAACGAGGAATTTGTGGTCAAAGTAATACCTGAGAAGAATTGAAGTAAAAGGGAATAAATCATGAATCAAAAGAATCAGGCATAAAAAAAAAGAAGAATATACTCATTTTAAAAGATTAAATGGCTTTGCTGAAACATTTTGGCGAGAAATACATGAGAAAGGACAATAATACAAGCCAGCACAAGACCACCAACGTGTTTTTATACTAACGACTTAGCCTATGACACCTACATCTTGTTGTCTGCCAAAATCAGCAACGCCTACATCAACAGTCGGAAAACTACTTCAGAAACATTCAAGTAAAACCATGACAACTTGCATGTGTAGATTTACCAATGAACTGTCAACATCTTCCTACGCAGATAACGAATTTTAAAAGGAGAAAATTTCATTTTAGGCAGTTACCCCTATCTTCAAGCAAGTGTAATCTTGGCTATAAGATTCGAATTTTCAGCAAATCCAACAGCCCTAGGATTTTTTTTTCCCTTTAAAAGTTGGCCATTTGAATGGAGCACTGGTCTCATCTAATATATGCTTTCATTTTCATGACCCAAAAACAAGCTTTAAACATTTGGCTGGAATTTAGTAGTTGGAATAGACTAAATCAGGACAATTGCATAACATATTATGATAAAACATGATGTATTTTTTTATTACGGGTCCAATTATCATTAGCTGTTATAGACCCATTATCTCTAGAGGGTAGTGGTTATTAATAAAGCGGATTCGGGTTGAGTTGTCTTACCCGGTTCGCTTAATAGTTAAGTTGTATAAATAAGGGTCTAGGGTTGTAGTTAGGGTTGTCAAGTATTTTGTAGTTTCTCATTTGGGCGTGCTCTTGCACGATTGTTTCTATCAATTGGTCCGACCTGCCTGATCGATTCGCCGGGGAACCAGTGATCTAGTGACGGAAAAGGGCGGAAGAGATTCCGTTGTCGATATTAGATCTACACAGCGGATCTAGTAATCATTAGGTAAGCTGAGAAAAAAAAAAGGGGGGGGCAGTGTCTGGCGGAGGCGGCAGCTTCTCCTCCAGCGGATCCGAACTAGCGGGAGGCGGAGGCGACAGCTTCTCCTCCAGCACTGTTCCAGGCGGAGGCGGCATCAAGCGGCAAGGGTGTTCTTCGGAGTCATCCGTGCTCGCCATCAGGAGGCGGGGGAGGACAAATTCTGCGGCGGTTTCTCCTCCAAGGCGGGTAGGCGACGACCTCTAGTGGCCAAGTTAGAGGAAGGCGATGGATCGGTGACACCATTTCCTCATCTTCGACGAAGGCCGCGTCTTCCGATTCGGGAGGAGGCGGAAGCAATTCCGGGAGTTCGTTCTTGGCGTCGGAGGTCTTGCGATCTGACACAGCGAAGGCACCGTCAGGCGACCAACGGAGAGGCGACGACGTAAATCGAGGTTGCCTCGCCTCGATCTTCCGGAAACGACGTCTTCGTGTCGCGGGCGGAGGAAGCGACACCGTCGGCTCTTTCAACCGAAACCCTAACCGGCAGAGGTGGACGGCTTGGCCAGAACCCTAGCCGGCGGCGAGGGCTGTTGTCCGGCGAAGCCAGTGATGGCGGAAGACAATTCGTGTGTCGGCGGAAGGCACTGGTGGGCGGTGCACTGTAGCTAGGTTTAGAAAAAAAACAAAGAGATATTAAAAAAATCGGTCAATGTAGCAAGTTACTGTAGCATCGAAAAAAAAATCTTGAAAGAGAATGAAGAGTAGTGAGTTAGATCAAGTTTTAAATGAGATGAAAATGATGTTAAGAGAGATGGTTCGAGAGACACAAGGGCGAGGAGGGATGCATATGGTCGTTGATGGAAGTGAGATCATGAGGGCTACATTACCGAGACAAAGCACCATGGAAGATAAACTGCCGCTTCACATTTGTGTGGACTTACAAGGATTTGACGGAACGGCTCCAAAAAATTGGATTGCACAAGTTGAATATGTTTTCAACATTAGAGGTACGCAAGATGTTTATAAATTTCCTATGACATTTGTTTGCATGGAGGGATAAGCATATGATTGGGTTCGAAGGTTAAGCCAGAAGATTCCCAATCTCTCTTGGGAATGGTTGAAGCTAGAGATGATACGAAGATTTGGTACAATTCTTGATCAGAGCTACTATAAAGATGGTGATGTAAATCATATTAATCAAGAAGAAGAAATGCTCAGAACTGCTATTAAAGTTGTCAAAAAAGAAAGATGAGGAATATGGCTTGCCGGGTCATCCAAGGGTGCATGTACCAGAAAATGCTGATCTTGTCACAGATGAGAAACTAGAACATGAAATGGCAATGAAAGAGGACGTTTTGAATCAGACTCAAACTATTCAAGTATCAATTGAGGAAGAAGAGGATATTTTACCAGAGATGGTTAATGGTAACGATAATATATTTGACAGTACAGAAATTTCTGCAGTTGAAGACTCATCGATAGCCTCCAACATGGTTGGTATAGATGCTGATATTCCCGCTATTGGCGTTATTGAGGAACCAAGAGAAGAAGAAACTAAAATTAAAGACATTAAACAAGGAGTGGTAACAGGGGGTTCTCATTAGATGGAACCCGACCGTTTGGGTATGGGTACCAACATGTATCATTCATCAGCTCTATTGGGACAAAACAAGGATGAATCCGTGGTTGCTTTGCCCATCGATGAACTAATTGAGAAGGCTGATGGTTTTACTGGCGTGTTTGCTGAGCACAAGTATGAGATTGTCAAGCTTGAGGCGACTATCTTTGGTGTTCCTACTTCAGCAACTTATCGAGCGATTTGGGATCCCGGAGACATGCTTGAGACCGAAATGTTTGGCGCACCGGCTTCTACAACTTACCGAGCGATTTGGGATCCGAGCAAAATGAGGTTTTTCAGCCTTGAGGACAAGGCTAGTTTGAGAGGAGGGCAATTGTTACAGGCCCAATTATCATTAGCTGTTATAGGCCCATTATCTCTAGAGGGTAGTGGTAATTAATAAATCGGATTTGGGTTGAGTTGTCTTACCCGGTTCGCTTAGTAGTTAAGTTGTATAAATCAGGGCCTAGGGTTGTCAAGTATTTTGTAGTTTCTCATTTAGGCGTACTCTTGCACGATAGTTTCTATCATTTTTAATAGACTCTGAATATTAAATAAGAAAATGTATAGATGGTAACACTAATTTTGATGGTAAATGTGTTCTAATTCAGTGACCAAGTTATGAATCTTTGAGTTCAAGTTAAGCTGAGTCCCAAATGTGGAGAATGTTGCTCGTCAATTGGAGAGGAATCAATTACATGAAACAATGTTGTATATAAGGAGGCAGCTTCCATTCTTTGCGGAAGCTCGCATGCTCGCAACTAGTTTCATGCCTTTGTCGCTATGCTGGTGAAGAGGACTGGAAGCTGAGCCGCCTCTTTTCTTCTCATTTTTTTCTTCTCCTTCCTCCTTTCTTCTTCCACTCTACCCCGAAACAAAGTGTTCCGTGCTACAAAGTGCTCCCTTCTTCTTCTCTTCCTTTTGCATGTGCAAACCAGCATACCAACCGCTTTTGAGATCCTTGGTTGGTACTATTGGTACCATCTGATACTAACCGGTATCTTGAACTTTGATACCAGCATGCAGAAAGTGAACTATTGCTTATCTATCCAGACGGGAGAGAAAAGATGTTTGTAGAGACCAGATTAGTTTGTGCATGCAAAAAAGATTACTACTTATTAATGGATGCAAGGGAAAAATAAGGTTTTTGCATGGGTGAAGAGATCTTGCAGTCATGCCAGGGGTACATTTGTGAGTGGAATTAGTGTACAGAAGTAATGGTAACAATTTTAGAGCAAGAGAGATAAAATCATGAACAATCAAAGGAGGTACTAGCATTCACGATATGGAGAAGACTAATAACACAAGATTCTGAAGATAGAGAGGTCAGGCATCACTAGAGAAGACATCATAAGCAAGAGATAGAGGCCATGGGTTGCGTCACACCAAGTTAGAATAAAGTAAATGAAAAATTTTGTATGATACTATGATATGCCTCTTTGTTATATTTATATGGCTCATTAGAAGAGGAAATTTATATATATAAGCAAAAATTATGGTGGTAATCAGGCTACCTAATAAGGAGTACAAAAATGCCAATATTTATAGGATTACAGGAGGTTAGTCGTGTTTTAGTAGAAGCATTTCCATAGTTATCCTTCTATTCCTATGAACTTCATATATTCTAACAGATCTAAAAGATATTCTTACGAGTAAATCTTAACCACATTTTACCTCTACAAAAAATTGAAACATTACAAATCTCATTTATTAGCGTGATGAATCCAAAGTAAACATAAACAATCTTTCAAGAAAGAGACTAACCAATCCGCAGTCATTCCATCTTCACTAGTAATTGCCCTTAGAACGACCACATGAGAATGAGTTCTTTGGTCTCCTTGAACACCCACTGACTGCACTGGCAGAAAAACTGCAAAAGCTTGCCAGATGGAATCATAAAGGCCAGCATCTTTGATTGACTGAATAAAAATCTCATCCACCTAAAGAAAATGGTATAAGCAAAGGCCATGCTGATGAGAAACTAAGTCCAAGAAAGAAATTGAAGACATCAAGCAAACCTGGCGAAGGATCTCCAAGGCATTTCCTTCAGTTACATCTCCTAGTACACGAACAGCAAGGCCAGGTCCAGGGAATGGGTGTCTCTTCAGAAATGATTCAGGAACATTCAAAATGCTTCCCACTTTTCGCACCTATGAGTAAGTGGCATACTTGAATCAGCAGTGTAGCAAACTTGATAAAAGACAGAAGATTCAGTTGATTCATTAAAATAAAAAACAAATACTGTCATGAAACTTAAGGCAACCTCATCTTTAAACAAAAATTTTAGTGGTTCAATAAGCTTTAGCCTCATATCCTTTGGAAGCCCTCCAACATTGTGATGGCTCTTAATCGTGTGAGAGTGAGTCAGTCCACTTCCAGGAGGTGGACAAGACTCTATTACATCTGGATAGAGAGTTCCTTGGACTAGGAATGCCGGTCTTTTCCCCAACTTTTCCTCTAGTTCTTGAGCAAAGTCATCAAAAATACAAATAAATTCTCGACCAATAATTTTCCTTTTCATCTCAGGGTCTTTAACACCCTTTAGCTTACTAAGAAATTGCTCTGAAGCATCAATGCAAGTAACAGGTAAATGCAGATCACTTTGGAAGGTTGACATTACTCTCTCCCTTTCCTTGTACCTAAAGCATAGAAGATTCAGTAAACTGAGTCAAAAGTGCTGCAACGGTATATACATTTCTAATATTAAGGTGATATTAAGAAAGGAATGCAACCTCAATAAACCATTGTCAACAAAAACACAATGAAGCCTCTCTCCAATTGCTTTGTGTACAAGAGTAGCAGCAACTGTGGAATCAACTCCTCCAGATAGTGCACAAATCACGTGCTCATCAGGCCCCACCATGCCCTTGATGACCTTGATTTCTTCTTCTAGTACATCTTGCATCTTCCAGTCCGCAGATATTCCACAAATATTCAAAAGAAAGTGTTGGAGTGTCTTCATTCCTTGTGTTGAATGAGTCACCTATGGAAATAAATATACAACACCCACATGGTGTACTCCAATCAGTTGCAGACACTAACTAGAGAAACAAAAGAGCAATCCAATATCAACATAGATTTCCTTATAAGACAAGTGATCCTTGAATCATCAGAATAGTTCCAAGTATTAAGGCATTTGAGCTGAAATTTCAAATTTGGATATCATAATTTGAAAGGAACTTGAATTATCAAAAAAAGGAAACAATTATCAATTTGTAACATAAGTATAAGATTCTAATTTACTATTTTTCACAACATGAGGGTGTCATTGTTGTCTGTCAGCATGACATAAGTAAATACAGGGACAAGCTTGCTTTACACTGTTTTCTTGTCGATGTTACTACACCTTAACAGGCAGAGGTGCATTAGAAAGCTAACAGATGAGTAATTACAAAATAAAAAGGTGTATGATATCGTCATTTAATGATGCTTGTTCACATTCATATTTCTAATTTTGGTCACTAAAATTATTCAAATGATAAAAGTATCATTTTATGCAGAAGATGTAGTAAAGAGGAATAGCATGAAGATGGGAAGATACACCAATCAGAACATATTACATTACTCAATATCCTAATAGAATCATGAATGTTTCAATATCACTGTAGCTTCCACGTAGACACAGGGCGTTGAAATAACATCAACAAAAGTAAGATGTGTACTATGAAAGAATACATCAGTTGTGACAAAGTCGGCTTTAATGACATCCTAGATGCAATTCTCATTCTAGATACACTGAAATATCCTGTGCATGATTTAATGAAATTTACCTTATTGATCAAGGTGCTGCTTTTCTTATATGCTAGGTGTATCTATCAATGTTCATAGAAGCTGATTTTCTTATATGCTAGGAGTATCTATCAATGTTCGTAGAAGCTTTTTTTCTTATATGCAGGAGTATCTATCAATGTTCATAGAAGTTTCATAGGAAAAAGTTCACCATTAGTTATTCTTAAGAACTTTATCTGTAGTTCTAAAAGCCGCTAGAGTCTATTACCTCTCATTAAACTGAAGGACAAATACTTGAATTATAAAAAAGGGAAGATGTTGTTTTGGCAATCTGTACAACTACCAACCAATTGAAATAAACATGAAAATGAGTAGAAAGAAAAAGTTACCTCTGGATGGTACTGAAGACCATAAAACCTTCTAGATTGATTCTCAATTGCAGCCACCGAACCCTGCAAGCTCCTCGCGACCACGGTGAAACCCTCGGGCAACGTGATCGCCTCATCTCCATGGCTCATCCACACGATCTGATGCTTACTGATGGACTCTGGCCCGTAAAGCTCCCATTCGCCCTCGGCCACTGCAATCTCCATCTTCCCGTACTCTTGCTTCTCCCCAACCACGACAACACCGCCAAGCTTCTGCACGAACAACTGCATCCCATAGCAGATGCCGAGCACGAATATATTGTTCTCTTCTGCGTATTCAATAAAGCCGTCGGGGAACGAGGGGGCGCCAGGGGAGTGGACAGAGTGGGGACCGCCTGAGAGGATGATAGCACGGGGTTTCAGCTTGGCGATGGAATCAAGAGAGGTGGTTCCAGAGACACAGAGAGAGAAGACGGAGAGCTGCCGGATTCGGCGGGTGATAAGGTGTGTGTATTGCGAGCCATAGTCAAGGATGAGGACGAGGTTACTAATACCACCGAGGGCTTCGCCGGCGAAGGCCTTCAATTTAACGACACTTTCCATGGCCACCGGGGGCTTCGTTCTGTTTCCTTGGATGAAAAGAAAGCTGCAGGAAAGGTAAATTGTATTTCATTTTCCTTTTTGTTATTTTCTTAAGAGGAAAAAAAAGAGAAAGGAAAATTTTTAATTATATTATGTTTAAATTTATTAATATTTGGAAATTAGTCTTTTTAATAGCAAAAATAAAGGTAAACTTGAAAAATTATAACATGTTTACAAATTAAAATTGTTATGCATAAGATTAACACTAGACATACTGTGTTGATACATAAAATAGAAGCATCATAATAAATGGTGCAAAAATCATTAAACCTGATGATAACACAAGCTACATACGAAACTTTCGTGGTACAAATGAAGTGTATGAAGTTTCCTGTTCAATGAAAAAGTCAATAACAAAAAATATATCCTATAATTGGTTCAGGTACAAATGCATATCAATATCAGCAATATGTAACATTTTAAATACCACACAAAATAACAATATCTAACCAACAAGTAATAATATCCAACCATTTGTAATAAAATCAAACAACCTTTAAAACAAAATCCAACAAGTAACTAAACACCATCAATGGTTTCAACGAGTACTATTGTAAAACAACACGGAAGAAAATCCAACAAATAGTCTTACACCAACTTAAGTATCAAATACAACATAGCTAATAATGTAACACTTCCGGATATATCATTATAATGGAAGATTTCTAAATTCAGTGTATGACAACTACGTAAAACAATTGAAGCAAACCGCTACATATGCAAAACAACTATTGCATGCAGAGATTTCAAAAAAGATGCATGATATTTTGATCTTTGCTTGATGAAATACTGATGAAACATATTTCAAGATTTTAGGGCAAATTATACTTTACAGTAGGATGATCTCTGGCGGCTGATCTAAGCGGCGACGAGCTCCAACGAGCGGTGGCGAGAAGATCTGGGCAGCGGCGACAAGAAGATCTGGACAGCGGCGGCAACCAGATCTGGGCAGCTGTGGCGTGTTGATCTGAGCGTCGATGAGCTCTAGGCGGCAACGAGCGGCAACGAGCGGCGCCGAGCAGATCTGGGCAGTGGCGGCGAGCAGTTCTGAGTTGTGGCGTGCTGATCTGAGCAGCGACGAGCTCTAGCGGCAACGAGCGGCGTCGGCGAAGAAGAGGTGGCGATGAGCTCTAGGGTTTAAGGAGGGAAGAAACAAGTAGGGGTCGAGAACACGGCGTCGCGGGAAAACTATTGGGGAGCTAGCACGTATTTTAGAGCATAATATTATGCGATAGCATATGTTATACGATCTCTGTGTTGTACCATAATATATTAGTATTATATAATATCGATGTTATACGATAATATATTAGTGTTATATGATATAAATGTTATACGAAAATGTATATGTGTGATATGATATTTTAGTTAAACATGTTATACCATAATATAAATATATTATATGATATAAATATTATACAAAATATGTATATTTATACGAAAAATATGTATATTTATATGATAATATTATATAACATATATGTATTGTGGTATAATATGTCTAGTTAAAAATATCATATAACACATATGCATTTTCATATAACGCTTATATCATATAACACTAATGTATTATCGTATAACACTAATGTATTATTGTATAATACAGATATCGTATAACACTTATGCTATAGTATAACATCCTGCTTTAAACTACTTGCTAGGCATATCTGGGTACTCTGCTGCGATCGTTGCAGCTGGGTACCCTTCCCCAAAAAATTTTCCGGAGTTGCGAGCTTGGTTAGGGAAAAATTTTATAGGCAGGCGCCTTTATCTAATTTTTTAGGTAGGGGCGCTTCAACACCATTCATCGAATAACAATCTTAAAGTAGATGATGACATAGTGAACTTCCTCTAACAAATGCCGCTTCTGTTAAACCAGGGTTTGCTAAACCATGCTTTAACGTTACCCTATCAAAATCGACCTCTCCCTCTCACTTCCCGAGCTTAAACCCTACTACAGGCAAGCGATTCGCTCACAGTCGCTAGTGAACGGTTCATTTCTCTCAGCTTTTCTTTGCCAAGCTCTTCTCTTGTAGTCGTCTAGCTCTTTGAAGCATTCGCCGGCCCTAGTGCTTTCAGTGATTGACAAAGTGGAATTGAGGCCCTAGCCGGACGAAGCATTCATCAACCCTAGGTTAGTGTCAGGGGTGGCAATTTCACACGACGGGTTCGGGTACCCGACCCGTTTACGGCGGAATTGGGTACCTGATTAGCTAAACGGGACGGGTTCGAATTTAGGATGCTTATACTCGATACCCGACCCATTGCTAGTGCTAGTTAGTGTCACCAAAATTTTATACATTATTAGACCGTTGATTTTTTAATATTATTTCAGTACTAGTTTTCTCCAATGTGCCTGTGCGAGGTCTTATTTATCAATGAAGAGGAATAAGAGCACTAGTCTTTCAAAGCATTTGTTGGCCCCGAAGTTGGTATGTCTCAAAAAATTCTTAAAGCATTTTTTCTATATTTTTTATAAAAGTTTTTGAAATTATTTTTATGGTAGTAATTTAGTTTATACAGTAGAAATTTTAATATAAACCTACTGAAACAATAAATATATCAGAAGTACGTAATTACATTGGCTATGTAATTGAAATAGTTTTGATATACACCTACTAAAGCAAAAAAGAGAAAATTCTCTCCACTGATAAATGTTCCAGAGTGCGCCAGTGTGAACTTTGTTTAAAGAGTCTAATGTTCTACTATAAGCTTGTGTATGCAACTATGTAAGCAATCCTAGTTTGAATAATAAACCCGCTTTGTAATGTTTCTTGTTCTAATGCGTGAGTAGTAATCCCGAACGGGACTAGATCTCCTCTTATTCTTTGACCATGGGATGAATGATCTGATAAAGGTAGGTTTATGTTCTTACCTTAGTTCTTTTGTGTTGATTATGATTACATGCACAAAAGGATTAGCAGAAACGAGTACCCATCCAAGTAGGAGGCCGTTTTTGAGGAACATAGTACGCATAGATATAAGTACAAATGATTATAATTCAATAAAAGCCTCGAGTAAGATCTAAACCTTGAACATTTGGGATGACTGAGGAATGGTTACAAAAGAAGAGTGAGGTTTACCTCCTTAGTAAGCCTTTTTATCATCTGTCTATCATTACTTATTATTTACTCAGCATCTGTTACAACATCTGCTATTTGCTTATTGATCTGTATATTCTGTCATTATAAGTACCTTTATTTATGCCTTTATTAATCTTTATTAGACCACGCCTTTAGTTGTACAAACATATAGACATAATACTTTTTATCTTATCTCTGAGATATATGGTTTTATTTCTATTTTGTTGGCATCTATTAGCAAAGTCTTCTTGTTTGTCTTCTAATTTGTTTTCTCATAAATTTACTTTGTTGAACTCTTTCAGACTTTAAAAAATAACTTTTCATATTTTGCTGCTATTGATTTCATTTGCTAATTCATTTATGTTTAAGTTTAGATGTTTTATTCTATCTCTAAGGTATATAATCTGATCTTTACTTTGTTGACATCCTAATAAAAAGGCATCTTGTTCTACATGTTTTACTTTTCCATATATGATTATATGACTTTTATGCTTTTTAATAGCTTTGCTAATATAATATATAAACTTAACTTAATCCTATCACTTTTGCCAAAGCAACTTTTCATGAGATTTTATGTTAACTAGCCTCTCATACCAAATCAAGGCGTGGTCTAATAAAGATTAATAAAGGCATAAATAAAATAAAGGCGTAAATAAAGGTTCTTCTAATGACAAAATAAACAGATCAATAAGCAAATAGTAGATGCTGTAACAGATGCTGAGTAACTAATAAGTAATGATAGAGAGTGATAAAAAGTCTTACTAAGGAGCTAAACCTTACTCTTCTTCTATAACCATTCCTTAGTCATCCTAAATATTCAAGGTTCAGATCTTACTCCAGCTTTTTATGAAATTATAACCACATGCACTCATATCTACGTGTACTATATTCTCCAAAAATAGTCTCCTGCCTGGATGGGTACTCGTTCCCGCCAATCCTTTTGTGCAAGTAATCATAATCAACACAAAAGAACTAAGGTAAGAACATACACCTACCTTTATCAAATCCTTCATCCCATGGTTAGAGAATAAGAGGAGATCTAGTCCCATTAGGGATCACTACTCACGCATCAGAACAAGAAACATTACAAAGCGGGTTTATTATTCAAACTAGGATTACTTACAGAGTTGTGTACACAAGCTTATAGTAGAACAGCACACTCTTTACACTAAGCTCACACTAGCACACATTGGGTCGTCTAAGTGCTCTCGATGAGTACTCTTCTTCGTTGATCCTCTTTTGGTGGCCTTCAAGGGTATTTATAAGGGATGGAGGAGTTTAAATCAGCTCGAGAGAGCCCTATGGAACATTTCTTAGTGGTGGAGGGAATCTTCTCTTTTTTGAAACGTGGGAGATTGAGTGGAACGAGCCTTCTGAAACCTTTCTTAGTGGAGAAGAGAATTTTCTTTTTGGAACGTGGAGAGTCTTCTTCTGGAACATTCTTCTAGAGAGGCTGGTTGAGTAAAAGAAAAAAAATTTATTTTTGTCGAAAGTTAATAGTATGTTTCCTTAGACGAAAAACTAGAAAGAAAGAATAGAAAACACGTTGAATCTAGATAGAAATTTTAAATCCTCTATTTTCTTAGTGGAGAGATCATGGTGATTGGTGGAGCGAACCTGATAATTAAGAGCGGTTATAGAGAAAAAAAAGTAAAAAGAGAAATATGTATTGTTTCATAAGATTTTTTATGTTTAGAGGGTTTTTTTTTTCGTTCCTATTTTTTTAATATTTCACCATGCTTTTTGATATCCTTTTATTATAATTATTAATCTACTTCACGTCAAGACATGATCTAAAGAGAAACCACCATTAGGTAAACAATTGTATTCTATTCGATGATCTAAAGAAAAGCCTAAGAACCCCCCCTTCTTATAATGATACTTAGTACGAAATATGTATATATTTTGTATCAAATATATTTATGTATGTATATAATAAAATTGGGCAATACAAATTGCCAAGAACGTAATCCAACGGTGACAAGGGTAAAATTTCTAAGCGGTGGCCCCGCATCCATCGTCCAAGGTTATCTTGGGATTTGTGCATGCATAGCATTTTAGATAACTTGGACCGTGGATGACCCGCTTACAACATTTTTCCGTTTAATCATGGGCTTAGCTCTTGTAGGGTCGTCTGTTTATTCCAATAGAAATATTTTCTTGATTATTTGTAATCAAAATCTAAATATATAGTAGGAGCTAAAATTAAATATTAGAAGACAACGTTAATTACATAAAATATTTTTATAACAAAAATAAAATTACTACTTAAAATTTAAATAGTTAATTAACCATAGGGAAAATGTATAAAATATTAATATTTTATTACGTTAAAAAAATATAAATATGGCTTTATATTACTTCATCCCCGCTCTCTAAAACATTTATTAATTTTATATTAAAGAATTTAATTATTTGAATAGAACGTCATAACTCACAAGCATAGATTTATATTTTATTTTTTAAAATAATAAATATATTTAAATTAATAAATAATACGTGATTGAAAAATTTTGTTCAGTCAAATAAGAGTTAGAATAATGTGAAAAGATGTAAGCAAGAAATTTACTCCAAATTAATAAACAATACGTGATTGAAAAATTTATTAATCTTCATCCCGGCTAGCTTAAGAAATACATGAAAGGGATCGTCTGCTCCAAATTTTCATTTGTTTGATCTGATTTAGCCATCATTTGACAATCGTCGAGTGTTTTGAAAGTCGCAACAAATACCCAAATATAGTGCGGTTTCCGCAATTCTTTATCGAGTTTATTGATCAATTTTGCCACTCTTTTAAGTTTAGTTTATTTTAATTAGAATGTTTTCTCATTACTTGTAGTCAAGTTTAGATCTTTAACTCGGACGCAGCCGGAATCCTGACTTTCGGAAGAACCCTAGGTGTTAGGCCCTAGATCAGTGGGCCTAAACTACCTGGGTTGGGCAGTGGCCCAAGCCCAAACCCAAGCCCACAGCTAAACCTAAGCCACAGGGGGAGCCCAAATTCTCGGGTCAAAATCGGGATGCCTCCCGATTTTGACGCGCGGCATCCTCATCTTCCTCACCCGCTAGCCGTTCGAGTAGATGAACGCGGCTGTTGGCTTGGACGGCGTCGACGACCACAGCGGCGCGAGGAAGTCAGCGGAAGAAGCGGTCTTTGGCTGCAAACTCGGACGACTATGGCGAGGATCTCGGACGCGGAAGGGAGACGCGTTCGAGTGGCAAACATGGCTTCATGGAGCGGAAGACCCGGTCGGCGCAAGGCGGTGGCTCGGGACTTTAAAAGGAGGAGAGATCAGAGATTGGGAAGGAATGGAGAGCTGAGGAGAAGCTTGCAACCAGACTTGGCGATGAGGAGCGTCGCAGACCAGAGAGAATAGGGAGGATTGAGAGAGATCTGTAATCAGCGACGGATGATAGTGAAGGAAGGTGAACTTTACAGCTTGATCTTCCCCGGGAGCGATGTGAAGTTGTCGCTGTCAAACCTTGCACGCACCACTATTCGTGAGCGGCGGAACTGGAAAGTTGAAGCCGTTGAGGATGAAAACGTACCTCTTGCAACTGAACCACCACAACCTTCTGAGCAGCGCCCCTCTACCCAGCTCGACCGCATTGAGACCATTATCCGGTTTGTCCGCGATGCCCAGCAAGAAACTCAGCTTTCCGCAGATGAAGGAATAAATCGAATTCGCCACCTCGAAACTGAGGTTGAGCGCCAAGGACGAACACAGTCCTCCATTTTAGAGTCTGTGCATGAGCTTCAGGCGAGGCTGCGTCGACGCTGGGGATGATCTTCTTTGGTTTCACCCGTCACTTGGTCAGCTTTCTGTTTTTCCAGTAGTTTATTTTAGTTTTTAGTTTTCATATGTCTGTTTTTAGTTTATTACATTCTCAGTTGCATGTTTTAGTTTTCTTAGTTGTATCAACATCTATAGTGTCTTACCCAACCCCACTCTTTTCATTCATGATATTTGCTTTGTCTTCTAGTATTGCATTGTTCTATGCCTACTTGATTGCTTGGGATGGGAATCTTGACTTTTATTTACATATGGTCTATACTAGTTAGGATTTGCATATATGATTCTTTGGTTTACTGTAGTTGATTGATGTAATTAACCCAATTGCTATTAATAGAATCTTGAAGAGGATGCTAGTTGCTTTACCTTTGCCTTGGTATGTATCTCATGTGTCATGATTACTTGATTCTTGTTTCTTCACTCTACTTCATTTGTGCACTTTGTCATGGGGATTAGAAATAAAAATAGTGGTACCGAAGTGTTCTTATACATTGCACTTTGTATCTCCACTTGGCACTATTCTTAGCATCTTACCAGCAAAAGGGATAGTGGTACCTAAGTTCATCATACTTGGCACTAACCCCATGATTTTCAATAATGATAGTGGCATCGAAGTGGTACCGAAGCAAAGCTTGGCACTTGGCACTGTATTTTTTTAAAAACACAAAAAAAAGGCACCGCATAGGGACTATGTGGTGCTGATGCTATTCTCTCATGACTTAGTACACAGTGTTATGCTTTTTGAAAGCTTGATCAATCATATCATGTGCGTGAGATGCATCGTAGAGGTTTTTGGTTATGTAACTTTGCATGTTCTATAGATTGTATTCATGATAATTGGTTTAATTTGCTTTCCATACTGCTTTATAACCTGAAGAATTGTTGTGTTTAACCATTAACCTCATTAGACCTACTTAAGCTACTTTGAGATTCCTTATTCCATGTCATCATTGTATTCTAGACAATTCAATTGCTTGAGGACAAGCAAAACTTTAAATCCGATGTATTTGATGACATGTAAAAATATGATATTTCGGCACCTAATTTTATTATTATTTTAGAGCAAAATGCATGTTTCATCTCATTTATTTATTTAAATGCTTCATATTCTTCAGACCTTTCACTTTTCCTCTGCTTTTAATGAAATATAGGTTTTTGGCCTCAAAATTAATGGAATTTGGAGAATCTGAAGGTATGAGACGATTTCCCATGATGAGATGGAGCTATACGCCAATTTTCAGCTCAATCAGAGTCCTCTACATCATACACGGCCATGGGTGTGCATCCATGCACGGCCGTGCATCATAAGTCACCAGAATTCTCTTAACCGAGCCGTACACGGGCATGGCCGTGCACCCATGCACGGCCGTGTATCGTTACGCACAGCACGATAGGCGTCCGGTATTTTGCCTGTAACTTTCTATTCCGGGATGGGAATTGGACAAAATTTGGGGAGCACCTTCCCAACTTAGCCACGAACGTTTTGGGATAGAAATCATCGGATTTGGTCAAGCAACGAGAGAGAACGAGGAAAAACGGCGATAACTTAGGGTTTTGGGGCGATTTCGGGGCGACAGCACTGTTCCGGCGAGATTTCTTCGCCGTTCCAACGAAGATCTTCACGCCGAGCCTTCTTCCAACCGAGATCTACCTTCTCCCTTGGTTTGATATCATCTTCTTGAGAGATTTGATGTATTTCATGATGTATACACTAGCGTAAACCTACTTTTCGGGGTTTGGGCATAGCCCACTGTATGAATGTTGAATGTTATGATTTGACATATATATTTCTCTATTTATCTTTGTTCTTATTCATATTTAGAATGTTTTAATTCTTGTTTACATACTGGCCATATGTATGCATGTTTTAGATGTCGAGGGAAGGACTGAGAGGTGAACCTTGACCATCGGAACCCCTAGACTGGACCGGTGATTTCGTGTTGCGAGAGCACTCGAAATCACTCGAGGAACCCTAATCTTTCATAGAACCCAATGGATCCGTATTAACCCCGGTAAGCCACAAGAGTAGGAGATCTAGGTTAAGACGGATACCAGACCGTGTCCTGAGAGGGAACGCGTCTGTACCCTAGGAAAGGTTACCTTGAGAACTTAGATAAAACTTTATTTAAATTGTCAAACCCTAATATTTATGCATGCTTCAGTGTGGTAAAACCTAAAACCCCGAATCTCTCTCATAATCTCAAAACCCCGTTTGCTTTGCTCTCTGCGCTGCTTGTTCTTAATCTGCCTTAGTTTAATTACTTGCTCTAAGACATTAGACAATTCTCCCATTAATCATCAACCTAGCTCTCGATTGACTGATTTATTAGTACTTGACCCTAGTCCCTGTGGGTTCGATATTTTTATTACGCGATAGACCGTGCACTTGCGGTAGCAGCCGTCACGGCTTGGTGAACCCCAGTGTGGTTCACCAGAATTTCTACACACGCAGGGACCCACTAGTGAGCTTCACAGGCAGGTGAACCCCACGGGGTTCACCATTTTTCCGGACTGCAGAAAATTTCCAGTGAGCTTCACAGGTCTGTGAACCCCAGTGGGTTCACCCGTGCTTCTGTTACCACAGCCCGACCACAGAGAACATCACGGGCTAGTGAACCCGGGCGGGTTCACTGGTATTCTAACCCGTGTTCATCCGAAGCTAGGGCACCGCATGCGATTTCTCCGCTGTCGCCTCCTGCGCTCGACGTAGATCATCTATCACGCCGCCCTCTTGTCCTTCCAGCACGCAGAGGAGGTTTCCAAGGTTTAGATCTAAGAATTCATATTGGGTTTCTTCTTCGAACGACACTGGATTTTCGTTTCGCCGGTTTGTCGGGTCTTTCTGCCGATTGCCGCCGCCTTCCCGATCCCGTCGAAGCCGACCAAGATTGCGCCGCTTTCTCTCCTTCTTGACACTCGAGGAAGATCTCTAAGGGGTTGATTCAGCTTTTCCCTTCATCCAGATGGATCTTTGCTTCGAGCGATTACGGATTTCGGTTTCCGCCGATCCGCCACCTGCTCACATTTCCTCACGCCACCGGCCAGATCTTCTTCCACGAGGCTTCCCAACTGATCTTGATCTATTTCAGCACCATGCCTCCACGAACAAAAGTAATGGCTGCGAAGAGGACCTCACACCCTCAACAGGCGCTGTCCGATTCGTCCGGTAACGACGATGAGGAGTACGAGCCATCATCTACACCTCCATCTCGCTGACCATCTTTAACGGCGACTCCAGGCTCTTCCACATCTCGCCATGGTCGCACTCCTTCCAACCGACCACAGCCATACACCTCTCTCCCGAACGAGTTCGGGATTGTCTTCCGCGACGCCGGCCAGGAGCAACGCTACCAGATTTTGCGTCAGCGTCGAGTCCTAAACACGAGATACCTTGATAGGGGGGCATTGCAGATGCTGGGGATGTTGGACGATGTTGATATGATGTATGCAGCAGTGGGATTGGAGCAGTTCCAGCGGCTATTCACTACCACATATGTTGGCGTGACATTGGAATTTTTGAGTTCTTCAAAAGTGAAACCTGACCCTATTCTTGAAGACTGTCCAGGGAGTTTGACATTTCGATTGGGTAATATCGAGCACACTCTTACTCTCTCGCAGTTTCGTAGCATATATGGTTTTCGAGAGCCTTGTGTTCGCAGGGTCCCCACTGAGTTTAGTGAGCAGGGCTTTTGGGGCGCGATTACCAACGAGCACATCTATTCTGCTCGTGTGGCCCGTGCGTCCAGCCTATGCAACCCTGTGATAAAATATGTCCACCGCGTGTTGGCCCACACCTTATTTGGCCGCGGTGAGAGTGATAGTATGGTGCGGCAGACCGAACTATTCTATCTATGGTGTATGCTTCACAGTTTTCGAGTGGACTCTGGGTTTTATTTGGCAAAGTAGTTCAGCCGCGTCGCCCGCTCTCTGAAAGGGGCGATAGTGATTGGCGGTTTGATCACACCTCTGGCAGTTTCCTTGGGCATTATTCCATATGGCACACTGGAACCTACTAGCAACACGAGGCTTGACATCGAGTCTTGTGTCGCTATGAAGCTAATCGTTCATAGGGGAGACTCATATAGCATGACATTTAAAGGAAGCCAGTTTTGCCTACCATTACCGAACCCAGAGCGCACGACAGTCAGAGTTCGAGGAAACTGGCGCATCCAGCCAGTTGAGGACGCACAGCCAGATCCAGTCGACACCGCACCACCAGCTCCAGGCGCCTTCTCTTTTGGTGGCACCTCCTCTCACGATTCTATGATATCTGTGTTGCAGGAAATCAGGGAGGAGCAGCTCCATCAAAGGGAGGTGATCGATCATATGGACACCACTATCTCTCACATGCAGCAGGACTACGCCGCTCGATGGGAATCAAATGAAGCTGGTATGCAACGCCAACACAAAATGTTGAGCTCCATTTGGGGAAAGCTATCCGCGATGGATGAGCGCCTCACCTTTGTCTCTAAGGAGCACAAGGCTCAGATGGACATCTCCTCCGACAGTGTTTTTCCTTCAGATGAGGAGGTTGAGCCGGATTATAGCGCGCGGGGGAAGAAGAAGAGCTCGAGCTCGAGAGCTTCAGGCTCTCGCTCGCGCAAGCGGAAGTAGCCTCCCTGGACATAGGCGTCTTCATCCACTCCTCTCACAGCACGGTATTGCATAGAGGACTATGCAAAGATTTAGAGTGGGTGAGCTTTCTGCATTCTGGTTTCTATTCTATTTTCTTCATGCAGCTACATGACTATGACACCTTGACTTTACTATGTTTGGATGGATACTTTTACTTTGAGGTGGATATTATGTGGCATTGTATCCTATATGCCATTATATTCGTGGGTCTGGTCCATATCTTTAGGCCCCACCCTGTGACTGTATGAGATTACTTTCTTGCTTGTTACCTGTGACTTTACTTTGTTATGAGATTATGCTTCTCATACATGCTGTGTGAAATTTTTACATGAGTTTGTATATTATGCTTGAATTCATGAGTCTTGTCAGTCTTGTCCTATGAAAGCCATTTCAAAAATTTGATAGTCGAATGCATGATTGGTTAAGAATAATCAGATATTGTTGATAATACCTTCTTGTTAGCGATTCTTTTTTATTATATCCATATGTTCTATGATTTAGAAATTTTGTATTGTCTTTGAGTTGTTCATTAGTGGGTCAAATATTTCTTTGATTGTTAAATCAACTCAAGCTTGCATTTTACATGAGAATCATATTGAGATATATACTCTCTTAGTTATTCTTTGAATTCCTTTCTGTTGTTGGGGAGATACTGCATTTGTCAAAAAGGATATGTTATCAACTGCTGAGCATGAATAAAAAAACAAAAAAACAAAAATAAAATTTGCACCCTTAGATTCCTTTACTTGGCACTACGCAAAATTGGCAGTGGTACCAAAGGATATGAGTTGAAATCTAAGAGATGTGAAATAAAAAAAATAAAAAAAAATAAAAATCAATAAAAAGACTCCTCTACTTGGCATTGCGAAAAATTGGCAATGGTACCTAAGGTTATGAGTTGAAATCTAATGCAATAATCAGTATATCATACTCCTCATAAAGCATTTGAGTTAACCCCAACGATTTGATTTAGAATTATTAGAATTGCATGAGTGTTGTGTGTAGGCTTGATTGAATCCTATGTTTGCTGCTTACTAGGTTGTTTGACATCTAGTTATTGTGGGATCAAACTGTTGAACAGTTGGAACAACTATTTCTTGATTTCTCTTGATTAGATCTTGGATTGCTATCAAATGTCTTTCTAACTTGGATGTACGCCTTGACTCAAAAGATTTCTCTTATACCTATCTTGCATTTCATCTTATTTTATTGTTTGAGGACAAGCAAAGATTTTAGTCTGGGGTATTTTGATGCGTTGCATTTTAGTAGTAATTTTCATGGATATTTCATGCTAATTCTAGGCTTATTTCAATACTTTCATACTCTTCTTAGGCTAAATTACTTAATATCTTCGGAATCTTCACTTTTTGGCACTTTTATGGAATTTCAGGTAAAAACGCCCTTTTTCGACATATTTTGAAGATTCTAAGGTCATAGAACGATTTCTTGTATGAAGACGAGGTCACACGTCAAATTTGAGCTTAAACGGAGTCAGCTTGAAAAATACGGCCAGGGGGTTGGGGTTCACCAGATTCTTCACCAGGCTGCAGGGACTTCACAGTAAGAATCACGGCCGGGTGAACCCCACCGGGTTCACCATCCCGGTCGTCAGCTAGTAGAAGTCCAGAAAGCATCATGGCCAGGTGAACCCCACCGGGTTCACCGGTTTTCACTTTGGCCAAGATCTGTCCAGAGAGAAACACGGGCGGGTGAACCCCACCGAGTTCACCGCGCTTCTATTCGTCCAAACTCACAGAGGGAATCACAGGCAGGTGAACCCGGCGGGGTTCACCCATGATTCCAACCCAGTCGCGAAAGAGACCGAGTTCCACTCGATTTTTCCATGATTTCTCACTCGTTTGGAGTCCAAATTTAGCAAGTGAGGTGTCTATGGAAAGCTCTTTCAGAGGCGAACAGATGGAATATAAAAGGCCCAATTTTTCATGCCCTAACAATTGAGCATTCACGTGAAGAAGCGGCACGGGCAGAAGAACAGGGCGACAGAGGCAACTTTTGGAGATTTTCGGAGATTAAGACACACGATCATCACGATTTCTTCAGGATTCCTTGGGTTCATCGTCTCCTTCCCCTTAGATTCATTTTCTTATACTTTTCATTTCATTTAAAAGAGAGATTTTGAGTGTTTCAATGACGATTGTAGCGTAAACCCTATTTCGGAGCTTGGTGGAAACCCTTTGATGATTTTAATTGCAAACCTTGTATCTATTTATGTTATTTGGTATGAATTGTGAGCATATTTTACTTTGACGTATTTATTTCGTGGCTTTACCTTGGCCGAGTAATATCGCGTGTTAGCCGTTACGATTCATATCGAGAGAAGGATCGTAAGGGTCGAACCTCTGAGTAAAACTTGCAAGACCTCGACACGAGAGTGCTTGGTCTTCGCTCGAGGAATTCATAGTCTGCCATAGAACTCATTGGGTTCGTCTTAGAACGATCCACCGCGAGAGTAGGAGGTCGGTCTAAAACGAACACCGGGGTGTATCACTCGAGAGAGAGCACCTTGTACCCTAGGGTTAGACTCCTTGTGCAAAACCAATAAACTAAATAACTAATATCTTTCTTGTGCGATTAAGATTATCATCGTGGTGGAAGCCGTAGCCCTGAATTCTCTCTTATATCTTTTCTCTATTGAAGTAGTTGCACTTGTTTGTTTTCGATTTCCGTCTTCAAAACCCCACGTTTCGATTCGCCTATCTATTAGGACTCAGACTTTCTAGTACTCAACTTTGTTCTCTGTGGGATTTGACATCTTTTATATTACTTCAACATATCCGTGCACTTGCGGAGCGTGTCAAGGATGAGGATGTGCCTCTTGCAACTGAACCACCATAACCTGCTCAGCAGCGCCCTTCTACCCAGGTCAACCGCATTGAGACCATGATCCGCTTTGTCCGAGACGCTCAGCAAGAGACTCACATGTCCGTCGCTGAAGGAAATGATCGGATCCGACAACTTGAGACAGAAGTGGAACGCCAAGGATGGACACAGTCATCCATTTTAGAGTCTGTCCACAAGCTTCAGGCGAGACTCTGTCGGCATTGGGGATGAACTTCTTTGGTTTCACCGGTCACTTGGTCAGCTTTCTGTTTTTCCAGTAGTTTTCTTTATTCTCGTTGTTTGTTTTCTTTAGTCACTTCTTGGTAGTTTTAAGTTAGTTGTATCAACATCTTTAGTGTCTTACCCAACCCCTACTTTTATTTATGCTATTTGCTTTGTCTTCTAGTATTTCATTGTTCTATGATTACTTGGTTACTCGGGATGAGAATCTTGACTTTTATCTACCTATGGTCTATACTGGTTATGATTTGCATATATGATTCTTTGGTTTAATGTAGTTGATTGATGTAATTAACCCGATTCATTATTGGTAGAATCTTGAAGAGTATGCTTGTTACTTCACCTTAGCCTTGATATGTATCTTATGTGTAGAAAGTGATTGTATCTAGTTTCTATCCCTACTTTATTTGTGTACTTTGTCATGAGGGTTAGAAATAATAATGATGGTACCGAAGTGTTCTTGTACATTGCACTTTGTACTTACACTTGGCACTATTTATAGCATCTCAATAGCAAAAGGGTTAGTGGTACCTAAGTTCCTTATTCATCATACTTGGCACTACCCCATAGTTTTCAATAATGACAGTGGTACCGAAGTGGTATCAAAGCACATCTTGGCACTTGGCACTGTTTCAAAAAAAAAAAAGCACCACATAGGGACTATGTGGTACTGATGTTATTCTCCCATGACTTAGCACACAGTGTTATGCATTTTGAAAGCTTGATCAATCATATCATGTGCGTGAGATGCATTGTAGAGGTTTTTGCTTATGTAACTTTGCATGTTCTATATATTGTATTCATGATAATTGGTTTAATTTGCTTTCCATACTGCATTATAACCAGAAGAATTGTTGTGTTTAACCATTAACCTCATTAGACCTACTTAAGCTACTTTGAGATTCCTTATTCCATGTCATCATTGTATTCTAGACAATTCAATTGCTTGAGGACAAGCAAAACTTTAAGTCCGATGTATTTGATGACATGTAAAAATATGATATTTCATGACTCAATTTCATTCTTATTTTAGAGCATAATGCATGTTTCATCTCATTTATTTACTCAAATGCTTCATATTCTTCAGAACCTTCACTTTTCCTCTGTTTTAATGAAATGCAAGTATTTGACCTCAAAATCAATGGAATTTGGAAAATCTGAAGGTATGAGACGATTTCCCATGATGAGATGGAGCTACACGCCAAATTTCAGCTCAATCGGAGTCCTCTACAGAGTGCACGGCCATGGGTGTGCATCCATGCATGGCTGTGCATCATAAGTCATTAGAATTTACTTAACCAAGCCGTACACGGGCATGACCGTGCATCCATGCACGGCCGTGTATCGTAATGCGTATAGCTTGATAGGCACTCGTTATTTTGCCCGTAACTTTCTATTCTGGGCTGGGAATTGAACGAAATTTTAGGGAGACCTTCCTAACTGGCATTCCAACGTTTTGGGACTGGAATCACTGGATTTGGTCAAGCGGTTGCGGAGAACAAAGCGAAACGGTGAGACCTTGGGGTTTGGGGCGATATTCTGGGCGACAACACTGTTCCGGCGAGTTATTCTCTTCGTTCCGACGTGGAGGATCACACTGAGCCTTCTTCCATCAATGATCTACCCTTCCCTTTGGTTTGATTTAACTTTCATAAGAGATTTGATGTATTACATGATGAATCCTGTAGCGTAACTCTACTTTTCGGGGTTTAGGCGTAGCCCACTATATGAATGTTGAATATTAAAGTTTGATCTATATATTTCTTCACTTGTCTTTGTTCTTATTCATGTTTAGGATGTTTTAATTCTTGTTTATATACTGGCCATATGTATGCATGCTTTAGATGTCAAGGGAAGGACTGAGAGGTGAACCTTGACACTCGGAACCCCTAGACTGGACTGGTGATTTCGTGTTGCGAGAGCACTCAAAATCACCCGAGGAACCCTAATTCTTCACATATCCCATTGGATTCGCCTTAACCCTGGTAAGCCACGAGAGTAGGAGACTCGGGTTAAGACGGATACTGTAACGGCCCTCGATACTTAACCCCGAAGTTCATGCGGAAATCATACGAGGAACGCCACGAGAAATAAAACCGAACGCCAAGATCATACTACTAACGGAGCTAGGGAATAAAAGATCTGAAAATTTATACAAAAATCCGGCAGCATGTATGCGTACATACAGGGTCGGGAAAATTCCCATACATGCACATGCTGTACTGATTCATAACAACAAGTAATTTCAACTGATATAATACTAAACATAACCGAATCAGTTCACAACTCCGTACTATACATATACGGAGACAAAGTCTCATATCACATCAGACCGAACATAAAATCCCATCAAAACGATGAAAATACCACAACCGAAATCTTATAACAAAATGGGCCTAAGCCCTCACATGTAACCAGAATATAGTATCCATCATCCAAAACAAAGTATAACTAATACAGGCACGCAGGCCCCAAATAACGGAGTCACGATACAAGTACTCAAATACAACCGAAATCTTTTACAAGGTCCATATCACAAAGCCCAAAGCTTCGTCAAGCTACTCATATCTCAAGGGGCATAACGCTGTATCAATCACGGTCTCTCACCTGTAGATATTAGAGGGGGTGAGCTAACAGCTCCGCAAGTGAGAACCCTATGAAACCCCTCCATTAATACATTCAAAAATATAGCATGTAAGGTTTTTCAAAACATTTACCGAATGCGATTATTAAGTATCAAATCAAATACAGATAAGAACACAACTTACAAAATAATCCACATGGCGAAATAGAACACATACGTAGATGCACATCCTAACATGTCCAAATCCAGAACAGAACGAAACGACCACAAAGGTCCGACCCTTCCCTCGTCAGGGCTCAGAGAATGCATGCATGCCAAACAGTAGGGGAGGAATCAGGAGGTGGCCCCCGTCTAGCTAAGACGTGGCACGCTGATCTCCATCTACCCACTCAGACAATGTGGTAAATCAAGAGGTGGCCCCCGCCAAGTCACGGCGTGGCACTTTGTTTCCCCACATTGGTCACACAGCAGTCAGAGAGTTCAAGAGGTGGCCCTCGCTTACCAGTAGCGTGGCACTTTGTCCCTCTTATGCTAAACTAATCACATCTGTGAAGGAAGATCAAGTGGTGGCCCCCGCCTGACCAAGGCGTGGCACTTTGCCTCACTTCACAACATCTCCAGGGTCACACATAATGTACATGACTTATGCCACACACTTATAGCAAAAGACTAACACCCGGATATCATTCACCACTCGAAATTAATTAAACAGCATAAATGTCTTAGACAGGGTAGTCCTTAAGTTTCATGCAATCAGGTTAGGAAGATACCATGCTAAGTTCTCAACAAATGTTTCCATACAGGTAAAATGTGTTAATCCTAGATTTCATGCAATTAGATTGTAACATCTATACTCTAGGTTATCAAACAGAATTTACAAACATTGCACACATTACCATCACTTAATTTCAAGAGAATGATTACACTTGTAACTATGCATAGAAAATTCCTAAAATTAGGCAAAAATCATATTTAAGTACCTAACGAACTCAATTACATGAATAACAGCTTTGCCCCAAAAGTTAACTGAACATTGACCAAAATACCCCTAGGGTAAATTTCGGCCAGCATGAATTAAGGCTCCAAAAATAGCATAAAATTCATGATAAATTCCCTCATACTTCTAATTTCATGAATCCTAAGTTTTCCCCAAAAGTTAGCATGAAATTTCATCAATTTAGGGCATGGGCGCATGTCCTACTCTAGGGTTTTTCATGAATACATTATACAATCAAATTGAAGGTCCAAATCATGATAATTCATCCTCCTAAGGCATCTAATCAAGTAAAGAACGAAAAGCCCTATGATTAGAGCCCCTAAATCTCATTTTCGAAACTTCAAATAGCACTCACGGTTTCATGGTAAAGAAACATTCAAACCTACTCGTTTTTCCCATCATTAAGCAAGGAAACATGTCAAGGAAAGATCATAAACTTGGAATAGAGGTAGCATAAGGTTTCCACTCGCCTTGGGAATGGTTTGCAAGCAAACCGTGAGCAAAGGGGATTGTTGAAGCCTCCACACGCCGCCGTCCACCACCACGCCGGAAGACCAAGCACCACCGCCGGAAAGCTCGCCGGAAGAGGAGCTGGACGAAGGGGGAAGGCGCTGCCAAAGTCGTCCACGAGAGTCCACGAGAGGGAGAGGAAAAATCGTAAGGGTCGGCTAGGGTTAGGATGAAAATCGGAAACAACTTAAGTGATGCCAAGTCACTTAAGTGAAATCTGCATTTAATCTGTATGCTCACATAATAAGGGGGCGCCCACATACCTAACACAAAAACCGGGCTGGAACTCTGGTAGCCAGGCCAACATACACAGGAGTGGTCTCAGGTTCAAGACTCCTCCACAGCAACTTATTTTTGCCCTGCAGGAGAATAATTTTCCCCTTAGCCAAAAATCCCACCAACAAGGTTAATAAATACCTGATTATAGATAATTAAAATGAGTCACATACCGAGGCTTAATACATCAAAATTCTCGGGTTTTACATCCTCTCTTCCTTAAAAGGCTTTAGTCCTCTAAAGCAAACCGGGAGCAGGTTCAAAACAAATGTGGGTAATCCTTTCTCATATCGGTTTCCAACTCCCAAGTAGCTTCTTCCACGGACTGATTTCCCCAAATAACTTTCACTAGAGGTATCACCTTGCTTCGAAGGACTTTCTCTTTTCTATCCACAATCTTAAGTGGCCTTTCAACATAAGTCAGATTTTCATCAATTTGCAAAGGTGTGGAATCCAAGATATGTGACGGGTCATGACAATACTTCCTAAGCACGGATACGTGAAACACACTGTGCAGATGCTCCAAGGATGGCGGTAAGGCTAATCGGTAAGCAACAGGTCCAACCCTCTCGATGATATCAAACGGACCCACATATCTAGGGCTTAATTTCCCTTTCTTTCCAAATCGCATCACACCTTTTGTAGGAGAAACCTTAACAAATACATGTTCACCCACCATGAACTCCAGAGGTCTCCTTCTCACATCAGCGTAGCTTTTCTGTCTATCCTGTGCAGCCTTTAGCTTTTCTTGAATAATCTTTACCTTATCTGTGGCTTCCTGCACAGCATCAGACTGGAGCAAGGTTCTATCACCTACCTCCTCCCAACTCAAGGGAGTTCTGCATCTTCTTCCGTACAATGCCTCGTACGGAGCCATCTGGATACTAGAGTGGTAACTATTGTTGTAAGTAAACTCAATCAGGGCTAAGTCTCTGTCCCACTCACCATGCCAGTCAATGATATAAGATCTCAACAAGTCCTCCAATGTCTGTATGGTCCTCTCAGTCTGCCCATCAGACTGCGGGTGATATGCAGTGCTAAAACTGAGCTTGGTGCCCAAATCTTCCTGAAGCTTCTTCCAAAACCGAGATAAGAACCTGGAATCGCGGTCAGATACAATATCCACCGGAACACCATGCAATCTCACAATCTCGTCAATGTACAACCTGGCAAGCCTCTCCAAAGGATAAGTCATCCTGATAGGCAAAAAGTGGGCGGACTTAGTGAGTCTGTCCACGATAACCCAAATAGCATCGTGCCCATTTCTGGTCCGGGGTAATCCACAGACAAAGTCCATGCTGATATTTTCCCACTTCCACAGAGGAATCTGAAGTGGTTGGAGGGATCCACCCGGTCTCTGATGCTCGGCTTTAACCGTCTGGCATGTCAAACATCTAGCCACAAACTGCGCCACATCATTCTTCATCCCTTGCCACCAGAAACTTTTCTTCAGGTCCTGATACATTCTGGTACTACCAGGGTGAATAGAATACTTAGAACTGTGGCCTTCAGCTAAAATCTCTTGTCTCAACTTAGGGTCCTCAGGGACACAAACCCTTCCATGGAACCTAAGCAAACCATCTGTGGATAGGCTGAAATCCTCAATCAATCCCATCTCCAGTTTTTCTTTCCATTTCAAAATTTCAGGATCAACCAACTGTGCTTTGCTCAGCTTTTGCAAAATATCAGACTCAACTCTAAGTGCAGCAACAAAACACTTATTACCACGAGGTGTCACATCTAATCGAAGCCTACTGAACTCATCAAGCAAGCGCCACTCCTGCACAAGAAGTGCAGCCATAGAGGTCACAGGCCGCCTGCTCAATGCGTCTGCAACCACATTTGCCTTGCCCTCCTGATAGTGAATAGTAAAATCATAGTCTTTGATCAGTTCCATCCACCTCCGCTGCCGCATGTTGAGTTCTTTCTGGGTAAATATGTATTTGAGGCTCTGATGGTCGGTGTACAGATCAAAAGTCTGACCCAGCAGATAATGACGCCAAATCTTCAATGCAAACACCACTGCAGCCAACTCCAAGTCATGGGTAGGGTAGTTGGACTCGTATTCCTTTAACTGCCTGGAAGCATAGGCAACCACCTTACCATGCTGCATGAGTACACAGCCCAAACCTTTGCCAGAGGCATCCGTGTACACAGTGAAACCTTCACCGCCACTAGGTATAGTGAGAATCGGTGCACTAGTCAAACGCTTCTTCAGCTCGAGGAAACTTTCCTCGCACTTGGCATCCCAGATAAAATCAGCATTCTTCCTGGTCAACTTTGTTAAAGGGCCCGCCAGCTTGGAAAACCCTTCAACAAATCTGCGGTAGTAACCTGCTAAGCCCAAGAAGCTTCGAATCTCAAATGCATTTGTTGGTCTTCCCCAGCTAATAATAGCCTCTACCTTAGCTGGATCCACAGACACACCCTGTCCAGATATCACATGTCCCAAAAAGTCAATCTTCTCCAACCAGAACTCGCATTTACTGGCCTTGGCATACAACCTTTTACTTCTCAGAATTTCCATCACCTTGCGTAAGTCCTGCGCGTGATCTTGAGCACTCCGCGAGTAAACCAAAATGTCATCGATAAATACAACCACGCATTTATCCAGGAGATGGTGAAACACCCTATTCATAAGATCCATAAAGACAGCAGGGGCATTCGTTAGTCCAAAAGGCATAACTAAAAATTCATAATGCCCATACCTTGTCCTGAATGCTGTCTTAACTACATCCTCCTCTCTGACCTTCAGCTGATAATACCCAGACCTTAAGTCAATCTTGGAGAAGACAGTAGCGCCCTGTAACTGATCGAAGAGATCATCAATACGGGGCAGAGGGTACTTGTTCTTAATTGTTACCTGGTTCAGCTGACGGTAATCGATGCACATTCTTAGTGATCCGTCCTTCTTCTTTACAAACAACACAGGCGCTCCCCAAGGAGACGCACTAGGCCTGATGTACCCTTTTTCTAGCAATTCTTCCAGCTGTTTCTTTAACTCAGCCAATTCAGAGGTGGCCATGCGGTACGGGGCTTTAGAGATTGGGGCAGTGCCAGGTATCAAGTCTATACTGAATTCCACTTCCCGGTCAGGTGGTAAACCAGATAACTCATCAGAAAATACATCTGGGAATTCATTCACCACAGGTATATAAGTCAAATCAGACACAGGTTCATCCTGAACCTTTACATGTGCCAAGTAGCCTTTACAGCCGCCAGCCAATAACTTTTGAGCATGCAGAAAAGAGATCACATGTAACCCCTGATCTGCAATCAAACCTTTGATATGCAATTGATGACCATCACTCAAATTCAGAGTCACCAACTTTTCAAAACAATCTAGGGTGGCATGGTAAGAGGACAACCAGTCCATCCCTAATATCACATCATAGTCAAGCATGTCAAGCAATATCAAATCAACAAACAAGTCATATTCCTCTATCCTAAGCATGCAATCAGGATAAAGCACATCTGTTACCAGGGAATCACCCATAGGGGTGCTGACAGATATAGCACAATCAAGAGTCCTAGGTGCCACAGGCAAATAACGAACAAAATGAACTGATACGAAAGAGAGATTGGCACCAGGATCAAATAAAACACGTGCTAACTGATCGAAAACAAAAAGAGTACCTTCCACAACTGACTTGGAAGCCCTGGCATCCTTCTCAGCAATAGCATATACTCGAGTCTGCACTGTGGGCTTATCAGCACCCTGAGATGAAGACTTCAGCTGTGGGCAGTCTTTGATACGGTGTCCGGCCTTACCACACTTGAAACAAGCCCCTGACTTCTTATAGCAGTCCTTGATCTCGTGACCACTGCTTCCACAATGATAGCACTTTCTGCCTTCCACGGTATCACCTCGGGCAGATTTAAAATTCTTCTGATAGGGAGGATGCCTACCTTTCTTATCCTTGTGCTTATATTGTTTCTTTTCATGACTCTGGGGAACTGGAGCGGCAGTCTCCACAACAGGGGTTGGGGCAATCACCACTGTCTGCTCAGAAATTGACCTCTCCACTGTGAGAGCCCTCTCTAAAACCTCAGCATAGGTCTCTAGATGCAGTGCCACAATCCGATCTCTGATATCTTTTCTCAAACCCCTCTGAAACTTCCTAGCCCTTAGTTCCTCAGTGCTGACCAAATGGGGAGCATACTTGGACAACTGGGTGAACATGATATCATATTGAGCCACAGAAAGGTCACCCTGCACCAGGTGGATAAACTCCACCTCCTTCTCTTCATTCATGCTAGGTGGAAAGTACTTGTCATTGAATTTTCTCATGAAGTAAACCCAGTCTACAGTATCCCCTTTTTCAATTGCTAGCCTCTCAACTCCTTTCCACCATATCTCGGCATTCCCTTTCAGCATATATACTGACAGGCACAGTTTATCCTCTTCACTACTTCGCATCACCGCAAAAATCTTATCCAGGTCAGCAAGCCAGTCCTCAGCTGCTCTAGGCCCTGGGCTCCCATAAAAAGCTGGAGGGTTCATACGCTGAAATTCCTTCACCAGTTGAGCATACCTCTTATGCCCATTCTCCTGAGAACTCCCCACATTCTCCTTCTCAGCCGACTGTGGCTGGGAATGAGACTGGGACTGCATCTGCTGCTGCATTTGCTGGTGAAATTCTTGTTGCTGATCGCGGTTCTGCTGCAGGAGTTGCTGCTGAAACTCCTGATGCTGCTCACGCTGCTCTCTCATCATTTGTTGCTGTTCTTGCATAACCTGAGCCTGCTGCTGAATGAGGGCACCCTGTTGTTGTATCATACCACTCATAGACTCCAAAGCCCTCATAAAGCCAGCCATCTGATCATCAGCATTACCCTTGGGTCGCACCATTCTTACCTAGCAAAAACACCTTGCAAGTCAAGACAAACAATAATTTCCTTATCTTACTAGCAACCAGTTCCTTACTTGGTTTATTTCTATGCAATACACAAACAGTGTTTTACTACCCAGATCTAATATTCGCTAGAAACTCCCCTCTGATACCATATGTAACGGCCCTCGATACTTAACCCCGAAGTTCATGCGGAAATCATACGAGGAACGCCACGAGAAATAAAACCGAACGCCAAGATCATACTACTAACGGAGCTAGGGAATAAAAGATCTGAAAATTTATACAAAAATCCGGGCAGCATGTATGCGTACATACAGGGTCGGGAAAATTCCCATACATGCACATGCTGTACTGATTCATAACAACAAGTAATTTCAACTGATATAATACTAAACATAACCGAATCAGTTCACAACTCCGTACTATACATATACGGAGACAAAGTCTCATATCACATCAGACCAAACATAAAATCCCATCAAAACGATGAAAATACCACAACCGAAATCTTATAACAAAATGGGCCTAAGCCCTCACATGTAACCAGAATATAGTATCCATCATCCAAAACAAAGTATAACTAATACAGGCACGCAGGCCCCAAATAACGGAGTCACGATACAAGTACTCAAATACAACCGAAATCTTTTACAAGGTCCATATCACAAAGCCCAAAGCTTCGTCAAGCTACTCATATCTCAAGGGGCATAACGCTGTATCAATCACGGTCTCTCACCTGTAGATATTAGAGGGGGTGAGCTAACAGCTCCGCAAGTGAGAACCCTATGAAACCCCTCCATTAATACATTCAAAAATATAGCATGTAAGGTTTTTCAAAACATTTACCGAATGCGATTATTAAGTATCAAATCAAATACAGATAAGAACACAACTTACAAAATAATCCACATGGCGAAATAGAACACATACGTAGATGCACATCCTAACATGTCCAAATCCAGAACAGAACGAAACGACCACAAAGGTCCGACCCTTCCCTCGTCAGGGCTCAGAGAATGCATGCATGCCAAACAGTAGGGGAGGAATCAGGAGGTGGCCCCCGTCTAGCTAAGACGTGGCACGCTGATCTCCATCTACCCACTCAGACAATGTGGTAAATCAAGAGGTGGCCCCCGCCAAGTCACGGCGTGGCACTTTGTTTCCCCACATTGGTCACACAGCAGTCAGAGAGTTCAAGAGGTGGCCCTCGCTTACCAGTAGCGTGGCACTTTGTCCCTCTTATGCTAAACTAATCACATCTGTGAAGGAAGATCAAGTGGTGGCCCCCGCCTGACCAAGGCGTGGCACTTTGCCTCACTTCACAACATCTCCAGGGTCACACATAATGTACATGACTTATGCCACACACTTATAGCAAAAGACTAACACCCGGATATCATTCACCACTCGAAATTAATTAAACAGCATAAATGTCTTAGACAGGGTAGTCCTTAAGTTTCATGCAATCAGGTTAGGAAGATACCATGCTAAGTTCTCAACAAATGTTTCCATACAGGTAAAATGTGTTAATCCTAGATTTCATGCAATTAGATTGTAACATCTATACTCTAGGTTATCAAACAGAATTTACAAACATTGCACACATTACCATCACTTAATTTCAAGAGAATGATTACACTTGTAACTATGCATAGAAAATTCCTAAAATTAGGAAAAAATCATATTTAAGTACCTAACGAACTCAATTACATGAATAACAGCTTTGCCCCAAAAGTTAACTGAACATTGACCAAAATACCCCTAGGGTAAATTTCGGCCAGCATGAATTAAGGCTCCAAAAATAGCATAAAATTCATGATAAATTCCCTCATACTTCTAATTTCATGAATCCTAAGTTTTCCCCAAAAGTTAGCATGAAATTTCATCAATTTAGGGCATGGGCGCATGTCCTACTCTAGGGTTTTTCATGAATACATTATACAATCAAATTGAAGGTCCAAATCATGATAATTCATCCTCCTAAGGCATCTAATCAAGTAAAGAACGAAAAGCCCTATGATTAGAGCCCCTAAATCTCATTTTCGAAACTTCAAATAGCACTCACGGTTTCATGGTAAAGAAACATTCAAACCTACTCGTTTTTCCCATCATTAAGCAAGGAAACATGTCAAGGAAAGATCATAAACTTGGAATAGAGGTAGCATAAGGTTTCCACTCGCCTTGGGAATGGTTTGCAAGCAAACCGTGAGCAAAGGGGATTGTTGAAGCCTCCACACGCCGCCGTCCACCACCACGCCGGAAGACCAAGCACCACCGCCGGAAAGCTCGCCGGAAGAGGAGCTGGACGAAGGGGGAAGGCGCTGCCAAAGTCGTCCACGAGAGTCCACGAGAGGGAGAGGAAAAATCGTAAGGGTCGGCTAGGGTTAGGATGAAAATCGGAAACAACTTAAGTGATGCCAAGTCACTTAAGTGAAATCTGCATTTAATCTGTATGCTCACATAATAAGGGGGCGCCCACATACCTAACACAAAAACCGGGCTGGAACTCTGGTAGCCAGGCCAACATACACAGGAGTGGTCTCAGGTTCAAGACTCCTCCACAGCAACTTATTTTTGCCCTGCAGGAGAATAATTTTCCCCTTAGCCAAAAATCCCACCAACAAGGTTAATAAATACCTGATTATAGATAATTAAAATGAGTCACATACCGAGGCTTAATACATCAAAATTCTCGGGTTTTACAGATACGGGACCGTGTCCTGAGAGGGAGCGCGTTTGTACCCTAGGAAGCATTACCTTGAGAACTTAGATGAAACTTTATTTAAAATATCAAACTCTAATATTTATGCATGCTTCAGTGTGGTGAAACCTAAAACCCCGATCCTCTCTCATAATCGTAAAACCCCGATTGCTTTGCTTTCCTCTCTACTTGATTTTAATCTGTTTTAGTTTAATTACTTGCTCTAGGACATTAGCTATTCTCCCATTAATCGTTAACCTAGCTTTTGATTGACTGATTTGTTAGTATTTGACCCTAGTCCCTGTGGGTTCGATCTTATTTATTACGCGATAGACCATGCACTTACGGTAGCAGCCATCCAGGCACTATCAATGGGAGCTCCCGCATCCATGATCAATCTAGCTTAGTGATAACGATATCTATAGGGCTATCCCAAGCATTCCCATAAACCCGGGGCTGCAGGAAGATCGTATCTATTGGAAACACACTAACCAAGGAAAATTCACTATTAAATCAGCGTACGAGATGCTTGTTCTGGACAGTGATGTGCAATGGCATGGCCTTATCTAGTTCAAGGGGCACATTCCACATTACTCTTTTACTGTTTGGCTTCTCTGTCTAAGGAAGCTAAGCAAACGTATGCGACTCCACAACTGGGGTGTTATACAAGACCCCATATGCATTCTCTGCAACTCTGAACCTGAAACGCATAATCACCTCTTCTTTCAGTGCAAGGTGATAGGTGCTTTTTGGTATCTAATCCGGAGGAGATGCGACATCAGGACTACGGTCAACACTTGGGATCATCTAGAGAGTCTTCTTTGCCATCATAGGATGACAGGCAACAATCCTCTGAATTACATCCGTAGACTATTCCTATCCGGGGCCATCTTCTATATCTGGAGATACCAGAATGTTGTAACTTTTGAGGCTCCTAATACCGGCCCTCTGGCATATTACAATGTGCTCCTTTCAGAAATCAAGGCGAAAGCGGCAAGTCACCTTAGGCCTTCGGATATCCAACAGACTACCAGTGCCTTCTTACAAGCTTGGGAGATTTGATTCTTGGGGATGGGGGGGGGGGGGGGGGGGGATGGTTGTCCACCGGGCGTGCCACCTTTCCCATCTTGGCGTCTTTTATTTCCTCCGGATTTCACATTACTTCTCTTATGATTTTCAGCTATCCCTTATCGCTATCACATAGTCTATGTCTCTTCTGGTATTGCAGTAACATTCCACCAGACCGCCCATCCCTCTACAGGTGCTGGACTCATGTGTGTGCCGGGCGGCCCTATTGCCTTGCTATCAAGCCGATTATGGGTTCCCTAGATGATACGCCATGGCTGCTCTATACTGAGTGTACGCGGCAGGTCCTTCTCTCAAATTTTGGGCGTGAGCAAAATCTTCATTACCCAGGTATATCGGCGGTTACTAGCCGGTCTCCTAGAAGCTGACCTTGATTGAATGTACTGTAATAGTGGGTTGGATTGTAATGCTCCACTGGTCTTCTCTTACACTCACTTTTTTTGGTTTTTTGGGAACGATAGTCTCATGTAGCACAAGATCATGCGCTAGAAATTTAGGGGAGGTGCTGTCAAAATTTTCTTCTTGTGTGAAGGAGGATAAGGGGCTGAGTGATGATCCAACATTGTATATAATTCTCTTTTGGATAAATAATACTTTTCTTGCATTTGGCAAAAAAAATTGTTTAGAGATTGCCTTGTTCTTCCGCTGCAATTTTATTTGAAAGTAGTTTGAAGAAGCTCCTTTTAGTGCTAACTTTTAAAATATTTTATACCTTGTGTTACTTTGCATTACAAAAGCACTACTAGCTTTAAAGTGTTTTGTCATAATGATATAAGGTGTGTTTGGCACAGCTTCTGGGCAGCTTCTAGGCTGTTTTTGCTAGCTGCACAAGCTATTTTTGAGAAGTTGGCCTATTTGGCTATCAACTTCTGCACTAATTTAACATACCACTCGGCTTTTCTAGCCAGCTATTTTTTAATCAGCACTTTCTCAATCAGCAGAAGCTAAAAGCTCCAGCTATACCAAACACACCCATAAATGTTTGGAAACCAACTGCTTGAGATCGAATAGTGTTTGTGATTGTTGAGTGTAAATATTGGATTAATGGTAGTGGTATCACGCTATCACACATGGTTTTGGCTATTAAAAGCTCCCAATTTTTGCAGCATTGTTAAGTAGGATTGAAACATTGGAGGTATGAGTAAGTTTCTTCCTATAATATAGGACTCGAGGGCTTTATTCTTTTTTTCTAGATTCGGTTATGAACCACATAAAACTTCATGGACTTTGAGAAAAGTTGGTCTATAAAAATACTTGAGCAAAGTACATTCTTTTGTTTCTCGTTCAGCATTTGCGTCTTGAATATAAACTCATTTTTTTTGTTATATGTTTTTTTTTTCCAAATTTGCTCACAGGTCTTTTTTTCGAAATAGTACTGGTACTGGCTACTATCCATTTTCTTTTTTACACTTATTCAATTCTGCACTTGAATTCTTATCCATCCAGAAGTTGTTATATATATATTTTACTAGTGTGCAGATGTGCGCGATCATAAATAGATTTTGCATTTCATTTACATGCGAGACGGTTTGGGTGAAGTATTTCTGTTATCATGGACTATATACAATCGCATGGATGTGAAGAACATCAATTTTGTATTTTAATTGCTGCAGTTTATTATTATTCAATATTAAAAATCAAGAAGCAAAAGGGTTTTGCGATCTACTGGCCTTGAAAATTTTATACTTGTTTTACTCTTTCTCCATGTTACGTGCATCGGTGCATGATCTCCGATTAAACTCACCTGAATCTAAAATGTTGTTACTTTTCACGAGTTTGTATAATTTTTTATTGTGTCATAATGTATTATTCATCTAATTCAGTTTTCTTGAATGTTGTATCAAGGGATTGCACAATTCTAAGAATGTCGCATACATAGGCCTGGCAAAAAATTATACGACCCGCCAACACGACACGACACGACATGAGTTTTCGCGGGTTTGGGTTTAACATAATCGTGTTTCGTGTCATTATCGTGTCGACCCGTTTATGACACGCTAAAATTCGTGTCGTGTCGTGTCGTGTCGCGGGTTGACCCGTCTAACCCATATATATATATTATATAAAATTAATAATTTATAGATAATTTTAATATAGTGAGTTACACAGGTTATTCGTGTCGTGTCATGTCAATCGTGTCGTGTTGTGTCATCTAATAACTTTATATTATAAATCGTGTCAATCGTGCCGTGTCGTGTCATATTATGTGACACGACCTATTTATTAAACGTGTTAATCGTGTCGTGTCGTGTCACCTGTGAAATAAGCGGGTCGTGTCTGTGTTTCGTATATTGACACGTATACATAAACGGGTCGTGTTCGTGTCAAGCACAATCGTGTCACGTGTCAAGTATGACACGACACGTTATGACACGTGAAACACGAATTGCCACCCCTACGCATACAGCAGTATCCATGGAGATTTTTGTATTGTAAATTTGTCACCGGGACCATTGGTGCTTGAGTAACTACATATACAATAAGCCAAATGATAGAACACTTCAACCATCACCGAAAAAAATTGTGCAAAGCATGCCCTAATAAGAGAATAATAAAATGCTTATACACTTTACTCTAAACTTTAGGCCCTTATTTATAATCCTTTCCTACTTAGTGAATCGGGTATAACATACCGACCCGGATTCGCTTTATTACATATACTACTAATAATATTAGGCCCGTACCATTGCCCCCTCTCTAACTACAGTCTTGAGGACACCTCAAGGCTAGATATCAGTTGGTTTTTTTAAAAACTTTTCCTCGATCTCACTACTTGTAAGTTGAAATTGCTCTATAATTTCGTCTATCAATAATATGCTTCTTTATCGTAAAAAGTTTTTCTTCTTTCCCGCATACATGCAAGTAGTGTTAAGTTTTCCAATATGTTTCTGTAGCATTCACAACCTTCATCCCATAAGACATTTTACTTAGATTGTCATCTAGATCGCTTGGCCAGCCCAGATTTAGATTATCATCTTTGAAAAAATTAGCTACGTTATCATCATCCCCTTTAAAGAGTTAATCACATTCAGTACTCACCACATCTATAGTTGGAAAAGCCTTATCAACAATAAGAGTATGCTCAATTACTTCTTATTTGCTGACCTTCTTCTGTTTGCCGTCAATTTTCTTCTCGTCATAGTGGCTTTCATCAAGGACCGTAGTTGTAGGAAATTTACTAAATCTTTATATTATCTCTTGCTTCAACTCTTCTCAAGAAAGATTGAGAATCCATCGTTTTACTCTCGAAACTAATGGCTTGCTTGCCCCTCCATACGAACAAATGCTATAGGAATTCTATAATTGTCTAGCGTGCCTTTAATGTCGAAATATTTTTCAGCTTGTGTAGTCCATCCTAATGGATCAGTTCCATCAAATTCTTGTAATTCCGCGCGATTATAAATCTGCCATCTATCTTCCATGCTATTTTGGCTTTGTAATGTAGTCTTTAGGACCTCGCTCGAGGTTGGATAAGTCTGCCTATCGACAATAATATCCGCACACTCTCGTATTTTTTTCTCCCTAACCAACTCTCTCAGCATTGCTCTCATCTCATATAAACCGTCAAGACGACGATTCATCTTCACATTACGTTGAGCAATCTCACTTCTGTCATCTTCTTTTCTAACTCCTATCTCTTTTTTTTTTTCAAACCACTAATCTCTCTAGTTTATTTTCCAACCCTAATCTTCAAATGCCGCATGTGCACCGCGTTTCCTTCCTCTTCCTCCCCGAGGTTGCTGCAATGTCGTTGCTACAGTACCCGCTGCTACAGAAACTCGATGCTACAGTACCGTCACTATAGTAATGCCTCTACAGTGCTTTGCTACAGTAACGCCGCTACACTACCGCCTCGCGTTGGAAGTTTGCCCAGAAGAGAGATTTCACATAACTCCTTGTACCCTAGGTTTCCTTCACGGCTGGTCAACGATAATAGATCTTCCGCTTAGATCTACTACCGACAATGGAATCTCTTCCGCCTTTATCCATCGCTGGGCCACTGGTTCCCCCGACGATCGATTCGGTAGGTCGGATCAATTGATAGAACACCTTAGGCGTTATCGGTAAGAAATCGTGCAAAGCACGCAATAATAAGAGCTCAAAATCCTAGGTCCTTATTAATAACTTTTTCCTACTTAGAGAATTGAGTATAACATATCAACTTGGATACGCTTTATTACAAATACTACTAATAATATTGGGCCCGTAACATCAAACTCATGGTTTGTGTTTGACTTAGCATACGGTGACACCACCATTGAATAATTTCTAGAGTTGTGCTCTTTTTGAGCTTTGTACACTTTGAACGGTACGTATTTTTCATTTTGGAGTTTGTTTTTTCTCGACATAATAAACAGAACTGTATCGACTTGAACTGTGATTGGATCATGTCTATTCGTCACGGATTGCATGAAAGTTAATTGAACAATTTGTTGGGCAATCAGATACTCCAAGTTATTTCTTATTTCCTCATCTTTTTATAATGTTTTTGAGTTCTTTAGTTGCTCCGAATGATGCGTTGTATGTATGTTTGGTTACATTGTATGTATGTTTAGCATGTATTTCCATTAGTACCTGTTGCACCATGTATTTATTCTCTACTTAGCCCTTCTGGCTAACAACCCCTGCATATATTAATATTTGATTTCAGGTCTTGAGGTGGGTCTGTCGCGAATGGATCAGGCGTAGCTAGATAGTGTTAGTAGACTTCCTTGGTTTGGTATTGTATATGTGTGTACCTATGTATGTATTTTTGGCCATGTGGCCGATTTGTTATATCCCATCAGTGTGGACGATGACTGATGTATCCGGATTATTGTTGTATTACTGTTGTTATTTACTGTTTGGTTCACTGTTGCTTATGGGTTGGTAGTATACAATGTTGGGCCGGACTGAATTAGCAGATCTAAATTATCAGGTCTTGTTGGTGGGCCGTGCGATTGGGGCCCAGTAGCCGTCAATAAACTACATCAAGGGAGAGCTTGATGAACTTGTTCGTGAGGATTTCTTCCGCCTCAAGAAGATCTAAGGATACAAGTAGAGTGAGATTGAGAGGCAGGAGCAGGCTGCAAAAAAGTTTGTCGAGAAGCAGTATGAATAGTATTCCATTCAATTCAGCTCACAATTAGCTGAAGGTACCTTTTTATGATGTTTTTGAATTCTTTAGTTGCTCCGAATGATGCGTCAATTATCTGAAGGTACCTTTTTACCAACTTAAGACCAGTTTCCATTTGTAGGGTTCGTCAGTTTAATGGATTTGATAATCGAACAGTTGATATTTTTGTAATTGGAATAACCATGCACGCCCACATATTTCTTCTTGAGACGTCGATTACAACAAACTCCTACTGCATCCCCTACCCAAAGACTCCATGATTGCAATGCCTCAGCTTATGACATCCGGCAATTTCTCGCTCAGTCAACTGTGAATTTATAAGAGATGCAGCGATTGAAATTGCCATGTCTATCAGTGCAGCCAACAATCGACCTGATGCATATTTTTGGTGTCTTCTTCAAAATGGTTACGTCATCAACCTTAAGCACAAACCATGTTGAAGGTATTTAGCTGCACTGCAAAGTTTCCAAATAAAGATTGATGCCTGCAGACATGGAACAACAAAATTTCGCTTATAGATTCCACAGGTGATGATTTTGTTGCGGTTACTCGAGTAGTTATCATGAGAAAAAACATAGAACGCATATGAACATCACATTCCAACATTATCCAGCAATTGAATTGCAACTTTTGTATCCACTACAATGGTGCATGCGTTATTCCACCTTCCTAGTTAACTGGTTAAGAAAACACTGATTAGCTTTTATTTGACTACTTAGCTTCATGCCAGTGCTCCGCTAAAATGTAGCATGCATTGCATATGTACATTCCCCTCGGCATTCCCCAATCAGTTATTGGTAAATGCTGCTCCTACTGACTTTGCGTTAAGACTTCTCTCGTGATACCTAATTTAAATAGAACCAGACCTGAATGCAAAAACAAATATGCATGAGATTTTTCATCGAACAAATCTCCAAAACACGCTAAAGAAAAGGACAAGCAACTTAAATCCTTTCCGTAGAAGTTGTACGAAGATTTTAGGGGTTGACAGAGAAGTAAATTAAGCGAAAGAGAATATGAGATGTCCATCGTGATTCGTTAAGTATATTTGATGCATTTAGTTGCTCTTGTAAGCTTCTGGAACAAGGAGCTATAGAATCAAAATTCTACTTAAGCACCATTTCTAACAGCTTGTATCATCTTAGGCTATATAGTAACCGTCCTTTGGAGCTTTCAGAACTACCAGATGCATGTATGAACTGATACTGGGATGTGAAGAAAGTACTTTAAGGACCACAGTGATACTGAGCTAAAGAAAGAACCCAATAAAGATGGTAATGAGATAACAAAGACACATATAAGTACTTGGGGCTATGAGCATCCGAAAAATCATTGCCATGAAGCAAAATACTTGACTACTTATTAGAAAATGAATAATTTTCTCAAATCCAAATGCCTAGAATTTAAGCAGACATCGTTTTGCTCAATTCAGATATGCAGATAGTACATTAAAAATTAGTATATTTTTTATCAGGTTAATAGTCTAACATCTTACACTTCATACCAGCAGTAAGAATTGAGAAGAAGTCCAATAGTGGGAATCAAATAACAATGAAAGATAGAACACATACCTAAAAATTTACACTTCTGGTGCCCTACATTGTCTTGTGATAGTCTAAACGTAATTTTCTAGCAAAATCTGCAACTATCCTGCGTGCTCGATAAGAAGGCATCACATCAGTGTCACAGGATAATCACTACAGCTCAAAAAAGTCAAGTGGAAGACAAAATCTCAAAGTTGTATATGAATAAGAAAGAATCAATGGTCTATTAAGAGTTTCAATTATAACTGACATCTCTATTGCATGTGAAATAAGGGTACTAAAATATGCAATGCAAAGGTAAGTTTTGAGTGAGTTCATGCAGCATATGATTTATTTTGCATAGCCCGTTGTCTATTGCTAGTACTTTTCTTGCACAACTACAAAATGCTTTCACTTTGATTGTGATGATGATTCCATTGTTTTTTTGGATTTAATATCTGATACTTAAAGATTAAACACTCAACTAAGACAATTGTGACCGGTATAACATTTTATTGTTTCTGATGAATTTCATTTGTGTTTGTTCTGTATGACATACTATAACAATAAAATATAAGATTACTCCTCCGAATCAGCCCTGATTACAATCCAAATTTCGCATAGGTGAAAACAGTAACATGTAACTGGAAACAACTTACTATATACAGTTCTAGAGACTACTCTAGAATTGGCCTTATAGTTAATGAAATAAAATGGACATAAGAAACATAGAAAACTGAAATTCCAAGATAATAAGGCTACACGTGGAGTGCACAAGCTTTGCTGGTATTAATGTATATATATTAGACGAATGACAACATGGCATTATCAGAGTTCTATTCTATATCATGAGGAAGAAATAGCTCTCAAACATTGTTCATGAGTGGACTTACTACTATATCCTAGCATCATTATAGTTCTAATCTATATCATGAAGAGAACAGTCCCATTTCATATCATGGCAAAAGATAATATGTTTAGTAACTTTTGCTAAAATTATGTTCTTATGGTTACCACTATTATATATTTCATGGAACGAGATGTATCATTAATTATACATGAGTGGATTAAATTTTATTTTTTATAAAATAAAATTTGTAGGCTCTAAATAATTAAACACAATAGAATACAAAGATTGAAAGAATAGACCAGAGCTACCAGATATAAACAAGGAAAAGTACACAAATTTGCTAAAATTGTGGTAGAACATGAAGAAGATGCATAATTACGAATGCCAAATTTTCAAGAAATTTTAAATACCAAGGAGTTTAGAATTAAAAGGAAATCAATCATGAAATAAGAGAGTGATGTTTAATAAAGCATTGGATATCTGTAGGGGTGGCAACAAGTCGGGTACCTATGTTTTCACTCTAAACTCGAACCCAACCCGCTACTCGAACTTGACCCGATTTGAGTTGGGTATTTAAACGGGGGTACCCAATTAAATAAAAAATAAATTATTTATTATTTTATTTTATAAGATATATTTTAAAAATAAAAATAAAAATAAAAATATTTTTATAATATCTATTATTATTATTATTACTATATTTTTAATAGTAATAAATATTTATATAATAGTTATTTTATTATTATTTATATTCTAATAATATAAAATATATATTTATATTATTTTTTAAAATCGAATATCGAATTCCGAGTACCCATATATTTTAATAGTAACAAATATATTTCTATAACATCTATTTTTTATTATTATTATATTTTAAATAGTAACAAATATTTATATAATAGTTATTTTATTATTATTTATATTTTAATAATATAAAATATATTTATATTATTTTTTGAAATCGGGTATCGGATACTGGGTACCCATATCCCTAAACCCGAACTCGTCCCGTTTAACTAATCGATACCGAACCTGTGATAAATAAGTCGGGTTAGGTCAGGTATCTGAATCCGACGGGTGGAATTGCCACCCCTAAATATCTGAAATGTATAGTAGGCACATAAACTGAATAAAACAAAATATAATTCAAACTATATGGACCAAAATGTCAAAGGTTGGGCAATAAGAATTTAGAAATGAAAATATATAAGTAGTTAATCGATGAAATATGAGGGGCATTGCCAGTTGTAGTCATTACATGCGCATAATAAGTCCAGTTGGGGCATGGTTTCTGTATGGCACATTGGCACGTCAATAAGTTTAAATCAGATGGTTTAATAGAGAGTAGGCACAGGAAGACTAACAGAATCTTGATGTGATGAGTTGAATCGTGATGTGATGAGTTGATGACCACTGGATCATCATAGTTTGTTAAACTTTAGCAAAAACACATTGCGAGAAAAAAAAATCATACAGCCAACCATAGCGTTGGACAAAGATAGTGTTTTAGGGGGAAAAAGTGGCATAGTCTGCCTCAGCACATAATCGAATGTGCAAAAAATAGAAAACAAGTATGTTCTAAACATTTTTTATTAAACTAGGGATTGGTCATATAGATCTTATTTATTAGAAAAGGAGAGGGCTGCAATGGGTTCGAGAGGTTTACACCAAAAGGCAAGAGGCAATCAAGTAATAGAAGTGCATGCTAAAAAGACAGCTTACCTGTCATTTTCTCTAATCTTTTCTTGATCCGAATCATCCTCCAACTATGCATCTGCAAAGTCACAACCTTCAGCTCCATCTACCAAATCTCTCATTGCATTAGGAGGAATAATATCACCATCTTCCTGGCAGAAGCTAAAAGGATTAGCCTTTTTTCTAGAAATAGAACAAACGTTAGCTACTTGTGGCTAAGAATTGCGGCTGATACAAAGTCGTCAGAGTACCCGTGATGAGATTGCTAACCTTTCCATCTGTCCTATCTAGGACATTTACACTATGGCTCTGAGCTTTTCTCTTTCTTCTTCTGTTCTTCTTTTTAGATTTAGATGCCCTCGCACATTTTGGATGCACTGGAAACCATGACACAAAACATGAAAAAAAAAATAGCAACAATCTCCACCTGCTTTGTTAAAACTAAGAAATGGAACCTTTAAAGTGCAATACATATATATGTATGTGTATACTAAATAACAAGAATATTCCAACTAGAGCTAGAAAAGTTCAACCTGGAAACTTGCCAATTAAGTCCTCCACAACAACATCAACATCACAGTGTCAATACTAAAAGTAAAGATAACTACAATTTGGGTAGTAAGAGAAGCCAAAAACAAAAAGCAGAAGATGAGAAGAGGATCCCTAGAATAGATGAGGAAAAGAAGATTAGAAGAGAAAAGAAGAATACAAAGAAAAAACATGCAGCTAACAAATCCTCAAGTCCGTTAGAACCTCAAGTACTAATTTGCAAACAATTGGCTGAGAGACATGTGTCAAAGGATAAAAAGCATAAGATAGTTAACTAATTTTCGAGTAAGCATGCCAGTCTTTTTACATATCCTGATGACATCGATTAGAAGTTCATTGCACCTTCATCTTTCCCATTGATAAGCTCCAAGAGTTCTTCAACTGTTCGTTTATCCTCTTGTTTCTGTTCAAGCTCAACATTCTGCAAGACTTATATTATCTAAGGTAATTTATAAGCCACAAATATTATTTGCAAACAGAAAAGGAAAAATGGTATTGTCACTGCTGTTAAATGACATTGGTTTCACAAAATAAGTCAAATGGTGAAATAAATAGCATTGGACATAATACTAATACCTTTAAGTCCTTTTGTTCCTTCAAGGTTTTTTTCTAGCAAAATGTTGATTCAATAATTGGATGTAAAGATTGTTGTTTGGATTTCTCAGAGGTTCCAGTTTCTCCTCCTAAAATATTATCATATTTAAGTAATATTTCCAACATACACAATAGATGCCAAAAATCAATTACCTCAGTGTGATCAGCAGGAACATGAAAAATTTCACGTATCTCTTCATTACTACGCCCTTCTATTATACGAGCAACCGCTCGACTAATAAGATCAACCAGAGACCTTAACTCAAGGCTATGAGCTGTTGAGATCAACTCCAACAGATCAGTATCAGTCTCTACAAATTTCTCATCAAAGAACTTTCGTTCCTGAGAAACACCAAATATTACCAACATGAAATTCAACTTTTCAATATCTGAAAACAGAGAAATGTTGCCAAAACATAGCTTGTTATTATGATCCTTGATGGTCAAGATGAAACACCAAATTGTAATTCCTCCAAAAGTTTAACATTTTATCCAAAATGGCATCTTGACCATAGAGTTCAAACAAGTGCAGATTTCTAACTTTTAACAATCAAATTCCGGCAACTGCTAAAATATTCAGCAATTAAGTTATCATGGAAGATTGGAAGTACATAAAGTTATGTCTAACCTTATTTGAATGGCCAGGAAGATGATGAAATCGGCAGTAGCAAAGGATCAAACTGAGAATGGCTGGTTTCACTTGCTCGGGTAAAGGGATAGGATTGTTCTTACAGGACCCCATGCCTGTTTGATAAATCTCTCGACGAATCAAGGGACACTCTGCTGCAATTTCTTCTTCAGCTTGTTGAATTAGCCCATCAGTTGTTTTGATCCATATATAGGAACTTTTGGCCTGCTGGAGTATAGTGAAACAAATGTACTTCTTCTGTATTTACCACTAAGATGCATCCCTAGATGCTTCCAATTATTGCAAAGTAATGAATATCAATTATTATTGTCACGAATTGCTACTAAAATGTGCATAAAATGATGCAGACTATATTTAATATTGAATTCAGGAAAAGGCAAGTTAGGAATGGAAGCATAAGAAAGAAACCAATGTAAACAGAATCTTTTGGTTATAGGAACAGAACAAGGCCTACAAACTCTTAACACTCATTCCACCAACAAATGAGTGTTCTCTTTAAGAACAAAGATGATTACATGGCTCAAAGAACCAACAGCATGTTATCAAGCAAAAAACTAGCAATATCATACCTCCGTTTTGGTGCGAGTACTTCCATTCAATGACATTTTTATTACCATGCCCGGCAAAAGAGTGCACAGACGTATCAAGACAATTAAGTATAGGTCTAATTTCAGATTGGTGCTGAAGTTTGCTCAGTTTTACGTTTTTAGAAAATTGGAATCTAACTTGGAATATATTAATAGCTAAGATATTGAAGCGTTACATGTAATTGCGAATATGATAAGAGAACAGCGAAGGCAATAGCCGGAAATGTCAATTTGTCTTAGGTTTAGAAAAACAAGCGAACAAGCAAATTTCGCATCACGCTAAAATCACTTTTTGATGAGAGCGAAAGAAACGGATTCCATGGTTGTGCCCGGCTACATCTTCAGTGGAACTGGAACATCCTTTTGCGCAGATAATTGCAGTAGCACGTTCTCAACATGAAGAATCATTGCGCATTACTCTAGCCGTTCTCAGTGAATGAACTTGACTAGAAAACCAGATATATTCCCATCCCGAGCCACAAAGAAAACCGCAAATAATCTGAAGTATGACTGACGAAGCTGCAAAGGAACGCAGAAGAGCACAAAAGATCGTGGCGAGCATCGTAATTGCAAGAAATGTCCAAAGAAACTGCTTAGGCAAACGCCCAACTGCGCCGAACCCAGGTATCCGGCCCTGGAAGCATCGGTCCAGGAGAAGCCGAGCTCGAATCGATTCCCATTCCTCACCGACACAATGAAAAAGAGAGGGAGAGAGAAAGCGCGAGATGGAGGCAATGGATGCGAGATTGCAGTACCTGGCGACCGAATCGGGGAAGCTTTCTGGGAGCTAGGGATCGAGACCGAGGAGCGACGAGGGGGGAGATGAAACGGGCGGGTTAGTTTCAAGATTTCGGGGTTTTTGCGACGCGCTGCGGAACAGTGGACTGTGCTTGCGCTCGGGCACGTACTGACGTTCCCACGCGGCGGATGGTCCGCACGATTCCTCTTTCTCAGTCTCTCTCTATTCTATCTGTATGTGCTTACACGTGTCTCCCTAACCGTGCGTGTGGATAACGGTCCCACATAGGAACGAGGGTGGGTAAGATGTAGCGGCTTTGAAGAACTGGAAACTAGTGTTTTTAGTGATATGAGGCTAAACTTGTATTACTAACCGAAAAATAGATATGAAGATGTTCAATTGCTAATTAACCCTACTTGATATGGAGGAATCAGGTCCATTGTAATTTGTAAGCTCCTACTCCAGTGGCAAATTTGATTCGCATCAGTTGGTCAAGTCACTTTACATAGGAGGTTTTTTATGACTAAAACAAGTAGATCAATTGGAGGAGATGCCCATGTCTCCCACGAGGACCTCTGCGCTGCATCTCCATTAAAGGAGAGAGATGAAGCAGACAAATGATTTTTTTTTTTTGTTTTCTTTTTTCACAAGCTTAGTCTTCCTTGTCCTTGTCCATCACTCTGCATGAAGCCTTGCCACCGACAAATTATGGTGCTATGCTGATGCTTTTGCCGGATTTTGCTTCAGGCCGCTGGTCCTGCTGTCGTTTCTCCTCACACCAATCATGAAAAATGAATCAACTGAAATAAAAATGTTCTCTTTTTTTTCTCCAGATTTTATATCTTTTTTGCTTGATCTGATCGTGTGGCTGTTCATTTATAAATTAGAGTTTGGATCTCTCTTATTGGCTAATAAAGCTCTTTCATTTAAGATAGATAAACCAAAAGTTTGTGCCAAATCTTGTGTGGAAGTTGAAATACTAGGGCTCAACTCTTCTTTGGTCAAGTTAGCATCTAAGTAACTCGAACATACTCAATTCAAAGTAGTTGAGAGAATCCCAACTTGAATGATTAATGCCTTATGCAAGTACCTAAGTCATTATTAAAGAGTTTTGAAACTTGTTAAACTTTTGAACAACCCAGGTCTCTCAACTTGGGTTCTTGATCAAATGTCAAAAGCTCTCTCCACTCGAGTTATTCAAGCAAATGCCTAATTGATCGATCCATCTTTGTAAAGAGGATGTTTATTATCCATAACTAAGATTTTTACCGATGACTATTATACTGCACTGCACTGAGTGCTGCGGTGCGTATGCGTGTTCATTATACCCTGAAGACTCCAAAAAGGGGGGAGGAAGGAAGGAAGGAAAGAGGACAGCGTAGGCATTAGGACCACGAGAGCACTAGCCAATTAACTTTTTCTGCACACATGTTTGCTTCATGGGTATGAAAGGAAGCCACAGTCGTAGCCATAGCAGCGGTGGCAGGTCCCCTTCTCGTCTCTCTTCTCCAAAAGCTGCAGGTGGAGATTTCTGAGTGCTGAATCTGCAGTACCCTGTGTCGTCGTCCTCTTCCCACAAATCACAATTGCAGCCATGCATCCTGAGTACTGGAGCTAGTAGCCGCTCCCTCTTCCATTCACATTTCTTTCACCCATCGAGGAAGAATGCAATTAGCTACTTCCCTACCACCACCCTTTAGCAGCAGGAAAAGGGGGGATAAAGTAGCTCTGTCGCCACGAAGCCTCACTTATTCAATCGCTCAAACTCCTTTCCAACATTTTTCCTTTAATTGCTCAAAGCTCACATCCGCAGTCAAAGGGATTGTCTTTTGTTTTTCTGCTTCCGACTTCATTGAATCATCTCACATGTGTTTGTTTCCTTACTAAGATCATTTTCAGCATGCCATTCACTGTGCAGACATTTTTGTACCAGAAAATTCAATCTTGGAACCAAGACGATCCTCTATATATTGTGTCCTTGACTAATTAACTAAGCCCATCAAGTATAAATACTCTCTTATTTAGAGAACATGTAAGCAATTTAAGCCTCCAACTGAATTCTACTGCATGTTCATTCTCCTGCCCGAAAATAATATATATATATTGGCATTCAATAATTGGTGTACATGTTGTGTAAATATATAAATGGGGTAGATCGCTCAATGATTGGAGCATCTCTAAAAACAGCCATGGTGGTGGGCATCTACTTCCCCTATAGCCATCTCTATCAATTCATGGTCCCTCCTCAACTTAATTCACTACTGTCCATGTAAGGCAAGGCACCCCCCCACTACCTATCTCATCCATAACCTTAGAAAGAAAGAAAGAAAAGAAGAGCAAAAGCGAAGAGAAAAGGAGGCCATTTCTGTGTGGAGACTGGAACAGACGCTGTACATGAAATCTTGGCATTTCAGTGGTCCACCTCAATTGTCTGCCTTAGCCAACCCCGCAATGGACTATTGGTAGCCAAAGGATCATCCTAAAGTGCTACAAAGAGATGAGGCTTTAGCCAATTTGACCTCGCCGTCCATGCCCGTTTTCAGTCCATATTCTGCGTCTTCCCTCGAGCTGTCCTTTGTCCGCAGCAGTTGAGAAATTTAGAGCGACTGCTTTTAGCATTTCTCATCTGACTACACATGACCCATCATGAAAAAAAATAAAATAGAAATACATAATCAGATATCAGTATTACCTCGCACCCCAATCGGCACCAGCGGGAACCGACGACTCTTTGATGGCCTTCTGGTGGGCCCGCCCTCAGTGTCAGGCCAGTGCGCGCACAAACTGCCCACCGTCGGCATCGAACGGCTTCCCCCCATTGATGCCTCCAAAAGAGAAGATTCCTTCGATGCGCGTCACATTTCAACTGTGGCGCCCCGTGCGCCCCGCCCTTTGTAATACACGTGGACGGCCGTAGCGCTATCATCTCGTCACCAACGGCCGGCTGTCCGAGGCAGAATGCCGTCGACGTTAATTGCGCTTTTTGGGACCGTTAGGCTCGTACACCTGCTTGTAATAGGCAGCGCGGCGATGCTGACGGTCGTTGCGGCCGTTAGTGGTGCGACTCTCTGTCACGATCGTGCAGCACTGCAGCAGATTATCGGAAGTAGTGGCAGGATCGTTATTCTTTGTACAAGGTAAGGGCGTCCTCGGCAACCAACTGTACGAATGCGTTGGAGCCACGCCGTAGCGAATCATTCCCCGCGGCGCGTGAAAGTTTATACATAACGGCGCCGTTTTGGTAGGCCTTGCACGTTAAGTGGCAGGCGCCGCGTTCGCCTTTATAACCGGCTTCTCGCCGTTAATTCGGATCTGCTCACCGCTTTCTCTCGCACTTTTTTCTTCTCCCTACTGCTGAAGCGAGCGCGAGATGGGAAGGCGTTTGAGAAGGTGTTGTACTGGGATGGGCAAACCGGCGGTGATGAAGGCAAGGACAAGGGCAGTGAGAAGGCTGTGCCTGGCTGCGGCTGAAGGTCGCCGGAGTTCCAAGAGGCTGCCGAACGGGGACCACCGGAATTCGCACATCGCTCTCCGGCGCCGAAGCGTCATCCTCGGGCCTCAGATCGAGAGACCGATGGAGAATTCAAGCCGCCAGAACAAATCGATCTGCGAGTTCGGTCGCATCTCCCCATGTTCCAGCGACGCCTCCTGCGAGGTGTCGCCGGCGAGATCCATGTCGTCGGAGGTGTGTTGTTTGTCCCGGAAGTCGATGAGAATTCCATTTCTTTCCACTTTGGAGTTTTATGACCCTGTCTATTTGTCTTCTTAGATTGGACAGGAATGTGACACTGCTTTGTCCTTGCGCGCTGATGGCGAAAGGTCAAGCTCGTTCTCTCTCGGTTATTTGGTTCTTCGTCGGTGTACCTTAATTTCCATGCTAAATTTCAAAATTCCTTGGAATTTTTCTACAGGAGAGAGACAACGGCCTCGAATAACCACCGCGACGAGGCGAGCGATCTGGAATCTACGGTGGAGACAGAGCCGTCCACGAGATCTAGGGCGTCGAAGACGCCGTCGAACGCCGAACTGGAAGACTTCTTCGCGGCGGCCGAGAGAGACCTGCTGCAGCGATTCTCCGCGAGGTAATTAAACACTAACCAGCGCCGTTTGTAGGTCTCCGTTTAGCAACGCCAAACCTCTCTGTTCTTAACCTGAGCCGCTTTCCTTTTTTGCGTGTGTGCCCCAGGTACAACTTCGACATCATCAACGACTCTCCGCTGGACGGCCGCTACGAGTGGATTCCACTAACTCCTTGAGAAGAGAATTTTAAAAAAAAAAGGAAAATAAGAAGTAAAAGCAGATATTTCTTTACTATCTTTGTTAATCTCATCAATATTCTGCTGATTTGAAAAAAGTGTGTACAGCTCCCGCAGTCACATTTCCAAAATTTTCAGATCCACTAGATGTTTCGTTCAAACTGCTTCTGTGCCTCAATCCTAAATTTTGTTTGTTTACTTTGTGATTGTTCTGCCGCCGACGAACCAGCCTGCCCGAACAGTTGAAGAGAGATGGTGACGTGAAATACGTGGTGATGATGCCTGGAAGGGGCCTGGATACGAAAATGAATTAGAGGTAAAAGAAATCTCCATTTCTCGCTATTGCACGAGTTCTACATGGGCTGAGCTCTTTTCACGTGAAGGGTTGACTGCTCAAAAGATGGATGAAATAGTTGCAGGTTTCTTGCTTAAAAATGCTCCTCTCTCCCTCGGTCACAGTGCATCCGAGTTAGAAAAGAGTAAATTTATGAATCTTGTCCGAGATACGTTTAGAATTGGATTAAATTGGGGTGGCGTGAGATTGCTTTGGATCTGGTGTGCGCATGTGTTCCGTCCCGGAGAAGGAATGTCACTCACTGTTTGAGTCACAGTGCATGAAATCCGGAGGACCGTGGAAGCCTTGAGGTACAATTCACTAATGTTTCTTTCAGTGTTTCCTAGTCGGTTTTTTTTTAATAAAAAAATATGCTATAAAGGTAAGATTAATTTGTGCTCCTGGCTCATATCTGTCTGTAACTTAATATAAGAACTTTAAGATTAAAAGAAAAAGATAATTTTTGCGATGCAAAATATGATTGAGTATTAAAAATTAGGGGCATTGATGTCTTTTATTATATATCTTTAAAAAGTATAAAAAGGTAAATTAATTTTAAAAACCTAATTGCCACTATAAATTTCCCCTCTGCGAATTGCGATTCCTCCACACAAATTTCTTTCCTTCATTTTTTTTTATGAAAACCACTCATATTTTTTTTTTGTAGTCTTAAAGTCTCTCTTAGAGACAAAAAGAAATATTAATATTTTCTTAAGTTCTATTAACTCGGCTTAAATAATAAGTTTTCAAGAACCTAAATGAAATCAAAGACTCAAAGCAAATTTTACTTCACATTACATAAAAAATTTAAAGTATCGTATATGTATTAGAAATTTTCTATATTATGTATTTAACTTGTTTGTTCTATGTTAATCTTTCCTAATTTATTATTTTGTTTACTTTGAATTAGTGTTATGATTTAATAAAAAAAAATTGTCATGAGAAGTGCAAAAATAAAATTGTGGTATCCAACAACCCTAAAAATGCTTTCGAGTAATGAAATAATTCTACTATTAAGCTCTCTCTTCAACTCTCCGTCTCTCACCCACTGAGCTAACTTGCATGCATGGTTAAATATGCAGTATAAGTTGAATCTATCCTTGATAGAGGACATGACCTCCCCCTCCTTGAACCAAATAAGGAAATTCTATTAATCTGGCCCTAAGCAACATAAGATAATGATAATATTTGGTGTTATTATTTCCATCGTTAATCCATTTGCTCTTTGTATAGGTCTGCCGCTTCTAGATTTAACAAAATGGATAATTTAACCAATAGCCATTGCCTAATCTTTCCCCCTTTGAAGAAAACCTCTGGCCTCATCATGAGAAAATTTCATCAAGGGTGTTCCTAAGATTAACTCTAGCTTGACAAATCGAGTGCAATTCTAATCGAGTAGCTCCCTACAAAGCTTACTAGGAAACCAAAGTCAAAATCTAGTTACTCCTTCCAAACTTCCATTGCAATCCTAAAACATCTGTGTACTTAATCCAAAATGCATGAAAACAGAGTGAATTCGATGGAGCGTGGATCTGGCTAGTAAAGTTAATAAGGAGCATCATCTAAAGCCCTCCAAAAAGATGAGGTGTTATCATAAAGATCATCTCCTTTGCAGTTCATGCTCAGCTCTCCATTTCCTAAGCGCCTGTTCTGCACCCAATTTCCCTTCATTGGCTTTCTCAGCTCTCTCCATAGATATTCTTAGTACTTCCTTCTGTTCCCTCGTATCTCTATATGCCACTTCGAGTTTTTCCAAGCTCGTCATCTCAGATTGCTTTGCTGCCTCTACCTGCGCAAATGCATCTATTACTCTTTCACGGTAATGCTGCTCAGCATCATGAGCACGCTTGACAATATTTAAGTACTCTTCCAATGTGAATGTCACTGTATGGGGATCATCACCATTGATGCATGAAGTCCGACCACTTTGCAGTGCTTTAATTGCTGCAGGAGCCAAACCCTTGGACGCTCTAGCTACCTCAATTTCCTTCAAAGTTGCACGTAATCTGACAGCTATTGCGCTTAAAGTTGCTTTTGCTTGCTCTGCTTCTTTGTTGGCCTTTCTTATTTCTTCTCGGGCCATCTGAGCAACAGACTTCGCTCGATCTGCTTCCGCAGCCTCCTGCAGTAACAATTTGGGCATTTCCACCATTCTCTCTCTGGTTATTATTTCATTCACTTGATACCTCTAGTTGTTGTTTGGTCCTACCAAGCCCAGATTCAAGAGAAGAAACTGCTATAGATGCCATAGCTTCTCTTTGTTGCAAGTTGTCGAGTGATACCCTTTGTCGGTCCAGTTCAGAGTTCAGGGATGAAGCTGCAACCCTTAGATAACCAACCTCACATTTTGCTTTCTCAATACTGGATTTTACTCCCTCAAGTTCCTTTCTGATAGATGCGAGCGCTTCAATAGAATTCTGGGTTTCATTTGTTTCTGCAGCAGTATCTAACAATTTGTTACCGAGAATCTGATACTCTTGATTTAATTTTGATTCCACGAAGGCTGCTAGTTCAGCCTTGAGTTTGCCTAGTAAAGCAGAAACCATGTTCAGCTTTGACTTGAGATCTTTTGTCGATGAAATGTGTAGATTTAGCTGTTGCACCTCTTCTTCAGCATACTTCAGTTCCTCTTGCCATGCAAGAACGTCTTGCTCTGTGTCCACGGCTGCACCAATTCTACCTTCTTCAGCTTCAATATGTGCAGCACGAGCAGACACCACGGATTCCTTTGTCGTAAATAGTTCCAGAGTAAGGTCCTCGGTTGTCTTCTCAATCTGTTTTAATGTTGAAATAGCATCTTCAGCTACTCTTCTTGCCATATCTCTTCCAATAACTTTGGAACTGTGTTCTCCTAGTAAGCTTTCAATTCAGCTCTTACCGATTTCAGTTCTGCAATTGCTGCTTCATGCCTTGCTTTAACAACCTTGAGTTGTGCCTTAGCAGCAACGCTTGTTTCACTGGTAATCCCTGTCTCTATTTCGTGAACCCTCAGTAATGCCAGCTCTGAAGCTTGTTTTGCTTCATCCTCTTCAATTAGGGCTTTCTCCAGGTTTATCTTCAGCTCTTCTATCATTGTCTTTTTGCTATTCAGCTCTTTCAGTACTTGTGTCTTAGCCTCTTCTGATGCTTCTGTTTGTTTTTTCCACTCAGGGATGTCTGCTTGCATCCTTTCGAGTTCCAGTAGTCATTTCTTACGTTTCTGCACGCAGCCAAAACCCTTTAATCAATATCCAGGAGGTTCACCATTTTAAAGGGTTTAACCCTCTATTAAATCTTAAGCTTCACGATTAGTTTATTTTTTAAAAAAAAGTAAAAAAAAAAGATATACATAATAAATAAATTATAATTTTAAATTTCAATTTGTTTTATCTAATCACATGATTAATTGAGCTTGATTACGTGAACTTTGAATGAAACAAGCTTATGCGGAATTTAAAAAATTTTAAAGGCACTAGGCCTCTGAAAGAATTTAACAGATTAAGGCTTCGTTTGGGATTGCTAAAAGCGGGCGGCCAGCTGATTCTATACTAAAGTGGTTGTTTGGGGAAGTTGGCCGCTGGGTGCACCAGCGTTTAGCTGCTGGCCGAAAGAAGCAGCCCATTAGCTGTTGGCCGAAAGAAGCTAACGTGTTTACCTTCGTTCGTTCACATTCACGCAAGCGGACGTGACGTAACAGGGGAAGTGAGCAAGCGTAACCTCTTCCCGGCGGCGTCGCTCGTCCCTGGTGACAGCAGGGTCGGCGACTCCCCAGGCGGCGTCCAGGCGACCCCCTTCCTCCAGGAGGTGCCCTTCCTCAGGCGACGTCCATGCGGCCCGGCGATGCCAAACGAGCAGGCGGCTCGCCCTTGGCGTCGGGGCCCTCGTCCTCGCCGACGGACGCTCTCAGGCGGCTCATCGTTGGCGTCCGGCGGCTTTACAATCTCTTCCAGGCGCTGCACGTTCTTCCTGACGCGAGGCGGCATCAGGCGGCGACATTCGAAGCGGCGACTCGGATTAGGGTTTCGATCGAGGCGGCGGTGCGGCGCTAGGGTTCCGGCGAACCCGTCGGCGGTCGGCTGGGCGACCAGCAGTGGCCGACGGCGATCGTTGGACGGCGAGCGTGGGTAGAGGCGGACGCATGAAGAAGAAAGGGGAAACAACGTGTCGTATGTTAATTATAGGAAAAAAGAGAGATGGAAATGGAAACTGAGGTGCGCATGTAATTGAATTGTATTTTCTCCAAATTTTCTTTCAAGTGGTAATTAATTTAATCTAAATTAAGTTTTAATTATTCTCTCCAAATTTGATCTTACTGAAACGAATTTAATTATAATTTAGATATTGCTTAATGAACTGATTTCAACTTAAAGTTTGAGTCTTACCTCTTAAATAGGTTTTTTTTACATATATATTTTTGGTTATAAAAAAAGTTATGTTTTGCCACTTAACCAACATTGATAGTTTCTCAAACAGCTTCTGCTTCTCTCAGCCAGCTATCTTTTAACCAACAATTCTCCAGCCAGCAGCCAGCAAAAGCAGAATCAGCCCTAAACTGGCCCTAAGAGTGTACCTCGGTGAGAGGGGACAGAATTTATAGACAGTTGGGGTGGGGTTATTTTTATCTATTTACCACTTTTTTACTATAGAAAGGGTAAAATTATGAAATATACCATTGTTTTAAAATTTTATAAACGCTTTATGAGGGAAAAGGGTGAAAATCCATTTAAATTTGAGTTACGATACTAGTATTCAAATTTCAAATGGCAAGTCCTACTTGGCCCTGCACGCAAATGATGGGTCAACTTGTCCAACTTCTAGGCATTAAATAGCCCATACCCCATTAACTAGTCAACAAGTCTTGCTTGACCTAGCCCCTAGTGATAATCAATCTAGAATTGATTCATCACCATATTTGAAATATTTAACCGATGCTGACAGTTGAATTCCGTGATGTAAAAGTAGGACACTACGATGAATGCTCAAGTATGTAACAATTGAATACCATGTATGTACAATAAGCTACATGCTTACACAATTCCTCCATAAAGTATAAGTAGAGATTAAGAATGCGTAACGGAAATGAATTATTTGTGTCCAATATTTGAAGAATGAAAAGGAAACGCTTGAATACAAACATATGAACTTAAAAATCAAATTAAACGGCACTAGAATGTGCAGAGCAAGACTAACATAATGCAAAATCACAATCATATGAACAAGTTGTAATACAAGCATAAGGTACTAATTGAAAGGGATGCAACAACAATACCTCCAAAGTAACTTTCTTGTAAGCCTTCCAATCAACAATTCCTTCAAAAGGCGCTGCTTTATCAACATTGCCTCTATTTAAGTAACGATTTTTCACAGGTTTTGCATATGTAGCTGTTTCAGGTTTCTTTTGCATCTCCCTGACATCATTCTGGTGATTAAGGCCAACAGGCAAAATAGGCTTCTTCAAGCTTCCTATTGTCAGATGATGCAGCTGAATCATTAATCATTTGAACATCAATAGTGTTAACAGATATGCCATCTTGAAATTGGTTAAGAACATTCTCCAAAGGTTTTTGTTCTCTATTGAATGAATGAGACTCCAAAAGAACAATATCATCGGATGATACTGATGCAATATCAGTAACAGAGACCCCTGATATATTTGAGCTTTGCAAGGAATCAGGTGTATTACAGTTCCCTGATGAGAGAAAATAAATTCCATGTTGAACTGATGGTGCAGAACCTTCTACATTTCTTCTGGTGATTATTATTGATAAGTGTATCAACATATAATGATTCGTCAGTATATGTTCAAGTGATAGGACAGGCTGCACAACGGCAGACTGCTGCTGGTTACTGTTGTTTAATATGTCACCATTTTTTGTTACAGCTATCTTTTGATCCATTAATACAACATCAGGAATAAGTTGCTCAGCTGTTTTCTCTGTATTATACGTAACTGTTGCTTGATGGTGATGTATGCCAGCATTTTCATCATTGCGAGAGAAAATTGATGGTCCTCTAGTTTTGAGTAGATTAATTTCTTGTGAATAAGTGGCAGGTTCCTCAGAGTCTTTCTTCAATGTCTTTTGTTTCTTCCATCCACCATGAGTAGGATAAACTGCCCTAGTTTTGACTAGGGTTTAATCAGCCACTTACATTATGTGATGATAATGCCAAAAATCACTCTCCAGTAGAAAATCAAATTCCTGCATCATGATTAAATCAAACTTTCAGCTAGTAACAATTGTTTCACCCACAATATATGAAATTTCGTAATGTACTATCCCACTATGGCAATACACTGTTGAACCACACATTCTCACCTACAAAACGATATCAATATAGTTCTGAGTTGCAACAGTATCCAAGAATTAGATCCGCATATTCTACAAATCAGAGGAACATGATAGTTATCAGTTAAAATGCCATTGTTGAACCACATGCATCCTCGCTTAAGGGTGTACACATAGAATCCAAGTCAAGATTAATCTTGACTCTTGCCCACACATCAGAGACATGTTGAATCCTTGTGATACTCCCCAATCAACCCACTAGAGCAAGCGCAAGGCCTACACGAGCTAATGATAATAAGCTGGTCAAGACGGTCAAGATTTCGGCCAAGTCAAACGCCAAACTCCTAACATACGACAAGGGCTAACAGGTAGTCGAAAAAATCTGCTTAGAAAAGACTATAGGCAAGCTAGTTTGCTTGCCTAAATAAGGAAAGTTTCAGCCTAGTATGCAAAAGAAATTTCGAGTCCCAAGGCAGACCTCAGCAGGGAAGCTATCAGGGAAAGTAAAAAAAGAGAGAGAGAGAAAAAGGGGCCAGGTGATCGCAGCAGCAAGCGTTTCAAAAGAGATCAAAAGGGTGGTCGCCCAAGACAAAAGCAGTAGGAAATAACCGGTAAATAAGGAGCGACCAGGGCTGGCATGAAAAGAGAGAAACGGCAGTATGCAAAGAAGGGAAGAAGGATTAGAAAAGCGGGAAGAAGCGTGAATAAAACAAAAAGAAGATAGCTGTGAGAGGTTGGGCTGAAAAACCTTATAAAAGGAGGACAGCACAGCCAACAAAAGGACACCACCGAAGGCATCGCAAGAAGAAGAGGAGACTGCAAGAAGAAGGTAAATGAAGAAAAGCTTCTCCGTTCGGTTTTTTTTTTTAGGCTCCATGGATGCATTAAGCATCCTGGCTCACGATGGCTGCACACACACACGCTCTCTTCCTCATTCGGTTTTCTTAGGCTTCATGGATGCATTAAGCATCCTGGCATCACGAGAAGCACACACACAAGTTTTACATACGCAATCTTTTTATGAATGCCACCATGCACCCTGGCACTGTGTACATCATCTCTTTGGTTCGGAGAGCACTCGGTAAAGAAAGAGGAGAGAAAAGGTGATGTGGAAGGCTGAAGAATGAAAGGGAAGAGAAGGTGCTGGATTTCTAAGAAAAAGAGAGAAGAAGGTGGTGAGGGCTAAAAAATGCCGAGAGAATCCGTAAAAAAAAAAGAGAGTAAAAAAGAAGAGAACAAAAGAAATCGGGCAGAAGAAAAAGCCCAACAGACGCATAAAAAGAGAAGAGTAAGAAAAATACATGTTTGAAGCCTTCTCTTTTGACTATGCTCTTGGGCTCCGACTTCGGAAAATCACAGCGACCTGGGCGATAATACGCCTCGTCAGGAGGTTCTAATAAGAGGGCTGCTACCGCCCTAAGATCTTGAGGAAGACCCTTTGCTGTAAAAGGAGCATAGCAAAAGGGTTATGTCGAAATTTGTTAAACGGAACGTAAAAAAAAAAGGGAAACAAAGCAAAATTCACCCGGATAGATACTACTGTATGCCAGTGTTTACCTGAAAATTTCTGCTTGCCACGATCTCGGGGGAGACGCACCGCAAGAAGTGAAACCTTGTTTCTGGTCCATCGAGTTACTGCAAGGAGAAATGTAGCGTCAAAAAAAAAAGAAAAGAAAAAAAAGACTCCACCCAAAGGTCTGTCGATTCCACGGCCGTGAGAAATTTCACGGCACCGCCGCGAAATCCTCTGCCCGGAAATCAGCCAACTTCACGGCTGTAAAAAAATCTTCAAGGCTTTGTCTTGAGACTTTCTGCCCAGAAATCAAGAAAGGAGGAGACAAAGAAATCAAGAAAGGAGGAGACAAAAGGGGTAAGCAAGAGAAGAAGAGGGAGGTCTCAATACCTGAAGTGAAAGGAACTGTCGAGGAGCCTCGCCTTCGAATAGAGCGGCTCCGGCTCCCCTTAATCTACTCCGCCAACGAACGGATCCGCGGCCTACGCTGCTCCTACGACGACCCAGCTTACCGATCGCCGCCAAACTCCGGCACCAAGTTCTGGTTTGAAACATTGACAGACCGAAGCATCCGATTTCCTGACAGTAGGATCGCCGGAATCAAAAAAATCTTCCGGCGACCACTGTTTTCACCCGAATCACCCTATTCGAGTTCGTTCTCCGCTGATCCGTCCCCAATCGATCCCGGAATCCAGCCATCACTCAGTCTCGGTGTGAGGACCTTCCACCCAAAGCAGCTTCGCCGAATGAATGCCGGGCGACGAGCGACGGAAATCCCTGTTTGCCACCGCCGCGAGCGAAAGAGGGAGAAGATACACCCTTTTTTTTAGGGCCGGATCTTGCTGATCCCAATCTAATGAGCTGGATCTAACCTGGCCTTTCCACTTATCTAATTTATTAGATCGGCAGTCCAGACCTAATCCAAACAGTGCTGGTAATCTATCAAAAATAGAAAAGAGAGAACTTGGCGTGTCATCAAGAAAAATAATAATAAAGCCTGAGACAGTTATCCAAGCCTCTGACCAAAAAATTAAATTACTGAGACATAATGTTGTCGCTTACGTCATTGTCGGTGAGCATATGCTGCTGAAATTTCTAGTGACAACTTAAACCTCATAATCTCTGCATTTGGTCCGAGCTTGATCCAGAATGTGTGCAGCGATACCGAATGTATTGTCGTCTTGGTATCAGGATGACCGTTGGTGCTTGAACTCTATGTTGATATGATTGATGCAGCCCGGCTTCCTGGAAGTGAAAACCAGGGTTGGCTAATGTGCTCCTCGGCAACTATGGGTTCCCCGAGAAGCTCCGAAGAACGTGGTTCAAGTCAGTCGATCAGCTTCTCGTGGATGCGGATATGATTCCCCTAGCACGAATCCATGTTCTTGCACATTGTGTTGTACCAACCTCAGAGTTACCTACTAAATCTGATTGCACAGAATCACAAAAATTTATCAAGCCACACAATGGAAGTCATCCATAGACCTGGCTAAAGAACCAGCTGAAGATGCAGTCAAGAATTATTGAGTAACCATAACGAAGAGCTTGGCAAAGCATCTTACGCATTCAACATTCACAACGAATCTGTTGTTCTTAGAGGCTATTCAAGTAGATGATATCTGAAGGGTATAGTCCACCATAAAAAAAAAAAAAAAACAACAACAACTGCCAAATCGCGTCCATCTAGCAAAAGAATGAACAATTGTGGCTCATTCAATAGAGAATCAAAGCACTGCAGGAAATTTTAAAAAATACAACAGCTGGAGATGAGTATGGTAGGGCCCAGTTGCTGATACATTTACAAATGAAGCATTTGCCACATGTATCTCATGGAAATTTTAGTGAAGAACACCCAATACGGATGACTAAGGAAGGAATTAAAGAGTCGGTAGATGCAAGTTAAGTATGGAGGACCCCCTAACGATGACGACCAGAAAATTAACTTTCATGATGCGTTCTGTACAAGTAATGTCCAGCATGAACTGATTGTTTCTTCAAACGATCTGACGATCTACTGGCAGCTGAGACTGCATCCGAGAAACAACATAAGACCAAAAGGAAAAGAAAATCAAGCAAGCATATAAGCATGGCGCAACTTGTGATTTAGGTTACCCTTCTGAATCTGTTGAGCACCGTATAATAAAAAGCGAATATCCAAGGTTTATTACAGAAGTTTCAACAACGATTCTGTAAGGCATACAACTGACGATAGTATGAATCACGCCCTTCACCCCAAAGAGAACATGCCTAAATAAATGTTTAAATCAGATAAGGATAATACTAAAGTCTTATACTACTGCGACGAAGTATTGTTTGAGAGGTGCGTACGTCGACGTTTATCGTCGGGGCGTAACTCCTCAATACGACGTCGTGTTCGCTAAGGCTAAAGTAAATTCCAAATCAAATAATCCATCACGCCGCAAGGCCGGATAAAATTCCAAATCAAATTACCCAACACGCCGTAAGGCCGGATAAATTCCCAAATCCAAATTACTCAACATGCCGTGAGGCCGAGTAATTTCCTCCAAATTCGAACTACCCAACACGCTGTCAAGGCCGGATAAAATTCCAAATCAAATTATCCATCACGCCGTAAGGCCGGATAAATCTCCAAATCAAATTATCCAACACGCCGCAAGGCCGGATAAAATTCCAAATCAAATTATCCAACACGCCGTAAGGCCGAATAAATCTCCAAATCAAATTATCCAACACGCCGCAAGGCCGGATAAAATTCCAAATCAAATTATCCATCACGCCATAAGGCCGGATAAATCTCCAAATCAAATTACCCATCACGTCGTAAGGCCGGATAAATTTCCAAATCAAATCATCCATCACGCCGTAAGGCCGGATAAAATTCCAAATTAAATTATCCATCACGCCATGAGGCCGGATAAACTTCCAGATCAAATTGTCCACCACGCCGTAAAGCCGGATAATCTTTCTCTACTTCAAGTCATCCAACGTGCCATCAAGGCCGGGTGATCTTTCCAGTCTAATATCCAACGCGCCTTAATGTATTACGATGGAATATCGTTTGGGAGGTGCGTACGTCGATGTTTACCATCGGGGCGTAGCTCCTCGATATAACGTTGTACTGCCTGGCCGGATATTACCCAACACGCCGTTACAAGATTAAAGTTCGACCAACACCAATTGCCCATGTTGATGGGAACTCTTTTTCTCTTCTCATGTCGAAAATATGTATCACGTCAAATCAAATTCATGAATGAAATTTTGCAAATGACATCATTTGATTATCGCTTTTATCTTGTTGCGTATTATAGATCTCTTAATCAAAGGTTCCCTAATTTTAGGGGTAATTAACAATGAGCGATTGCGCTCATTGGAAGCCAGAACCCATTTAAACAAAAAACCTTATTAATTTAAGGTGGATTTGAGACGGTCATAATACATTCTCAATGTAACAAAATGACCCCACATACACAATTATGCATAACCTAATTAGTTGTTATATAAGAATTGTAACATCAGTCTACAACTATCATATGGTGGGAGTTGAAATTAAATGAACTAATATAATTGTATTGCATATTTAAATGATATAGGATGACTCTCTAATAGAGGTATGTGTACCTTAATCAAGGAAAGCTTGAGTGCATCAAGTTAGAAAATATATAAATGGTAGTAGTAATCCATGTTCATTTCTACATAAACTCAAATTGTCATTGTACAAAAAAATCTCTCTCATCTACTAAGAACGATTTTAGTAATATAATTTAGGAAAAGTACTTTCCCACCACGTGATTATTTTAATGTCTTTCCATTATATTTAAAAAATGAAGCAAATTATCATGATTTTAATAGACTACTAGATTCTGTATATGCCAAATTCCAAGGTTTTCTGATATATGGTTTTGCTTTATCACTTCCCACCGGTGGTTAACATTTTTAGCAGACAATCTTCATCATTACATATAAAAAATGTGTAAACTTTGCTCCTAGAAAAAAGTGTATACCAGCAAAGGTAATTTTCCTACATCAATAATCACAACTAGAGAAAATTATATGCCATCAACATTAACATTAACATTGAAATGTGAGTTGTCCATGTGTGGGGGTAAATTATATGCAATCAACATCCTAGGTTATGGAAGATTATCTTGTTTCTATATGTTTATGATTATACTCATTACAGTAAGCTAAGTATAGTGATATCAACAGATGACTTGCTACACATCCAAAAGCAATATAATCTATATAGGCGGTATGGCCTACATGGATTATATCCTCATCATTTTTTGATCAAATTATGAACCACTAGATCTCATTTCCTTAGTGGAGTAATCTTTTCTCTCTCCTCGTAAACTAATCTTAGTTCTGATTACAAGTTGTGCAGCAAGCAAGATTTAAAGTCTCTACCGGTGTACAGTCAAGTCTTGGACCAGTACAACAGTATGGGTACTAGTATTGTCTTGGACTAGCATGTACCAGGTGGTACGAAATGACTTAAAACCTTGATAGCAAATTCATCCACATATCTTCGTAGGTACTTCTTATTACAAGTAAAGAATGTTATTAATTTGCAAACTAAAGCAAAGAATATCAAGAATAAAAAATGATATGCATAATCTGAGTGATGAAAAGCGTATAACTTTAGATAGTTAGGTTCAAAAAAAAAATCTACATTACATTTCCAAATTATAAGAACATTATTCAATGTTCAGAAATCCATGCAATGCTCTAGTAAAATTCTCATGATACATAGCAGAATGTCAAACAACCATATAATGTTTCAGACATAAAAAATGCATTCTAGGTCTTAGGGGTTGGTGTTTATGCCCTAGGACCTTTGGGATGGTCCAATGGGATATGTGTATCACATCTTGTTGATAGATGAGTTATCATGGCATGGTCGTTGTTATACAAATATGTACATATGCGCACATGGACATTTGCATGTACGATGTCCCTAAAAGATAGATATTTTATCTAGTCTCAATTTTGTCCCCGGTCGAGAATCATAATGGATATGGGACAGCTATAATTCACTCGAGACTAGTATATGCGCTGGTTGAGCACAGGTTGCTTGCGCAGGCATATAGGTATATCAAGAGAGATATACTGGATCGACCTACCGTGAGGATTTATCTTGGTGTCACAAGATGAATATCACAGTGACAGAGTTACGGTTGTCCTAGACTTGAAGGCATTGGTATCTCTATATGGTGAATGAGACACTTTGTAACAACCTAATGCTTCGCCGTAAAAGGGAAGTCATAACGGTTGTCATTGGGTGCGTCATGAGTCATATGAGAGATTCAATATACCAAGAGAGGATTTGCTCCTTCCTTACGGGGAAGCTTGATGTCCATGACGCCCTATGTGGATGACTGAAAGTATATGATCATACCCAGGTGAAAACCTGATTTAGTCATAACCATAATATTGGGATTAACAAGTATGGCACGCTTGCCTAATCTGGACATCAGTCTAGTGAAAGGACAATTCTGTACTTATACTTTGTCGCAGTTTTAGAGGTTGTCGATGGTGACATTTATTTTGATGACTTGGGTAGCAATGATGTACTATTAGGTGTCACTCATTGCTTGTGATGATATAGTCATCACTGCCAACATCTGAAGAATATACAGAGTCGCACACCTAGACGCTAGAGATTTCGTATTGATCGGATAGCCTGAGATAGAGTCTATGGATGATTTAGATCTGTTTAAGAGTTTTATGCTTCGCGGATGATTGATATGAGTTGAGAGGAGACTTACAGATTTCGATGATCGAGTTGACCCCGGTTGACCTTGGGTCACTAGTTTTGACTCCCGTTGACTAGGTCTTTGTCGACGAGTCAAAACTCGGGTATGCGCTGAGTTGTTTAGTGGCTTGATAACTTGATCCGGGTGAGCCCACATATCTAGTCGCATATCTGAATTTATATTCAGATATATGAATTAATTAATTCGTTAATTAATTGTGACTTAAGTTGGGGGGGCCACGACTTAAATCGCAAATTATTATTCTGAATATTTATATTGTGACTTAAGTCATAGGGCCCGCCCGTTTAAATCTATAAATACAAGGGCTAGGGGCACATACTGCAAGAGTGTCACCTGCTCCAAAACCTAGCCACCTAGGGTAGCCTTCCTCCTCTCATAGCCGTCGCCCCTTTTTCCTTCTTATCGCCACTTCCTCCATAGTGAACAGCATCTTCTCTTGGCGTGAGAAGGATCTTGAGGGTCTTCCCTTTCTTCCTTTGTGCTTGGTGGCATATAGAAGAAGAGGGCAGCATCTACATCACTTGGCGCCACCTTGGTGCTGGCGCAACTTATGATCAGCCCTCTCCTTGGAGCAATTCCTTGAAATTGGTGCAATCAAGGAGGCAATCTCCCTTGGTGTGGATCTCCTCTCCTAAAGCTAGCACGTGCGTGGAGCAGAGTAGTCTCGAGGCCGTCCGTGTGTGTGTGACTACAGAGGACGAGCACTTGATCGTCTTCATCACCGACAATACTCCAAGAATTGAGCAAGCAAGGTATAACTCTATCACATCCTACGGTGTTCTTCTCGTAAGTAGATCCTGGCAATTTTTTGGGATCTTGTTTTGGACCATCTTTCCGCTGCGTTTATAAATTTAAAAAGGTCCGAGGATTCCCAACATTAGGATCTTTAGAGATTAGGCAAACCATTCTAAAAAAATATATAGGATTTGAAATGTGGTAAGATCAGTAGGAACACTTATCCGGGTCTTAGCATTGAGTAGGATCTTATGATTCCATCAATTTAATTCAATCCTAAGTTAATAGGTAGAATGAGTTCAAATTTAATTATCATTATACTAAAAATTGACAATGTATCATGGCAAAAGCCCTAAAATGCTATATGATGCAATTTCTCATCTTTAGTTGTCATCATTTGCTCTTTGGCGTCTTTGATAAACATTCATCACCTTAATCTCTTTGTCATCTTCAACTATTTATCAATATCAACTTTGTAATTTTTATCATCTTTATTTGGCATATTCTTGTTATTTTATTGTTTTCATTGTCATTACCATGCTTACCTTTATCTTCATCTTCTATGATTTTATCTTATTATCTTCATTTCACCGCACACCTTTGTTATATCTATATTCTATAAACTTATCTATATCATCTATCACCTCACAAATATTTAATTTTATAATTCTATATTGCACAAGAAATACATCTAATGATATAAACAATAGTATAATATGTTGTACATATATAATTTACCTTTGGTGGTTGATCCTAGATAAATATTTATTAATTTTTTATTACTTATTAATTATTACTTATTAGAATGTTTATCTAATTAGATGAATATATTTTATTACAAAAATATATTTTAGGTGATTTGGTAGAATCTTATAATCCGATCTTGAGTTTCGATCCTCCAAAACCATCATCATCCTAGGTAGGATTTCAATCTTGATAAACTTAGTTTCAAACAATTTAGTTGGAATTTTAATAATTCAAAGATGCTTACATCTTTCCTTCAGACAAGGAACTCTGCTCAAGTAAAAAAGACAATGGTCATAATTCCTCCTTTGTCGATATACCATGAAAATTTTATTTTGCAATACTAAAATTGCATATGCCACCGAGAAGAAACCATAATAGAATAACTAGACAGAATGGTGAATGTAAGTTTTGATCACCCATATACATTGAGGTTCTAGTGATATTGGTGTCTTTATCTTGCAAATTTTCAGGTTTGACAAATATTTAAACTTTTGACAGTTACATATGGTAACATGTTTATAATAATTACATAGAGATAAGGTTTTATCAAATCTAACCATTTGGTTGCTTAACAGATCCTCCCACATTTCTTGATTGAGAGATCTATAACTGTTTTACTCTCATAACATTTTCTGCAAAAGATGACTTTCACTTGGAAATCCAAATCTAACCATGGTTCTTCCATATTCATGAAAGGTACCAAAACAAGTCCACAGCTTAAGTATTGAAGACTTGTTTATGACGATGCAAGCCTGCATTATCTCCTTTAGTGGTGCATAATAAATTCCATGAAAAAGTAATAATATTTAGGATAACATTTTCATCTATCCTATATAACATCAACAAAATCCATAATGGGGGCGGGCTGAATGGATTATTCAACAAATCTAAAAACCGATTGTCTAATATATTTAAGTCTCTAAAGAAAATAGGCAAATCCTAGTAGCCATGCTGATAGTGCTACCAATTATCAGTATATTTAACTCAATCCTCAAGCACTCCAGAAAAAAAAAATCGAAAAATAAGCAAAAGAGCAACTAAGGGCATTCAAACAGTCAGCAAATAGTCTTACAGCTTGGAAATTATTTCGGAACAGCTTCTCTTGGATCAGCTCACTTAATTTCCAGGCCACCCAAGGCTCTCTAAAATGCTAAAACCTTGCTCAGCCAGTACTTCGACACTGAGCACACCTCAACTGAAATAAGTATCTGCGTAACACAAAGAAGGAATTACTCGAAAGAAGAAGCGGAGACAGGCACACAAAAAAAAGTAAGCATCAAACCAACATACTGAATCTACCTACTCATATAAGTATCCTTCAGAGAAGCAAATTAAAATGAAATCTACCACAGATGAGGATGGCAACCGAGATCTATTGCATATTCGAAACTAAACACCTAATTCTAAATCATCATTACACCCTTGGGAACAGAGAACGCAACCAATCTAAGCCAGAAACAAAACACAGATCCAGCTTAACCATCCCAAAAAAATCGATGAATCCTCAATCCAAGGAAAAAGTATTTGAGCATGCAAGGCAATCTACTGCAGAAACCAATGGCCAAGGTTCATCAAAATTCCACGATCATTTGAACCAAAATTACGAGTTAAACCGAATCTTTCTGCTTCGAAATTACAGTTCTAGTTCAAGAAATTGGACATTTACGCATCAAGAACCAAAAAATATCTGGAAAGTGAGGACTCACTTGGATCGTTTTCGGCATCGAAATGAATCAAGGGTCGCTTTTTCTCCGAAAACGGAATTAAGAAAAAAAAAAGAGTAAGGACGAATGGTGGCTCATGTGGAGAGAAAAATTGCTAGGAAAGGTCCTTGCCAGCATCTCCAAGCGTGAGGGTCACGTGGCAGTCCGTGGATCACTGCATGTTCTTTCGACGTCTTTTTTCTTGTTGAGTGTTGACCTCCGTCCCCGTCGCACGCTCTTGGTACTTGAGGTTTTTACCAAAATTCCTCTGAAGCCCATTGAATTAAGTTGGCTCAATTTGAATCGAGACAATCCTTTTTAACCTAAGCCTAGATCCTATGTCTTATTGGATTTAAGATGCATCCAATTTAATTTGCTAGAATTGATTTAGTTTTGAGTCTTAGTTGAGCTAGAGACAAGCCAATTTTCTAATTTCCAAAAACAATAGCTAATCTTCAATTATTAATATTAATTGGAATGATCTAAATCTCCAAGAGACTCCAGATCAAGATCAGACTTATCCACTTTACCAATTTGGCCTTGATCTTTTCATGTCTACCATTAGATTATTCAATTGAGAATTTCTTGATCGCACTCTAATTGGACCCATCTAATGGTTCAAATTAAGAGGATAGTCTCATCTCAAATCAAATTCACACTTTCAATTCTGTAAACTTCCATTTCATGATTCTCAAATATAAGATCACTCCAAACTTTGTGTGCGCCAATCTACAGGTCATTTACAGGAAAGAAGTGCACAGTAAGGACGGTGTGAATCATCTGTTCATCCAATCTTTCTTCACATTCTGCACTAAATCGAATAACAAAACGATACAACAAGTTTATACAACAGTGCATGAACAGTCATGCTTCACCCAACTATGATCTGTGGTAGGATGTAGCGGCAGAGAGTGCGGTATCATCCATCGTTCAGGGTAGCACAAAATCATCGATCATACAAGTCATCTTCCTCATCAGAAACGCCGAGCATAGCCAGAGCTAGATGGCTCCCCATTTCGCTCTTCGCCAATGTTTCGTGTGACTGAGTGCCATAACCAGCAAGGCAACCGTTCGCTATGTACGCCGGCCAATCGGTGCAGGTGCCTTCTCCTTGCAAGATTGCGATAACCTCAGTGATGTTGGCCCTCCCTGTTTCTTCACTGTTTAGGCATGCAGCTGCAGCATTGATCATCCGGCTCATCTCACTCGAATGATGAGATGCTGGTTTTAACCTGGGATCAATCAGCTTTACAGCCGCAGCAATTCCTTGCGTCAAAAGAGGATTCGCCTGCCAAAAGTTACATATCAATTCCGGTCAGGTCATCAGCTTATTTGACAAATAAGATTCAGATGGGACAAGTGATAAATCATGAAAAGAACAAATCCACAATTATGGACAATCCGATGATAGTGATACCAACTGCAAAAGTGAAATAGTAGTTGATAAAGATGGTACAATTTGTCTATGGACAATGGATCAAACAGGAAATGGAGCTATCACAATAAAGCAAGCATCACAAAGTGACTGCAATCACGGAATCGTTGACTATACACAATAAAGCAAGCATCACAAAATTGTTAACGCATGGGTATATGCTATAGAACTAATGTGTTATAAACTTGCTGTTACATAAATTGTTGTGCGAGTGTCACAAACAATAGTGTATATGATTCTTAAACTTGTGGTCACTATGGATTCCTACATGATATGTAATTTGATACTATTAAACATAAACAATAATTGATAAACCGTAAAGGTTTTAATCACGTGCACCACAAATTAGGCAAAGGAATATGTGCAATATAGGATTTATCCCGCCTATATAATGGGCATGGAATTTTGAGCCCAATAAAATGCATGGCCCATGCTAAATGAATCAATTCGTGATATCAACCTCATTTGTTAAGTTAGACTATTTGAGAATAAAAAAATATAGTAATTGAACTATACAAACATAGCATATTCCGTAACTTATGCTCAATCAAGGTACTAAAGACAAAGGGATTAAATTAAAAATAATAATATTATCACAAATAAGGTTGTGTCAAATCATGATATTTTTAAAATACTATTTGTGACATTATAATGAGTTATATTGGCAAGAACCAAGAACCTATTGAGATGCATATAAAGATTGAATTAAAGTTTATATTCAAATGAGCTATCAATGGAATGGAGTTTCAAAACCACACAAATAGTGGTGATATACAAGGTATCAAAAATCGGTTTGTACCAAGGTGGTTCGGCCAGCTTGATCCAAGCATGCTAGGTACTATATATACACACATACATGTATATACATACATATATAATTAAAACTGACTAATATTGTGTGTCACACACCACCCCAGTCCAACTATGGACTTGTACACCCATACGGACCAGTAGCTTGAACTTTGATGATATGGCAAAACAAAGATGTGGGTCAAATCTAGTGGTTTCATAATGGTAATGGAGACATGAGATATTACCTATCTTGAACTGATATGGCAAAACAAAGATGTGGGTCAAGTCCAGTGGTTTCATAATGGTAATGGAGACATGGGATGTTACCTATCTTGAACCTTGATGATATGGCAAAACAAAGTAAAATCATCATGGAATGTGCTCTTGGCATGCCATAGATGAGAGTGAGAGCTTTTTCTTTTCCGTCCTACTTGTGAGATGAGTAGACAAGAAGGTTCTCTAACTCTCAATGCTAGTACTAGAGAGAACAGAAGAAACTCCAATAGATCATGTGTTGATACCACTGAAGTAAGGCATCAAACACATGGGATGTTACCTATTAAAGTAAAATCATCATCATAACCTTAGTTTTTCATACACTGCGCTTATAAAAAAAAAGATGGAATGTGCTCTTGGCATGCCATAGATGAGGGTGTGAGCTTTTTCTTTTTCGTCCTTACTTGTGAGATGAGTAGACAAGAAGGTTCTCAACTCTCAATGCTAGTACTAGAGAGAACATAAGAAACTCCAACAGATCCTGTGTTGATACCACTGAAGGCATCAAAGTACTCTTACTTGTGGACTCCTATGTAATGTTGGGTTAAAGTTCCCCTTAAAGGAAGTGTGCCTAATTCATGGTGAAAGTTTTGCAATATTTTGTAAGGCTTGTGGACTCTAGTTATTATCTTGAGGTACTCATTTAAACTAAGACGAGGCGCCCTATCTCTAGCTAATGTGTAACAAAGTTCTTAACCGGCACAATGGACAAGCTATGATCACTAGGATAAAGTTTTAGTATCCATAGTTCATAGGATTCACCAATCCTTATCAAATCAACAAAGTTGCATCAGGATATCAGCCAATATCCACAAAATGAAAAATACAAGGGAGATCATTGAAAACAAGATAAACTAGAGATGAATCATTGGGATTGGGCAATTCCAATAACTTATTTAAAAATTAGGTAATAAAAGCATTAAAGAGGAAAAAAAAACTAGACTCATCTCTAAACAAAGAAAATAATAGACTTTTGCCCTAGTTAGGATCACACGTAGACATTAACCTGGACCTCATAATTGATTGATGCCACTTGAAGCTCCATCTTTGCTTTTGCTTTTTTGTCAATGGATACTCAAAGCTCTTTAGTTGTTGCTCAAAGGTGCAACTGTGCAAGCATGTCAAATGCTTGCCACTCGCTAACTGTCGTTCACTGCTCAAACCTTTCCATTGCTTGCATCTTGCTGAGTTTCTCACTGCATAATTCAATGACATAGTTTGCCATGCCGACTCTGTTGCCAACACTGCTTGTGACTTGCAACTCATTCCTCAAAACCAAGAAAACAATGTGATAAAAGAGTTGAAAACCTCTTATTTATTGTAATCAAATTGGTCAAGGTTTAGTTTGAGTTCAAATTTTTCTTCCAATACTTCTTCCGTTCAATTAAAGAAATTTATATAGATCTTCAGTTAGTTTAATGCTTAAATTTTAACCACTAAAAAAATTTAGTTCAAGTAGAGTTGCTCATTAGTGACATTATCTTAGATTTAATTATTTATTAAGCAGTTTAAAGTATGAAAACAAAAACCTAATCAATCATTACAGAAAAATAAGTTAGCAATTTTATTATAAGCATTTACTAGACTATGTAATGTGTCTATGACTATTATAAAATGTTAAATGAAAATATAATAGTAAATTACTTATTGCCACATAAATGAGTCAATTAATTATATATTTGTTAATATTCTAAGCTAACAAATTTATTTGCTCATAAGAGGTAAAAAATCATAATTTATCTTTCTAGTTCTAAAATTGCAATAATTTTTTTATTTTTTTTATTTTTTGCAATTATTTTCTTTTCTGATTTTGAGTCTATTGAACTGAATATAGGCTTCGTTTGGTGGCGTTTTCCAAGAGGCGGAAAGCGCCGGCTGTCAGGGGAAGCTTTTCAGCTTCTGAAAAGAGTTATTTTCGGCAAGCGCCCTGGACAGTCACGTCAAACGCAGCTATAGTTGGTATCATATTATATTTTAATCATTAATGATACTGATACCAATACTATAAACTGCACTGGTATCCAAGCATTAATTAGTAATAGTTGCCTTATGGTTCAAATATGATGTGCATAATCTTCATTAGCTCAACAGACTACATGAAATGTCCAAAAGAAAAGATTCAAATAAAATTAACTTTTAAAACATTTAGTTTCTTTCCCATCGAGGAATGGAGCTTGCATATTTTGTCAAGTACTGCAGACAACCTTGTATGGCTAACTAATGAACTAACTTCAAATGTTGTATTAAAAATTACATACATAGGTAAAGAATTAACCACAAATCTACAAATTTCTCACTTTTGCAAAAGATCAGAAGATGCATAATACTCAACCCTAACCACTAAAATAAATTTAACAAATTTTCATTGTGCTATTATTTTTGCTAGTGTAGGAAAAAGGAGGAATCTGAAAGTCCTATGCAAGTAACTTTCCTGCAATGAGTTAAGCTGCAGATTCCTGTGTCATTTTTAAGAACAATTGCAGCAATATTACTAAAGCAGTGATGAACAAGGATAACCTTACCCATAAGACCAAGTTCTCTTCTCCTGGGGGTCTATCTCGATCAATCACTTTCTGTCCAGTAATTAGTTCCAGGAGCACAACCCCAAATGCATAAACATCAGTTTTATCCGACAGTTTACCATGTTGAAAGTACTCCGGTGCCAAATAACTGTGATTGCAGCCACATGAGATAAAGAAAGTTGGTTATTTTTATTAACCTCTGATTAGAAAGAGAGATCTGAGGTTAAAAATTCAGTATCTTTACCCAAAAGTTCCTTTGACACTTTTGCAAAGAAAAGGTACAGAAGGTCCATTAGTCCATGTAGCCAATCCAAAATCACAAAGCTGCAGAAGATCAGTACAAACAGGTGATATTATTAAGTTAAAAGAAACAAAAGAAAAATCACAAACAGGTGACATATTGCACAATGCAAAATGCTCTTCCTAACCCACTAATTCTTTTATTTATCTCTGTAATAATGATTTTCTCACTATGCTTAGCTATTTGATACTGGACATTGCGGTGGATGAACGAAATGTCGAAATATAGTGATGGTATTTCATTTACATCTTCATCTTCATTAGAAAAAGCTTCTACTTTTAAACATTATTCACCCCTAATAAGAGTTCACAAGAATAAGTTCAGTCAAAAGGATGATGAGCTACAATTTGTTTCATATTGTAGTTTCAGCAAAGTCGAAAACCTATCTAGAGAGGTTATCGAACTCAATAAGACTCTGAAATTGATAAATTTAAAAGACAGCTCACCTTGGGTGTCTTGTTAGAGGAAAGGAGGATGTTGGAAGGTTTGATGTCTCTGTGAATGATGCACCTATCAGTACCAAAATGTAGGTATTCCACCGCCCGTGCTACGCCCAGTGCCACCTTATACCTAAATTCACATGATAACACTTTCTCCCTTCCTTTCTTCTTCTCTGCGTTCTCCATGTCAACCACCATTAAAGATTTTAGCTTGCAACACTGCATATCCATTCACATTATACCAGCAATAGGAAAAAGATAGTAGTACCTTGTCGATAGAGGTGACGATCCAGGCTTCCTCCCGATACATATTTGTAGACAAGGAAAAGACCCTCTTGGTCGATACAAAACCCAAGCAACGGAACAATGTTGGGGCTGCGAAGATAAGTAATTATCATCAGTTCCCTGCAGAATGCCTTGGCACTGTCTCGATCCCGCCCTTCCACCCGCTTTATCGCCACCGCTTTCCTCGCGGCCCCAATCTGCCCCCTGTACACCCGGCCGAGGCCGCCTCTGCCAAGTTCCCTTCCTGCAGAATGATGGAGAACATTCGTCACCCACCCAATTCAAGCAAGCGTAACTACAATATAGGAAATGGGGAGGGCAAAGATGGTACCTTTGGAGAAGCCCCGACTGGCCGACCAGATCTGCGAGTAGCTAAATTTCACCAAATCGGCGGAAACGGACGAGATTGTCCTCTCCAAAACCTCCAACCGTTGCCATATCCGCCGGCTCCCAGCGCGGACCTTCCCTTTCCCAAATGTTCCCCCCTCGTCCTCCAAATTGACCAATAGCAGCACCGCCGTCGCCGTGTCGGCCACGCTCTCCGTGGCTTCCTCCGCCTCCGTCTGCGAGCCGAAACTGAAGCGAAACGACGAGTGCGCCGACTCCGCCGCATCCGCTCGGGCCTCCGCGAGCAGCCACGACTTGTTTTCCATCTCCCCCCTCTTCCGCGGCCACCGCCGCCTCCTCACGGCGCTCGCACCAGCGAAGAAGAGGCTGGTGCTGCGCCCCACCTTCTCCCACGAAGAGCTCGCATTTGCCAACTCGCAGGCAGGTCCCCCAGCGCCGCTGCCACGGAAGCCTCGTCTGACCGCCAAAGCGACGCCTTTGTCGTCAATGCCGACGCCGCCGTCACTGTCGCCGAAGGTGCTGTGGGCGCAGCCCATGTGAGAGAACCACTGATCTCTGTTTCTTCTCTATGTTTCGCCCCCTATCCTACAACCAAACTACCAAGTATAAAATGAAGGAAAAAGAAAGCGACTGCTGCTAACTCTTCATCAATTGAGAGTGGAGAAGTGAGAGAGAGGAAGAGAGAGATGCGGCTGCCCATCATGCGGAATCACTGCCCTTGCTTGCACAGGTGTACAAGTAAAGAACACAATGAAGATGCTCTCACACAGTCCACCTCCCTTTTTCTGCTCACAAACTTTTACTTTTTCCATTCAGCTTTAGATTTCAGGTGATGAAAAAAAAAAAATCACTCTTCGAATCACAGTTTACAAATCATATGCAACCGAAACATTTATCAAAAAAATAAACTTGTAAACTAAATCATCCATCGTAAATCATATTCATTTTGCATACTGCAAAGGATTAGTCAATCCTTGTACATGCATGATTGTAATAAGCAAAAAACTCCTTGAGCAATCAATAAGGTTCCATTAAAGTGAGCAAGTAACACAAATCAAGGAAGTGGTTGAAACATATGAAATTGGTAGTGAATGATGATTAGCAGATAAGAAGCAAAGAAGAAATTGCATACGCAAGGATGAATTATAGTAAATTTCCAAAAAATTCAGGTCCAAGAGGCTTGCTTAATCGCTTTCTCGGTGGCAATACCACTGCTCTTAGGCAATACTATATACATTACAAAAGCTTCAGCAAGAGCATTCTTCTGACATTTTAAATAGAGCATCACCTGCAGCGGTATTGTCTTGTTTTTCTTCTTTACTTACAAGTGGGACACCAAAAAGCTTTACAAAGGCAGAAGAACCAAAGAGCTATAAAAGCCTCTTCTGGAGTAGTTAGTCACACAAACATCACATTCTAATTATATAAATCTCCTTTGGAGCATATGAGCTAATAAGAGAATAAGAGTATTATATAATGCCTTTACCATACAGATTATATAAATACCTGTGCCTTGGTTTAATAATCGATATATCTACATATTAGGAAGGCGCTTAGTACCCTACATATGAACTCTATTATACAAAGATTTAGCTGAAATTTTTTGTTCCAATAAAAATGTGTTTGCTTTTAGGTAAAATCATACAATTCTACATTGATGAAGATGCAACGTGATACCTTGTTAAAGCTTCAAGTCTCTTATTTCTTAAATGTCATATTGAAAAAGGGAGTAAGATCACGAGGTCTCCCTCTCATAACATCCTTGCGAGTACAAAGTGGAAGGTAACCTATGTCAAGTATTCTATGGTAAATAGGATAGATAATATTGGTAAGAAAAGAGAATAGTATGTGTTTTTGTAAGTTTAAAATTGATTCCACGTAACTAGCCCATCATTTTGAGTTGTTCAATCATTTTACAAATAGTGGTAGGAGAGCAAGCTTTTATTCTTCATTAATGAACCTGTCGGGACTAAGCTTCATAGTTTGAGCAATGGATAAAGGTATGAATTTATTCTTGAATTTATTATGCAAATGAAATTTATATAGCTCAAAGAGTTTAACATATGTTAACCTAAATAATAATGTTTGATTTACATAATAAAAGAAAATTAATTAGAAGAGAATGTATATGCTTACAAGTTTATTAAGTGTAACTTGAATTTATCCAAGTGGCAAATCATTTTTTGCTAGTGGACTTTTTATCAGAGTCATGCAAGGCATGAGCTAACATAGGCTAAGACTAGCACAATCTGTTGACTCGTTAATGTTTGTGAGCAATCACTAACTAATAGGTTGAGTACCCATATACACATTAATCGTTCTCCACTAATCAATATTTTCACATTATCAAAATTAGTTGTTGGGATCGATGCATGATTGATAAGTACTCAATCATGCATGGAGGGGAAGCCTTGGAATTATGATTGCTTTCAGAAGAAAAAGATAAAAAATAAGGGAAAGTTCCAAGTTATCAATTGAGACAAAACTACTCAACATGGACACACAATAAATTAATTAGAGTTACTTATACAAGGAAAGATGGATTAATATTTGAATGGTTATGTAATTTTAGAGTTAAAAACTTCCATTAATCAAAACGTATTTTTCTTATTTGTAGTCTATGGTCGGCAAGTGGTGACTATCAGGTTTCATTAATTATATCAATAGGCGCTGTGGAAGCCATTAGTAGTTGTCCATCCAGTTTGCTTGAAAACTCAAAATCTTTCTACGTTCAGTTAATCATAATAAATCTAATTTAATTTACGCCTTCAAGTTTCGATTCATTGGTTGAGCCAAATATTACTTTTGGGTTTTCTCTATTTGGTAACTATAACTATAAGTTTTTTTTTTCAGTTCGACTATTTACTGAATTTATCAATTTTATCAAAATAATATATATATAAATTAATAGTTTGATAAATTCCATAATTTTTTTATTTGCTTAAGTAACACTACATATATTTTTCAATGATATAAAAGTATATTGTTAAAATCGATAAAATTGATTATTTATCAAAATTACTGATTTATCAATCTGTAATATCAGTTCAGTAATATTTGATAATATTCTAAATTAGTTCGATAATAATAATCATTTTGATTCAATAAATTTAGTAATTAGTAAGTTGATAAACATAATGATTACACACCCATAATATTAAATGTCGCAATGAATTTGAAATAGCTCAAGCACCCTTTAGATAAAGTCAAGGCACAAGTCTATAATGATAAGACTTATCAACTTTGGCATTATGTCAAAACCATCCCCATTAATTATAATAAACATTTGCGAACGTTGATAGGTGAAGGCCTGTCCAATATTTGGTTTAAACCGACGAACCGAACCAAATTGAACCAAATTAGCTCATTCAGTTTGGTTTTTTGGCTAATCGGTTCAGTTTAGTTCGGTTTGTAAAATTGAAAACTAGTAATCGGTTCGATTTCGGGTTGAGAGGGAAAAAAATCGTGTAATCCGAACCGAACCGAATTAGATATATAATAAAAAATATTTTTTATTTTCCTAAATCCTAAATGACTAATGCTAAAACGCTAAGACAACTAATGGGCTAACCCTAATTTCCCTTCGTATAACCCAAACTGTACAACCCTCCCTTATTCCCTAATCCCTAACAGGCCAACACTCGCTCGAAGTTGCTAACTTCACTCTCAGTCACGGCATCGCTTCTCCCAAAAAACCCTAAATCGCCCGACTTCGTCTGCCCTCAGTGGCCTACATCGAAGTTGGCGACGGCGTTCGCTGGCGCGCATTCGCGGCATTCGAGAGACGACGATTTGAGTTCCGTGACTTCCATTGATGCGTGCTGGCGAGTGAGGAAGCCGAAGTCGGTAGCGACTTTGGCAACGCGGCGACGCCGTGTGGAGTGTTGGCAGCATGCGAAGCTTCTGCGTGGCTGACGGCGGCTTCGAGCGACGAGACGTCGTCCTCGAAAACCCTAAATTGCCACATGCAACTCGCCGACTTCCTCTACCCTCAGCAGCATTTACGGCAAATGGCGACGGCATTCGATGGCGGGTGTTCGCAGCATTCGAGAGTGTGCTGGTGAATGAGGAAGCCGAAGTCAGCGGCGACTTTGGGCAATGCGACGATGCTGTGTGGAGCATCGGCAACACGCGAAGCTTCGATGTGGCATGGGCGTGGCTGACGACGGCTTCGAGCAACGAGGCATCGTCCTCAACTAGAGGGATGGTGGCCACGTGTAGGAGCCAGCTGGTAACGAGGGGCGATTCGAACAAGCGATGCGGTTTCCAGCGAGCAACGGCTGCGTGGCACGTCTGGATAGATGACGGTGGGCGATGATAGAGGACGCGGCTGACAGGTAATTTTCCTACGAATTTTTCCAACGCTATGAATTTCATGTAAATCGATTTTAAACGGTTTAAAATTATAAAAATTTAATCAGTTTTTGGTCCAATCGGTTCAGTTCAATTCGAGTTGAACTGATTGGAGAGACCTAGAATATTTCACCTTTACATTCTCTCTCTCATCTAGCCACTACTATTGATTTTTGATCGTGACGTCACTAAAAAATTTCTCCATTTAAATAAGCTATAAAGTGTCCTTTTCTCATCTTTGATTGACCTGACAGCATCGTCAACGAGCCATCCGGCACCTCCAACCTAATCAATCATTCTAGTAGCTCAAATGTCTGATTTTTATTCATTGCAGCCTCTCCTCACCCAGAACTTCCACCTAAGTACTATTTTCACTTTGTCAGCACTGGGTTCGGCCACACCCGACTGATAAGGAGAGGTCGACAGCCTAACTCTGAAAAAACAGAAACTAAGTTAATATATAGCATTAAGTATAGTTGTCTGTAGATTGGATTGCACGTCCAACGATTCATCCAACGTAAGCTATTTGTGCATGAAATACACAAGGGAAGAGAAGAAACAACGTAGAGAGAAAATGATGATGAAGATTAAGTTCGTAAAACGTGAACAATCACGAATTCAACTAGCGTACAAGGGTTTAGCACATATAACTGCAGATACAACTGCATGACTCTGAAGAAAATGACTCTATGGGTTAATGATAGTTGTGTCCTTACAAAGCAAGAAAAGGAAAAGAGGCGATGATGACCATTACAATTCTGAAACATCTTAATTTGAACAAAAATATTATATTCAAAGCTTCGCATTTGAATATATACCTAAATTCTATCTGTGCACATGCCGCTCTTAACAAGTCTCAGTTCACCCCTCGCATAAATCTGCAAATTTGAGGAACGAATGACTTGCCATACCACTGATCTCTTGTATTCTAGTAGGGCTTCCTACTCTTTGTTAGTATCGTCACCATCCTCTTCCTCACAAAGCTGATTCATCATAAACCTCAAGCTATCGCCTTCTTCAAGTTTCCACTGCTGCTTCAATTCATCGATAGCTTTGGATGCAGCGGCTGCAACAGCAGGGTTGCTGTCCTGCGCTAGCCTCTGCATGAAGAACCAAAGGTTTAGTTCAGTTTACCTTAAAACTGGAGAAAAGGAGTTAAACATAATTACTTGCAATGCCCCCATGCCAGCATTCCCCAGAATCCACATGGATGGAGCAGTTGCCAAGGCATTGGCTAGAGCTTTCCTACAGTTGCAGCAACAAATGTGCGTATCAGTCAAATGATTCTTGCGAATGAGCAAGACACAAAATAATTAAAAACCTACAAAACAAACGCTTCTGTGTTGGTATATTTCCTACAATCATAGAAAATCTATAATTTGTTCAGGTTAGATGGAACGAAATATCCAAATGAACATTAGAGACAGCACACCTTGTATTAACATCAGGAGAGCTAGAACATTCGGCCAATAAGGACACGCTACTTTTACCATCCATGGCATCGAGATCAATAAGAGTTGCAACCAGTAGTTCAAGCTTCTCATGATTAAAATACAACATAATGAGGTTTTAAGTAATCTAACAAGTAAAAATAGTAAGGTATTACACAATGAAAAGGTTTCAAAGAATTGCACCTCCTCAGGGTCAGTGTAATCAATACCATCGGCTTCAGACAGTGCAGATGCCATAGTCCAGTATGCATCCTACAACAAAGAAGAATATTTAATGAAGAATCTAGGATCAAAAAAGTTAATACCTAGCATGACACATCCGGAAGGACCTGTATAGCATGTACACGATCAGTCGTGACTTCACCAGAAAATATATCAAGAGCTTTCCCATTCTTTTCAAGTGTGATCAAACCCATATTATCGCTGACGACAAAAGAGCCTTCCTTTGGAGGTCTGCCAAGAAGTTTCAATGTTGAATTAATAAAGCAGAAATCTAGAAAAACATTATATATATATATATATATATATATATATATAACGATTTCAAGTGGTCAAGTGGGGACACTTAAGATGCTTTAAAACATGCTAGTAAGATTAGCTGACAGGCTTACAGTTGGTACAATTTGTTTGCCATCATATCGCGAATATTTCGCATAAACTGCAAAAAGAGACACCAGTTATTCATGGCGACAACTCTAAAACAAGTGTACAAACTGATAATTTTGTTTTAACATAAACAACATTAGAAGATAGTAAAATGCTGGAAAGAGTATAGGAATGTTAAAGTGTATGCAAAAGTTCAAAATTCCATAATGTTTGAAATATGTCACCATATGATATTCTACAACAGAGTATCTGTTTACATCATAACAGATGCACAAAAAATTATTGAGAGCAAAACCAGAACATATCTACCTTCAAAGCCATACATGCGTCTTCCATGGCTCGACGCCTAACTATAATGTCTGCTCGTCGCAAGTCAGCCTAATATACATCAAAATTGTGTCAAGGCAAAAAATGCATTATATAGAAAATACTATTAGGACACCTAATAGTGTCTTCCTTGAAACAAGCAATTCTTATAAGGTTTTCATGATCATTTAAGATTTCCACCAACTAGGTGGCCGTATTAGTGCAACAAATTTGGTTAATTTGAGGTGTCCAAAATGCACCTTTATGTCCAATAAATTTGTAAAATAACAAGCCTATCCTATAACTCCATATGCATGAAATTAGATTACATACTTCTAAATATTATACAAGCATACGAATATGCACACCATAACTAATGAAGCAGAAATTCCATTATCCCAAATGATATTTTTTACATAAACCTAGATGTTTCTTATATATATGTATATATATATATAAGAGCAATTATTTAAGATGCTAGGAACTAAGGTGCCGAGTTCCAGTGTGTGATCATTGTGTGAGTAGATATATGCATGTGTATGCATGTATATGACAAAGGAAATTATAAAACCTCAAGGTCATTTATATGCGTGATGAACTGATGATTGTGTGTGTGATGTAGAATTTTGCCTATCACTTTGCTTGAGCTTGTATCACTATCCGTGAAATGACACTAAATGAACAAGTTTGAAGAATGGTACTCGTTCCGAATGAAACCATGAATAATTTCTTTTCTTTATGATGGTACTCATGTCCTTAACCCTATACTGGTGATCATATGTCATACTCACGAAACAAAATTTCTGCTGGCTCCTTATGAACGATTAATGAATGGCAAGGAAAAAACAAAGTATGAACTATAACTTAAAGTATTATAACCAAATCACACTAATAATCATATAAATGGAGGATACCTCTAAGGCCCCATCACTCCAATGCTGGTCTGCTGCCTTCTTCAAGCCAGATTGTGCCTTGTCCTTCAAGATCTGAACAAACATATTGACACATTTATGGAATGTAAATCTAGTCATTATATTCAGCTTCTAAATTGAAAAAAGATGCTAGAAAACGTACTTTGGCTATATGGTGTAAGTGAGCAGCCTTTTGCTTCACACCAAGGTCAATCTTCTCAGTGTCCTCCCTTGCACGAGCTTCCAAGTGACATTGGCATTAGCACTTCAAAAGAAACCAAAGAAAAACTCAAAGAAACAATTGAGTGTTTTATTATTGATTCAGTCAAGAAATTCCCGGACACATGGAATAAAGTATTAAAAAAAGATGTTATACCATCCAGCTTAAGAAATCCCAGCCCAAGAACAGCAACATCTTGGCGTGCACGATCATTCAGTCTTGTTATGCCACTAGTGCATCAAATAATTGATGGAAGGATACCATCAATGCAAGACTATATAGAAAAGTGAAAAGATGACTGAAGAAATACTGCTATAGTTACTACACGAGCAAAATGATTCTTCAAACTACAGCTGTAAAGAGACGTCTAGCTGATTTAAAACATTGAAAATAGTAATTCATCCAATAACCAATCTGATTAGTTAATTTTCAGTAGAACAGATGATAAAAATTTCCTAGTTTGTATATTCAAAATAATGTTCTGGAAGAAGGGAAAGCATATTGTGGACTTCATTTTGTGATTAAGTAAATGCTCTTTATTAAAGAAGGTAGATTGTCTTGGTGGGCATGCATATAAATTTAGAAAAATAAAGGACAAAAAAAGCCAAAGAATCCTGAAAATTGAAAAGTCTTTAACAGTGTTCTATGTAAAAATCCACGCGCATGCATGAAAAGTTGACACTAAATTGAATTATTTCAGAGCTTGGGAACATACCGTGAAAGTAAGATAATATCATTGCGTGCCCTTTCATTCACATATTTTGCATCATTGTAAACAAATCTACAAGCCTCAGAAAGGCCTCGACTAGAATGAGGAGAATATCTTCCACCCTGTCCATCTTCAGGATGATCTCTGTAACGAAGTGAAAAAAAAAAATTGCATAATTGATTGGCACAATAAATAACTGAAAGAAAATACTTAAAAAAAACTCTTTGAACATTTAAATTACATGAACCTAGGCCACAGTCCAGATTTCCATGAGAAAATTATATAGTTGATTTGGTATATATTTATCTAGTAATAACAAAGATTTCAGTAAGTAACATTGCTGCAAGGAAGGATAGTCTTTAGGTGAAATGGATTTTAGCAAGGTACTTAAAAGATGGCTCTTTCTGGTGTTTGTGAAATACATCGGAAGTGAGACATCTAGTGGCAAGCACGATATTCACGATCAAAAGGAACTCTTACGCTAGCTCTAGTATGAGATCTTATGAAATCAGATGAATGGAGGAAGATCACAAGAACCAAAAGATTTTCTATGGAGAATCCAGACGTGCAAATTGTAAATCCTTTTAGAGAAAGCCCAAAGGGCTAGAGGCTGTAATAGAATCGTGTATTTCTTAATTCTGTATATAGTTCACACATTCCCTTTGAAGAAAAAACAAGAAAACAAAATTAGGCATCATTGATAGGTTAATCTGAATGTTGGGTAAAGATAATCTTTTACCAATAGTCATAAGAATTTAATATTTTTACTCAATAGCTGCCATTAGGTAGATAATTCAATTGATGCAACATATAAGTTAAAAAAGAAAATCATATTAACTTCTAAAATTGATACCTAGAAGCATTTTCACAATCCTCTGAATTCCTAGTGCATTCTTTGGCTTCACTACCACGAGTACCAGTAGAACAGCGAAGAAATCTGTGACCCACTGGTAACATACGGGAATTGAGACTGATGCACCAAAAGCCTTCAGAGGACGAACAAATCCCAGCACTCAAAACTTGACCACGGCATATTTTCCTAATCTCAATACACTTTTTTACAGGAACGGATCCAATGCAATGCAATGAGTTTGAGAATGAACATGGAGATCCAGTACGCTCAGTAGCAGTCACCCTGAAAGAGAGCTTGCTAGCCATAGATGCAGCCAGTTGAATGCAACTTATTCAGAAACTTGTAACAACGAAAGAATACTATCACAAATTTCTGCAGCAAAATTTTTGCTATTTGCTCCTTCGCATGTGATGTTTAACCTGAATAAGAGTATTTTTCAAATTATTATTTGAACCTCGCAGTATATATACATATATGAAAAAATTTTATAAGCATGTGGACATGCACACACAATGGGCGAACATGTAAGTATATATTAAGTATGATTTTAAAATTAAAATCAAATAGTTAAATGTATTTTTTAGTCTTCCAACCAAAAAACTTGGTCAAGAGCTAAAGATTTCTTCTTAAGGATTTTTTTCTGTTACAAAAATGAGCAAGTGTGATAAAAGATATGGAATAGGTATCCATCATTAAATTAGTATTCTGCCGAATAACCGCCACAGCCAACTTAAGTTTCCATATCCAGTTCATTTACAGATTGCAATTCAATTGTGTCCTTCAAACCACCACTTCATGTCAAATGCGTACACTCAGCTGAAAACTGAATTCATTTTGACGTATGAGAATTACTAGACAAAAAAGGACAGTAAGTCGAGGGCCTTTTGCATGCACAAGATAATGAATAACTATATGAGGAATGTGTTTCCTTCAAGTCGTATAAAGTCAACCACCTAGTACAAGTTTTCAGGCCATAGAAAATATGAATGACTAAATGAAGCATGTAGGTTGGAATTCCATATTAACCTCATGGCCAACATGGTAAGTACATCAGACAATGGGGACACAAAATTAATGATGTGGTTTATAAATTATATTTATTATACTACTGGTGTTAATGAAGTAGTTAGAAGGTAATAGATCATGGATTAGTAGATAGTTTTGATGTGTAGTTATTATGTCTATGGAAAGCCTATTTGTAAGGGTAAGTATATTGTAATAGGTTAGCTTATGATTATGAATTGCTTAATCAAGATATTGTCTTATTCTCTCTCTCCTACTCAATCCTCCTTAAACAAGGGTTCTCCTAACGCCATGCCACCCCCTCGCTCCATTCAACCCAATAAAACAACTCATGCATTCCTCTTCTAACTGCGTCTCACGGCATCTCTTTCCTCTTACCACCCCCTCCGTCTACTTAGTTGCACCAACCATCTCAGCTCATCCACATCTCCCCCAAACCCATGTCTCATCCAAAACCACCCACGGTTTCTTTCCTCTCCCTACGATTTCCCCCTTTCCATAGCCACACACATCACACAATTGTCTGCCCATTCTAGGTTCTACAGCAAACTAGACACTTGCATCCTTGTAGCAGAACAACGCCAATCACCTCCTAGTAAAATCTTACCCTCTTGTTGATCTAACTTCATTGCTCTTCCAATTGGAAATAGAAGGTCGAACCCTCCTCTCTTGTAATTAACCAAGTTATATATCACTGTCTTTAATGAAGCCATTCTTCGCTACATAAGAGTCATCATCATTGCCTTGTGCCAACGCCAGAAGCTCCTCATTATCAACATCTCGAGCTTGTCACACTACTAGGAATTGCGACTAGTCTCAACGAAGCATCTTTCCATTGGCGAGAAGTTGTCATCATCTTATTCCACTGCCTTTTCATCTGCCGTCTCTTGTGCTTGCTACTCCTCAGAAGCCATCAAATTAGTAACTATCAACATGTTGTCATTGTCACAGCCCTTTCCCAATCTTGCCTTCACGATTGTGCTTTACCAACCCTTTCTCTAACTTCCCTTGTCATCGCATACATGAACTAACTCCATATCCATGAACCCTTCTTGTTCTATCACTTCCTATTGAATTTAGGATATTCGTTAGCCCTTATTGCAAGGATCAATAACACTCTCTCTCCAACCCCTACACCCCCTCTCTGCTTTGTCACTCTTGCATCCCCCTTATGTGCTTTTTCCACCGCCACCCTCCAACTAATTCACACAATAGTACCACCTCCTCTTCCTCTTTGATGCTTGGGTCAAGAACCAATATATTCAGCACAAGCAACATGAAGCTATTGTTGCTATTGATCAACCTCACCTCGGTCGCACATTTCATACCAACACCTCTATCACTCGAGAACACTTTGTGCACCTACTACTCTTCTTCAAGTGAGTGATTGCTCCATTATATCCCATTGGATATGCACAATGAGCAACAACCCAGTCGGCCAAATTACCTCAGCCGAAATGCAACCCTCAGACATTGTTGAAACTGTAGCCTTGCCTTCACTTTCTCCTTTCTCCCTTTTTTTTATCACTGCAACAAAAGCCCATGACCCAAGTTGTGGGAGTAAAGTTACAAAAAAACATGGTCGCAACCATGCCCATTCACGAAGAAACAAAAAATAGCAAAAAAAGGGCAAACTTTTGGAAAAATAAAAAATGATGTGCAAGCTTCTTTCATAAGGCGGCCATATTCATCATTTAGAGTCAACTTGTAGGAGTAATGTTCTTTCCAACGGTGGAGAATGACGTATAAATTATAGCTATTGTATTAGTGATGTTAGTGGGCTAGTTAATATGTCATGGGCTAGTGGATAGTTTCAATGTGTTTATTAGGATTCTCCCCTTCCCCTTCGTCTACCTGTCTTCCTCCTCTTTGCAGGTAGTCCGGCATCAGATGGTCATGTGTCTAGCACTTGTACATGTACAAATACTACTTTTTATATCAGAACTCAAACCAACTATGACAATGGAGACACCACCCTCATCTAGCCTGCTGACCTGCAGTCAATGTGGCGTCAAAGGGAGAAATCACACAATCCTTCTATCCGAAGACTAGGTTAACACGATTTAAGCATATTTCTTGACAGTGTGAGCTATGATTTCTAAGTGAAAAAAATAACCAAACATCACATGTTTCGTTCACAAACCTGAGGGAACAGCTCTATCAAACAAAAACTGGATTTCATTAATATGCAACAAACACCTTATTCCAGCACCAGATAATAACGTAACCGAAACTTGCAAATCTAATAACTTACAGATCAACAAACCTCTCATTAAAGGAGATCGGATGATAACCTAACCGCATCTTACAAATCAAATAGTACACCTAGCATTAAATTTACCAGTAACCTCGTCCATAAATCCAAATGTGCATCTGTCCAGGAAAAAATTTACAAATTGTTTCGTCAAGTTATGGAATTGATTCCTAAACTTTTCACTTGATACCGTTCTTCTCTTTTTAAGGGCATTCTTGAAAATTTTGCCCAGAATTGGGATTTCTATGGAGAAGAATTCTATTCACCCTCCCGCGCACACAATAATGAACAGGTCAAACTCCGTTATATTTCCTGCCTTCATAAACAATCTAGAATTTCCATTTAATCCCTTCCTCTTTAAATAAACAAAGGAACAAAAATCACGGAAGAGGTGAAACAAATCTGTGAAACCTCGTAATCTATAACATACAGAGTGAACCAGGCAAAGGCTGAATCAGAATACTATCACAGATTCACAACGAACTAAACAAGTCGATGAGATCTAGAAGCAGAAAGTCATGCGCAAGCATCATAACTCGGCAAACAAACAACTAGGGCACAAACTAATCGCATCGGTTTCTTGCGACGGAAAAGCTCAGACGCAACGAGGACGGGAAGAGCTAAGAAAGAGTGAGAAATCACCGGCAGTGACACGACGGGAGAAGAGAAAAAGAGTGCAGATGCCCATTAGAAGGATCAAGAACAGTAGTACTACCGTGGGAGGAGAGGCGAAGCAATAGCGGCCACAAGTTAAAATGCGTTCCCGCGAGTGCCACCAAATTAATATATATGTCTTGTGTCACACTCCCGTCGGATCGGTCTAGAATTGGCGTTTATCCGCTTCCTAGAGCCGTCCGATAGAACACCGGAAGCATGCACTCACTAGGGTTTCCAGGTAAATCTCACTCCTAAATCAGAAACCATAATTTCCCCGAACGATTTTAATCCCCAAATTACAAGTCGCACGAAAACTCTAACCCTAATTTGAGAAAACCGAATAGAATCAAAAATCCCAAATTAGAATACCTCTCGGGTCAACCTTAGAGTTGACCAGTCAAAATCCAATCGCCGTTGCCGTTCGAATTAATTTGTTTTTCGCTGACGTCAGCATGACGTCAGCCCTCGAATTGATTTCGCTGATGTCGGCTTGCGTCAGCCGAAATCAAAATCCCGATCGCCGATTCGAATTCGTGAAATCGGATTCTCGAAACACTGCAAAATCGGAACTTCGCTTATGTCTTCGTCTTCTTCGCGAGAGAACGCCGCCGCATTCTCAATTCGACGCCGCCGCCCGCCTCGTCGAAGGAGCTGCGTGTGAGCAGGGTACCCCTTCGGTGTCGTCGTCCCCGACCTGGTAACAGTCGGTGGCCGGAGTTCGTTGTCGAGTTGAAGGACGCCGAAACAGGAGGAACAGGGGAAGACCGGAACTTGGAGAGAAAGCTTTTATTCACTCTTCGAAAGCTACAAAACTCTCCTTACTCGTCTCTCTTCCTCCCACCGGCGGTGTCGCTCGCCGCCGTTTACAAACGCTCGGCTCTCAAAGCTCACTCAGCTCTCAGTCGCCGCTTCCGTCGCTCGCTGGTGGAGATCGCTCCAGAGCTCGATCGCGTCTCGCCGATCACTCACTGATCTCTCCGCCGCCTTTTTTTCACTGCTGCTCGCCTCTTCGATTTATAGAGGAGGCAACGCCGCCTCTCGATTCTACCTCCGCTCGGACCGCGTCTGCGTGCTTCGCGCCGCTCGTCCGAGGAAACCGCGCTGCCGCCAGTCTTTGCCCACGTCCGAGTCTTGTGCACGTGCCGAAGCCTCCGCATCCGAAGATCTCGCGCCTCACTCCGAAGCTTCCGTCGAAGACCTTGATAACGCCGCACGATCCTCCACCTTGTGTCCGGTTCCAGCGGGGAAGAAGTTGCGTCCGGATCTCGTGTCGCCTCCGCCGCGTCTGAAGCCGCATCCGGATTCTTTTGTTGGAGACGAGTTGCCGACATTGTTGGTCAACTCTTCCATATTGACCAGAACATTGAACGTTCGCCAAAGATTGGGTCTCTGCCCAAATTTCTCTTTTCTGGTACGGGTTTTAGGCCTGGGTCAAGCCCATCCTTCTCTGGGCTGAACCGAGGAGTTCAGGGCCTAACACCTTGTGTCAGGTCTCGTTCAGGCTGGTTCAGGCCAAGGTCTACCGGGCCAAGAGGGGCCCAAATAAAGCTTGTAAACAGCCCCAAATCACTGAGTTATGGGGCGAATTCGGGTCAACGTCCGAATTAGATGCAGCTGTGTCATCCTCTCCGCAGCATTCGGACACAGACAGCGTGGCGGCGACGGCGTCTTCACCGCAACAACCGGACGACGCGGGCGCTGGCCTCGGACGAGCGGATGGCGGCATCGACTCCTGCGGAAGAATCGGAGTATGCGGCTGCCCTAATTTGGAAGGAAGGCGCCCTAAAACGGGAAGAGGCGGCGTCGCGTTGATATAAGAAGAGGATCGATCGATCGAAGCAGCCATCGATTCCATCTTCGTCATCGAAGCAGAGGGAGCTCAGGGGAGCAATCTTCACCAGCGATCATCTTCCACCCTTCTAGCAGTTTAGGGAAGCTTGGAGAGATTTCCCGGCGTCTAGGGAGACGCCGGCGTGAGGGAGATCGAGAGGGAAGTTTGTGAGAGTGCTGTAACCGACGTCGGGGGACGACCGGCGAGGGAGGGAGAGGGGCACCGGCGACAGGGGTCGCCGGCCTTGAGAAGCTGTAAACTCTCTAATGGAATAAAAACTCCTTCCATCCGTTTCAGTTCTTCTCCTGGTTCCCTCTTCCGCGGCGTCGACTGCTTCGGCGATTCCTCCTTATAGTTCCGGCGACTGCGTCTGGTCGACGGCGCACGCAGGTGGACGGGAGGAGTTCCGGCAGCGTTGGCGGCTGTGTTCGGCAAAGAGCTCGGCGGACGGCGGCGCCGAGTGCGCGAGTTCGGTTCGTGAAGAAGACGACGACGCTTTCAGCGTTCGAACCGAGGAGCGGTCAACGCAGTCAAAAGCAGCAACGCGAAATCGAGAAGCGAAATCGATTTCGCGATTTCGGCACGGCTGATGCAACGACGACGTCAGTAGAACAATTTGGTGGGCAAAAAATTTTTAGGCGCCTTCCTTGTCTTTTATACTTATAAGCTATCCAATAATATTAATATACCATTACATATATATATATATATATATAATACATTAGTCAATATTATATATAAATAGAGTATTTTATCTTATATGAGATATTGACTAATATATTTCATACATACATATAATCTAAAATATCATAATATTGATACCATAGGATAGTTTACAAGGTATATATTATTTCTAAAAAATAAAAATAAAAAATATATTTTTTTAGACTAAAAACGAAAAACCCCTTCTTTTAGAAGTTAAGCGCTCAAGGCGCCTAAAAAACGTACTCATTCGGTGGGCGAACTTTGGTATTGACGCCAGCATCCGCATAATTTTGATTTGGAGCGGCGCGGTGATTTCATTGACTAGGAGTTGATCGGTTAATTACGGTTGACCAGAAGGTATATTTCTAATTTAGGGTTTCGATTCTTTTTGGTTTCTCTAAATTAGGATTAGGGTTTTTTCGTGCGAACTATAAATTGGGGATAAAAGTTAATCGGGGAAGTTAGGGTTTCTAATTAGGGTGTGATTTTGTCCGGAAACCCTAGGAAATTCACGCCTTGGTGTTCCGCCGGACAAACCTAAGACACTAGTTTAGGACTGATCCGACCAGGGCGTGACACCTTGGGTCACGCCCCTGCCTAAGGTTCTCCGGCGGAATACTAGATTGACGTGAAATTCTAATTTTCCGGGTGTAAAATCAACCCTAAATCAAGAAAGAATCGGAAACTCTAACCCTAATTAGGAATTTACCTCCTAGTCAATGCAGAAATTTGCCGCCGCTCGAATTAACTTCGTTTGCTGATGTCAGCGTGACGTCAGCCCCCCTAAATCGAATTGAAATAGCCGAATCGATTTCGTTTTCGAAATCGTTGACCTGCTGCCTTCGTTGACTTTGTTCGCCATGTCAGCGTCACCTTCACGCATTCGACGCTGCACTTTGTCTTCTCCTCCGTGCGTTTACAGTCGAGCACCACCTGCGCTTGAGTCTCGCCAGAGAATATGGAGTTCTAGCAGGGAAGGCCGCCTGCCTCCCTTCGCCCTGTCGTCGCCGGTTGGAAGCCGCTGTCGCTGACCTGAAACACTAGAGAACACGCCACTGAATCAGAGACAGGGGAAGAGCACCGGTGAAGAGGAAAAGCCTTTATTCTTCTTTGAAAGCTTACAAAAACCTCTCCAAAGTTGCCGACGCCCCCGTCCCTCCCTCATCGGTCATCTCCCCAGAAGTCGGCTACAAGTCACTCTTTCGGTCGCCCTTGGCGCCGAAATCCCTCGCTCCAAGCCTCTCGTCGACGTCTCCCGCGATGTCGGAAACACTCCACTCGAAGCTTCCCTAAGCTTCTCTGCTGGTGGTGGTCGATGCTATTGAACGTTGTCCCCTTCGTCTCCCGTCTGCGGCTTTTATCGACGAAGGTTGCCGCCTCGAAACCTATTTCATCCCACTGCGACCACATCTTCCGCTTCCTTCGCGCCGCTCGCGTCCGAAGAAGCCGCTAAAGACTGCCTCTCCACTGCTCGTCCCTGTCGACCTGAGGATCTCGCCGACGCTGAAGCCGCGTCCAAAACACGCGGAGAAGATGATGCCGACGTGGCTCGTCTCTGGTCAACTCCACTCATTGACCGCCCTATCTTCGCGAGGCTTTGGGCTTCGTCCTTCTTTCTACTGCACGAGTTTGACCCAAGCCTGTTTAGTTGGGCCTAATGATCCGTAGGCCTTATAATTCTCCTCCTCTGCTAGTTCAACCTCCTCTGCCCCCATCGCCCTGATGTACCCGATTTGACACTACCACACAAGAAACAAACCTGTGGCTTTGGCTCCGCATGCGTCCTTCCCACAGTATGATGTGGCTCTTGTCGTCCCGGTGAGCCCCTGTCTCACGCGGGGAAAGGATCTGCCCCTTTTTGGAACTCTAGCTCTCGACGGGGAGCTGCGCTTCGGTGGTGACCTGGATTTCCTTGGTGGTGCTGATCTGTAATTCTGATTATCCACCAATGACTCAGCCACTGCCGCAGGCGCCCTCCAATCTGGTGATGAGTGTCACCAGACCTCCGTCTCTGCCCATGGTTGAAGGTTCCGGAGGAAATAACACCTTTTGTCTACCTCCGCCACGTTCGGTAACTCCAATATCAGTGCAGAGAATGCCCTGATGTACTCCTGGATTGATCTTGTGTGGCTCAGCCGATCTACTTTGCCACGAGCCTGATTCGCCGAATTTCCGGGAAGAAACTGCCGCCGCAGTTCCTCACGAAAGATCTCCCATGGCCAACTAGAATGCATACCTGCACTCGATCTTCCTCTGGAACATGGCTCGCAGATAGGGGTGAGCATTCGGTTTCGGTTAATTCGGTTTTTACCGATTACCGACAATTTCGGTAAATTCAATTCGGTAAAAAAAATTTCGGTTTCGGTTTTGGTATTAAGTTTTGTAAATTTCGGTTTTCGATTTTCGGTTCGGTTATTTTTTTTCGGTTCGGTAAAAAATCGAATTTACCGATATATATATTAAAATGTATAATACATATAATATATATTAAAGAATAAAATATATTATATTATATTTTAATTTTATTATAGTATAACTAGTTACTAAAAGTTTAAAATCTATTATTTAATACCTAATAACTTAATTACTAATCATATAATTAACTAAATTCTTAATAATTAAACTTTTCGGTAATTTACCGAATTTAAAGAAAAAATTTGGTAAATTCGGTTTAGACAAAATTTTGGTTTTTAGAAATTTCGGTTCGGTTTTGGTTTTTAAAAATTCGGTATAAAGAATTTTGGTAAATAAAATTTGTTAAATTCGGTTTCGGTTTTTACCGAATGCTCACTCCTGCTTGCAGAAAACAATTGCTCCATGTCCCATATAAAATTTTCCACTTCTTTGGATGATCGGGCCCCCCGAACGTTGCTGACTCAAATACACGTACATTTGGCTTGGAAGCCTCCTGCTCTGCTGTCACTGTCGATCATGATACTTGCGTTAGGGCCAAACGCAGTACAACGATCTCAGCCTACATCTCCTCTGTCATCCATGCCATTTACTCTGGCAAGTCGATCAGACCCTCCAGAGTCTACTGCAGGACCTCGATCTGCAACCTTTGTTGCCAAGGCAGTAGTCAGACCGAGCACCTTCTCGATCTGTGCTATGTGATCTCTCTGGTTCATCATGTTGTCAGGTAGTTTGGCCGTCACCTTGGCTTTACCACCCTGATCACACTAGGGCCAAATGTCCTCTTACGACCCTCTAGCTGTGTGCATGATCTTTTGGAACTTCCGACCGATCTTCACCTTCGCGGGTGAAGCAACCGTGTTGTCTCTTCCAAGATCTGTGGGTTATGGGCCCACAGTCTGGCTCTGAGCCTCTGATACCAATTTGTCATGCCCTTGCCTAAGGTTCTCCTGTGAAACACTAGACCGACGTGAAACCCTAATTCTTTGGGTGCAAAATCACTCCCAAATCAAGAAAAAATCAGATACCCTAACCCTAATTAGGAATTTACCTCCTAGTCAACGTAGAAATTCGCCGCCGCTCGAATTAACTTTGTTTGCTGACGTCAGCCCTCTCAAATCGAATCGAAATAGCCGAATTGATTTCGTTTCCGAAATCGTTGACCCGCTGCCTTCGTTGACTCCGTTCGCCACATTAGCGTCACCTTCATGCGTTCGATGCTGCGCTTCGCCGTCTCCTCCGTGCGTTTACAGTCGAGTGCCGCCTGCTCTCGAGTCTCGCTGGAGAATATGGAGTTCCGGCAAGGAAGGCTGCCTGCCTCCCTCACCGGTCGTCTCCCTTGATGCCGGCTACAAGTCACTCTTCCGGTCGCCCCCTGGTGCTGGAATCCCTCGCTCCAAGCCTCTCGTCGACGTCTCCCGTGACGTCGGAAACACTCCACTCAAAGCTTCCCTAAGCTTCTATGCTAGTTGTCACGCCCCGGTCGGAACGGTCTAAAAACAACGCTTATCCGTTGTCTCAGAGCTGTCCGGCGGAACACCGGAACGTGATCGCGCTAGGGTTTCCGGACCGAAGTTCGTCCCCAAATTCAAAACCCTAGTTCCCGCTCAATTTTTCTTCCCAAATTACAAGTCTCTCAAAAGAAACCCTAACCCTAATTTGAGAAATCCGAAAAAGAATCGAAAACCCAAATTATAATACCTCTTCTGATTTTGACCGAAAGTCAAAATCAATCGCCGATTTAATTTCTGTCGCTGACGTCACGCCTGACGTCAGCCCTCCCGATCGGATGTCGCCGCGCGAATTCGCTCCACTGACGTAAGGTTGCGTCAGCCGCCGCGAAATCGAATTTCGAATTCGATTTCGTTGACCGCCTGCTGACCAGAACCTCGAAACTCGAGTCTTCGTCTTCGTTTGTTCGACGAGCTTTCGAACGCCGCCTGCGTTCGTCGTCGCCTTTCGCACGTCGCCGGAGAGGATTGACGACAAGGGGAAGACATCGCCTGTGTCTTGCCTCGTCGCCGATCGTCGACGACCTCGCAGCCGCCTGCTGCCGAGGTTCGTCGCCGCCGTACACCGAAGAACGCCGAAGCAGAGGATCTCGCCGGAAAACACGAAAGCTCGCCGGAGAAGAAGCACAGGTGAAGGGAAAAGCTTCACTCTATTTATTCGTAAACCAGAGCTACAAAAACCCCTCCTCACTCTTCTCTCTCGTCCTCACGTCGGCGACGATCTCACGTTCGTCGCCGTTCACAGAGCTCGCTCGATGGTGGATTCTCCTCTGTTCGATGATCACGCCGACCGTGGTTCCTTTCGTTCGCTCACGGTGCCGATCACTCTCCCCCGATCTCTCTCCTCTGCTCAAGCTTTATAGGGAAGGACGCCGCCTCTTCTCTCGACGTTGTCCATGCCCGCATCCGCCGCGCGTGGTGATGAAGACGAAGCCATCCGATCCTTCCGCTCGCGTCCGCGTCCGAAAACTCCTTTGGCGTCGTCGTCCGAGTCTCTCGGAGACGACGACGAAGCCGTCTCACGGGCGCCGAAACGCACGCGTCTTCCGCCGGATCCGGACGCTGCCGCGTCTGCCAGCCGAGGACGACATCCTCTGTTTTACCTCGCGTCCGCGTCCTTCGCGTGGGCGTGACAACGTCGCGTGCGAGCGCCGCGAGTCTCGTGCGGCTGGGGTCAACGCCCCCTCTTTACTCTGCATCTTCCTTGTGGGCTTGGGCTTGGGCTACCTCCTGGGCTGAACCGGGGAGCCCAGGGCCTAACAATTCTCCCCGGCCCAATTTGGACATCGCCCTCGATGTCCGGCGCGGCGCTCAGGCCCGCCCTCGCCGTTCTCTCTTTGCTTGTTGGCGGGAAGCCTCATATCTTTGAAACCTTTCTTCATACTCCACAGGGTCGTCTAAAGAGGGCCAATATCTCCCCTGGATCCGCTGGGGCCTGTCGTCCGTCTCTGTCTCTGAAGAATTCGAGGACTTCGGTGGAGCCTTTTCCTCCACTACTTGCTTCCACGTCTTTTCCTCCTGTTGGGGTTTCACCTCTTCGGAACTCATCTTCTGTTCGATGTTGCTCTTGCCGACTGCGTCTTTCGGCTCTGTTTCTGTGGGGGTCGGTGATGATCCTCCTGCGACCATTGAGGCAATGTACATACCTCCTATCCGAGCCTCTACTGGTTCATCATCAACCATCGCCGGTTTCTCAGCTAGCTCGCGATGCACAATCGCTGCAATCGCGTTCACCCTCTGTCGATCCGGACAGTCGCGTATCCGGTGCGGTCCCTTGCACAAAAAGCAGGCAATTGGTCTCAGTTGACCTTGCCCTCGTTCTGCAGGTCTAGCATGTTCCTGCCACGCTGGTTGTCCTCCGTTTCGTCGGGGAGAGGGCCTCTCCCTCTCTGGCGCTCTAGGTCTCGGTGGAGATGGTCGCTTCGGGGGCGACCTTTGTGCTCTCTGGAAGGTCGTCCCTGAAGTCCTCTGGTCCACCAAGGACTCGGCTATAGCTGCAGCCGTCCTCCAGTCCTGCGGCGCATGTCGTCGAACCTCCGTTGCCGCCCAGGGTTGGAGATTCCGGAGGAAGAAGTACCTCCTATCTCCCTCTGCCATCTCAGGTAGCTCCAACATCAGAGCGGAGAACGCCCTGACATACTCCTGGATCGTCCCTGTATGCTTGAGCCGATCCACCGCCTCTCGCGCTTGGTCCACCGAGTTTCCGGGAAGGAACTGCTGCCGCATTTCCTCTCGGAACACCTCCCAAGTCCAACTCGCCGCCTCTGATGTAGAATCCACTTTGGTTCTCCACCAGAGCTTTGCATCATCTGAGAGATATGCCGTGCACACTCTCACCTTCTCCTGATCTGTGACATGGTTAGCTTCAAAATATTGTTGCATGTCCCATAGAAAATTACCCAATACTCTAGCAGATCTGGCCCCTTTGAATACTGCAGGTTCTGGGGTGCGAACCTTCCCGTTGCCATTGGGAGCCCCATACTCCGTCCTGGCTGCTGTAGAACCACTCCCTTGTGCCTGCGCCAATGCCATGCGCGTCACCGCCAGATCAGCCAATATCTGATGTTGAACTGCCGTGGTGTTAGCTACCTGCGTTGCCAACGTCGCCACCTGTCCTTGCAAAGCCCCTACTTGTTCTTGTAGGGCCGCCATGCCTTCAACATTCTGGGGAGCCTCCACTACTCCAGCCAAAGTTTGTTGGAGGGCAAGGATTTGCAACCTTTGCTCTTCTATTGTGCGATGGAGGTCCTCCACCTGAGGAACCACCGCATCTCTGCTATTCCCAGTCAAACCGAGCACTTGCTCGATCCGGGCAATACGATCTCCTTGATTCACCATATTGCTGTTGGATCACTTTAAGCTCTGATACCTGTTGTCACGCCCCGGTCGGAACGGTCTAAAAACAACGCTTATCCGTTGTCTCAGAGCTGTCCGGCGGAACACCGGAACGTGATCGCGCTAGGGTTTCCGGACCGAAGTTCGTCCCCAAATTCAAAACCCTAGTTCCCGCTCAATTTTTCTTCCCAAATTACAAGTCTCTCAAAAGAAACCCTAACCCTAATTTGAGAAATCCGAAAAAGAATCGAAAACCCAAATTATAATACCTCTTCTGATTTTGACCGAAAGTCAAAATCAATCGCCGATTTAATTTCTGTCGCTGACGTCACGCCTGACGTCAGCCCTCCCGATCGGATGTCGCCGCGCGAATTCGCTCCACTGACGTAAGGTTGCGTCAGCCGCCGCGAAATCGAATTTCGAATTCGATTTCGTTGACCGCCTGCTGACCAGAACCTCGAAACTCGAGTCTTCGTCTTCGTTTGTTCGACGAGCTTTCGAACGCCGCCTGCGTTCGTCGTCGCCTTTCGCACGTCGCCGGAGAGGATTGACGACAAGGGGAAGACACCGCCTGTGTCTTGCCTCGTCGCCGATCGTCGACGACCTCGCAGCCGCCTGCTGCCGAGGTTCGTCGCCGCCGTACACCGAAGAACGCCGAAGCAGAGGATCTCGCCGGAAAACACGAAAGCTCGCCGGAGAAGAAGCACAGGTGAAGGGAAAAGCTTCACTCTATTTATTCGTAAACCAGAGCTACAAAAACCCCTCCTCACTCTTCTCTCTCGTCCTCACGTCGGCGACGATCTCACGTTCGTCGCCGTTCACAGAGCTCGCTCGATGGTGGATTCTCCTCTGTTCGATGATCACGCCGACCGTGGTTCCTTTCGTTCGCTCACGGTGCCGATCACTCTCCCCCGATCTCTCTCCTCTGCTCAAGCTTTATAGGGAAGGACGCCGCCTCTTCTCTCGACGTTGTCCACGCTCGCATCCGCCGCGCGTGGTGATGAAGACGAAGCCATCCGATCCTTCCGCTCGCGTCCGCGTCCGAAAACTCCTTTGGCGTCGTCGTCCGAGTCTCTCGGAGACGACGACGAAGCCGTCTCACGGGCGCCGAAACGCACGCGTCTTCCGCCGGATCCGGACGCTGCCGCGTCTGCCAGCCGAGGACGACGTCCTCTGTTTTACCTCGCGTCCGCGTCCTTCGCGTGGGCGTGACGACGTCGCGTGCGAGCGCCGCGAGTCTCGTGCGGCTGGGGTCAACGCCCCCTCTTTACTCTGCATCTTCCTTGTGGGCTTGGGCTTGGGCTTGGGCTACCTCCTGGGCTGAACCGGGGAGCCCAGGGCCTAACACTAGTGGTGTCAATGCTATTGAACGTTGTCCCCTTCATCTCTCGTCCATGGCTTTTATCGATGAAGGTTGCCGCCTCGATACCCTATTCATCCCGTTGCGATCGCGTCATCCGCTTCCTTCGCGCCGCTCGCCTCCGAAGAAGCCGCTAAAGACTGCCTCTCCACCGCTCGTCCCCGTCGACCCGAGGATTTCGTCGACGTTGAAGCCGCATCCAAAACACGCGGAGAAGACGATGCCAATGTGGCTTGTCTCTGGTCAACTCCACTCGTTGACCGCCCTATCTTCGCGAGGCTTTGGGCTTCGTCCTTCTTTTCTGCCGCACGGGTTTGGCCCAAGCCTATTTAGTTCGGCCCAATGTTCCGCAGGCCTGACACCTTGTGACTTGTGACTCTTATCCCATAGTGGCTGGGCTGGGCCCTGCCCTGGCCATGGCGATAACAACTAGTCATATTTCTTTGCTTTATTCTTTTTTAATAAATAAATAAACATAATTATTTATATATTCATCAGTCTGAAATTAAATCTGCTCTATGTATTTTATTTTAAATAAAGCTTATAAATTATTCATTTTATCAATCAACTACCGTTATTAATGTGAAGTATATTTTTTTTTTATTTTTTATATGTTCAAATAAAGCTGGTATAAATGGTTTCTAAGTTTTATTTAATTAAGATTTTAATACTAACATCTACATCTCATCATTACATTTTTTTTACGCAAATTCTTCTATGATTCCCTAAAGAGTTCTTTGACTTTTTTTAAAAAAGTTAAATAATAAAGGCGAGAGTAAATTTAAAGACTCTATTATTGATAATTAAGATCTTTAGCCGTTTCAATTAATTCATACCTTAGATTCGTTTTCTTGACAGTGCCTCTGCCGAGGGAATCGGGTATCATCGTCACTATTGATTTGGTAATATAAAGCATCGGCACTAAACTACCAAATATCAAATTTTCAATAGTAATTTGGTAACGGTCTACTCATTCCTAAAAAAATCATAAATCGGGGAGTGATATTGGAGATCACGCGTCAAACACGTGGCTAGATCCCATCCCGATCAGTACCTGAATGGGTAAATGATCGTCATCTACTGGCACGAGCCACGTGCATACACATTGCGTGTTCGTCTTTTCTATTAATAATAGGCAGGCTCGCCGAGACGTATTAGCCGCAAATACTAAAGGCGGATTATGCCTGCCACTTGTTCTCCCCGTCAAGGTTAGCACGCACGACCGTTGAGGTGCAACGTGAACCCGCCGTCACAGATGACCCGGTCGAGAGGAGAGCTCGTGACTTTCGCTGTTAGTTAATACACGACTAAACTCGCGACAATTTGGTGCGCATCGAATTTGGCAACCGTAGCCTAAGTCCTGATAAGCCGGAAAAATGAAGCATCGCCCTTTCCGAATTGCCGCGACCGTCCGCGGTCATCGTCCGAGTCCGAGACGGCGCGACGGTAGAAGAAGAAATAAATTAGGCAGGCCGTCCCCCGCTGCATATATCGTTACCCGTTTTCCACCAGCCGGGGCCCTCCACCTATATAGCAAGAGGAATAAGCAGGTAATCTGTGTGAGCGTAAGCAAAGCATTTTACGGGGACGGCAAAAATGGCAAGGGACTTCACATCTCCTTGAACACCACCGTTTGTGCGAAAATTTAGGGCGCCATTTCAAATCGTGCGCAACACAAAATTCTCAAAGCCCCCCTCGGTTTTCAAACTCTGTCCTGCTCTCAGAACCCATCCCTCAACTCCGATTCGATGGCCGTGCCCCGTAACTCCGGCGACAACAGCCCAGCAGCCGGAGAGAGCAGCATGCCGGCTGAAGAATCTCCAATTTCCGCCGCTCCTTCCGGCGAGCGATCCAACTCGCCCGGCGTTCGCGCCCTTGACTCAGAGAACTACGTGTATTGCCATCAGGTTAGCTGACGAGACTTGTGAACTCTTTTCCTTCAAGTTCTTCTTACCGGCGAGCTATTTATGCTTGGTCTTTTGGGAACTCGCAGTGCAGGCAGAAGACGATGAATATATCGGCACAGTGCAAGCAGATCCGGAGGGGTAAGCCTTGCCCCATTAAGTACTGCCACAAGTGCCTCCTCAATAGGTACGTCTGGATGTGTGATATTTGTGTGCTTTTGTCTTATTATTTACTTAGATCTGAACGTAAGATGGAGGGCTCTTGTGGTGATTTAGGTACGGGGAGAATGCTCAAGCGGTTGGTCTGACGGAGAACTGGATTTGCCCCAAGTGCCGTTGCGTTTGCAACTGTAGCTACTGCATGTAATTGATCTGCTTGCAACGTAGCCAGTCTTAGTAAATTTTGAAACTTATTTAGTTACATGGATCTCCACTCATCTTAGGCGAGCAAATTACCTGTTCTGTTTTGATAGGAAGAAAAAGGGCCAATTACCAACGGGAATACTCATCCACACTGCCAAGGCGACTGGGTTCTCTTCCGTGCATGAATTGCTTGATAAACAGGGGTCTGAGATGTTGAATGCTGCAAATGGGCTGAGAATTTTGAGCTCAGGGTCAGGGACCCGTAGAAATGTATGATTCTCCTATTCTCCCATGTTTTTATTCTTGATGTTCTTCCGTTTATAAGTTAACATTGAATTTTGAAGGGGTCGGTGGCTCCTAAAACAAATCATAAGAAGGAAAATTACCATGATGAACCGCAGAATACAAAGGCTTTTGATGGTGCTGATGATAATAAAGTTGAATCAACTGTACAAAGAGAAAAGAAGAGGTTAAGAAAACAAAAACGTGAGAGTGAGTGTGGAGCTGAGACCTCTACAAGATCCAGTAGAATGGAGACAAAATCAAACAGCGATGAGTCTGTCCCTATGAATTGCACTAGTAGTGAACATGGAAGTTCCCAGCATATGGTTGTGCCTGCTAAAGAATCAAATGCCAACATAGATAACTCGGCTAAGATAAATGGAAAAACAGCGTTACCTGAAAGGCTAAAGAAGAAAGTCAAGGCCAAAGATATGCAGAAAGAACTAAAGCCCGGGACATGCACTACCAACATTGACTTTCAACAGGATAATTTTGCACCTGTGATTCCTCAGGGTACACTTCTTACAGCGGCTGGAGGGGTTGATTGGGCTGCTGAGGATGTTGGAGCAGCATTGCAATTTTTGGAATTCTGCAATGCATTTTCAAAGGTATATCTAAATAGTCAGTATGACTACCAGTCAATCACTCTAGACCTAAATTGTGATCCTATTCAGATTGCTGATTTGCTGTTCATATCATTTGATGATTTTTCTTTGTGATTTTGATGCATGCATATGATATGTGTGGATAGATTGACATGTCAAATCTTGACCAAGTTCAATAATGATGTGGCACAAGTATGACCGTAGAAACTGATTGAAATATATACTTTGTACATCAAAATTTGAAATCTGTTTATCTTGTTCTAACATAATCTTATATGTTGTGATAATGCCAAAGTAGTGACTAGTATCAAATAATGTTCCTGTCTACATGGTACAAGGTCGGTACTATAAGTATATATAGTTACACACATATATATATATACATATGTGATATGTATGTATACATACATACATAACACATATGTATATGTATATATACATACATACATATCACATATGTATATACATATATGCATAAATTATATATGTATATTGCTCAGGTGCTTCCAGTATCCCACCACATGGATGCGACACTTAAAGGGAAGAAGCGGCGGGCGAAGTGGCATAGCTATAGTGACCTACATTTTTTCTCCTTTTTCTTCTTCTTCCTTTTCTCTTCTTCTTTTTCTTTCCTCTTACTCTGTTGCTCTCTGTTTTGTTTAGTTCCATTTGATTTTATCCAGGATCGACATTTTAAACCTTTTTCTAGTATGACCAACATGTATCAATTCGACTAAGGATTAAAAAACTAATCTGTATCAGACAGGATGATCACCGGTCCGAGCAGTGGACTGGTACATGGACCACATATATAGTAGAGCAAAGAAGAAGTGAAGAAGTTTTGTTAGCAGCTCACGGCAAATGAGCTTACTTTGAGGAGGAGAAGGAGGAAGCTGCTCACGAGTGGAAGCTTCCATTGAGGTGGAGAAAGCTGCTCACATTTCCGCTTCTTTCTTCTTCTTCCGTTATGGCTCCATTCGGTTTCTCCTTTTGCTTCCTTCTTGGGGAAGCTGCTACTAGCATGCAAGCTTCTACTAAGGAGGAGAAAACTGCTTATGGTTCTTTTTCCTTCTTTTTTTTTTCATTACGGTTCTGTCTCATATCAGTATTATACCATACCAGTATTGGACAGGAACACTGGTATGAACAAGTATTTCAAACCCTAAGTGAACTAGTATACCGGTGCAAACTAGTTTCTCAAACCTTGCTCTCACCTATTCATCATTACAAATTTTGAGACATAAACGAAAGAATATCATTAATATTAAGAATGTTTTATATATGTTTATTTGTAATTTTTGGTATTAGTTTTATCCTTTATACAAAAAGACAAATGTAATTAATTGCACATCCATCTCACGGTTCTCACCAAGAATTGTAAGATAAATTTTTGGAAACAAATAGAAATCTAGTAAGCATACATTAGTTATCATGGCGCAAAACATTTGCTTTTGAATGAGTATCATATAATTGGATACTGTATTTGTACAAATAATAAGTGTGCAACGTGTATTATATTAGGCATGTATTAACTATATGCAAGACAAACAATTTGAATTCAAAGTATTGTCACACAAATATTGTTACTTCATTTTGATATGAAAATTTTTGGCAGATTTTTCAAGTTTCCCAAATTCACCTATCTTTTGTACTTTCTATCAAAAATTTTTGTTTAAAGCTAAACTTCAAAACCCGGTCCAAGCGAAGAGCTAAGAGGTGGATGTGTCTGCCTCTTCTTTTTTGTCTTTCTTCTCTCCCGTGATGCGTTCTATTTAGTATGGACTAGTACATACTGGCCTGAGCATGGACTGGACCAAGTTTTAAAACTTTGATTTAAAGAAGTATATCTCTTAGACTTTCTGTGTTCAGGAATGCACCAAATTGCAATACCATTGTCCTAAGTTGTAGTCTAGATAAAATTAAAAGAAACACATAATCTAGCAACTACTTGAATTTCATTTTATTAAAAATGGTTCATGGATGGATTTTGGGCGGGTCATGTGGCAAAAAAAGGAGAAGCAAAAAAAAGTTTGTTTTCCCAGCAACAGATAAATTTCATGATGGAATTGGATGAGTTATTCTCGTAATATTTTAGGTTGATAGTTGTGTTTTGTTAAAGAGTTGGTCGCTCTATAGCTCGGCATTGGCAAATCAACAAACAAGCCCTATCACAACACCACATACTAGAATATTCTCCTTTGTTTACTAGCCAAAGTTGCAGCTATCCTTGAATGTGCCAACTGATCTCTGGGAACTCAGACAGCTATAAATATATTCCATTTACTTTAGTTTGATTACTTGTGGAAATGTGTTGCTTGAGCCCCTTAAATCTTGCTATATTAGCTATTATAACGGAGTTATAAGAGAAGCTACTTTCAAGAAGCAATAATTGAGTAAGCTCTTGAAAGGGGAACTTACTATTCGGATGAAACCAACTCGATGTGCACTTGCCTCGCTCCTTTGGAATGGTTGATCATGTGTAATAAAATCATCCTAATCACCTTCCATATATGATCCAAAATGCTTCTACAATAGCCACATGAATTCACATATTCGAAATAAGGATCTTTTGTAGCAGTTGTTGATTCTTTCATAAAATGGGATATAGGTCACTCACATCATGATGCCAATGGCACATGCCATACTATTTCTTAAGAACCAACTTCACATTGACAGAGTAGAATAAAATGAAATCAAGGACTGACTTTGTCTACATGAGCTAAATGATTTAAGGCAAGCTCATTTGTATATGGAAGATAGAAGACAACGAGAGTCTAAGGCTCCCAAGATGCCAAATACATGGAGATATCCCTATGCCAAAGTTTCCAAAGACAGATGGATGAGGTATCTCAAAGGTAGATATTAATGTTGATCAAATGCCTAAGACGACCAAATGGTCTTGTGTATAAAAAACTTTTCCTTATAACTTGGTATGCACTAGCTCGACTATGTACCCGTATTGGTATAAGGGTTGGTAATATATATATATATATATATATATATATCAATTAGTACCGTATGTCGATATGTATTAGTACACCAATCAGCATTTAAAACCTTCCCTAGACTAGCTTGCTTGAGATAGCTAAATGCTTTAGTCATAAGTTTGAGACAATCACCATGTCCAAGAAGTCCAAGATAACTAATAAGGGGATATTGAAAGTTGAGTCAATAGCTCGAGACATGAAAGTTGGAGTCTTGTGCGGCCTAACAAGCAAAGGCCAATGTCATATCAAAACTTAAAGAAGATGATTTGTCAAACATTGTCCTATATATACATATATATATATATATATATATATATATATATATATATATATATATATATATATATATATATATAAATATAAAATACTAATTAGTACTATTTGTTGGTATGGATTGGTATAACAATCGGCTTTAAAATCTTGTCCCAGACTACTAGCTTGCTTGAGATGATTCACATGCTTGGGATAACTAAATGCCTAAGATGACTAACTTTGACACAACCATGTCTAAGACAACCAACAAGGGGATATGGAAAGTCGAGCCTAGCACCCGAGACATGAAAGCTTGAGGCATATTTGTGCACTCCTTTGGCACCCACATGATGCCCCCCATGCAACCTAACAAGCAAAAGCCAATGTCTTGTCAACACTTAAAATAAGATGATTTGTCAAACATTGTCTCTTGCAAGCACTAGCATAAAACTTCCTATGAGGCATAATAGAGCTTCTCTTGGGAATAAAAAAATGCACTTATCTTCTCTTTCCTTGATATTAATTTTCTTTTGATATTGTTCAAAGATTTTTGACTTACGCGACCATTGGAGGGAGGACAATAGGTATAACCTCTAAGCCTTGCCAACAAATTTGGTGGCAAGGTTTATGAATAGAGTTGACTTTGACTCAGGTCTGGACCAAGGATTTGAAACCGGTCAGTACCAGACCGCTCCCTCACCGGACTGGTACAAACCGGTCAGTACCAGACCGGTTTTTGCTTCTTTGGTCAGGACAACTACAAATCTAATCCACATCAGCAAGCATAAGCTTATGAATGCTAATATTGTTTGTCCTATCTTTAATACAAACATTCCCAAAGCTATAAGTAGGGTTTGTTTAAGTATGAAAGTTGATACTGCAATAGAAGTCCATCCTTTGTGTTGTTTTTGTTGTGAAATATTTTCTTATCCTCGGACAAGAGGTACCTTGTGATCCATAACCCTAAAAAGGTAAAAGAGTCTAATCTAGTCGAGAAACCCCTCTTTATATTCAAGTTGAATTTTGTTGGTTAGCTTGCCTCTTTTTTGTAAAATATAATTAAAATTTCTCATATAGTAGAATCCAATGGACCTAGGAGTACCAATGTTGTTCTCATAGATGAGCCGATCAATTTGTACCTCTTTTAATTTTTGCACAATTATAATATTAAATTATGATATTAGAAAAGATATTTAAAAGGAGAACTCGTGAAAATATTTCATCATTAATGTCTTTGTATGAGCAGTTCTTTCATGATCATTGACTTAGCATCTAGGCTATGATATTCTACCATAGTGATAATTTCCTAGCTTCAAGCTAGAACGATAATCCTAATTCTTATTTCTACATCCACTCCTTTCCTTAATTTTTTAGGTTGAATTTTGGGAAGCAATAACTTTGAAAATCCATATGATTATATAATGACTTCAATTAGAAGCAAATAATAACTTTTTTCTTTATTAGTGCTTTATCTACATTTATCCTGAATATTAATTTTCACATGCCAAAGTTAATGCACTAAATTAACAAATGTTCGCTGTCTATTATTATCTTTCTAGAAGCATGATTGTTTTGGAGTCTTAGCCAGCTTATAGTGAGAAAGCAAAACTGATTGTAGACTCAGGGCCTATTTGGCCCCACTGTTAATGGCTTTATAACTGTACTAAACTGTGCTGTGCTGTACTGTCAAAATTTATAAGATGTTTTGTGCTGTACTGTCAAAATTTATAAGATGTTTGGTTAATAGCTTTTTAACTGCTGTCAAAATTTAAAATAATTAATAAATATATTATTTTAAATTATTTAAAATAATAATATATTTTATTTTTCTTTAGTATTAAAATTTTGAATTATTTAAAATAATAATACTTGAAATTTTAAACGAAATAATGTAAATTACTTTTTTGAAGAAGCAGAAGTTGCAAAAGTATCAATTTGTAGCTTTTCCAACTTCTGGTTTTTTGCTTTTTTTTCTACTTTTACTTTTCATTACCAAACAGTTTTTTTTTTTTTTTTTTTTTTTTTTTTTTCTGATTTTGACTTAAAAGCTGATTAAAAGCAACTTAAAAACAGGGCCAAATAGGCCCTCAGACTGGTATCAATTGATATTATGTATTGGTCCGTACAAGTCCTACCCAAATTGGTATATAATGTAGACTGGTATTTAAAACATTAGTATCAGCATCTCCCAACATTGTCCTACCCAAATTGGTACATAGCGTAGACTGGTATTTAAAACATTAGTATCAACATCTCCCAATGAAATGTTGAATCAAGGTATCATATAAGACATTGGATGTAGGCTCTGTATTTGATATTTCAATTACATTTTTAGGCAAGAAAGCGGCTTCTGACAGAACCATACAACTTAGCCCAACAGTGACTTCGCAAGTAATAACTACTATTACTTTAGCCCTGTGACAACTGTTATTTCTCTTTCCTCTTTGTGGAGTACTAACTTCACCAATTTAGTTAATAAATTAATTGCGAAAGCTGTGACACTTAGGCACTGAAGTTAAAGAAAGAGTTTTTTCTAATGCGATTGGTATATTGGAGGAATTTATGAAGTATTACTATAAAAATCTCATCTTCTAATGGCTGTATGACGTCAATATATTTATGCAAATGACTCATCTGAATACACAATTAGGACTTCTCAGTTCCTAAAAAAATATTGCCACTCCTTTGGAACATCATAATTGTTTTGTGCGCTAGTCTCTTGGTTTATGGTAGGGCAAAAGTGTTTTTGTTTCCTTTGGAATTTTATTAATGTAAGTTCTCTACACTGAAATTTTTTTCTCTAGTTATGATGGCATAGTTGTTGACCATTCGATCCCTAAAATGTTCAAATGGTGATAGGGTCTGACTACAAACTACCAGCGAATCTATCCGTGGATGGGTGGTTGATACTTGATAGTCATTTTTAATTTAGTAATACTGGAAGTAGAGATCATTATACTCTACGGTTAACTGGTATTGTACACCTAGTTTAAAGTTCCAAGGAAAATGATAAGGCCCACAATCTATAATTTCCTGAACAAGCTGAAATTGTTCATCAATATGCCTGTAAGATTAAGCATGAAATCAGAATCTAAGATGGATAGGTATGGTGAAGTTCAAAGGCATTTAATTCAGTAATACAGGCAGTTGAGAATGAGATCATTGTACCACGCAGTCAACCGGTATTGTTCATGTAGTTGACAGTTCCTACTGACGAAAATGAAAGGCCCATATATCTGTCGGCTATTAAGTCTGAGCAAGCTGAAATCTGCCGGAAGTAGTTTTTATTTTATAGATTAGATGGTTCAACAAACTCTGAATTTATTTTGCTTTGTTAACTTACTAGCAATGATTAGTGATTATTGTTCTATGCATGCAATTGGTATTGTACTTAGTAGGCAGTATTGTACATACTGGTTCTACATATATGTAAATATCAAGTTCTCAAAATCGATATGAATTGGCCGATTTTGCCAGTTTGTACCAGTTCGTTGAACCAAACGGAACGAGGGCAGCGAGCGGAGCAAGTGCGAGAGGAGGAGAAGAAAGGAGAGGAGGAGAAGAAAGGAGAGGAGAAGAAGAAGAGGAGAGGAAGGAGAGGAAGAGGGAAAGGAAGGAAAAGAAGAGGAGTGACAACGGCGACTCTTCCTCTTCTTCTTCCTCCTCTTCTTCTTTCTTCTCTTCTTCCTCTTCTTTTCCTCCTTTCATTGGCTACTTCGCCTTGTTGCTTCGTCCAGTTCCATCGGAATCTCATTCAATTCCACCGGTAAGTACTGGTTCGGCCGGCAATCGGCACAACCAGTTAGACCGGTTTTGACAATCTTGGTATATATAATTATATATAATATATGTTTTAGGTAGTACTGGCTAATGTTGGCTGGTACCTTATATTAGTATGTACCGATCCAACTTTGAATCGACACGTTAGTATGAACCAATTTGAAAACCATGGTTTAGGTGTATTGGTCTAATGTTGGATCAATATGTACACTTGAAACTTATTAAATATGTAGTTATATATAGTTATACATATATATATTTTAGTAGTATTGACTACTACTGTTGGTACTATATGTTAGTACAAAATGAGTTGGTCTAATAGCGGACCGGTATAAGCTGGTATTTAAAATTTTACCTACATGTAAGCTAAAATATCCTAAAGAATTTGAAAGTGTTCATCAATCTTCTTGAATTTATTTGAATGTAGTTTAGATATTTTTTGAATTGGTTTTAACAATTGTTTAAAGTACCGGTTTGAGTTTGTGTATGATTCATCGCTCACACTTGTACATTCCAATATAACTATATTAGGGTCAGTTTAATCGATAGAACTAAGCCTATCTCAAACTTAAATTTTGAAATGGCTTCACACCTTTGGTTCATTCCTGTATGTCCTGAAAAAATTTACAAAAACAAAATATTTAATTTTGAGATGTTTACGTGTTAAATTTAAATAAAAGTATGTTTATATCTAAGTAAATCATAACTCTAGCTGAATTGTGATTTTCTACCTTCCTAGTAGTATCTTCTTTACTGTAGTTACTTAGTGAGAGGTAGCTCTTAGCCTCTTACTACCTCCAAATGCATAACAACTCTCAACATAGTTGACGTATGGCGTCAAACTTAAATAAATGTTGTGGTCCTAAATGCTTGTATTTGGAAGTGATCTCATAACATGGACATAGTCGACTGATGGCACCGAACTTAAATAAATGTTGCGGTTCTACATGCTTGTGTTTGGAAGTCATCTCATAATATGTAGTACTAGTATGTCGAAGTTTACATATTTATTAAACTTGCATGGTCCTGGTATCGTTACTATTATTGGATGGGCAGGGGTATTGGGATTGGATAAGGATATATATCAAAACCTAAGTGGCTAGTTTTCTAGCCATAGGGTAGTATTACTTGGTTAGTATAAGGTGTATGGACACATGGTACGTTATATATTTAACTGTACTAGGATTGCCCAAATATACGAGACCCTACTATATAGAAGATCTGTGTCTGGTTATGCTTGGACAGGTACGTATCAAGCCTACTGCTTGAAACAAATCAATACTTTTAAACCATGGTTTCAACAATCTATTGATATTTTTAGCTTAGTTAAGATACTAACCCTGGGATTGTTATGTTCCCTGATTGTTGCTCAGAATATGAGTGCGTAACTAATATCAAATTGATTACTTTTGTACCTTACATGTAATCTAGAAAAGCAAGTGGGCTATGCTGTATGGAAATTAAAGGAAACCTGCAATGAAAACTTTAGCTTTCATGTGGTGCCGGGCAGCAATAATACACGAATTTATAGGATAAACATCAAAACAAAATAACTTAAGCGATAACAGGGACCTTAGCTACTTGTAAATGTGCCTGTTAGCAGTTAGTCTGAGCTGTTTGACGTGGATTTTTTTAACTTGTCCTCTATGATGAATCTTAATATAAGGAAAAAGAACGTAGACACAATGAAGCAAGCCACATTTTGCATTATAATTTATAAGTTTTTAGGTAACGCCTTGTTTATCTATGAGTAAGGCCATGTATCCTAGAATAGAATATGGTGAGGAATTGATGAAAAAAAAGTTGAAAAAAATACTATTTCTTATTTTAGAAATCATACTGAAATTATGAAAAATTGAGATGAATATTTTTAAATATTCTTCTTAAGTTTTGTTACCTTTGAACTCTTTCTAAAAAATTGAAATTTTATTTATTTTTGTTTTCTCCACATCCTTTTTTTTTCTTCTAGAAAGCATGACATATAAATTTTGTCATGAAAAATAAATAATTAGGGAAGATCAGGTGACAGAAATAGAAAATTGATTTAGTTTAGGAAAAATTATTAGTCTCATACTCCATAAATGCAAAGCAGTGATTTTGGAACTTTTAATATTTTGCGTTATTTATCTCCACCAAAGGGTATCCCACAAAAACATAAACTATAGTTCGATATGCACTTTGGCATGTTTGGTAACACTTTAACTGTTTGTTTTCGAGATTCAGTTGTTCATTATTTACAGAGTACGACAACATAAAACTAATATGCTAGTAACATTCTATATTTCCTATAAGGATGTATTAATGGCTTACTATGTTATGTGATCTTAATTTGATTGAATCATTTAAAAGTTACACCGAACTTTTCATTCATGTCACACATATAAGGAATTTCTGGACCATGTTGGATGTTGCGTCTTTTTCTTAACTGAACTCCGCAACTCCCTACTTCAGGTCCTTGATATAAAGAAAGGTGAACCTGAAAGTGTTCTACGGGAATTAGCAAGAGGGTCTGTTGGACGCCGAGGAGTATATTCTTCCATTGTTAAGTTTCATATGAAACTGTTATCATTTGTTCAGAAGGACAACGGTGACAGGTATGAGTATGGTATTTTACCTATAAAATATCAATACAAATTGTTAATATATAGCCTCCTCATTTTATTTTTGATTTAATAGGCCTGTCTCAATTTCCATAACCAATGAAGACAAATGGCTGGAATCAGTTGTTAAATATATAACTAATTCTGAACATGCCTTCAAGATGCCTTTGGAGGTCTTGGCCAAGGGCTCTTTAGGATATGATAATTGGGCTCCTTCATATAAACTCCAATTATTGAATCATATATGTGATATGACTCTTGGAACGGTGTAAGTAAAATAATATTGTTTTAGTTGTTATGTCTATAACTTATTCAGATAGTTATTAATCTATCTCCCCAGTGAACTACGGAGCAGGATCGATGAAGAAAACAAACAACATATTGACAGAAAAAAAGAGGCAAGAGAAACACTTATTGCTGCTAAGAAAAAGGTATTTTCCAAAACTTCATTGATAAGATTGATGTTTAGTTATTGGACTTGTAGACTTTCTGCAGGGAGAAGATCTAAAGAAGCAGATGAAGGACGATGCAGCCAAATCAATACTTTCTTTAGGAGAAGAACCTCTTTCTGTTGCTGACCACAATGATTTTATCTTACAAATAAAATCTGAGCAAGAGAAAGCTCATGCTGAGATCCTGGACAAAATGGAACAATTACCAAAGAGTAGGACTTTGAATTGGATGCTACTACTTTAGCTCTCATTTAATGTATTATCTTAGAAAGTCATTCAATGTTTTCAATCTTAGTCCGAATTGGCGCACCAATTATTATTTGGACCGGTATGGTTTAGTACATACCAATGCATGTCCCCCGTAAGTACCATCTGAACCAACATTAAAAGAACAGACAGATGCATCCTAACCTCAAATAGTGTAATCGATTGGATATTCTCTGCTTACATTTTAACGGCTGAGCTGTCCTAGGCCTGTGTAAATAAATTGGTATCTTCTGTTCTTAATTAATAACACTGGAATATGCATATAATTGCTTTGGACATTGCCTAAGGAGTTGCACTACAGAATCATGTATCAAATTTGCAAATCCAATATAGCATTCAAGTTATGCTAGCCTAGAGCTTTGTGGACATTAGGGCTATACTCATATTACCAACCTATCTAACATTATTTTTATTATTTTATTTGAGTATTACGGTCTATGTTACTGTATGAATCTATATGTAAAATGCATGTCTAAATTATTTTTAGAATTTCCTGATGGATTTTGGTACCAATATTCAGAACCATAGACTGAATGCAGTATGAATTGATTAGCACTAATTTGGCAAGATTTCATATAATTTTATCAGGCTTCATTTGATCTGAGTTGCTTAATTAGGATCTGACAATTATTCAGCTCTAGATTCCAAATACAATATTTTGTTTCATTGCCTTTTACTTTTGTTATATTGCCATAGGAATTATTTTCCTTTTTTCTTATATCCTCTACTGGCATTTTTGTTGAAATCACGTTCTTGGCTGGAGATCTCTAGATATCCTGTTTCTCTCTGATTTTATCCATTCTGTCTCATCTGTAAACAGACTCAAATGACATTAGACAAGATGCTTTACGAACTCAGCCAATACTTATAGAAGGAGGGCATGCATATTGGAAACTTGGAGGCTCTTGCAATAATTCAAAAATCATGCATCAAGGTTTTAAATCTCTTCTCAGAAGTATTTGTGTTGTTGCATTTGGTTTCATCATTGTAGGACAGTATCAATATGTGCTTTGAGCCTTTTGCAGATATAGGGAGCTGCGATTCAGTGATACTTGAGGATAAATGGTTTACATATAACGAAGGGGAAGAGAAATTAGTTGAGAAGATTATTTCTTTGCGGTATGAAATTCCTAAGAGTCTCAAGACTCTTAAAAATTTCTTATTAGTTGAATGAGTGTCTAGTGAATGTCCCAATGCAAGTTTAAGTCTTTAGTTTATGCGTAAGACATTTCTAGAGCCTGCTTATGTTTGGTGTGTGAACAAGTTATACTATATATCATTAGGTGTCTATTTATTATTACCTGTGTTTGTATAATTTAACAGAACTTACTATGTTACTTTATTAACTTTTGCCAACCATAAATTCATATAAATTATTGGTTTATTATCTACTTGGATCATTAAAAAAAGTATTCCAATGTTTGTGATCTGACATCGTTAAATTCTTCCAATGTTAGCATTAGTCCTTGAAAATTCCCTTGGTAAACACATGAGGCAGCTAATAGCGATTACCATGGGCATGACCTTCTTCCTGAGATCAGGCTTCCCCTTCTTAATAGTGGAAATAACCATGTCAGCGACTAGAGGTGATTGAGGTGCCCCTTGATCCCTTTGACAAAGATGGTGCATGGGTTCTTCTCGCCTTTGTTGTCAGCGCAATTCACTATTGCGGCCACGGACAGATCCATTGACATGTGTTTCTTTCAGTTTGTTCATACCCTTGTTTTGACATTACGGAAGAACTTCAGCAATAAATTGTTGCAACTATGAAAGGGCAGCTATGGCAGGTGACACTTCAAACTGTCACTCTTGTTTTTCTCCTCTTTGTCATCCCTTTTGCCTTGTTGTTTGACTTATCTCCTCTTATTCCGCAATGAAAACATTGCCTTCTCTCTCGCTAGTTCCTCATTGGGCTCTTTGCCAATGGCTCTTTCCCTAGTTATTAAAAATGCAAGCTAGTGCCAACCATTCTGCAATGCAAGTAGGTGCAAAAACTAGGTAGGAATGATAGAATTAGCATTCATTGGTTTGTGGAGGATTGTCTGATTCTACTTGATCCCACTATTTTATGTCAACTTAAATGCAATTGGATTTGTTACAAAATAGTTTGTGTTACTAATTCATAATTGACAAATGTTTATTATTTAGGCAGTATTTTGTCTCTAACTAGTTTGTGCGTTACTAGTTTATAACTAATAATATTTAGGTATAGAATTGAGTTTCTTACAAAATAGTTTGTGTTACTAGTTCATAATTGATAGATATTTATTATTTATTATAATGTTTATATTACTCCTAATATATGGATATATTTTTTAAAAATATACACTTTGTATCTTTTGGTAGGATCTTACGGAGCAGCGGATTCGAGACCCAAAGGTATATGAGGGCAATTGATATTTGGGGGCAATATTAGAAAGATTAGAATTTATTTAGTGGGAGTAAATTAAAATTTTTATACATATAATATTATAAATATGTATACATGTTTAATTAATTTAAAAAATTAAGGTGGGGCATTTGCCAATACTCATGTCTACATGGCTATGCTACTATCTTACGATCCTATATGCCCCGATCTTATGGAGCCTCTATTGTACCTAGGTAAAATCTCATTTATGACAACCTTAGTTGTGCCTACCCCAACCCACCCTCATTTGTCTCTTAATGGCAATACCCCCCTCTATTCACTCCCCCTTCTCCCTAGAGAAGCAATTTGGGTGGCACCTGCAGTGCCATAGGTACGCCAAGTTCATTGTACTGATATCAAAGGAGGTGTTTGGAGGACATCAGATTGTCGATGTCCTTGAGGTGATACCATCAACATGGGAGCTCAGCTGTGTTGAAGTTGCAGGACACATTTGATCTAGATGTTGATAGGGCGTAGGAGATGAGCTGGGAAAGAACCCTCTCTTTTCATCGGAGAAGATGAGGAGGCGGAATAGGAGATGAATGCTCAATAGTGGTAGCTAAGGTTGGAGAAGACCTTACTGCATCCTGAAGATAAACAACTAGGGATGGATCACCTTAATGCATTGCAAAAAGAAGTGCCTTGGGTTGGAAAAAAGAATATGCTCAGATATTATGTTAGAAGAAAAAAAAAGAGAAATTTGGATGGAAAATCATAATAATATTGTAACTAGATTTTATCAAATTACATAATAGATTGACCTAAATGTATAGGGGTTTTGAATTAAAATAATTAATATTTTATTATTGTTTTGGATACCTAATTTGACTTGTTATAAAATGACTATTTATGTTCCTCCTATTTCCAACAGTCTTCATACTTCTTCGCACTTCATGACTCTATGCTTGGATTGAGGATTTAGCTCACTTGGTTCATCTAGAAATAGGCCTCTTTCTCCACCCCGTTATGAGCTTTTTGTTCTTGTCATTTGATTAGTTGGCCTTATTTCACTGTTTAAAATCACTTCTAACTTAGATATAGGCCGTTGACTCACCCTTCCATTGGTATCACAATCCGGAACCAGGGTCTGTGCTGAATCAACATTGTACAGAAATTTATACACTCAAGTCGAAGATTGTCAGCCAAATTTGGGTCTGAACTATGAGTATTATCAGACTTATATTAAACTAGGGGCAAGAGGTTGCTATTAGCCACCAAATAGTTTATTGTACATGCCAGTTTCCTTATGGATAATAAGTTCAGCTAATAAGATATGATTATATCTAACATAAAAATTCCGTCAAGATGGTTTATGATCTATTTTGAAAGGTTACAGATTGATTTAAGTAAAATCACCTACTAAGTTCTGTTGCTATGATTTCTCCTGGATCTTAGACATTTTCTTTGTAACTCTTTAGTTACATGACTTATATCTATTGCAAGTCAGACTCTTTTTTTCTCAAAATTTTAACCTTATTTACCTTTTCATTAACTTGATTAATCATTTTTTCCTCTTAAATTATATCAAAGCTTCTGAAGTGAAAAAAAAAATGTTACACAAATCACTGTACAGGAAAAAGAAGCGAAGGACACGGAGAAACTATTTGAAGCAAAATTCGGAGCTTATAAATGGTATTAGCTATTATTCTCATAACTGTATTGAACATCTCCAAAATTGATTATTTGAATGCACTTCAAGTGTTCCTTTTTCTACTGATTAAGATGAAGATATTGAATAATGCAATAGTGGAAATCTTGGTTGATAATTCTTCTGAAAAAAATAAAAAGAAATATCTTGTGTGCTTTGCTATCTCTTTCTATTCGGTATTACGTCTCATAGAACTCTTAAGCACTCATATGGCAGTTTGTATGCAAAGATGAATATATTCAGATGTGTTATTTGTCTCGGGGTTAATTCTTCATTTTTTGGATTGTTGAGGTCCTCGGTAATTTTTACTGTGAAATATTACTTCAACTGTGTGAAAAATGGATTTTTTTTTCTTTACCCATATCTTCCTTTGTCCATATCTTCCTTTGTGAAAAATGCATTTTGCAGATGAGTTTCTCAAGCTTAAAATGGATTTTATTTTAACATTCAATATTGCAGTTCTTGCTTGCAGACATTGTTGGCAACGATAATTAATTGACAGTAATTGGCATTATTTTTTATACTTAACCTATACTAATGTGCGTGGAAGTTGTGTAAAATGGTTTTATGATGATGTTCTGTGCAAGTTCATATTACCAATTTTGACTAGGTGATTGTTCAACTGGGAGCTCGGCAAGTGAGCGAGTGAAGAAACAAACATCGGATTTTTGACAGAAATGACTTCAAGTGGCTCACACCCCAAACTTTCTGACATTTTTTTCTTCTCAAATTTTCCATAAGGAAATTGATTATTCCGATGACATTTTTCATACAACGTCATGCTGTTGCGCTGCCAGTGCACTGTAAGGATGCAGATGATTTTCTAATTCAGATCATTATGAGGAAAACAAATTCTTTTGTATTCACTGCTGCAGTTAATCTTATGGTGCAATTTCATGTATTGTAGATGTAACTTTATTGTCACTGTAAAAGCCTAGTAAATGGATTTCATATAAATACAAATTACTTTAAACTTCTGGCTTTGTTGATAATGTTGGTTTCATATAATTCGCTGACGCAGGCTGTAAGAGTTTCTTGAAGTCATTAGATCGATAGCAATATGTTGCTATATTGCTAAGTATCAGATCCCTTGATCTCTGCAATATTCGTGTTATTTCATCTACCCTTTTCCTTTTGCAAACAGGGGTGAGATACAGTTCCTTTTGCTGCTCATACACATTGAATTTGAGTTGAATTGTCTATGAAATAAATACTTGTTAGGTCTGAATTTGGCGAAATTTGCAAGCAAACTGAATAATTCATGTAATTTTGAGTGCCAGGGACTCTTAGCGGGCATCTACGGCTTACACCAAGCGTGAAATGGCTGCAACGGGTTATGCAAAACGCGAAGATATGAATCAGTTTGGCCTACATCACACTAATTTCTTGTATCAGCTTGCAGGAAGACTCCAAGAAGCTTGTGCGCAAAACATTAACAATTAAAAAAAATATTAAAAATTAAAACTAAACATAAAAATTTGAAATAATAATAATAATCAAATGTATTGGTTAAACTAGTGGTGAGCGAAATCTGTTTTGTACCGAGCCTTATGGATTATGCATTAGTTTTGACCAGGCTAAATTTGTCATTAATCATGCGTGACGCTCATGCAGGTGATGGAGCACCCACAAAATGACTAATTAATGAGCAAAGCTGGCTCAAGCCATGTTGTGACATGCTTATGCCGGCTATGTGCCCTACTGTTGATGTTGTGGTGCGTTTTTCATTGTGCATTTGTGCTATTGATGTTGTCGCGCACTTCCATGTCCCCTGTTGTTGTTGCTGTTGCTTACTATTATTTTGTAGCATGCTTCCACCGTACACTATGAGTTCCCCATATGTGTTAAATTTCCCATTAAAATTGAGTTTCTCCGTATGCATTCAATCTCATCAAGGTGAGGTATCTTTGCAAGCACCCAATTCTTCTACAGCTTGGGTTTACAATTTGAGAAACAATTAATTTTCTCAAACTCTGGAATCAGATACGAATTCACAGTCGGTCTTGTGTACCATATTATATGTGATAAAAGGATTACCTCAACTTAGGCACTATAGTGTAACTTACATATTTGATAATTTATAAGAAAACATTCTTTTCAAATAAAATTCTAAATTATTCTTTTCAAACAAAAAAAATTCTATTACATAATCAAAATATGTTGAACATTGTCTAGTCTAAACATGAAAATTTTGGTCAACCGATTATAAGTGGTTATATTTGTTATGACCCATGACCCAAGCAGATTAACCTATATATTAATTGGGTGAGCCAAAAGACTTTAGATCAAATACTACCCGCACCCGTATCTAAACCTTAACATGACAAACTAGCAAATTAGATTGTTAAGTCCCTTTTAAGTCACATCACATTTTAAGAGAAATTTATTGCATTTCTCATTGACTAAGGCGAGGACAATGTTTTTTTATTCCTAGTGCTGGTTGTTATTATATAAGCTTTGTTTTCTCATAAATATATTTTTTTCTCTTTTTTCTTTTTTTTTCTTTTTTTTCTTTTTCTCTTTCTCATAAATATTAAAAAAATAAAATAATAGCTGAAATTTATTCAGGTGTTTAAATAAATCGGGTAATATGGGCATTTCCAGCCGAGGACAATGTGGTCATTTTGCATTCATCCACTGAAACCCTAGCCCATTTATTTGGGCTACTAGTCTCCCTTCCGCCTGTCTTGCGCCTTTCTCTTTCGCCGCAAACCTTAACTTCGTCTTCCATCCCCCGGCGGCCGCCATGAAGTTCAACCCTCGCGTATCCTCCTCCCGGAGGAAGTCCCGAAAGGCCCATTTTGCCGCGCCGTCGAGCGTCCGGCGCGTGATCATGAGCGCCCCGCTCTCCGCCGACCTCCGCAACAAGTACAGCGTGCGGTCCATCCCCGTGCGCAAGGACGACGAGGTGCAGGTCGTGCGCGGCAGTTACAAGGGCCGCGAGGGCAAGGTCGTGCAGGTCTACCGCCGGAAGTGGGTAATCCACATCGAGCGCGTCACCCGCGAGAAAGTGAACGGTTCCACCGTCGATGTCGGCATCCACCCCTCCAAGGTCGTCATCACCAAGCTCAAGCTTGATAAGGACCGCAAGGCCCTCCTCGACCGCAAAGCCCGCGGTCGTGCCGCCGACAAGGCTAAGGGTAAGTTTTCCGCGGACGAGGTCGCTGCCGCCGCCGCTGCTCCGTCTCTCCAGGAAATCGATTGATCTCGTTGCTACAGTCCATGATTGAGTCGATCGGTTCGTCTCCGTCTGCCTTATCCAGTATAGTTTCTTCATCTTCTATCTTAGCGTTTAGTTTTTAATATGTAACAGGTGTTTTGGACCTTCAGATGTTGAGAAAAGTTTTGAACTTTATTTCTTTCTTGTCTATGGCATATTAAGACATTTGTCTCTCATTTTACCATGTTAAGATCACAGCCAGATCTGAACTAATTAGTGAGATTGTAAGCTCTTCATTAAATCTGTCCATGAATTCTTCTCTTATTACTGTTTCATGCATGAACAAATAATGGTTGTGTATGTGTCTCCGGGTGACTTTCTTATCCATTGTGGTTCCTTCTTCTGTTCTTTGTCTGTCTTTTTTTTTTTGCCAATATGGAAGCTCTTGGAGACCTGTGTATCCATAACACTTCATCATATTTGAATATTTATTGGAATTAGATGAACTCTATTATTGATAGGCATGATCATTAAGCATTTGTTGAAGCTTCCTATAAGTGCAAGTATCATAAAACACTTTGAGCGGTACTAATCGCTATTGATACTATTGTGTTTCCTTGATTGTGTAGTTGGTGCACAGCTCTGATAACTTGTTGCTATTCTTTCAGATTGGTAATGCTTCAAGTATATGGATTATTTGTTAAATTCCAATTGAGTGTCTGCTGTATCTTTCTGTTCAAAATTTCAAACTTGATGGATATGATCTTCAATGATTAGCTGTACTAGTTTAGGATGGAAGGTGATCAAATACTTGTCTATATGGGTGGATTGCTTGATAGTCTAAGTTTACTGCACAACTAAGACTTTGCATGAAGAATATCCCACATATATGATCTAGTAGTTTCGATTGATCTGCACCAAGCCATTTTTTGTCATTCGCAAGTTGTTGGAAATCATATTATTGGTGAAGGAAGCTCTGGGGCTTTCCTTTTGATTTAGATTTGTATTATGAAAATTGGAAGAAAAAAAATGGAATTTCTCAGTTGAAGATGGAATCAAGTTTATCCAGAAGAATTGGAACCATATAGAGCATTAATTTTTACACTTGTTAGTCTAGCTAACCCAGATGAGATGTGGAATATAAGTTTTATATGGGATACTAGAACTTGATGATTCAATCTAAGTTACACAATCTCGATATAGAATTGCTTGTAGGCCTCCTATTATCTAGGCTATGATGTAACTAGGATTTTAGCCAGACGCATTTTATATTCAGATTGAAACCCTCTCATGTAGAACATGTATTTGGTTATTAATTCTTGTTATATCTCTATTAGAGTAGACACGTAGTAAAAATCAAGTCGAGTATTCTGGAGATCAATCCTCAAAAGTTGCATTATGCTGCATATCTTAAGCTGATTTGATAAAGACAGGTTGAACGGTCAACTCTAATAAAATACCTGGTGGAGTATTTCTGTTTCTGTGACTTAAGAGTCGTTCAAATTTCAATTGCGGTGTGTTCTCACTGAATTGTTTTTATTTCCATGCGCTCGAGTATGTTTTTTTCCTAGTGCAAGATGTCATTCTAAAGTAATGTTTGTTTTGCAAATACTTTAGCCATGCCAATGATAAATTTAGATAGGAGGCTATGGCTTCCAAGTTAAAATAATGAAAGATGATAATTATATGCTCTGCAGATACTTATCCCTATTTTTGCACTTTTGGTGTTGTTCATCTTCCTTTTTTCTCTACAAAATATTTATTACTTTGAAGGCACTACTCATAAACTCTAAGTTCAAAATGATAAAAAAATTGATTGACATAAGATTCTTGTGACGTTTGCAATCCAGTTACATGTTGTTTCAAGGGTTTATAATTAACCAAAGACAATACTTTCAAAACAAGAACTTGGGTGATGCTCCTTTGTAATTCTATAGATGTGTCAATTAGGATAACATTGATTTTGGGGTAAAGGGGTTAAGAGAAAAAGAAAGTCCCAGGAAGGGTTACCCTTGCCTAGAATTGTATGAAAGCTTGAGCTATTAAACTGGGCTGGGAAGGCTGTTCATCTAAGCAAAACTGCAAGGAACACCTTCAAGTTCAAGATGAAACATTTTCATAATATGTTTGAATTAGAGGACTTAGGTTCTCAAGCACCTGATGGACGACGCTTAATGCACCTGTTGTACTGGGAGTTGTGCACCTGGGGTATTTGGAATTCTTCGGAGTCTAGGAGAGGACTCTTTTAATTAATCGATGCCATGCATCAGTACTATCTCCATCATCAAGGTCGCTACAAAGCAACACATGTAAAAATGAAGGGAAATGAACTTCGCTATTGTTTTAGATGTATAGGCATTTTCGTGGAGAGGCAAGAGATTGAAACGAGTATAAATTAATCTATTCTGAATTATTATTGTTCGTTGTAGTTTCACCTCAATACAGATGACTCTAGTCCTGGAATGTTTCGACTATCGATTTTGATAATTTAGCTTTATTATAAGTTCAATCTCTGAGTAGATATGATTGATGCTTTAATCTACTTTTTATCTTTCGCGAGGAAGATTACTCAGTGCTACAGTTTCTCAAAGACAAACAAAACGATCAATCAAAATGCTAGAAAAATTCTTTGTAAACTTATTGAATCTCACGCTTCGCCGTTGACAGCATCTCATGCTCGTCACAAAATGCTGTGTCGTCGAGGATTGACTCTGCACCGAATCCACAGCAGAAGCAGCGGCCCCGGCCCCACCTCTTGGCCAGCGAGGGAAAGCGCCGGGAATCCGAGAGCGGGAAGTGGCATTCGGTGATGAAGCCACTGCTGTGGCAGCGGTGGAGGTGGTTGAGCTGCGGACTCGGGCGCTTGAGCAGGTGGAGCTGCTTCTGGGCGATGGTCGCCTCACCCCTGGCCACACCCACCAACAACGATGAAGCGCAGGACCTTGCTCACTTTGGTGTCACGGGTATAACCTTCTTTTGCTGTGAGATGTTTTTTTTTTCTTTTCTAGAATGAGAAAACCTTGTGTACTTTTATCAAGAGTTGGCTACGAGGCTGGGTGACCCATGGCCTGGACTGGCCCAATATGCTATGAGCTGAGTGAGGACGGCCTGTTACCTGGGGTCCTGGGCAATGGATTACGGGCAACCTATGAGCCATATACATTTCAGGCTAGACTGACGTACTTAAGCATACAGACCAAGCTAGACATGACATATTTTTGTGCTAGGCTAGGGATGACACGAGGGCTAACATTACACAACATGCGGGTTAGGGACAACGCAACTTGATTTTTTTTCCTTTTCTAATTTTCTAACTTTTCTCATAATTTCCTTTTCCATATTTTTTTTGAATCTTTTTTATATTTGTTTCAATTTCTAAATTTTTTATATTTTTTTAAATATTTTTTTTAATTTTTTTTTTACTTTTCATGCCATAATTGAAATAATTAGTATAACAATTGTACACAACCACTATTTATACTGGAAATTAAAGTTAGGAAATAAGATCGAAGTGAATTAATCGATCAAAAATATTAATATGAAGATTGGAACAACTCGATTAATTAAAATATGAAAATATAAGTACTAGTAACAACTTAAAATATCAAATACTATATAAGTTAGTACTATATATCATTATCTATCTAATCATGTGCTAACAATATCCATAGAATCCAAAATAATTTACCATACCATATATATAAAATAACTCAACATGATGATAACTAATATCAAAGTATAATAATCACACAAATGCCATATAATCAAGAACAACAATCATATATACACTGACTAACATTTAGCTAGCACAAGATCATAAAGTAACATGAGATACCATACACATATCTGCCCAATGGGCCAACTACCACAGCTATATAATACATAGTTCCATAACCCATAACCAATGGTTGTTAGTATGTATAATATATTTTGTTACTTTTTTTTTAACCATTTTCTTCCTCACATCTTTTTTTAATTTTAGAATTATAAAAAAAAGCCCAAAACCCATAACAACCCTATACTGAAATCAATAATATTACACCAAAGTCAATAACTCAATAATAATATAACTACATATGACCCATGTAATAACATCTCATAATCATTTGTATGAAAGAATCACATATGGTACAATAGATGGTATAATAATATAAGCGATAGAGCTATAAAATATCATGATATTCATCTGTTACTCAACATCTAATGCCTATAGCTAATTATATTCATCTATTACTCAACATCTAATGTCTATAGCTAATACCATGATTATAAAATTGAGGATACGATTCTTACTTGTATTGTAGTAACTCTTAGTGCATTTGAACCAAGGATCTCCATAACCAATATCATTCCTAAGTAGCACTTATAATATCAAATAAGTAAGCCATACAACTACCATATAGACTAATATCTTATTTTAATTATTATTACACTATAATTTAATCCGGTATACACTAAAATCATATTCTTGAAAAAAAAAATCTTAGAGAATGACTTTGTTTAAAAATCTTACGCAGCGTCATATCACAAGCCTATATCACTCAGAACATGTGAATCTTAAATCAATCTTAATTGAGTCATGCTTTAAGATTTGAGACACTGACAAGAATTTAGTTTCCTTGTCACCCGTCCACGTGTGTTGAATCAACAAGCAATTATGGTGATCTACTGCCCTTAACACAAGGTGAAGTGCACCTTCCACGAGATGAAACCACATAAAGTAGCAAGGGAGATCAATTATATGTGGCCGCAGGAAAACCAATAGACTTTCCAGTTCTCCACTCAATCACATCCATAGAAAGTGGAGATCTACACAAAGTGCAGGGATGCGCACGCCGGAGAGGAAATAACTTACAGCATGATTGAGACTTAAGTGGAAGGATTTGGATAAGAAAAGATGAGGGAGACATGATGCAAGAGGAAGAAGAACAGTATCTCTGTACATGGAAACACAGGAAACTGGGTAGGGTAGATCCACATGCACCATGAGCAGAAGAGCTTTCGAACGCATGATGAGAGCTAGCACTACCGTCTGCCGAGTGCCGAGGACTTTTGCTTGTTTCAACCCGTCAAGCTAATCCCCTCGTCAAGCAGAAATACCATAAATGAACTGCATCGTCCTCTGTAATTTAGAGAGTGATGTGAGATTTGATCAGACATAATAAACCAGATTAAAATAAAAAAGACTGTTTTTAATCGCACCATCTGTATGTAATGTTGTCCTCTCGTATGCTTGTACGGATACTCAGAACAGATGCACACACAGACTTGAGAGCGAGAGAGAGAGAGAGAGAGAGAGAGCGAGGTGGTCAAAGTTAGGGTTGAGGGTTGCAGGGCTGAGCATAGATAGGGCTGACGGAGCAAAGCGATTTTCATTTGGTGCTTGCAGGAGAGGACGCGCGTTGCATTATGATTCCAAAGTGGGGTTGCAACGTACGTACCTATCTGACGATTTCACTGTTAACTACAGAGACAAGCGAGATGTATGTGGAGCCCTAAAAGGAAACACAGCAACTCTTCAGGCAAGAGCTCGACTAAAAATATTCGATCTGTAATCTTCATCACAGACGAAAAAGAGAACATAGAGGAAGACAATGATTTGAGCAACCAAGTTAAAACTTTTTCATCACTGTTCTGGGAAAAGGAATCATCAGCACAAAGCATCGACGCAGCACAGATAATTAATTAGGCATCGAAATGAGATTTAGTTGCGCACCTCACTTTTGGTTAAGTACTCGATCAAACACCTTTCAAGATGAACTTGCTGCGCAGCTCACTTTTATCCACCCTCACGTTCTCCTTGCCGGCCCCTTGATTTGTACAATTGATCAGAAATGGAGCCCTTTGCTTTGCTTGATAAATTCCAGCTATCTCCTTTCACTATCTTCAATCCCCCTCCTTTCCCAACCCTAGAGTACTTTCTCTCTCCGTCTCCCTTTCCTACTCCCCTACCCATTGCTCTTCATCTGAGAAAAAGAAATGCTACCCTTCCCTAACCCAGAATACAATGCTATCGCTGATCAAGTACTTGAGCTCAGCCCTCACCTTCTCCCCGATGCCTCCGCTTCCACCATCATCTTCCCTGATTCCTTCCATGACCTCCTCTTCCACTCCGACGTCAGCCTCCCACAGGCAGCTTCGCTGCCTGCAGTTCGGCCGACTCCTGAATCAGCACAACCGGCGGGGAGATCACGGCGCAAGAGAAGCACAAGGAAAGGAAGGCACAGTAAGATCTGCACCGCCAAGGGGCCGAGGGACCGGAGGATGCGGCTCTCCATCGGGGTGGCGCAGAAGTTCTTCAAGCTCCAGGACATGCTCGGCTTCGACAAGGCGAGCAAGACGGTGCAATGGCTGCTCACCATGTCCAAAGCCGCCATCAAAGAGCTCGCCGATATTTCCTCATCGTCAAAGACCATTTGCTCTTTCCTGGGCGACCAGCTGCGGAGCCCGAAAAGTGACTCTTCCACTCTCACCGGATCCAAGGACATTAGTAAGTTAGCACCGGGCGAATCAATGAAGAAGGCCAAGAAGGACTGTAGTGTTAGGTCAACCAAGAAGGCTTTGGCGGCGGCGCAGCTCCACTCGGCGAAAGCGAGGGAGATGAGGGCCAAGGCAAGGGAGAGAGCGAGGGAGAGGACGAGGGAGAAGCAGAAGATGATGACCTCTTTATGCTCCGCTGATGAGGGAAAAATCAAGGCCGAAATGAATTTGAAGGATTTAAAGGCACTACTTGAGCTTGCTAACTCCAAAGAGGAAGCGATCGAGAGCTCTTCCTTCCAATGCCTGAATCCAATCAACAATAGCACATGTAATGACATGTTTCAACAAGACTACTACTGGGAAATGGACGGATTTTCCAGCTCCTACGTCCCTAGCTCAATGGCGGCCTTCAGCATCTCATATCCGAATCTGTAATATTGAGCCAACCTAATTTTCTAAATTGCTTATCTTTATTTCTACCCTTCTATTCTATCCTGGGATTATCTGAATGGATCGTGAAGCTTAATTAATTGTTGTTCTTGAGAGTAATTCCATGTAATTAGTTTACTCCCTTTTGTTAAATCTATATGTCATCCATCTTGTAGAAATTGACCATTTTATCAGGCGCTAGTAGCTCATTTTAATCATTCATGATCCATATTATAGTATTTCCAAGCTATAAGGATCTAAAAGTTTGGAATTATCACTTCTATCCTATGAATACAATATGAAGCACCACGCATGGCTTGGATTACTCATCAATCTTAAGAAAGATCGAGTTATATATTCTTGTGTCAATTGTCTATTCATGCATCCAAGTCCAAGTTTGAAATGTGCTTATATTTGATCAACCAAATGGCAAGTCTTTTGTTATCATAATTAGTTCATTATTACTTATTTACTTAGTGACACTATGGTGTGCTATATAAACACACGTCAATCGTTGAAATGTGATAAAGGTTTAATTGCATGAACACTAATTGAAAGGAAAGATAATGGTCAAATGTTGTCATGCTAATTAAACTAAAGTACTCACTAAATTGATTAATTCATCAATCAACACATACGCACTTCAATCATGCTATTAATCAGGAATCGCATGAACAGATCTTAAAAGATAGTATGGCAGTCTTTTACTCTTTTTGATGTCATCTTTAAGGAGGAACTCAGCATATAAAATACAGGAAATAAAAGAATTAGTGTAATCTTAAGGAGAAACATAGCAAATAATAACAACTTTGCATCTTTATTATACCATGTTATCTTAACATATGAATAAGCACTACATGTGAATAGGGTTTTGAAATCATACCTGTTCATTGAGATATTGTCTTATGGCATTCTTTTCTTTGTTAAGATTGAAATTTATGGAATAAGAAAACCTAGAGGACGCGCCCTACTCATTGATTGGGCATTCCAGAATTCAAGCCATTTGATTAGAATTACTAAAAAGACTAAAAAAAAACACAAACTGTGGATTGGTATTTATTTTTTATATATTTTTTGATTGGACGATGCATATTTTTTGATTGTTGAAAAAAAAAATCATATTGCTTGAAAAACTAAAACTGAAGGCATATGTCCTCAATGAATGTCAAATTGAAATCAGCGGTATAATTAATTTAACTCAAAATCAGATAATGTCTTCATTTGATTCAATTAATAGAAACATAGTAAAGGAATTCACTAAAACCCAAGATATAGAACGGACCAAAATCATGAAAACCACAAACAGATTTAACCTATTTATATTTTTTGAGCAATCCAATGTTACATGAAGTTTTCTAAAATTTAATTGCATACAATGTCAGTATGACTCTCCAATCGGATATATATTGACTTCTGCACTAACTGAACACTGTTCTGATCAATACTAGCCATATCAATCTAACTGGAGAATTAGTTGTGCATTAATATTTCATGGACATTCATCTTAAGTTTCTTGTTATCCTTATATTTATATTATTAGCATTTATTTATAGTAGGTGACTCTATTTATATCCCAAAAGGCAGAATAAATTACTCCTAGAGTAAATGAAATGGCCATGTTCAGCACTGCATTGCCTGGCCACCTTGTTCATTTGAAAGCATCGGAAGGTAGGGAGGCTTTTAAATGCCAATACACTGTTGCATCCATTGTAAAAAGTTATTCAAGAGGGATTCAACCTCACCTATATATTCAGAGCAAAAGTATGGAAATGTAAAAATGCAACTCCTAGACAAAAAATATTCATGTGGATAGCTTTACATGATAGAGTACCTACTAAAGTCTTTCTAGCAGGTAGAGGAATATTGCCAAACTCTAATATCTGTTGTCCTTTTTGTGGTGACTTTACTGAAACCACTAATCATATCTTGTTGTATTGCACATTCTCTTAGCAAATATGGAGTAAAGCAGTGAGATGGATTGGCCAGCAATAAATATGCCCACCAATAGTTAATGAGGCTTTGAATTCATGAGTGACACTTCTTACGGGGCAAAAAACAAAGATAATTATGGAAAGTATTTTTTTTCAGCATTATATGGGCAATTTAAAAAGCGAGAAATAGAAAAGTTTTTGATGACAAAAATATAGATTGGGAGCTCTTATTGGAATTGTCCATAATGAATCTTAACTATATGGCTACATATAGAGATGGACATTTCTTATCCTCATTCCCATCTTAGGATATTCTAAGATCATTTGAGATTGTACTCATTATAATGAACGATGTGTGATGTATTATGTTTTTGATATTTGGGCTATTCTCTTTATGACCCTTTTAATATTATTAGTTTTAGATTTATCAAAAAAAAACATCAAACTTTTTAATTATAAGAAGAAATGTTTCATAAAATATGACAAAAATAATCATTAATCAGGCATCACTACTCAGACTGTAAAGAAGATAATTTAGACAAATAAATAGATAGGCGAGATACCTATGCACTGAAGGATTAATTTGAGAGATTTTTAATAAGTGGTTCCTTTCTGCCAAACTGAAGTTTTAGATCGAAGAAAAAAATGTTACCTTCTGGGTCATGGTTTTTTTCCCATCTGTTTATGACAGGGAAAGATCTTGCTTAGATATGGATTAATTGTAGCATAATCTTAATAAAAAAATAGTCGTTCTCTACCGAAAAGAAATGTAGAGTAACCTAAAACACCAAGACAAATAACAAAAAGGGGCTCCTCTTCATCTTATCGTAGAACCATGAGTGATACTAAAAGCTTTTGAGTTAAGTAGCTTCCAATGAATTAATCCTAAATGCAATTGTTGTTTGCTAAAAAAAGCTAATGGTGGTACCAACTGGTGAATGCTACCAAACAAGGTGAGGGAAAAGGCCTAGCTTTGCATGAAACATCCCTAACAACTCTATCTACATCTAGAAAGCAGGGACATCATCCTTAAGATCAAATGTCCAATCACATGACACCAAGCTTAACACCTTAAACTTGCTTGGAGCTAGCTTAGTAAGGGTGTTCGACTAAAAGGGGTGTTTAATGTCTCCCAATATAGATAAACATTTTGGCTCTACCTCCTATAAGTACAGGACAATTTGTTCACAATATCCTATTAGACTAAACCTCTTCCTCAATAAAGCTATGGTAGGCTACTTAACGTCGATGCCAATAGGCGGCAAGTGGAGTATGAGTAGGAAATAGTTCAAAGGTAGGCACTATTGGTTCCAGCATTAAGAAGAGTGGCAAGGGTCTTCACTGGTGGACTTAGCTGAACCAAGTGCAAAAAAGCTTCAAAGATAGATGGAAAAAGGCTCCTAGGCTACTTGGGCTACAGACTTATTGATGAGACAAGGATGCTACTAATTTGTAGTATTAGGAAGTTATTTGAAAAGCACACATTAGTGAAAGGTGAAGAATTATCATTGTGAGGCAAATCAATGGTGACAATCCAAGCAACTCTCCCTCTAGTATCGATCTTATGGGGATTAGACTTGTAGTCGTATAATCAAGTGTTAAATTTGACTGTAATTGTTGACTTTAAAGGGTCATCTTGCAAGGTAAAGAAACATCATTTCCTATGGATGTTGACCTTAATGGGTCATTTAGCAAGGTAAGGAAACATCATTTCCTATGGAAGCTCCATATGACATGAAAGCCAAGAGGATTCTTAGGTTATCTTTCATATAATGCTCAAGTCAAGTTAGTGATATCTGAAGTGATCAAAACTATGTCTAATATTAAGAAATAACTACAATAAGACAGATGTTTTTGTGCAAGCAGGAGGCGAAAGAGAATTACCTATAAATTTTTTATATAGGTTTTTTTTCCCAACCATTTAGCTTATATTGCGTACTAAATATACTTTAAAGAATTGTCTATGATGAAGTTTGGATTGACATTATGTTTGAAGAAAAATTTTTTGCAGAACGGTACTCTCCTGTGATGAACGCACGAGGGTTTTCGTATCTTTCAAGCACGCATTTAAAGCATGTGTGTTATACGTTATTTGAGAATTATACGATACGGTGTAATACAATAATACATATATGTTATACAATAAAAGTGATATACGATAATACACATATGTTATATATTATTTTAATTGTACATATTATATCATAATACAAATATATTATACGATATTTATTGTATAACACTTATACATTTTCGTATAATATTTTTATTGTATAACATTAATACATTATAATATAACATCGTATCGTATAAATCTCGAAATATTGTATAACATGCACACTTTTAAATACATAGTATGAAAAATACGAAAATCCTCCTTCGATCACCGTAGAAGAGTACCATTCTGCAAAATAATTTTCCAGTGTGACGATGCAGTGTGACCGGCAGTGCGAGTTCACACCACAACAACCACATAAATTTTACTGTTTGGCCTAACGATTTCATAGTTAAATAGTAAAAAAGAGAGGTTTGCATAGAAGCGGCTTCTCGTGCAACATAGTCACTGTTCGCCCATGAGTGAGTTATTTGTTCACGCAAGTGCGCATTGTTCGCTCATGAGCTCACTAAAGAAGCTTTGTTAAAATCAACGCTCATTCTTCTGCTCACCCCGCAACAGTTCTAATGCTCCCATCTGTCGTCGCTGATTGCTCAGGTTTGTCACATTGGCACTCTGCAACAACTCTAAAACCTTCATTCCCCATTGTTGCTCGCGCTCCCCCTTGCCGGCCCCCTTAGGTCTCCCTTGCCCCTAGGCGAACTGGTCATGTATGTCTTTTGCTGTGAGCTCCCTCTTTCCCTTACTGCTAAGTGAGTTCCCCCTCCCCCTTTCACTCAGTGAGCTAGTCACACACACCAATACACCATACGCCATGAGCTCCACCTTTCCCTTGTTGGTAGGATCTCCCATCCATCGGCTCAGTGTTGATCCAATCCTGCTTGTCCCGTATGTTGCACATGCGATGCCCAACCCCTCGCCTCCGAGAGCTCACCTCATTGCTCATGGGAGCTCACCAAGCGTAAGTTCTCCTAGGGATGGAAGGTAGTGTTTATGCAGCCATCCATCCGAACTCGTCTACAGAACCGTTTATAATCGATTTTGGTTCAAATATGAGTAGTGAATATGGGAATATGCTAATATGGATAGTTTATATGCTAATGGATGAAAAAATTTCCTAAGCGGGTGAGTCGCGGGCTTCTATCAAACATTGATATTGCTTTAGAATTTATGTATATCTACACAACATACAAATTTTACGACAATATCTACAATCAGTTTCATCCCTGCTCAAGATTCCGCCTACCTAGGAAAAATTTTCCAAATGGATACTTACTATCCTAACATAATCATATATATATATATATATATATATATAAAATAAATTATGCTTTTTGTATAATTGGGTTGGAGGTAATGGTTTTGTCATAAATTTAGCTATTATTAAGATTTTTATAGGGTTGAGTATATGAATTTTATTCGTTATATATATATATATATATATATATATATATATATATATATATATATATATATATAAAATAAAATTTAATAGAGTAGATATTTAAATTGAGTATTTTATAGTAAAGATGACAACTAGGTACCAAATTAGCGGGTACCTGCCCTACCCGAACCCGTTAAAGATAAACGAGTAGTTGTTATTCGGGTTCAAATAGGGTAGTGCATATACTACTCGAGTCGGATTCAGGTAGGATATGTGCAGTGCATATGCTATTCAAGTCGGGTTCGGGCAGCATAGGACAGATACCCACTACCCAAATAAAATTACAATTTTTATATAAATTATAATTTTATTTATGTATTATAAATTATAATTTTTTTCAATATATTAGTCGAGTTTGCGAGTACTCGTTTTACCCTACCAAAAATTTAATCATTATTAGGGTATTATAGAGTCAGAATTTTAATCGAGTAACCATATATATTTAAGGGCTTGTTTGGCCCCGCTGTTAATAGCTTATAACTGTGCTGTGATGTACTGTGCTGCACTGTCAAAATTTATAAGATGTTTGGTTAATAACTTTTTAATTACTATTAAAATTTAAAATAATAAATATATTATATTTTCTTTAGTATTAATATTTTAACTATTTAAAATAATAAAACTTAAAATTTTAAGTGAAATCATATGAATTAATTTTTTTAAGAAGCAGAAGATGCAAAAGCATCAAATTGTAGCTTCACAACTTTTGCTTTTTTACTTTTTTTTTCTTATGCTTTTCATTACTAAACAGTTTTCTAACTGCTCTCTGCTTAAAAGTTGATTAAAATCAGCTTAAAAGTGGGGCCAAACAGGTCCTAAGTCAAGTATTTATAGGATTTTTGTATTAAAGGTAGTTAAATTTTTAATAGGTTAGGGTACTGGTAGAGATTCTAAAAATTAAATGGGTAGTTATTCAGGTATGGGTATTAGAAGAGTTATCCGGGTTAGGATACGGGTAGTATGAAAAACGTGAGTATCCTACCTACTGTCATTTGTAATTTATAGGATTCGGATAGTAAATGAACAATTAAATTTTTTACAAGGTAGGATTCGGGTAAGAGTTCTAAAAAAAAGGATAGCTATTCGAGTATGGGTACTAGAAAAATTATTCAAATTCAGATATTAGTAGTATGAAAAATGCTAGCATCTTACCCGCTGTCATGCCTAAGTTCTGCTACACTGATGCCAACCTAATCTCTAAGCTTGTTGCTCGCGCACATCGCGATACAGTCCATGCCAAGTTGAGCTCAACCCAAGCGGACACATTGCATGATCATAGGTTGAATCAGTGTTGACTCAAGCTCAATTCAACTCGAATCGGTCTTATCGAATTTAGACAATAGCAACTATATTATAGCTTACCAAACATCTCTTAGCTGCTAAAGTTATTGTGCAATTATAACCGCACAGCTTCAAATGGAACCTAGTCCAAACAGTTTTAATTATTTTTTTATTTAGGAAATAGCACATTGGCTTTTAATAAGACACTCGTATATAATTACACAATTTTATATCTCAAATATTTAACTAAGAATGTAAAAAATTTGAATCCTATATTTTTATGGAATCACGACATTGTATTCATTTTTAATAAAAATATAAATTAAATCAAATCACATAATCATTGTATTTATTTTAACCCAATGATCCTTATATTTTAATGCTATAGAGTTTATGGAAGATTTTTATTAAATTATCTAAAGATGACAATATATGCCATCATAAAATTATATAGAATATGAAGTGTAATATATTATTTGGATGTCAATTAATTAATAATTTATCAAACAATTAAAAAATTAGCATGCAAATAAAATGTAACTAAAGAAAGATTTTGCAAAGTATAAAAAAAATAGATATTGGCAATTATTCGGAATACTATGTATCACAAAGTAATCTAGTACATGGGTGAATGTTCTGAGTATTTCGATGTACAAAATCAACTGCATCTAAATGATACCAAAGAATTAGAATTATAGTGATTGAGTGATTCAATCTGTAGATAAAATCATGATAACTAAATAAGTATTCTATAAATGGAAGGATCTATACAAAAGTAATACTTTTCATACCATTTCCAAGTAGACAAATTTCGATGATTTTGCACATGAATGATCTGCACAAAAAAGTAATGAAGGATAATATTAGCAGTAAATGCTATAATTTGTGCAACAATTATAAACATTCATGGAAAAAAATATTAATTCATATAAATTATGTATCGATAATAAGTTAGAAATAGAATTAGAGCCTAGTCATTCATTTTTAGTGTGTATGAAATGGACAAATAGATTCAATATAGTAACAATAGAATCACATATTCTCATCAGCCCTTTCACAGGAAAAACCTAATAAAATCTTTTAAGAAAAAAATTAAATAGATGGTTACAAGTCACAATCGTACGAAACTTTTAAAATATATTGAATTTTTATTTAAAAAAACATCAAAGCTGTGAGTTCTGCTCGTCACAATTTGGAAATACAGAACGCATGAGCAGTTTTTCTGCGGAAGCACAATGTGGATGGAATGGCTTATAAACTAGAAGGATTTGAATCAGATGCTGAAGAAATTTCTGGAATTAGACTTATGAACATGAGAAAGATCATAAAAGTGCAAGTTTATTTTAATACTATCCATTTTTCTCTATCAACTTAATATGCGTTTGCAAATGTAGCAAGATTCTGTGTGTTAATTTCCTTAATTTTTTTTTCTTTGAAATGAATGTACTGAACTAATTGCTTCGTTATATATTCTGGTTTTCATTTGCTGCAACTGTTTAAAAGAAAAATACACGCTGCAAGTTCTTTCTAGTTGGTAGCTAGAAGGAAAAAAAAATATTTGCATTATTTTCCAAGTAATTTTTGTTCTATCTAGAGTTGCGAAGAATGTTTGCTGGAACACTAGTTTTTTTTTTTTCCAAATAAACAAGAAAAGAAAGAAAATCTGAACAATTTAAACTTTGATAAACTTGCTGCACTTGTACAGCTGAATGACATAATAATTGTAATATCTGCAGCTCAACGTACAGTAATTAACAAGAGCGAGGCACTACCAACCTCAGCAAGTTCATGCCTTGCAGCAAACTTTCTGCAGCCCCAACCCCATCAACTCCTGGAAGCCAAAATTTATGCATGACTGCAAAGTAGTAAGAAATAAAGCTAAGACTGAACTCATATAGATCTACCTACCTCTCGATCTGGATATTCAAGCGGCTTTAAATGAAGAGGGATAGGATGGATTCTTGGGTTTTAATCCGCAAGTATCGGGCCACTATACACCATTGAACTCGATGTGATGGCGAGAGGACATCATGCCCTAACAAGAGTACATAACTACTTTTTTTTACCGCAGCAACATTTGACTGGGAATAGAAGAGCTACACAGATCGACTGCTCTAGTGAGTGGCACGCAGCTCGAGAACAAAGCCTATCTAATTCACAGGCTAATTGGAGGGAAGCACGAATCCCGGCGATTTCATCGCCTGGAACTGTGCGCTCCAGCCATTTCTCCACGCAAAAAAGGCCTGCAACCTAACAAGGCTTGCAGCTAGGGTTTCTGTTTCTGTCTGTGCAGAGCTGACTATCTTATGCGTCATCATTTCATCTCAATTGGTTAATTAGATTAATCATTGAAATTAAATCGCTCGCCGCAACAACTTGTTGAATTCCAATGCGCTGCACCTTTCTTTTCTTCCATCTTTGCATTTGTTGTCATCTCTCCTGTCAAACAAACATGGTTTGATGGATGGCTCTATTTGTTGTAATTATAAAATAACACCATTTTGTATTGTCGAGGAACATGTCTGTAATACAATATTATTCTATAATTTAAAATCGAATAGGTGGCATTATAAAGTTTATATCAATGTCTTAACTTTCCTATGTGTTGCTAAAAATTTTTATAATTCATCAAATGATTGTCATGACTGAAACGCCTTGTGTTATCTCTACCTTACACCTTGCTAGGTGTCTCCTGGTATATGTGCACAGATTGTAGACTTATTGACTAGAGTAAAATCAAGGATATATTCCAAATTCCCCACTTAGATGACATTCTAACTTATTGAGTAGATCTACTTGTGTGATTGTTCTCATCAAATATTCTAAGGCGATGAGTAAGAGGCTGCATTCATGGCTTAAAATGGATTATTTAAATAATTAGCTTCCTAAGGGAAATCAGACATATGAGAAACAATTTTAATTTTGTACACGCCAGGAGATCTGCGAATAGCAAAGAACAAAACTATGAATGTTAGGCCAAGCTTTTATCTTTTGATGTTGTAACTTGAGCAGCTCTTAATAAAGTTTTACTTTAAAAAGATAATTAGCTATACCTTTTAGATTGATCAATGCCCATCCACTTTCTTGACGGTCATGACCAATTTTTAGTCCTTTGATCTGAAAGTTTCTAGGTGTTTACTCGCTAACATTCAACCAATTTAGGACAGTCTTAAAGAACCTAAAGAAAGTAGTCCTTCATTAATTTAAAGATGTGTGCATATTTTTTTTTTCTTTTTTTTAGATGTGTGCATTTTTGACTTAATACATAGTCTTCCAAGGATTCATTACATGTGTAGATGTCTTTAGGTTAGACTCAAAAATGGTTTAGGTAATTAAATGTTGGCTAGAACCAACCCTCATTCATGATGCATGCAACTTTCATGGGCTGAGCACTTTCAAGTTTCAACCATTACCTGCCATTAGTTCAGTTGAGGCTTTAGCTCCATTGTCAGTGTGACTAAAAGAGACTCCAACGATAATATTGAATAACATAAGACTAAGCTTTTTGCTAATAAATATTACTTAAAAGTTTATATTGATTACACAGTGAATTTCCATCGTGTTTCAAAGAAAGGTTTCGTTCAAATAATAATGGCTTTAATGTAATGATCTAGAGATGATATCTATACACACAATTCTTAAATAGGAAAGGATCTCAAAACACTCTGTGAGATCAACACCTTATCCCATGAAGCGTAAAACACTTTCAAAGCTCTAGAAGCAAGCTTCAAAGAGCCACATAAGGAAGGCTCAAAATGCAAATAAAAAAACTTCCTCATATAGCACAACGCCAAGGAAACATCAAAGATCTAACGCCAAGGAAACATCAAAGATCTTTCTCATGTATCACAATCAAGAACCGAGCTCTCCTCGCAATGCTACTCTTCCAGCTACAACATCCCTTTGATACTGTAGATCCATCACATGACACGGGGGACTACCCAGATCTATAGGAAGATTCCCATCATAGTCAGAAATCTATAGGCACACTACTTGTTCAGAAGACTTTAGATTCTGTCTGTCCACCGATTGATACTTTTTTTGTTTTTGTCTACTGTCTGCTACTTGTTCACTCTGCAATTACACTGGACTGATCTGAATATGCCGCGTTCATTTAAATATTAAAGATATATACAATCAAAACCTACCATTCGAGCTCAGAAGCTTGGTGCACTGAATCTGCTTTACTACGAGATGAACTGGTGAAGATTGAGGGGGGCAAAAGGCATTAGGTTCTTCTTCCATCTTTCCCTTTTAGGTGCCTGAGCTGCTTTAATGCCCCTTGCTTTAACTCTTTTTGCCGGGCTTTCTTTCTACCTGCTATTACTATATATATATATGTAGCTGGACTTTTGCCTTTGCTGCATTTGCTACAATTGACGGTAATGAGCAGCGTTGCCCTAGTAGGTCAGCTTCCAAGTGTCACTAGCTGGCTAGTTGTAATACCAAAGAGAGAAATCACTTGGACTTCACGCCATCTTCCCGTTTGCTCTCCTGATTCCTCTGATGCCATGTCCTTTAATTCTTTGTCAATCACTAATATTAACATCCAATTGAAATAACAAGAATACAAGCCTAAGTACAAAGCTAATTAGTGCTGAACTAGGACACGAACAGTACTTCCCCCCGTGATATTCCTCAAATCTAAAGAATACTACTAATGGGCAGCATTGCTCTCAAGTTTACTTGCTTGTACTAGAAATCTCAAAGTAGAAAGCACACTGGAGCTTAATGTATGGTGGGGATCGAATTCAGACTCCAAGATCTCAATCTGATTCCAAAATCAGAGCACATTGGATGGTTAAGGAAGAAAATGCCAAAGCCTCCACTTCATTTAAAGCAGATTGAGACAAATCGTTGCAGAAAAGAGCTACAGAGCTGAAGTTGAGGGATTAGAAATGGCAAGCTTCCATTTCCACAAAAAAAAAACATCCTTTTGTCTTTGTTGAAGAACAGAAATAGATTAAACAAGGAAGCCATTTCTAGCTTGGGCAGAAATTCAGAAAGGTTTCAGGTTTTTGTAGACCCATTGCACAAGTGCAGAGTTTGTCCAAGTGACAAGGGTCTTAACTGGGTTGTGATCAATGTGAATCTCTTTTTTTTTTTTTTTTTTTATCATGTGAATCTCTGAATCTCTGCACAAAGGAATGGAATTTCTTCTGAGCCTATAATGACCCACTGTGGAATGAGAAAAAGTGCTGAATTGTTTGTAGCCACAAATAGTGGTAAGAGCACTGCTCTATAGTGTCATCTAACTCCTAATGAGAGCTAGGAAAAAATTCTCCAATTGGAAGTCTATTCTACACAGTGCAAATAACGTCCCTAAAATACTCTTTAGAAAGTCTTGTGGCACCTATGCAATCCTCTACAAGGGTACCCCCGTTGAGTTTGTTTCAAAGACTACTTTGATTCTTAGATGCAGAGAAAATTATGAGTATAATCAAAAAGCATTGTTCATTAGCAACTCTTTCTTAGAGTCCTTATCCAAGGAGACAAATCTTTCTTTGAAGTTCCAATGTGGCAATGCGACATGGCAATGCCACGTGGACTGTAGAAGACGAACTCATGTGCAAAGAGGAAGACATGCAACGAGGCAGCTGGGTTGTATCATAATTTGGACATCAAATAATGGTGTAAATTATTACAATATAATACTGTGTGTCACTGGTGTTTAACAGTAGCATTAATTATATTATTTGATAATAGTTACTTCTAGTTTGATGGGCAGGCATCAAGAGGAGGTGGCAATGCGACATGGCTCCCATATGAACCATGGCCTCCGGAGATCGCTGCACCTCCTCATGTCTTGGAGCAACTCCTCGCGGTTCCGCCGCTTGGAAACAAACAGCAATTTGTTCTCCGGCGCCAGGAGCCGCTGCCCATCGCTGTCCTCACTGTATTCATATATAGATTCACTGAGAGTGGATGCCACAGCCGCCGTTTGTTCACTTTCGGAATGGCTGCTGGCTGGAACCCCGCCAATAAATTTGTTGATGACGAGCGAAGACCGATGCGCTCTCACTGCGCCACTCCGTTGCTGAGATGGCGGGTTCACCTTCAGCTCGATGACAGTTCCCTTGTCGACAACTTCCACCTGCTCCTCCTCCTCCTCCTCCTCCTCTTCTTCTTCCTCTTCCTCTCCCTCCTCAGGTTGCGGGGATTGGGGAGCAGGGACAGAGTTGGAGACGGCGTCGACGAAGGAAAGGAGGAGGCGGCCGTCCACGCGTCGAGCATGGAGGTACTTGTGGGAAGAGACGGGGATGGCTTCGACGACCAGACGCCCGTCGCGGCGGTGGGAGCGCAAGTGGACGCACCGCACGTCGCGACGGAAGATGGAGGGGAGAGGCGGAGGGAACAGCCTCGGCGCGGACTTGCTTCTAGTAGAGCAATGGTAATTCACCGAGGTCATCTCCTCTCCATCACCCTGCGACCACGTCCCTCCTCCTTCTTCAAGTTGTTTCTCATCGACGTCAATTATCTTCTCTGCATCATTCTCGTGGCAACTATAACCGAGGTGATTGACGGAGGAGGAGAAGTCGTCGGAGCCGGTTTCGGAGCCAAGGCTCTCCGTGCAGGTCTCGAGGCTCTTCTGGCTCATACTGAAACCAGCAAATGGCCGCCTCACGTGAGGGTGGACGTAAGGCGCCTTCGGATCGTCAGCGACCTTGTGAGAATGAATCGAGCTCCACACGTCGAATTGCCAAGGCCGCTGCTCATCACCACCCACCTGGCCCACCGGCGCCGGCCAGCTGTACTGGCGGAAGTGACATCCTGCTGATGGGTTTTGCATGACGGCAACCGACATGTTTCGTTTCTTTAGACGACAGTGGGACAGAACAGAGCAGCCTAAAGAGAGAAGGAATTGCTCATGAAGAAGAAGAGAGAAGGAATTGTGCCGGCGCAAGGCAAATTAAGATGTGCGTAGGAAGTGGAAGGTCGGAGTGGTGGTATTTGTAGGAGAAGAGAAAAGCATTTGCTTCCTTTTCCGACCTTAATTTCGACATGTCGGGGAGGACCCTCCACTCATGACTCTTTCCTTCCCCTGCTTTTTTCTTCCTTCACTCTCACATTCCTGCCTGCCTTCTTTTTCCTCGAGTCCCTTTGCAAAGTGTGATATATGCACCCGCCCTTTTTCTTCACTGACATTCTCCGACGGCTACAATTTTTTTTAGATTTTTCTAGAATTTGATGGCTTGCCATAAAATTAAAAACTTCTTTTTATTCAAAAGAAAAAAAAAATAATATTTAACAGATGTCTGCCTGCAAGAACAATATGCATACATTTGGAGACCAGGGCATGCATCCATGCATGCCTTCACATACCATGTGTCATCATGCCTTTTTATACAAGAAATGTTCCATTTTCAATAATTTTTAGAGTGACGTGGTTTCCATGTGTGGCACACAAATTTGGACTAGTCAGCCATGATAAATTCACGGCCCTTATATGAATAACATGGTACTCTTCTTCCAACAAAAACATGATAGTCATTAAAACATTTTTTATTATTATGAAATTTGGGAATATGAGTCGTTTCAATTAAAAGTTTGTAGAGATCAAAAGAAAAACAGAAAAAAAAAAGGGTTTTGACTTTGGGCTTCTTTGAATCAAACAATTGAATCTCCATGAGAAAAGTGCATTTTTCGTACATGCTAATTTCATGTCGTTCAAGGACTTTGAACAATTTTTACTTAATTTTGTTCGACGTAGTTAAAGCCACAAGCCCATCTACAAGATACAAAATTAGTTTGGTTCATAGTGCACATTATAGTTAAATTAATTTATCTCATTCAAAGTTAGTTTAAGGTTAAGTATTACAATATGATTAAAAATTTATTGAAAATAGTTCAAATATTTTTGGTTTTTTTTGAGAAATTTTTAAATGTTTATTTTAAAAAAGTTCGATAGAATATATGTTATGAGAGGATGATTAATCTTGAGTTTTCTTCACCAACCAAATTTTATTTGTTGTTTTCTGAATGTGAACGAGAGTATGAGTAAATTAAAATTTAAGACTTTAGAATAGATATTATAATCATGCAAATGACTAGGCAAAATACTTAAAAGAGATTTATTAAAGGAATAGTTTATTGTCATCAAAATAGTTAGAGAAGCTTACATAGTACGGAGTTGAAAAATTTTTTCAAAAGAAAATAAAATCTTTAGCCAACGCTAACTAATATAAGTGTAACATATAATTAAAAAAAATATTGAAGTAACATAAGAAAGGGTATATGTAAGGGACTAGGCATTAGGCTTGACTTTGGGAGGTGGTGCTAATAGCCAGTGTCGTAAATGCACAGCAAAATCAGCAGGCTGAATATAAGTGATTGTGGTTGAAGAATGAATGATTTAGGGAATCACAAGGGGGCGGCTTAAGAATGAAGGGGGACAACGACCTAAGGGCAATGACAGGCGCATCAAATCTCCCCTATTGAACTCGATCTGAATAAGCAATTCGAAATCGAATGCTATTGGCATCTCGAGCTGCTAAACGATGCCTCCGTGGTAGGCGATGAGTATGGCATGAAAGGTCAACAGCCCCGACCTAATTTGACCTCTGTACGTACAATGTCAGACGCGAGAAGGGACAGACAATGGCAGATTCGTGTGCAATCCAACGATACGAATGAATTCCAAGCATCATTCCTCTACGTTGACTTGCTTAATTGGTGCTCCAATCCAAGCCATCTTTCTACTGAAGCTTTTGGCGAGGTTGCCGCCACCACCTCACCTACCAGACCAACTGTACCCACTAGCTGAGAACTTGTTCCAGTGGGCACATTAGCACATGCAAGTAATTACAAGTTCATGCCTGTATATCTGCGAAGCTCTTCCACTAATTGCTTGTCCCTAATTCTTCGCCATCCTCCACGTTAGGGCCAATGTTTGACCAATCGCCGGCATGAAATCCAACAGAGAATCCAACTCCACTACCGACAGGGAGTCGAGGATGCAAGATCTCGCTGCCGCCTCGTTCTGAACCTATTAATTAACTTGGACCACGCCAACGTCAACAGGAAAGTTCAAAGCGTGAGAGAGAAAGAAGACAGCAAGGTTCCCGTCGGTGCGAGTTGACGGCGAATGGGAACGCACGTAGAACTGTCGCTTGCGGCGTGGGTAGCGCACTCCGTAGTATTTGACTTTTCAGATGATATGAAAATGGTATGTACGGAGCGCAGGGGGATACATCTATGGATCACTACTTTTACTGTGCGAGCAGTGTGGACTGTGGACAGATTGGGCAGTGACGTGGATCTAATACTATAGTGGTTTGAATTAAAAGTCAAAGTTGACTAATTCATAAGTCGTATAGATGCCTCAGAAGATGGTTGCATCACTTTCCAAAGCTGTGTGCCGTTTGCAAAAGAAAAAAAGTTTGACTATGCTCCGCTCTTTGATCATATGATGAATGATAAAAGGATTTAAATTGCAAAGCTAGAAATCCCTTTTTTAAATATGCATGATGTGTGTACAACATTACCAAATATGCAATCTATAGGGTCATCCAATTACTAGGTATAGTGGCATATCTACTAGTCCATTTTGCTATAGTATAGACAACCTAATGAGGTAGGTAGGCACCATTCAATTGCACATGGTCTTATATGGCTAGTCTTATATAGCTATTGAATTAGCTGGCCTAGATACTCAAATGTCTTGGTGGTTAGCCTTCAATTCAAGGCATCTTAGCGCTTAATTTACAACTAATCTCTTGGAATCTCATTACATAGGCATATTAACATATTGGACTCTCCATTAGATTGTACTTTTCTATCGACCCCCCTCTCTCACATACAAAGTGAAATAGTTACCTAGTAGGTGTTATTTTGGCTAGCTTTAGAGTGAGTGTAAATGTAATTTATTTTTCATTTGTGTTTTTTTGGAACATTTGTGTAAGAATCATGAGTTTTATGAGTTTGGATGGGTCATATTAGGGGGTTTATGTGAGTAATTTATTCTTGGGTAGGTATTGAAGTAATTGTTCTTGCCAAGTTCAGATACTAGAGACTTATAATATTGAAGATCATACTAGAGCTTAATGAGGTAAGTTATGCCTAGGAGATAAGATTTTAGAGCCTATGAGTATGTATGACTACATTAGGATATGGTAAGAGCACTCTACATAGGAGCATTATGATGAGACAAGTGCTCAAGATGATGTTCAAAAGGTTTACGAGTATAGATGGCTATGCTAAGGCATAATGAGAAACTTAGTCTAGTGATGAACATAGGAGAAAAGTGTTTGATCGCAAGGCAAGGGTCAAGGGGTTATGAATATGAACATGTTATGTTAAGGCTTAATGAGAGTAAACTACACCTAGGAGTGTATATGAGAAGAGAAGCAGATGCCCTAAGGTTAGTCTCGAGGAATCATGAGTGTTCATAAACTATATTAAGCCTTACTATGAGCAAGCTTTATATTAGTTAAGCAGGAGGTGACAAGCACTAGCGCCAAAAGTGAGACATGAGGGTTTATTAGTGTTAGGCCTGGCCCTAAATAAGGGCTAACCTAGTAGCCCAGTCAACTAGGTTGTTGACTAGGTCAAAATCAGGCCCAAAATGCGGAAGAGGGAAATCAAAAGCAATTTGGGGCAGATTACCTCGACTGAAAATCGACGCCTTAAGCGCCGATTGATGGCAACGCCGGCCACTTCTCCGGCCACTGGAGGCCTCGGCCAACCCAACAGGAAGGGTCGCCGGTTCATCAACGGTCTCAGGCGAGCCGATGAACGCCCGTTAGAACTCTTCGTGGAGGCTGAGGGGCGCGCGCGGGTGCTCTCCTACCGATCGCGCTGAACTTAGACGAATCGATTAAACTTGTCCCCTGCGTGGGACTTTGACTGATTTGAACCTTGTGTGGCCTTTAAGATTCGTGTAATAATTAAAAAAATTGATCTATATACTTATATAAATCAGGACGTGACAATTAGTATGGATGAGCCATGCTAAGGATTAATACAAGCAAACTTTGTTTAGGGGTGTGTATAAGAGAGAAGTACTCAAGCTCGATTGGTTAAGCTCAAGCTTTTCTGTAGTAGCTTGCTTATGGGATTTAGGTAGTGATGGGTTTTAGGAACTTTGGTGATAAAAAAGATCACATAGTTTAATCATTATATGTATACGCAATCTTCTGGACGCAACGAGCTTGACCAAAAGGGGCAACGACGTTCGATCCAGCGGATCGACGAGAGGCCATGACTAGACCCAGCGGATACAAGCGGCATGGGCCGAGCTTCCGCTCGGCATGGGCAACTGTCTCCGGTCTTCGTGTGAAGAGGGCGGTTGCACGAAGGGGTACAAATCGCCGGCGGCGGGGGGGGGGGGGGGGGGTGGAGCTCGAGGGGACCAACGGGCGGAATGAACGGCTGCTGGTGAGGGTAGAATCCACTGTCTGTGAGGGGAGAGACCAATCGACGGTGGCGGGTGGCAGAACCGAGGGCCGGCGACGGGAACGAAGGTAATCTGGTTGGCAAGGTTGAGAACAAACCTTCTCCAACCTTGTTCCCGTCCGCTCCTCCTTCCGACAGTGTTCCGACGAGTTTGGCGGAGGCAAGTGGCGATCCTCGCTTAAAAGTGCTCCGATGGTGACGGCGGGCGGTTCGGAGCACCCTCGACGTCGGAATCCCCTCCCCTGCCTTCCTTTCTAGGGGACAAGTTTGATCGATTCATCCAAGTTTAGCGTGACCGGTAGGGGAGCACCCGCGCGTGCCTCTCAGCCTCCATGAAGAGTTCTAATGGGCGTTCATCGGCTCGCCTGAGACCGCTGTTGAACCGAGGCCGCTGCCTCGTTCGTGAGTTGCGTCCGCACGCTCATGCCTTGCGTCGACGGAAAGGGGCGCCGCACCTTTTCCGACGAGTACGGTTCCTAGGCGGTCTCTCCCGACGAGCCGTGCCTGCCTCATCCATGGTGCGTGAGTCGGACAGCCGAGCCCGTCGCCGAAAAATGAAGCCCGCCGTCCCGTTCGCCAATCATGTCCACATGCGCGCCGGACACAAAGATCAACGCGTCTTCGTTTGACGAGCACAGTTGTTACGTTCCCTTCCCCGACGAGCCGCCATTAGCCTTAGTTTCCCTCCCCGGCAAGTGCATGTCTTGCTAATTGGTTCCGCGTCCAGTCGGGAGCGTCGGCCTGAGCTCACCGAAGCCGGATGGAATATAATGATTAAACTGTGATCTTTTTTATTAAACTAAGTTGCTAAATATATTGTTGGAATTTCTACAATTTATAGTACCAAAATAGTAGTTTGACAGTTTAGTACCCAAATTTTTAGTATCAGTAGTAATACCGAAATCCCAAATATAAAACAAGTATATATCGCCATCTTTTTGTCATTTTTCTCTACAATATTTTCCCTCAATAGAGCAAGCATGAGAACGTGGCTAGCATTGATTTTCAGGGAATTAAACAAAAATCAATTATGTAATTAAAAGGGACATTAGTTCTTGTCAAAAAGCTAGATTCTCGCACATAATTACCAAAGAGACCCTAACATTCTTTTCTCATTTTATGAATCTTCTAATCGCTATTTGGCCTCGCCTCGACATGGAAATCGAGGCACAAAATAACACAGAAAAGCGGCAAAAGCTGGAGAAGCTCTTCTAATTGGAGCTTCTCACATATTTTCTAGCTTTTTGCCTCGACGTTCGTGTCGAGACGGGGGCCTAAGTTTTTGAACTAGAGTCTTAGGGCTTGTATACTTGAGGGGATGGGATTTTAGGAGGAAAGGGATTTTAGGGGGAAGGGATTTAGGGAGGAGAGGAATGTTGGACATGTGAAACTCACGTGTCCAACAAATGCGAGCAGCTGCGTCTGCAGCGTCTACCGGCGGCGGCGTCTGCAGTGTTGGCGAGCGGCTGCGTCGGCGGCAAGGGGCGTTGTCGGCGGCGGCATCTCCAATGTTGGCCAGCGGTTGTGAGGGCAAGCGGTGAGCAGGCAAGGGCTAGGGGTGAGCAGGCAAGGGGAGGGGAGGTCGAGCAGAGGACAAGCGGCGAGGGAGAGGAGGGGAGGCCAAGCGGAGGATGAGTGGTGGCAGCATCTTCGCGTCGGCGAGCTTCATCCGCGTCGGCGAGCGGAGGTCGAGTAGAGGACGAGCGATGGCAGCATCTCCACGTATGCGAGCTCTGTCTGCGTCTGCGAGCGGCGGCAGCATCTCCGCGTCCGCAAGCGAAGGTTGAGCAGAGGACAAGCGGCGGCAGCATCTCCATGTACGCGAGCGGAGGTCGAACAGAGGACGTCGAGAGGGGCGAGCTCCTTCCGCGTTTGCGTCTGTGAGCTCTGTCCGCGAGCGACGTCGAGAGGGGCGAGCGTTGGAGGGAGGAGGAGCAGGCGGCGAGCGCTAGGGGGAGGGGGAGCAGGCGGGCACAGGGGCGAAGGTTAACAGGGTAAAGTTATCGAGCGGCGTATTAGGGTAAGGGCGGATTTTTCCAGCAAGTTTTGATTATCCGCTTGGGCGGATGATAAAACAGCGGATAATCTCTATATTTTCCTTCTCAATATCCTTTCTAAATATCCGTCCGCTGAAGTAAACGACGAAAAAAGTAATAAAAAATCCTCCCCTTCCTATTTTCCTTCCAAGTATACATACCCTTAGTGTTAGTTATTATACTATAGAAATAAGTAAATATGTCTCATGTGAGCTAGATCTATTTCTTCATACTTAGCGCTATGTAGACACACTCACCATAAAAAAAATTATAAAAAAAAATACCATGACATTATCCAAAAAAGGGGAAATGATAACATCTCTATTTTGCTTTAAGATTAGTGAAATGTGTGAACTTTAAAATGAGGACTAGAGAGCGATAATCTTAAAGTAAAATAAATGATGATATGTTATCCTTCTCCAATTTAGGAGTACACTTATTTTATAAAATTTTTTTTATGACGAATGTGCTATAAAAATTTACATAAAAAAAAATATTAATATCAGTGAGGTCTACGGAAAGTCCTCAGTGAGTCGCACCCGACCCCGACGGATAAAAATTACCGGCCTAGATGAGAGCGAATTTCACATTTGGAGAAACCGCTTCTACCCCTGCGCGCGGGCAAAATAAGGATCTGTGTTTCCTCTTCCCAAACTAATAAAATTTTCACAAGCGGTCACAGATCCCTCCGCCTCGTTTCAAATTCGTTTGTCTTTCCAATCCGCCGATCGAAACCCGATCTCCGATAACCCTTCTTCTTTTCCGTCGATTGAGTTGCGGCGCCGGCGACATCTCCCTTTCATTCGAGTTGCTACGAGGGCTTCTGGCGACTCTCTCTCTCCTCTCTTGCTCCGCGTGGATCGGGAGGGAGGTTGCGCCATTTCTTCCTCTTCCGATCAAGCACTGCGTCCTTCGTCTTCTCTGATTTTTCTTCTTCTTCCTTCTCGTTCATAAACAAGGTGAGTCCCAGTTCGATTTTGCTGTTTCACGTTGAATTTTGTTGGCTTTTTGACTGTCCGCTTCCGCTGATATCTTAATACTTCGTTTCTGTTACCGCTGAAGTTACCGTTTCCAAAGTTGGTATTAGGGTTCTTGTCGTAGTTTTTCCTATCCGCCTCTTGTCGATCTTTACATCTGAATATTTTTGGTTTAGGGTTTATGCGTGTTTCGTCGATCCAGGGGGCCTCCCCGTATTATTTAATTGTCTTCTTGTTGTTTACATCGTGTATTGATATAATGTTATGCGTCGATAAGAAATGGGATTAATCGCCGGTTAAACACTTTTTGATTTTAATAAGCATTCATTAGGATGAGTGTCTCTGTTGTGCTCGAGATTACTACGCACGCATGTCTACTGAAATAAACTATAAGATATGAAAATAAATAAATAAATAAACTAAACTTACAGAAAGACCTCAGTCCTACCTTTATACTCTGTTCGAACCCTTCCTTTATCATCAAGATTAACATAATGAACAGAAGCGTACCCCTTGCGCTTCTGTATTACTGGATTTCTTAACTAGTATGGATTGAATCTCGTCATGCACACCAAATATTACTTATATCCTCTTAGACAACATAGTAGCCCCTGTTTTCTTAACATAATCGGTTGGGAAAATATAATGGAAATAAATAAATGGATAAATAAAAATGGCACATCCTATAAATGTGCTGGTAATTTATGGTAGGTTAAATAGAGTATGAAACTTGTAGGAACTGGAATGAAATTACAAGTGGTAAACGGACAATGTGAGTTGAGGAGTAGTAGCTGATAAGCTACTTAAGGATATCATATTCTTGAAATATATAATTGTGAGGTAACAAATGTTCTTGGACCAAGATGAGGTGAATATATAGTAGATGAATTTTGATAGACTCTTTTGACAGGGGACAACTGGTAAAGGTAGGATCTACTCCCTCTTTTTAACATGGTGTCATTTTGTAAACTATTTGTTTAGTTAAAACATATTTTATGCGTAGATTGGAATAATTAGAGACATTATGCATGTTTTGTTGCTTGATTTTGACTCGATTCTCTTTGCCCTCTTTTTTGCTTCCTTTTTATTATGTTAGTGAATGGACATTTTTTTTTTCTTTCCAAAAGCAAGAATAGATGTGTATTATATCCAAAAAAGAAATATGTACAATGTGTGTTCCAACTCTCAGACTCCCACTCACTTAATTCAAAAAAGAGAAAATTTTGACAGAGCCTCCTCTATAATATCTTGCGGGCAGCCTGTGCAACATATGTCGATTATCTCAAAAAACACAAAAGAAAAAACACGAGGAACGAGAAGAAAGATCTGTACTACAACACACAACAGCTATTACAAACACAAACTTCCTCCTCTATAGTACTGGTGACCAGTGAATGGACATGTTTCAGTGATGTTGATTGGATTACGTAACCAAATGCTTGTATGAACAGTAAGCTGTTTTGTTTCTGTATTAAGTATAGTTTACTTGGATATTTAATTTGTGGTATATTTATGAATTTGAATATTGTAAATGTTGCATGAATGTGGATGGTTGTGAGTTTTTATTTAATTTAATTGTTAGATGATAGATCGGCAGACAACTTCGTCCACATAGTACCAATAAGCAATATTGACTATAGTTCAAGGATTAAATTCACTACTAGATCGTCAGTTTGGCAACATTAGGAGGCTTGATGTTGGATGCATGCCAATATATTGTTTGATAAGTAATTTTTTCATCATTTTAGGCTAGCGGTGGAACCCACTCTCTCCAAGAGTATAACTCAGGTTGAGAACTTCAACTATTTAACTTAATTTTTTAGTATATGATTGGACTTAATCTCGTATGATATTCAATAATCTAGATATGCTAGCAAATATGTTTTGGTGGTTTACTTTGTTTTACTGATCATGCATCATATTATTTAATTTCTATTTAGAATTTTGTGCACTTTCTTGTTTAGGTTTCGGTCTGGCACCTAGAGAGCTATAGATAGCTAGTTGTTTATCTTGTATTTTGAGCCGGTAAAGATCCAATTGTAACGATGACAACGGTTGGACTTTGGGTATTGAATTGTAAAACTTTGATAATTATAAATGGTTGTAATTGGATGTGTAGATTTGGATTGTTATTATATAATTGAATTTTGGTTTAGATAATTGAATAAAGTAAACTTTATGAAAAAAATAAATGTGAGTTGGATTATGGAATGTTTAAGCTCTATTATCATGTTAACGCAGTTGAATTTATCACTGACACATTGACACATGGCACTAGCCTCCCATGCGCTTCTTACATAGGTAATACAAAAGGTAACTTCCACCCTATAATATAGTAACAATAATTAGTAATTTACTATTCATTCAATTTGGCAATTGCCTATTATATCATTTAGTGTTGTCACAGTTATTGATTACATAGGCGAAGTATTTGCCTAGAGCCAAGCACATTGGACCCTATGATAGGTAAATAAGGTGAAATAAGTTATTAAACTCTTAAGCTCCTAGCTACACTTATTTATACTTTCATCCTATGGTCTTTAGACTTATGCATCATAGGTAGGATATTTGGATAAACTTTAGGCCTCCTCTTTATGTGGTTCTACTCGAGTAATTGGTGTGAAGCATGATAAATAAGATGAGTTTGACTTACTTGTCATAGATCAACTATAGCATGATCATGGGCTTGCCATTTAAGTTTTGATTTTTTAAAATATGAAGTCTTGATTATATATATATATATATTTTACACTTCTTTTTTTTTTTTTTCTAAATGCTTGATTTTTTATTAGATTTTGAAATTTTCAGTTTTACATAATTTTTATTTCTTTAACCTTTAGAAGGCACAGAGGTTTGAGATAGCTTGATAGCTATTATGTTAGAGGTAGAATTTGACATCTAAGTCTTAACAATTCTTAGAGTGGTTGGAATTTTTTTGGAGGCCATATACTACCTAAAGATTAAAGTCTTGTGTTGGAAGTTTTGCTGTATAATTGACTTTTAACTTTTTCCTTCTTACATTCAATGAAAATAAAAAAATATCAAAAATATTTTTATTCAACTCATAAGGATTTTAGTTGTAGATAATAAAGTCTTGAGCTTAAATCTCATCATCATCAAACAGCTTATGTAGAAAAAAATTAAAGAATGTTGGTTCTATTTTCACTGGATTCTACTGAATATTTTCTCTTTCAATGTCACTCCATTGATTATATGTTTAATTTTCTTTTACATATTTTGATTTTTGTTTTGAACTAAATCACATGTCATCTCTTGTTCTCACGCTAGGTTGGTTTCTATAGAAAAAAATTGTTACGGGCCAATACCATTAGTAAGTTATGAAATAAAGTAGATCCGGATTGGTATGTTATACCCGGTTCGCTAAGTAGAAAAATTCTTTAAATAAGGGCCTAAGGTTAAAGTTAGGGTGTCTAGTATTTGATTATTATCTTCCTAGGGCGTGCTTTACACAATTTCTTGCCGGTGACGGTTGAGGTTCTATCAATTGGTTTGGCTTGCCGGATGATCGTCAGGGAACCAATGGTCCAGCGACGGATAAAGGTGGAAGAAATTCCGTTGTCGGTAGTAGATCTAAGTGGTGGATCTATTATCGTTGATCAGCCAACAAAGAAAACCTAGGGTGTAAGAGTTCTACACACACGAAGGAGCGACGGCGTGTTTGTCGGCATGCAACAACATTTTCTATGATGATTAGCGAAAGGATCTTCCAGCAACGCGCGACGACTCTGATTCCGATGGCGGTGATACTATAGCAAGTTACTGTAGTGCGACACTGTAGCAAGTTACTGTAGCGGCGGATACTGTAGCAGCGGCATTGAAGCAACCTAAGGGAGGAAGAGGAAGGACATGCGGCGTAACATGCGGCATATGTAGATTAGGTTTGAAAAAAAAACACTAGAGAGATTGGTGGTTTGAAAAAAAAAAAAGAGAGATTATTAAAAAAAAGATAGGAATTAAAAGAGAAGATGACGAGAAGTGAGGTTGCTCAACGTTATGTGGAGATGAATTATCATCTTAACGTTTTAGACGAGATGAAGGCAATGCTGGGAGAGTTGGTTAGAGAGAAGAAAATGCGAGAGAATGCAGATGTGATTGTTGATGGGCAGATATATCCAACCTCGAGCGAGGTCTTGAAGACTACATTACAGAGCCGAAGTAATATGAAGGATAGATGACAGATTTGTATTCGCATGGAATTATAAGGATTTAATGGAACTGACCCATTAGGATGGATTATACAAGCTGAATAATATTTTGATATTAAAAGAACGCCAGACAATTACAAAATTCCTATGGCCTTTGTTCGTATGGAGGGGCAAACAGACGACTGGTTTCGAGGGTTAAAACGACAGATTTCTAATCTTTCTTGGGAAAGATTGAAACAAGAGATGATACAAAGATTTAGTAAATTTCCTACAACTACGGTCCTTGATGAAAGCTACTATGAAAAGAAGAAATTTGACGATAAACAGAAGGAGAGTGGACAAATTCCAAGGCCAATTGTGACAGCAAATTATGTTAGCTCTTCTGAATACAACATAATGCATACACCTAGCGAAGTTTCTACTTCCCTTAATAGCCTGAAGGTTGAAAGAGAAGAAGGTGAATTGTCCCCTAATGGAGACTTTGAAGAGGATAATTTTGTTTCTTTTGAAGATGTTGCTGTAATTGCAACTCATGGCGGGAAAGATATTTATAGTAGCAGACAATATAAAATCTGAGTTGAAGAAGTAGAGGCTGCTTGTGGTGAGGCTGCGGGTGAGAATAATGTTGAAGTTGATGATGAAGATTAAAAAAGTGCTCAACGGTCTACTGAGGTTAGTGAAAATGCCTCAAAGGCTAGTGAGGATGTCTAAGGCAGTGAATTTGGTAATGGAGGGGAGGAATGTTCCCATGAGGATTACGAAGAAGAGAATGATGCTGAGCGTGATGCAAAGGCTGAAAGTGAGGGTGAGGCTGAAGGAATGACTGATGTTCATGATGCTGAGGGAGAAATTTCGTTATTACCATTTTCTGATCGATTTCTTAACACAGTCAGACCTCTTGCAAGGCATGTGCCTGCAGCATTACATGACAAGGAAGATAAGTCTCCCAATATATTTTATGAAAATAACTAGGGGTGAGCATTCGGTAAAAATCGAAAACCGATTTACCGAAAACCGATTTACCGAAACCGAAAAACTATTACCGAAACCGATACTGAACATACTATTTACTGATCGGTAAATCGGTAAATCGGTTTACCGATTTATCGATTAAAATATATTAAAATATTATATAATTAATTTATTAAAAAATTTATTAAAATATTAAAATATTACATAATTAAAATATTATCGATCAGTAAAAACCGACCGGTAAATCAGTAAATTACCGATAAAAAATTAAAAATTAATAAATAAAAATTTATTTTTTATATATTAATATATATATCGGTAAATCGGTAAATTACCAAACTGAAAACTTATTTACCGAACCGAAAATCAAAAATTGAAATACCTAAATATTATTACCGAACCGAAAACCGAAACCAAATTTACCGAACCGATTTACCGATCGGTAAATCGGTAAATTCAATTTTTACTGTTTTATGCTCACCCCTAAAAATAACTCGTTTTATGTGTTGTTTCGGCTTCATCAGACTTTGTATGAAAGGATACTCTCTGTTAAGACAAAATCATCAACGGCTGAAAACAAATGGAAAAGTTCTAAAGATGCAAACCCTCCTGAATTATATGCTGATGCCAATATAAGTAAAATATCTTACGAGATGAAGGTTGAGAATGCTACAAATACACATAGGAAGATTTGGCACTGCTTGCATGTATGCTGGGGAGAGGAAAAATTTTTTGCGACAAAGAAATATATTATTGAGAAACGAGATTATGGAGCAATTTCAACTTATAAGTGGTGGGATCCAAGAAAAGTTTTAAAAAAAATCACCTAATACACAATCTTGAGGACAAGGTTGTAGTTTGATAGGGGGGGGGGGTGTAATTGTTACGGGCCCAATACCATTAGTAAGTTATGTAATAAAGCAGATCCGGATTGGCATATTATACCTGATTCGCTAAATAGAAAAATTCTATAAATAAGAGCCTAGATTAGAGTTAAAGTGTCTAGTATTTGATTATTGTTTTTCTGTGCTTTTGTACGATTTTTCTAGTGATGATAGTTGAAGTTTTATGAAAAACAAACTTTACTAGGATCATTCATGCTCTTATTGAGTTCAATACTCTAATTGGGAAAAAATGACTACTGGATAGAAGTATGTGCTATTGTGCTTCTGGATCAAACCGCCTAAGGGGACCCTCAAAGTAAATGCTGATGGTTCATGGTCGAAGGAGTCCTCAACGGGAGGTCTAGGCTATTTAATTCAAGATGCTGATGGTTGTTGTTGCTTGGTTGCATCCACATCTGTCCAGGCTTCCATGGCCCAAGAGGTACGGCTGCTAAACCTACGCTCACTCAAAGTAGTTATTAAGGAAACTGACTAATTGACTATAAATGATCCATTCTGTTAATAAAGGCTAGCAAGATCCTAGTGGCTCTAATATCATCCTCTTGATAGAAATCAGGTTCTTGTTAAACTGTAAGAAATTGTACTTTCCAATTCACTCCAAAAGAGCTTAATTAAGCTGCTAATTGGTTAGTCAAGTACGCCTTATGTACTGCTACATGTACAACTTGGTCAGAAATGAACCATTTTGTATTTTGACCTCGAACGCGGGTTATGGAATAGTATATAGACACTGTTTTTAAAAATAAAACCTCTTGAGTTGCATAGTATATTTGACAAAAGCCGTGATGGATTAACACCACAGTAAGGCTACGCTTGTGTCGGCTCAACGTACGCCGTTGGCCACCTCTAGTCCACACCTACCTATAACCGGTCACCGCCTCGGCGCCTCCCCCGCTCTCGCATCAACGAACGAATCGATGCAATAGGAGGGGATCGGACGGTTATAATGTAGAACTTTAATGAATATGAGACGAGTACAAACTGGACGGGATCCCAAACTTCCCCATCACTCAGTAAGTACCTATAAATTCAACGCCGAGGCGGCGTACGAGTAATGCCTCAAACGCCGACGCGTCCTCCCCTCGGTTTCTAATGGCCGTCTTCTCCTCCATCCTCCCCAAACCGCACGCCCCGTTCCCCTCAGCCCTGGCCCACTCTCGCCGCCTTCAACTCTCGCCCCTGCGCCTCGGCTTCAACCGCCCTTACCCCTCTGCTTTCGCTCAGCCGCTCGCCAACCCTCGACTCCGTGGTCTAGTTTTCCTTCGCCACGTCATCCGTGCTCGGGATGATGGCCACACAGGTGGCGCCTCTGAGCCGCCAATGCCGCCTCCTCCCCCGCCTCCACCGGAAAGAAAATCCTTCGCTGTTGTCACCGGTGAGCTCTTCTTAGGCCTCGCCTCTTTGCTCGTCAGGAAGAGGGGTTCCTCCTCTGTCGCAGTTTCTGATGATACCGAGGTATATGGCGTCGGTAGTAGAGGTAATTTGAATGGCTCAGTAATGGTGGATTCCGACGTCATCTGGGAGCAGAGATCGAAGGATGTGAAGGCCGAGAAGGAGCGGAAGAAGGTAGCAAGTCCAGGATTCAGTTTTTCTGCCGCTGGTTTACTATTTCCCTATCATCTCGGTGTGGCTCAGTTCCTTCTCGAAAAAGGGTACATTAAGGTAATTTTGTCATTTTTTCTCGATTTTGATTTTTTGTTACTTGCTACGGAACAACAATTTTTTTTTCTTGATTTTGAATTTTTTTGGTTACTTGCTAAGAAACATGGCTGCTGATTCGAGCATTTCTTGATATGGAAGAAAAGGTTGCATATAGGGAATCAGAAGTAGGTTTCTTCGGTGACTTGTTTGGGGATGTATGCTCGTTCGTAATGTTGGTATCCTATTGCCCTTTCAGTTGGAAAAGCATTTTCTAGGATATTGGAACTTGTTACTCATCCTTTCCTTTTCCCTTCCTACGTTACAACTTGTCACATGCAGTGGCGTATCACGTACTAGAATCTGATAAGTAAATCTTTAATGGGTTAACTACACGCGTAATCGTTAAGCTATACTCCTCTCTACAGTTAGGTTCTTGAATATTTGTTAGGGGTTTATGCTCGTGGTTAATGTTTGTATTCACTTGTCATGATGTGCTACTCATCCTTACCACATTCAAAGTTACAATCTGTGACATACAGGAATATCCCAGCGTCTGATAAGTATAATTTAATGGATTAATTACATGCGGAGTCCTTAATCTATACGCTTTTCTACACGTTGGTCCTTGTATATCTTCTAATTTCAATGTTAATTGTGATTATGGGGTCTCATGAACTTCAAGACTTGTAAACATCAACTTGCATGCTTGGGAAGAAGAAAATGGTAAGATTTGTACACCATTGAGTTCTATGCCCCTTGAGCGCTACTACCATAGCCACCAATTCGCCTTTTGACATGGCATTCTAATGTGTGAATGTGCATATAAGTACATTATCATATGGTTACGAGAGAAATGTTAAGAAATCATATTTGTTTTATATATTGTATAAGAATTACACTTGAAGTCTTAGTTGTGATACATGGTACGACAGGTATGTACCATGACATACTCTGCCATACTTGTCGTGACCATCCTTAAATATTAAAGACAGAAAGAAATATAAAGGAATTGCACATCAATAGTACTGGTTGCTCTGGTATTTATAAACTTGGTACTAACAAAATATCATAACTTCTGTTTGTATTTTCCAAACCATGACAAATCTTGAACCATTCATTTATACAGGAAACTACACCACTTTCTGGCTCTTCAGCTGGTGCTGTTGTTTGTGTTGTAATTGCTTCTGGTAAAAGCATGCAAGAAGCTTTAATGGCTACCAAGATTCTTGCACAAGATTGTCGTCTTAAAGGAACTGCATTTCGGCTTGGGGTAATCATATTTTGATATGATTTTGTTAAATAAATATATTTTAGAGTTTCACTACCGCACATAAGGATAAGTTCTCTATATTTTGGTGCTCGTACGATGCACAAAAATTATGTGATTCATTTATTATTTTGGAGGTTCACTACATCACGTCAGGATAAGTTTTTTTATATTTTGGTACTTGTACAATGCACATAAATAATGTGATTCATTTATTATTTTGGAGTTTCACTACATTAGTACATCTGCTTCCCTCAATGGGATTCATTTATAATTATTAGATGACTTCATGTTACTGGTTAATTAATTAGTTATTCTGTTATCAGATCTATACGTTCATGGTATATATGCCGTACTTTTCATGGTTTTTCCTAATATATTCTTTTAAATTGAACTTGGCATTTGATAGAAGATTCTTTCCTTTCCCTTGCTTTCCTTGTTAGTCCCCTCATCCACCACAGTCCTCCTTACCTATGCACCAATTGCTGCTCTTACATGCTACTCATTTTCTTTCTCTTTCTCTTCTCCTCTCTTGAATAATGACTCAACTCCTCTCTTTGTCCACTCCTACCTAGAATGACAATGCATTATCATCTTTTTCCTTTTTGCCACCCACCATCCTTCTCTCTACCACTTTTTTGTCACTCCCCTCATTTCTCTCTCTATGTATAAGATTGCTTCTCATTAGGTTCATGAATATGTACATATCTTTTTATCCCTAAACCTAGATTTCGCTTATCTATTTCTTCCTATAGATTGCATAGATCTCTTTGACTCTATCATCTTTCTCAAACAACTACCTTTGTTATCAAAGTCAAAGTCAATAATACGAACTACCTTCTTTGGGTGTAATTTATTTGATATTTTATCAATTCATATAGGAAAGAAAAATACCTTATTTCTTGTTCTATTGAATCAAAGTTTGCCACATATACTATATGAAGTGCTTTCATTGTGTTGCCCTCATTTGCCTTCTCAACATGTATTGTAATGTCTCCTCCACTTTTATTTTCTTCAAAACTGCTGAAGAAGTTTAAGATAGCTATCACTTATTTCTAAAATCGAATGTGTCATATTTAGTTATTTATAAAATATATGAAGATATTTTAGCTTAAAGCTAGATGGTTTCCTACTTCATGACAACTATATTATTATGAAAGCAAGTAAAATGACTTGATCACACTTTGTAGATCAATACATAAAATAAGGGTTTATGTAGTATTTTAATAATAGCAAAGAATAAACACACTTGTGCAATCATACAATATTTTAAAATTTAGATATGATATGAGCTATTATTTTTTATTTGGATATGATATTTGTATGAAATATTTTTTTTTAGAAAATAGGAGGATCTTACCATCATACTTCTGATTTTACAATTCGAGTCATAACCCCTCTACTGTTCCTAGCCCATTTGATGACGTTGCTGTTGATCCTCTCGACAACATGATTCCTATTTCCTAGTGGGCAATTTCTTGCTTAGCTATTCCTTAGTTCATTTGTCCTAACCTGCAAAATGAATTCACATATCCCCTTAGTATCTTCTTACCTATTTTGCTTCCCTTGTCTTCTCTAAAGTTACTACCTTTCCTGCCTCTTCTACATTTGGTGACTATGTAGGATCACTTCTACTGGCCATGGGCATGACCATGGTTGTAATTCTCATCCCACCCCCTCATGTTCAATATGTGTGTTTCCATAATAATGTTGGTTGTTGTTTAAGTGCCAATCAAACTTAGCTACAAATGCAAAAGTGCACTGTTATTTCTTCCCCTCCTACCCATGCTTTGACATTTGTACTTAAACTCATATTACCCTATAAGGTGGTTTGTTTCAACATAGTACACTTGATACACTATATTGTCCTTACGATGGTTCTTATGTTTTAGTAAGTGGTATGTGTTTTAAAATAGATCTCTCCTTGTTGTTTTACATAGATCTCTCCTTGTCCAATGTTTTATATATAACACATTTTAAATTAATCTTTTATCTAGAATTCTCTCACCCACTCATTAAATTACTTTTCACAATCTACAAATGAAGGCAATGATTGATAAGCATCTTAAATATGATGAAGTGTATATCCTAGCTGATTAGTTGTCATATATGCTATCAACTCTCTCCATCCATCCTAATTATACCAGTGCTAGTATTGCTAGGCCATCCCTCCTATGTGGATTTAGCAACTTGTTTTATATTTTTGTTTATAATGTTTGTCTACTTTGAAGGCATCACAGTGGTTCTTTCCATTTTTGTTATATTGATTGTAGCATGAGCCCTTTTGCTTTTGTTGATTTATTTAAGCCATGAGTTCCATCTCTATTTGGGACAGTTTGAAGTGCTCTATCACTTCTATTGATCATTTATCTTCTTAAATGTTGGTCTCAAGTTTTTGATACATTGAAATCTTTTTGCAAAGAAATTAAGATTTAATTACACGTTTCCATCAAAGTTTTATGTACTTATAATACTTTGTATATATTAAAACTAATTTTCATTCTATTTTAGACTTGTGGGATCTTATGGCAAAACACATGTTTTTGTACCTCACTATAAAATTCTATAGCATAAAATTATCATATCCTTGATGTTGCTCATGCTAAATTACTCCATATTCATTTGCATCAACTTATTAGGTGAAGTTGTTGTTATTGTTTTCCATATCATTAATTATACCCCTCATCTCTCTTATAATACTCTAGTTCTTATAAGAATCATTATCATGTTTAGATGCCTTCTCATCAACCATTGTATCTTTGTTATCTTCATTTTTTGGGTCTAACCTTTGTCCTATGTCTTTTATATTCTCAAATATGAAAAAGCTATCATTATCGCCATTATGTTTATTTTTTCCAATGTAATTCCTATTTAATTTACCTTATACTATGTAACTTATATCAACTTCTATCCCCACGGCTAATATATTAATTGCACCCTTATCATCTCTTTTACCCTTCACTCTTGAAACTTTTGGTGCTTCACTTGATCCACCCATCACCCTTGTTATCATCACCTCTGCCCACATCATCGAACATTGTTGCTACTTCGAAGTTCAATTCTTACTATTGTCCGTCTCTTATAGATCTTTCACTCATTCCATCAAATTATGATTGTCTCATTATACTGAAGTCTGAACAAAGGTAAACTATCCTTTATTGCTAATTCATTGTTTAACAGTATCTTCCAATCACATATCTCCACCATTTAATGTTATCTACACTTCTAAATCTTTTCATGATGCTATAGTAAAGATGATCATGGAAAAATAAATGGTTGCATTATGCTCACAGGTACTTGGTAACCTATACCTTGTCCTCTTGGCATTTGCCTAGTTTCTAGTAGATGGGTGTTTACTTTCAAATTTTTATGCTACTTATAGCAAAATATTGAACACATGGGATGTACTAGTGACATTTTAATTTAATTCCACATGGAACATGTGTGGATTATAATGATATTAGGCCTAATGAGTTTACTACTTCTAGAAGAAAAAGAGAGAAGAGAGGGAGGAGAGACTGGATGGCAATAGTAATAATACGATCATGTTTTTTAATATATTGAATTGAATTAGATACCAAATTCATTAAGCAAGATTTAAAATATTCATCCATACCGGTGTACTAGTCGACTAATGGACATATATATAGGTTTATATATATATATATTACAAGCACATGCATATGACCTTGTGTTGTGTATTAATATATGGTCGAACCAGTACCCATATTTGGTCATATGAATTGATTTTTGAAGTATTAGCATAGATTCTCTATTTATAGCACTCTTAAGTACAATCACGATAAATATTTTAATTGTTTTGTACTATCTAAAAGGCTACCTAATTTTCCACTTTCCAATACTATTATTTCTTTAATACACATTCCAATATTAAACTTTCCTACCCTGTCCCTTAAGGTAGAGCATGCATGTTAATTATGGTCAGCTTTGTAAAAAAGTATGGTAGTAGTAGAGACATCGACACATGTTGAAAGGGGTATTGTAGAGGGAAAAACAGCAATGAAGGAAATGGAGCTAGTTGAGAACTTCCTATAAACACAATAGTGGAGAGCTTGTTGAGAAAAGTTGCAAAGGCAATAATACTAGTAGAGAGTTTGTTATAGAAAAGAAAAAGCACTATGTTTTAAATATCGGTGTACTAGCCTATTCTCGAACCTATATAGGCTAGTTGATATCGATTTGTATTGACATATGATAGCAATGGTTCTGGTTAGTTATTATTATTATTATTATTATAATATATATATTATCGACAAATGGTCAATTTGATACAAACTAGGTTACCTTAAACCATAATCAAGAGCAAGGTTTATAAAACTTGTTTGTTTATATTGATCCAACCATGGACCGGTACCAATACATGGTCGGTATCACTTATATATATATACACATACACACACAAAAAAAAAAAAAAATTAAAATTGACCATTGTCATCAGTAGTTGGTTCGTATTGGACCAATAATAGATTGATACACCAGATTGGATTGGTGTTCTATACTTTTGGTTGAGAGTACAGAAGAGAAAAAAGAGAGCAACAATGCAACACAAAAGACTATCCACATTTTTTTTTCTTTTTCTTCTTGTTGTTTCCTTTATTCGTCAATCAAAGAAATTAAACCTTAAAGGAAACCTTGGGCTGGTCCCTAATGGGATATTATCCATGGCCATCACCTTCTCCTACGAGCAATAAACACTACTTTGACTCTTGAGCATTAGATGATCTTCTGGTGAACTTGAGGTGATTGGGTGTTGAATGGCTAATCAATCAAAATGGAGTTTGTGAGGTTTGGGCGTTACTTATGGAGCTCTACTAGCACATGTTGAACAGAGGAATTACATAGAAACACAATTGATTTGATTTTTCCTCATCCAAGAGAACCATCCAATGAATGGTTGAATTCTCCCATCTAGAGGCTCTCCTATGTGAGGAGAGGCCATCAACATACTTCAACTCCATGGAGCTCATGGAAAGGATCACCAACAAGATTCAATTGCTACTATATTGCTCATGTGGGTGTCATGGGTTCCAAAGAGAACTAGATAGACCGATCAAAAATTGACTTGATCCGTCGGCCTGACATGAAGTTAAGCGGGTTCGAATTAGTCATAATCGTGTTCAGGTCATAAATAGGTCAACTTATTTATAATCCGAAATTAATCGGATCGAATCGGGTTATAAACAGATTGACCCATATAACCTAAATAAATTAAATTACTAATAAAATCCCTAACTTTCTAAATATCCCACTAACCCCTCTCTCTCATTCTCTTCCTCTTGGCTCCCTCCACCTGCCCCTCCCATGTTTGCCACCCTCCTCTCCCCTCTCTTGCCCTCATCCACCTTCCTCCTCCCTCTCATTGATCCCCCTCTTTGCCACCCTCCTCCCTCCCTTAACCTCTCTCTCTACCCTCCCTCTCTCCTCCTCCTCCTCCTCTCTCTCTCTCTCTCTCTCTCTCTCTCTCTAACAGGTCATCAGCGGGTTGAGTCGAGTCAAGGCAAGTTAATAGGTAACATGTTTAATGAAATGGGTTACTCATGTCATGTTGGGTTGACACCGTTATATTACGACTATCAGCGGGTTGAGTCGAGTCTAGGCAAGTTAATAGGTAACATGTTTAATGAAATGGGTTACTCATGTCATGTTGGGTTGACACCGTTATATTCGAGTCGTATTCAAGTTAAAATTTTTGACTCAATTAATTAAATGGACTATGTTCGGCTTAGCTTACTTAGGTCACGGGTCATGACATACAACCCGTTTATGACCTTGACCCGAATTTTCAAGTCTATAAATAGACAACTGAGTATTTAAGCAAAGATATGTTCATTGAGTGGAGAACAAAAACAAGGAGAAGATGGGATCACAATGATCAATGCGAAGAGATAAAGTTGATATGGACATGAGATGGAAGCAGTGCTTGAGGAACTGGTCCGGTACCGGCTGGTTCCTTCGGTTGGTACCAGTCCGGCCAGGGACCGACATCAGAATGTGGGTTGGAGCGGCGGCAGCGGGCGGAACGAAGCTTCACAAGAAGCTTCGTCATTCATTCGAAGCTTCACCGGAAGCTTCGTCATTCGAAGCTTTCACCGCCGCTCTTCTGCTGTTGCTCGGCTTGCCGGGACCGGTTCCTCGAACCTTGGATGGAAGATGGTGACAATAAAAAAAAAAGAAAAAAGAGGATGTAGTAGTAGTAGAATGAGAAATGGAGATTAGGTTAATCATTGCTTTGGTACGATGTTAGAAGAAAAGAGAAGAGAGGGGAGGGGGAGTTTGGATTGTGATAATAGTAATATGATTATGTTTTTGATAGGTTGAATTGAATTGCATAGTGGATGCATGAAGCCTTTATGTATAACACTCTTAAGTAGAATCATGATAATATTCTAATTATATTTTAATATATAGGTGGCTACCTAATTTTTGCCACTTTCCAATGCCATAATTTCCTCTAATATCATACTTCCCAACAATACTATTAACTTGAGTTTTAAGTGATTTTAATTGGACTGCTTTATTTTGTTCTACCAGGTTAATGTGTCAATTTTTTATTACGTCAGTTGTATCATTCCTCAAAATCTTTTCTCATGTTGCTCACATGATTTTTTGCGTTTTATTTCCATATCTATTACATTTTTTTTCTATGATAGTTTGTTTGAGAAAGTGGAGTAACCTATTAGGTAGATTGCTTCAGGGGAGATGACTTTTAAACTTTAAAAGATAATTTATGGCCTTAAGAAGAGCCACGAATTTGTTTATAAATGAATCATTTCTTCAATGCAAAAGAGTCTATTTAGAGATCTTTATTCAACAAAGCATCATTGATGTTATTATTCTAGTTGTTTGTGTGATGATATCTGATTTGTTGCTAGGGATAATCAATTGATTTTGGACGTTAAGAAACATCCCTATGATCAGATTATAACAAAAATCATGGCAAAACTTTGTTACTTTTTGTGGATCAAGGTTGCTTATCAAGCTCACATTAGTTTTGTCATATATATATATATATATATATATAAATAATGTACCATGGACCCTTTAAAGGAACTAGGTATTGCAAACTTGTCCATATTTTGCTTTTTTCTAGTGCAAACATTTTTTTTAGAAAGATAGAACACTTTATTTGTATTAACGTGCTACATCCCAAAAAAACAGCCTGGCCTAATCACTAGAGGCCAGTTTCTAGTCCAAGCTACAAACTGCAAATTTTCTCTGGCAAAAATTGAGCCCGTTTGCTCCCTTGTACAATTCCTGCTTATATAGTTGAATACATATTTGTTGCATCTGGATAAAAAATTGATTTCATTCAACAGTTGTCTAATTTCGGTAGGTGGGCAGTGACATTTCCCATTGATGAGAATTATAGATTTAACACTCTTTGATTCTATTAAAATTTCCTTCCCCATCCACTCCTGGTTGGCGTGCTAGTAGCTCATCTCATTTGTAATGGCCAGAATCTCTGAGAAAAGTACCAAGGGGCTTTTGTAGTATTCTACACTTGCCAAAAGAGCCTCTTCCTTTCTGTCTCTCAATACGTAACCAATGCCTGCATCCTTGGATTTGCTTATTCATGCGCCATTAGTGTTTATTTTGAGATGTTCGACTTTAAGTCTCTCCCATTTCTTCTTGCTTGAGCTCTTTGTCCTCCTTCCTCTTGGTCTTTTGTGAGTGCGATCAAAGCTTTGCTACTTGTTGAGGCGGCGCTTGCTTATTCTCTTCCGAAGGATTTTCCTTGCCTTCCAAACCTGCCAATAGATAGTAAGAATCAGTATTTGGGTTTGAAGAGAAGTGTCCTTCCCTCTCTTTATCAAAGCTTTCTTTTACCATAAATCCACTCTTACATTGCAGTTTCTAGTCTTAAACTAGATTCATCTATTTTACCGTTGCTAGACCCAATAGATAGTAAGAATCAGTATTTGGGTTTGAATAGAAGTGTCCTTCCCTCTCTTTATCAAAAGCTTTCTTTTTCCATAAATCCAGTCTTACATTGCAGTTTATAGTCTTAAACTAGATTCATCTATTTTACCATTGCTAGACCTAATATTTTTTGGTTAATTCTACTAGATATCATTGTTTGTTTAGTTGGTAAATTTGTATATTTACCATTATCAATCCTAATATTTCTTCTGTGGTTAGTGGTGTTGGTCATTACATACATGAGTCAAGGATTGAATATTGGTCGGAAGGTATTTCCAGCTCGCTTGAACAATACACAGAACAAGTCATATATATATATATAAAATTGACCAGTATTGTTTACCTGCATCGACACCGACTAATATGTACCAGTTCTAGCTAGACCAATACATCGATCCGAATCGGTCTTTTAAACTTTGGCATGATGTGAGACAATGTTATTGAGGTTGTGTTGTATATTTTATATTTTCTAAAAGGGGCTCTTAGTAGGGTCCTCTCATATAAGAAGTATATACTTAGATGCCACTTATTGATGTAAAAGAGAACAATCAATTGATGTCGACACCGACTAATATGTACCAGTTCTAGCTAGACCAATACATCGATCCGAATCGGTCTTTTAAACTTTGGCATGATGTGAGACAATGTTATTGAGGTTGTGTTGTATATTTTATATTTTCTAAAAGGGGCTCTTAGTAGGGTCCTCTCATATAAGAAGTATATACTTAGATGCCACTTATTGATGTAAAAGAGAACAATCAATTGATGTTTTGGTATTTAATTTTGTGAAAATCTTGTTGCTTGAAGAAAAAAGGCCAATATATTAGCTAGATCAAGATATGTAGTTGGGTATAGAGCTATGACCCATGTTTCTTGTGAAATGATGTGGCCAATGTCTTTATAGGGTGGTATGCTAGTACTGACACTATAACTAGCACACGGAACAAGGTCTATACCAATCCAATATCTAGGTGTATATATTTTACGTACTACATATAAAATATTGGTCTAGGTGGCACCAATTGGTATCTTGTGGTCTATCCAGTAAATTGTATAAGTATGTGCAATACTAGTACACTGAAACAAACTATTATTATAAACCTTGGATGTAGCTTCATAATATAGTAATTTTTTATGGTTTTCTTGTGAAATGATGTGGCCAAATGTCTTTATAGGGTGGTATGCTAGTACTGACACTATAACTAGCACACGGAACAAGGTCCATACCAATCCAATATGTAGGTGTATATATTTTACAAACTACATATAAAATATTGGTCTAGGTGGCACCAATTTGTATCTTGTGTCTATACAGTAAATTGTACAAGTATGTGCAATACTAGTACACTGAAACAAACTATTATTATAAACCTTGGTTGTAGCTTCATAATATAGTAATTTTTTTATGGTTTTCTTGTCCCATACCCATAAATATGCAATATGATTGTTATTTATTATATTGCAAGTGATGTTATGTCTAGGAAGATTTGCTTTCCATACATAAGAGAATTAACTTGTTGATGCCTTCAACTAACCTGTCATCCTTCATTTTCATTTAATATGTACCTTAGGCATGTTTGATACGTATGTTCTATTTTTTGAGAGGGAGTGTTAGGTGACTTAGTGTTATGGGTCAAGACATTAGGTATTTGGTTTTATTTAATTAGGTTATATGGTTTATACCTTCATGGTATATATGATATATTTTCTTGGTTTAATTTAATCTATTATTTTTATTCAACTGTTATAACTTGTACAAGTGCCGTATACTCTCATGTGTTAGCTGCTCTTGCCCTCCTAGATTCCTGTGATATTATACTTTAGTGAATTTTATTGCGGTGTAACTTTGCTGAACATTGAACACTGTTTGACTAGAATTTTTATCGTTATTTTGTTCAGGCAGTACTTAGGGATATCCTGAATAATTTTCTCCCAGATGATGTGCACACTAAGTCCAGTGGAAGAATTCGTGGTAAATGAATTACCAAATTCTACAATTTAAGCCTTTTTTTTGCATCCATATTCATAGAGGTTGCTTATTTATGTTTGTCGACTATTTTACCATTTGCTGGCGGCTGAACATGGCTGCTTACGTTCCAGATTTCATTAGACACAAATATTTTCAATTAGTAATCAAATTTCTAGCATTATGATAAATTGGCAGCACATTTATGGGTGTATATGCTGTACGAAGAGTCCGTAAGTGATATTTTTTTGATACCAGTGATAGCACAAATTTAAGCAAGTGGGTTTACACTTTTTTCTCTCAATGCAGTTGCAATAACTCAACTTTTTTGGAGGCCAAGAGGTCTACTTGTGGACCAATTTGACTCTAAGGAAGATTTAATCAATGCAGTTTTTACTTCTTCCTTTATTCCAGGGTACAATTGACCATGAATAAATTTTCTTTGAAGTATACCTTGGAGTTTGTTAAATAATGATTTTGACTTTTATCCTGATCTAGCTATCTAGCTCCCAGGCCTGCCACAATGTTCCGTAACCGATTGTGCATTGATGGAGGTTTGACATTGTTTATGCCTCCAACTTCTGCTTCAAGGACGGTATGTCATTTCTGTGAGTATTTGGTATTGGTGAATGGATTGAAAGCTTATCTTTCTTAGATCTATTTTTTCAAGGTAGATGCATATGCATGCTTTGATATGCAAATACTTTCCATTTCGTTGTAGCAATAGTTATTTCTGTGTCCTCTTTTATGTACCTTCGGAACAACAATGTTAGTTGATCTGCAATTGCTTTTCTAGTCTTGTATTCTAGGTAGTACTTAATAAATCTCGCTTTCTTCTGAAGATCCATTGTCACTATGCTCAAATTCACTTGCAAGGGATGAACATTATTTCTTCAAAGATTTTCACAAAATTCTCATCAGATTCTTGTTTTGTTCTGCAAAACTGAAATGCCTCTCCACATAATTCCCCTGCCATTTATAGCTTTCCTGGTTATTTTTAGTGTACACTGCCTTGACCTGACTTTTTTCTTTTCCTTTGCTAATCTGTATTGATCAGATGTATATAAATCTTTAGTTTTACTTGATTGTCATTAATTTCTTTATGTTAATATTTCTTGTAACTTTCATGCTTTTCTAGAAGATAGATATATTCTTTAGTTGGTCACTGTAATACCATATTTTCCGTGCTTTGTAAGTATTGCTCATCTTCTCCTTTGAAATTTTCTGAACATTTTTGTTGGGTGCGTTAGCATCGCTGTACCTCAAAAGATTTGGGGCTCTATTTGAGCCTAATCAAAATGCTTCGGATGACTTCTGGTTGGTTAAACATGTGCAGGTTCGCGTATGTGCTTTCCCAGCCAGTCAGCTGGGTCTGAAAGAGATTGGAATTAGCCCAGATTGCAATCCAGGGAACAGAGCTACTCCACGACAGGTCTTTTAAATGCTTCGAAGTATATTTATTTTACTATGTTGTTTACCGAGCATCATGTTGTATTTTGCCAATTACAGCTCTTCAATTGGGCTCTGGAACCAGCAGATGATAATATTCTGGATAAACTTTATGAGTTTGGTTATCAAGATGCAGCTGTGTGGGCTGAGCAGAATCCTGTAGATACAATCATTGATGATGTGAATGGGCATATTGATGCATAATTTGGAAAGCTTGATGCAATGATGGAACACTCTTCAGGAATCAATATTAAGATGATTGTATATGGAGTTCATGCTGAAGATCTCTGACCCTTTAGATGACTAAATTAATTCGTTAGCTTCAGAAAAGATCTGCTTCCTTTCGAATGATTCAAGTTATACATGTGAAGAAAAGTTATCTGGATCTGCTCATCAGCTTGTGCAGATTGTTGAAGCGTTCTAGAGGCATCAGATTGTGTTTGAAATTAAGAATCAAATGATTCATAGTTACTAGCTAGTGAACATTCAATTTGTAGGTCAACATACTGATCCAGATCATACATAGTTACTAACTTCTGGATATTAAATTTGTAGGATCAACAAATGTGAATAGTTGCCCTGCCATCAAATGGGTGCACGCATGCCTGTGTTATTTTATTTTTATTTTTGATAAAATGCCTGTGTTATTTGCATCCGAATTTACCTTTCAGCAAATGATCAATTACTAGAACTAACCACTATTAGTGGTGTGCTAATTCACTTGAACGGTGGTTCTGTCCAGTTAGCAAATTTAGCTTTAAGATATTGCGTGTCTACTAGAGTAAATTGCACTAAGTCTTTTTTATTTATGCTAAAACATATTTGTTAGGACATTTTAATATTCCTCTTGTTGTTCATGCATGTTTTTCTGTTTACTTCCAGCTAGGATTTATTCGGTCACGGAATGCTCTGTTCAAAACCACGATTGGCATTGTGATTTCTTCGTCAATCCTATATGCAATCTCGAGCAAATACTTGAATAGGGTTGTTTTTGGCAAATACAAGCTCGAGAAATTGAGAGAATCTTGGGGAAGCTGCTTGTTAGAAAACTTCTTTCTGTGTTTAGTAGAAAGGATAGAAAGTTGGAATGAAAGAAAAATAAGAAAGGAGAAATAAAAAGAAAAGAAAATTAAAAAGATTTACTCTATTGTGTTTATTTAAAGAGAAATAAAGTTCATGTACGTCCTCTTTTTTTTTTAATTATATAAATATTATCGAATACTATTAAAAATTATAATTAATAATAATAAATACTATAAAATTAATTAAATATTATAAGAATTAATTAATAATCTGATCATAAGGTAATTAGGTAGAGTTGCAATTAAATATAACAAAGGATGCGATAACAAGTATTTATTTATTTCTTCCAGAGCGATTCACTCATAGGACCCACAAGCACACGGGACTATCAAAGTAATAAAATATCAATTTCACATGGATTAATTGGCAAGTACCAATTGATCTTAAACTTATTAGCTAGACAATGTCGAAAGTTGTGAGATTTAACTGACTAAGCTACTTATGCAGATAAAAATGTAAACAACAGGAGATATGCGAGAAGAAATTAGATAAAAGATGAATCAAGATATGAGTTCACCACTTTGATGTTTTATAATGGAATAATGAAACCCCTAAACTATCCTCCTACTTAGTTCAAGGGAGTTCGTACCAAAGGTACAGGTTGCCCTCTTTCAGCGGCACAACCTGGTGTCCGCTTGGAGCAACCTCCTACTTTCGTGACTTCATACTCCAAGATGAACCCAATGCACACTCGACGAATATAACTCTCTCGGATAAACCTCCCCTATCTAAGTTTAGTCCAAATGGTTCCGACATGACAAATAGCCTTTTGGTTCTACTCATCGCGTCTAAGATCAAGCACACCCTTTTAGCGCAATACAGACAATACACACAATAAGAATTAAATAAACTTAGATAGGTTTCACCATTTAGAGCATGATCATTCTATACATAAAACTATCAAAGGGTTTCCCCAAATCCTAATAAGACTTTTAAGCTACAATATTCATGTTCCAAATGCAAGCACACGTCAATATAGGTTTATACATTTCAAATCCTATTAAATATGCTTAAAGGAGGAGTTTCAAGGTTTCACCAAACCGGATCTAATGCATGAATTGGTTTGCCGAGAGTGTTGGGGCTGTTCTTTTTCTCCAAGAACTAGCGATGAAGATTTCTTCTTCTTTGCATGCGCAGGATTTTCTCTCAGGCGCTCCCCTTTTTTGCTTCGTTTCTTCTTCTCCTCCCAATCTCCGGCTGATTCCCCTTTTTTCCTTTTCTTTCCATGTCTATATATCTTCCCTATGAACCGCTGGGTCTTCTTTGTTCCCTTGCCGACTCCTCTCTTTACCCAGTCGAAGAGGAAAAATCAATCGTCGCTTCTTCCCTAGGATTTGTAGAAAATCATGTTGCTGGCCTCTCACGTAACGCCCTCAATCATGGAGATTTTTTCCTCCAAAAGCTTTCTTGAGGGTTGCTGGGGAGGGGAAGGAAATTACCATGCTATCCCTTTTAATCCTTCCATCTGTGGTCAAAGAAATCAAGGCAAAATCGCATTTTCGAAATAGGCGGATCTATGATCATGGGCGCGATTCTGATCATGACCTGCTCAAGATTGCTCAGTTTCAGTTTCCAAGTGCATAGACGTATTATGGTCATGATCCTGATCATGACATGGTCGTGATTCTTAACGGAGGCTCCAAACGTCCTGAAAATCTCCAACTAGATTCTCCTTGATGCTGCAAGACCTCCTCTAATCTTAAAATCCTAAAATCCACCCGCTTAATGATCGTTTTGTCTTGAAAATATAAAAATACAAACAAAGGTGTAGATTCCATAGATATAATGCAAATGAAGTAATTATAGAACGTAAATCATGGAATGAAGATGATTTCGTCAGTAAAATCATACATACAATGCTTTACAAATATGTGACAACATTTACCTCTCTCCCCAAATCGTCTCTCCACTAAAATCTTCCTCCATATTAGATCTGCAGCATTTGTTGATACAATGAAGTAGCAGCAACTATCACACCTAAATTTGCTTTTGTTGTTGCTACTATGCGTTCCAAGCACCTGATGCCGCCGCCGCTGCCAGGATCTCTTCCTCGTCTACAGTCGCAAAGGTCCACGCCGCTCGCACTAAGCTGATCAATGTGATGGCGCTGATGGCGAAAAAGGGTTGTGTGACCTTCTCCAGCTTCTTGACCTCCACCATCGACACTGCATAGACGTATGCCAACAACATCAATAGTGAAGACGTGGCAACAAAGTGCGAGAAGCAACGAGAGGGAAGAGGCATTGGCAAAGAGGAGGCGACGATGAGGAGATGGTGAAAGGCATCAACGATAGGCGAGAGACACGAGAGGGCGATCAGGAATGAGAGAGGAATGAGAGAGAGTGAAAATACAATGGTAAAGCGTGAGATCTAGCTTTCCGCCCTTATTTTCATTCTACCTTTCCTCCCAATTTTCCTTGCCCATTTTTCATCCTCCCTACTAAATACGATGTTTGAGCTACTTCCAATTTACCATCCATTCCTTCAACCTTTCCTTCCTACTATACACAGTATAAAATGCCTAATGTCCTCGATGCAACGCTTTCTCCTGTCATTTCACCCATGCCTTCTATCATGGATCTTGCAAATGGATTTTTTTAAAAAAATTTCAAGTTCAATTCCAATGAAAAAGCCATGAACATCCTCATTGGAATAACCAAAATGGCAAGCGACTTTCCAAAGTCTGCAAGGAATAATCATAATGGCACCTCTTTGCCTATTTAGGTCTTTATGGAGTATTGGAATTATGATTTTATTCAGACCATTACTTTATAAAGGTTGATGACTTCACTATGACTCTTAGGCTGTGTTTCCTTCAACGGATGGGAAACAAGAGGGAAATCAGCAGAGAGAGAATAACAAATCACTAGGGAAGGAGTCACGTGACTCCATTCGTTGCTCTCCGGACGAACGTGAATCGCCAGGGTAGCGGCAGAGGGCGATGCAACGAATGCCGTATGAGCACGAATCGCCGCGGGGGGACGCTGCCGAGGTCTCTGGGTGGCAGCGGACGCTGTTCGTGCTACTGCATACGAATGAGGGGAGGGGGCGGCAGACGTCTTCTGCTTCGGCTCCAGCTGCAGGCGTCTTCGGCATCGGCTCAGAGGAGGACGAGGGCGAGTTAGCGACAGGCGACTCTGAGCTTCATCGAGGCGAGCAAGGGCATCGATCGAGGGGGACGGTGGGGGGTTGATGGGGAGCTCGTTGGATGGGGAAGTCGTTAGAGAGGAATGACAGGCGGTCGTTTGAGGCATGACATCTCGCGTCCATGGTTGAAGACGGTAGGCAGATGGCTGGGGATGACGAGGGGGACGGTGGGAGTGATGGGGAGGGAAGACGAGAACGACAGCTCCAACGCGGAGGGAAGATGGGAGCGGCGACGCCGGGGGGGGGGGGGTGGGTGCATCTTCGGAGGGGGACAGGTGAGGGGAGACATCACACGCGAACGAGAAAGCTCGTTCTTCCTTTTTTTCCGCCAGTTTCGGAGGGGGCCAAATAATGGCACTGTAGCCGCAAAGTACTCTATCCTTTCGAATCCGTTCGTTTAAGAAAATCGACGGAAAATGAGAAATCTGTCCGTTCCTTTGTGTTCTCCCTCTAAGGAAATATGCCCTTATTGTGGCAAATTCCTCTTTGTTTTTGTTGAAGTGAATGCAGAAAAAACCTAAATAAGAATTGTTTTGCATAGAATATCTAGGGAAGATTTTTTTTTTTCTCTAAATTTTCACTTGTAAAAATTTTCTTGTTATGTGCAAAGTGCAGGTGTGTAGAACTTAGAACAATTGCAACATGACTCTTGATGATAACTAAATAAAAATATTAGAGAATGTAAACTTCAAAGGAGGAACTAGTTTTGAAGCTGTGGAGAAGACAAACTCAACATAATAGAGGAGTATGTCTAGCTCGCTTAACGGATTTGAACATATCTAAAATAGGCGAACTCAATCCTATATAGCCCAATTCAACTCGAAAGTTTTTGACCTACTTTGAAGTAGTCCAAAGTAGGAAACCTCCTAATGAGATCCAAAACCATGCCAACAATATTGAGAGGATGCAACTAAACTCTCTCAAAGTTGGCAATACCTTAACCTTGAATGAGCCTAAAAGCCATCTTTGGGCAATCCGAATTGTCCTGTCTAACATGGCTTTGATGCAATCGTCATGTAGAGAAGGCAACAAGTACTTAGGAGACATCACGAAAACTAGAATCTAAACTAATAGTTGTAGTCTATCCCCTTATGACCCAATAGCTATAAGAGATGGGTGCTTGAGAAGTTTCTAAATGACATAAGCATGAAGTGGTCAAACCTATCACTCCTCCCTTTGCTTTTGAATGAGTCTCTACAACAAAATGAGTACTCTATTACAATGATAATTAAAGCCCGTGAATAAAATTTAGACAGATTTCTTCTTTCTCATTCTCTACTTCACTCCTTTGCTTGCTTATCTTATGCCACCAATGAAAATATTATGATAGACACAAAAAGGACCAAATCATCAAGGACATACTTATGAGTGTTGAATATCCTAACTCCCTTGATATCTTAAATAATGAAAAGAGCAAGCCTCCCCTCTCATGTGCGAAGAGATTGTAAGCCTATACAACATAGGTGAACCCAACAAAAAGTCTTAAGAGGTAGAGTGTAGGACCCCCAAAATTGAACCCAATCTTGTGAAGAAATTTGAAGACAAAGTTATAGAATCACAAGTGGGTAAACTAGCCCTAACACCCAAGTGTACCAAATGTTAAAAAAATATATGCTAAAATAGCCTATGGTTCGAAGCTCAAGCTTAGTCCTCGTCACCCTTTCCTACTTACTCTCTAAAACATACATTATTTGTGTGTGTATATATATAATAGGGCAAAAACCAAATAGAGTTCTACAATTTATTCTTTTGAATAAGTGCGTTCTGAAATGTATAGTAATACAAGTTTGCAAATTCTATTTCTTTGATATAAATATTCCCATAATTGTCAGCATCAAACATATATAGATAAGTGGGTAATAACAATTGCCCTTACTTGCATATGTTATATTATATTCAAGATAGCAATAGAAACGGCTTAACTACGACAACCACCTTTCTTAAAAAGAGGAGAATAGCCTTATTCCTATAGGCATGATTAGTGCCATTAGAGATATTAGATTTTTACTCTCTAAAACGTATATTAGTTGTGTGTGTATATATCACAGGACAAAAACCAAACAGAGTTCTACAATTTTTTCTTTAAAACAAGCGCATTCTGAAATGTATAGCAATACAAGTTTGCAGCTTCTATTTGTATAATTATTTGAATAATTATCAGCATCAAACATGCTCTAGTAAGCCTGTCACTATGTCAAATCTTCTCCCTAGAATCATACAAGCTCCTGAAATGGCAAATCAAAATAGACAATTATAAGGTTTAATGAACAAAGTCATGATTGAGATAAGATTTGTGAGTTCGAAACTTTACAAAAGCACTGAACAAGGAAACTACAATTTTTGTTTCAACTTTCAACATCTCCTTAGCATTAGCAAAGATGTACAGCATAAGTATCATATAGACTATTTCTCAATTCTTCAAACATACTTTGTTGGCTAATGTGGCATGAACTTGTCACCAAGAATACTATCAAATGTGAACATCTCACAGAAGGAGCATCTACAAAACTGTACAACCAGTCATTCAAGCTGGAAAAACCATTGTGCGTTTTGCATTCTGATTACTTGGATCCGTTTTACTGAACTTCTGATAAATTTCTTGAAAATCTCTTCATACTCTGCCAAGGCCATAATTTTTATTAATTTTTGTCAATGTAATCGAGGAAAAACACCAGGATGATTGAGAACTTGGCAATCACTCTACTGTCCAATTGTTGATCTAAGCAAGTCATTCCCGCAAGTAGAATGGAATAAAGAGGAAAAATTGATCGATGTCTCACCCATCATGTCTATCCCATATACCAAGCTCTTCCATCAACTGGCAAGAATCCATCACCTTAGGCTCTCCAGAAATATTGTTAACCAAATAAAGATTCTGGTACCTATGAATCTATTCAGGGAAAACTTTCTCTAGGAAACTGATGAACCGCTTTGAATACATCTTTGGTTCAATAGCAGAAATTGACAGAGGGTCATACTTGAGCGACTTGTAGGCATGTTCGATTTTCTTAGTCATGTTGTACTCCTGCAATATGTCTATGATTCCAAAGTATAGAACAACATCAAAGACTTCAACCTGTTCAAATTCTGCTGAATCAAGCCCTTCATTGTGGGAAGGCGTCCAACTAGCCTGAGCTGGCATGTTCACCCCTAGTTGTACTCGCAACCTGTAGAGATTATTTGATATTTAGCCAACAATAGCACAATGACATTGTTCATAATTATAAAGAAATTATCTGTGCATGCTCATAAGGCTGCCATTAGTGTGGTTCTCTTTTCAAAGTATATCCTATTGAGTGCATCCAAATGCGAGCCGTCAGAGTTGCTTACCTTATAAAGGATGTCATATCATATGATTTGAAGTTCTGGAGTGACTATTATTAAACTTCAATACGAGAAGTCTCGGGACAAAGGAGAGTCTAAGATGTCAGATTGATCGAAAAATGAAGCGTGCCCAAAACAGCCGCTTTTGCTTTCATTATATTCCTCATCCTTTACCAAGAGGTAAATACAAAATGGATACAAATTCTAATAAGCTAACGGGTACAAATCCACTAATATAAATATATATACAGCACTATCATATATACAGAGATATAATATGTACTAAGATCCCCCCTCAAATTGATGCGGCAGAATCTACAAGCATCAATTTGGTAGATAAGAGTTGATGCCGAGGCTTGGAGAGAGCTTTGGTGAAAATATCAGCAATTTGAGAGGCCGTAGCAATATGTAGAAGAGAGATAAAGTGAGAATCATAAGCCTCACGAATATAATGACAATCCACCTCTATGTGCTTAGTACGTTCATGAAAAACAGGGTTTACAGCAATTTGGATTCACTCGTATTGTCCACATGGAGAGATGTAGAGGCTGTTTGAGGAAAACCAAGTTCAGCCAGCAAACCACGGAGCCAAATTATTTCAGAGCAGGCAGAGGACATCGCACGATACTCAGATTCAGTAGAAGACTTAGAGACGCGATCCTGCTTTTTACTTTTCCATAAGATAATAGAGTGTCCAAGGAACATGCACCAACCAGTGACAGACCGGCGAGTGTCAGAGCAACCCGCCCAATCAGCATCACTATAAGAAATCAAATGAATGGGAGAGTTCGTCGGAAAATGAAGTCCCTTAGTAGAGGTACCTCGTAAATACCGAAGAATTCGATGAACGGCAGATAGATGAATATGAGTAGGCGCCTGCATAAATTGACTAACTTGTTGGACAGCAAAGGAAATATCAGGGCGTGTGATAGTAAGATAATTTAAGCTGCCCACAAGCTTAAATCGCCGACACCATGACCATATTTGACATTTACTTCTAAAGGAGTATCAACCGGTCGACTCTCTTGAAGACCAGCTAAAGCAAGTAAGTCCTCAATATACTTATGTTGATGGAGTTTGGCATAATTCAAGCTGATTGGAACATTTTGATACAAAAAAAAATCCCACCAACAACAGCATTAACCACATGCTAGAACTTCAACCAAGAGGTTTATCAAAAGAAATGTCGAGTGACGTTCATCCAATTCAGTTTACTATTTTCCTGGTTCCATCGCAAATTTTCTTTTTCGAGCAAAAGGCCCTAAAGTCATCATAACTCATTTAAGAGGAGTGAACAAATTACATGAAGATGTGAGATGGAGGTATGATGTTCGGAGAAGGCTAATAAAAATGATGAACAAAAAGTTGAACTGATACAAATTACAATCCCTTGACAGATAATATAAAAAAACAAAAAAACAAAACTTCAGAGACTACATACACTAAGCCGAGTCATGCACCCTGTGGCCCCATCCCAATATATCCATTTAAAGTTACTTGTTAACCAAAAAAAAAAAAAGATTTCATTCTTGATTATGAAAGATGTACATGCTTCTTTATGTCTAGATTATCCGTAACCAAATTGCCGGCTTGGTTTTTCTATTTGTCTCTCGTATACATTTGGACCTCAACCACATTTGTTTTCAATCTCCGTCAATTGCCCATTACATAACATAATTGCATCTCTACGATAGGTGCCTCTAACCCTCAAAGGTGAATCCTTTGTTATCTGTTGTAAACAGTCATGAATGTATCTGAGAACCAATGGTGGTGCTATTTCTGATATGGAATTACAGATTTTTGATCAGAATGCATCAAGTGGGTTTGCCAAAGACACTATACATTAAACTAAAGAGAAATAGGGTGGAGATTTCCCTAGTGCCAAAACTGTCAGCACCTCCCTAGGGTAGAGGATGCTAAAAAATCACGTTGTAAGCCAATGGAAAAAAAATTCAAGAGTTGTGGGGTCCAACCCAAAGTATCTTGTTTAGCCAACAATCATATAAGCATAGTGGCCGACAAGATGGTCAAGTATCTTGAGAAAGTCCCAACCCTTCATGGCCAGATGCTCCATTTTGGAAAATTGAATTCCCTAGGAGGGCTTAGGCAAAACAGATAACTGATAATGTTTAGAGCATTCTCGATGTTACACTACCTACTTTTGTATAATTCCTTAACTTTGGTTACACCAAGGTAATTTTTCCATTGTTTTTTATGGTTTACTTTCTAAATTATGTTTGCACTATTGGGCAGTCACACCAATCCTCGGTGTGATTCTGTCAGATTTTGGATCACATGTCCCATTTCCAAAGGTTATATGAAGAGATTGATGAGGCTGCCAACAAGCCTAGGACCAAGGTTGACTAACCGAGGGAAGAGCTAAAGGCTTTGACACCTCATACCTTAGAGGATTAAAGACTGAAAAAGAAGAACTAAAAACTAGTAGTTTCTTTATGGAGTCAGAGAAATCTCAGGTTCAGGTTGACGTTTATGAAATTCATAAGATAATATGCCATATGAAATCCAACTAGAGCTACTGGTGTCAAATAAGAAGAGAGCTCAAGAGTGCATAAAAGCAACCAGGAGACCTTGAGAAAATTTGAGATGAGGTTAAAACTCACTTGAGGTAAGAGTCAGCTATTAAAAAGTATTATGATCAAAATGGTTCCCAGAACGCTTGACTAGAGCCTCTAGGATGAACGTAAGGAGAAAAGAAAGGAGATACTTAGATGGGAAATTATAATGATATTACATTATAAATAGATTCCATTGAATTACATAGTAGCTAGGTAACAGCAGTAGTGAAAAGTGGAATAAGCAAACGTTGAAGTGTTATGATGAAGAAGAACAAAAGTAATAGCAGGTAACAAACGATTTCTAGTCATGTATGCTCAATATGAAGTTGTGTCAGAGGAATCTGAAGACAACATCAAAAGAGGAGATGCTGAAATCACTAAAGAGGAATGCCAAAGTGACTTCGTTGGGTTGTGGTAGAGAAACGTCAATGTCACTAAGGTTGTTTTAGTCACTGAAGAGGAACGCTGCTGCCGCTGAAATCATGAAGTCACCGAGGAAGCATCAAGTGCCAGCAAAATTTTAAGTGATTATGCTTTGGGGTCGGATTTTGGATTTTCAAAATTGGACCAAACTCCCATCCGCATCTTTTGTCCATGAGCTTTCATCCACGAGCTTCCATTTTGTCTGCAAGCCAACACTAAACCCTTCCACCAAGCTTCCCTGAGCTTCCACAAGCTTATACCCGCTCAAACCAGTACAAACTACCTACCTATTCTTGACCCAACATTCAAACCTAATTGATTTCTTTCATTTGGATCATAGGATTGAATGATCCTACAATCCAGAATACTTTTTTAACAACCATGTAATTGACCTTGCTAAAGGTCATCCTTACCTAGCCAACCGTAGTTAATGTCTAACTCATCCATTTCAACTAGCTTGTTAGCTTTGATGCTTAGTAAATCCCTAGATTGGTTCCGCTTCTCCTTATATGGTAGACAACCAAATTCTAAATTCTAAAATCATTATTGTTTCGCTAAAAGTAGATGTTTTATAGTTTAATTACTTATGACCGGAAACAAAATTATTATCTTTTATATAATTTATGACAAAGTATTCCACAATTCCATTGGTTGCACATGTTAAATTTCCGTTTATGACACCATGAATAAATGCCTAGTTAAGTTTGAAGTATTCCCACATTTCATTCCAAATCCATAAATTTATATTATCCATTAACTAATTTAGCATCTTTGTTACTGAAGTAGGAAGACAATAAAAAGTAAACATAAATGTTTAGCTTCAAGACCATTAAAATGAAGGAGAATAAACAATTGTATACAGATAAACCATTGGTGGTGTTTAAGCATTAAATGCAGTCACTAACTCACAATAGCCATGGTTTTATGTGGAAAAATGCTACGAGAACTACTTTTGCTCATTCAATAAAAACTTGATATTCTGCTTTCTTTTCTGACTCCAGTTTGACTGTTTGATGACTGGGTTAATGTCCTTATGAGATGAGGCCGAGACAGATAACTCTCTCATCAAGACTTATATTCATGTCCCTTTTAGGGCTTGTTTGGAACAATTGAGAAAGGGAGAAGGGAGCGGGAGGGAAGAGAATTCTCCAATTTTGGGAATTAACATTACCTTAATAATGAGATGTACATAATAAAAATTTACTCTCGTACTTAACATGAACTCCGCAAACAAAGAAAGGAAAATGCTTCCTTTGCCTCTAAATCCATCAAATTTTTGAACAAATCCATACTAATTTCTTGGTCAAATCATACAGTGGCTTGATGTGATTCGTTTACTTTATTGCTACGACTAGTAGATATATGAGAATTATAGCTGACACAGGAACATCTATTACAAAAAAATTGAAAAGTACATCTACCTTCCTGTGCCAGGCAAAAGAAGATCAACTTCCTTATTACCCGCTGCAGATGCTCTTAAGGTGCTGCCTCGGATATGTGAACCTGGCAGGCTATTGACAGAACTTGGTTCATGAGCAACCAAGCACAATCCCTTAGGTGGAATACTGCTTTCACTATTTAACTGGACATCTGCTGTACAAGAACAAATATAACAAAAAGTTAATAGATAAAAAGTAGAGAAAAAGAATGCTGAAACTGCAAAGCTTTTTTACTATACCTAGGATGTAAATGGAAGATAGGTTTGACATAATTAATCATGTAAAAATTTTACATAAAGCCCAGTACCAAAGTTTAAGCTCTCAGTTTGTATTGATGTACCAGTCCTGTCCTAGACTAATATATATCTGGTATGCCAACACTATACTATATCGATACCAAACATACCAACCTTACATGTATTGTACTGAATTGATCATGGACCGGTACTTGTCACCCATAATAGCCTGTACATAATGGTTTTTAAAACCATGCCCAATGTATTATACAAATATTTTTCTTAATTAATTGTTAACTTATCATTAGGCTATATTAAAATTCTAAAATATCATTTAGTTAGATCCATTATTCATATTTAAGGCTTTTATGAGTGTATGCAGAGTTATTTTATGCCACTAATCAATTGGCAGTTTGCACTTGGTTATATTTAATTTTGCCAACATTGTCAAAGTAACAAATCGAAATGTCCAAATAGGTCCATTATACAACATCAAATTACACAAATCATACAATTTTTTATGCTTAAATTTTATAGATAAAAACATCTACTCTACTGATGAGAGCTTAGATGTAAAATGCGGGGGCTTATTTGTAAATTTTGAAATTCAAGGGACTAGAATGATTATATGCAAATGTGGCACTTAACTAGAAGATAAAATTTAGAGGGGATAAGATTTAGATTTTACTCTGTATCAATAGGGGTTGAATTGAATAGAATAAGGAAGAGACTAGAATAACTTTTGGTGCTGGAGGGCATTAGGCGCGCTAGGAGGGAGAAAGGAGAAGACCAATGGATAAGCTTTTCACTAGTGAGCTTTCTAGCAATGAGAAAGAGAATTTAATTCTTTATAGCATAGAACTAAAAACTGGTTATGGGCAGTATGTACTGAGGTACTAGTACTATGCAAAACTTTAGCATAGTATTGATACATCCAGTACATGCTGGTACGAGATAGAATCGACACATTGGTATAGACGGAGACTTTAAACCTTTATAGCAATAAATCTAGGATTGTTCTTTTTCTAGGTTTCCATGATAAAAATTGATGACTTCAAAATCCTATACGTAAGGGACTATTTTTGATGTATTGACATTTCCATGAAGTGGAGTATGGGAGTTTGAGGGTGGGCATACCCTACTATAATCATGCCTCTTCTTGGACTTTGAAAGGGTTTTCTAATGAAAAGGAAGGGATAAGGTACAGAGAGGCACTAAAGGTCCCAACATAAATGAATTACCTACAAAGGTCCAAAAAGAGATGTACAAAATTTAAAAGAGACTAGGTAGTCTAGTTCCGTAGCCTAGGAAAATCACAACAACAAAAAAACTTTGAATGCCTTGCCTGATTGTGTATCAAAATTTTTGAAGATGCAAAGATTGTGTTCCTTCCAAATCAACCAACAGTATCCAATTTTAATATAATCGAAGGAAAGTGTGGAACATGAATTGTGCTCTAGGAGTGTATAAGAGAAGGTCACAAAAGATTATAAGTCAGAAAAAGTGGCAATAAGACAGTTTCAACTTTTAGGTGTAAAAGGGCAATGCAGGAGCACGTATCCCATGCTTACAATTGGGAATGACACATGTGACATGCATCTTCAGGAAAGTCAAAGCAAGTAAGTTAGAAGAATAGTTATTGATTAATTAAGAAAAGAAGAATAAAACAAGTATCATAATAGCAACCATGAACCAAATTTAATAACCTAAGTCATGTGGGACTAAATTACCTCTAATGATATAACACAAGATGTAGCATAGTAACCTTCAATGGAGGCCGACCATAGACAACCCAAAATACAGTTTCAAATAGAAGATGATACTGTAGGCTTGTAGCAATATTCTGCAAGGGAGCTGATTCAATTATTGTTTGGGTGGTCACTAGAGAAACAATAAGGATACATTTTAAGGCAGCATTTTACCATTCTAGTTTAACCATCAACATGCGGAGGGTGTATGTGGCGTTGCAGTGAAGGCAAGTATCAAATATAGTAAAATCTTCTTGCCAAAAGGCACCAGTAAAAGTTGCATCATGGTCGTTCATAGTTGACTTTTAAAGGATGTGCAATTTGATGATGCTATTGAAGGAGATGCAGGGTACAAACGCTATGAAGGATAGTCGAGATACAAACTTGGTTTTTAACCTAAGAAATTTTAAAGGTATTCAACCTCTCGTGCTCAAAGTCAAAAATATAAAGCTGCAAGTAACATACTTGAATGATGTAAAATGTCAAATGAACACCCCACAAAGTGATGGTCATGGAAGAGTAGAGTAATTTTATTAGAATTGCAAAATGATGATGATCGCAAGTGAGACAAGAGTAAAAAGCATAGAATCTTTAACTTTAAACTTGGACTAGAACCAAAAACCAATTCAACAGAGTACTTTCACCCATAATATACTATTACAATAAGTTAAAATGTTAAGATAGATTCAAAGCAAAAAAAAATGACCCAGTAAGATGATTTTACTCATTCTCTATTCCTAGCATATTTTGTTCCCAAATTTTCTGTACTCCCACCATAAAAATTCACCTATTGGACTAGTCGAGTCATGAGTGGCTATTTCAAGGAAAGAAAAAAAATGTCCTAACTGTTGGAACTTTTAGAGAAAACCCAAAAAGCCCAAACCCATTAAGGGCCCCCTTAATGCTTAGTCCCACGTAGAGAGGATAGGTGATAACTCATGGGTTTAAAAGAACATGCTTTTCCATACCCTTTAGGGCCTTTCAGGGCATGTGAATTTTCACCTGAGTTGAACCAATCACATGTGCGCGTCCCACGCCACGCCGTGCCGAGCCGGGTCGGGTCGGTGATCGCGTGTGTTTATTTATTTTTATCAGGCACTATTTTATTATTTATTATTTTCGCCCAAATATTATTTATTTTTTATTTTTGGTAAATAATTAAGACGTATTAAACCCGTCTTAATTATGGCTGAATTCCTACCCATTTAGGGGCAGGCATGTGCACACGTGGCCAACCGAAAATAGCCGTCCGTTGGCACCTCTTTCTATAAAAGGAGATGTGCGCCGCCGGTCTGGTATTATCATTGCACTCTTTCGCTCTTCTCTCTCGCGCTTCTCTTTTATGCTATCAGCCGAAAGCTTCTTGTGTTCAACTGCTACACCGACGCGCCGGCAGTAGCAGCATCTGGTTGAATCTTCGAGGCTATAGTTCCGGCCAAATCCCGCGCGAGGGACGGAATTTGCCTAAAGACATATTCGCAAGAATCGCCTCCAGGTTTTTTTTTTCAATTCAATTATTTACAGTTATTTTCAGGATTAGAAACAACAATTTACAATTTTAGGCAGAGTTTTATTATTATCTAACCCTGTTTAATAACTGAGTTTCCATTTATTCGTATTCTTTTCTACACTCGTGTCGTCGGTTGGGGTCTTACCCCACGAAGTAACCCATACACGGGTGTAGTTATCACTCTTAACGTTTTCCTAATCTACACTTGTGTCGGTTGGGGTCTCACCCACGAAGCAACCTATACACGGGTGTAGATTGATCGATCTCTTTAACGGTTTTCTAATCTACGCTCAGTGTCGTCGGTTGGGGTCTTACCCCACGAAGCAACCCATACACGGGTGTGGATCGTCTCTTTAATTTAATCTGCACTTGTGTTGGTTGGGGTCTCACCCTACGAAGCAACCTATACACGTGTGCATATCGCTCATTTTAATTTAATTTGTGTCGGTTGGGGTTTATTCCCACGAAGCTACCAAACACAGGTTAAATCATTATTTATTCTGTTTATCGAAGATTTTGTACTAATCAAAAGTTTTATTCATTCATTGCATCTGGCTTTCTTTCACTCGTACTGTATTCAATATTGCTCTTTATCTCTTTTATTACTCATTGTATCAGCGGTAATATTCCTATTCTTAGTGTTTTACTATATCTGTTAATCGCTTCCTATTCTGTTAATTACTTTCTACTGTCAATTCTGTTGGGCTTACTATTAATTAATCTTGGTATTACTGTTGCGGACTATTAATTAATCCTGTTAATCAATACATCTATTAATTAACTGCGGCGGCGGCTTAGTCAAACCCTAAGTCTGCTCACTGATTTGAGTTAGCCTCGCCGCACGCGTTTCGCACGTACAGACGTGGACGTGTCTAACATGCGAAAAAAAATAATAATAATTCGGCCAACTGCAAGATTCGAACTCGCAACGTCGAGCTCCGCACTCGCTTCGCGCTCACACGCTGACCAGCGCGACGCGAATTCGTTTGTTAATCATATACATAGTGCATTGAATTCATATTAACATCAAATTCGTCCTGTTTTAACAATTCATATATTGGCTAAATTGAACTAGCTATTTCGTGTAATCTTTTGCACATCCCTTTGGAAATTGGCTAATTTAATTCATTAATATTGTAGCATAATACTCCTTTATGAATACTTGTCCCTAAAACTTGAAAATTTCACCAGTACTGGTTTTAATAGATGGAAAATCCAAATAGAGGTTTGGTTAGTTACCCTAGGACTTTTCAGTGCCATTAGGGTTGATCATCCCTTTGACAAAAATCTGAACAACAAATTACTATCTTCTTCTGACTCTTTAACTGACAAAACTGATCCTTCCACATCCACTAGATCTCCTGAGGAGATAGAGTTCATGTGTAAGTTCAGAATTCTAAGCTGTCTCTCAGATGCGCTATTTGAAACATATAGCAAATTAAAGACAGCTAAAGAAATCTGGACAACCCTCCTAGATACCTATTTTAGGGTTGATGAAGGTGTGAAGAGATTCACAGCTTCTGATTTCAATAACTTCAAAATGACTGATAGCATTCTCATCTTTGAACAAATCAACAAGTTCCAAAATCTGGTAACTCAACTCCAAATAGTTGGATCCACCTTTGATGAATCTTTCATCCTCTTTTCTCTCCTAGACAAGCTTCCTCGTTCTTGAGCTAAATTTGCTCAAGATCTTAGGAAGAATGTGAACATAAGTTCTGTTAGAGAAGTTATCCGGTCCATCAAAATTGAAGACCAATTTAAGAACAGAGATCCCAAGTCTGATCATTCTAGGAATAAGATTCATCTTACTAAGTCATCCTGTCAGCCTTTTAGCTCTAGAACCCAAAACCTCAAACCTAGAAAATTCCAAAACAAAGGCAAAAATCCTAGAACCTTCCAAAATTCCAATAAAAAAAAATCAAGGAAATAAGAAGGTTCCCAGAGGCAAGTTTTGCTTTGTTTGTGGAAGGGGCAACCATCTGGCTCCAGATTGCTTCTTCAGAAAGAAGGAAATGTTGCCTTCTAAAAGAGCACAACATCCCAAGCCTCAAGATAACCTGCTAGAAGACTCTCCTGCCGATTCCTCTCTTATGTTAGTTTTTTGTTTCCCCACTGTTAATCTAGCATATCATGAATCTGATTGGTGGTTAGATACGGGTGCGAACGTATATGTATGTTCTAACCGCTCTTGGTTCACTTCTTACCGGGACACAAGTGGAGGAAGTGTAACAATGCGGAATGGATCCACTGCTGTTGTTCTTGGTCATGGAGAAGTCACCCTAAAGTTCACTTCTGGGAAATCCCTTGTTTTAAATAATGTTTTACATGTTCCAGAGATCCGTAGGAATCTTGTTAGTGGATCCTATTTAGTTCAGTCTGGTGTTAAAATTATATTAGATGCCAATAAAATTGTAATCTCCAAGGGAGATCTTTTCATTGGAAAGGGATTTACTTCACTTGGCTTGTTTAAACTTAATATTGTTCCTTTAAATATCAATGAATCTTTTTCATCTTTATCTCTGAATGTTGAAGGCATGGTAGACTAGGACATTTAAACTCCAAATATTTGTCTAGAATGGCTCATCAAGATCTTATCCCTAACTCTTCATCTAAGATGAAAATTGTCAGATCTGCTCTCTAGCCAAACAACCTAGAAAAGCTTTTAAGTCAATTCCTCATAAGGACTCTGATCTTCTAGAGCTCATCCACTCTGATGTATGTGACTCTTGTAGAGAACCTACTATGGGTGGTAGTAAATATTCTGTAACCTTCATAGATAACTCTTCTAGATTTCGCCATATCTATCTTCTGAAATCCAAAGATGAAGTTTTATCTTAGTTCAAGATCTTCAAAGCTGAAGTAGAAAATCAGCTGAATAGGAAAATCAAAATCATTAGATCTGATAGAGGTGGGGAATATACCTCAAATGAATTTACCCAATTCTGTCAAGAATATGAGATAGTTCATCAGGTCACTGTCCCCTATTTTCCTCAGTCTAATGGAGTGGCTGAAAGGAAAAACAGAACCCTGTGACTCCCTATGAAGCATGGAGTGGCTGAATGCCATGCTACTAAGTTCTGGAGCTCTCCCAAACTTGTGGGGGGAGGCTATCCTTACAGCCTATTTCATTCAAAATAGAGTACCTCATAAGAACATCCCTGTGACTCCCTATGAAGCATGGAAAGGTCATAAGCCTAACTTGAAATTCTTTCGTATGTGGGGGTGTTTGGCTAAGGTCAAAATATCAGAACCCAAAAGAAAGAAAATTGGGCCTAAGACTGTAGATGCCATCTTCATAGGCTATTCCTTATACTCTAATAACTATAGGTGCCTAGTCATAAATTCTAAAGTCCCTGAAATCTCTAATAATACTCTGATTGAGTCTAGAGATATTTCTTTCTTTGAGAATGTCTTTCCCTTTAAATCCTCAACTCCTTAGCCTGATCTTATTCCTAGCTCAAGTCAAACCTCTGATATTCATCTTGATCAATCTGATTATATTTCTCAATCTAATCATACTCCTGAACCTAGGAGATGCAAGAGAACTAGAACAGTTAGAGATTTTGGTGATGACTTCGTCACTTATATGATTGAAGACACACCAAAAACTTACCAAGAAGCTTTTAGTTCTCCTAATGCTCCTTTACGGAAAGAAGCAATAAACAATGAATTTCAATCCATTGTCAGTAACAACACTTGGATCTTAGTTGACCTTCCTCCTGGGAACAAGCCCTTAGGTTGCAAATGGATCTTCAAAAAGAAACTTAGAACCGATGGTAGTGTTGAGAAGTACAAGGCACGTCTAGTAGTTCAAGGTTTTCGTCAGAAAGCCGACATAGACTACTTTGACACCTATGCGCCAGTTGCTGGGATCACTACCATTAGGTTCTTTCTTTCTCTTGCATCCATTCATAAATTGATTATTCATTAGATGGATGTAAAAATAGCTTTTCTCCATGGAGACCTTGAGGAGGAAATCTACATGGCTCAGCCTCAAGGATTTATCGTGAGTGGCTGTGAGGGAAAAGTTTGCAAACTGGTCCGCTCTCTTTACGGCCTCAAGCAAGCCCCTAAACAGTGGCACGAGAAATTCGATAAGGCAATTTTGTCATATGATTTCCAAATCAATGACTCTGACAACTGTCTTTATTTTAAGGTATCAAATTCTAACTTTGTGTTACTATGTCTATATGTAGATGACATTCTGATCTTGTCCACTAATATGAACATGGTAACTAACACTAAACATTTCCTTTCAAAACAATTTGATATGAAAGACATGAGAGAAGCTGATGTCATACTTGGCATGAAAATTTTAAGAGATTAAAACTCTATTTCTCTATCTCAGTCTCACTATATTGATAAGATTTTAAAGAAATTTCTACCTGCTTCCTCTTCTTCCCTCAGTACACCTTTTGATCCTTCTAGTCATTTGACTAAAAATCAAGGATGTGCTGTGAACCAAGAGCTATATTCTAAAGCTATCGGTTCACTTCTTTTCCTAGCAAATAGAACTAGACCAGACATTGCATATGCTGTCTCTAGGTTGAGTAGGTACACTAGTAACCCTTATAATGATCATTGGAATGCCATCAATAGAGTTTTTAGATACCTTAAGGGAACCAAAAATTATGTCCTGAACTACAGTGGATATCCTTCTGTGTTAGAAGGATTTTGTGATGCTAATTGGATCTCTGATTCTAACGACATCAAATCCACTTTTGGTTTTGTGTTCTCCTTAGGTGGAGGCGCTATTTCATGGCAATCCACAAAACAAACTATCATTGCTAGGAGTACCATGGAAGCAGAATTAGTTGCTCTTGACTTAGCATCTTCTGAAGCTGAGTGGCTCAATAATCTATGTTCTTCCCTTCCAATGGCACTAGTCCTAAACCCTCCAGTTTCCATTAATTGTGATAATAAAACTGCTATTGACTTTTGTAAAAAGAAATGAGTTAATACACAATTGAGCAGACATATTAAAATTAGATAGAAATCCATTAGATAGTTATCTTCACATAATGTAATTTCTTTGTCATTTGTAAAAACTGATGATAATCTTGCTGATTGCCTCACTAAAGGTTTATCTCAAACCAAAGTGATAGCCTCATCTAAGGGAATGGGGGTTTGTCCATAATGGGCCCTCCTACAGTGGCAACCCAACTTCCGTGATAGGTAGACCCTAGAAAGAGGTTCAATGGGTAACAACAAGCAGACTGGTTGGCCAAGGAGTACCAACTAAAGATTTATAAAAACATTATTGTGTTCGTTGGAGTTATTGTAAAACTCCAATGTCCCATTCCTAAGGTGATTCTGTACTCCTATGTAGATGTAAGGTTGAGTATAACTCTTAAAGAAACCCAAAGGTATATCCTAGGAAGTGCCTCTACACACTTCCTCATAGGGTTCTCCTATATGTAACCTCTCCGAATACGGCCGCGGAATAGAGACGGGACCACTCTAGCTAAGTGGAAGTTATATGAAAAGAAGATTATGCGCATGGCCAAAAATGCACAACACCGCGACACAAGGTTGTTGTATCGTGTGTACACCATTCAACTTTGGGTCAAAGGGAATGTAGTTCAAGACCTGGTTCACTACATTTCTTCCAATGGAGTTCCGTGTACTAAGTGTAAAAAGCATGGTTTTTCCCTGACTGCGTGATATAGGCATTTGACAGCTCTTTTTCTTTAGTTTGAACTTTTTGTGTTTTGTGGGGGATTGTTAGAACTTTTAGGGAAAACCCAAAAAGCCTAAACTCATTAAGTGCCCCCTTAATGCTTAGTCCCATATAGAGGGGATAGGTGATAACTCACGGGTTTAAAAGAACATAAGTTTAGAATTCTAAGGGCCCCCTTAATGCTTTTCCATGCACTTTAGGGCCTTTCAAGGCATGTGAATTTTCACCTAAGCTGAACCAATCACACACGCGCGCGCGCCACGCCACGCCATGCCTTGCCGAGCCGAGCCGGGTCAGGTTGGCGATCGCGTGTGTTTATTTATTTTTATCGGGCACTAATTTACTATTTATTATTTTTGCCCAAATATTATTTATTTCTTATTTTTGGTAAATAATTAAGACGTATTAAACCCGTCATAATTATGGCTGAATGCTTACCCATTTAGGGGCAGGCGTGTGCACACGTGGCTAACCGAAAATAGACGTCCGTTGGCGCCTCTCTCTATAAAAGGAGATGTGCACCGCCGGTCCGGTATTATCATCTTGCACTCTTTCGCTCTTCACTCTCGTGCTTCTCTTTTCTGCTGTCAGCCGAAAGCTCCTTGTGTTCAACTGCTACACCGACGCGCCGGAAGTAGCAGCAGCATCTAGTTGAATCTTCGAGGCTATAGTTCTGGCCAAATCCCGCGCGAGGGATGGAATCTGCCTAAAGACAGATTCGCAAAAATCACCTCCAGGTTTTTTTTTTTTTCAATTCAGTTATTTTCAGAATTAGAAACAACACTAACTATACTATGTACACATGCACTAGGGATTTATGTAAGGATTATATTGATCACCGCCCAATCATTAGAGAGCCACAAAATGACCATAGACAATCAACAATGATAAAGATAACAATCTAATTGTTATAATTAGGTAGAACATTGATCACATTGATTAATTTATCCATGCATATTAGTTGTGAAATTGGTCGAAGCTAGTGGAATCTGTTAACATAAAAGGTGCTTTAACTTTGTGGTTTTTACATGTGGACCATACCAATTGTACCTCTAATTTCAAATGTCGACAATAGTTATCAAGTGACGAAGTGTTCTTTTTTATGATAACTTCACAGGTATAAGTGTGGAAGTTGTGTGCTTTATAGAAAGAAAGTCATCCTAGAAGATTATAGCTGCAAGGTTATGGAGACAAATAATCAATGTGATATTCAATGGAGATTGTAGCTCAACATGATGCCGAGTCTACATCACGGGAGCAGCAGGAACAAGATCAAATTGTGGGCTATGTGGACCTGGAAGTTATTTCCACCTACCCAGCAACCCAAGTGACCATCCAATTACTTCAACATATTCCTGGCCCCCTCTTCAGCAACCAACCATCCACATCATCGAATCAACCAATCAATACAAGGCTGACTTGGCAACAAGTAAGGGACAGCTGGGCAAGGATTCGGGGGAGAAAGAGGGCTGGAGAGGAGGAGAGAAGGCAGTTTTTGGGGAAAAGAAAGATTGCTGCTTGAAAGAGGCGTCTGTACCCTAATCCTGAGATTGGGTGGTGAGCCTTCACACCTTCGGCTAGAAGCTGTATCGAGTGGACATTTCTGTATCCCGGAAGGAGTTCCAAGTGGTGATTTGTCTTCTCCTGTGGCGTCGGTATTATTTGGATTTACCCTACTTTCTTTATGTTTTGATGTGTTTTGGATTTGGAATTTAGTCTTTCTATGTCCCACCTAGAGATCTGCTGTTATATGTCTTCTTCTAGTTTCCTAGTGCAAGTACTCTAATGATCTGGGAACACTATTCTGTTGAAGTACTCTTGAACGTTGTGGTAGTTTAATATACATCTGAAAGTCTATTTGCCCAAACCTGGAATTATTTTCACTTGTTGGACTATTGCTAGTTACTTCCCCTACAATATCTATTCGTTTCCTGTGAACTACGGCGTCAGTTGATATCAGAGCTCAGGCTCTCTATGGCTGGAGGTCGTTGCCGTGGTACTAATCGGGGAGCAGGTGGTCAGCGAGAGAAGGGTGTGCGTGATATTGAGATAGCTGAGCTCCGGCAGCAAATCCAACAGCTTCAAGCACAGCTCGCCCATCCTCGACCGACAAGAAATACTCATCCTTATCCAACAGAAGATGAACAATCACAACCACCTGATGATGATTATGAGGATAGTGATGAGGAGGAAGAAAACCCTTTCTACAATCTTGCGGGAGGTAGTAGCTCTCAACCATTTCATATTCAGACCCGAAGAACTCACAAATCAGAGTTTGAGTTTCGAGCTGATATTCCGGAATTTGAAGGGAGATTCCAACCTGATGAGTTTGTGGATTGGCTGCACACGGTAGAAAAGGTTTTTGATTTTAAGGAAGTTCCTGAGGATCGTAAAGTTAAGTTAATTGCCCTTAAATTGAGGAAGTATGCTGGCTTATGGTAGGAGAATCTTAAGAAACAGCGCACCCGTGATGGAAAACGCCCCATCCTTTCTTGGGACAAGATGAAGAAAGAGTTGATGAAGCGATTCCTACCAGCAAGCTATAAACAAGATTCTTACCTTCAGCTGCACAATTTGAAACAAAACAACAACACTGTTGAAGATTATACAATGGAGTTTGAGCACCTTATGATCAAGTGCGATGTGGTGGAACCAGAGGTGCAAACCATTGCTCGATATCTAGGTGGATTAAAACAGGAGCTCAGTAATGTTGTCCAGTTACAAGCTTACTGGACATTCTCAGATGTATGTAAGCTAGCTGTGAAGGTGGAAAAACAACTGAGGAAAAGTAAGGAAAGGGGAAGTAGTTCACGAATCTCAAACATGACTTCCCCCTCTCAACCGAACCAGCCCACACCTGCTAGATCCTCCGCTCGACCTCAATGGTCAGCTCCATCAACTAAACCAAGGGTGGACGCTGCTGCTCCACAAAAACCCCCTTCAACTGGTTCTAGGAAATGTTTCAAATGCCACGGGTTTGGGCATATTACTGCAGATTGTCCTAACCGAAGGGTCATTACCCTCATGGAAGAGGACACTAACGAGGACAATGAGACTGAAGTTCCAGACTTAGCTGAGTCTGAAGAGGTTACCTATGCAGATGAAGGTGAACTCTTAGTGTGCAGAAATTTGAACCTCCAACAAGAAGAACAAGAAGATTGGCTTAGACATAATATCTTTCACACACGCTGCACCGCTTATGGTAAAGTGTGTGAGGTAATTGTAGATGGGGGCAGCTTTGAAAATGTAATCTCTACTGATGTGGTTAGTAAGTTTCAGCTTCAAACTGAAGAACACCCTCATCCCTACGGTCTCACTTGGCTTAGCAAGAAGAGAGAAATCAAGGTGAGCAAACGATGCCTCTTCCAATTCTCCATTGGACAACACTACAAAGATGATGTGCTATCTGATGTAGTTCCTATGGATGCTTGCCACGTCATTTTGGGAAGGCCATGGCAATATGATAGGAAGACTATTCATGATGGATACAAGAACACCTACAGCTTTGTCAAGGATGGAAGTAAAATTCTTCTAGGCTCTACCAAGACTACTATGACGATGAAACCTAATTTGGCTAAAGAAAAGAATCTCGCCATCCTTCCTAAAGCTGAAGCACTAAGAGAATTGGAAAGATCAAAGGGAGGATGTATCCTAGTAATGTTAGAGACTCACAATGACTTGCCTGAGCATCCACAGGAAGTTTTACCCCTACTTAATGAATTTTCTGACGTCATCCCCGAAGAGATGCCACCAGGACTACCTCCTATGAGAAGTATTCAACATTGCATTGATTTTGTTCTGGTGGCCGTGATTCCCAATAAGGTGGCGTATCGCATGAACTCTAAAGAACATGAGGAACTACAGCGCCAAGTAGAGGAACTTTTGAGCAAAGGGTTTATTAGAGATAGCAAGAGTCCCTGTGCTCTGCCAGCCCTCCTCGTTTGCCCTCCTCATTTCCTAATTCCTCGCCTTGATGATCTACTCGACCAATTACATGGAGCCATTATCTTCTCCCGCATTGACCTAAGGAGTGGATATCACCAAATACGTATGAGGGAAGGCGATGAGTGGAAAACAGCCTTCAAGACCCGAGGTGGACTTTATGAGTGGCTAGTCATGTCATTCGGCCTCTCAAATGCACCGAGCACTTTCATGCGGCTGATGACGGATATTTTCAAGCCTTTCATCGGTAAATTTGTTGTAGTTTACTTCGATGATATTCTTATTTTTAGCCGGGATCGGGTGCAACACTTTGATCATTTGCGCAGCATATTCCAAACTTTAAGGGAGCAAAGGTTGTATGCTAACCTCAAGAAGTGTGAGTTCCTGTCCGAGAGCCTCACCTTTCTAGGCTACGTGGTTTCAAGAGATGGGCTGAAAATGGATCCCCAAAAGGTGCAAGCAATTCGAGATTGGCCACCGCCAACCACTCTACAAGCAATTAGGAGCTTTCACGGGTTTGCATCTTTCGACATGCGGTTTATCAAGGGTTTCAGCACTGTTATTGCTCCAATCACCGAATGTCTAAAAGGGGGAACTTATAAATGGAGCGGAGACGCCCAAAAAAGTTTTGAGCAGGTAAAGTCTATGGTGACCGAGGCCCCTATTCTAGCTTTACCTGATTTTTCAAAACTATTTGAAGTGGAGTGTGATGCCTCCAATTGTGGCATCGGGGCCGTACTTAGCTAAGAGCATAGACCCATCGCTTTTTTCAGTGAAAAACTCAATGATTCCCGCCAAAAATACTCTGTTTATGATAAAGAATTTTACGCTATCGTGGGTGCCTTGGAGCAATGGAGTCATTACTTATTCTCCAACCCTTTCACACTTTTTACCAATCATAAAGCCCTCAAATATATCAACAGTCAATCCAAGCTTAACCGTCGGTATACCTTATGGATGGAATTCTTACAAACATATAATTTTGTAATCAAGCACAAGAAGGGCACTCAAAACCAAGTGGCGGATGCGTTAAGTCGACGATATGCTTTGCTTTCAATTATGCGTGTGCAGATGTTGGGTTTTGATACCTTGAAGGAACTGTATCCAGATGACAAGTTCTTCAAGGGTGTTTGGCAAGCTTGTGCTGAGACTCATTACAAACAATTCCACCGACAGCAAGGATTTCTGTTTAAGGGTAACACACTTTGCATTCTTGATTGCTCAATGAGAGGGACCATCATAGCTGAAGCTCACAATGGGGGATTAGGAGAACATTTTGGCAAAGATAAGACTCTGGCGGCAGTAAAGGACAAATTTTATTGGCCAATTATGGAAAAGGACGTGATGAACTTCATTAGGCGTTGCAATGCTTGTCACATTGCTAAAAGTCATTCACAAAATACGGGACTATACTCTCCTCTTCCTGTTCCCCTAGCACCCTGGGAGGATGTTAGCATGGATTTCATAATGGGGTTACCCCGCACTGTGCGTAACAAGGATTCTATTATGGTAATGGTGGACAGGTTCTCGAAGATGGCCCATTTTTTTCCATGTCTCAAAACTGCCGATGCCACCTTGATAGCTGATTTATATTTCAAGGAAGTTGTAAAGCTGCATGGTATCCCTGTCTCCATCACTTCTGATCGGGATCCTAAATTCATGAGTCACTTTTGGAGGACCATATGGCGAAAGATGGGAACCAAATTACAATTTAGTACCACTGCACACCCTCAAACAGACGGACAGACAAAAGTGGTTAATCGTAGCTTAGGAAATCTCTTGAGGAGCACTATCGGCAAGAACATTCGTGAGTGGGATCTGTTGTTGCCACAAATCGAGTTTGCTTACAATCATTCGGTAAATAGAACCACCAAGCACACTCCTTTCCAAGTTTTTTATGGGCAAAATCCCAAGGGACCTCTAGATTTAGTCCCCTTGCCAGTTAATCATTCATTTAGTAGTGATGCCTGTGAAAGGGCAGCTCAACTGAAACAATTACATAATCGAGTCCGGAACCACATATTGAAGCAAAATGAGAAGTATTGTCAGCAAACCAACCAACACCGACGACATGCTGAATTTCAAGAGGGGGATTTGGTTTGGGTGCATCTCCGAAAAGAGCGTTTTCCTCGAGGAAAATTTGCTAAGCTCAGCGCGCAAGCCATGGGACCATTTAGAGTTCTACAACGAATGGGAACAAACGCCTACAAAATTGAGCTTCCTGCTAATTACGAAGTGTCTAATACTTTTAATGTTGCAGATCTTTCCCCTCATTATGGCGGACATGAGGAATTTAGGTCAGGGACGAGCTTCTCACAACCCAGGGAGATTGATGCCGAGTCTACATCACGGAAGCAGCGGGAACAAGATCAAATTATGGGCTGTGTGGACCTGGAAGTTATTTCCACCTACCCCAGCAACCCAGGTGACCATCCAATTACTTCAACATATTCCTGGGCCCCTCTTCAGCAACCAACCATCCACATCATCGAATCAACCAATCAATACAAGGCTGACTTGGCAACAAGTAAGGGACAGCTGGGCAAGGATTCGGGGGAGAAAGAGGGCTGGAGAGGAGGAGAGAAGGCAGTTTTTGGGGAAAAGAAAGACTGTTGCTTGAAAGAGGCGTCTGTACCCTAATCCTGAGATTGGGTGGTGAGCCTTCACACCTTCGGCTAGAAGTTGTATCAAGTGGACATTTCTGTATCCCGGAAGGAGTTCCGAGTGATGATTTGTCTTCTCCTGTGGCGTTGGTATCATTTGGATTTACCCTACTTTCTTTATGTTTTGATGCATTTTGGATTTGGGATTTAGTCTTTCTATGTCCCACCTAGAGATCTGCTGTTATATGTCTTCTTCTAGTTTCCTAGTGCAAGTACTCTAATGATCTGGGAACACTATTTTGTTGAAGTACTCTTGAACGTTGTGGTAGTTTAATATACATCTGAAAGTCTATTTGCCCAAACCTGGAATTATTTTCACTTGTTGGACTATTGCTAGTTACTTCCCCTATAATATCTATTTGTTTCCTGTGAACTATGGCGTCACAACAACTTACTAAACTAGTGATGTTGTAGTTGACATGTAAGGTCATTGTTCAAGTAAAAAATTGGAACTATAGTGATTTATGCAGATTAAGGAATGTTGACCTTAGAAGAATGACCTTTATTATCAAACAAATCAAAACTAAACCTAAGAATTCACATTCATATGAACATAACAATTCCATACGAGGAAAGGGTTTGTGGAAGGGGATGGAAGTAGGAGATTGATATTATCATTATTTGCCTTCATTAAATTGAACAAATCTTTTTTATAGTCTAACAAGGTGCTAAGGATTACAATATATATTCTTGTTAAAATAAAGGTTTTGAATATTGGTTTGTGCAAGTGTACCGAAATTGGACTCCAACTAGTACAATCTGTACACATTGATACACTAGCACCAACCAAAGTTTATAAAACTATGTCGGTATACTGGAACTATATATATATATATATATATATATATATACTTATATTTTAAACTTTTGAACCAACCATACCTAGTATTTATAAGTATATATATAATAATAACATGGTTTAAAATACTAATGGTTTAAGCTCAAATCGAACTGTACCAATCCATATCGGATATAACCGAACGAACTGTGCGAGTAAAGTTATGGAAGAAGCTCGTGATTGGAGTAGCTAGGAGCAGTGTTAGAAATTTTGGTCCGAACCCGGTTTGAAATCATTGTAACACAGCATTGGTACACACTGTTCATACCAGTCCGGCGAGTCTTTTAAAACCATGACTGGGAGGAGGAGTATTGGATCTCACCACTTTGTGTCCGCCTCCTATGACGTCGCAAGCTTCTAAGAAGCTCGCAGCGAGCTTTCGCTACTCCGTCTCCTCCTTCGCTTCTACCACTTCGTGGAAACTTGCAATGAGCTCGAGGGGACCAGTACACCTCCTCCTCCTCTCTCCTTCTCCTTCTTCTTCTTTCTCTTCTAACTAAGGTTTATAAAACCAATCTGTATCGGGCAGTACAACTGGTACTATATGTATAATATATATAATAAATTTAAAATCAATTGGTATCGTTAGCATCGTGCATACGGGTATGGATTAGTTTTTTAAACTTTGGAGCCAACCGTACCTTAGTATTTATAAGTGTATATATATAATAATAATAAGATTTAAAATGCCACTCGGATCGGAACCATCCACTCCATATCGGACAGAGTTGGATGAACTAAGCGAGCAAAGTTATGGAAGAAGCTCGCGATCAAAGCAGCGAGGAGGAGGAGCACTAGATCTCGCGTTCCTCTTGCGACATCGCAAGCTTCTAGGAAGCTCGTGAGCTTTCATTGCTGCTGCCGCTTCCACCGCTCCGTGAAAGCTTGCAGCGAGCTCGAAGGGACTGGTACACCTCCTCCTCCTCCTCCTCCTCCTCTTTCTTTCTCACTCCACTCTTTCACCTTTTCTCACTTTGTTCCACTTCTCTTTGCTCGATACCACAATTTCACTTCTTTCTCACTTCATTCCACTTCTCTCCGCTTAGTAGCGAGCTGTTCCGATGTTGAACCAACTGGTCCGTACCATCCATATCGGGCAGCACAGATTGGTATTTGAAACATTGAACAATAATCATTTGGTTTGTGTACTAATACCATAATATCTGGGTTATCACTCTAAACAAATTGGTATTCAAAGCATAGGTTAAATGGACCTTCTAAATAAGGAAATGAATCCATCCCTCTACATAAGAAATATATTTTTCATAATTTCCTATAATTTAAAGTCCTTGATTGTATTCTTGATCCCTTTCATTCTTGAGTTTGATTAATTGGTTATCATATTTGTTGGGGTGGATTGAGCAACTTTACCATTTTTGTAGAGGACTCCTTCCATGCCCAGAGGTGCACCCTGGCCAGGCTAGCCATAACAATTCCATTACACTACACATACTCATATATAGTGCGCTTATCACACAATACAAATTAATATTCAAAATATAGCTTAAAATAGACCTTTCTAAAGAAGGAAATTAATCCCTTTATACAAGAAATATATTTTTCTTAATTTCCTATGCTCTAAAGTTTTTTATTGTATTCTTGATTCCTTTCATTCTTGATTTTGATTAATTGGTTATCATATTTGTTGTGGTGGATTGGCAACGTTACCATTTTTGTCAAGGACTCCTTTGGAAGGATGGCTGGAGGCATAGCCCTGCTTGGCTACCCATAACAATTCCATTACACTACACTACAAAACCACAATTCACAAAATCGGCATGTACAGATGCACCAATATTAAACTGGAATGGTACGTATCAACCTTGTCAGAGTGTATAAATAATGCTTATATTGGGTTGGTACTATATTACACTGTTTATGGATACTAGCCTAGATCGGTACAAACTAAAAATACCATCTGGTTTAGATTGGTTTTGTGAACTTTGCTACAAACTAGATGAAGAATATGTTAGTATGAAAATTCATCAAACTGAAGAAAAAAAACCACAAACTACAAGTAGAAGGCAGAAATAACATTACTGAAATAAATAGGATAGTTTAGAAAATATAGAAAAGTTGTTAATAGTTTGCTAAAACATAGATTAACCTTGGAGAAAGAGAAGCAAAAAATCATTCATTTATTAGCAATTTAGCATGAAGATTGCAGCTATTTAAATGGACATAGCAATAAGCTTTATATATTTCTCTTAGATAAATACCGGAACTGGAGAAGATACTTACAGTAATGGTTTGGTGAACCTGCACTTTCCTTTAGTAAATTCTGATATTCTGAATAAGCCTTCAAATGTTCAGGAGCTCTGAAGTGCAGTCCCAGCAACAGGCTATAGTCAATTATAGATTGTGATTCTAGGAACTTGCAATCTAGAGAGATTTGTCTGCATGCAAATTAAATTCAACTAAACGAATTGAAGAATGTCTTTTCAAGAATCTAATGAGAAAAGTATGTAGAAGGCATAACTTTAAAAACATCGTGGTACTAAAAATAAAAAATTAATTTAAAGATAATCTTGCACTCATCAAGTCCAAAATAGTTGAAAAAAAAAATTGTCTACTGCACCCATAATTTACAACGAGAAAATTTGAATTATGATTTTCAAAATCTGATCTGACAAATTAGTACAACTATAAATTTTTCAAATACCAGAAACAATAGTTCATGTTGTTCAATATAGATTTCTCTAATTTACTGCATCTAAAGCATCTTGCAATTTATAATTCAGTTTGATGTATCAGAAGTTGTTAATTTTCACACTTATTAGCACAACTATTACATAAGCATTCTAATTAAAATATACTACTCTAGAGAGCAACACAACAAAGCAGCCAAGATATCTTTTGCTTATGGAGAACGCGTATATGGAACAAACCAAGAAAAGATATGATTATATCATATTTCACCTCTATGCTTTCTAGAATTGCAGAACATAAAATTAATTTTAGTATTTTCTATTGTATGATGTAGCAATGCTTTTGAGTTTACAATGCACCAGTTTAAGGTCTAACTCGGGAAGCCATAGTTTATTGATATGCTTTGTTTGTTGTAGCTCCTAGATGAAATTGCTCATATTTCTTAGGATAAATAAATCATATGTTTTTTTGTACCTCATTAAACGTTCATAGTTATCAAGGTGGTTGAAGGGTCTTAAATTCTTGTTGAAATTTGAAAAGGTAAACATTGTTTTGGAAAAGTGAGACAATGACAAAACTAAAAAAATAGCAATATGAATATATCTTAACATATCAAATATATTTTAGAAAAAATAAATAATGTATGCATACAAAAAAAGAATACTATTACTATCATGTTTTTATATATGATGATGTCCCCTCATATTATCCTTTGAATTTTGCATTCTTTCATGGACCACCTGGCCTCCAAATGAAGTGAATTTCATGTTTCATATCGTTTGCCGCAAAAAAACAATGGATATGAAGAAGCTAACCTAAAAAGAGCCTCTCGCCATGATTTCTCTAAATGAAAGACATATGAGAGGTCAAGATCTTTTAGTGTGGTGTTCCCATTAATGTTATGCTTGCTTGTGGATCTTCCATGAGAAGACCCCTTCAAGTCATACCGGCGGTGAATACGCAGTTCTGTGCGAAACATATTCCCCATAACAACAAATCGAACCTGAAAAAGAAAAGTATAAGATGGCAATATAAGCATTTTTTAAATGACAAATCCACTGAAAGTCTGGGTATATACCTTCCTGCCTTTTATGGTCAGTCTATGGAGTCCAAAAAATTTTGTTATCAGAGTATTGTCATAGGCTCCAACATGATCGTAATAGTTGGGAAGCATCTTCAGTAGAATCTACAATTTAAACTTGCCAAATTATACCCGCTAGTTATGTTCATTAATGCTGTTGTTATAATGAAAATCAATTAATTCAACTTAGATCAGAAACAGATATTTGAAGCAGCAATCAACTGATCAACCTTATCACATTTTTACAGTTCAGATCTCCCTCCTAGGGTTCTTTCTCGTCAAGATCAGATTGAGACCTTGAGTTTACACAGCTATGATGCATCTTAGGGCTTTTGACCATAAAAATTCCTAACCTGAACCACAATGGAATTATGGAAGTAGGTCTAAGTTTGTCTGAATTTAAAACTAGTGCACCCATCTCATGAGCTGTTGGAAATTGGAACAAGAGATACTTGACCGTATGATCTGCATAATACCAAGGTTTCAATTTTAGTTTGTGTACCATCATAAGGTACGTTTGCACCGCTCAAAACTTATACTATATTATTTTTTATTATATTTTATATATATATATATATATATATATATATATAATATGGTATATATGCCATATATAGATGTGTGTGTATATATGATACCAGATTGATACCAATCCGTCCTACTCATACTAGGCGGAGACTGAGTTTTAAAACCATGATCTATACACTAGGTTACCAATAGAGGTGCAATCATAAAATAGTTGGTATCTGATCAAAAATGTAGAACTATTTGGCCATTTGAAACAACAACCAAAGTCAGAAAAATAAGAAAAAAGAATTGGTTCTTCTTGCAACGACCTGTTCATGGATCATAATGAAGGAATAATTCACAGACCAAAAAAGTGTTGTTCAAAACCAAATTATAAGAAAGTATGATATTCAAGTTCAATACAGCACCCAATTTTCACATCCATTATTCAATCAAATATCTCCAGCATTCTTATCTATGCTAAGAAGAGGAACAGAATGGTTGCAAATACCAATCTTTCAACTTTCAGATGTGTAATGTACTTTGTAAAGGAGTGTTTATTAACCAAATATCTCATTTCAGGGAGTAAATGCCTTGTAAAAGAACTCAATATCTATTAGTTACAGTGAAAATTTGCACATTCAAACAATCAAACCTTAAGTTCATATTTCCTCAAAGTCTTTATAACAAATCTTTCATCTTGTGAAAGATAAAATATGCTTCCACTTTTCCCAGGAGAAGAAAGCTCCTTGAGGCCATCACCTCCACATATTGACATCATATAGTCAGCAGCATCTATCTTAAACATTTCACGGAGGTTCCTGAAAACATATTACATTAAAGTAACCAATTAACTATCATACTACGCCTTGAAATAACTAGTACAAAAATAACAAGCTAAGACAGTGAAATTAGTCAGAAAGTGCTGCCTAGGAACTTGGACTACCACTTCGTAGGTAGGTTAGCGCTCGGGCACTCGGCTCGGGTACTTGACCCATTGTTTGATCTATTGCTTCCTACATACTTGAATTAGTGATTTCATATAATTTAATAATACTTATGAAATTCTGATAAAATGATATGGCATAATCCACATGTGATATGGTAACATTTCCAATATTATTCTTCCCTCTTTTGGCATCTCATTTGAGAATTTGCAGATGATTACAACAAGGATTCTATAGTACGTTTCAAACATCACTTAAAAGATTCATCGAATCCTGTGCACAGTATTATTGTTCAGCATCTCCTAAACTCATAAACTAAGAGGAGAGATACCTTAAGCAAGCTATAAAACGATACACTATAGTAACTCCAAAAGTGAAGTTCTTTATTATTTTACAGACTGATGTGTCTAAAGAAGTAAGTCCAACACAAGGAATTGCTGCTTGCTATTTGATACAAAAACAATGAAAGAGCTGCATCACTAGAATACATGCTCAAGAAAATATTCCACGGTTAAAATATGAACTAGAAAAAAAAGGCTGGTTAATTACCTAAAAACCATTGGACAGTAATCCTTCCAAAAGAAATCAATTGAGTTGTGTGGAGGTGTAAATTGAGAGCCCTTGCAAGGGAAGTACATTTGTATTCTAGCTCGAGGCCCAAAATCAGATGATCGGACTTCACGCATAGGCACTGGTGTGATTTTCCCAACAGTGTACCTGTTTGATTCAAAATGAGAACTCAGTTGCTGACTTTCTTCATATTTGAGAGTACAAGAGCACAAGTATCTAAAAAGCATGTACGCAGTTAGAAAGAGAGGCTCATGTGTTAAACAGTAAACATATAAACTGCATCGTTTCTTAATTGCTTAAGCTTAATCACGTGATATCAAACGCTTAGAATAAGAGTTCAATATCCTAGATAGCCCGCTCTACAATATGCAGTTTAATCAGGAAGTATTGAGCGGCTTACACTCCATATTAAATTGTTCCATGATTCAAGCCGGCAGGTCTATCATGAGAGTTAGACCATAATAAACAATTGGATCATCTCCCATGATAGCTTTTGGTATGTTGGTTCACTTATTCAAATCTTAACAAAGACAGACATTTTGAAATTTACATAATAAATATTAGAAAAAAGGAAACATTCATGGCATTTAAATTAGTATTCTATATTTCTGAAAAAAAAACAAGAGTTTTGTGTGGCCATTGAGCCAGTTGGTATTGGGTGAATACTCCAACCATGTTGAACTCAGATTTTCCCACCCAGTGAGTTGATTCAATTTCTTTGAACGCGGAGGATCCTGTGACGGATAAGGCACAAAATAGGCAACTAGGTAAGGTGGCTCAATGGCGTAAAATTTTATTTGTTTCAAATTCCCTACCAAAGAAGATATTTAGTTTTGATCACGTCTATCTGCACTGATATCATAGATATGGGTTTCGGTTTGAATTTTCAACAAAAAAATAAGCCCGCTACATTCTTAAAAAATAGTGACAACTGACGAGCGGTTCTGGGGTTTGCAATACACAACTATGAAATGAAAAGATATAAAATAAAGTGATTATAGCTATTAACTACACAAGCACAATAAATTGAGCACTATTTACCTAATTCCAAGTTGCAAGTTTAGCATAAGATAGTAACTCCTATGGCCTTTGTAAATAGTTTCACCAGGCCCCCTTGATTGTCTCCTGATCTTGCAGTGTCTTTTATTTCTCTGTGGTCTTTCAAAGTCATCGTATCTCATGCTTTCTGTTATCAAAACTCCTTGCATGTACTCTCTATCAAAAACTAGAACATTGGTATCAAGGTGCTCATGTTGACCTTCGTCTGATGAAGTGCAGATTGTATGAGATGCGTTCTCCAAAAAACTGGTACAAGCAGTGTCACCAATACTCCAGATTCCATGAAGGGTTGATGACCTATGCGATATTCTCTTTGGGTTTCGGAGATAACCAAATATATTCAGTCTATTCAGACTCTTTGTTCTTTTAGGCAGCGGCCTACTCGTTGGTCCATTACTGTGTAATGAAGCAGATGCAAGGCTTTGCACTTTATTGTCATACACAAAAGATCCAGAATATATAAGTTGATAAGGAAATCTGCTTCCAGCTGGAAAAAAGGTTCCATGCCCATCCTTTAGCCCCTTACTCCATTGTCCAATATAAAATGACTGATCAGCATACTTATAACAGCCTGAGCCATCTTCTAATCCATCTGACCAATCACCATCAAATAAATCTCCATTTTCCCACTTCATAACTCCTTTACCACACATCTTTCCAGCCTTCCAATTTCCAGTATAAGTGTTTCCATTACTCCACCTGTATGTCCCAAGACCCTCTTGCAATCCTTCCCTCCAGAGACCATCATACTCATCCAAATTAGAATATTTCTTTATTCCCTTGCCGTGTTGTTTGTTCATCCTCCATGAACCTTTATAAATGGATCCATCAACCCCAAAAAGGGTGCCAGTTCCATGGAGGAAACCCCCACAAAGTTCACCTACATACATGGCTCCTGATGGCCAACATATCCTTCCACTGCCAGTTATTTTACTTTTCTCCCACTGTCCATTATAGATTGTTCCATCTGACCAAGTATATTTTCCTATCCCATGAGGAAATAGACCTTCGAAATCTCCAACATAGACATCCCCGTTTGAGAGTACCTTCTCAGCATAACTAGTAAACAATTGATTATTAGGGTAGCAATAATTAAAAAATCTAAGGTAATAAAACTATCTAAATTTTATGATGATTAACATAAAAACTAATCGAGAATGAATATTTTTAGAAGGTATATCTTGATTTTTTATCAGAGAGCTGACTGACCATGTAAGGTATAAGTAAATGAAAGCAATGGGGAAAATGAAAAACAAAAGTCACCTTTCACCATGCTCATGGCTCATAATTGCTCCTGTTAGATTCATGGAAACTGCTTATATGAATGACAATGAAGAAAGATGAGATCTCTTCTTCTACTGCCACAATATAAACTAGATGAGAACTCCATAAGGGACACTGCAAAATAGAGAGTTTCCGGATTAAAAAAAGGCATAACCAGAGAAATGTGTTCTAGCTATAAATATTAAAATTCTCATGTAGTTATAACTACATTCGTTATAAAATAAATTATGTTTAGGTGATGTATTAAGTTACTGCTATCTTTCAAACAAAAATTGACCCTTACAGTGGAGCACAAAATTAGTCATTCACAAGAAGCTGGTTCCAAATAGGAGAGATCACTTTCATTACTAATTTTTAAAAACTCACATTTAAAACATTTATGCGAAACTTGTTTTCCTAGAGTTAGTTTTGATAGATGAGTCCAGATCAATTTGGCCACGTGATCGAGAAAGATAAGTTAGAGTGCATTCAAGACATAAATTAGTAATGCTGCGCAAGATATTGCACATTTTGATCTTTAGTAACCTCTAAAACAGATGAATCCTTGCATCGTTTTATTTAGTGGAAACACACAGGATCTATATTTTGTATGTTCTATATATTAAATAGCATTAGTATTTCAGAGGTACAATAACTGAATGGCCTAATACTACTACGGAGATTCATTGAGAAATCCACATCCAAGAAAAGACAGTATGTGACTAAAGATGCACACTGGAAAGGCCTTTCAGTTGGACATTTGGAGGTTCACATTCTCAGGGTCCTATACTCTGTTATTGTGTTAATGATGTACATATCAATTTAATATACATATGGACAACTTTTTCTTTAGAGTGGAATGATCATAAACAAGGTTGTCAGGATCGAGCTCCTACCTAAAAATGATAAAGACTTTATAGGATCGGAACGTGGAATCGGATCGTAAGCTCGTAAGATCCTACCAAATCACTTAAAATATATAATTTTTTAAAATATATTTATCTAATTAGACTTAAGAGAATAAAAAATATTTTATTAAGTAATAAATAATAAATATATATATATATATACTATTGTTCAAATGTATTAATTGTATAGTATAAAACAATGAAATTGAATATTTGTGAGGTGATGATGATGGAAACAAGTTAATAGAAGACCAATATAATAAAGGTGTACAATAAAACTAGAAACAACAAAGACATGCAGTGAAATGAAGACAACAAATAAAAACATGAAAAATGATGAAGATAAAGATATATATTATAATGACAATAATAAATATTATAAAGTTTATTCTAATAAATATTTAAAATAGACAAATATAGTTATAGATGATAACGAGCTTAAGTTGATGAATATTGGTAAAAAAAAGAGTAAATAATGACAATTAAAGACGAAAAATTACATTACATCAATTAAAAGCTTTTAACATAATAAATTATTGATTTTTAGTATAATATGAACTCATTTTACCTATTAACTTATGATCGAGTAGGATCGATGGGATCGTGATCGAGTAGGATCGATGGGATCGTAAGATCCTACCTGACCCTAAGACCCAGATCGTGGGATCGTAAGATTCTACCATATTTCAGATCCTACATTCGTTCCAGAACGGTTTGCCTAATTTGGATCGTAGAATTGGAAGATCCTAAGACCCGAACATTTTTGATAACCTTGATCATAAATATGTTTGTCATATATCTTGATGGAAGCAGGAGCCAGAAAAATAAGCTAAACAAACTGGTCTAGTTGGGGCCCCTTGTACTATAACTCTTTTCACACTTATTATTATTTCATTAAGTAGATGAAATAAACTTGAAGCAAATCTGACAGCAACAACTACTACAAGAGAAGAACTGGAACATAAGACATAAATAATAAGAACAAGCTTATGGTGAGGAAGATGGGGAAAACATGTTTCGCAGTTTGTAAAAGGAAAACATGTTCAGCAAAGTCTATAAATAAATTAATCATATTTCTAAGAAGAAGTTCCACAGACTGCTGTTTTATCACAAGTTATGAGAAAAATTTTAAACCTACCAAATGAGTACAGAAGACAAGATGAGTTCCTCATATGCCAAGCCCAATGTGACCCTTATTTTAGGTTGCTTATAGTCTGGACAAACATTCATACAAACCAGTTATGCTTTGCATTTTCATAGTTGTCAATGCCATTCTACATTTTAAACTTTGTTCCCACTAATTATTCAAGAACTATGGTGCCCCAAACTGAATAACTTATCAAGTTAAAACTTGGCATATTATTACAAGTCATAAACAAACATCAGAAAAACTATTCAACCAACACAGTGAACTATCCTAAACATTCATGTAATTTAACAAAAATTGGAGGCTCTCTGTTATGTCTGTACAGTAGCAGTGCCTAATACATAGAATAATAATAACAAGGACTACTATGTCAATTAATACCTCAGAGAAAAGGGGAAATAGTATGTTGTAAATGGAAAAACCAAAACAAGAAAAAAACACAAGAAAATGAAAGTGTATTGCATTTAGGCAATAGACTATTCTATGGGACTTTCAATCTCATAATTACCTCAGAAAAATGGAACTAGCATTAGACTATTCTTCTATCTCAAGTCAAATTGCAAACAGTTAAAATAGTATTCATTCTTCTATCTATATATTCACTGTTACTTGAACACCCTCTGAACCCTATATACTCTTCAATTGTTCTACTTCTATACAATGGCATAACTTGAAAAGAGAATTGGTGAATGAAAATCAACCATCTTGCAGGAGGTCATTCATAGGATTCAGTAACATCATATTAAACTGGTATGACAAAAAATCATGTGAAATCTCAAGGCAGTACCTTTGATGATGCAAGAAATTATTTGACTCCAGGACTGAAATATTATTTGTTGAAACTTCAGAAAAATTTCGAATATAGAATTGCATGGGTTCAATATAACTTTATTATTTGTCGTGCAATGTATCTCCTCTCCTGGAGCGTTGAAAGTTTAATATGCTCTTCATTGCATAATGGGATCGTAAGTTGTACAGCCAGCCAAGAAAGGCAAACGAGAAAGAGCTCAATGTTGAAAACCACGAAACAAGATCCAGTCATCAGAACCTTCTGTCTTAGCTCTAAGATGATGAATCACAAGCATGAGCAGGGAAGTTTGACCTTGAGAAAGCTACCATATAAGTTGTCTTCTTTTGAGAAAAGTCCCATCAGCAAACTCCAAACTTTACCATTTACCGAGATTCTAAAAATTAAACCATTTCTTCTCCTAGTCGAAAGTCTGAAGGACAAGGGTACTTACGTTGTTATTATGCCTCTTCATTCTAAACGCCATCAACAATAACCAAATCAAATTCCTTCTAAGCTGCACGGCTCAATTAACCAAAGGATTTTGGCCCTAATTAAGTACTAAACTACACAATCTAGAGAGGCGCTCACGAAAGCGTTCAACTTTTTTTGTTTTATCAATTTCGCCCACTAACTCAAAAGAAATTTATCAAATCACAAGATAAACATAAAGGAAACAGAGAAACCGCAATAAACTACCTCATTTCCAGTCCTTGCCAACCTCCCTCTCGCGATCAAGAATCGGCACAAAAAATATTAAAAAAAAAAGGAAAAAGAAAAGAAAGAAAGAAACGAGTAGCTGAATCACTCGCAGAAGGAATCAAATAACACCAAAGAAAAATTAAAATCAGGTGAACTAAATCAGCGCTGGGAATCATGAGACGAAAAGCGCCAGTTGAAGATCAATCGTTTTCATCCAAAGAAAAAAAATTCGTACCGAGCAGAGCAAGTGGGAAGAGGCATGGATTCCGTCCAGGCGCACCACCAACCGCGGAGCAAAGATCTCGGCCGACACGGATCAAATCGAGGCTTCATAATAGCACAGGAGAGCATACAGATTTCTTTTTGATCAGAGAAATGGAAATTCGGTGGCGTCATATAATCGCCACCACGTCGGAATCCATCACGCTTTCCAATATATTTATCTCCTTTTTTTTCACAAGTTTTTGTTTCGTTTCAACCACGACTGCAGCTTTACCTTGTGTTGGCTGTTGTTTTCTGCTTGCCCGCTTCTACTGGCGCTGCTGATGCTGCTGCTGCTGCTGCTTGTAGTTGGGTGGGTGTGCCTAGCTGTGCGCTTTATTACCAGGAAAGAAACCAAGAAAGGGAGAGGAATCGGGGATAAAGCTCAGTTTGTTTGTTTATATATATGTGAATGCCAAATTTCGAATTCCTCCCTCCAACCTGCGTTATTCACACATCCAGCACCATTAAATTTAGGCCTAAAGTTTTGTTCTTATATTATTTTTTTTTTGTTTCTCTTTTCTCGCCAAAAGTTTATGCTTAAATTTTTTTTTTGAAAATTAAGTATGAATTTTTTTTTCCCCAACATCCTAGTTCTCATTTAATTTAGATAAATTGAGGAAAACAATCATCAATTTTTCAATCCATTATCCTCTCCAACCCTATCCAAGAAAAGTTATATTTTATTTCCTTTATTTCCTATTTTCTCTTCTACAAAATATAATGTACAAGGAGAAAATGATATCTGAACCAATTAGGCTACTAGATCCACCGAAAAAGGAAAAGTACTATGGAGAGTCAATTGAAGCTTTGATTGTGGCAATAAGACTAAGTGGCACCCGTGCTAAATCTAATTTACTTGACATACTTAAAGTTGCATGGGATTGATTGTTGAGGAAATGTCTAAGTTGCCTTTGAAACTTTAAAGATTCTTATGCTATAATGCCAAGTTTGAGAAGATGTGTTGACCTAGGAGGAGCTAATGAGCGAGTTGTCATGGTCTTAGTCTTTTCACTAAGGTGGATTTTTATGTTCTATTGCTTTGCTTCAAATGATAATCAATCTTCCCAATCATAGCACTTTAAATTTTGGTCATACTAATAGTATGCTCGAGCATTATAAAATATTGAATAAATATCTCTTATTCTAAAGCTTGATAGAGAATATAAAGAATCACTATATAAGAATGGTCACAAAAAATAATGGATGAGACATATATGCCAAGATATTGCGAGAGTATAAAGTATGACACTATATGTCTTTAATGGGGCATATTAATTTGTGCTACCCATATTGTCCTACAAATGCATCAATAGTCTAGTCTCAACCCATTTAGAACGTATTCTATTATCAAATTTGAGAGGACAACAAGAAGATAAAGAAATGAGTGGACTTAGGCAGCAAGCCTCAAGACTTCTATTTGATCTTTATGATTAATTTTAGAGAATCATCATCTTTGGTATTACTTGATAGACTTATGGTCTACCAGTAACACCTATTTGTCTAAATTACATAGATGTTGATTAGGTCCTATTTTTATTTTTATTTATATTTTTACTTCACTATTTTTATAAAAAAATATAATTTCTTTCCTCAAGTCATTCTCTTTGTTGGTTATTTGTGTTAATCAAAAGAGGGATAAACACAACTTTAGTCATTGTATGAAGAAGTCAACTAAGGTTGCATGTAAGGCTACAACAAAGTTCTTAGTAGTTAATCAAGTAGCTTCACTAGAAGGCATTCCCTTTGTATGGATAGATCAAGACGTTAAAAGCATCAAATAACTTAGTGTAATCAATCCCAAAAGCTCATACACAAACTGAAGAACTCAAAGCTCAACCAGCATCAAGTAAAATAGTGAGAAAGAGGTTTGGAGGTTCTTACTAAGTTGGTAGAGATGTAACTAAAGATCAAGAGGGGAGTTAGAGGAGTGTAAGAAGGAGAAGAACACCTTTTTTGAAAAATCTTTTTTAAGGTTTAAAAGCAAGCTTTTATTCAATGGAGAGTTTGATAGTTCGCACAAAGAACTTAACCAAGCATGAAAACCAAATTTTGAGTACAAATATAGGCTCTAATACATTTGAGTACTGGACAAGAGCTGTTACGTCCGTGATAAAAAACGGACAAAGAGAATAAATTTTTTAAAATAAAATTATATTAAATTAATCGAGTGATGGGACGTTGCTGGACGGTGGTCAAACCCATCCCTTCATCCATCACTCGTTGTTGCACGCCCCTTTTTCCTCTTTATTTCTCACCGTCGCCCTCGCCTCTCTCCATCACGAACAACGAGCGCCCGCCCTCCTTCTTCTTCGATCGACGCTTGCCCTCACCTCCACCTTGTCCGGCGACTCCTCCGGCGAGCTCCCTCGCCGACAACGACGAAGCCCCAAACCCCACGATTGATCCCGGTGGTGATTTTTCCCTTCGCTCGTGATTTTCGGTTCGGCGGCGGACGTGTGCGCACGATACCTTCGGCGAGCCCCCCTCGCCTCCTGCAGACATTTCCGTCACCGCCCGAAGCTTTTCGAGCGTCTTCGTCTCCGGCGCCGGCGAGTTGCGCGAGCGGCGCCGCCAACTTCGAACGCAGATCTCCGGCGACCCTGACCCCCTTTCACGAAACGGGCTGTACGACCGAACTCCTCTCGGCGTCGGCTTCATTCTGCCTACTGGAAAGCTCCGATCTGACCACCGGAGTTACTGTTTCCGGCGATCACTGTAGCGGCGGCGCTACTGTTCCGGCGAACCTAGAAGTTCGTGTCGACGCGTATATTGGGTTGGTTCTTGCGTCCTCCGTCGTCACGAGGTGTTATTCGTTCGCACAAGGCTGCGAACTCGGTTAGTACCCGTACCCGCCTTTATACGTATACAAACGCATGCGTAAATATAAACTTGGACCTGTATATCTGACAAACCTGATTAAATGAGTATACCTGGACATGACTACCTAATATTGACTCTTATAAGTAGATTAGCATAATATGAGAACTTACACCTGATTTACCTGTTATGACCTATTGACTGATCGCGTGATATCGGGTTCGTTCTGTTTTACTGTACGTCTGCATCTGAGGTAGGGATTCTACCTCCATTCTTTGTTACGGTGCCAACCGCATGTGTAGTTAGCGACACCTCCCCTATTGCTTATTATCACTGTTGATTACTATTCTAACTCCCGTTCTGCTCTGCGTACATTCCTGTTGATATAAACTGTTGCATGAAACACAGTATGAGTATTTTTGTCCTTGCATGTTTATTGGTAGATGGTAGGTGGTATGAGTTCTGTATATGTACATTGAGGATTGACTGTCTAGCGATAGACATGTCAGTATACCTCAGATACTGCCTATGAGATTTCTGTCGAGACGCTGTATGATCGTCTCTGACCGAGAGAGTCTGATGTTATGGGCTTGAGGTCTGTTATCAGCCCAATAAGGGGTTGTACTGAGTGTAAGACGTTACACTAGCGGGCTGTCGACGGATAGTCGTCTCTACTGTTTGGGGAGCCATCAGTAGGGACCACTCTATTTTATAGAGTTGCGGGTCGTGGACCACTGCTGTACCAGCTCCCAGTTTTTATCTGTGTATGAGGATACATATATTGATACGTATATTGAGATTTAATTATACTCTATATGGTCATATAGAGTCTTGGTTGTATTCTGGTAATTCCTTGTATCTGATCATGCACCATATACATTGTAATATCCCTACTTAGCCTCCGGCTAACCCCCCTTTGGTTTGCCTCCAGGTTCAAGCGCGGCTCCACCTGGAGCAGAATAGATAGTTAGTAGTTTGACCACCAGTCTGGGTGGGTTGTGATGCATTTTGGGCTGTTGTTATTTTATGTTATGTTGTTGGACTCTGTTGACCGCTGCGCCGGTCATGTTATCTGTTGGTTTGTCGACCGCTGCGCCGGTCCTGTTGTTGTTATTTCTGTTGACCGCTGCGCCGGTCTATATTTCTTATCTGTCGGTGTTGTGTTATGGATATTTAAGGCCGGGCTGGCCTCTGGTTAGGCTATTTTATTTCAGTCTGTACCTTTCGGTTGTCAGGATTGATTTGACAGGTATAATGTTGTGCGTCTCAAGATCCGGAATTCCCGGCATGAGATCTGGATGGATTTTCGGGGCGTAACATGAGCCCTAAGCTCTCCCTTTATGCCCTTTTAGTAGTCCCCTAACCTAGCTTTTAGGGGGTTCAATAAAGAAGAGTCGCAATCAATGCTAAAAAGATAAATTTTTACAGTATTTTATTGCTTTATGTCTTTCTTAATTTATAATCCCTAATCTATGAGTGAGCTTAGAGATTGTACAAATTGACATGACTTATTTATCTGGCAAAACTTAATACAAAATTAGGCAAAGTGGGCTTAGGTGTAAATGTCTAGGTCAATTTATTTATAACCTAAAAATAATCAAAGGTCATGTATATATAGTATACTATATTACATACTATAGCTATAATATATATATATATATATATATATATATATATATATATATATATATATATATATATATATATATATATATAATGGGCTATGTGGGTTATATTGAACTGATTTATTATTTATAAATCAGTTGAGCTTAGATTGTGTTTAGTTAATTATTAAATGATTAGGTTCATGACTAACTTAAACAAGGTCATGAATCATGTTACATAACTACTTATGACACTCTAACTTGAATCGTAACCTCAACCTTTGAGTGTTGTGGATGCCAAATATATTTTTTCAAAAAGTAACGCAATATATACTAGAACAATATTGTAGGTAGACTTTGCTCACTCGCAATTCATTGTATTTTTTATCTTTTCCACCATAAATTTCATTCGATAAAACATAGCTTTAGAGTTAGCAATTAGGGCACCCTAGTTTTATATAAGCATCCCTCGTGAAAGTGTTGGTGTGCTTTTTTAAGTTGTGAATTCTATCTTATGCATTATTTGTTATCATCTTAAAGGGAACAAAATTTGATTCATGCCATAGCTAAGGAGTATGGAATGATTATTGATCAAGGGTAGGGTTCACTCTAAAACCTCGTTGATCAAAAAAGAGTCTCGTTGGTTGGCTTTTGTCTTTTTTTCAATACTTGTTTAGAATTACATTTTTACGACAAACTTTTATAATTACGTCTTATTTTCTTGCAAGTAAGAAGTTACCAATCTTAAAACATTGGAGGACGCACATGCGATATAAAGATTGCCAAGGACAAATATGCACTTCAAGATTTGAACTGACACCTACAGGTATAATTTGTGATCTCGACAAATATAAGAAAATTGAAACAAGGGAAAAAAAAATTAGTTCAAAAGTTGATTTGTTTGGACGCGCGCAGAATCATATGCAACGAATACGATTCCATTTTTAAGGGAGACGTGTTCCACTTGGACAGAGAAAGGGGGAGTCGACGACCAACTGACACGGTGGATCGCTGATAATGTATTGGTGAATTATTTTTATAAAAAAAAATCATTTTTTCCTTCAAATTTAAATTATATCAGTTGCAAAATAAATATGTTTTGCATTACAAATCCGATAGTACTATTAAAACGATTCGTTGACCGAGCAAACTTATTAGGTATATATGTTCTATTGACACGTCATTCATGTGATACATATGACTATTGTGATATTGCTATAATTTATTTATTTATTTTATTATCATATTCTTTGAATTTGACTGCGACGTGACATTCAATGGATCAAACTCATCGTTTGGGACTAATAGAGAATTAGGTGACTTGCGAAATGTGTTAGTGTTAGTAGTCAAATAAGGTAAATTCACAAACAAAAAAAAAAGTATTTTATGCTTCAAGATTTTTAAAAGTGCGTCATCAAGCGAACAAGAAGGCACCGCTGAACAGGACGTGTGTGCTATTTCTGGTCAAAATAATTATGTCCTTTTTAGCGCGAGTTGACCTGCAGCTGCATGCGGATTAACGCGCGCATGAGCGACGTATGAGGAAATAAATAAATGGCGGGAACAGTAAGGAATGCGGTCACGTCATTTTCGCGCCATCGGGATATTTTCTCGTCAAACCGACAAGGCATGCAATTAACAGTCGCGCGGTGGCTGGCTACGTGAGTGACGACCGCTTTGCAGGGCGGGACCACTTGCTGCCCTGGCCAGCGCCGGCCATGGTGGCACAGCGCCATTATTCTGGCCCGGTCGCGCGGCTCATCCATGTGCCGCTCTAATTGAGGTGAACGGTTGGGTTCGTGGAGAGCGCGGACAGACACGTAGGAGTTGATTGCGGAAGATAGCGAGCGTGGTGGTCCCTGCTCGGGCTCGACGGTGGTGGTTCCACGTGCGAGCGCTGATGGGTGTGGCTCGTACCCGATGCTGCACCCGTTGATTCCAACATGCCATGTGGCTAGACCGCGCGTCCCCCAGACATGCTGATGCGGAGTGGCCGAGTGGGGGATCTGCTTCCGGGTGGCAATCTCTTATTCTTTTGTTAAATGATATGATAACCTATAATATGGTATTCAAAAATAACTAGCATATTTATAAAAAAAGGTTATAATCTTAACTCAACCAACTAAAATTTCTAATTTTGACTTTACAATATCAAACATCAATTTTGACTGAGTCAATATAGACTTTTAATTTTATACATAATTAATTGCCTCATATTTTATAATTAATTTTGATTTAACATTGTCCTATGTCATCAACCATGTTGAGTCAATATCCTCATGATCAACACATCTCCATGGCGCAAACTAAGGAGACAACTCTTCGACATGGCAACAAGAGAAGTGACATGTACTCATGACATTTAAAGCAATGCATCACGGAGACAACGAAGGGACAAGAACTTATTAAGGTCTACTACACATCGAAGCTTGCTCAAAGTATTCCAAATCAAAGCATTTAAAGGTCTCCAACATTTGGAGACAAAGGATTAAAAGTTGCAACCAACTAAATCAAATAACACTTTCTTTCAAGACTTGAAGAATGATAGACAAACAATCAATATATGGTTGGCCACCATAATTCATTTGCAAAGCTCGATATGTTATTATTATTATTATTATTATTATTATTATTATTATTATTATTATTTCTTTTTTACATAAAGTAATTGATAAAAATAGGACTCAACACAATATTTTATTATTAATAACTAAGCTCAATATATTCTTCACCAAAATTAATTTCTTTACACATGACATCTACATTTTTATTCCTCTATACTATGCTACATTGATTGTATCCTAACTCCTTGTTTTTGGAGGAAATCTACAAGGAAAAGAAGGAAAAACATATTAAATATACCATTATTTCTTATTAAATTTAATGAATTTTTTTTGAGTATTTTCTAGGCTTATAGAATCACAAGGAGAACAAATTTGAACTTTAAGAAATGGAGTTTTATATTATTAACTGTTATATTGATGTGTAACTCGGCTTTCTATCGGTTCGTTGCCGTGTGCTTGCATACTTTCCAATTGAAACGGTCTGGAACGAGACGAGGGCGAGAAGATCCAAGTGACGGGGCAAACAATGGAGGCGAAAGATGGCACCGTGATCCAATCGCCCGCTACAGTGATGCTGTGCGCCGCCTGGATCCTCGCCGTCCGCCTTCCCGCCGCGGCGGCGGTGTGGTTGAGTCTGCCGCCGTCCGGGACCAAATGCGTGTCGGAGTACATCCACGCCGGCGTCGTCGCATTGGCCGACTACGCCGTCGTCTACGAGGAGGATCCCAAAGCCAACTTTACCATCGCAGCCAAGGTACCCTTATCTCTGCCAGCGTCAATTGGAAAAAGCTACGATCGAGTTTGATTTCTTCACCCCTGTTGAACATTGATTTGCTTGCTTGTGATGTGTAATTATTTATGGCTTCTTGCGCCTTATCTCTGGGTAACAAGTGGTATTCTTCTCTGTACGTGATCTTGCTTAACCATGAACCAGAGGTGTCGGATGAAGAACTTGGGTATTTATTTAACGAGGTGAAAATTTGAAATCGCAGATTGTCTGGGTTTCTCGTTCATTAGTTTAGTCACGCCAATAGGGAAGATCTGGTTATCAGATACGCATAATTAAGCGATATGGCAATGTTGAGCGTATTTTGCTGATATTTTGAGTCATACGTTGTGGTAAAAACTGTGGCAGTGGGGTTTGTCCTTAGATAAGTGTTAATTAATTTGAGATACTACATGAGGTAAGTAATTAACGTCACGATTTATTTCTGATACCTAATTTTGCATATGTGACCTGGATGACGAAGGAAGGATTTATGTTCAGCCACTTACTACTTAGTTGTCGTTTTTCGTAATTGTTGCCATTATGAGCATATTTATGTGCATAGCATATACTAGTGGAGGTTGTTTTTTGTGTTCTACAATCTTTTCTTTTGTGAGAGGGAGAGAGAACACAGCAGAATATCTTAATAAGATAAAGAAGGATGACTATAAAGAAGATTCTATAGAAACAAAATGAGATACAGCAGATGTGTCCACAAGAGAGCCAATTTATTGGGAGGAGCATGCATGCTTGAGTGACCAAACCTACTCGAGACCTCTTAGAACCACGTAGATTTGAGAACTCAATGCAATTCAGTTATGAACATGTTTAGGTTTGAATTGTCTTTTTTGTAAAATATAAAAAAATTGATGCCTGTCCTTTTGGAACTACTACGGTTTTTTCTCCAGTCACTCATTGCATCTTTTGTTGATTAGGTGAGTAGTTAGAAGAATGGTAGATAAAGCATACTTGCAAATTTTATTTTGGCATAAAAACTTTATTTTATTTTAGTTGGTTTATGAATTATGATGTACTTCAACAAGTGCATATACTATGAGCTTTGAATGATTGCTTAGTCACTAAAACAGGGATTGATTTAGATATTACAAAATGTATCAATTATATGGTAACGGCTAAACCAAATTGGCATCTTGGAGAATCTCACAATCATGCAAATAATTCGTCAATAAATAATGAATATACTTGATTGAAACATTTACCATAGTCCATAGAGTAAACTGAAACAAATTAAGGTTTGTGGACCAAAATGAAACTGCAACTATAATTATGTATTATTCATGTAATTTATCTCTGTTAGGATCATGTTATCTTTCTTCTTCTTTTTTTATCATGTAAAGGGGAACAAGCAGCACTACCTCATCCACTCACCTTCCTTTTCTTATTGCATCTTGGAATTGAAACATGTTTTGTTTAATTTTTCAGAAGTCAAATGTGCATGCTTAGAACCATTTGATTTTTTGCCTTGTTATGTGTTACTGTTAACCATCGATTCCATGTATACAAATATTGTAACTCTATTTACTTTACTAGTTATATTTCTTTTATGCTTAGTGTGTTGAACCAACTTATGAATTAACTAATGTAAACAAGATGATCCTTGCCCTCCTATATTCTACAAGGATCATAAGATGCAGAAGTGCCTCTAAGCTGTACAAACTGTTCTATGCTAGATGCATCCATTTTCATCTTCCTTTTTTTCCTTTGTGCTATCATATGAAATGTTCATGATTCTCTACTACTTTTTCATAACGTCGTGGTAACTCTAGCACATCAATATCTAGAGCAAAGTTTATGAAAAATTTGGAAATATCAAATGCTACTTTCAGAGAAAAAAAAAATGCCAACAAAGTGCGCTGCCCGTTTTCAGGTGACTTCACCAACTGGCAACCTCCTTCATTGGAATCAAAATGCGACTGTGGGCCAGTTTGGATTCACTGCTAGTGAGCTAGGGTCCTACCTGTCATGCTTCTGGCTAGATAGTGTGAACAAAGGCGATGGATCAAGTGTTAACATTAACTGGAAAATCGGTTTTGCTGCACAGGACTGGGGATCCATTGCTAAGAAGGAAAATATTAAGGTGTGAACTTGAACTAGAAACTGTTCATGTTTTTGAAATAAAAATTACATTAAACTAGCTTTTTCTTCAATTTAAAAAGGGTGTCGAGCTCCAGCTAAGGAAGTTGGAGGAGTCTGTCGATGTAATCCATGAAAATATGTTGTACCTGAGAAGCAGGTAAACATTGCAGTTCTGGTTCACATGTTTTCTGTTTTTGCCCCTTTTTTTTGGTTGCAAGAACTCACAGAGTTCCATTCTGGTCTGTGGAATCAGGGACGCAAACATGAGGGATATTAGTGAAACGACAAACACTAGAGTTGCAATGTTTAGTATGATGTCTATAGGTGTGTGCATTTTAGCTTCTGCTTTGCAACTGTGGCATGTGAAGGGGTACTTTGTGAAGAAGAAACTGATCTAGATCTACTGCTAAGCTTGATCAGATCTTCACTACGTTATAAGATTTTGCCATCCAGAGTTAGTTCTTCTTTTACGTTACCTTGTACTTGCATACCACTATAAGGGTGGACTTTTAAATAGGCAAATATTGTATTTTGTAGATCTATTGTGACGCAATCTTATTTCACTTGTATTCTCTCTCTCTCTCTTATGAAAATATCGATTGTTTTTTAAAAAAAACTCGGATGCTGGATGTTTGGTATTATAGTAACTCATATCTTTAGGATGCTGAACAATAAGGTTGTCGAATTTTGCATGCAATTAAAAGTGTAATTGCGATGAGTAAATAAACTAGTAGAATACTTCATAGAACCAGGTATAGAATTATCTGAGCGTGAATTAAGTTTGAATCTAATTTGTGTAGTAGGGTTCTAGATATGTGAAGAAGCAATTGAAATTTTGGAGTCACATTTATGCGTCACTCAGCCCCTCACATCAATCCCTAGATAAATTGGTCCAACTTAATTGATCTTATTAGATTGGTGCATTTTGACTCGAATGGTCAAGTCTAAGGTTCAAGACATGTATAGGTTAGCCACGCCTGGTCAAATTTGCTCAAAGTTTGGCACATCTTTATCTTGGGTCTTCAAGGATTTGTGGCCTCTAGATTGGTCAACCTAGTTGGTTGGCCTTACTAGAATTGGTCATTTTTTTAAGGGTCCAAGCCTTAAATAGGGTGGGATCTAATCAACTTTAGTTAAAGCTAGCTAATTTCTAGATAAGGTCTATGAGGCTTTATTGGTATAATCTAGTTGCATATAACTTATACTAGACAATCTTTTGACTTAGGCTCTCCAATCTTCAAGGTTCCAAGATCAAGATAAATTGCCCTAGCTTGGTAACCTTAGTTAGGATTGGTCTATCTTTGGCTCAAACCATTGAGTCTTCAAGGGTTAGGCTCAATACATTTTTACCATATGGATAGGATTAGCCCCTCATTAACTTTAACTATCAAGTCTTCAGTTGATGTCAATCCCCGATGGGTTATTAGCCCCAGCTGCTAGTCTAGCCCAACTCAACAGTTGGCCAACCCAGTCCAACATCTAAAAATACTAAATATAATAAAGAAAATATGCACCTACATGTATGCTTAAATCCATTCAATATACCACAAGTCCGCGATCAACATTAATGACACAATATCCAGTTGATCACATCATCATATGCAACAAAATTGTTTAAACTACAATGTACAACATAAACAAGGCTACCAGGAAATCCTTTTATCTATCTATTACTCCGCGTGAGACAAAGCCGCACCCAAACCTGAAATAAAAAGATGAGGGTTAGCCAAAAGGGTAATGCATATACAACAAGATAAAGACCTACAAGTTAACCCTCCTATCTCTACATGAGTAGTATAATAGATGAAATTAATTTGCTTATACCTTAAATTTATAGTGTTAGGTATACAAATACAAGCATTGAATTAGGGTCAATTATTTCAATAGAGACACACTCATATGTGAGTAGTCCCTAATATCAGCTCAAAACATTGAAAATGACTACTTATCAAATAGTACTATCCAATATCTTATCACAATCCCCTCGAGCTCTCCTCAATCCTCATGGCGAGCTTACTTGCTCCTTGTCGTCGCCCACCGTGCACCTCTGCTCCCCACCACCACCTGCTGTACACCCTTGCTCCATCGCTGCCACTACTAGCTTTGCGCCCCCACTTTGCCGTCGCCCGCCTGCCTCACTCCCTTGCTTATGAATTCTTACTCCTTGCCACTAAGATGATTACATGTGTTGCACATAATTTTTTTTTATTTTTTCTCCTTATTTTTCTTTTTCTATAAGGAAACACGACTTAAAGGTTTTATTGATCTATAACAACTAGACGATGTTTTTAGTAAGTGTTAGGAGGGATGACACAAAATCTCTGTTGCTAGATTTAATACTAAATGACTACTAGCAATAAAACTCATAAAACGGCAGCAGAAATAAAATACCAGACAAGGAACACTAGGGATTTTTACGTGGAAAACCTCCCCAACTTGAGGAGGAAAAATCACGGGACCGAAGTCCGCTCAAATCTTCCACTAAATCAATTAATGAGTTCTACAACTCTTCCTAGATCATCTAGGAGCATAACAACATCATCAAAAATAATCTTGGATCACAGACAAACATCAACACAAAGTTGGTAGCAATACAGAAGAGGAGAAGAGTTCAGATTTTACCAAGATAGTTAGTATCGGTTCTGGGCTAACTGTGAGAGATAGAGACCCCAGTTTGACGATCTGACTATTCAGATTGTAGAGCACTGAGTCATGAATCTTTTCTTAAAATTTCAGCCCGATCCAACAGTGAACTTCTTACCGGCGGCCAATATACGCAGGTTACCCTAAATTCATAGCTTGTCCCTGAACTTTCTCCTCTCTGCCTTTTTCTTCACATCAAGTGGCTCTCTCACACAATGTCTACTCGGCTTCCGCACATTCTCCCGCTCTGCAGTATAATATATATATATATATATATATATATATATATATATATATATATATATATATATATATATATATATATATATATATATATATATATCCATAAACCTAACAAAACCCTAATGACAACAACACATGTCAAGGTTACACTTATCCATCCATGATAAGTGTGCAGCAATCCACATTATCTGTATCCATAATAAGTGTGCAACAATCTACGTTATCTGTATCCACGATAAGTGTATAGCAATCCACGTTATCTGTATCCATGATAAGTATGCAGCAATCCACGTATCTATATCCACGATAAGTACAGCCCATCCACGGTAGTGTCCATCCACGATATGCACAGCATATCCACCATAGGTGTATCCACGATATGTGCAGCCATATCCATCATAGAGATGTATCCACGATATATGCAACATATCCACCATAGGTGCATCCACGATATACGCAGCTATATCCACCATAGGTGCAGTATATCCACCATAGGTGCAGTCCATCCACCATAAGATGTAGCCTATCCACCATAGGTGCAGCCTATCCACCATAGGCTGCAGTCAATCCACGATATTTGCAGCATATCCACCATAGGTTGTAGTCTATCCACCATAGACTGCAGTCTATCCACGTTATCTGCAGCATATCCACCATAGGTTGCAGTCTATCCACAATCTGGGCTGCATATCCACGATATGAGCCATCCATGATTTGGGCTACTTCATCCACGATATGAGCTAGTCACAATCTAGGCTGCTTCATCTACGTGGGCATGATTTGAGCTATCCTTCACAAGGGTATGATCTGAGTCATCCTCCACATGAGTAGCTCTATCCATGATCTAAGCCACATATCCATAATATGTGCTATCCACGGTCTGGGCAACTTCATCCATGATATAGTCATTCTCCACATGGGCATAAACTGAGTCATCCTCCACAAGGGCAAGAATTGAGCCATCGTCCATTCGTCTATATAGGAGAGAAACTCGCCAAACAAATCTCCCTCTCACAACTATGTGGAGGAGTTTGCCATCCCGCTTTGCCACCGCCCGCCTGCCTCACTCCCTTGCTTGTGAGTTCTTACTCCTTTCCACTAAGATAATCACACGTTGCACATAATTTGTTTTTTCTTTTTTAATTTTTTCTCCCTATTTTAAGAAACACGACCTAAAGATTTCATTGATCCATACCAACTAGACGATGTTTGTAGAAAGGTACTACAAGATACATTGCCAAAACCTCATATTTTTAATGTACTGGAGGATGTTGATCTTGATATGAGTTATCTATGAAAGAATAATGTTGAACCCTCCTTACGTGACAAATGATCTGTCTGCATATGCTACTTGAGAGGGAGGCAAGTTTGGGATGTGAGATGATTAAATTATCTTAATTTAATTTTTTTTGTTATAGCACTCGATCAACCCAAACCTATACTATCTAAGATAATTTTTAATCATAATTAGTTATGTTGATCTTATTTATTTCTTAATAATTTTTGCTTTTTGAATCAACCATGATTGCCATAAAAATATAGGGAAGAATGTTGACGCAGTGGCACCGCTACTCAATTCAGCGGTAAACGCTAAGATGTTTATAGTGTATTATTAAAAAAGTTTAATTTTCTTTTTACCATTGCGCTCGTCCCCCCCTCTCTCTCTCTCTCGTCTTCCTGCTCCCCCGCTCGGGCTCGGCTCTCCTAGCTCTGGTGACCAACTCCCAACTCTGGACATCGGCGATCGATTCTCCGCTCCCGGTTCTGGTTTTGGGCTCCGGCTTCCGCCTCCATGCCCCCGACTCTCGGCTTCTGCTCCTCCTTCTAGTTCCGGCTCCGGCATAGAGGCTGGATGGATCCGAGCCACCCGGCGGCCGCAGAAGACGAAGAGTGGCACGACAGAAGGTGGGTCTTGCGTAGGGGGCCTAGGAATAGGGCCATGACGGTGTCGGCGATCTCCTCAGCACGATTGGCATCAACGTGGACGAGGCGGAGGCCAAGATCAGCCGCGAGGGCGGAATCGACGGCGCGGTCTGGGGAGCCGAGGCAAAGAATGAGCTGCCGCGGACGGAGGCGCCGCTGGGCTGCAGCCTGCAGGGAGGAGGAGGGCGAGGGAGTGTAGGAGGATGGCTGAGGCGGACACGATCCGGACGGTGTCTGCGCCATTGGCATTTTTATAATTATTTTTTTGTTTTAGGTAACCGTGTCAGTTAAATGAATCAATATAAATTAATTTTAATTTAGCCAAATTAAATTGACCAACTTGCATCAAAATTTGACCAACAATTGTACTATGAAAACTGAAGGAATTTGTAGAAAGGCCTTGATTATTAAAAAATTCAGTGAAAATAAAGATAATTTTTAAATAAGTATTATGTAAAATTGTGTTGATTAGAGTTTAATTAATTTATAATTATCTCACCGCATAATTTAATTTTTCGACAAAATAAAAACAAACTGGAAAACAGTTATTTATTAATTTTGGTTTCTTAGATATATTTTTCCATTTTTATTTTAAAAATTAAAAACGATATTATCAACAGGCCTAAAGCTTCTGCCATACTTGTAATTGAGATATTCTCCATTGTATTTCTGGTATTTAAACCTCTATGGAGTCTGGCGTGTAAAGTTGAGAATTACAAAGTGCAGGAGTGATTTTCTCTTCAACTTTTATTTTCACTTTTTTTTTTATCAATTTTTGTTAGTTTTTATTCATTCATTCATCCGGAAAAAGGTGGAATCAGAACTATTATATGTCTTGGCAGTAAACTCGATTGTTGATGGCAGCAAGGATGAAAAAGAACTACAATCACTAAAATGGAAGCCCAGTTGCTTCTCGTATTCCTGGATATTGCGTCTACGCTGCTTTTTTTTTTTTCAAAAAAAAAAAATAAAGTTTCCTTATATTGCACTAGATCTCAATTCTATTTTATAAAGTCAAGACTAACTTGAGAAAATTTTCAAAAAAAATTGTGAGATGATTAGCTGAAAAGTAGTTTGCATTCATAATTTTTTTGGGCAGACGTCGAACAAAATTGGGTTCTCTAATGTGTTGAACAAAGAAAGAACATAAAAGTGAGAGGACAGGGATCAGCGACAGAATCATACAAGTTAATAGTGTTTGTGTAAGAACTGTTTCAATACAAAATCTTCAATTCCATGATCTCATAGTAGCACACATTGTACTCATCTTGGGCAAAATCTGTACACAACTGTTCCTCTCATAAGCATCGACACAAATTCTACTGGATTGAATTTGAATCATGGTTATACACCAGGGTGGAAAGAAAATACAAGTGTACTTTCTAGATCAATATGCTGCAGAATGCTTCCTCGATCGCCCTCTTCCTGCTCAGTTCTATTGTCCATCCGCCTGCCCTGGAGCTCCTCTCAGCGTGTAGCTTCATAATCTCCTCATTCTCACCTGCATAGCCTTGAAGAGGATGTGTTGGAGCTCCGACAGGGACAGGCTGTGGCGCCATTCCAGTAGGACGTGGTTGCATAAGCCCTGCACCAGGAATTTCGGTGGGAGCATACTGCCCTTGGTTAGAGTAACCTTGAGAAATTGGTCCAGCATCCTGAAGTTTGGATTTGGTTGAACTTACGTTAGAACCCAATTTTGTTAACAAAGCAAAGACGCTTATTATTCTATACGTCTACCATAAGATATTAGATATAAATGCATTTGAAAATTTCATTTTCAAATTTTCAAGGCACACGTTTAAGTTCATAACAAACCCCATCAGCTGGATCAGCCTGACAAACATATTGACTTGGTCTTAGTGCCACTGCTAATTCTTCATTCTGTACAAAAGTATCACAGTACCGGAGCAATTAATGCCTGGTCCTATAATTTTTGGCAGTCTAACATGTAAACTAGTAATCCGATACAATTTTGCTACCAGAGAAGAGCAAGACCAAAAGCCTGAACACAAACTAATACAAAGATGAAAAAATAGTCGAATACCTTACAAGCTCGGGAGTTCATTATTTGTTCAGCATTTTCTTCTTGATCTTTGGTTATCTTAGCTTCAATAGCAGGAACATCAATTCCTTCAATTAAATTGAAGTCTACTCACAAGTGGCAAGCCAAACAAAGGCATGTAACAGGTTAGGCAAAAAAATGTACGGAAGAAGACAAATATGTTTTAACTTACTCATATCCTCCACTTCTTCCAAGTAGTCATTGTACACCCTAAGAGATGGAAAATCTTCTTCCCGCTTGTTAAATCTACAGAAATGGGTGCAAAAGGAAATAGTTGGAGCAAGATACATATGCTAACGAAAAAACTTTTACAAATGCCAAAAGTATAGCATCTCTTCCTATAGGAATAAAGATAATTCAAGGTTCGATGAGCTATCCAGTAGAACTTTGTTAAAGTCTACTAGTTATTGATAATTTCACTCATGTTGTCCATCATGAATAGTACCTTGTTTAGTATTTGTAGCTAATTAGCTTAAAATTCCTATGATATATTATGCCTATTTACTTTTAGTTGTTGTATTTCTCAACTGATACTAGTGTAAGTTCTTCTTTTAATGACTACATGCCGCTACCATTAACAACCATCTTATACTATAGGATTAGATCCGATCACTGGGTCAGAAGGGTGATATAGGTGAACATTATTAAAATGAAATGATGATGAGGCTACAAAAGTAGATTGAATAGAAAAACTGTCTATGTGTGTTCCTGGGCGCAGATTTGGAAGACTACCAAGCTAGATAATCAATCCAAAGAGAAACAAAGTGCAAAGCGTGTGTATGCGTGTGTGTGTGGGGTGGGGGCGGGCATATCCAAATTCGTGGCTCCTTCTTCTGAAGACAAAGTAGGAAATGCTTCAATGGAATTGGATCACTTGGGGGTGTTTAAAGAAAGAGGAGGGAGGAATGAGTCACAACCCCTGCCTACACATGGGCGTTTTAGTATGCTCAGAATACTGCTATTCAGTAATACCTATTCGACTTGAGTTAGACTGTTCCACCTTCAACTTAGGTTGACACATGGAGCTTGTCTCCACATCTAGTGACCAAATGCAAGTAGCAAGGAGAGAGGTTAGGATGTTGAGCCTATATCTGAGTTAGGTAAGCAAATTTAGGTAGCAACAAAACGTTACATAATTAATAGGCCAAGAAATACTTGTTGATCCAAATGCTGGCTCCTTCACTCGAAGACAAAGTAGGAAATGCTTCAACAAAATTGGATCACTTGGGCGTGTTTAAAGAAAGAGGAGAGAGGTATGAGTCACAAACCCTGCCTAGACATGGGCATTTTGGTATGCTCAGAACACTGCTATTGGGTAATACCTATTCAACTTGAGTTAGACTGAGTAGCAAGGAGAGAGGTTAAGATGTTGAGCTCATATCTGAGTTAGGTAAGCAAATTTAAGCAGCAAGGAGTGGGGTTGGGTTCTCAAGCTCGTCTCTTTGTCAGACAAAGGTTTAGAATTCGGTTTGTATTAGTATACTGGTGGTATCGATACTAGAGTGTATTGGTACCGATCGTATTGACACATAGTATACCAAGTTTTGTCTTGGACTAGTATGTACTACCCAATACAGGAATGCAACTAGACTAGTTCCTAAAACCTTGGGTTAAACAAGTAGATGCAAGGTTGCTCAAGAGATTAGATCACTTGGGGAGATTAACACTAATCTACTGAATGGTCCAAGTTAGGCACCAACATTGATGTTGAGGGGGCATCTATAGCTTGCTTGATCAGCCAATTGCCAATACAATGAATTGGTCATCCTCATCATAAAGTACACTAGAAGAGGGAAGAGTCATGTTGGAAGGTTGGTAGTTTCTTGTTAGTGTCCTAGGTGAGTGGAATCAAGGTTTCAGCAAACAATTAGAACCGCCCGATTGAGACAAAACCGATACCATACCATGTGTCAGTACTATAAGTACTGAATTATTCTAATGTTGGTACCACCGGAACGTACTAAGACTAGACGTGTACATTGGCACAAGATTGGATCTATGCACCTGCACAAGATTGGACCGGTATATCAGTATAAACCGAATTCTAAAACCTTAAGTGGGATATGGTGTTTGAGGTAGGTAGGCAACATAATAACAATGTAGTGTACTGTTGTCATACAAGGAATAAGAGTAGAGCCTCACATCCAAGCAAAAGATTCTAGCAACTATCACTATCAACATTTTCAAGAATGCAAATAACTACAATGACAAAGACCACACACCCATACTTTACAACATAGAGTCCTCCCAATCCAATGTAGAAGCACAAAATCCAACTCAAGAAAATTTATAGGGGCCAAGTGCACATGTAAAGCATATAAATTGGATAAATTATGTGAAAAAAAGTTCTCTCATGTTGATAAGTCAATATGGGAGTTAAATCCCATGCTTGTCTCAAGATCCATGCATTGCATAGGAAGGAAAACATTCCTATGTGCATGTAAGCCTTATTTCTTTGCAGGGCTAGGTGCTTCCATTGCAACAAATTGCTTGAGAAAATCTTCTATGCAATAAGTTAGGTGTTTATTTCCCAAGTTTTCTTCCCTTGTAGTTATCCTTGTAAAATCAATTATCTATTCCATTGGCATCGTAACCCAAAGTTTATTTGAATTTGGTCCAATTTAACTAGGTTCAGCCTTTTAATTCAAGTACAGCTTTGGTTTAGTCAATTTTGATTCTAATAAATGTATTTTAAAATACATTTCACAAGTCCTATTTCTGCTATATGTTGTTGTTAAGTCTGTAATATAAAAGAGGTATCACAATCAATTGCTAAGATTTTTGATGTGGCTAAACTCTACAAGATTCTTCCAGTTTATACTTTTGATTTGCACTTTATAAGGAAATAATTTGTGTTAATTTGTAGTTGTATTATATCCTATTTCACATAGTTGTTAGGTTTATCAACCTTTTTTTAATTGTTAAAATAGTGTAGTTTATCACACTTCTAGGTGCCTATAAATATTTGTCTTACATCTTTTAGTACCAAGGCAACTTTGTGTTGGAAACCCTTGTATCACATTTATAGCAATCATGAGAATGGAAAAAAAGGTTTCTCTTCTCTATTTTGTATTCTCTTTTTGCATTACAATTTGCAAGTCTCTCCTTTAGATTAATAGGGGTTGGGATGATGCCCCACAACATTCGTCTATAGGGTGTGCCACAACATAGCTAATATTCTAACATATTCTTCATGTATACCCATTAAAACAAAATAAAGAAAACACAACAATAGGTAGTTGTCATGTTGTCAAACATGGTTACTACTCCCCCATAATAGGAAAATTATCACCTCCCAGTGAATGAGTAGCTGTATTGCTCAGTAAGTAATTCAATAAATGATTCATATTGAAGCTTTGCATCATTGTTGGCCTAGGACGGAAAAGCTAAGATGACCACAAAACATAATACTTTCAAAATATGGCTCATTGCATGCATGGTTGGCTAATTCTAGGCGAAGAATTGCTTGGGTATATATGCCCAAGCACTCACACTCCCTTAAAGAGTTAATATACCTATATTATTATCTACTGTAATCTCACACACAATATTACTCATGTGTCACCTATATTATTGTCTACTATAATCTTAAACAAAATATTGCTCATATGATCTAACACAATAGCTTAGCATTTTGAGTAAATGAAACAATATATAACAAAATGTTTGAGAGAGAAGAGTAACATGATCAAAGAGGTGATGTGTAACTGACAATAAATCTTAAAATTAGCTACAACATGTTACCTACTATCACGCCCAATTTGCCACCAGCCTCCACGTCAGCCCTTTCCCCTCAATTGAGCGCCGAAATCCCCAAATCGCTGCTCACCAAATAGCAGCTTTGATCGAAATCGATTCGATCTCTCTTGAAACGAACGCCTACGCACTCGTCTCCACACCAGCAACCGCCGCCCGCGTTGCTGCCATCGCCGGAGGGGGGAAAGGGGTGGAGGTGCTCTCGTGCGTGTGGCAGGAGGAAGGTCGCCGCCTCCTCCTCAGCCCTTCGTCGTCGCCGCGGAAGCCTACTGCCGGACCGCCTTCGCCGATGGTGAAGAAGGAGAAGAGAAGTACTGCCGGAGAAGAAGAAGAACAGGAGGCGGAGAACTCGCCGAATTCAAGGGAAACCTTCCCTTTATTCTCGTTAAAGGTACAAAACCCCTCTCTCACAGACCTCTCCCTCTCGTCGGCGGCGACTCTCGCCGCCGATTACAGGTCTCTCGCCTCTCGCTGATCTCTCCCTCAGATCTCATTCAAACCTCTCCTCTACACCTAATCTTCTCCTCAAGCTCTCTGCGTCTCTCCCTCTGTCCCCCTGCTCCGCCCGCTCGTCGGCTCTTATAGAGCAGGGGCGCTCGCTTCGCTCAGCGCCAAACTCGGCTGTCGCCCGCGTCCTCTGCATGAGCAGCCACCGTATCCGAAGTTGACGACGCCCCACCACTTCCTCCACATCGCTTGCGTCCGAGGAAGGCTTCCGCGTCCACACCGATTTTAGCCACCTCGTCGACATCTCCGGGAGACCCGTTCGCCGCCTTCTTCGCGTCCAGCCAAGCCATTAGTCTCGTGTCCACGTCGCCTCCTGGAATCTCGGCTGGAGGCTTCGATGAGCTCGCTGCTGTGGCCGAAATCTTCGGGGCTGTCGTCGCAAACGCCAGGTTAAAATCAGATTTTGACCCATCGAGTTCTCTGAATCGGCCTTCGCCACCGTGCGGCGTTGGCCTGGGCTGCCGCCCAGCCCAGTTGCATCTACCCCGGGCCTACAGATGCTGGATTTGACAATTCTCCCCCGCCCAACTTGGACATCGCCCTCGATGTCTGTTACGGGCATCTCTGTCGCCACTATCGCTGCGATATGAGCATCTCGTGCTCATGCGGGCTCCATCGCTCTATGTGTTCCCCGCGCTCTCGAAGTTGAGGTCGTCGAATTACCTCGCTGAACACTAGAGATCCACCCTGATGCTCCCTCCTGAAGCACTTGGACTCCTTCCAAGTGTGGAATGATCGAAACCTTCGCTCGTCGAAGTAGTTCGAGCCCAAGGACGATGTCGTAATCGTCTATCTTTGCCACTCGGACCTGGTGTCATCCCGTCCAGTCTCCCAGCTTCACTGGAACATCATAGGAAACAGCCACCATCGGTTGCTCTGTGGCATTGACGGTCTTCATCCGAGTCGTCGTCGATGAAGTGTGCAAGCCAAGCTGTGCAACCATTCGTTCCGATACGAATAGATGAGTCGCGCCGGTGTCGACCATCGCCTCCACCTCAACTCCATTGATCTGCATCGGAACATACATCAATCCTGCTTCACCCGAGGCTGATACTGCCGTGATTGCATTCAGGGTCATTCCACCGATGCAGGTCACTACAGGGTCACCCTCGTCTCCTTTTTTCTCCGCCAACTCTCGCTCTACGATAGTTGCAATTGCCGAAATCCATTGTCGGTTCGGACATTCGTACATTCGATGTGGGCCTTTACACAAAAAGCATTTCATCGGTCTCGGTTGTTCCTGCGCCCTATCTGCAGGTCGGTTCTGCTCCTGTCGTGCCGTCTGGCCACCACCTCGCTGGGGAAGGGGTCTCTCTCTTTCTGGTGCTCTTGCCCTTGCCGGAGAGCAACGCTTCGAAGGCGACCTTGATACTCTTGCTGAAGTCGATCCTCAAGCATGCATGTCCACCAAGGACTCTGCCACCGCTGCGTCCTCTCTCGAGTCTTGCGGTGCATGCCGCCGGACTTCTGCTTCCGCCCACGGTTGAAGATGACGAAGGAAGGTATGCTTCCGATCCGCTTCCGCCATATCTGGAATCTACAACATCAGTGCTGAATAGGCTCGGACATACTCCTGAATCGGACCTGTATGTCGAAGCCAAACCACTGCATCTCGTGCCTGGTCCATCTCGGGGCTTCTGACGTGGAATCAACTTTGGTGCGCCACCAAAGTTTGGCATCGTCAGTAAGGTACGCGATGCACACCTGCACTTTCTCGCCGTCTGGGACATGATTGGTGACAAAGAATTGTTCTATGTCCCAGATGAAATTACCCAGTTCTTTTGATGATCGAGCCCCTCCGAAGGTCGAAGGTTCAGGGCCCGTACCTTTACTTTTGGAGCCGCCTGCTCCGTATGTGTCGTTGTCGCTGGCGCTCCTCCTTGTGCCTGCACTGCCAATGCCATGCGCAGCACCACGATTTTAGCCTACATCTACTGTTGCGCCACTACTTGCCTTGCTACCTGCTCTTGTAGCGCAGCCATCTCTCCCAAACTTTGCCGGAGTGTAGCCATTTCCGCCAAGGTTTGCTGGAGGGCAAGAATTTGCAACCTTTGTTGCTCCACCGTGCGCTGTAAATCCTCCACTTGGGGAACAACCGCGTCATTATTGTTCCCCGTTAAGCCGAGCACATGCTCGATGCGCGCTATGCGGTCTCCTTGATTCACCATATCGTCGAACCTCCCTCTGATACCAGTTTGTCACGCCCAATTTGCCACCAACCTCCATGTCGGCCCTTTCCCCTCAATTGAGCGCCGAAATCCCCAAATCGCTGCTCACCAAATAGCAGCTTTGAACAAAATCAATTTTGACCAAGTCAAAATCGATTCGATCTCTCTTGAAACGAACGCCTACGCACTCGTCTCCACACCAACAACCGCCGCCTGCGTTGCTGCCATCGCCGGAGGGGGGAAAGGGGTGGAGGTGCTCTCGTGCGTGTGGCAGGAGGAAGGTCGCCGCCTCCTCCTCAGCCCTTCGTCGTCGCCGCGGAAGCCTACTGCCGGACCGCCTTCGCCGATGGTGAAGAAGGAGAAGAGAAGTACTGCCGGAGAAGAAGAAGAACAGGAGGCGGAGAACTCGCTGGATTCAGGGAAAACCTTCCCTTTATTCTCGTTAAAGGTACAAAACCCCTCTCTCACAGACCTCTCCCTCTCGTCAGCGGCCGATTACAGGTCTCTCGCCTCTCGCTGATCTCTCCCTCAGATCTCGCTCAAATCTCTCCTCTACACCTGATCTTCTCCTCAAGCTCTCTACGTCTCTTCCTCTGTCCCCCTACTCCGCCCACTCGTCAGCTCTTATAGAGCAGGGGCGCTCGCATCGCTCAACGCCAAACTCGGCTGTCGCCCACGTCCTCATGCTCGAGCAGCCGCCGTATCCGAAGTTGACGACGCCCCACCGCTTCCTCCGCATCGCTTGCATCCGAGGAAGGCTTCCGCGTCCACACCGATTTTAGCCACCTCGTCGACGTCTCCGGGAGACCCGTTCGCCGCCTTCTCCGCGTCCGGCCGAGCCGCCAGTCTCGTGTCCGCGTCGCCTCCTGGAATCTCGGATGGAGGCTTCGATGAGCACGCTGCTGCAGCCGAAATCTTCGAGGCTGTCGTCGCAAACGCCGGGTCAAAATCGGATTTTGACCCATTGAGTTCTCTGAATCGGCTTTCGCCTCTAGCCGTGCAGCGTGGGCCTGGGCCGCCGCCCAGCCCAGTTGCATCTACCCCGGGCCTGCAGAGGCCGGGTCTGACACCTACCGTAGTAGCATTAACATTGCATAATAGAAGTAATGACTACTAACATCGCATAATAGAAGTAATGATCCCTCATAGCAAACTACTATTGGAAGAATTAAGCATAATCTAAAGCTCAATTACTACTTTATTTAAACCTAGTTGGTCAACTAGATTACATTTTGTTTAAGGAAATTTCATAGATCAAATACAAGTGAACCAACCCTAATAGTCAATGTATTATGGTTAGGCTTATTATTGGGTATCATTAGCATAATTTAAAAATCAATAGGGAACACATCTGTTGGAGGGAGAATAGGGCAACTAGTGGCCTAAAATTTATCATGTTCAGACGGTGATTTTGAGATGTGACCATATGTCACAAGAAATAGTATTATTTTGACCATAGGCAGAAGGTCAAGTTACATATCTACCCTAACTATAGAATTAAAATGATACGAACTATCATGCGAAGCACGCCCAAAATAGACAAAGCAAATATTCTAGACAAGCCTCAGCCCTAACCCTAGGCCCTTATTTATAGACTCTTTCTACTTAGCGGACCGGGTATGACAAGCCAACCCGGATCCACTTATTAATAACCTACTAACACTAATGGACCCGTAACAATTGCCCCCCTCTTGAACTAGCCTTGTCCTCAAGGTTGAAAACTTCCTCTTGTGTCGTCGCCAGGGTCCAACGGCACGCGATCCTCTTCCTCCAGATCTTCATCTTCAGCTAGCAACATCACTCGAAATTACTTGTTTGCGCATCGGTGCATTGGATGATATAGTTGATCACACTGGAAGCATAATCCTTTCTCTCTCTTATTGAAGTACTCCTGGTGGGACATAGCTGGACTCCTTCTGGACCGGTCATAGGTGTTTGACGATGTGCGTTGACCTCCCACCTCCTTGGAACCATTTTGGGATGGCACACCTCCTTTTCCCTCAACAGACAATGTAATGCTAGAATTTACACTAATGCTCCTCCTCGGTTGCTGGACACTGTAGGCCGAAACCACTTGGGATGATGAATCTGACATAGTTGGATTAGGAGGAATGCTCCCTCCCTAAGAGTAGTTCCCACTGCCTATCTGACTTTTGCTTGCCACCTCTTCTGTCCCTGTCCGCCCTTGTGTTGTGGTCCCCCCAATCAGCTCCCGCTCGATGACTCGAGCAAGAGTTATGGCACGCATAACATCAGTGGGTAAGAAGACGCGCACCTTTTCTCTGATAGTGTTGTTTAGACTCTTTAAGAAGAAACCCACCTTTTCTCAGGTAGTTGTGAAACAATCTCTTCAAAAACTCCAATGTGCTCAGTCACAGTCAGGAGACCCTATTCTAAGGCTGCCAGACGCTCATAGGCTGAAGTGACTGGGAACTCACTATAGCGCTGTAGCATTTCTTCTTTCAGCCTCCCCCATGTCAGATTGGGAGTCCTCCGCCTCAACCACCGAAACCAATGTCCTGCTGAGCCCTCCATGCTCACAAAAGCCATCGGGACCTTGTATTCATCTGTCGTCCCCTGGATATTAAAGTACTGCTCAGCCCGTGCAATCCATCCTACGGGATCAGTCCCATCAAATCCTGGCAACTCTATGCGCTTATGGATCCACCGCATATTCTCCCCCGAATTCATCCCCCTCTTTGTTTCTCCTCCCTAATGCACTCCACCTCCTAGTCTGTCTTCATCAATGATTTCTATTCTGTTCGGCCTTATGTTTGCCTCTGGTGGGGGCCAATGCTCCCGTGAAGGGGGTGGCCGGTATGGCTCCTTGCCTGGGCGATGATGAGGGCCCGTTGAACCCTCCCTTTGCTCGTCTAGCCTGCCTGTTAATGTCCCAGCCAAGTTCCTCATCTCGCTCGTCAACGCATGAATAACCCCCAGTACGATCCATCTCATGCTGTCGCTTAGTAAGTGCATCTACTTCCGCTTGACATTGACTTCGCTCTTCTTCGGCTGTCAGCACTTCAATCCTCCTTTTCTTTCCTGCAGACTGAAGTTCCTCTCGTATAATCGTAAGAGAACTATGCACTTCTCCTACGGTTTTCTCCAAAGCCTCCAACCGAGCCTCACTTCTAGTTGTCATCCTTCTAATTTTTTTTGATTTTTCGGTGCTATAGTAACTTTCTACAATAAGCTACAGTACCTAATATTTTTTTTTCCTAAACTTCTGCTACAGTACCCTCTCCTACGCTCGCGCTCGCCCGAACTTTCCGCCTACACCCGCGTCCGCCCACGCTCACTGCCTGCGTTGCCGGCTAAGCAGGCTTGCTTTGCCGGCTAGGGTTTCCGGCCAACTCCCGTCGCCGGCTTGGGTTTTCCAGAGTTGAGGCACGCGGCTAGGGTTTTGGGGCCACCTGACGCCGCATCTTTGTCGTTCGAGGACACTACTTTGTCGCCGCCGCCTGGGTCGCCTGGGCTCGTTGAAGGAGGCGAAGGGATCTGACGTCAGAGACGATGTCGGGGAAGATGCCTGAAGCCGTCTCCGCCTAGAGGGACGCCTGAAGTCGCCGCCTCCACCTTCGCGTCTTCCGCCGAAGATCCCGCCGAAGCCTGCTTCTGCGGGGCTGGAAACGAAGCCGGAAACCGCCGCCTGCGATTTCCGTCCAACGATGGTGCAACAGCTTGTTCTCCCTTCCCGAAATCGATGAACAGTGCTGCCACTTGAAATCTTCTCAAACCACCTTGAATCGATAAACTCCGCCCTAGGGTTTTGATTTCTTCCCCTAGGGTTTCTCTTCGGCTTGATGAACGATACTAAACCCACCGATTAGATCTACTACCGACAACGGAATCGCTTCCGCCTTTATCCGTCGTTGGACCACCGGTTCCCCGGTAAATCGATCCGGCAGGTCGGACCAATTGATACGAACTATCGTGCGAAGCACGCCCAAAATAGGCAAAGCAAATATTCTAGACAAACATCAACCATATCCCTAGGCTCTTATTTATAGAGTCTTTCTACTTAGCGGACCGGGTATGACAAGCCAACCCGGATCCACTTATTAATAACCTACTAACACTAATCCGTAACATAAAATGACATGTATCTATATCTCAAATGCGTCTAAGGCGTTAGGGCTACAAAAACCTAAGAAAGCCTAACATCATATGTTTGTAGAAAATTCAAGATCTCTAGGAGAGAGACAAAGTTATTACTTAGAAATGGAATTGCTAGTTCCTAGTCTTTTGTATATGATAACCTTCACAAATAAACAATTAAATTGGTTAAACACCTTTTGCCTTTTTTTTCTATTCACGACATATGCATAGAGGTTCAAGGAACACCCTAAACAAAGACTATCAACGGCAACACACTATCTTTTCCAAAGCATAAAGCTCTTATCAGCGTCAAGGAAGGCTTATCCTTGCAAGGCAAAGTTCAGAAATTGAGTTTTGATCCAAAATCCATAAAACTATCCCTCTTTAACATGTTCTAATATACTTTCTAAATAATGAAAAAAAAAACATTGGGTGCAATTATTTATTGTTGAATGTGGTTTTGTCCTTGGAGAAAAAAAATCACACACACTTTCCTTTGTAACAAGAACGAGCAGTGCTTATATTGATGCAAATCATCATCACTTGAGGTGCAAAGTTATTGACCTAATGAATGAGCAGCCCTTCACCCTAGTAGCTCTGAGTAGGAGCACACCTCATTTTTCATTCTGTCCCATCATCATACGAAGAACTACATATTAACCTATGTTGCTACTATTAATACTAAAAATCATAGTGCAGGTGGAAGATACAGGATTCATTCTTAATCTGGGCAACCCAGTCGGGATGCATTAGGTGCAGAATGCCAGACACAAGCAAACTCACAATCTTTTTCATAGTGCTGGGGCAAGCAAAGCTAGGATACTTCTATTGAAGCAAAAGGACATATGAAGTAGATTTAGGCATTCATAACAACTAATACACATACTCATGGGGAAATCTGATTCCCCTTGGTTTTATAAAACCTTATCAAATAATGAGTGGAGTCGCTGCACCCGCATATAAAAAACGCAAACATTTTTTTTAGATCACTGTGTATATCCTTACCAAATTTGCAAGGATTCTCACTTCTTCTTGTAAGTGGGGAAGATCATCTTCCTTAGTTTTCTATTATGGCAACCAAAATAATACGGTGATAGCATTGTAACGCAACGCTTATTAACTTTACTGAAATCTCGTTACTTGAAGTCTTGAACCCAATTTCCACAGAAGTTTGAAAGAAAAAAAAAGAAAAAGAGATGAATATCATAAAAAGTGCATTCACAATAGCCGCCATTAGATTCAAAACCCAATGGTCCAAGCAATATAGCATTCAAGATTTTACGGAAAATAATTCCTTCACAAGGACATGTTCGCAAGACCTTACAGGAAAAAAAAACACAATCAGGTAGATTCGATTCCCTTTGATCGATCAAAATCAGAATAAGCGATGCCAAATGGGAAATTAAGAAGAAAGAACTAAACAAGAAGCGGGGGCAGTCTAATTAACTCTTTCCGCTGTGGAGCATCGTGCTTCGATCCAATGGAGAAAGGGAAGAAGGCTTACGTGTTCGCAATCCTTCTCATCCTGATGACCGTTTCTTTGGCCAAAGAATTGGTTCCCGATGCCACTGCCATCTCCTAGTCGCTTCCGCCTCTGCGAGAGAGTGTCCCTCCTTGGCCTTTGAAATAGTGACGCGTTTGGTCGCGGAAAGAAAATAAATTAAGTTGACCAAGGACGAGGTGTTGTGGGGTCCACATTTCTACCAATCGGACGTGACTCGAGCTCGCATTCCCGGTTTTTTTTTTTTTTTTTTTTTAACGTATTCCTGGTTAAGTGGTGACATTTGAATCACCCGGAAACCTAATCAATCGATCTGGTTACTATGCCAGATTGGAATGCGCAAGAAGTCGTCGGCACCATTAGTTTTCTTTGGTACCATCGGCACTATACCATTTTAGAAAAAATTAATCAAATTAATTTTACTAAAAAGGTGATGCACCATAAAAGCAAGATATCGTAAAATATTTAGATATTATTAGTGAAGGAACAAACCAAAATATATGCCATTTATTTATTAAAATAATATGCGGAAATAAACTATCTTCATTGTTACATAGAGAATGTAGCTGGGCTATCAGTTAGCTCAATTAGTAAAGACATTAGTTCCTTGATAATAAAGTTTTGAGGTCGAATTCTGGAAAAAAAATTTTGAGTAACGAGGTTGCTCAAGATTCTTGAGTACAACCCCTGAGATTTGAGAATGTGTCTAATTTTTGTAAATCTCAAGAAAAGTAACATTAATAAATAGCTTCGTCAACGAACGTTAACAGCTCTATTATGTGCAGCTCACATGGGACTTATGTACGGATTTTAAAGCTAGAATTTATGTGTTGATGACAATCTTGTAATATTATGTGTTGGTATCATGGACATTGTGTCCACGATGGGACTTATGCACGGATTTTAAAGCTAGAATTTATATGTTGATGACAATCTTGTAATATTATGTGTTTGTATCATAGACACTGTGTCCACCATGATCGTGGACACTTCGTGGACATAGTGTCCATGATGATCATCGTGGACACTGTGTCCACGATGATCGTGGACACAGTGTCCACGATCATAAATATTAAAAAAATCCGTGGATATTTATATAGGTTGCATCTATGATAATGCAAGCTGTATTATGATGGATGTAACCTATATTATCGTGGATGCACCCTATATAAATATTCATGATTTTTTTTAATATTTTTAATCGTGGACACTATGTCCACCATGATTGTGGACACTGTGTCCACAATATGTCCACCATCATCGTGGACACTGCCAACACATAATATTACAAGATTGCCATCAACACATAAATTTTAGTTTTAAAATCTGTGCATAAGTCACATGTGAGCTGCACATAATGGAGCTGTTAACGTCCGTTGACGGAGCTATTTATTAATGTTATTTTTCTTAATATTTTTAAAAATTAGACACGTTCCCAAATATTATGGGGTTGTGCTCAAGATTCTTGAGCAAGTGCAACTCTATGGGTCCCACAGTGCACACGGGACACGAAAATTGGGTGAAGAAATTTTTGACACGGGAATGAAAGCGAATGCTTTTGTCCTTTCGAAAGCATTCCGTTTGATGACGTCATCTCACGACGTGTACTAAGATATTTTCACGGCCTAAAAATATCTGCCTTGGGGATATTATGCCGCCCGTCACGTGACGGTCATCGATCGCACTCCCAGGTGGAAAAGTGGTGCCACGTCTGACAATCTTGGGCCCACACCTCACATAAATATCCCCTGGTGCAGAACCTGCCGGTTTCATATAATCCTTCCGACAGCAAGTGTAGAGGAGGCGATTCATCAACAGGCCGGAGAAAGGTCAAAGAAAGGCGGGGTGTGTTTTTGGCGTTCGATCCCGAAGAAAACAGTGCTGCAGTCGATCTTCGCCGGCATGGGGGATGGTTCTTCAAATCGGCTAAGCCTGGCGGAGATTTCGACGCCCGAGAGCCCGAGTAAGGCAAGTAAATGATGATTTCTCCTCCCGCATTCGCAGTTCGTGACAATTGATAGTTTCAATTTTGGAGTACTTATTTAAAAGAAAAGGAATTTTGGGCATGCTGGTGTGAATTTATTTGGTTGCATCAGTTTGCCCTAATCTTGGAGGGTAAATTTGGGATAAGCAAATGTTTTAATATATCTAGGCTACAAAAAATGAGAGAAAAAGAAGAGGAATATGGTTTTGTAAGCAATTTGGCTGGTTTGTCTAGTAAAGGTGATGCCATCTTGCGGACTTGCAATCATGTTTATTTTGTTTTATTCTCCTTTTATTAACATCTGAAATAACAAAATTTTTTTATCTTAAGACTCTTAAATCCGTAGGATGTTGTTCTAATTAGATGGAGTTCGAGATTCACACAAGTAATTCTCTAGAATACAAAAATCAATACATGGTTTAGTAGTAGAAAGCTGTACTATTAGTAGTTGCCATCCAAACCTTGAAATCTTCGTGTTAGTATAGTCTCTTTCTCTTTTCTTAGAGTGGAGAAAACATCACGTTTTAGATGGACAAATATTGCACAAGGGTTCTGCGCAAAATTCTGAGTGCTATCATGTTGTGCAATTGATAGCTTTTTCTCCTTCTCTCGTCTTTCATTGCTTGGAACTTGACCAGTTATCTAGAGGCTTGTCTATTTTTAATGATTAAGGAGAGGTCAACAATGATCTTACTGTTGCCTCTGCGTGTGTCTAATACAGATCATATTTCTATGCATGTCTTGCTGGCAGAAGCTTACGTGGCAGTCTATTCCTTCCACTTCCATGATGGGATGACCCTGATGTTGGTTAGAGGTTGGAATGAATACGGATGCCCTACATGACAAGGTTAAGCAACTAAGATTAAGTTCGATGAAGCAGATTGGTAAGATATTGTGTGATATCAAAATCAACCAAGTGAGTAGGAAGCTGAGATATCAACAATAAGGATAGATATATGTTTCTTACCTATGATGGTTAGAGATTCCTTTGCTATTTGACTGAGAGCCGCACCTAATGGTGGTTATGGCTGATTCAAAGGTCTTTTTTCCTTCAATTTGACTAGCACTACACAGTAAGAATAAGGTTCAGGCGTTCGGTCTGGTTGCTACCAACAGCTTGCCACTCCATAAAGAGTCTTCAAAATTCCCTATTGCAAGGTTGTTGATAGGATTGTAAACTGTTGGAGTAAGTAATAAGTTCGTGTATGAAATACAATCTAAACCTTCGGGAAACAGCTAAACCAAACCTCACAAGTCCTCATCCTTGAAATACTGAGGTCATGGGGGAGACTAGTTGGGTATGATTGTGATATGAACATGGTCCTTTAGTCATTTTCTCTACAGTTTGAGGGTTCTTGCTTTGCCACTACCACTTTTTGTTTCTACGTCATCATGTACAATGACAGTCTTGCTTTACATCTCATACTTTGATCATGTAGAGTTTTGATGTATATGTTCTAGACTAACAAAATTTAATGAATAAGTTTTCTTAATTTTGCATTTATCATCTTCTGCATGTTTTCCAATTTCTTTTCAAAATGCCAACATATGCTAGACCTTACCATTTTCCATGCAAACACCATTATTATTATTTGCACCTGCAGGTTGAACTTCTATTTTCTTTCTTTTTTTAAAAAAAAAAAAACCTTGCATTTAGAACCCTATCATTTTCCAAAGAAAACCAATGTGAAATCAATAATATAAATTGACAGGTCGATCTTTGGTAGTGACTAGATGTCTAGATCACCAACATTTTTATGCTTTCTCTATGATCTCTCTTTTCTTAGGATGCTGGTTTATTTCTGTCTCTTCTGCTACATAAGTAATATTATTGAATAGTTTGTAACCGGTTGGCAACTTCTATTACCTCCTTATGGTGTATTTTCGCCAGACTATAACTTATGTGCTCATTGCTCCACTGTTTGCCCTAAGATTGTGAGCATTGGCATTTGCATCATTGCATGTTTCATTGTCTTTCGTGTTTCATATTAGAAGGCTCATAAATTCATTTTGTAGAATGCTGAATGGTAGCTGAGGACTACGAATATAACATTTGATTGTATTGTTCAGGACTCTCTTTCGGTAGATTCTTTATCAAATGAATGGACAGATGAGAAACATGTACTATTTCTCAACTCCATAGAAGCATCTTTTGTCAACCAGTTCTACAACGATCAATGCCATTCAAAGGATTTTCTAGGTTGGCTATCAAGGATAAACAAGCATAAAGTATCATCTGGACCACATGAAAATAATCTCAAATCTGGTCAGGTAGTATGAGATTCCCCTCCTTTTGCTTGAGCATATTTCCTACATTTTCACAATGTATGTGTTCTCTGCAGTTTAAAGTACTGCGAAAGGGATGTTGGGAGAATATTTTATTTAAACAGGACAATAATTCTGCAAAGATTGATAAGGGTTCTTTCACTTTATCTGCAAACCCCTGGATCCAACATTTCCGAGCACCTTTCGGTATGAAGGAAAGGCATTTCAAGTCATCATATAATTGTGATGATACTGAATTGCTTAGATCTTCAGACCAGCTAGCTCGGGAGGTGCTTGATGGAGACGCAACAGTCTTAAAGCATAATTGTCACCAAGATTCTAGTGGGAGCACTACAGGTATTCTTTTGATATGAAACCCTTTTCCATTCATCTTTTCTTCATTATTGTGTTATTTTGTTCTAAGTTCCTGTTCCCTACGAGCCAAGGTTTTAGATTGGCTATCGTCTAATTAGTCGATGATTTGCTGATATTAATGCAATATGAATCACCAAGGGATATCTGCTATGCTTGCTTTGAAATAAAGATGAATAAACGAGAACATATTTATCTTCGTAGAAGCTTATAATTCAATGCTTTCCTTGTCTGTCTTTCTCACTAAGAAAGACACCAGCTATGATCAACTATGTCTTCATTATTGATCCTCTTACAACTAAATCACTTTTTCAGTAAAAAAGATAAAAATTCCAATATATAAATAGATAGAGCGTAATTACATTACATGGGATTTCTTCCTTGTTTACCAAAAGTGCTCTCCTAGCTGCATCAACTGATGTCCACATTAACACTGTCTGTTTGAACTTGACGCCTATAATCCTTTGAAAGAGAGTCATGTATTCATAACAAAAATCCATATGCATATGGATTTCTTTCTAATAAACTAAGATTCTCGTAATAGATTCAATGTCAATATGAAAATCCACTAATGAAGTCATCTCCAGTCAACGCAAAATATGCCTTGAAATTGTTGATTCTTTGTTTTGCAGAAATGTCGGATCAGAACTTCATTGCTGATGAACTTATAGTTGGGAAGCAAATGAGTAGATTATGCAGGAAAAGAAAGACCGAGACTGAATTGGTTCCTGAACAATTCAATGATCAAGTAATGCGTGTCCAGCTTGTTCCATCTAGAAAAGAACGTGTTAGATCAAGCTCTGATAAGAATCATTCTTTTCAAGCTCCAGTTGACGCAGAATCTGGTGGCAAAACAAATGAGATAATTGCAGGTTTTCCTCTTACCGGAACTGAAGAAGCATCATCGTGTAAAATCAGGTCGAACAGTTGAGTTTTTAATTTCGGGAACTCAAGCTTAAGATCACTTGCTGATTTCAACGTGCCGATGTCAGAATTGATACTAACAAAATTGGAGAACATAATTTTTGATCTGACTTTTGACGTTGGTCAGCACAGAAAACAGCAATGTATATAGTTTGAGAGGAAGGGCCAACTGAATATTTGTGCGCTGAAAAAGTTTTCCGGCCCATTTTTTTTATGTTTTATGTTGGTTTGTATGATGAAATATATTCCTATTTCTGATCATGTACATGAACGGTTGCTTCAAATTCTTCGTATGCTTGCTTTCTCGACGAAGCGGATTTCTTTTAATAGAAAGGCTATTTTAAAATTTTTCTCTGACGACCTTCATAGACTTTTTTTAATGTAAAAAGAGAGAGAGGGAGAGACTTCCTCTCAAGTCATTGGATCCGGCCCATCTGGGCGGGTTGGATGGTGGAGTCTAACCGGCTCATCTGAGTGGGTTGGATGGTCGAGTCTTACCGGGCCAGCCCCAGATCTCACCATTTTATGAAAAATGGAGAAGTTGTGCGCTTGCAGATCTCGACAGGAAATGCTGTGAAGCCAAACCCTGCGATCCAATTGAAGCAAGCGACGGAGCGTTCTTCCATGGTAAGTCCTCGCTTCCTCCTTTATCTCAATCCCTCGCTCTACCTTCAATTCCTCGTTCCTTTTCCAAGCGAACCAATGTCATCCTCTGGTCGCGAGCAGAAGATGGTTTGTTGGCTTGTCATGATCCCTGGTCGCGAGCAGCGTTGACTTGATGGGGAGTCGGCGAGAAGCCCGGCCAACCTGGGGAGATACCACGCAATGGTCGACCAAGATCTTGTCGACGCCGGTGACGGAGCATGTCAAGAGAAGGGAAGTTTGTTTGACACGGCGCTGCGAGCGCTAGCAGCATGACCTCGGGATCGTTCAAAGAAGGGGGGACTCATGGCAAAAAAAAAAAAATGTTGGTTTAGTTAGCTGTCTACTCATCCACACCCAAATTATATTCTCAGATTTGGATGCCGTGGATACATAATATCTTGATAGATATGGCATGCTATATTCTTCATCTGTAGTTTCTAGGTTTGTTTTTAATTGAACAACTCCTCATTTGTGTAGGCAAGCATAAACGCTCGGATGTCATCGAGGAAGGAGAAGCCTCGAATACGCCCTCACGGGTTGAATCAACAGAAGAGGCAGGAGATTAAAGAAATCTTTGACCTATTTGATACAGATCAATCGGGTATGAATTATCAAATTACTAGCTAATTCTCGTTTGCAATCTTTGCCTTCTTCTTTGTGGTTTTCAACCCTGAAATTCTTAATTTCTCTTAGGTAGCCTTGACGCAAAGGAGCTCAATGTGGCCATGAGGTGCGAATATCATGTCTTTTTTGGATTAACAAACTTCTATCCTCAGTCTCTTAATGTGTTTGTACTAATATAATAATGAATATCCACAGAGCCCTCGGATTTGAAATGACAGAAGAGGTTTGTCACAACTTTTTTTTCCCACTTTCTTTCCTCAGTAATTGTGATTAGTTGTTATGAGTTATGGTATTGACATTTCTTTTGGATTTTTGTGATGGAAACTATGATAAGTAAACTAGTCCAGATATGCAATTAGGCATGCATTACAGGTGATGGTCCTATTAAAACTACGGATAGCAAATACTATCCCTAAGTCTGTTTTGACAAACTTAAGCCTCTCAAATTTATCATATCATATGACACTAAGTTACTGTGTAAGAATATATTCTGGACATCTTTCCTAGTTAAGCATCTAAAGCATTTTGAAAACCTTTTTCTTGCTTCAGGATATTGGTAATTTGATGGCTGAAATAGACAAAGACCGGAACGGAGCAATTGATTTTGAGGAGTTCCTTCACATGATGACTGCCAAGATTGGGGAAAGGGACACCAAAGAGGAACTTATGAGAGCTTTTCGCATTATTGACCATGATAATAATGTAAATTATCACTGTGCTTGTGCTTATTACATACATACATGCATACACCATTTTGGGCTGATAATTTTGAAATTTATTCGGACCTGACTCAGGGGAAGATATCAGATGTTGATATCCAGCGGATTGCTCATGAGTTGGGTGAAAGCTTTACGCTTGATGAGATCAGAGAGATGATAGATTCAGCAGACGGCAATGGTAAGAGAAGTTGTTGTAGCCTCCATTTGGTCTGTTTCATCATTTATGAATAGCGGTAAACGTACTGGATTGAGTCATTACTAAGGGCAATTAGAATATTTTGTTTTGCTAATTCTAAGTAGATAAAATGCAATTTAATTCTAGTTTTTAGTGTGCTGGTTCTTGATATTTATTTCGATATTATTTCAACCTTTAGGAGTTTGTTATCTTTCTTTGTATTTAATCAAGTCTTTAGTAGTCCATATCCAAGTTGCCTGAGACAGTTCTTGGTTAGAGATTCTAATCCTTTGGTATGCAGGTGATGGAGAAGTTGATGCTCGGGAATTTTTAGATATTATGAGGCGAACCAGTTACGGTTATTAGCATTTATCCTCATCTACTTGTACTTGGCTGTATCAGTAGCTTCTTGTAATAGCACAAAATATTGCAGACTTTGTCCTGCTACTCAGTACTCTGCATCTGTTGTATCTTAAAAAACCTAGTTTATTTTTGGTTAAATGTAAGCTTCAGTAACTTATATATCTATGTAAACTTGCACATTTCGTAATCGTATGAGTTTAACTTGGAGGAGATAAGAGCTCATCTGCAATCCACTGCCCACTGGAACAATTTTATCCATTATTAATTATCAAGATCTGGTTGATACATAAAATTGTTATTTAATAGGAATCACTTGTGTTATAAAGCTTGTCTTCGTCTCAAAGACCGAGTGCAGTGCGGTAGTGCCTTGCACTCAGCGCCGCGAGGCTGAGGCCGTCGCCGAGCAACAATGCGATGCCCTCGATCTCCTGCAGCAGAACCGCCCCGAATCCCCCAAGCCACCGTCCACCGACGGCCCTCTGTTGAACGGTTTGCAAGGAAATACTTAAAAGGTACCCCGTGATTGTGACTATCGATGCGGCACGCAAGGAAAAAAATGCTAGGATTGTTAGATGGGAAGACATGGTATCTGTTCCTCTCTCATAACGTATAAATTTTAATGCAGCACAGATGAGTTTCTTGTTTTAATATTCATAATTTGAAAGAGATTAACAATATAGATATTTGTTGTTTAAGATCTCTAAAGACCTAGGAATTTTTCTTGCAGGGAAGGCCAACCAACCTTATAAGCCGGCGAGTCATCGTAATGGAGGAGTCTGACAAGCTCCCAATGCTTTAGATGTTTCTTGATGACCCTGGAGACAACACTGCTTTTTTTTATGACACGTGGAATTCTGCTGATGCAGTGTCTAATGGCCTAGGAACTTATCTCAAGTCCAAATGCACCCTGCGCATGATTTACACCGTGGTCCCTCAATGTGCATCCGATCGAGAAGGTGTCAGGGGATAGTTTTGCTCTAATTGCTGATTATGCTTGACAAAATGCGGTCCGGTCGAGTGGCTGGCTTTACTGTCACACCCCGGTTGGAACGATTTAAAAACAGCGCTTATCTGCTTCCTAGAGCCATCCAGCGGAATACCGGAACGTGATCGCGCTAGGGTTTTCGGACCGAATCTCGTCCCCAAATTCGAAACCCTAGTTCTCCGCTCAATTTTAATCCCCAAATTACAATTCGCACGAGAAATGATCGAAAAACCCTAACCCTAAATTAGAAATCCGGAAAAGAACCGAAAAACCCTAAATCAAAATACCTCAAATCAGATTTTGATCGAAGTCAAAATCAACCCACCGATCTAATTATATCGCTGACGTCACGCCTGACGTCAGCCCTCTCGATCGTTTTCGCCGCGCGTGAAATCTGTTTTGCTTACGTCTGTTTACGTCAGCCTCTAAATCGAATTCCGTCGAATCGATTTCTCGTCAGCCCGATTTTGACTTTCGTCAACTCCTCGAAACGAACGCCGAGCGTTCATCTTCTTCACGCGAACGCTCGCTGGCGTTTGTTTGCTGCTCGCCGGAGGAAGAAGAAGCCAACAAGGGAGAGACGCTGCTTGCGTCTCCGCCTTGTCGTCGACCTAAATCCTAGCAGCCGCCTGCCGCCGGAGTCCGTCGCCGAGCACAGAAAACAGGGAAGAAGTATTGATGGAGAAAGAAAGCTTTATTCCTCTTCTGAAGCTTACAGAATCTCCCTCTCACGCGCCGTCGACCCTCGTCGACCGTCGCCCACTTCCCCTCCCTCGCCGGTGATCCTCTGATCACCGGTTACAGTCACTCTCTCTCAGCGTCGGCGTCGCCGCCGTTCACAGAGCTCGCTCGCTGGTTCTCCTCTCAGCTCTCAAGCTTTCGCTCTCCTCCGTGGTCGATCGATGGTGCTCTCCCTCGTGTCCCAGCCTTCGTTTCCTCCTTTTAACGAGAGTTGCCGCCTCTTTCCGCGTCCGAGAACGTCGCCCAGCCGCATCGCTTCTCCTCTCCGAGTCGCCCGCGATCATCGAAGTCCGATTCTTCCGCTTCCTTCGGTGACGCGGCCATCGTCTGGGTTCGCAGCCGCAGACGCCATCCGATCCGCTCGCAGTGTCCGCGTCCGAGCTTCGCGGCGAGGAGCTCGCTTCCGCGTCCGTTTTCAGCGCCCACGTCCGTAAGCTTGCGTCGTCTCTGCCGCGTGTGAAGAACTCGCTGGCGAATCTCGCATCAGCGCCCGCTTCTTCCGCGATGATGCCACGCCTGGGTGACCTGATGCAGCTCCTTGGTCAACATTGCACGTTGACCAAGGGATTTGATTCCGATTTAGGGCTCCACGTATAGCTTTGGCGTATGGGCTTGGGCTTGGGTTCGGCCCACCCTCTCTGAGCTGAACCGGGGAGCCCAGGGCCTAACAATTCTCCCCCGCCCAATTTGGACATCGCCCCCGATGTTCGGCGCTGGCGGCCCGCTCAACGCCGGCTGGCGAGCCACCGCTCTTGCTCAGCACAGTTAGCCTCGTAGCACTCTTTCCAATTCTGTTCCCTCTTGCGTTGGAGCTTCTCATAGTTCGCACATTGCCTTGCGTTGTCTTCCGCTTCTATCTCCTCCCAAGACTTCGGTGAAGTCTTTTCCTCCACTACCTGCTTATACGTCTTTTTCTCCTGTGGAGGGTTCGCATCTCCGGAGCTCGTCTTCTGCTCGACGTTGCCCTTGTCGACTGCGTCTTTCGGCTCTGCTTCTGCGGGGGTCGGTGATGATTTTCCTGCGACCAATGAGGCAATACGCACAACTCCTATGCGGGCCTCTACTGGTTCCTCGTCATGCACCACCGCCGGTTTGTCAGCTAGCTCCCGATGCACAATCGCTGCAATTGCGTTCACCCACTGTCGGTCCGGACAGTCGCGTATCCGGTGCGGTCCTTTGCACAAGAAGCAAGCAATCGGTCTCAGTTGACCCGGCCCTCTCTCTGTAGGTCGAGTATTCTCCTGTCATGCTGGTTGTCCTCCGTTCCGTCGGGGAGAGAGCCTCTCTCTCTCAGGCGCTCTAGGTCTGGGTGGAGATGGTCGTGTCGGAGGTGACCTCTGTGCTCTCTAAAAGGTCGTCCCTGAAGTCCTCTGGTCCACGAGAGACTCGGCTATAGCTGCAGCCGTCCTCCAGTCCTGCGGCGCATGTCGTCGGACCTCCGTTGCCGCCCAGGGTTGGAGATTCCGGAGGAAGAAGTACCTCCTATCTCCCTCCGCCATCTCGGGTAGCTCCAACATCAGCGCGGAGAACGCCCTGACATACTCCTGGATCGTCCCTGTGTGCTTTAGCCGATCCACCGCCTCTCGCGCTTGGTCCACCGAGTTTCCGGGAAGGAACTGTTCTCGCAGTTCCTCTTGGAACACCTCCCATGTCCAAATAGCTGCCTCTGATGTCGAATCAACTTTGGTTCTCCACCAGAGTTTTGCATCATCTGAGAGATATGCTGTGCACACCCTCACCTTCTCCTGATCTGAAACATGGTTAGCCTCAAAGTATTGTTGCATATCCCAAAGGAAGTTACCCAATACTTTTGCGGATCTGGCCCCCTTGAACATTGCAGGCTCTGGGATGCGAACCTTCTCGTTGCCGTTGGGAGCCCCATACTCCTTCCTGGTTGCTGTAGGGCCACCCCCTTGTGCCTGCGCCAGTGCCATGCGCGTCACCGCAAGATCTGCCAATATCTGCTGTTGCGCTGCCGTGGAGTTGGTTAACTGTGCCGTCAAGGTTGCTACCTGTCCTTGCAACGCGGTCACTTGCTGGGTTTCCGCCGTCAAGGTCGCTACCTGTCCTTGCAAGGTTGCCACCTGCTGTTGTAGCGCCGCCATCCCTTCAAAATTTTGCTGGGCTTCAGCCATCCCAGCCAAAGTTTGTTGAAGGGCAGTAATTTGCAACCTTTGCTCCTCTACCGTGCGATGGATGTCCTCCACCTGAGGAACCACCGCATCCCTGCTATTCCTAGTCAAACCGAGCACCTGTTCGATCCGGGCAATGCGATCTCCTTGATTCACCATGCTGCTGGATCACTTTAGGCTCTGATACCTGTTGTCACGCCCCGGTCGGAACGGTCTAAAAACAGCGCTTATCCGCTTCCTAGAGCCATCTGGCGGAATACCGGAACGTGATCGCGCTAGGGTTTCTGGACCGAATCTCGTCCCCAAATTCGAAAACCTAGTTCCCCGCTCAATTTTAATCCCCAAATTACAATTCGCACGAGAAAGGATCGAAAAACCCTAACCCTAAATTAGAAATCCGGAAAAGAATCGAAAAACCCTAAATCAAAATACCTCAAATCAGATTTTGACCGAAGTCAAAATCAACCCACCGATCTAATTATATCGCTGACGTCACGCCTGACGTCAGCCCTCTCGATCGTTTTCGCCGCGCGTGAAATCTGTTTTGCTTACGTCTGTTTACGTCAGCCTCTAAATCGAATTCCGTCGAATCGATTTCTCGTCCGCCCGATTTTGACTTTCGTCAACTCCTCGAAACGAACGCCGAGCGTTCATCTTCTTCACGCGAACGCTCGCCGGCGTTTGTTTGCTGCTCGCCGGAGGAAGAAGAAGCCAGCAAGGGAGAGACGCTGCTTGCGTCTCCGCCTTGTCGTCGACCTAAATCCTAGCAGCCGCCTGCCGCCGGAGTCCGTCGCCGAGCACAGAAAATAGGGAAGAAGTATTGATGGAGAAAGAAAGCTTTATTCCTCTTCTGAAGCTTACAGAATCTCCCTCTCACGCGCCGTCGACCCTCGTCGACCGTCGCCCACTTCCCCTCCCTCGCCGGTGATCCTCTGATCACCGGTTACAGTCACTCTCTCTCAGCGTCGGCGTCGCCGCCGTTCACAGAGCTCGCTCGCTGGTTCTCCTCTCAGCTCTCAAGCTTTCGCTCTCCTCCGTGGTCGATCGATGGTGCTCTCCCTCGTGTCCCAGCCTTCGTTTCCTCCTTTTAACGAGAGTTGCCGCCTCTTGCCGCGTCCGTCGCTTCCGCGTCCGAGAACGTCGCCTAGCCGCATCGCTTCTCCTCTCCGAGTCGCCCGCGATCATCGAAGTCCGATTCTTCCACTTCCTTCGGTGACGCGGCCATCGCCTGGGTTCGCAGCCGCAGACGCCATCCGATCCGCTTGCAGCGTCCGCGTCTGAGCTTCGCGGCGAGGAGCTCGCTTCCGCGTCCGTTTTCAGCGCCCACGTCCGTAAGCTCGCGTCGTCTCTGCCGCGTGTGAAGAACTCGCGGGCGAATCTCGCGTCAGCGCCCGCTTCTTCCGCAATGGTGCCGCGCCTAGGTGACCTGATGCAGCTCCTTGGTCAACATCGCATGTTGACCAAGGGATTTGATTCCGATTTAGGGCTCCACGTATAGCTTTGGCGTATGGGCTTGGGCTTGGGTTCGGCCCACTCTCTCTGGGCTGAACCGGGGAGCCCAGGGCCTTACACTTACTGTGGTGGGCATTGGGCCAGGCAAAGCACACGTAGGGCCCGTGTGGAGTGCTGAAGCCCGTTGTGTCCGATGGACGCGCGACATATCAATTTGGTGTACACTGCTGCAACTGCGAGCAAGCATGCGGGCCATGATATGACATTGCAGGCGCTGCTCGTGTTTGCCGCAGTATACGAGCGTTTGGAACGCAAGCAAGCGGCCGGCGCGATATGGCCGCATGACGAAGTGCATGCGAGACTCGACCTACGCATGTGAAAAAAAAAACCGCAGGCTGTACGGACTCTACCTATCGTAATTCGTAAGGATGCATGGCATATGTCCGGGGACATACGCGGGTGGTGGGTTTTGGCTGTTGGGTCGTGTGGACCCAAACCAGACCTAAGGATCCGAACCTGGTACAGCCGACTGCACGCGACAACCGTTCGCATGGAGACCGTCAGGAGCTGCCAGCAGACACTGGCGCAGTGAAGCATCTGGTGCAATTGGGCTCAGCGACAGAGTGCAGGGGCACTCGGTGGTGGCGCATAGGCACCAATCCTGCAGCGTTGTAAGCTCGTTCTGCGTGATCTGCTGCGGTGTTCTGGAGGCGAGCGTCGTCGGCCCGAGTACGGACGGTCGGCGTGCACTTTCGCCCCGGGGCGATCCACTGCTCCTAATGTCGAGAGCAGGCTGAAGACGAGCAGACGACATTGCTCGTTCTGCCGGTTACGGCTGCTGCTGCGCGAGATGTGGAAGAAAATTTTGACGATCGAAAAAGGGCCGTAACGCGCTAATGACCTCCAAGGGTTGGTCTACAGGGTGACAACGCTTGGCGGTCAGATCAGGATTTACAAACCAGAGGTTTAATGTTCTTGTCGCGACTGATTTAGCAGGACATGCCATTGATATTCCTGATGTTGCTCATGTGATTAAGTATAACCTGCCAAATAAAATTGACATGTAAACACATTGTATTGACCGTAGAGTTTCGGGCGGGGCGTGCTCGGAAGACAGGAACTGCGACTTCATTTTTGACCCTGCAGGACTGTAGTGTGTTCTATGATCTGATGCAGATGCTGACCGCCTGAGCTGGCCAGACATGAGACTTCAGAGTATAAGCCTGGATAAAATAAACGAAAAGGTTTTCCGACTGAGTTAGTGGTATAATGGTGTCTATATTCCAAGATGAGTTGATATTCGAGGCATGTTATTAACAGTGCCAATACCATCACAGGATTAAGCTGGTAAGATTACTTACATATATATTGACGTCAGTAATTATGCAGCTGTTCATATATTGCACATATCTGACTTTGCTATCTGGTTACATGTCCCAAACCAGGTAAAAGAGCATGTTCATATACATGTCAAGGTCAATTTGTCATGCACCAATTCCAAACACATCAGTCTCTATCAAGCGGCAACAATTTCTAAAGTTATCCAGCCACCCCAAAAAAATCAATCATTCTTTACAAAAGATAAGGCCAGGATTCGTGGTTGGATTTCAGCATCCTCTTCGGCCTTTCAGGCAGCTACTCTTCCATATCCTCCTCCTCATGGCCTCCATCTTGGGATCACCAGCTTTCCTCGTTCGCCCTCTCACAAAGCCACAGCTCTTGTGCTCGCAAACGCCCCGGTCTCAGCCACCTCCGACCCAGCAATCCGCCGAATCCCTACCCCCCGCTCAGCCTTCATCCCCACCCTCCGCACCTCCCCCACCAATTAAGCCTCAGCAGAAGCCTAAGCTCGGCGCCGAGTCCACTGACTGGATCGCCTCCAGCTTGACAAGGCGGTTCGGTCTCGGCGCCGGGCTCGCTTGGGTCGGCTTCCTTGCCGTCGGCGTCATCTCTGAGCAGATCAAGACGCGCTTGGAGGTCTCTCAAGAACAAGCAAACACCAAGTCTGTTCTTGAATCTCTCTCTCTCTCTCTCTCTCTCTCTCTCTCGCTCTCTTGTTTCCTTGTGTGCTAAAGTGAACTAACTATATAATATTGTTTTCGCTTGAACAGAGCTGTGGAGAAAGAGGAAGAAGTGGTGCTGCCAAATGGCATCAGATACACGGAGCTGAAAGTAGGCGGCGGTGCATCGCTGAGGCCGGGGGACCTGGTGGTGATCGACCTGCAAGGGAGGGTCGAAGGCAGCAGCGAAGCGTTCGTGGACACGTTTGGAGAGGGGAAGAGGCCATTGGCGCTGGTGATGGGCTCGAGGCCATACAGCAAGGGAGTGTGCGAGGGAGTGGAGTACGTGCTGCGGTCGATGAAGGCCGGAGGGAAGACGAGGGTCATCGTTCCCCCTTCCCTGGGCTTTGGAGACGAAGGCGCCGATTTAGGTTCAGGCGTTAGGATTCCTGCCGGAGCTACGCTTGAGTTCGTTGTGCAGGTCGATAAGGTGTCCGTTGCTCCTTCTTGAGCTAATTGGAGGGTACGATCGGTCGGTGGAGTTGCAACCGTTTCAGTTTTGGTCACCTGAGTGGCCTGAAAGGTGTTCAATTTATTTCAGTTAATAATTATTATTTTTATTATACTGTTTCGTGCCATAAATAATAAATTCGGTCTATGGATTTAGCAAATTGATTATTTTAATATTCAATGAATTTATATTAATATAATTATTTTTTTGGGTACAATTTGATTGTGCTTATTAGAAAACTTTTCAATCCACCACTAGTAGATTAGTCAAATTAGATTTACCAATAAAAATCAATTGGATATAGGATGGAAATTTTTAAATTATACTGATTGGACGTAAAAGACAGAAATTGATGACAGAAATAAGTATATATACCACTAACATAACCAAATTGATGGGGATTTTTAAATTTAGAGATATTTTATAAATTTCAAAAGTTGCTATTTGTTTGTAAAAGTCTATTCTCCCAATGTACTATTCATCGTCACTGTTTCTCTTATTGTAGTAGTGTACCTTTGACTAGAGGTGGCCATGGGCCGTGCCCGGGCCCACCTCGGCCCGACTCCTGGCGGGCCGTGCTTGCCCGATTGTAACCGTGCCGTGCCGTGCCGGGCATGGCACGATAGAAAAATACTTGGGCCCGGCACGGCCTGCGGCACGTTTAGGCGTGCCGGCCCATGCACGGTTCAACTTCTGGTCGGGCCCGGATCCGGCACGCGGGATGAAACTGGCCCGCGGGCTATGGTCAGCCGAACGGGCCGTGCCAGGCACAACCCGAATGTGGCCCACGGGCCGAATTTAGCCCATGGGCCGACTTTGGCCCACTTCATTAAAATAAATAAAATATTAATAAAATAAGAAATTGAGAATTATGTATTTTGCATAATTTTTTTAAAAAAATATTTAATTAATTATTTTATTTTAAACATATATAATTTTAATTTTAATATATTTTATTAAATTAATATTAATTTATTTATTAACAATACTAACAACACATGACTAAAGTTAAAACCAACTCGATTAAATTTCATATTCATAAATTATACATTTAAGCTTAAATCAATTGCCGACATAATGGGTATACACAATTGACCCGTAGCCAACTACGCAAGCAGCTACTATGGAAGATATGCGAGCATTGTGTTAAGCATACTTGCGCTCCGTGCTCCATCTTCTCTATGCATATTGCGCACTCCATGTTTTCAGCTCTACCTCCTTCTTCAATAATAAAAAACTCAAGTGACTCTTGTGCTTGGTTTGTTTCGATATATTGCTCCGGCTCATCGTTGATATTATCACTATCCTCCTCACTATCACTTATTTCAAAGTCTTCAACCTATATCTCAATCTCAACCCCAGAAGGAGAGGGAGAAGCCAAAAATTCTTGTCTTGCATGATCAGATAAGTGGATAAAGTGTTCTTCAAATCTGAATACATCAATTCATATAATTTGACTAACACGTTCGATAATACTTAAAATAGTGATTCTCCATTGATCAGCATTGAAGAAATTTAAGGTAGATGTAAGGAAGATTGAACGTTGAGAATTTGGCATAATGATAATTATCTTCACTCTTCTATTATCTGTCATTTTTCTCTATGTCTCGTGCTCGTGCTCACCACGTGATAATTATATTATAAAAGTAAATTAATTTAATACTTACTTGATCTTCTCCACGTCTAGTCACGTGGTGAGCAGGAGGCATAGAAAAAAATGACTAGTCTAGACCGAGAGAGCATTGAATTCTTGATGGCTAAAAAGAAGCTTAAGTTTGAGTTCAATTAAGAAACTAATTGTAAATCAAGACTTAGAAAAGAGATTAAGAGAGTATTAAGAGAGAATGAGAAATTATTCCAAAGATAGTTGGAAACTTGTGTGAAGAAATGTGAGGGTTGAGGGGTCAATTTATAGGGATGAATTGAGTGTATAATTACATATTTATACCGTATTTTTAATTATTAAAAAGGGCTAAAATGGTAATTTTATACCATAAAGACAATTATATCCCTAACTTTTAAAATTTTTATAAATATTATGAGGGCATTTAGGTAAAAATGCATGTTCATTCACGTGTCGTGACGTGCCTGACCCAGCCCCACGTCCGTGCTGTGCTTGGCCCGGCCCGCGTGCCGTGCCCGGCCCGGCCCACGGGCCGCGAACCCTCAGCCCAGCCCGACCCAAGCCATAGGTCAACGGGCCGTGCCGTGCCCGGCCCGTGTCGTGCCGGGCCGTGCGGGCCGCGGGCCGGCCCGGCCCGTTGGCCACCTCTACCTTTGACTGTATTTGATCGCAACTTGATAATTTTATATGATAGTTGTCACGCTCTGATTTAAACAAATACACAAATCAGCTAAATAATTATTACAATAATTTACTTAAATGCCACACAGGGCCAAATTAATTCAGATCCCGCACAGGGGATCATTTTTAGCCAATTTAGGTTCAGGTCCAGCGTGACCGGTAGAGACACATCAGCTTATGCATCCCTCAGCCTCATCCAGTCCAGGATCGCCAAGTAAAAGGGGAAGAGAAAGATAAAACCAGCCACATCAGATTCAAACAAAATGGGAAATTAAGAGTAATAAATATACCTCAGCCGAATGTTTAGAACCGGATCCAATCTCGGATCCGAATCCACTCAACCCGCTACCAGCGTCCGCACGCGAGCTCACGCGACTCCTGAAATGCTGCTTCCGAAAATGACGCTTATCCTCGGCGTCGCACCTGTGAACGAAGCCCGCCGCCTCGCTCGAGTTTGCAGCCGATCGCGCTCGGATCGGAACAGAGGAGCGGCGCGTGTTCCTCCGGCGAGATCGTCGACGGGGTTCCGATTTCGCACGGAAGAGGGAAGGAAGTAGCAGAGGAAACTCGGCGTCGAAGGTGCTCCAACCACACCACCCACACCACCTGGAGCACGTCGGACGAAGGTCAGACCTCGCCCTCGTCGGACAGTTCGACGTCGGAGGAAGAAGATAAGGGAGGCGATGTGGAAGAAAGGGGCAGAGCTGCGTTTGCTTTCGTTCGGTTCCTCCTTGGTTCCGTTCGTCCAGCCGATCGCCCCTTTAGTCCTTGGAGACGAAGGCGCCGATTTAGGTTCGGGCGTTAGGATTCCTGGCGGAGCTACGCTTGAGTTCGTTGTGCAGGTCGATAAGGTGTCCGTTGCTCCTTCTTGAGCTAATTGGAGGGTACGATCGGTCGGTGGAGTTGCAACCGTTTCAGTTTTGGTTACCTGAGTGGCCTGAAAGGTGTTCAATTTATTTCAGTTAATAATTATTATTTTTATTATACTGTTTCGTGCCATAAATAATAAATTCGGTCTATGGATTTAGCAAATTGATTATTTTAATATTCAATGAATTTATATTAATATAATTATTTTTTGGGTACAATTTGATTGTGCTTATTAGAAAACTTTTCAATCCACCACTAGTAGATTAGTCAAATTAGATTTACCAATAAAAATCAATTGGATATAGGATGGGGATTTTTAAATTATACTGATTGGACGTAAAAGACAGAAATTGATGACAGAAATAAGTATATATACCACTGACATAACCAAATTGATGGGGATTTTTAAATTTAGGGATATTTTATAAATTTCAAAAGTTGCTATTTGTTTGTAAAAATGTCTATTCTCCCAATTTACTATTCATCGTCAGTGTTCCTCTCAGTGTAGTAGTGTACCTTTGACTGTATTTGATCGCAACTTGATAATTTTATATGATAGTGATGGTTGTTACATTTTCATATGATTAATATTATTTGTTACAAGCATGTAGGGTTATTTTATTTTGATAAGTTTACATGATAGTGATCGTATGATTAATATTATTTGATTACGAGCATGTTATGTTATTCGGATTATTAAGACAATCTTATCCGCTGAGCATATATCATCGTATTTGATTTCTACTTATGAATTAGTCATTAGTGCTCTAAAATTTTAACTAGATGTTTATTTAACAAAAACTAAAAATAAAAATTATAAATTAATAAAATTTTAAAATTATATTTAAAAAAAGTTAGAAATATAGAATATTAAAGCGCGTTACAATTTGTCCTTAGGTAAAAATCCAAACCCTAATACGAGTTAATTCTTGATTGAATACTCAAGGGTATAATTAAGTATTCTTCTTCTGTAAGTACGATCATGAAAAAATTAATCGAACATCCTCTAGACAATGAGCAATAAAAAATAAAGATCTAAAAAATATTAAATAAATTAAAGAATAAGAAAGGAAAAATCTAAAAAATATTAAATAAATTAAAGAATAAGAAAGGAAAGAGAGAAAAATAAAAAAATCTCATCCATCTCATTAGATTTTCTAGCTTTTAAAAGCTTGTTAGTAACATTAATTTATATTTTAGAAATTTTTTCAACATTTTATTCTTAATCTTGGTAGGGATAGAATAGATAATTAGTTGCTCATCTCACATATCTAACACATATTCTAACATGACATAGTTATGGATAGAGTATTTACAAAATTAATATTCTTACATGACAATACTATAACTTGTTATAATTAAACATTTCCATCATAACACATATTCTGAGTTTATCTAACTTCATTGCATATTTGCATTTTGAAACTTGTAGACAGATGTTTGCAAATATTTCAATTAAATATTATGAAATGTTACTTTGAACCGTTATATGTGTTTTTTTGGTTATTAAAATTGGTTTGATAAGTGGTGTTTCTTACTTGATCATCAGATTTTATATAGATATCATGTTGATTCGAGTATTTTGACAATGTTGAATTAATACAAGTGTATAGGGTGAATTATGATTATAATTTTATTTATATTAAATTGTCACTTCCTCGTAGATGCTCAGCCAGACATGATTACGCTAACATCACGCAAGGGTGTGACAATATATTTGCATTTCATCTTTGCATCTAAATGCTCGAACAAATCCTATTGAAAAAACTCTACTAAGTTTAAGCATAAGCTAATATACCTAATAGTGTTAAGAGAGAAATCTAACAAATTGAAAGGAAATAAAAAAAAAATTAATCAAAATTTAAAATTTATTTTTAAATAACTAAAATCTTTTTATTGTTTTGTCTTCAAAAAGAAAAATCCTAATAATAATGTAATGGCGTATGTAATAATATGAGTATCTTGATATTGTTGAATGAACATAATTGCACAGAACGAATTATGATTGTAAGTCTATTCATATTAAACTATTACTGTTACTGACCCAAGCTTAGCTAGCAGGTGATGATGCAATAAATAATGGACATGTAAAACTGTGTAGGAGGAAATAAGAATAAAAAATATATAATTATAATATAAAAAGCAAGTAATATAACAATATCAAAAAATTTCCTTATAGGCTAGAGAAACCTCCGTGACTCCGTCCTATCGTTTTGTAATAAAAAAAATAATTTGACACTATCATGTAGATATTAAAAACAGCAATACCAAACCCAATATGAAAAGACAGAAGGGGGCATACTTGCGGCGGCAACTTAAAACGTTTAGGTATAAAGTAGGCGCAATTTAAGTCTAGGAAGAAATTGTCATTCAGCCTTGATCAATCAAGGGTATGGTACTCTGGCCTGTTGCTGTTGTCGGTTGGAGGGTACAATGGTAATCTCGGTTCTTCAATCGGCTTCTTGTTGGGCCAGATTGAACCGACCCATTTTTTTTTTCTTATTTTTAAATGCTATATTACTTCATTAATAATAACATTTAAAACATTCAATAACACATGTGCAACATCAATTTGACTAGCACACAGATAATTTGAAGCTTGACCAGATCATACCAGTTCAAAGCTAAAACAAATCTACGCACACTTGTGGCCACGACTCACTATCGCCAAAACAAATCTGCATCTTGGAGATGGGACCGACGCCCAACCCGTACTCCACTGCACAGCGGCTGGAGCTGGATCATGACAAGTTTGAACCACAGAGCAAGTGATTATTTTTCATTAACAACAACTTAAAACGATACTCTCCAAATGATTTCCGATCATACTCGGTGCAGTACTTGAGCATAGGCAGAAATCGCAAGGCCGTCTTGATGGGCTCCATCCTGGGAAGAAAAGAAATTTAAATCCGAGCAAGTGCAATTATAGCATCAAAAGGGATGGCGCAATAATTAGTGCATCAACAGCCTGGTACCACTTAATCTGCGAGCTGTGACCTGATGAAAATTATGAAACAAGATTTGACCAAGAGCCAAGTTTGATCTCGGTCAATCTCCACAATAATTCTAATGCTGCAAGTAGAGAAATTTAAGGCGTTCTTGCCATCTTCCCCGGAGCCTGGGAATTACTACTAGCCGCCGTATCGATAAGGCACGATAAGGACACAGCATGAAGCAGAGGTGAGATCATGGAGAAGGTGATAATGACTGCGGCCGCTTCCAATCCTCATGAAGCGTGGTTCCAGGGTTTCGGGAGGAAGAGCTGCGTTAACTGAGTGCCTTTAGAGCCCGGCGGCCATGGTTGATGCCATCTTCTGTTCTTGCCCCTGGAAAAGATTCCACCTTGTTCTTTCTTCCAAGCCAAGCCGCCTCTTCTTTTGATCCATAAAAGGTATATGGTAACGGAGAACAAAGCTTGCTTACAGATATGGAGAAGCCGATCGAAACGCTCAGAATCGTTGAAACGCAATTTTACAATGATGTGCAACACACCAACAAGAACATTCATGAACAAGGCATTCCTATTGAATCATATCTCAGTCCATTGCTAGTGATTACATGACAGAAACTAGCTTGTTAAACAGACAGCTATGGAGCAATCTAAGCAAACAGAAAGATGTATTATATAAAGAAAAATAGTGAGATTTGAAGGAAATACTGGATTTAGGTTTCGGTTTTCTTCTCGAGCTAAGATCGGACCGGGGGACATCAACGGCGGCCACCAATTTTGAAGCGAGCAACCTCGAGCGTTGGCCAAACATATGGTATCCTGTCACCGCAGCAAGGCTACCTATCTCGTTTCAGGAACCCTATAGGAGTCGGCGGTGATCTCCGACAGCCACAGGCCGGGGAATAATGACTGCGACAAGAGGAAACCAACACAAAAGAAATGCACTTTCAGGAAAACGAATCCCTCTTTTAAAGGGAAATGCATCCAATAAACCAACCAAGGGCGACCAAAATTGGGGGGTTTTCTGGATCCAAAGGGCATCTAAAATCATCCGAGAACGAGCGGAAAATGATGGAATGGAGGTCGAAAGAAGAAGAAACTCACATCGAGCTGCTTTTGAACGACCCTCGGCCGCTTCTTTGGCCGGCGCCGAGCCCTACACCCCGTAACGGCGTAGATGTCCTCGTCAATCTCCTCCCTGGTCAGGGAGACGGAGAACTTGGGTCGCTCCTGTCCGTCCGTGATCTCCGACCTAACCCGCACTGCCCTTTTCTCCCCTGCCCCCGGCGGAGACCCACTTAGGTGCAGATCGATCCCCATGGGAGTCCTTGGAGCGCGACGTCTCGTCCTCAGGTTCCACCGCGGCGCCGCCGGCTCCGGCTCCGCCGACTCTTCGGCAGCGGGGTCCGGGCTCACCTCTGGCACGGGTGCCCGAAGCGGCTCCGCCTTGAGGATCCCGGCCTCGGGCAGACGCGGGACCACCAGCTTCATCCGGTCCGCCGCCTCCCGGAGGTGAACCAGCAGCTTCTCCCTCACTTCCTCAATCCGGGGGTCGTCGACGTCCCCACCGCTCTCCGGTTTGGGGATTCGCGGCCCCGGCGCCTCCGCAGGACCCGCCGTCGAGTTCCGTCCGCCGCCGGCGATGTCCTCCCCGTTGGCGTTGACGCTCATGCAGCGCAACGCCCGGTGGCTCCCCCAGGTCTTCAAGATCGGAAAGGAGAAGTTGTGGAGGAGGCTCCCTCGCGGCTCCGGTCGAGGAGGCGAAGCTTCCCTCGTCTCCGTTGCCGGATGCGGCGGCCGGTGAGGCGCCTCAGCTGATATGACCATGAGGCGGGCGGGTCGATCCAACGGTGGAAACGGTGGGTGCGCAGGCAAGCAAAGCGCGGCGGACGCCAAAGCAGGCCGTGGGGGAAGGGTTTTCTAACGTTGGTTCGACATGAGGGTGAGAATAGAGAGTGGAGGCGGGGGCAACGGCAAGGGGATGTAACAATACAGGGGAATGAGGTTATATCAATATATATATACAGTAAAAAAATTATATATATATATACAGTAAAGAAAGAAAAAGAAAAAGAAAAAGATTACTTTGGAATTTTATTTTACGTGCTATTATTATTATAGAATGTGTAGTGCGTGGGAGTGGGAGGGCGAGAGGAGTTGGCGTGTGAGGCTGACACATGCCAGGGTATTTTGGTGTTTGTCATATTAGAAATTAGGGATTTATTTAGAAAATTATAATATTTGAAATATTTGTGAAATTCATCCAAACTACTAGCATTATTTATTAATATATAAAGACTTCAGTCCAATGCAACATGAAAAAAAAAAGTATTAAGTCTATAAAATTTTACAATACTGAGTTTAAATAATAATATTTGCAATTTTACAATTCATTCAACTCCAACGTAAATTAGTGTGATTAAAAAAACACTTAAATCTCAATTGCCAGGCAAACATGAAAAAGAGAGCTTCCTGAGATTATGTGTTGCTAATAAGCTTAGGAGCTCGCCTTTCGCCCTGTCCTGTGCTTGTGAGAGCATGGCAGAAGCAGGTCTGCTGATCAGAAAAATATGATGATACACGCTGGGAAAAATGATGAAGATTTTTGCAGCAAAAGAGACGGAGAAGGAGAACAGGGGTGAGGCCACCCTGCCATCATTTCTTTCCAGTTTATGATTGGGCTTTTTTACAGAACCAAAGCCCGGGAATTTGCATAATTCACATTCTAGTGGTTGAAGAAAATGTTTGAGTTAAAAATAGGAGTGAGTATTCCGTGAAAAATAATTTATCGAATATCGAATTACTAAAAAATAAAATTTAAAAATTTAAAATTAATACTGAAACTGATTAAAGAAAATATCGACGATAAATTTGATAAATTATCAAATTACTTAGAATCAAGGTAACATTATCCTATTTTTTAACTCTATGTAATAACTAATAAAAAAAATTGGCTAGATTGAAAAGTATTTGAGAAAAAAACTAAGAATATGAGTTTGGAATGTTAGAAAATTTCCGTGTTAAAGTGTCCGAGATCATCACGGCCGTGAAATTTTCTCCGTAATGTGGCTCACATGTGTACATGGTTTAGTATGGACAACTTGATCCAATCATGTTCGATTCGTTGATCGGACGGATCAGCTCGTGATGATGGAGTGGGTATGATAGTGGGTCAGCGAATGGGTTAGTCAACCCTCACCCCTTCCTCTAAATGATTTAAAGGAATCGGAATAAATAAATAATTATTTAAAATTGCTTAATCGTGGATGAGGATTAAAAGGAGTTAATTAATTATATTTTATAATTAATTAATCGAGAACGCGAGTAAGAATGAAAAGTTTAGAATAAACTACTAATTAATTTATTCTATTTTAGGGCTCTCTCACGTTCTCAATAACAATGAAATGCTCTCCTCTCTAAAGCACGCAATTCGAGGTAATTACTGTGCGCTCAAATTGCAATTCCAAAAATTGAAACGGCGGCGGACATTTGTTTTCTCACCTCTCTCGCACGGTTTTCGAGAGAGATTAAGATTAATCAAAGTGAGATTAAGTGTTTCCGCTGAAAGGCTTCCGGATTTTCTACTCCTGATCATCGAGGAGGAATTGAAAGGCAAAGGAAAGGGGCGAAAAGACATTCCCCACCATTTCCGTGAAGAAACTGTTTGCGATGGAGAAAGGTACGCGAAGTTATTCGTATTTTAATCCAATGTATAGTATAGGTTGATTAATATGATGTTATAAGATCCTTACATGCATGTATTGTTTTTTCGCTGCGCATGCTCTGAACTCTGATGCCACATGTGTAAAATTCCAACAAGTGATATCAGAGTGAGGTTTAATTAACACTTATTAATCACCTTGAAAGAAGTTTAATTTGATACATGCATGTGTAAAGCTTTAGGGTAAAGCTTAGAAATATATATATATATATATCATTCTTTAATATATACTAACGTGTTGCTTAATCTATTAAATATGTTATTATTAACTGAATCCATAATAATATTTCACTATAAATATTTAAAAATAATTATATTATTTTAGAGATATTGTTACATTTATTTATATTACACAATCTTTAAGTAAATATAATAATAATATTGAAAATGTCATAGCGATCCACGGCTGAAATCTGGATTCCTCTGCCATTATCAACAACGCTCTGATACTAACGGTAGAAAAAGGATGGAGAAAGCAGCTTGCATGTGGACTAAAAGATAAATATAAAAAGACAAGGGGCTGAAATGCAAAACAATAAACAAAACCACAGCAGGTTGTATGAAATTGAGACAAAGTGCCAAACTGCCCTCCGCTGGTACATGACCGCATGAGATCAATTCATACGTATCCGGTAACTGACTCAATGACTCGGTGTCTTTTGCCAAATACAAAAGAGACAAAGCTTTGAGTCACCAACTTTGCACAAAGCTCTGCAAATCCTACTAAATTTGAGGGTGAACCTGATATTCAGTGTGTATCTTTATGTCGTTTTCAATCTACCCTTCGTTGGAGGGTGACAACTCGTTAGTGGGATTGATGAATCCATCTAACGAGCTTCTTTCAACTCTCTTTAGCTCTGAAAAGTTCAGCTATTGCACTACATTGTGCTTATATTGTACTTTTAATACTGATGGAAAAGAATTTTTATTGTTGATAATAAAGTCTTTAAGTTATTTCATCGTCAATTATCAATCCATATAAAAAAAAATTAATATAAAATTAAATTTATAATAAAAATATAATAAAGTAACTGTACCAAAAGATTTGAATAATAGTAATTCTAACGTTGACCCATTTAATTCAATTTATTAAACTTTGCTAGTTGAATACCTCTTCCTCTGACTTTTCACTAGTTATTATTGCTAGTTGTCTGATCTATCGTTAGCCCACTTTTTGTGATAAGGCTGAAGGTGAACCTTTTTTAGTCATGATTTGCACTTATGCTTGATTTGATTAATCAATATAAACTTCAAGCTTAAGTTTGATTAAATCATTGAATCAAGATTGAATTTAACTTAGTCTCGATTCATAGAATATTGAATGTGTCTATACAAATTAGTAAAATATCATCCAAGATAAACGTTTGATAGCGAAAGAGTTTCATAAATTGATTTGAACAAGCCATGCAAATATTAGGGTTTTAACTTATCATAGTGATCTAAGTCCAGCAGACATATTTATGGGAAAAATTCAAATTTTAGCTTATATTTCTTGATTTTTAGTCTTTTTTAACCGTAGCTTCAAATTTTAGATAATTAAATAGTTAAAGAGCGAATGAGCTAGAGTCAATTAATTTAAACAATAGATTAATAATTTTGTTGTTGTGTAATTATTTTTATTTTTAAAAGTATCAATTTATAAATTATTTCTTATGAAAAATACAAGTAAATTTAGTGATGAAAAAAAAGTTTTCAACAAAAATAGTTTATAATTTGAGAAAAATTCAAACATGCATTCTTTGTAAGGTCTAATACACAATCTCGTAAGTAGGAAATCTAAATTTCTTGCTAACCTAGAAAGTTGAATCGAACTGAATTGTACACTTTGATTTGGTTCAGATCTTTTTCCCTTAATAAATTAAGTTGACTTTTTGAAAGTTAAAAAAATATTTAGTATCCGGGTTAGTAATTTTGATTCGACTGAAATAAGTAAACTAATATTTATTTATTTTTATCATATATGAATATTCACACTATGCCATTATTTTGATTTTTTTAAAAATAATATTAAATAGGAGAGAAATATAAAAAAATAAATTTTAATAAATAATATATCTTTATAAAATTTGGTTTTATCTAAAAAAAAATATGAGCAAATAACATTAGTCTCTCGAGGCTGATTCATTGTTACAACTAGTGTTACCCCTTGATCGAAAAAAAAGTCCCAAGAAGGGACTCTTCATTGCAACTTGTGGAGAAGAATTTTAATTTCGGGCTCTAAATAGATTTAAAAAAATAAATAAAAAATATTATGTTAATTTACTTATCGAGATGTATCCAATGGTACTAAAATCGTCGTAATCCAAATCTTATACAATGAAAAAAAAAATCAGAAATTATAGTAGAATATAATCTATCATAAATTCTACTATACTTCTAGATTTTTTTTCTTCTTGCATAAGATTTAGATCACTTTGATAAATCTCAATGAGTAGATTATCATAATATTTTTTATTTTTTAAAAAAATCTATTTAAACTCGGAAATTAAAATTCTTCTCCATAAGTCAAGTGAAAGGATTCTTCACAGGCCAAATGCTCCCTTGACCGTGCGCCATTTGACAACAGTCAACAGTTGGATTCCCTGGACATTGATCTATGGAACATGCCTTATTGAAGTCAACAGGAAGGACAACAAGCTTACTTTTCACCTCTTCACTTGCCATAGTCAACAAAACAGAGAAAATATGGAAGGAATAGCATGCAGTATAGGTGTAGCCTAGCGTAAGCAAAAGTCAAAGCTTCACAAGCTTCATGACTCACATCAAATCAAACCAAGACACAATAACCAAGAACAAATGCCCGATCAAATCCAAAGAACGATGAATCAGCCAGTAACAGCAACTTCACTGACAAAGGCGCACATCCATTACTGTAACAGGGCGAACCTGTTCTGTTCTTGCTGTCCCCCAGGTCCTCAGCATTCCTTGATGACCACCCTGCCACAGTTCCTACTGCCTAGCAGCACGAATCATGCACCCCGAAAAGGAAAAGAATCGAGAAAGAGAGAGAGAAGAGGGAAGGCGAAAAGACGAACAAATGGAAGAAGGCAAAAAAGTTATCCTTCCCGATCTCCCACCTGGTAATATTTTGAAACCAATCCATACTGCCACAAGCTATGGAGGGCAAATCACTGTTGAGCCCTTGCCCATGTTCTTGTGCCTACGGTTACAGAGGAGAAAGCTAAAGTACCCCATCGAGCTCGGCATCGGCACGTTGAGAACAGGGCTAATCCTCACCGCATTACCGTGCAGCCGCCGCGAACTCGCCGAGCAGTAGTAGATTCTCGTCTTCGATTCACTTGGGCTCCTCTTGAGCAGGTCGGCAAAAGTGCTGGCTGATTTGATACGGTGGGAAGCGTCGTCGGATTGGCTAGGATTAGGTCTAATTTGAATCGGCGAGGACCGACCAGAGGACTTGCTCCGCAACAAGGGAAATGGGCAAAGCGTTCCCCCGCGGCCAAAATTGAGGCTGGTGCTCCGGCGAAATCGCCAAAATGATTTCTGCGGGAAGGGCAGCGGGAATCTTCCGTCGCCGTCGTCATCGGAGATGGCCATAACCTCCCGGAGGCTGCCGCGCTTCAAGCGGAACGCGGCGCTCGTCGGCGCCGGAGGCGCCGCCGTCGGAGAGGATGCGGATTTTGAGCGGGAGGGAGGAGGAGGGAGATGCTTGATCGGGAGGGGAAGGAGTTTGCCATTGGAGAAGATGTCGTCGGCGAGCGAGGAGTCGTGGGAGGAGACATCGGCACCGAGGCTGAAGTCGAAGTCGGAAGTCAAAAGAGAGAGGTCGAGGCGGTGATGGCCGGCGGTGGAGGGTTCGAAGGTGTTCCCCTGCGGGAGATCGTGGGAGAAGGAGATTCGTGGGCTGACCTCCGCCGACGCCGCGCTCGGCGTGCCGACCTCCATTGTTGAGTACTTGTACTGGCTGCCCCACTTTAGTCTCGGAATAACCAAAAGAAACAAGGGGTGGGGGGAAGTTAAAACGGCAAGACGATGCAAAAGGGCAAAAAAGGCGGATCAAACAATCTGGGGTCGCCAACAACCGACGGTGACGTTTGGGCTGCAGTTTGATCCTTTATTATTTCAGACAAAAAGCGCTTGTTAATCATACATTTAGTATACTTAATTTTTTTTTAACACAATAAATGGTTGTTGAGAGAAAATTTATGGAGGAGTTAGTTTTCGGTCAAATAATTAATTAAAATATCGAAGTAGGTTAAGCTAATGAAAAAGCGTTCTTTAAGGAGATTCTTAAAGAGTAAAAGGCTGTCTTTTTCTGGAGTTTCTAGAGAAGAGGGGTTGGAAGGACGGATAGGACAATTATAATGGAATGCTTGCAAAGGATTCCAATCCCTTGCATAAAAAACCAGATTCATTATTTTAATTGTCACATAATAATAATAATAATTTCGTTTTTGTCGATCATGTTTGTAAATTACAAGAAGATTCAATTCTCAGTTCTTTAATTTTTCAACTCAAATCCAGTTCAAAACCAGTTTTTAAAAAAAAGTAAAAAAAAAAACTCAAATCCAGTTTGAACCTTTACCTACCCCCACTCCAACCCCGTCCCCGTCAACAAAAAAAAAAAGATATAATAAAGATAGTATTTACGAAGAATTATTAGTTTGAATAATTTGTCAGATATTTTTGGTTGACTTATATTTCAGCCGTCACTCAGTTGATAGCATGCAATCATCGACCCTCAAACAATTGATCACGAATTTATACAATATTATTGTTCCACTCTAAATATCCTTACCCTTACATCATGTTTGCTTCATTGCTTGGGTGGAAAACGGAGGGAAAGAACACAAAACTTAATCTTATTTTCTTGGATGAAAAATAATAATAAAAAAATATATTAAATCTAAATGCAAAAAAACTTAATCCTATTAAAAATAAAGAAAAAAAATATATATTAAATTTAGATGCAAAATGATATTAGACTCAATGTGTTTTTCCTTCTTTTTCATATGAATTTGATCTAAACAAATAGGGTATTTTTTTTTTCTTTCGAGAAAATAAATTTGAAAAGAAAATCAACTCATTTTACTTCCAACTAGTTTCGCCCAAATCTGAAAGATGAGAAAATTAGATGAAAAGGAAAGTGAAAAAATTTTCCTTCCATGTGTTTACTTGAAATGATGGAAAATAAGATAAATTGATATATATACTCTAATTTTAAATTTTTATACTCATATTAGTAAAAAATAATTAATTATTAAATTATATTAAATATAATCACTATTGAATAAATAAATATATAATAAAAAAAATATTATAAATATAATCTAAATTTTTTAAAATAAATATATTCAAGATTGATAATTTGAAATACTTAGATAACTTAAAAAATTATTAGGAAATCATCTACCAAATACGAAAATCCATTTTAAATACTTTGCTATCATTTTATTTTTTTTCCTTATTTTTTCCCTATAAGGAATTCCTTATTTTTTCCCTATAAGGAATTATGGGACAAAAATTTTCAGACTCTAACCAACAACAAAATCAAATTACAATAATGTTAGTAACAAATTGCAAACGTTAATCCCCAATGTCTTAAACCAACTAGATTAGCTGGTGATTGAATTAAATCTTCTACTAATGATCATACTCGTGTGACATGCTAGTGTTAGACCCTAGATTTTGACCGATCAACTAAGCCATTGACTAGGTCAAAATCGACTTGAATTTCGGCCCAAATCGAAGCTAAGGCTCTTGATTGAGGGGAGTGGCAGTGCCGGCGTTGGCGCGAGCTTACAGCGGCAGCGGCAGCGGGCGGCGCTTCCAGCCAGTAGGGGCGAAGACGCATGGTTCAAGCGAGTGGCAACGGTGAGCTTCGGATGACCGTGTGGCGTCAGTGACGCACATGCAGTTATGAGGGAGCGTAGCGGTGGGGCTCGTGGCTTTGTTCATTCGTTTGGCGAGGTTGAGCGACAGCTTCGATCACACAATTCGGCTAGCGTCGTCTTGGATCGGAAGGTTGCCTGGGCACATGTGGATGCATGGGAGTGAAGCCGACGATGAGGGAGAGGGAGGACGAGACGCGATTGCGGGATGCTGGAGGCACATGGCTAACGAGGATGTCGCAAATTGGTAGGCGAACGCGGCCGGCAAGTCCTTTGAATGTGTGCATGCCTCGCTCGTCCTTTCTCGAGCAGCAAGAGCTAAGGCATGAGGATAGAAGCAACAGGCACGAGCGTTCGTCACGCACGTTGATCCGCTCGATTTGGGTAGCTCTGAAAGGAGGGATTTTACCCTCATCTGCCCGCCCATAAATCCTTCTCTTTAGATCCGTCCCTCTTGGTAAATAAGAGATTTTTTTAAATTTTATCTCTTTCACCCTCTCATCCTCCTAGTAAATAGGCTGTTAATGTTATAGGGCGATTGGAACATGATTTGTGTGAGGCAAGCATATTTCAGAGCACTCCTAGTGTCACGCCCCGGTCGGAACGGTCTAAAAACAACGCTTATCCGTTGTCTCAGAGCCGTCCGGCGGAACACCGGAACGTGATCGCGCTAGGGTTTCCGGACCGAATCTCGTCCCCAAATTCGAAACCCTAGTTCCCGCTCACCTTTTATCCCCCAAATTACAATTCACTCAAGGAAAGGATTGGAAAACCCTAACCCTAATTTGAGAAATCGAGGAAGGATCGAAAATCCCAAATCAGAAATCAAAATACCTCTCCTGATTTTGACCGAAGTCAAAATTGTGTTTACTGTGCAAATCCGGAATTCGCCGATCGAATTGCGTTGCTGACGTCGTGCCGACGTCAGCCACCAAATCGCTCCGCCGCGCGCCGAATTTCCTTCGCTGGCTGACGTCACGCCGACGTCAACTCCAAATCGAAATCGCCGGTTGCTGTTGATTTCCGCCGATTTTGACCGAAGTCAAAATCGATACCGCGTTTACGAAATCGAATTCTGTTTTCGTTGCTGACGTCGTCCGCCTCGAATCGAACGCCGAAATCGTTCGATTCGCGTCGTCTTCAACCTCGCCTTCGTCTTCCTCGCGTCGACTTTCGTCCGCCGCCTCGTGGGAACGACGTCGCCTGCGTCGTTCTCACCTCCGTACGTAGCCGATCTGAGACAGCCGCCTGCTGCCGTCGCCTTTCTCGTCGCCGAATCCCGTCGACCGACGCGGAAACAGCTCGGAAACAGGGAAATCCACCGAAGCCGGGATCTCGTCGGAAAGCACGAGAGCTCGTCGGAGAAGAAGCACGGGGAAGATGGAGGAGAAAGCTTTTATTCCTTCGTTAATCAAGCTACAAAACTCCTCCCTCACCTCTCGTCTCTCTCCCTCTCAGCGTCGGCGTCGCCGCCGCTCACAGTGTTCTCTCTTCTCTGTTCGCTGGTCGGAACCGCTCGCCGGTCGTCTCGCCTCGACGCTCATCGTCGCCGGCTCTCTCAACCTCACCGTTGGTAAAAGGGGCTTTCGCCCTGGAGGGGCGTCCTCCCCGACCCGCCGGGAAGGAGCCGCTTTCCGTCGCGCGCTCCTCCCTCCGTGGTGTCGCCTCTGCGCACCCCCTTCCTCTCGATCACTCGTCGGCTCTTATAGGGAAAACGACACCGATCTTTCTCTTCCGCGACGACCGCGTCCGTCGCGTTCGCTACGCGTCCGCGTCTTCCGCGGAACAGCCGTTCTGCGTCTTCGTTGCCCTGTCGACCCGCGTCTTCCGCCGGATCTGGATGCTGCCTCCTCGACGTCCGCGTCTCTCGCGACCGTCGCCGATACCTCCGAAAACCTCGCCGTCCGAAGTTTCCGCCAAGGTCGAAACCATCGACCGTCTCGCCAGCTGTTTCCTCCGGAGTTGCGCCGTCCACGCCTGTCGCCGACTCCGCGCTGCTCGCGAAGCTCGCGTTCCTTCCGATGGAGACGCTGCACGTCTGAAGTCAAGGATTGCTCGTTGACCGGAGCAATCTTCCTTGCTTGGGTCTGGATTGGGGCTTGGGCCAGCCCGCTGGGTGTTGGGCCGAACCGGCCTGACCCAGGCCTAACACCTAGCTTATGGGATACAAGTAAGCGTGGTTGTCGTCCTGCATCACCCCGCTTCCACCTCAGTGCCGGCAAAACCCCCTCCTGCACGCCATGCTGCCCTGCCTCTTCTCCCTCCATATGATCGAAAAAAATTTTTAGGAAGCCGCGGCTCTCTAATTTTTTAGGCAGCCGCGGATCAACAGCGTTGATGTTGCCTTGTGATGCACACACTGAATGTGTTGTGTAGGTGGGACCTGATGTGCACAAGGAACAACGTGTTGTGCAGGCGTGGAGATTTACGGATGTTGGGGAGGTTTCCTAAAATTCTAGGACACGCCCCATATGATCGATAGCCGTTGCCTCTTCGGGCCGGCATTGGCCCCTCCACCTCGGTGCTGGTGTTGATCAGAGGCTTCTTCCCCTCCCCGTCACCTGCAGCTCTACGCCTATGCATGCACCAAATATCTCGTGAGGCTCACGTGATAAGTTTTCCTTCTTTGTTTTCTTTCCCTCCCCACTCTTCTTCTCCACGTGAGGTTCACGTGATAAGCCATTAAACATTATTATATTTTATCAAGTCAAACCTCAAACATCATTCTATTTTGACTCATTTTGCTCATGTATTTATTAAAAATATTTTATGAGAAAAGATGGAAAATGATTATAATAAGATATCGTATTTTTCTCTCTTTCATTTTTTTCCCTTAGATTTTCATAATTAAATTTTTTTATATTTTAAACCATAGCATTAATTAACTAATTAGGTTCACCAAAGCTAATTTTAGCTCAGAGGTATTATTTATCCAATATAATTAATTTTGATTTATCATAAAATAAATGAGTTTATGTGGGTCAAAATTTAACCATAAAAAGATAATCTATATTAGAAAATTGCACATTATAGTCGTTATATATTAACATATTATCAACCGTTACGGCTTGCTACGGCTTTAACCTCGGCGTCAGAGTGCAACTTACGAAGAAGGAAAAGAGTGAAATGAGTAAAGTACTAGAGCAGATCGTACTGGGTCAAATGGGCTTAATTATTGCAGGTGAGCCGAGAGATGCATACGAAAGCTCATGTTGTTTCAATGATCAATAATGGCTACTGATAGGAACACACTAGTTGTCACTGTAGATTGTGAAGGGACAGAATTATGAGCAATTTTGTTGGCCAGTACTCAAGTCACATAATGTTGCTAAGTTAGGCTGCTACGGTGAGAATCCCTAGGCGATAAGAAACACAAGAAGCGACATTATTATGGGGCTATTGGTAATTAGGGTGGTTGCCTTTCATTAATCAAATAGTTAACATGCAGTTGATGACCTCAATGTTACTTTCATATATAATTCATTGATTACCGGTGGCTAGCTCTCTGTAGACTAGGCAGCTAGGCCACAATGCCTCACTGCTCCAACTGCTTCTTTGAAATCATTGGAATGTATATTGCAAGCTAGCTCTAGCTACTTCATTAAAAACATGTTCTTAATTAGTGTCCAAGAGTTTCACACTAATCCTCCTTTCTCTTGTGTGTTTAGGTGATCAAGGTAATTAATGACACATACCTTTTTCATTTTTCTAGAGCTGTTTTTTCAAATTAAACATAAGTATTAGTACAAGTTTAAACGAAGTGATTTACCATCACTATCAATTGCTTCCAGAGATATTAAAATTAATTGAGCAAGTTTTAAAATTTTACTACAACACTAAAAGAGTTGAGACCGTGTGATGGAAGAAACAGGGCAGGTGATGTAGCAGCCTTGTACTTGAATTTAGGAGTAGAAATTGTTAAAAGAGAAACAAATTTGCACATATGCAGATAACAGCAACTGTATGGATGAGGAGCTTCAGAAAGAGCACAAGAGCCTATACTGCAACTGTTTTTCTTCACAATTAGTCCCATGACTAAACTGAATTGCTATGTCGTGGGTCTCATGACTAAACTTCTCCCTGAGCAATGGCTACAGGTGACTTTTCATCAAAAGAAAGCAACGAGAAGATGGTTGATTTGGTGGCTAGATCTTGCCATCAATAACTAATCAAGATTAATGCAGAGTTGAATTCCTCACAAAATATAGACTTATTTAGGGATTTCTCTCGCAGAAGCTGGGGATTCCAATCAAACTTGCAATTCTATGCTTTAGCTGGTCTTCTCATCTCTAAATCTTTGCGATGGAACATGCTGAGTACAAGACAACAAGCTAGTAGGTGAAGGCTACAATTAAGAGAGTGAAAGCCTACCTCACATTTAGCAGATTAATTAGATAAATTATAGCAGTAGGATCTATACATCTTTTTTCCAATAGGTTTTCATTGTTTTACATTGTTGAATCACAATCGATCTGATGAGTGCAATTAAATGGGTTTGTGGTCCTCAGAAAACTACACAATTATAGATAAACAACTCTTTTAATGCCTGCAATTGGTAAAAGAAGAGCAAAAAGAGGTTTAGTTTTTCTAATGAACAATTGATGGATGGATGGATCTCCTGCAAAATTAAGTGCAAATTAACATAACCCTATGCAAAATGTCTTTTTTCTTAACGTAAGCCAGGTTATCCAACAAAAACACCTGTCCATCTTCATCTACAGTATTTAGTCTTGGTTTCACCAGAGCAATGACTAGTGTTCATAATGAAAGATTAGGTCAAGAGTGTTTTGCCCAATGGTTTACCTGCCAATCAGAAGCTACCATGTCAAGGCTGAAATTAATCTAACAAATCTAGTGTCTTGACATCATGAGATGTTGTTCAGATCCCAGCAGCCTAACTTTGCATTAGGCAAATGTAGGAGCAGTTAATCTCTTGTTCAACAGCATGCACCAACCGCGCGCTGAAATTAATCTCTTGTTCAGTCAAACACGTTTCATATGGAGAAGAATCTTGAAAGAAAGAGTGACTCGATCTCCAATATCTATCAAACTAAGCTTGACCTTGTTCTAGTTAATACATGGATGGATACACATACAGCACGCCTCCAAGTCTACGGGTAAGAGCAGCTCACCTCCAGAAATTCCTTTATGATTCCCACTATAGCGATAAAGAAAGAGGAACCAATAAGGCTAGCTCTACTCGTTCAAATCTATCCTATGGTTGCTAGGCTTTGGCTCTTTCTTGGCGTGCTCGGTCTATAACTCTATATAGCTTGGAGAGTTTGCTCCCTCTCTCTCTCCTCCTTGTACCTAGCTTTTACTTTTTGGAGAGGTACTAGTAAGAATAATGACAGAGAAAAGTGGATCCTGCTGCAAGCATGAGGAGATGGAGGAGCTAAGGAGAGGCCCCTGGACTCTAGAGGAGGACACTCTCCTCATCCACTACATTGCTTGTCATGGCGAAGGCCGCTGGAATCTCCTAGCTAGGTGCTCAGGTATACATCATATGTATAGTCGTGCATCTACTTAACTTACCCGAGTTATAGACCGATTTGTTCCTAATCTATGGATATCTATGTGCGTCTGCTCTGCTAAATCTAGGCTTGAAGAGGTCTGGGAAGAGTTGTCGGCTGAGGTGGCTGAATTACTTGAAGCCCGATATAAAGCGAGGCAACCTGTCCCATGAGGAGCAATTCCTCATCCTCCAACTTCACTCCCAATGGGGGAATAGGTGAAAACAAAATTCATTCATTCATTCCTTCATCCTTCAATCTTGTTCAGCTAGTTGAGTTGAGAATTACATATATATATGGTGTGATAGGTGGTCCAGAATTGCACAACATCTACCAGGGAGGACGGACAATGAGATCAAGAACTACTGGAGAACCCGAGTGCAGAAGCAGGCGCGGCAGCTCAAGGTTGATGCCAACAGCGCCCTTTTCCACGATGCCGTGCGCTGCTACTGGGTTCCCAGGTTGCTTCACGAGATGGGCTCTTCCTCAGCCATGCCATCTCTTGATTCAACAACAGCGGCGGCGGCGGCGCAGCAAGAGAATTCCTACTCCTACTATAATGAGCTCTCATCTTGCTCCACCGGTATTACTAGTAGTAGTATGCCCCCGGCTAACAACATATTCTCGAGCTCGATCGACGAGGTCGATGGCGTGGAGAGATTGAACCCAGTGTGCAGCGGCTACTCCTCCATGATTAACGAATCCGACCAAGCAGTAGAAGGCGGGTGGGACCCTGCTGTGATGGCGTCAGCAGCGGCTATCTCATCGCACAGTGCAACTAATTATGCTGATGGCTGGTGGAGCATGGACGAGTTGCATGAGATGCTGAAAAGCTACATGGGCAGTGAAGCACAAGAGTCCAAGCTCGTTCCTTAATTTCAGTGACAAGTGCTCTCTCTTTCTTCAACAGTGACAATGCACAGCACGGGCAAGCTTCCAGTACGTCGCGATGTGTAACGCGATCAGAGTCGGTGCTGTCATTTTCTTTTCTCTTGCGATCAGGCAGCTATGCGATTAGGAAAGTAGGAACAAGGAAAGGAATGTGTGAGGGGTGAGGAGCTTTCAGTGGTAGCGTGACTCTTTGACTGGGCTTTTCATGCCAGTCGAGTGTCACATGTATGGTCAGTCATATTCAGATGGCATCGTGACTCATTAGCATCCATGGAATTGTGCTTTTTTTTTTCCTTTTTTTTTGCAGTAGCAGTGTCGCATCAGTCTATTGCATACAGCTGTCCACCGTTAATTTATATAAACGTTGCACTGAAATGAGATTTAATTAGAGCAGAAATTTACTGATCGATCTCAAGTACGGTGGCCTGCGAATTGAGTAGATTTTCTTTTTGAAAAGTGAGGAGTGGTCGAATGCAATTGTGCCTAAAACACGCATTTGTGTGGAAAATGAAGGTGCAATCAGTAGATTTCACTGACTGGACGGTCCCAGATTCTTCCTGAAAAGCATACAAAAGGCATCAAGACTTGACAAACGTGATCAATGCGGTGCAGGTGATTCTCTCTATTGCATTGCATGGTTGACTGAGTCAATCAGGTTGCGAGTAACTCACTGTCACTTCACTGGGAATCAAATTAAATGAAGGAGTCGGTGTGAAGAGAAAAATTTTTAGGCAGTCTTGTTGTGAAAAAGGGTCACGCTTTTCTCGTCTGATTCTTTGTGAGTTTAAGGCAATGCTGATGTAATTTTTTACTCAACTGAACTCCGCCTGGATGGGCCACTTCATTGATGGATATGCGCCTACTCACACCGCCAAAGCCAGCAGCACAGAATTTAATATGGCGAAAGAATATCACGCAGTAGCTTCCACTTACTTTCAGTAGAGAGAATTCCGACCTGCACAGATCACGCTCTCATCCCTAAAATAATTTCTGAAATGTTTTTATCTTATTTAGTATTTTGATTAAATTAAATGACTCAAGCTAAAACCTGACTAATAGGATAGCTCAAGGGAAGGCCTTTTTATTTTATTATATTGATTATCCATGCCGTGTATTTTATTGAATGGGGAATTATCGGCTTTCTCTTCTCTAAAGTCATGTTTTCAATTTCAACCAAATATTTTCTTTTTATTCTGATGAACTCCTGTTCTTATTACGCACTGTAAAACCAGGAAAAATATTTTCCCTTTAGAAAGAATTGCCTATTATATGTTGTTGATCTCCTGGGCAATCACATGATTGTATATTCTATTTTTTATTGCTAAAGAATATACAATTTTTTTATTATATTTGTATTGTATGCAGCATATTTTTTTTTATTGCTTGCCTATTATTTTAATTATGTTTTCTATTATACTTTTCTGATTCAATAAATTAGGGAAAATAATACCCGCCTTTCGTAGAGTGTGTCGATTGGAGAGGTAGGAAAAGAGACCACAGAGCGGTGATCTTTTTTAGGCGGTGCAGAAATCGGGTACGAGCGTCGAGTGCGTGTTGCGGCGAGCCAGATGCAACCTACGCATTCTGTTTCGCCATGGCCGCAGCGAGACTCATAACCTTTCGGTCGTTGCATCCGTTTCATTTGCTGCGCCCTCCCGTCTCGAGGATTCAAGCAGCGGAAATCGTAACCATGTCCGCCTAAATTGATTCACCGTAAGGGCCCCAAGGAACTCGGAGATGAAATGGCATTGAAGAGGAAGACATCACATTTTGAATAAGGGCAAATTGATTCGACCGAGTAGGATCTCGATTCTTCCAAGGAAGGGGGAACAGATGGCGATGGTGAGCATGACCCGCGACTTGATCGGAGGGATCGTGCGCGAGACGTCGTTCAAATGGGCGCTCACACGCCGGACCTCCTTCGAGGAAGAGTACGACGAGATGGGACGGTCACCGTCCGGCCAGAGGAAATGGATCGCGGACCTCTCCACCGTGGCCAACATCGTCGTTGGCCGCTGCTCCAAGTACGCACGTCCTTTTTCATCTACCCCCTTTTTCCGATCGACCGGTACTTTTTGTCGTGTTATTGTTACTCTATTCTTGAATTTTATCACAATGTCCACCAGAAAATGACAAGGGACCACTGTTGCAGATAGAAAAAAGGGAACAAAAAGGATCTTTATTATATTCTGACTATGATCTTCCTCTTTTGTTTTGCTATTGCTACCTTGTTGGGTTCCAGTTCTCAAGTTTAATTCACTTATGAAAACCAATTTCTACAATGCAATCATTCGCCATCAGCATTTGATAACTCGGTGGATAGAAAGATGCACTGGCACAGATGTTAGGATTTTTGAACAATTCATAATTATAACGAAAAAAGCAAGCAACATGAACAGTTTAACGTTGAAAAAATCTTGGTAAAAAACCACATGAGCCAAAGTCATATTCTTTCAATACGACATAATAATATATAGTTCTTTCACAATTAAAAAAATTATCAAATATAAAAAAAACAAAGAGAAAACAACTTTCTAAAACTGTGAACTAAACAAAATCAAATTATAGATGAGATGAATCTAAAATGCAACCATTGAATATATAAAACAATATATGAAATATTTTCCCAAGGGAAAGATGAGAAACCCTGCTCTCCTCACCCTTTTTTCCTTGCTTCCCCCACTTCTGTTCCTCCTCCGTGCACGGTTCATAGCTGCATCATTTGTTGAGGAAAAAGCAGCCCTAGCCATTTTTTGAAACACTGACTTGGGTAGTTGGGTTTATGCTATTTTACAGATAGGCCCCTGCATTAAGTAGGACCCACCTATTAAGTTTATGTGTTTTGGCTTCTAAAACACTAGTTAATAGTTATATTTGTACGTTTGGCTTTTATCCTCTTTGTAGAATTCTTGATGTTTCTATGGACGAGCTTCAACATAATTTTAATTCGGTAGCGCCACATACTATAAAGAGCTCCTCAAATTATGCAAGGAACTTCCTGGAGTATTGTTGTTTTAGGACCCTTGCTCTCGCTGCTCAAGGTGCTGACCACCTTTCAAATAAGACCTTTCGGCAGCTGACATTTGATATGATGCTGGCGTGGGAGGCTCCTGCTGTTACAAGCCAGCCTTCACTTACGGTAGGGATTCCTTGTTTCAACTCTGTTTTCTATCTCTAATTTTCCTTTTGACCTTAATATACTGTGTGAGAATAAAAGGTTTCCTTAGTCATTATAAATTCATCATTTTTAGCTTTACAGCAGATTGGTAAGGAGAGAACCGCTGGTGTGGAGGCTTTTTCTCGAATAGCACCTTCCATCCCCACCATTGCAGATGTAATTACCTGTTCCAATCTTTTCGACGTGCTTACTGCTTCAACTGAAGGTCGACTTACTTTTGCAGTTTACGAAAAGTACCTTGCTGAATTAGACAGGTACAATAACGCATGAAAATTCAGGAAAGTAGTTTATAAATGTGAACATTTATGGTGGCGATTTTCTTGGCTAGCACTTATTGTATTGCACTTCGGAAAGTTGTGTCAAATGACTTATTGATGGTGTAAATTATGCTGTTCTTTGTCAGCCCATCTTCTTTACTGTGGCTATGAATTAAACTCATTTTGAACTCAATTCCTTTCAACTTATGAACCATTAACAAAGATTATATCTGTCAGTCTACCAAAGAGACATTCTTGTTCTCCTCCAAAAGGATGAAAGGGAAGTTAGATTTGCTATTCCAATTATATCTGTCAGTCTATCAAATTATGCTGTTGTAAGTTGTAACCTTAAAATAGATGTAGCTTTTCCCTTCAATTTTTTTCCTTGTTACTGCACAGGGTAGTAAAGAAGATGAAAAGTCAGACTGAATCATCTCTGCTTTCAAGTATTCGTCTCCAAAGAGGAGAGCGGATCCTTGATGTGGATGGAACATTGACCACCCAACCAGTTCTTGAGCACATAGGAATTTCTACATGGCCTGGTGCGTCTTTTGAGAAACTTCTCTTTCAGTAAATGCGATGAAGTGATGGCCCATTAGAGATAGAGATTGCTCAAAACTATCACTTCCTATGATTTTCAATGTTTATAATTCAATGGATATAAATTCTACGTGAATACTCAAAATTTTGTCAGTGCAGGAAGATTAATATTGACAGACCATGCTTTCTACTTTGAAGCATTGCGAGTTGTAACCTTTGACAAACCAAAGATATTTGAGCTTGCAGATGATCTAAAACAGATTATCAAGCCTGAGCTGACTGGGCCATGGGGTTCTCGTCTTTTTGACAAGGCTATCATGTACAAATCAGTTTCCCTGTGAGTCTGTGCACCAATATTTAAGACAGAACATCCATTTGAATGGATTGGTTTTATTTTCTTTATTAAGTATGGTGTTTAAATGATTTTTACAAGCATATCTAATAGGACGTTCCAATGATTAATGCAATTTTGTATCTTCCTTATAGATCAGAATCGATGATCATGGAATTCCCTGAGCTGACTGGTCATTCTCGTCGAGATTATTGGCTAGCAATCATTCGGGAGGTTCTTTATGTCCATAGATTCATTTTGAAATATCACATAAAAGATGTTGAAAGAGAAGAAACTCTTTCAAAAGCTGTTCTTGGCATTCTACGAATACAAGCTATTAAGGAGTTATTTCCTTCAGTGCCTGTCAACTGTCAGATACTTATGATGTTCAATCTCTGCGATCAGGTTCCAGGAGGTGATGTAATATTGGATACACTAGCTAGAATGATAGCCTCCCGAAGGCTGGATAGGACCAATCAATCCACTTCAGGAAGTGGAATGCACTCTATATCTGCTCTGGGTGTTTTATCAAACCTGAGGCTTGTATCCCAAGTTTCAACAGATGGCAAACTTCTTGTTGGTGAAATAGTTGTTGGGGAAATGTCTTCCTTAGAGAAGGCTGTTAATGAGTCAAGGAATAACTATAAACAGCTAAAAGAAGCACAAGCTACAGTAGATGGGGTTAAAGTGGATGGGCTTGATACTAATTTAGCAGTAATGAAGGTATTATACTTACATTTGAACATAACTATTTGCTAAAGCTTATGGTATAAACATTGTGGAATGATTTTCTATAATTTTCTTTTCTCACTCTTTGATGGGCCATTTTCGTCAAACTATTTTATGTTTGTAAACTATCTTGTCATAGATGGTGATCTGCTGTTGGTCATAGTAGTGTTCACAATATGATGGGTTCGAACCATGAAGATTGCAAATAGACAATGCAAAGTTGTATACAATTGATAGAAAAAATTAATCATTATTTTATCAAGAATAAGTTGAAATTACAAAATTATGGATGAGGTGAATTTTTATAGGTAATACAGGATGATTAAATCAAGTCAACATGATGTTCTTGGAACTTAACTTAATTGTGTTACAAAACTGGTGAGTGAGTGCAGTTTGTAGGCTTGTTGGTTGGTAATTCTCTATTAGGTTTGATTGCTCTTTTTTTTTCCTCAATTATTTTTCTGAACATTCTAGACTTTCTCACAACTAGTTGTTTCCTATAGGCTAGGTATGATCTGCTTTGTCTCGTCTTCCTAGCCACAGTATGTAACTTCAAATTTTCTTGTGTTGTATCTCTTGGTTATGATTTCAGAATGCTAATTGCTTCTTCTGGGATTATCTGGTACATCTACTTCCTATCAGCTAATAATAAACTAGGCTGTAAGTTTTATAACTGCTATTTGGTAGCTCTTCTTCTATATAACCCATTCAGTTGTTGTAATGCTGCAATCTAAATTTTTTTATGACTTGGAAGTGCCTTTCCATACATTGAATATAGAAGACCTAATTCTAAAATATAATGGCTTAACTTGTAAATAAGGTTTGAAGTACTTGTTTGGGTCATTGTACCGATCCTTGGACTAATACATATTAGTTTAGCAATTGATATTATGTACTGAGAATATTGGCATACAATATTCTATATTACGTTATAAAATAATTAATTATAATATTGGTAGCACACTTAGTAGATTGGTGGTTTGGTTATGCTTGGACCTGTATATACCAAGCTATTGCCTAGTATGGATCAATATTTTGAACATTGGTTATAAATATGAAAAATTGGAAGAGTAAATAAGAGCCATACCAATATGTTACTTAAATGAAATATAAAATTGAGGGGAATAAGAATTTGACTCTATAACAGGCAACCCAACCTTGTTTTTTGTGGTTTTTTTGTTATATTAAAGAGAGGGGAAGAGAGGCTAAAGATAGTAAATTCAATAATTGGATTAGTTAGAGCCAATAACACAAAAACTTATTTCATTCATTTGGGTTTGTGCCTTATGCACACAATCCCGTTTGTACACGACTAGTTATCACATTAGAGGTCCACTAAGAGATTCTTCTAGTTTGTCAACAGCGAAGATGCCAATCATGCCCAATTTGTTACTTAAATTGTGAAGTCTTCATGAACACTGGGCCTTTGTAAATATGTTGGCGAGTTGATCAACTGATTTGGTGAAGGGATGGGGGTATATCAACTTATTTGTAATGGATTTTTAGATGGAGTGATAGTCCACCTTAATGGTTCGTTCATGAAATATAGGATTATTAGCAATAAAGATAACAAATTAGTTGTCACAATACATATTTATTTGACATGGACTTTGAGAGCTGAAATTCATTTAGGAAGTTCTTACTTCTTAAGCCATGATATTTTACATGTAGTATGTGCTATGCTTTATATTTCGCTTTACAACTCAACTTGGGGGCTACATTTTGTTTCTTGCTTTTCTATGTCACTAAATTTCCTCCACCATATCATAAAAACTTAAAATATTACTCATATCATCATTCTCCTAGCATAGTCAACAATAGTTTACACTTCAATTTTAATATGCCCATTCCTTGTGTATAGGACTTTTGTCTGGGAAATTCTTGATGTGCTATAGGATCATTGGTGTTGCATCTTAGTGACACTACCTTAGCCTTTGCATAAATTGGCTACTAACTCCCACAACATATGAAGTATCAGTTTTTATAACCGTTAGATAATTAAGCTGTTCCACAAGTTTATCATCAATGTAGACTCCATGTTATTGTTGTATTTTTTTTATTAGGGATCATTGGTTTGCCCATGCGTTTGCTTTTTGTCTCTTCAAGCAGAACAAGTAAATACTTGTGCTATGACAACTAGATATTCATCCCTTTGTATGCAACTTTAATTCCTACAAAATATTTTGGTTTGAGGTCCTTAAGAGTAAACTTGGATTGTAAGTACAATTTGTTTGCTACTATACCTTTGAGTCACTTCTTAGCAAGAGAATGCCATCGAGGTACACAATAAGTATTACTATATACTTATACTATATCTGCATCAGAGTGTTGCATGACTACAGTGTTGAAATCCACACCATCACTAGAGAAAATTTTTGAAATCATGCATGAGGACTTGCATGAGCCTGTATTTTGCCCTGCGCAATTTACAAATCTTACTCCTCTGGGTTGCCTAACCTAACAGTTGCTTCATATAAACTTCAACTAAGGGATCTCTATACATATTTATTTTTGACATTTATTTGATAGAGCTGCTCAAGATTGATTACGAAAGAGAAGAACTGAATTCACATAAGCGATAAGTATGAAAGTAGTCATTATCATGTAATTGGGTAAATATTTTTGCAACTGGATGAGCTTTGTATTTATCCACATAGGCATCAGGGTTGTATTTGTATTTGACGTGAACACTCATTGTTGCCACACTGGAGGAGTAACTAGTGTTTAGTTAAGTGCCTCCATTTTTTCATCCATGGCAACTTTCCACTTGGGTATAAATAGAGTCATGGTGTAACAGTAGAAAAGATAGTTGCGATGATGAGTATACTCAATATGGGATTATTCTCCTTCTCCCTTTTTGAAGTGTAATGGGAGAAGGTCACTGGCTTTGGATGGAGGACATGTAGGTGAGGTTGGTGTGATTAGAGTAGGGGCATGTGCATGCCGGTAGTACACTTGTATGTTGTGGTGATAGAATCATGTGGTGTTGTGAATGTTGAAGTAAACGCTGGTGAGCAGTCTAAGTGGTGTTAGAGTAGGTAGTGGTGGTATACCGTATACGGTAGATGTGAGATGATTATCTAATTAAGAATAAATAATATGGTGTGGATTCACTTAATGTTACTTTAGCATTGACAAAGAGACTATACTTGACAGGATTATAACATTGGTACCTTTTCTTATCCTCAACACCCTATTTATATAGCATCATGTTTCTTTGATGTTCTTGGTAAACTTGAAACAAAATCTATAGTAATACTTTGCCATTTCCACTCTGGCACCTCTACCGGTTGCAATTGACCTCCTGGTTTTTGATGTTCAGCTTTTACTAGTTGACAAGTTAAACATTTCGAAACATAATTTGCAATATTCTTTTTCATTCCATTCCACCAATAGTTATCTTTTAGATCCCTATACATCTTGGTACTACCTGGATGTAAAGAGTATTTAGATTTGTGTGCCTCTTCCAATAGCTTATTTTGCATATTAGGCATTCGACCTTCCCCAACTTTCTTCTTTATGGATGATAAGATTGGATCTTCTACTTGTTTCTCAAGTATTTATTGATGAAAATCAGATTGGACTTTGAGTGAGGCAAGCAACATGTTGGGTTTTTGAATCTTTACTTCAATGATAAGATTGCAAAATTCTTTAAGCAAGTTCCATTCTTTTACCATCAAATTTGCTAACAAGTTGTCTGATTTTCGACTAAGGGCATCGGCTACAACATTAGCTTTACCTGCTTGATAATAAATAGTACAATCATAATCCTTTAGCAATTCGATCCACCTCCTTTGCCTCATATTCAATTTTTTCTGAGTAAATATGTATTTTAAAATTTTGTGATCAGTATAAATTTCAAATGTTTGTTTATACAAATAGTGTCTCCATATTTTTAATGCAAAAATAATTGTTGGTAATTCTAAATCATGGGTTGGTTAATTCTGTTCATAATTCCTCAATTGCCTTGAAGCATATATATCATTACTTTCCCCTTTTGCATTAAAACACAACCAAGACCTTTACTAGAAGCGTTAGTATAAACTGTAAATCTTTCATTACCACATGGAATTGTGAGAATTGAAGTACTAGTTAACCTTTTCTTCAATTCTTTGAAACCATCTTCACATCCCTCATTCCATTTAAATTTAACATCCTTTCTGGTCAACCTGGTAAGAGGATTTGAAAGTTTTGAAAACCCTTCAATAAATCTTCTATAATAACCTACCAATCCCAAGAAACTTCTAATCTCTGTTACATTTGTTGGTTGACTCCATTTGAGAATAGCTTCACCTTTTTAGGATCCATAGAGATGCCATCTTTGAAATTACATGCACTAAGAAATCAATTTGATTGAGCCAAAATTGACATTTGCTAAACTTGATATATAGCTTCTTTTCTCTTAGTATTCCAAGCACCTTCCTCAAATGGTCTTCATGTTCATGATTACTCCTTGAATAAATGAGTATATCATCAATAAACACAATAACACATATATTCAGTAATGGTTGGAAAATCCTATTCATTAAGCTCATAAACACAGCTGGAGCATTAGTCAAACCAAATGGCATCACTAAAAACTCATAATGGCCATACCGAGTTTTAAAAGTAGTTTTGGAATGTCATCCTTCTTAATATGTAATTGGTAGTAACCTGACCTCAAATCAATTTTGGAAAAGACTTGTGCCCTTGTAATTGATCAAATAAATCATTTATTTTGGGAAGTAGATACTTATTCTTAATTGTTATCTGATTCAGCTGTCTATAATCAATACAAAGTCTCATTGTTCCATCTTTCTTCTTCACAAATAGCACTCATGCACCCCATGGTGAGACACTAGGTCAAATGAAACCTTTATCCAATAAGTCTTGTAATTGGTTCTTCAATTCTATTAATTCTAATGGTGTCATTCTATAAGGTGCTTTAGATATTAGTATTGTGCCAGGAATGAAGTCAATACTAAAATCTACTTCTCTAGTCTTGTAAGTGGCAACCCAGGTAACTCATCTGGAAAAATATCAAGAAACTCTTGAACAACTGATATTTCATTCATACTAGTTTCTATAGTTTGATAGTCTTTAACATAGGCTAAGTAACTTTCACAACCTTTTTGAAGTAAGCAGTGAGCATGTATAAAGGATATGAAACAAGGATATTAATCTTGAACTACGCCCTTGAAATGAAATACAGGTTGATTTGGCAAGTTGAAAGTCATTACTTTACTATAGAAATCTATATTTGCATAGTAAGAGGAAAGCCAATCTATACCAAGTAAGATATCATAGTCCTTTATATCTAAAAGGACCAGATTAGTAGGAAGTTCATGTTCCTCAAGTGAGACTAAACAATAAGGATAAACAAGGTGACAAGTCAATAAATCTCCAACTGGTGTAGACACATATAAGTAGAATATAATGATTCAGGTTGTATATCCAAATATTATGCAAAATGTTGTGATACATAGGATAGATTTGAACTAGGATCAAATAACACTTGTGCAATTCTTCCTGAAACATAAATACTACCTTCAACGACTGATTTGGAGGCTTTAGCATCTGGTTTTGAGATAGCATAAACTCTAGCATTAGTGACAGGCTTTTGAGGCATTGGTGCTTTTCTTCTATTATCAGGGCAATCCTTTACTTGATATCCAAACTTTCCATAAGCAAAACAAGCTCCTGTTGTCCTATAACATTGCCTATTATCATGTCTTCCTCCACAGTTTTCACATGATACATATCTAGTTGGTTGTCTATTCATTTCAAACCTTGGCAACTTTGCTCTTGGGTTGTTAGTCTCAACTCGAAATTCCCTCTTTTGTTTTTGAACATTAGGCCTAAACTTATCTCTTTTATTTCTCAATTCTTGGATCTCTTTCATATCTTTCTCAACTATAGCTGCCCGATCAACAATTTCAACATATGTTCTTAGTTTTAACACTGAACTTTTATCTCGGATGCTTGGCCTTAATCCTCTTTCAAACTTCATTGCCCTCTTGGCTTCATCAGCAACCATATGTGGAGAAAATCTAGATAACTCAGTAAATCTTATATCATATTATGCCAAAAAAAGATTTCCTCTTATCAATTATATAAATTCAATTTCCTTTTGGTCCTTCACACTTTCTGGGAAATACTTCTCATGGAATTTACATAAAAATATATCCCATATAATCTCCTCTTGCTTGGCCTCTGCCATTCTCTTTATCATCCTCCACCAGTGTTCAGCTTCTTTTTCCAACATAAAAGAGGCAAATGAAACTTTTTGGATATCTGGATAATTTATCACATCAAATATCTTTTCTATCTGCAAAAGCTATTTTTTAGCTATTATTGGACTTGGTTCACCAATAAAAGGAGGATTCATTTTCTTAAACTTTTCAATTCTCATATTCTCTGAATTGTTTTGACTACTTGTTTCAATATCCATAGACTTTTCTCTCATAGACATTTGTTGTTGCATTAAGCTTGTCATAGTATCCAAAGCTTTCAAAACACCACTCATTTGTCTTTAAGAATCCTCTGGAGATTGAGAAGACCTCATCATCTTTTATCCCTAAGTCATCTAAAATAAACTCTAATTAATCATCGAATACATCATAAATCAAGAACTAAACATCAAAATTCCTCAAATCATGCTCTGATACCACCTATTGTCACACCCTAGAATAATCATGAAATTTAATAATTATTTTCTTGTTTAATATACTTTAATTTCCCAGGATTCAAAACATATCAAATTGAGAGATTGAAAATCCTCAACACCCTATTTATATGCTTCTAGGGTTATAACAACACTACTAATCAAATGCAAACAACCATCAAACTAGTATCCAATAAATTCATATTGAACATTCTACTTCAATTCATACAACTACTAACTTAGAATGGAGAGATCAAAGATTAAACTGCATTTATACGAACACGAGTTAACATTGTATTATCATTTTACAAAATGGATCTAACCTCTCCTAAACACCCAAAATAATATATACAAAAGCATCTCAGCTCATCAAACTAAACAAGAGCCTATAAGCAGGTAGTCCTTTAGCACTTCTTCAATTGCCCCAAGGATAAACAACTAAAAGCTAACCTGTATAATATATAAAATCAAAAGAGTGAGTTATGAAAACTCAACAAGATCTGCCTTGCCCATGGTACAAAATATATTTGTGTTACTACCTTAGAAAATAGATTTCATGGTAAGCAAATATTTCAAATCTTACTAGAAGGACATCAAAAGCATGAAGAACAAAGAACATATAAATAGCTTAGACATACCTACTCACTTATAGGAACAAATGATAATATCACAAACTCATGGTATCAAAACAAAACATCATATACCCAAAAGATGATATCATAAGGATCATATGAGAACTAGTGATAATATTATTAACTCAGGCATATCAAAGCCTCATAGAAAGAGTAGTGGGAACAAAACAAAACAAAATCCTCTACGTCTGGAAGCAAGACTAACCCATGTCTGGGAAAGCCCACAAAGTAAAAGCCGGCAAAGGGCTTGCCATGGCCCAACCAAATGTGAATGGAGGAGGGACTCTAGATGTGACGCCCGGGGTACTTTGGGGTACCACCCCGCCTTTCCCATGGACTCATGGAGGTTATGAGTAGGGATCAAGGGGGTAAAGTTGGAGAAGAGCATGAGAAGTAGTGAAGTTAGGATGCTAAATCTTGTGTTATGATGTTTTGTAGGTACATGGCAAGGAGCATGCACTTGCAAAAATGTAAGGGTCAATGTAGAAGGCTACATGGACCATGGTGCATTATATGGGCTTGTATAGAGGTGTACAAGCATGTGTAAAAAAATATGTCATGGGTGAGATTTGAACCCAAGACCTATGGAGAGCCAAAGCCTTATGTTGCATGAGAGGACCAACCCGAGCTTGGGTCATTAGCTGAAGTAAAGAGGAGGCGCCATCTTCTTAAAGTCTTCATTATGCATAAGGGCAACTTATGCATAATTGACAAAAGGCTCAACAAATTGGGGATCTTGGGGGAAATCGAATTGGATTGGAAGAAATCGGATTGGAAAAGGAGAGAACCGAGAGTGAGGGAGAGCTTAGGTGACTTGGAGAAGAAGACTTCATCCGGCCACCTTCTTCCTTGCATTTGGGCGTGACTTTGAGGGAAGCTCACGCCTCCTTCCATCCCTTCCATCTCCGGCGAGAATTGGTGGTGGCTTGGAGGAGTTCCGGCCATCTTCCACTTGGTGATTGGGCGGCAGCTTGAGGGAGTAATCGCCCTTCCACTTCCTTCATCCCATTCGGCTTGGAGGACTTGCTTTTGGGGGAGATTCGGTTCTTGGCTCAGATTGGGGGCTTGCTTGAGGGAAGCTCACGCAACAGCCCCTCTTGCTCTAGCTTGGGGCGAGATTCACATTGCCATCCGGCTTGGTTCCTTGGAGGAGGAAACCGGCGGTTCTTGGAGAGGAGGAGGAGCACCGGCGGCCACCCTACCATTGGTAGCGCCACTTGATCTTCATCCACACTTGGGCGGCTGAGGTGTTGTCCATTGGAGTTTGGGCGGCTCTTGGAGGCAAGAGGCACAAGAAGACATCACTAAACCACCTAGGAGGGCGATCCTAGGGTGGAACCCTCAAGGGCTTGCGCTTGAGGGGCATTTTGAGGAGTTCGGCCACCTTGAGGAGGAGAGGAGGCTGATCTTCATCATCACATAGCATAGCTTTGGAGTGGTATAACTTCTAGCTTTACTTGTGTTATTACCTTGCATTAGCATTGTATAAACATTGTGAGAACATTGTGTAGTTCTTATTATTGCTTATTGGTATCTCTACCCATATTGGGAGAGGCCTACTGCTCATACCCGAGGTTGTGTCCTTGGAGGAGTTGGTTTTATCGTTCGGTGTGTTTAGCTTGTGACTTGTGCAAGCGCCGTGCTTGTGCAAGGAGCTCGCTCGCTGTGTAGTAGTCGATATCTGCATTAGGGTTTTGGGCATATGTCTAGTGCCCTTTACTTGTGACTGCCAGCGCTTGTGTGTGTCAATTACAGGGCGCTTAAGTCTAAGGCCGTCTTTAAGTGTGCATATGGGGTTGAGAAGCAACATGTGCTTGCCACCCGCCACCTATTGACCTAGGTCTAGGGTTAGGAGAAGGCTAGGACTCAGTTCCACCTGATCAGCCTTGGAGCTCAGTTCCATCAGAGCTCAGCCCTTGGAGCGCAGTGCTATCAAAGTTGCACAGGGATCAGAGAGGTTCAGCTTGCACTAGAGATCTTGTTATTCCGCATATAGAGTGTTGACTGGCAATTTACACAAAGGGTGTGTAGATTGCGCCATCACGCTCAGAATTTTAAGGCAAAAATTTGGCACAAAATTTAGGGCGTGACACTAGAGATGGCTCCAATGGACTCAAGAGGTGACCCCCATTATTTCTAATGTGACACTTTACTCCATGTAGCACTTAGCTCCATATCCATCACCTGATTCCCACAAGTGGGATCAAATCATTTTCCTACTAAAGTTGTAAGGGCCAAAGACAAATGTGTCATAACATAAGCAAAGTTATCATGATATTGTTGTGTTCCAAACAATTGCCCTTACAGCAAAGTTATCATGATCATGATAAAGTACATAGGAACATTTGGTCCAATACCAACAAATTGTCAATGCCCATGAATCAACAAATATTTAGAATTCTAAGAAAGGAAATTGATCAATTCACCAAAATCATGAGCATGGAATCTTGCATAAGGTTAATTGCAAATTCCACCATAAGAGTTATAGGACTAAGAGTAGAATATGTCAAATTGGATCAGCCCAAATATCATTCAATTGAATCATAAAAAAACACTACATATATTTATACAAAGTAGGAGTCATTGAAACCATATTCAAGTCTCCTTGCCAATGAAATTAGTTTGATGCCATTTGACAAAGTACATAAAAAGATATAAGGGTTATAGTAACAAAGGGTCAAATTGTCCTGTTTTCAGAAATTTCAGAGCATTGATCTAGAAAATGCAGTCGGTTTAAGGTTACGATGCATATAAAAGATATTTAATATATGGTCTATTGGAAAGATATTTGAATCTACTTTCATGTAAAACAAGAATTACTCGGTTAGTAAAACAAGAATTACTCAAAACCGAGTTGTAAATCGGAAGTTATAAGCAAAAAGATACAAAGAGGTCTATCTAGTATTACAGAAAATAGGTACCGAATGTTGCTACATAATTTATATCCTAACTCTGATTAAATATAGGTAATATTGGATGCGTTGGAAAGATTTTTAAGGTTTCTTTTGCATAACCAATTCATAGTTACAAATCGTTTGAGTGTACAAAGTTATATCACAAAAACCCTAATAAGGTCAGATTTGTATAATCACTCACCTTAACCATGCTTTTACAATTCTTCACATTCATTAGATAAAAACTTCAAAATTCATGTTAATGTCAACAAATCAGCAAATGAACTAGGTCTTTAGGTTTTAAACATAATTTTTGTATCCAAATATTATATTTTAAAACCATGAATTTAGGGCATATGGTAGAAACTTGCCTTATGCAAATTTGAGCTTTCTCTACTTCTTCTTCACTTCACCACTTTTACCAATTCTTCCCCAATTCCAAACGAAAGTTGCTGGTAAAACTCTATTTTTACCTTATTTTTCCTTCATTTTACCTCATTAGTCACCCCTAAGAATGAGGTGTCTACACTTGGTTAATCTCATTTTCATGCAAGCTTGAGGTGGCTTGAAAAGACAAGCATGATGTATTTTAACTTCATCTATTTAACTTAAGTAATTGTTTTCTTTCTCTCTTTTTTTTATCTTGTTTTTGTTTTTTACTTCACAACCTAATGAGTTATTATTAATATACATTTTATGCTATATTTTGTTTTCATTATACATCGTACATGGTTGAACTTATACTTTTGTCCTTTTCTTTATACACTATTCCCCTTGCATTCTTAAGATGGGTATATATAACTACTTAATAATCTTCATAATCATGTTAAATCATGGATATCATACATAGCTCGACTTCTCCTAGCGCGGTCATAAGTGCTTGACAATGCATGTTGACTTCCTACCTTTTTGGAGCCATTATGGGATAGCCCACGTCCTCTCCCCTCAGCATATAGTGTGGTGCTAGAGTTGACGCTAATGCTCTTTCTTGGTTGTTGGACACTATAAGCTGAAGCAGCTCTAGAAAGTGAATCTGCTGGATTAGAAGGAAGACTTCCTCCCCAAGAGTAGTCTTCATTGCCCAATTGGCTTTTGCTCACTACTCCTTCAGCCCCTGTCCGTCCTTTTAATGTTGATCCCCCTATCAGTTCCCTCTCAATGACTCGAGCGAGTGTCATAACTCGTGACTCACATAACATTAATGGATAAGAAAGCTCGCACCTTTTCTCAAATATTGTTGTTTAAATTTTTCAGAAAGAAACTCACGTATTGTTCTTCAGAAAGATTAGCTATCTGTGAGACTATCTCCTCAAAAACCCTTATATGCTCTGTCACAGTTAGAAGACCTTGCTCTAGGGCTGTCAGATGCTCATATGCAGAAGTGGTTGGAAATTCACTATAGCGCTGTATCATTTTTTCCTTCAACTTTTCCCATGTAAGATTGAGAATTCTTCTTTTCATCCATCAAAACCAGTGACCTGCCGATCCTTCTATGCTCACGAAAGCCATCGGAACTTTATATTCATCAGTCGTCCTCTGGATATTAAAGTATTGCTCTGCCCGCGCAATCCATCCTACTAGATTAGTTCCATCAAATCCTGGAAGCTATATGCATTTATGGATCCACCATATGTCCTCCCCTATAGTCACCCCCCTGACTCGGTCTCCTCCTATGTGTACTCTACCTCCCCGTCTATCTTTATCAATGATTTCTATTCTGTTGCGTTTCATGCTTGACTCCGGTGGAGATCAATGCTCACATGATGGTGGTGGTCGGTATGGCTCCTTGCTTTGGCGATAGTTAGGGCCTGTTGGAAGCTCCTTTTGTTCGTATCTCCTTTCTTTCACTATCTTTGCAACTAAATTTCTCATCTCGTTCCTCAGCTCATCTATAGCCCCAAAGTGACGATCCTTCTCAGCCTGACACTTAGTAATTTCAGTCATTTCCTCTTGATGTAGACGCCGCTGTTCTGCTACAGCCATAACTTCAATTCTCCTTTCGTCCCCTGCAGATTGGAGTTCTGCCTACACTGTAGCAATAGAACTCTGCACTTCTACTACCGTTTTCTCAAGAGCCTCTAGTCGTGCCTCGCTTCTCGTCATCTCCCTTCAGGTTTTTTTTTTAATAATCTCTCCTTTTTTTTTCAAATCACTAATATCTCTAGTCTTTTTTTTCCAACCCTAATCTACATATGCCGCATATGCACAGCGTGTCCTTCCTCTTCCTCCCTAGGTTGTTGTAATGTCACTGCTACAGTACAGCCATACAGTAACTTTGCTATAATATTATCGCTATAGTACTGCTGCTGCCGTGTCGTCACTACAGTATCACCCGCTCGCTGGAAGCTTGCCGAGAAGAGAGATTTCACATAACTTCTTGTGTCCTAGGTTTCCTTTACGGCTGGTGAACGATAATAGATCTGCCACTTATATCTACTACTGATAACGGAATCTCTTCCATTTTTATCCGTAGTTGGACCACTAATTCCCCCGGCGATCGATCCGGCAGATCGGACTGATTGATAGAACCTCAGCCGTCACCGGCGAGAAATCGTGCAAAGCACGCCCTAGAAAGACAATAACAAAATAACTGATAAACTACTCTAAACTCTAGGACTTTATTTATAATGTTTCCCTACTTAGCAAACTTGGTATAACATACCAACCCGGATCCGCTTTATTAATAACCTATTAATGGTACTGGGCCCGTAACAGTACCAATGACATAAAGAGGACAGAAAATGGTGGCTTCTTTACAATGTAGGTAGGGAAACTTGATTTATCAAATATGAGGAAGCAAGAGTAACATCTCCTTAGTACCTACATGGAACATCATATGAAAGAGAAGTGTGTGAGCTACCTTTACAAGATAACAAATTTTTTGCTCATAGATATCATTCTATTAGCAAGTGTAAGGGCAAGGTTTGATGGATGATTCCTTGAGATGTCCGAAAGAGGTTAAAATTTGAGTGAATATACTCTAGTGTACGAAGAATTTATAGAGATTTGTTAAATTGTGTTTTTATTTCAATGCGAAAAGTTTGGCATCATTAAAAAAAATTAGACTATTTTTTTAATTGAAAGATTCAACGTATACGAGAAAGATCATTAAGAAGGTAACAAAACATCATTGACTATCCTTACTCAGTACAGGACTTAGGACCCTAGATGTCTAAGTGAATAAGATGAAATGGATGCATAGTCCTATTGTGACCTCTGAATGGAAATGATGCTCTATGATATTTACCAAGTTATGCATCACATTGAAAAGCTAGATAGAATTGTAATGACAAAAATTGTTAGACATTAGATAATGATGCATGGCCCAAACAATATTGCCCTGGGTAAGGAGAGGAGATAAATTTATAGAGGAAAGGGCTCAACACGATAATAAGGCAAAGTTAACTAGCACATATATGCCTCTTGTCTTAAGCCCCCCACTAATCATTGCTGATTGCCTTCATCTTGAGGTTTTGAAGGATATAATTTGATGAAAAAAACTCACCACTCTATGTGTAGCCTTTGTAAAGTCGTATATAGAGAATAAATTTACAAAACAATTACGGACACTAATTGATGATTATGACCAAGAGATAATGATTTGAACAATTCCTTAGTGCCTGTCATGTGAGAGGAGGTACTAAAATCAATAATCCAAGAGTTGTCAAATGAGGTAAGGGAGCCTATACTAGGTAATGTATTGGAAGCTGCCACAAGATTCATTGGTGGGATGCTGATTTAATAAGTTTCTCATAGTCAAATGCTCAAATGGTAACCATAGATGGAGAAGGGACATCAGGTACACCTTTAGAAGTTGCATTATGGTGACTTGAGTAGATGCTAAGCCAATGGTAGCTTTGGCACAAGAAGGCTGAAGGCTTCTCAAATTTTTGCCATAATGAGCACATGGAAGCCTTGTCCACAAGCTGCTCCTAGTCCTTGTGCCATGGCTTCAATCTCCAACTCATGGTATAGTGAGGGTGCTATTAGTCTTCGCTAAGGATCAGAATACCGGTCTAAGCATGAACCAATACTCACAAACTAGGGGAAAACTAGTCAAGATAACCAGTGGAAGTAGACGAAGGTGGAAGCTGCTCATAGACAAGTTTTGCTCATAGCGAAAATGGCAGTCGAAGCTTCCACTTGCGGCAAAAACGGTGGATGAAGGAAGAAGCATCTATGCTCGCATGGAATCATGGAAGTGAAGAACAAAGGAAGAGGTTTCATTTAGTTTATCCGATATGGATTGGTACATATCAGCTCAAGCTTGAACCAGTCCAGACTAATATTTAAAACCTTGGTCTCCATCACTAAAATGACCAATGAGATATGCATTATCTTAGAGAATGTATTTTGTAAGCTTGGAATAGTGACATCTATAAGAAGCTTTTACATAGTCGCAAAGAGTGACATCCAATTCGGAATAAAATTTTGCTCCTAAAAAATGCTAATGATGCTAAAGTGCAATTGACATGTTGGCTGTAGAAGGGGTGGTACTGAAACCAAGATTTGAAATTTCAATCCGAACTGATTGAAATTTTTGGTTTAATTGTAGCATAGTGTTGGTACAGGCGGTTTCACTATAACATAGTGTTGGTTTCACTAAAGCATATTTTTGGTTTACTATAGAAAATCGGTTCTGAGACTAGACCGGTATACTAGTTCGGACTATGACAATCAATCTTATTTCCCTTTAAGCAGTGCATAATATTAGAAGAAAAGAGGGGAATTATGGATAAGAATCCTAATGATATTGCATTGAAAATAAATTCCACCAAATTATATAGTTGAGGTAACCTTTATGTATAAAGGTTTTGAATATAAAAGTAGTAATTATTATTTATTACATATGTGACTATATCTAATTTGACTCATTATTATATGATTAATATTCCCTTTCAAGTCAGAGCATATATGACAATTATGTCCTGCTTGACATAAAGATAAAACTATAGAAGAAGTGATAAGGTAGATAGACTAAAAAAAAGAAGCAGAAATTGAAGCTAATAGAGAGACTCTAGACACTAAGTAGCAATAAAAGCAACAATATTGGTTGAAAGCCCCTTGAGAGTAGTGGCAAAGGCAACAATACTATATGAGAGCTTGCAGCAAAATTTGAGAGTAGTGGTAAGGACAATGATATTGGCTGATAGCATAGTATATAGAGAGAGCAGTGTAAAAGACTATGACACTTTTTTTCTTTTTCAACCTTGCAAGATATAAGTTGAGCAATAACATTTGGAATTAGATATCACATAGCCCTATTTCTCAAAGCTATTATCTTTCCTTTGCAGAGAAAAGAGTTCTTCAATTGAAGAGATTTCAAGAATTTAAAAGAGCACTTAGCAAGAATATTTGTTGGTGGCAGGAAAATACATTGAAGATAATAGAAGAGATTGCTATGAACAGTGTTTAAAAAGCCGGTCCGGCGAGCCACTGGACTAGTACAGTATCGGTACCGTGCGTACCAGATGAAACTAACGAAGGCGAGAGCGGAGGCAGCGTACGAAGCAGGGGGCGGTGCTGGCAGAAGCTTCCGCCGGCAGAAGCTTCGATCAAAACTTCTGTTAGCAGTGGAAGCTTCGATCGAAGCTTCTGCAGCCGCTGAAGCTGCTTGTTGCCTCCCTCTGTGTCTGCCCCGAGCTGCGTTCCGCTCGCGGTTCTGATGCCGGCGACTAGTCGGACTGGTACCGTACCGTACAAACCGTATGATATAGTATGGTTTTCAAAACCATAGCTATGAATAGTAGCCGCAATGATGAACAATAGCTGTGGTGATGAATACTATAGAGAGAGAGAGTAGTATAAAAGACTATGTCACTCTTTTTCTTTTTTAACCTTGCAAGATATAAGTTGAACAATAATCTTTAGAATTAGATATCACGGAACTCTATTTCGCAAAGATATTATCTTATCCTTAGAGAGAGAGAGAGTTGTTCAATTCAAGAGACTTCAAGAATTTAAGAGAACACTTGAAAGAATATTTGTTGTCGACAAAATAATATGTTGAAGAAAATAGAAAAAGATATTGTTGTGAATATTAGTCACAACGATGAATAATACCTATGGTGATGAACAATAGTACTAGTATGTTGAAGTCTATTGCTCATTAAACTTACATGGGTCATTATCTCCTGTGGAACAGACACAGTCACAACTGGGACTTGGATTGACATGAGAATTAGAATAAGATATGGATACCTACAATCTTCTTCCAGACCATATCCTTCATAAATTGATTGTGACATGATGAACCACTTTTTGACTCTGACAGGAGAATGAATCTCATTTATTCAAAGTCTTCTAGAACTTAGGGGTTCTTTACTTTGTTGGAGTTGAACCAGTGCCTCTTATATTATTGTATTGTGTCACCTATAGGTCTACTCTAGTAGACGCCATAATTTTAATCTTATGTTGCATGCATATAACTTTATTCATAAGTCTATAGTTGTTGCATCACAGGCATATATGTCTCTATGACCACCACTATCAACATCCCTCTTATCTATGCTTGCAATGTTGTGTATGTCGCTTGAGGTATGTTGTATCTTGTAACGTAGACGTGTTTCTAAAGATGTTTCTTCGGACTCAATCCTTTGTAATTGAGTCTCTTGGCTAGTTTTACTGCTTGTTTCTCTCTTAGAGAGTTTTGCAATATATTGAGAGAGGCTATGTGGATCACTAGACTCATCTATAGCATATATGTCTCTATGACCACCACTGCCAACATCCTTATTATCTATGCTTGTAGTGTTGTGTACGTCGCTTGAGGTATGTTGTATCTCTTGGCATAGATGTGTTTCCAAAGATGTTTCTTTGGACTCTCTTTATAATTGAGTCTCTTGGCTGGTTTTACTGCTTGTTTCTCCCTTAGAGAGTTTCTCAATATATTGAGAGAGGCTATATGGATCACTAGATTCATCTATAGCTATATCTTGATCTTCGGTGATTTATTGGGATGGGATATGCTACTATGACTAAGTTAAATCCAACCATCATGTTGATAACAAAGCCAATAATGAGCTCAACCATTAAGGAGGAAAAAGAGTTCGACAATTCGGCAACTAAAAAGGGAAAAACTTCAATAGATCTATTATCTGCAATTATCTCAATGGACAACACGACAAGCATATATGTCTATGATCCCCATCATCTGAGGTTGTAGTGTTGTCTACATCACTTGAGTCATGTTGTACCTCCTAATATAGACGTGTCTCTGAAAAAGATATTTCTTCAAACTCTTTATGTTCTTACTCATCAGTTACAGATAATAGATCCATTAAATTGCTTTTGCTTTTTAGTTACCGAACTCTTTTTTCTCATTCTTTGGATTGATGGTTGAGCTCATTGTTAACTTTGTTATTGACATGATGGCTGGATTTAACTTGGTCGTAGCAACATATCCCATTTCAATAGATCATATGAGTCAACATTTCTTTGTGATCGAGTCCTTTGGCCAGTTTCACAGCTCATTTCTCTCTCAATAAATTCAACAATATATTGAGAGGGCTGATGTGGATCACTAGACTCTTCGATAGCTTTATCTTGATCTTTTACAGCTGACTATAAATCTATAATTGGTTTAGCACTATCTTAAACAAATGAAGTATCAAAAGAATCCAATATAAGATCTGCTCTCTATTTTGTTCCTTTTGTAGAATCCTTAGTCAAAGTCGTATATTATGGTGCATATACACTAATTTCTCGAGCGGACAATATAATATGATTGTATGTACTGCACTTTATGAATCAAGGAGAACAACCAATTATGCTCGCATCCGCATGAAGAAATATGCTATAAGCGGATGCAAATTGCTACATTTCATAAGTTTGGAGCTTTAATTCCAAATTATAACCACCATTTACATTTAAAGTATATCATAGTAGGATAATCTAGCATATAGTATCTTGTAATTATAATATAATTTACATTACTCACTTAGATCAATCTTGTAGTGTAAATCCAAAGCATCAAGTGTTAGTACACTCAGTTTTACTAGTCCATGGTGGAAAAAGATAACTTTGTTCATAACTTGATGCAGCTTGCACTCTTCTATTCCATGTGAATGTGCCTAAACACTTTTAGGTAGATGCAATTACTGCAACCTCCTTTCTTATTAATCCGATGCATACATTGTATTAAAGAATAAAACTCTTCTCCATACCCTTTTCATCCCGACCTGCCTTTTCTCTTACCTCTCGTATGTTTGGATACTTGTGTTATATTCAAGTTCTTTGGTCTAGGAATTGACAAGCTAAGTCACCATATAAGGTGTTTTTTTCTTTTGATCCCACTACTTGTCGATCATTTATTAATGCAGTTGTCACCTTCTGGAAATCTACTTTATATTATCTAGATTCACAAGATAAGCCACAAAGATTCCATACCCGTTCCTTCTCCTACACCAACAAATGTGAATTCTTCTCCATGACACTCATCCTCAATGGAGGCAAAAATACATGAGGGAGCTAGTCATCTACCATTCTAAAGGCTTGTTCGGCTCCATTGTTAAATGTTTCATAACTATATTATGCTATCAAAATTTGTAAGTTGTTTGATAAATAACCCTTTAATTACTGTCAAAATTTAAAATAATAAATAAATATGTTATTTTAAATTATTTAAAATAAAAAAATAAATATGTTGTTTTAAATTATTTAAAATAATAAATAAATATGTTATTTTAAATTATTTAAAATAATAATATTTTTCTTTGTTTATATTAAAATTTTAAATTATTTAAAATAATAATATTTAAAAGTTTAAATAAAATCGAGCAAATTATTTTTTTGGAAAAGAAAAAACAACAAAAGTATCAAATTATAACTTTTCTAACATTTGTTTTTTTTCCTACTTTATTTTGCTTCTATTTTTTGTTACCAATGTCTTTTTAGCTACTTTGTAAAAGCTACTTAAAAACAACTTTAAAGCTACTTAAGCTTTAAAAGCGAGCCAAATAAGCCCTAAGTTTATCATCATTGAGGTCATACACCTAGCCTACTAGACCCCCCTAGTTGAGGTCATACACCTACCTTTGTTTGCAGGTGCACAAGTAGATACCTTAGATCTCCCAATAGCACTTTATAAGGGATGCAAGACTCCGGCTACCTATTCCATGCTTGCTTCTCTCAACCCTACCTTACATTTCTGGTTGTCCTTTTTATCTATTGTGCTTCTTAGACACTTTTCAGAGGCTATTCTTCTCCTTGAGTAGAAGTAACCATGGACAAGGAGATGAATTTCTTGCTATCTAGGAAGACTTGAACTTTGGTCAAGCCTCCAGTTGGGATCAAATTTTTATTATTTGATGAGTGAACACTAAAAAGCATAACTAAGATAGAACAATGAATCACTACAAAGAAAGATTGGTTGTAAAAGGCTTTACATAGGTATATGGTATTGACTATCTTGACACCTTTCACTATGAGTGTCAGTTTCAGTAGTTGTTAATTTAAATGGAAAACTTTATAAATTGAATATCAAAAATGTCTTCTTATATGAGAATCTAATTGAAAAGATGTACATAGAATGACCTCCTAGTTATATTTTTTAGGTAGAGTTAGTGTGTAAAATATGCAAGATAATTTATGACCTAAAATAATGTCATAGAGTTTGGTTCAACAAATTTGCTCGGATTATGTTATTATTAGGCTTTCATCATATTAAGATTGATCACTTGATATCTGTTCGGACTTTAGCTCATGTGATTTTGGCTATATATGTTGACAATGTTATTCTTATAGTCAGCAATCCAAAAGTTATAAGGGATACCAAGATATACCTAAAATCCCAAATATTTCTTTGTAATCGAGGTGGCCGAGGCACAACAATGCTACTATCACAATGTAAATATGCACTAGACCTTTTATGGAGAAAAACATAACAGATTATAAGTTAATAGAAACATCAATGATTCCTAACGGGAAATACAGCAGTGACACAAACTCAAAAGATGTTGAACCTACCAAGTATTATCAATGGGTAGAGAAACTCATTTACCTTATTGGATAAGAGATCTCATATGGTATTGGAGTAGTTAGTTAGTTTATGCAAAAACCCAAACTGGAATGCAGCTTTGTGAGTCCTATAGTATATTAAGAAATCTCATGACAAAGGTCTTATGTACAAAAAGAATAGTCATACATGAATTAAGGGAGTGTCGCTGATATAAGATCCATCTCCGATTTTTGCACCAACGTCAAAGGAAATTTGGTTACTTGGAAAAGAAGAAAACAAGTAGCCAGTATAAAGCCAAGTCCAAGTCCAGGGCAATAATACATACGATTTATGAAATTATGTGGCTTAAAGGGCTCTTTAATGAGTTCAACATTACATATGTCACCCCAATGAACATGTTATGTGACAATCAATATATTACCTTTATTGCAATTAATTCAGTATTTTACTGAGAGAACAAAACAGTTTGGAATTGACTATTACTTAATCAAAGAAGCTATTATCGACAAACAAATAAGTACACCATACATGACATGCAATATGAGAAGCTGATAGCAAACATTTTCTCCAAAGCTCTTCACCTGACCAAGTATGGCGTGTGATAAGGCATGATTGACATTTTTTACTCGAACTTTAGGGAGGGTGTTAAAATGGTATAATATGTTTGTTGATATTGGGTTAACAGATTTTGCTATGTACATATAAACTTCTTGAATCCTAATGGAATTTTGGGCCACAACTCTATATATATTCTATATATATATAATTTATATTTAATATATTTACAAATGGGTTATTAGGGTTATGCCAGGTCAATCCATTCATAAAGGGGTTTAAGTTTAGTTCCGAATAAATCAACCAATCTATTGAATGAGTCAAGTCCAAATTTGGCTTGAACAGGTCATGGTTTATTTTCACAGGATCCATTTTGTTACCCGCAAGCTTGAATTGCCACCTCTAGTTTTATACTTGAACTTTTGTATGATGAAATTGTTACAAATATTGAAACAAGATGTGAGTTTCTAAGAGTTACTAAGACCTTATTGTGGCCACCCCTTGTTGAATTTTTTTTAGGCTTTGTCCTGATGCAAGATTGTTATTTTGATGAGTTCTATACCTATATTGGTTGAAGAGTATTTATACATGGAAACTTAGTAAATCAAGGTTTTCGATCTCATCCTTACTAGAGCACTTGTCCCATCATTGATTACTAGAACGAGTGTACTAACATTTAATTTCACCAATACCGATAGAAACTCTATTAAGGGCTTCAATTACAAATATTGTATTGAAAAGGCCCTTTAAGCTTTGTTTTGTGTTAAAATACTGTGAAATCACTACTGTTTAGGACAAGTGTGCTTAATTTATATTGATGTCTTGAAAAAGGCATCATGAATAAATAAGGTATTAGTGATATCCTTGAATAGGAGAAGTAGATAATATATGCTTGTAAGTCAAAATAATTGACATGTTATTCATATTACTGTAGCCCTGTTCTTTAAGCGAAATATTTTATAAGTTGGATGTAATGTCATCTGGTTGTAGTGATTGAAAAAGGTTGTATGTCTATGAGAATATGATCTTGATTGAAAAGTACAACGTCCATCTACCAATGAAGTTACCTGCGTTGTGATTGAGAATTAATGGTTGTCAATGAGGATATAATCATTGTGATAAACATTATGAGTGAGGTTAAGGGTCTGCTAACGAGGACTCAGATCATTGTGATTGAAACAAGTAGTATGTCTATGAGGGCTTGAGCATGGTGATAGAGAGGATATGGTCTTTGTTAATTAAGTGATAGGTTCATGAGAACATGAGCATTATGATTGAAAATAAATGATATGTAAATGAGAACAGTGACCTCATATAAGAAAGTGAGGGCGAGATTTGATATTTCAAAGGAGAATTGATTAGAAAGGGAAAATGATGATAGAACAGTGATCTTAGCCCTTTGGCTACAGAAGTTTAGAAAAGTGATAAATTTTACGCATCTACACTTTTATAGGTAGTTGATCAGATCTTGAGATTTTTTTTTCTTTGTTGTTTGGACTTCCTATTTGTTGATTCTTAGAGATTCAGGTCAACTCTACAAATCATCATCGGCATTAGTTTTCTAAAATACTTTAAGGTATTATCTAGTTGTTGGACTTTGGATCTATATCGTCTTTGGTCTTGCAATTTATTTATCATGATTATGTACTTCAAATATTGTTATTCTGATTTGGGTGCGTAACAAAAACTCTACTTGTACGTCGTTTACCATATTTTCTCCTCTGAACTCCCAATGGATGTCAATATGTCATTTCTGCGTGTCTAATTGGATTTACTTCGTTTGTGGAGTAAATTATTGTTCCCGCATTTCTGAAACAATTGGATACGAGAATCATTTGCCTTGTGAATAATATCTTACTGTTCTATCCTTGTAGAAGCTTCATTCAGGTTGTTGCTTTTTTTTTATGATTAATCTTACAGCAAAATAAAAACAGTTGTGCCATCAAATGACTGTACAACTTTTGGATACACCTTCAAATTTGAAGGACGATAGCTACTGTTTTATTCATTGTTTGATTGCTCTTATCTTACAGGAACTCCTCCAACCCATGATTGAACTCGCAGGGTTTCTAATTTCCATGGCTTCTTGGGATGAACCCTTCAACTCCTTGGTGTTCTGTTCTTTCTTTTGTTTCATCATTATCCGGTTTGCCCTTACATCCCTTTGGTCTACACTCTACATGATACTGTTAGATATTCTATCAAAGAAATAGTATTTGGTTTTATACAGTTTATATTTATCAACATGCATATTTTTGGTAGTTCTGCTGGCTTAGTTTTTTTTATTAAGTTATTTGATATCTTTCACATTAAATTCTGCTTCATGAAGATCACCAGTATTATTTTCTGTACCCATCTGATGACGCTAATGAATTATGGCTTATGAAATGATAGATATTTGGAAAGAAAGAGAATTTAAATTACTTACATATAAAAATACTTAGTAGTTACACTGATCTTGCCCATACATATTCATAGTCAGTAATGCTCATGACACAAAATTTGAAATACTTGCATGTTTTTTTATTACTTGAGCACTTATTATGACTTGCTTATGTTCTTATGAATATAAAGTGCATATATGAAGCTTGCTCATTTTTGAACGGACCATTGCAACAAAAAAGTGCGACTCAGTTTCTTGATATAGTGTGACTTCAGAATTCCTGATGCATCTTAGCAGCTAAATGTTTTTTCACTTTTTTGTTTGGCTAGATCTTAATTAGTTTTACCTAGTCTACTAATGTACAGGGTTAATTATATGGTCAGCCTAACAATGTAAAAGGTTGATTAGCATTATTTATTAAGGTTTAAGATACTGGTGTGTACTAATATATCGATTGTTGACCGTATTGGTAATTTGATCGTTGAATGTACAAATAAACCGGTTGTTGACTGTATCAGTAAACCAATTGTTGACCAAACTGATATGTATCATTACATTGACATTAGTAAACCAATTGTTGACTAGGCCGATATAGTTGGTTAAACTTAATCCATCTTAGACCAAGTGTATTTTTTGAATTTTTTGATGTTTTCGTACAATTTAACTTCGAAAACAATGCTTTTAAACTATCCTAATATGCTTAGAGAAGAAAAAAATAGAAATAAGTTAAATTTCATATAATTAAACAATCCCTTATATTACATAGTAACATAGTAATATAAACAATAAGTGAATAAGATATATATTATGTTAATATAAAATTTTTCATATATATGTTGTTCTACATCCAAAATGAATGACTATTTGAATGTACAACCGATTGCATGCAGCTCAAGTCTATCCTATAATTTTGTAATATCCATATTTAGAAATCATCTAAAGATAGTAATGGTATGTTAAGTTCATATGCTCATTAAATTTACATGAGTCACTATCTCCTATGGGGCAAATCCTGTCACAACCGAGATTGGGATTGGCATGAGAATTGGAATAAGATATGAATACATAGAAGCCCCTTCCAAACTGTATCCTTCATAACTCAATTGTGGCCATGGTGAGCCACTAACTGATGGTAGAGTGGATCTAATTTCTCCATGGATTCTTTGCTTTGTTTGAGGTTTTTTTTCCATGCTTTGTTGGAGTTGAACCCCTTGCCTCTACACTTACATTGTTGTGTTGTGTTGCTTGCAAGCCTACTCGAGCAGATGCTATGGTCTTGATCTTGTGTGATATGCATGTAGTCTTGTTCACTAGTCCATGGTTGTGTCATAAGCACATGTCTCTATGTGACCACCACCCCTATCATCTATACTTGTACTGCTATGTCCTTTTGTCCCTCACGATGTAGATGTGTGTCTAAAGGAGAAGATATTTTTTTGCACTCTTTATATTCTTACTCATCAATTGCAGACAATAGGCTGAGCATCTTTTTTAGTTGTTAAACTCTTTCTTCTTATTCCTTGACTTAATGGTTGAGCTTATTATTGTCTTTGTTGTTGGCGTGGTGGTTGGATTCGGCTCGGTTGCACCAGTTGCAACAGCATATCGTGTTTAAATCGATTATCCATATCACCATCTCTTTGTGATTATGTTTAGCTCATTATTCTTTCTCAATGAGTTCAACAATATATAGAGAAAGCCGAGGTGGATCACTAGGCTAATACGGAAGCTGTATCTTGATCTTCTATAGCTAACCATCAATCTATCATCGGTTTGGCATCATCTTGAACAAATTTTGTAACAAAAGGATATAATAAAGGGATGTGAATTGTTATATTTCATAATTTAGAGTTTTAACTCTAAATTAAGACAGCCATTTAATTGTACGTCTAAAATATATTATAATAAGACAAAATATGGCTCATAGTGTCTTGTAAATAGTTGTAATTATGATATAAATTACATTACTCACTTGATCAATCTTATAGCAGAGATCCAAAGCAAAAGGATCTCCAAAAGTCATTTCCTTTTCTCTAAACATCTGACCTTTCTTAGTTGTTGTAGTAACCACTTTTATATCTAGCTCTAGACAGATTATCGTATTTCATAGTGCGGATAGCAATTCTTGTCTTGTTTCCAAATTATATTGATGGATATAAACATTAGATTGAAAGACCAAAAAAATTATTAATATTTATACTAATAAAATAAGTGAAATAATTGAAAAAAAAATATGAGGTGGGTACTAGCCAAGTGAATTTTTTTGCACCATTTGGTTTTACCATCAGCTCTAGATAATATCAATGTATGGAGATAATCTCAATGTATGGAGAGTCTTATTACCCATTGTTGTATTAATATACCTCATGCATTCATGAATCATATGCTATATTTTCCATTGACTTCTTCTCCATATTAACTTTTAACCATACATAGTGGCTCCATCATCATATATATATTGCTAATGTTATCACAAAAAAGCGTGTGGTCAAAATAATGTGCTCCACTTCTGTACCCTCCCATGAAGTTGAATAATGAGATACACGTCACTCACAAACAATGTATTTAACCTTACCTTATTTGGAAATAATTACGTCAAAGTAATAAAGTATGTAGCAAACCTTGCAGGGTCAAATCATAGTATCTCACCCTTTAGAAATTATTGCATCTTAACATGCAGCTAGTGATGGTTGTATATGAATTAGGTGATATCTTGTGCTGCCTTGTATTTTTAACCTTGTCGATGTCTCCAATGTCCTCATTAGGTTGATGTAGCAAGCAGTACAAAGAGTCCAAATAATATGAGGTAATCAGCTTGATATAACTGACCAATTCACATAAAGTTATTCGCATTGTTTGACACTAGTTGGACAATATACTTTAGTCCAATCTCTTCGATAATAATCTTCAAAAGCTGATGAATATAATGAGCATCATGTTACTTGGTTGATGCATCCACTAGCCTATGAAATATAATTTTTCATCATTGTCCTTTTATTCTTTTGATTTAAGTGTGGTGTTCATCCACTTCTTTATCCAGATATGTAGGGGGTTGAATTCCTAGGTTTGATTCTTGGATCTTTAACTGTCTCTTTACTAGGGTGGAAAAAAGGAAAGGAAAGAAAAATCCATTTTCCTTCGTTTACTTGGATGAAAGGAAAATTTTTCTCATTCTCTTTCCAATTCCGTCCAAATGTTATCCTCCAAAATCGGGCTGAAAACAACGTTTTCCTCTTCGCCTCCATGCTCGCTCCATCCACCTTGCTGCTTGTCCTGCCCGCCGGCTTGCCTTGCCGCCTTGTCCGCCATCCGTCTCGTCACGTGCCCCGCCTGTTTGCCTCATTGCCCATTCCGCCCGTCCGCCTCGTCGCCTGCCTTGCCTCTCGTCTTCTCTGCTCGCCCCGCTTGCCTCGCCACCCGCCCCATTGCATTAGTCCACCGCTCACTTGCCTCACTACGTAAGTCTCATTGCTTGCTTACCTCGATGCATGCCGCTACCGTTGCTTTTTTTCCTTTTCTAAGTCACATGGGAATCACGTGATTTATTTCTTTTCCATCTATTTTCCTCTCTTTTTTTTCTTTTCCCTCTTGTTTCCTTTCTTCCCTAGTAAACACGGCCTAAAACCATTAGTAAGTAATAAGTATTGCTTGCCGCAGGAGCAAGAATGTGGTTAAAATGAAACCATTTTGAAATAGTAAGATTAATGTCATGCTTTTTTGAATTTATATAAGTGTTATTTATTTAAGTTTGCTTATTTGTTTGTGATGAAAATGCGTCAATATCAGAAGTTTTGGGCCTGCTAGTTTGTTGACTTAGTCCAAAAGAGCTAGCAATCCTACATCGACCTATAGGTCCTACACAATTTCTAGTGCCTCCACACATACTTGCATTTTGGCTCACTTGACGTGCGATTGAAGCATACCCCCCTGTACTACCAGCCTCAAATTTAGGTTGTTCCACAAATCACTTAGATGTAGATTGAATATCCTGCAGGCAGGCGTATTGAGCCCTCGAAGCTTAAATCGCAGCCTTCTTCTCAATATTTTTAACCATTCTTCTCCACGCCCTTTGGTACGATCAGATGATATGGGGCCAACTACGCAACGATCAAATTCCTTATGCTCATCGGCAATGCATTGCTTTTCAATGTGACATGCTTCGAGAATCTTTCAAATTGCTATGCGGATCTTGTTAGTCACCTTCGTGTATTTTAAAATATTGGGATATTTACTGGCAAGATGTTGTTTAGTGACCGGTGGGCAGCATGACTGGTGACTCCATTTACTGTTTTTAGTAAAAAATAGCACCTTGAGATTGTTATGGTTGTATTGCCCTCCATATTTTGTTTTGTTAAACTTTATCCTAAAAGCTTTTGCCTTTGAAAAATATTCTTTTTATATATTTATGTTTGAAATTTTTTTATTGTGAATCATGCTTTAAAAGATCAGTTCATGCCGGATAGTATGAACAGTTTGTAATATCCGACCACGTACCTGTACTTGTAAGTGAACATGCTAGGATGCAAACTCTTGTTGTGTGCTATAGGATTTAAACTCTTGCTGGTGCCATGATAAAGAATTTGATTGGATTATGACTATATTGGAGTCTTGTTTATTTGCAATATCTAGCATGTCCGTTGGTATATGATGAGCATTGCAAATAGGCATAAATCAATTTAGAGTTATTCACTACTAGTATAGATCTGCTTTGATCCAGATTTCTGATTGAAAATTCAAAGGCAGATCTGGTATGTTCGATTAGCGATATGGATCATTGCAAATCGACAACTAGTAAAATCACATTAGCCATCTCTGTTTCATCTATAGTTTAAGGATCCGATTGTCTTGTAAATATGTATACATTGTGGACATACAAAACCGCAACTTGTATTGTAGACATACAACCGAGCGCAAGTCATCAACCTCGCTAAAGAAGGAAAAAAGGGTAGCATGCTAGGAATTAAAACCTTGTTTTCTGACATTATGTTAATGATTTGATTGACTTATCATTGTTTGAAAAGCTTAAGCTATTCCGAAAACACCCATTTATGCATTAATGTTAAAAAAATTACTTGAATATTTTTTCTACTAAAGATTTTAAAAACTTATTGGCAAACTTGGTGGTATTCCGCAATCTAATTAATTTGTAAAATTTTAATCTTGTTTAATTTTATCTACTTGTAAAGCTCGGTTGACTTTTACATTTGACATGGTTCTCTTGCAGGGGATGGCTTGGTTATACTTTTGTTCTAATGCTTCTGTTTGTTGCAATCTTTATGCTGCTCACTAGAATTAGCAATCAAGGAAGGCCAATTGATCAGGTCAAGGTGAGAGTGCCTCCTGTAATGAACGCAATGGAACAGCTATTGGCAGTTCAGAATGCCATCTCTCAAGTTGAAGAGCTTGTCCAGGATGGAAACATTGTTCTTTTGAAATTACGTGCTTTGTTGCTGGCTGTTCCTTCCCAGGTTTCATTCTTTTCTCTCTCGTATAATAAACACAGTTTGTTTTTTGTGTGTGTGCAGATAGATGCCTCAATCAGGATTTTAGAAACTGATTCATACCAGTCCATACTTTGTACTTGTATACATTACATGGTCAATACCGACTAGTACCCTATATTTATATATTATATATATATATAATATTATATTCAAACCAATATAGATTCCTACTAAACTAATTTTAGATTTTTAAAATTGAGGTCATTATAGATTCCTACTAAAGTAATACAATCTGGTTGATCATAAAAGTTGTGTAGTTGGGTATACTATGAATTATGGAGAGCAATGTAAGTAATCTACATAAGATTTGTCTCCTATATATAATAAGAGTGTTGGTATCACTCCTTGATTAAGTGAGACTAAAAAATGCATAGTCATGCTTAAAGGAATCAATATGAGATATGAAATGCATTGCTATATTAGGCTCTACTTAGGAATCATGAAACATAATGATTGAACTATACAAGTATGACATATTTCATAACTTGTATTCAATATAGATACCAAGAACAAAAGAGTTAATCTACATGTGAACATTGTCATAGAAAGGTTATTTTGGATTTTTATAATCTTGTGACTTTGATAGCAGGGATATGATAGTAGACTTGCTCACTATTTGTAATATTATAATAAAATTATAATATTATTGTTAATATCATAAGAACCTAATGTTAGACCCGTGGGCTGAAGATTGGGCGTGGCCCAATTCTAGCCCGACCCACTTACTCTATTTTTCAAAATACGGGTTATCGGATCGGGCGCTGCCCAAATTCGGATCCGTTAATCCCAACGGGCATCGCGCGTACGCGAAAGTCTTTGCGTGCAGTGGCTGACATGATGGGTCGGGTTCTCGGGCCGCGTGCGACGTGGACACGAGGGCACGAGCGAGAAGAAAATGGTGGGGGGGGGGGGAGCGATTTTTCACCTTCTCCCGTTCCCCTCTCCGTTGACCGTCGGCATTCCTCGTCGGACATTCGTAGGTAGAATCTTCTAGCTATTCCGGTGGTGTGGGCGGGTGGCGGAACGCCTAGGAGAGCTCCGTCCCCTCTCGCCGTCTTCATCCTCGTCTTCCTCATGCCGCCGCCGCTGCATTCGCTGGTCCTCACTGCCAGACAGCCTTGGAAGGCGCGGCCGGTCACCACGTCGTCGACTTGAAGGAGCCGGCGGCCGTGTGATCGCTGAGGTACCCCTTTCACCTCCCCGATTCTCGTTTCTGACCGTGCTTCCGGTTCCGTCGAACCCTTGTCGTTTCCTGCCTGAAGTGGCCGTAACCTCCTCGTCTTTTTCCTGTCCGATACTGGCCGCCTACGTGCATGAACTACCGGCCCAGACCCGCTTGCGTGCGGCCCTCGAGCGTGCTCGCCGGATGAGCCCGTCACCTGCGTGCGGTTCCCCCTTCTTCTCCTCTTGCTCGCCTGCATGCGAGCTTCCTTGGCGTATTTCCGTCGCCTGCGAGCGACATTCCCCCGGTGTTGCCGCTTGCGCGCGCGGCGTCTCTCCCTCTTCCTCCGGCGAAGTGATCTGGTGGACAACGCCTTCTCTGTCCGTCCCCCCTGCCTTCGGTCAACTTCATGCCCCTGTCCGTGCGCGTTTCGCAGTCGCTGTCCGTTCGCCAGTCGTCCTTCTCATGAGCACCAGCAGCGGTGCCCCCCTCCCGGCAGTGATCTAGTGGGTGGCCTGCGCCACCCTTCTCCCTTATTCCTCTCAGCCGAGCTCGCCTACGGCTTAGCGTCATGTTCCGGCGCCGGCTGTCACCTACGTGCGACCGCGGGCGGCTACCTTGGTTGGTTGCCTCTGGGCAAACCTTCCTTCTCCTGCCGTTCTCGCCTGCGTGCGAGAAGGACGAGGCTGTCGGCTTCTTCGTCACCTATGGGAGACGTCGCCTTAGGAGTGTCGTCCGGCCTCTTCGCTGGCGTGCGAGTGAGGAGCTGGCCGAGTTCTTTCTATCACCGGTGTGCGACGCCGTGTGGACGATCGTCCTTGATCGCCGGGCGCCGGCTTGATCCGTGGACGAGTGGGTGAGTCCGACTCCCCGGCGGGGATATCCGGTAACTCCCCTCTGTTTCCTCCGACACGTGTGCGTGTCTGGACTCTATTGTGGACCCCATCCGACGCGGTCGATTACGGGTGCGTCTCTCTTCGGGTTCGGGTGAACCTGGTTCGACTCGACGACACTGGTCTCCGGTGAATCGTCAGCGTCGATTGAAGTCGTGTTGGAACGGTAGCGATCTTGCGCAAGTCCATAGTCGGGCTGGGGGTTTGTTCGAGGAATCGTCCCCACCAGTCGCGCCCAATCTAGCGATTACGACCGTTGTGCCCCTACGTGGGCGGGATTGGACTCGAGTCAAGCGTTGACTCATGAGTAAAATAATTAAAAAAGATATTACCGTAATTGAGGACGTGACACCTAATATGTTGTACAATAAGGTTGAATTGGAATCTCAATTAGACTAGTCTTGTCAAATAGCATAAGAGCAATAATGATTATCTAAGTGGCAATTGGTCTTGGTTTTTAACAACAAATACAAATTTTCTTTTTGTACAGTCAAATTAAAGAGTTCAATTTGAATTTTAAAATAGTTCAACATGTCACACATGTAAATCACAAGTATATATGTCAATTTTCTATTTAAAGAGGGTGACATCATGCATAATTCGGCCAGATAAAAATTATTAAGTTGTGTTGCCTCCTCATTTTAGCTGTTGTTGCTTTGTTTTGCCGCCACCTTCTACATATGAGATGAGTAGAAGAAAACCTCCATCTCCTGACACTAGTACTAGAGTAGATAGAGTGATTCTATTCTATCATGTGGGGGATATCATAAAAGTGGGACATCTACATGCTCTTGCTATAGATATGATCAACGCTCTAAAAGGTATGTTTTTGAGCTACTAATTGATTTTTTTTTTTTGCATGAATTCTTGGTGGGGAATGAAAATTTTGTTTTTACTATATAATGTTTGTTCCCCAACACTTAACTACCCTTATCAATCCTTGAGGATAATAACTGAATTGACTACCCTTTGTTTGAATTTGGGGCTCCCGACATCTTGCAACTATCACAAAGCCCCAAGAATTATGAATCCTTAACAAAGATAAAGAAGTAGTTTTGAGAAAAAAAAATATTTAAGGGGGTATGTTATCTGTGAACAACTTTACCAGATGGTTTCGATCAGACATTGTCGTGTGTTGGGAGAAAATTAAATTGTTTATCGATCACTAAAATTCAGCAACTCGACAAAAAATGGGTCTACTAGGAACCGGATATTGGCTCCACTTAACTTGATAGAAATATGGAGAAAAAGACAAAAGTCCGTTTTTAATTGCAAGAAGTGTGTAACCTCATATTTGGATAACATGGAATATTTTTAGTCTGAAAACTACAATTAAGTGATTACTGTATAATGCAAAGGTGTTGGAAAAAGTCAATCCAATGTGGAATTTGAATATCGTTAGGAAGAGACAAACATAAAAAATTTCAAAGAATCCTCATATAAAGATGAACTTATAGAAACAATCAATGCACAACATCTTTAGATTTATGAATAACATAGATAACTACTTAATCATTAGAACACAGTTGGGATGAAGATAATACCTAGTGTGAGGTAAAGAGGAAGGAAGCTTAAGAGACAAAAGAAAGTTTGAGAGCTGAATATCTGAGAATTCAAAGTTGGAAGTCTTGGAAGTCTAAGGAGAGAGAGGAAGTATGAATTCGCTGGGTATTGTAAAAACAACAACTAAGCATTATGAAAGGCCTTAGGTGAATTCTAGGGGATTTAATGGATCACAATTGGAAGGGGCATAATTGCTTTTTGTCATGATCATCCATTAATCACTAATTATCAAATAAAATAGAGCATCTGATAGGGTAAATTATATCTTACCAATAAGAGATACTCAACACATGACCCTAAGATTATGGGTGATTATCCTGCCAGCTGATGTTAGCTTATTAATGCCTAAATGATTCAATATGATTGAATTGGGCCTAATCAGAGTGGATTGATTCAATCAGGTTGAGGCTAGTCACTGAATTGACTTGATAAAATCAAAGTTTGTGATGTGGAATCATTTATTATGGTTGATTAAGTGGGCCTTTGCGTGTTAACTCACGCCAACAAACACGTGCTTCAAAGTTTGTTATGGGAGCTATATCGACAAAAATAATACTTGTTATTGTCAAATTGTCGATAGCCAAGAACATTGGATTCCACCACTGAAATATAACACCACTATAAAGGGGTCGAAGGTCAAACACTAGGCAACAAGGATGAATAACAATCTCTTTAACTCAGAATTATAGGTCTGACTGATCATGACTAAAGCATCAAAGAAAGATTCTTCAGACTGATACTTGAGGTTTCCCTTCTGCATGATTGCTTACAAGATACCAGAGGGTTTTTCATCCAACCCAAGGACGATGATTATTCTTTGATGCAGTTAATTTCTGCACTGACGAGTATCATTTAATAAATATATGTTGATTTTACATTTTACTTCTTACATTATAAACACGTCTCCATGTGATCAATGCTTGTTATTTGTCTAAGCTTTGAGCATGTCGGAGTCATTAATAAATGTTTTATTTATTCTTTAATAATATCAATAACTAGTTATGAATCATTGCAAGTAACTCGGTGTGTGTGTTTTTTTTTTTAAAAAAAAAAAAATAGTGCACCTTGCTACCGGGTCTTGCTTGCAACTTACCCTAAATCAAACATATACTGCATTTTGATGCATGGATAATTATGATACTCTGGAAGTGGTGCCGTTATATTAAGTTATTGCATTTATCTGATATGAACATGTATAATCAAATAGATCCCAACAATAAATTGGGAGATTAATTAAATATACTTCAAGTAGGGCAACCGGATAAATTCTCTTGGTTTCATACTCTTTTATTAAATAATTATAATCAGTACATTTTATATATGCATTAAAGATGCTTGATATTTGCCTTTTCTCATCGATTGGAGGATTCTTTATAACTGAAAGTTTATGCATATTATAATAGAGAATAATATTATACAAGATCGTATATTTCCTTCTCTTGCAATACCTAATGGTTGGGCAGTACGAGACACTTTCTACTTTTTTCACTTTGAGTACTTGGATGCGGAAGATGATTTACACATTCTGGTTCATCATGAATCTATACTGGCTGTTTGGTCTTTCTGTCATCGTTTTTCTCTAATCTTAGTGTTATGTCTCTGGGCGATTTGCAGAACCAATTGTCCAATTCTGTATGTGAATCTGTTCACATTGTTCTGCTTGCTGAAGATTTTGACTCTAAGAGTACTCGCTATTCCCTTGAGTATCTGTGCATTTCAATATAGTGCTGTTGGTTGAACTCTTTGTTTCTCAACAGGCAGCAGATCGAGCTATAATAGTGCTGATATTGACGGCTCTGGCAATAACGTGTATACCTATGAAGTTTCTGCTCTTAATGATGTTTCTGGAAATATTTACAAGGGGTTCGCCACCAAGAAGGGCGAACACTGAGAAATGGGCAAGAAGATTGAGAGATTGGTGGTTCAGCATACCTGCAGCTCCTTTTGTTATTGAAAGAGATGAGGACAAGAAGAAAAAGTAAGCGGGTAATTGTATGGTATGATAATTCTTTGTAAATAATAACACAGAATCTCCAATATGATGCAAGTGCTGGCGTCTAGAGAAAAGGAAAACTCATTTTCAGCATTATGTTTGGTTGATTGTTTCATTGGTATTGCTTACAGCTCTTACGCTACAATCATAGTATCACAATGTTACCCTGCACAAAGTGTCCGCTGCTCTTTTATCCTCCAGTTAAGTTGCAGTACTGTTCAGATCCTCTACTGTGCGATAAAAGTCGAATAATCTCTCTATAACTATACACATGACTGAGAGGATTTTGGTATAAATGCATGATGCATTCAGTGAATCATTACGTTGGAATCAACTCTTGTATTAGAGCCATTCAAATAAAATAATCTTTAGAGGATTTTGGTAACAGCAATATAGGGTCTAGAGCAATTTTAGGGCCTATAAAAAAGTTAATAAAAGTCATTATACATGACAAAGAAATAAACTACTAATAGTTATGCACAATTGAGATTCTAGAATAAGTTTAGAGGCTATAAAATGCCGATAGAACTTATCATACATGACAAAAACAATCAAAATATTGATAATTGTATACAATATAGAGTTTGCAATAATTCTAGAGCCCCTAAAAGACCCAAGAAGGAAAAAAAAAATTAAAGTTTTGAAATAATTATAAAACTGATAAAAAGGTAGAAGAAACTTCTCCTGCATGATAAAAATGAGAAATGATGATAAAAATGTAAGATTTTGTATGATTTTAAAGCCATTCAAATGATTTATGATTTGAAGATCATAGGTAACAAAACTTATCATAAGGTGCTAGCTCCATGTTGTAACCATTTTTTTCCTTGTACTAAATCAATCTGTTTTCTCAATATAAGGAAAAACAAAAAAGGCTTTAATTAAGCATCAGGGGGCTACGTATTAATAAGTTTCGGAGAACCATCAATGCATGTTGCTGGAGAACCATCAATGCATGTTGCTGGCTTTGTTGAACATGAACCTGCCGTCTCTAACCTCCAGCATTTCTACTGCCTCCGACGTGATTACATTTTTGTCACCTGCTGCCATCAATGTACTTGTACATTTCCTGTGTTCAAATATTTTGTCTCTGTGTCACACAATAATGTTAATATGCCAGTTCTGAAATAAGCTTCTGCATGCTGCTACCTCCTTGTTGTATGTAGAATCTGTGTTAATTTCTGACAATGAGAGAACAAATCACCAGAAAGAAAGAAAGAAGGATAAACACTAAAACACAATCAATCAAATTAGGAGATACAAATCAAATTAGCTCTTGTTTGCGTGGGTCAAACTGTTTCTGAAATGCCACTTGCTGCTGCTGCAGCAGCTGCTGGTGCTGTTGCAGTGTTTGAGTTGAACAGTGTATGAGAATCTGTACAGTTACTTTAGTGGAAAGCATGCAGGTAAAGGTCGTGTATGCATCTGCCAGAAGTTGAGAGCTTGTCTGGGTTCGGGCTTGGATTCGGTCGGTCCCCACCCTGACCCTAGGGGGGGTTCCAGTCCAGCTAGATTGGATTTGTACGGAACCTGCAGACCCTCCAGAACAAAAATAAAAATTAAAATGACATTAAATTAAAATCTATGATGGATTCTTCCCCAGATGTTATGCCTCCTGCTACACTGCAGTCTTTTGAGGACCCTCCACAGGTAATCATATCCAAATGGATGGTGACGTGACAACAATATCCAATGATTTATTTCCTCTTTTAATAATTCTTCCACATTCATTAATTTAAGTCAGTAATAATTCTTCCTCTTTAATATTTTCTTTTTGATGATTGTTTAGTACAGCGGAACGCCTCAACTTGGTAAGTTTAAATTTTTGTTTTTATTTATTTAGTACATGAGTCAGTTGAATCTTTGTCTTCTGATCAGCTCATTATAAGTCATTCAAGAGCACCTTGGTTCACCAATTGACTGCACCAGTAACTAAGAAGAATCCGCTAAAATAGCATGCGTTGAATATAAAAGCTGCTTGGAAGAATGAGAGCTAAGTCATACTTAACTCACACATTGTATCGTTGACTAACTTTCTTGTATAGTGTCTTTATTCTTTTTGCCATTATCTTGAGTATCTAAGAGGATTTTGGATAGTCCCATGAGCTATATAACTAAAGAAGAGGACAAGCAATCAGGTCCGCACCTTCAATCAAATCAACTACTAATGCCAAAGTTTAACTGATTTGGTTGATAAACAATCCTTATATATACATTAGATTTGTTTAACTAAACTGAATGCTTGCTCAAAGCTGTTCTTTTTTATAATAAATTATTTATTTTTTTATCCATATTTAATATCATAAATATATCTTTCCTGGAAGATATTTTCTAGAAAATTTTGAAAAATATTACAGGTTTAATCATTTTTTATCAAATTGAATACTTTGGATAAGCACTATTCAGTATTCAGTTTCTAATAAATAAATATTTCATATATATTTTTCTTAATTTTAGGAAGCATGGGAGATTATAAGCGACGTCAATGAAATTGAACAGTTTCTGATTTAGATAAAAGTGTTTGAATTATCTAGAAATAATCCAAAAGCACTTTTTATTGGAGAAAAACAAATATATAATAGGCAATGCCATACATATTTTATATAGAATGTGTTTAGTATTTTTTTTAAAAAAAATAAGTATCTATTTTTCATAATTAAATAGTCCAGCAACAAATCGTCCAAACATCGAATTTGTAAAGCTAAAAAGAATACATTTCATGTTAGAAATACTTAATTATTTAAAACAAGAAAAAATATAAATATATTTATTTATAAGAAATTGTGGGTTCTAAATATATTAAAGGCAAAAATGATGTCTAAAAATATTACATTTAGTTTGACTAAAATGAGTCTAAATATATTACAAGCTACAAAATCAATTTGAATATTACATACGCTTATGATTTTAAAGATAAATTGAAATTTTCAAGCGACATTCTTTTTACAAAAAAATACCTGTGTATGTATTTATTAAATATGTGTGTGTGTGGTGGGTGGAGGGGGTTTAATTTGCATAATTACTTTTTGTAATTAGTAGTAGGCCATAGAATTTAAATAATATAACATCATAAAATGGAAAACATTAGGGTGTAAAATCCAAAAAGCTGCACGCTTCTGAAGAAGTGCGCACTGAGCAGAGCAGTGAGGCGGGCGGGCGGCCGGCCGCCCAGCCGCCCGCAGTGGGCCACTGGCCTCGATCCCTCACAAGAAGGCAACAGTATCTTTCCTTAGATTTCCTTTAGAAACAGGATTTTGCATAGTACACTACTAGCATGCATGCATGTACAACATCTCTTGATGCATGCATGCATGCCAATGTATCCGTGGCATGCATGCATGTAATGCAACAACTAATTATTGTACGTCCACTGACTGCTTCTCTTGTATAATTTTCAGTATCGTACAAATCGCAGTCGCCTGCTGCTTGATTAATTCATTAATCTAATTAATTCATTCATCATGCACATGATTTGCGATTAGTTCCACCGTAAATTAACCCTAATGAATGCTAATGTGCAGTTACTTTTCATTTATTTATAATTAAATTTATAGGTACGTAATACGTATGCTCTCTCACTCTAGATCCGTCTATTGCAAGAACGCATAAGTTTACGAGACTTTGTTCCTTCACGTGGAATAACTATCACACGTGACACTAAACATCAAGTCGATAGTTATTAGTAAAAAAAAATAGAATAAAAAAGCAATCACACAATTTCACCGAAATGATTAGTTTTTTTCGTAAAAGACTCGATCTAACATCTATAACTTATTGCCTCACACTATAGTCACTAGTATTAATTTAGTTTTTAGCATTTATAATTTTGATGTTACTAGTAGTGTAAAGAATATTAATTGAAGAGGTTTATTAGGGTATCTGACCAACATAGCTTGAAATAGGAGAAGTGATTAAAATGTCGAAGGTAAAACCTTTATACAATAAATTATTTTTGTGAGAGATATTTAGATGATTTCATTTCATTTCTCAGCATCACCAAAATTCAACAAGTATTGAAAGATAATTTACATTAATTATTTGGCTAGCTACTACTCTAGTGATCTTAATCTCATGCCTTAGTAGCTCTAATTTTGATACTTTAGATTAGGGCCATGAGGCTTTAGATTAGGGCCACGAGGAATCTTACTGCCTGTTTCAAAGCAGAGAAATCAGGAGGGAAAAGAAAGAAATGAATGAATTTCTTTCCTTCTATTTTCTTACTAATTTCTTTCCTTCTATTTTTTTACTAGTTTCAAAGAAGAGAATGAAAGAATGAAAGAAAAAAAAAACTATTTCCTTTCTCTCTAAAATGTTCCCTCCAAATTGGAGGAAAATCCATTTCCTTTCCCTCGTTTGCCTCGTTTGTCGTATTCTCACCGCGTTCTCGCCCTCTCTCGGTCTCTCCTCTCGTTCGAGCTCGCAACCGAGCTCGCCCCCTCCCTCCAAATCGGAGGGAATCTGCCACACCACGGCGAGGTCTCTGCGCTGCGCCACGAGGTGGAGCTCCGTGTCGTTGTGCCTCCCGGCCACCTGCTTCACGTACTTCTTCTTCCCCGCTGGATCCATCCACTTGCCCGAGCTCGACAGCACCAACGCGGGAGCAACCGTCGGGAAGGACGGCGCTGACGAAGCCTGGTTCATCCTCTACTGGAGTTTGAAAGAACCAGCACAGGAGAAGCGATCGCAGCCCCCTCGCCGCCCGAGTTCACAGCCCCCTCCCCTCTCGATCGAGCTCGTCGTCCCTCTCCCTCTCATCCGAGCTCACAGCCCCCTCCCCTCTCGTTCGAGCTCGCCGTCCCTCTCCCCTCTTGCAGCCGAGCTCACCATCCCTCCCCTCTCGTCCAAGCTCGCCGCCTCGTCTCCTCTCGCAGCCGAGCTCATAGCCGCCCCTCCCCTCTCGTCCGAGCTCGCAGGCGCAAGGGAAGACAAGGGGGAAATGCGCGGTCGACAACGCCGTCCGATGGCTCTCCTCCATCTCTGCCTTCGACGGCTTCGAGTACACGGGGCGGAAGATGGAGTGGAAGGTGAGGAAGATGGAGCGCCGACCCTTTCGCCGCATCGACGCCGCGTTCGCGGACCTCCGTCCAAGCTCGCATCGCTGCGTCCAAGCAGTTTCTTTCCTTTCATTGAAACACGAGAGATAAAAAGGAAAAAAATTATTTCTTTCCTTGGTTATTTTTATTTTATCCTCGTTTCTTTTCCTTTCTTATTTCCATCACTTCTTTGAAACAGACCGTTAGTTTCGAAGTGGTTAACACACATGGTTTGACTTCCTGCAATCAAGATAAAACTCGTGCTAAAGTGTCATGGAAGTAATTATGAGAACTTTAGTAGGAGATGCCAAAGGAACATAAGAGAGAGAGAGAAGTGCTTGGCCTTGAGCATGGACAAATCATGCAAGGCAGTAACGAGACTAAGCTTTGCCCAGTTTCATATATAGAGAGAACACTCAAGGGCTCATTAGTATGAACAAAGCATGCTATGGTTTAGCGATAGCATCCTATACCAAAGGGCATGCAAAATAGAAAAGTATTTGGTCTTGAGGCAAGAATCATGGGCATTGTGGCTTCGTGGAGAGGTACAAGTGGCACTATCATAAGATTGCTAGTTTTGGTAGGACTCATAGAATGGTAGAGATAAGCAAAAGTTTTTGTTAATGCACTTGTACGAACACTTCATCTCAATTAAGATCATAACTAAATTCATGGGCCTAGATAAATGTTGTCCCAAACACTTTGTACTCCTAGAACAAGAGAAAGACCTACAAGTTTTCCTAGGGGTTTTCCATCTATCATAAATCAGGTTAAGGATCTTCATATAGTGCTAAAAAAAATAGGTTAAATGTCAAATTAAGGAAGCAAAAAGTAGTCGTGTTAGTGTGTGAAGTAGCATACTATGATTAACCTATGAGAAGGGGCATTTATAGTCTTACCTAAAGCGGGATAACATCACATCGATGATCTAATAAACTACATCACATAACATCAGTATTGATAGGATCTGTGCACCCCATAGTATGGGCAATTTGTCTATAGTACAAAATGCATGGGAATTAAATTATTGACATTCTAAATTTATGTGAGTCATTTGAAACTTTTGTTATGATGTTTCCTAACTAGAGTAACCAATTAGTTGTTTCTTTACTACTATGGACGATGGCCTACTTGTGTGTCCATCAAGAAAAGCTAAGTTGGGGCAATAACACATTAGCTTTGGGTCATCTTAGACTAGGTGTCCTATTCTAAGAATGTCTCACCTCTCATGTGGTCTTATGAAGTCTTATTCTGTAAAAGTCTTGACCTCAAGGAGTATTGATCTCAAAATTCTTGGCCTTGGGACATTGCCCTTCGAATGCCTTGGGGTGATCTTAATTTCTAACACTTTAAGATGTCTTACCTTAATCCTCGGCAACTCTAGTTCTTATTTGTTTCACACACACAATTAACTTAATTATTAAACAAGATTGAATTCAGACTCACTTAAGTGAATCATATGTTGTATGATCTATTTATAACCAACCAAGATGATGAATTGCTACAATAACAATAACAACAACACCAACAACAATAATAATAATAATAGTAATAACAATAATAAAAAGAGCAATAGTAATACTACTAATAATATTAAGAACAACAGCAATAATAATAATAATTATTATTATTATTATTATTATTATATAACTAAATAATGTGTATAACTATTAGATGCCAAAGTAAGGTTAGTTAAAATTGATAGGAAGGATGCAATGAAGGATTGTTAAGACATGTACGAAAGGATGACATGTCCATGTACCATTACTAATTGACCAGGTATATATATATATATTTGGATTATAGCACCTGTAATTAAAGAGATGGTTAGACGAAGGACGAAAGGGCGAGAAAGGTACTTGGATTTATCATTTAAGTTGTTGCATTGTGTTTGTTTGCATGCCGCTAATTACTCGTCGTGTACTGACTGTTGCAACTAAACATTCAGAGGCATGCAGATGAGTTAAAGAGCGTGAGGGAGGACGACAGCAGCTTGACAAGGCTGGGAGAGAGAGAGAGCAGCACGGACAGGTGCTTGGCCAGCACCCGGCAGTGCGAGACAAAAAGAGGACTGGGAAGGAAAGATTTCAAATCATGTGAGATGGCCAAGCGCTTAACTCGCAGGCTCGCAGCCCCTTCTCCCTCCCTCCCCTACCCATCCACATCCGCAGGCGCATCAACTGTCAGTGATGGAGCAGTAGCTATTCTTAGAAATCTATTACATCTTGTCACTTACGCCCACCCCCTCCTCTCTTGTCTTGCTCCAAAGGATAATACACACAAAAGAAATTCAAAAAGAAAGCTTTTGTGGTTGCTCTGCCTCCACCCTTTGCAAGGAAAGAGCCTAAAAGCTATCTACTTCACTTTATTTCCCTAGCCAAGAAAAGAATCATAGACTTCACCCCAAGAATTAATGTGCGTTGAGGAATTTGATGAAGAGGATCAGATCTGTCCCACTTCCAGACTTCACCCTACAGCATGGCCTGATTCCCTTGCTTTACTCACCGAGTTTCCATTAGGCTAGCTAGCAAGGTTAAGATTCACTGGTTGATGAATAACATGCTTCAGAATCCACGAGAAGCACAACTGTTAATAAATGAACCAAAACAAAAAATAGACTTCTCTACTGCAGATCAAACAGCTTTTGCCCTGACGAGATTTTAGATCGATTCATGAACCAACCAGTTCAATTCTTCAAAACCATTATTAAGAAACAAGTAAGTCCAAAATGTTAAACAAATGGATCACTTGTTATATTATTTCGACGCATAGACTTTTATTATTTTTACATAAAAAATGTCACAACTCGTATATAATGTGAATAGAAATAATTTCTTAAAGTATGAACCAAGTGAGCATTAGGTTCTTCCTTTTACCTCTCTAATCTACTTCGATTATACTAAATAGGTTAACACAACATAAGATTGCATTTAGCACAAACTTCTTTTCCAAGAAAATGCTTTTCCACAATAAAAGCTCTTCTAGCTATTCTTTTAAGCACATTTTAAAGCACACTAATATTAATTTTTTTTTATAGAAAAGTTAAAAACTAAAGTTTTTTTCCAAGAACCTTTTTACTTTGAGACAAAAACTCCTAGACAAAAGATAAATATAGCTTTTACTATGTAAAAATATGTATCATTTGTTCCAAAATGATTCAATTTTGTAAATCCATTGATCATATATTATTGTTTTTAAATTTTCCACCTGTTATATTATCTTTTTCTGTTCAATAAAAGTCTGATATGTACTTATTATTCATCTCAATGTATTTTATTAGTTAGATATTTATTATCTTCTTAGCTTCTAATAGTATTCATACTTATTGTTTACTTAGATATAGCATTACATTTTTAATGTTTTCATTTGATACTATAATGATACTGATGAATATAGTAATATATGATATAGAAAAATTAGTAATTATTGAAGACATTAACTTGTGTCAATTTAGCTTATTTGTTATCTGGATGTGTTTTTTCAATTTCCCTAGCTTTTCCAAACATTTTAGCCATAACAATTAATTTTTCATCATATTTTTTCCAAATGCATTAATAGTGTTTTCCGAGATACCGCAGTAGCTTTTCTGCAACTACTTTTAAATAGGCGATAATTTCAGACTAGGTTGATATCAGAGACAGCGAAGTGAGGTGAGAAAATTAATGAATTGGAAAATATGACTTTACCTGATTTGAAATTTAGGATTTTCTGTGTTCTCGATATTTTGTTTTTGATTATTTAGTTTCGAGTCATGATGCAAATTTCTCTATCTTGACTCACCTTGACATGACATAACTCAAGATTGTTAATGTTTAATTTATGCTTTATTACTTTCTAGTTAAAATGGGAAGCTATTTATTAATTTAATACATTGTTCTCACAAAACTGTGGAACTACCCAACTAATCCATTTATTTTAATTTAAATTATGTAAAATATATTTCAATTTATTTAATTTATATGTGTATTACCTAAAGTCCTAAACCTAGTCAGAACCTATTGCATATATATTGTCTCTTTCTCATAACTATTTGAGTCAGATTTGAATTCTGAACACAACCTAACACTAATTTTTTAGGTAAAGCTAGATTTGGGCAAAAACCTACCTCTCAACAAAACAGGAATCTCAGTAGTATTAACCATTAGCAAAAAAGAAAAAAAAAACACAAGTGAGGCTTGCTCATGTTAATATTCATTACTAGGGTTTTTCTAGAGCTGGAGATAATTATTCTTGTTTGCTGTAGAGAATTGTTTGCTTATGGCCAAAGTGGTTTGCTGAATTATGTGAGGTGAACCATGTAAAAGGGCCTTCTAAGCATTATGTGACTGGATAAGAATATAGAAAACGAATACGATAGTTATTGAGGAGGATCAACAGAATTTTCAGCAAAGAAATGGCCAATACTAGACGACTGTAGCTCTCATGAGATTATGAGAGTACATTAGTAGAAAAGAAAATCTCAGGAGGACTTGCTATGGTAGCTAGGTTTTAACCTTGTTTGAGAAAAAAGGAGTATAGATATCTAGGTTTCATTCAATGCGTATGTGAATGCAAACGACTAGGTGGAGCAAGATAACATAGCATCTACTGCTAGGCCTGTGACATGCTTGTGTTCGGTGGCAATGCTAGAATGCTATTGTTTCATTCAACATATAAAGCTGTTTCCAAGCAAAACATTAGCTGTACTTGCAATGAACTGTGAAAAGATATACGTATTCCTTCAAAAAGAAAATTTTCAGATACTATGTAAATGTGAAAGAAAAGAGAACAAAATATATTTATATATAGATGCCTCATGTAGAGATGTTATATACGCGAGCTGTGAGATTACCAAGTTTTTATGCATCTTAGAATTGTCACTCTGTATGAATGGTATGAAAGTGAGAGTACTGGTGGCTCATAAGTTAACACTTTATCATGCATTCATAAACTGGAGTCCATCTTTGGTATTCTATGGAAGTCTGAATATTTAGATTGCGCTAACCTCCGTAGGCCCAAGCAGGTGAAATGTGACAGATCAATCTGGTGACTATGATGTGCCAATATCTGCCCTAGGTATGGAATTTACATGTATGCATGGTTGATTGAAAAATGGATAATTGAGTCCACACTCTACACTGCACTGATAAACGTAGAAGAATAAGAAATTGGTCCAAAAGAGCACTGCATATCGCTCTCTCTGGTGTGTGCACACACACAGTAGTATATCGCTCTCTTTGGTGCTTGGGATCGCAAAATCGATTTTGTAGGTATTGCAAGTTTTTTGCTACAGTTTTATTTGTGTAATCATCCGAAGGAAGTACTTGTTAATAATTACCTTCCCCAATATTATTTGAAAGAGAAGCATTCTACAGTAATTACTGAGGTTGTTCATTACTACTGAGCAATTGCGCATGCATCTCGTTGATAGTAGATCTTCATCTTTTCCCACGTCTTACTCAATACTTTCACTTCTACCCAGTATCCGTCTTTTTAATTACTAGAACAAAGAATAGCCTTTTTTTTCTTGCTAGGATAAATTATCTAATTAATGTAACCGGAGTTCAATCTTCACCAAGATAATACAAGTAGCTCTACATTCTCCTCTTCCCGCATTACCACCGATAGCGATGGAGCCAAGTCCCTCCAACCATATTGGTTGATAGCGATATCTCGGCCCAGAACTTTTCTAGTTGTATATCTACTTTATTAACTGTACTCAAATCACATGACATATATATAATTTGAATTTACGCATTGGAGGTCGGTTTGGACTCAACCTATTTAAGTTAAACCGGTCAGCTTTTCATAGAGCCTAAATCAAATCAAAGCCTCCCAAATTGCCACCAAAAGTTGTTTCTGCAGGGGAGAAAACACAGCTGCAAGGCCAGTGGTTCAGAAATAATTACTCAAGGCAGAAGCAGTTCCGCCCAAACAGGTCACAAATGCAGTTGACAACAACAGCACCAGGAAGCTATATGTAAAGGTACACTTTGTGATGGCCCTTATCATGCATAGCTTCCACCTTAGCCATAGGCTAGCATGCCCTTCTTAACTAAATATCCCAGCATCACTTAGTAAGAGGTGCCCTTGTCCTTATTGCCTTCTAGGAGATGACCCCAGACACACCAATTTCACATGGAAGAGAGGTTATAGATGGGGGATTCGGTGTGAGAACTTACATGGAAGCCATGACCAAGTAAATATTCAAGATATGAAGCAATGTGAGTAGAGTAGGGTTTATAGGGTGCTGGATAGCAGCTAGCGAAGGCAACGTCCCTCTCAAGCCTGCTCTTAGCCCAAACAAATAAAAAGACTACTGTTACTGATCCCCCAAAGCCGAAGACACTCGTCTTCTATCAGTCACAGTACCCAAGGCCCTTTTGCCCCTTGCGTGGTGTTAATCTAAAGAAAAAGAAGAGAGAGAAGAGATGGTGCGGAGTAGAGAGAGAAAGAGACGGCTGGGCATGCAGTGAGAGAACTGATAGAGGACTTTCAATCCCTTTCTCTCTCTCTCTCTACCCCCACTTTATAACACAGCCCTTGTCTAGAGTGCAGTAGCAAACTGCAGTCTTTGCTCTCAAACATTTCTTCATCTACTTCTCTTCAACTGGACGCTTCTTGTTCCGCTTTCTCCTCCTTGATTGTAATACCATGTACAGTAGATCCCCTAGCATATCCTCGCATAATAACATTACACTTTGAAAGGTATATCACAGATCATGTAAGTCTTGTTTGCGATTTGGTTGTAGGAGACCAGAGGGGAACTCACTAGATCTCAACAACTTGCCGGAAGAACATGGCAAACAACCGGTAGAGGAGAGCTCAATGACTACCGCAGCTTCCGTTGACAGTGCACGTAAGCATTAAAACGCGTGCATATTATATATTTATACGGAAGATCAAAATGATGATTTTCCCATTAATTAGTGCGGCTGGAATTCTTGTGCGGTAAGAAGATCAACTTATTGTATGATTGCAGGATTCAAGAAAAAGAAGAATAGTGGAGCAAAGGAGGAAGCAGCAAAGGTGTACGAGTGCCGGTTTTGCTCCCTCAAGTTCTGCAAATCTCAAGCACTAGGTGGCCACATGAATCGACACCGCCAAGGCAAGGCAATTAATGGCCACGGTTACATAGTCGTTGCACCATAAAATTAAGTTTTACTGATAAGGCATTCTTGATCCACATTGCATACTACCTTCCGCGTACTGTAGCACTGATTACTGATCCACGTTCCAATTTACTGTGGTTTTTCTTCTATTAGAGAGAGAGACGGAGACACTCAATCGTGCTCGTCAACTAGTGTTCAGCAACGAAGGTCTCGCAGTCGCAGGTGCTGGCGCCATCGGGTACGTCTTATGCTCATAGTTGCAACCATTAATTTTGATTAAAAAAACCACTTTTGATTCCAGTGTTCTCCAACCACGAACAATGCTCTTTCCACTTGCTCTGAACACTAGTACGAACTCCGGTTGACTAATATATACTGTATAGAGATCAATAGGTAAATTATAATAAGTGGATAGGTGGATAGAGAGAGAAATTACTGTTCACTTGTAAGTTAAGATGCCTATCTGAGATCCCCTTATTCAATGCGAACAGTTTGAGAGAGCTGCCTCTCGGAGCTTCACAAATCCCTCCAGTTGGTTTCCAACACAGCGGCGGCACCATCGGAGAACCATATCTTCAGTTCCGGCCGGCCTACCCAAGCCTGACAACACAGCCAGCTACCCAGCCACCAGCGCAGCAATATCTCTACTCTTCTTCCTCTTCACACTCTCTTAACGCTTATCCACAATCCTACCAACCTCCTCACCATCCACCCGTGGGCAATTACTACATCGGTCATGTCGTCTCAGGGAGCTCCCAACGTCAACCACACTACGGCCCTCACGACTCCAGCTTCACTTGTTACGGAGCACCTCTTTCTCACAGCTTCCCAGTGGACGGAGTCCGAGCACCGATTGGCAGAGACGGTGCTCCTCACAATCTATAAGACAGGCCGGGCAAAATAATGTAATCACTTGAGGGATCCAATTAAAATGTAGCAGAATGCTCACGGTCATCTCACTGAATTACTAGTTAATGTTTTGTTTCTTGAGACGGTGACAGAGACGTGGATTGATGTTATCGGATGATAACTGTCATACTCTCGTTCTTACTTCAATTTGGTCACCTAAACGCGATGCAGTTGATGGGTGAAAGCTGGTTGGGACAATAGGAGGAAAGGCCTAGAAAATGATGGCGGCCAGGTTTTCATCTCACTTGATGCTTTTAATTTAAAATTTACTTTAATTGTTCCAGCTGCATGCACGACTTGTCAAAGCTAATTCTCTTAGAGTTCTGGATGCTACCAAACACTGTAATCAGTGACTTTACGCTGAAAAAAAGCTTACCAATTAGGTGCTGCGGACATAGACACCTAGCCAGCTAACCCTGTTGCCTGACATCTCTGTTCACACACATCGCAACTGTGGCGCATAACCCAAAAGGCAATCGAAACAAGATACAGTAAGAAGAGATGTAAAGATGGTGATCTCTACAGTGAGTGAGTCACTATGCTGCTTCTCGTTATGCCTAGCTCATTTCTGGGTCCTATGATTGGAAGTCATGTGACCACTAGATTCCAGGTTACATGGGGTTATAAATTTGGAAAGGTCCCAAATTGTTTTACTTCCGTCAAATGTCATGATTATGGATTGAAGGATTCATATTTGGAATGCTTGAAACCAGGTTTTATTACTTCTTTGGAGAAAAGTTCGACCAAGTACACGGGGAGGGAGCTATGAGCCTACCAGAAAGGCACAAGACTCCAAGAGAGAAGCGAGCAGGACCATGGATGGTTTTCCACAATAATGAAATCTCAATATCGACGCCAACCATAAAAATAAAAAAAAAACATCTTTATTTATAACAAGCAACTCAATTGAAAAAGAGGGAATTTTTAAAAAATATATATATCTTGGGAATGAGATGATCGAGTATGTTTTTTTTGCTCCGCACCGACTAAGGTAAAAGTTCATATTTGTTCCAACCTTTTTGATACCTTTGATAGTCAGTTTGAGTTTTAATTAATATGAACAAATATGAACTTTAGTTCAACCATAAAGACTCTAAAGAGAAATTTCTATGCCAGTTTTAATTAGACGTCTCCCAGAAAAATAACTATCGGTAGGTAAAAGTTCATATTTGTTCCAACCTTTTTGATACGTTTGATAGTTATCAAGACATAATGATACCTAAATACTAAAACCAAGTTTTATTAAAACTAAAGTTCCTCTCTTGCATCATTTTGGTGTCCGAGAAACTAACTTCTCAATTTCCTACTTTTACACAAGATTAAGATTATCTTCTTACCTAAATGGTATGTCCTGACTTCCACGCAAATGCTGGGAAAGTTCATCTAGATTTCAGGCCCATCTGTCTGTGAAATGTTATCATGTTCGAAGGTTAAGTAGTTTAATCATGACATGGTCTGTAATCAGTGATTCAAATTTGTATGGTTCATTCATATTCGTGTCTGGTTATTTGAAGATCAACTAACATTCTCAACTTTTATGAGCTTGAAACAGGGTAACAGAGGTGATCAATTTTTCAAATAATTATTGTAGGTGGAGCCTTATTAATTACATCCTTCAATGCACTATGAGGTTGCCAAATAGATCTAATTATGAGGATAACTGAACCATTCTAACCTTATAGACCATCTCAGGCTCTCCTTTTCTTCAACATTTGGATTTTGGACGAACTGGATGCAAATGAAAGTTCATAGTATTATTTCCATCTAGTACTATAAGAGGAGATCAGATGAAAGATCTTGAACTTGAAAGGTTATGTCTCAATCCATATATACAGCTACTTTATTCTATCACCGTGCCATGTGTCTGATCTGTTGTGGAAGCAACCCAAAAGACTAACATGCCCTACAAGAGCCAAACAACACAGCAACTACTCGATTGTTTCACCGAAGTCATGTATCTATCATAAAAGTAATCCAAAATAATAATAAACCTTACAAGAACCATACGATGTAGTTGGAGAGGAAGAATGCTCCTAAACACGTTTTCATGTGTTCATTCACCAAACAACTTGAATCCATCATAAATCTACCGCAACAATAAGTCATGTTTGGCAGTTGGTTTTAGACTTGTTTGTTTTGAGTGAAAAAATTGAAAACTGAGTTAAAAAGAAAAACATGCCAGATAAATAATAGCGAAAACTAAAATTAATAACTCAAGAACATGACTTTAAAGCATAGCGTCTTATAATAATGTCAATGATTTCACCTACAAACCACTTCTTTTTCTGAGATATTATTTTTATATGAACATAAACTAAAAATAGTTTGTAGATTTTTTTTTGTTTTTACTCAAACTTGAATTCCATCTGTTTATCCCACTTTCATTATGTGCAAAGTCTAAGAGAATTCTTTCTAGTTTCACCCTAATAAGAAATTTGGAATAGATGATGATAAAGACATAAAGCAAGAAATATGGTGGGAATTTAACTCAGTGGCAGGAAGTCAGGAACATTGGCTGGAATTGTAGGATGGTAAAGCGGCGTGCTACCTACCTGTAAGGCATTCGTGGTTAAGTAATTCAGTGCATTAAACACATCTCAAATCCCAAGTATAAGAGAAAGGCAGCCAAAACCAAGAGAGTTGAAAACTTGTAACAGTTATTAGTTGTCCGGGGAGGCAATTGTTTTTCTGACCATCCGACTGATTTGATCTAAAACAAAAAGAAACAGGGTCAAAGTAGTAGGCACTTTTGGGCGAAAATTGTGGGTAGAACAAAAGTAATTCCTATTTTGGATTCGGTCAGTCTATCGTCTCTGAATTTGAGCATACCATTTGAGGATTTGCACTAACTCCAATGTACATCCGCCAAACCAAACTGAGCTTTATCTATTCCAGGCTGGATTCAAGTGATACATCACTCTGTTATTGCTTGTTGAAATGTTAGAACAAAATTTTGGCGACAAAAACGAAAAAGATGTAATTACCCAGATAGTCGTAAAATTTCAAGAACTTGTTTATTTTTCAGCCCTATTTGGCCTGGGAGAACTAAACAAGCAGCAGATTTAGTCGAACCAGCAATTCGAGATCGCTGCAGCTTTTCGTTACTCTAATGAAGAAGTGATGATTGACAACATAAGTTGTTTTAACAGAAAGAAGCAAAGAATCGAAAAGAAATTTTCTACTCGGTTGGTGAAACATTCACGGTGCTGATGGCGAAAAGCATGGATCAAATCATCGGGAAAGAAACAAGAATCGGTCCACCGAATTCCCATTGCACACAAGTATGAGCAATAATTTAATGGATCAAATCAAAGAAGAGAGAACAGAATTCTCCGACCTGAAACTGACGGGCATTAGTTCGAGCAAAGCAGTTCGTTTAAGCCGCCATCGAACACCAAATCTTGGTCGCGAAGAATCGCCGCCGGTGCTCTACCGATTTATCGCCCTTTTCGCTCGGAGCAGAAGAAGAAGCGACTAGCGAGGCAGCGGAAGCGGTGCAAATGTTGAGTTGGATCGGGAACCTCTCCCAGTTTAAACATAAGCAGCAAATTGGATCAAGTTGGAACCACCTGGCCATCCATTATCCTACGCCGTCGTAAATGCCACTGCCTTGAAATCTTACAATAATTGGAGGGCATCCCGAATTGTCATGTCACTTGACTACCTTCCTTTTTGTTAATTAAGGGGAACAAATGTAAGATATTATAATATTTAAAATAAATAATGCGTTACTGAGTCAACTCCTCGGTTGACAAAGATTGGTTCAGGCGACCGGCTGAAAAATTGAAGACTTGTGGTCAAAACAGAAATTGCAAGATGACCAGACAGTAGAAACAAATGAACTCGTAACAAGCACGCATACATACGGGGAATAATCAAGTGCAATCAATTACAAAGCTGTTCGCCAAATTAACAAAATCAAGCATGAACATTACAATCAAAGAGTAATGCTGCTGAATCAATTGAAGGACAACAGATGACAGGAAGGAAATGAACATGAACTTGCAGCACGAAGACTGCGATGAAATGAGAAGAAAAGGTAATGATCTAGAAGCCCGGGGGCTTGTAGGCGATGAAACTGATGCACTGCACTTGGCGGACGTTGTCGAAGCCGATAATGCGGATGAAGGCCGTGGGGTACTCCTTCTTGCACTCCTCCACCTCCTTCGCCACCTGCACCCCGTCGGTGCACCCGAACATGGGGAGCTTCCACATTGTCCAGTACCGCCCGTCGTAGTACCCCGGCGATCGGTGGTGCTTCCTCCACACGAATCCATCCTATCCAGGTTTCAAATGCGCTATTACAATTAGCCGTCCGGCCGTGCTGATGGTCAATTAGTAGATAAAACTATTCACGTAGCTGAATTCCAAGCAAGGAATCCACTTGGAGTGGAGCAGGTACTCGATCTGCTTCAGCAGAGCCTCGTCCGATAGCTGCGGAAGGTAGGACAGCGTCTCGAACTTCTTCACCCCCTCGATCGGCCACACCTGCAGCGCTTGATCATTAGATCGATCCTGCGGAGGTAAGGGGTGTCGATTTATAGTACCTTCATGCACTGGACTCTGCCGCCGTTGCTGGGGAGGTGGGAGAGGTCGGCGTTGGCCGGCTTCCTGGTGAGGGGGAAGGCGGAGGTGGACTTGAGGCCGGTGAAGGGGGCCACCATACTGGATTGCGACGGGGAAGCCCGGGCCGCGGTGGCCGCGGTGTACACCACCATCATGGAAGAAGCCATAGATTGATTGATTGATTCGATTGCTGCTGCTGCTTAATCAGCCTCAAACGCTTATATAACGACTTGAAATACAGGACGTTGAGGCGGATAGATTGGGTAATATTGTCCATTAGTTGCCTGGTTGAGGGGTTGACGGTAAGTCACTTTGAGCAGCACCACACATGAAGCGGCGGAGGGGATGACGGCCTTATCTTTTGCTAGCCATCTGGAGCGGCCACGTGGCGGGCAGGCTCACCTTATCACCATGAAGATGAATGTGTTATGGCCCTGTCTTCTGCTATCTCAGTCTACCTCTCCTCCTGCCGGCCATTCAGAAACGCTAAGCCATTCCTCACTCCTGCCCAATTCCCCTCTCCCCTTTATTTGGAGGCCCTAACTTTGACAATGGATTTAAAGGCAAAAGCTCTCAAGTATCTCAAATTTTGGGTTATTAATGTGTATGATAACTAAATCTAGATAAGTATCCAACATAATCTATTTTCCGCTCCATGAGCTAGTGAACCTTACCCCTATTTCTTGACATTGCTTCCTTGCCACCACTATGAATATGACGACAATCATCACTTTTTCTATTGAATGCGCCAAGTGTTGATAAGTGTCGTTCATTCCCTGCAACAATCGTTGCTCCCATAAACATCACTATGAACTAATTATCATGGACATTATAATTCTATTCCTAAGTATATAACTTGTTTATCTTACATCTCTGATTTGACTGCCCACCTCCATCAAGTCTCACAATCGAGTGAACAGCAATGAAGATGACGACTATGTTGCAATGTTAGGGTTTTGTTGGATTAGGCATATGCAAAGTACCCATTAGAATTAAAGTTAAAGAGTATATATTTTTAATTGAGCATTTATCATATTGAAATAGTAAAATCTTATATAAAGGTATTGAATATAAACAAAGTGCACATGAATGATTGAATGATAAACTAATTGTAAATTGCTTGTAAAGAAATTTGACCATTGATTGTTAAAAAAAAGTTCAAGAGGTGTTACGGCCCGAAAATCCACCCGGATCCCACGCCGGGAATCCCGGACCTCGGAACGCACAACACTGTACCTGTCAAATCAATCCTGACAACCGAAAGATACAGACTGAATAAAATAGCCTAACCAGAGGCCAGTCCGGCCTTAAATATCCATAACACAACACCGACATATAAGAAATATAGACCGGTGCAGCGGTCAACAGAAATAACAACAACAGGACCGGCGCAGTGGTCGACAAACCAACAGATAACATGACCGGCGCAGCGGTCAACAGAGTCCAACAACATAACATAAAAAATAACAACAGACCAAAATGCATCACAACCCACCTAGACTGGTGGTCAACTACTAACTATCTACTCTGCTCCAGGTGGAGCCGCGCCTGAACCTGGAGGCAAACCGAAGGGGGGGTTAGCCGGAGGCTAAGTAGGGATATTACAATGATATGGTGCATGATCAGATACAAGGAATTACCAGAATACAACCAAGACTCTATATGACCATATAGAGTATAATCAAATTTCAATATACATATCAATATATAGGTATCCTCATACAGATAAAAATTTGGGAGCTGGTACAGCAGTGGTCCACGACCCGCAACTCTATAAAATAGAGTGGTCCCTACTAATGGCTCCCCGAACAGTAGAGACGACTGTCCGTCGACAGCCCGCTAGTGTAGCGTCCTACACTCAGTACAACCTCTTATTGGGCTGATAACAGACCTCAAGCCCATAACATCGGACTCTCTCGGTCAGAGACGATCATACAACGTCTCGACAGAAATCTCACAGGCAATATCTGAGGTATACTGACATGTCTATCGCTAGACAGTCAATCCTCAATGTACATATACAGAACTCATACCATCTACCAACTACCAATAAACATGCAAGAACCAAAATACTCATACCGTGTTTCATGCAACAGTTTATGTCAACAGGAATGTACGCAGAGCAGAACGGGAATTAGAACAGTAATCAACAGTGATAATAAGCAATAAGGGAGGTGCCGCTAACTACACATGCGGTTGGCACCGTAACAAAGAACGGAGGTAGAATCCCTACCTCGGATGCAGACGTACAGTAAAACAGAACCAACCCGATATCACACGATCAGTCAACAGGTCCTAACAGGTAAATCAGGTGTAAGTTCTCATATTATGTTAATCTACTCATAAGAGTCAATATTAGGTAGTCATGTCTAGGTATAATCATTTAATCAGGTTTGTCAGATATACAGGTCCAAGTTTATGTTTACGCATGTGTTTGTATACGTATAAAGGCGGTTACGGGTACTAACCGAGTTCGCAGCCTTGTGCGAACGAATAACACCTCGTGACGACGGAGGACGCAAGAACCAACCCAAAATACGCATCGACACGAACTTCTAGGTTCGCCGGAATAGTAGCGCCGCCGCAACAGTGATCGCCGGAACAGTAACTTCGGTGACCGATCGAAATTTCCGGAGTGCCACAAGGTAGCCGCCGGCGAGGTGAGTCCGGCCGTACTGTCGGTTTTCCAGGGAGACGTCGGAGACCGCGTAGATCTAAGGTCGAAGGCTCAGCGGCGCTGCTCGCGCACTTCGTCGAAGCCGGAGAAGAAGGCGTCGGAAATGCTTCGGAGAGGGGAGGAAGGGTCCGTCGAGATTGGAAGGAGCCTTGCCGAGGTCGCCGGAGAAGGAACGCACCGGATTTTGGGCTCGCAGGCGTCTCTTGTCGGCACGTATGCGTGGAAGAAGGAAGGGTCGAATGCGGCCGAATTTTCAGTCGTTGGACGGCGAAAGCTCGTCGCCAGTCAGTGTCCGCCGGCAGGAGGAAAGGAGGGTGAGGCGTCGCATGGGAGAGGAGGAGGCGTGCAAACGATGGCGTGGAAGGAACGTTGCGTGAAGGGGAAGAAATAGAGAAATAAGGGCACGCGCGACAACGAGTGGTGGGCAAAGTCATGGGCTTGACCACCGTGCTCCGTGCCCAGTGCCATCTATCAAATCACCATAGTAACTTAATATTATTTTATTTAAAAATCTATCCCCGTTTGTCCGTTTGCATCACGGGCGTAACAAGAGGTCTATTACGAAAGCTCCATAGACTATAATAAAAGTGTAAATCATACTAGTTAACCTCTAAAAAGAGTCTATACTGACCCTAAGACTTTATTATCAACAATTAAGATCTTTACCAATTAAACTAACTGACACCCTAATAATTGAAACAAAATTATTATTATCTGTAAATTTTGTTTTTTATTCTGGTGAAATTGACATCAGTGTTATAATTGAAACAAAATTGTTCATGATTATCCATCTTCAAAGGCAGTTTTAGTATATTGAGGGGAAAAAATCTAAAATGTCACAGTCAGTCAACGATTATTTTCTAAGGACAACTTTTTGGTAAAATTAAATAGGAAAATAAAACCAGACTTACCTCTCGTCTACAGATTTTAAATTCCGCACCAGACAGTCTTCTCTCTCCCTACGGACCTCCCCGTCGCTCTCTTCCACTTGCTGGCTTGCATCTCGCCGACTCTTTCTGGAATTGGAGCTTCCTGCTTCCTTCGCCTCTCTCTTTAGCATAGGTCAAAGCTGATAAGGTAAACGGACCGTTTCACATTTCAAACTTGGTGCTGCCTTTTTCTCTAAGCAATTTAATCTCTTCAAGCTTAATTTGTCTCCACTCCACTTCCGTTTTATGAAAGAAACCGAACCTTTTTGTTGCTCGCGTTTGTGTGCTGAGGCCGTGATTCTTAAATAAGGGATTGATCTGTGACTGACAGGCAGTACTGTTGTGGATCTCTCTAGGGCCTAGGCCGAGGAGAAGATGAATCGTTGCTCGATGCAGCAGGCCGCCTTCGCAAGGTATCAAGAAGAGACCAGGATCCCCTTCGCTGTTACAGGCCGGAGGCCCCCAGTCTTATGCCCCAAGCCCCGCCGTCTCTCCCCTGTCGTCGTTGTCGCCGATCAGCTCCAGATCCGTCCTCGGCGTTTAGGGTACGTGTTTCATGTTACTCCTCCCTGGTTTTTGGTCAAATCTGAGACCAAAAAAAAAAGGAAAATATCTAATTCCTCTACTGTTTGATTCAGTTATCAATCAGATTTGCCTGATTCGAGTACCGGGACAAACCCTCTTGATACCCTTCTCGCAAAGGTGAGATTATTGTGTTTAAGAATTAAAAAAAATAAGCCGTTCGTACTTGATTCGTGTTAAAATGAATTTGAAATTAATTTATTGATTTATCTGCGCAGGACGGAGAAGAAAGTGAAGCAGCTTCTTCGCCGCCGTTCTTCTGCGGCTCCCCGCCCGGCCGATCCGCAAACCCCGTCATCCACGACGCTCGGTTCAGCGATGACAAACCTTGGTCACCTTTTCCCCAGCTTCCGCGGACCCAACCGGGACTAGCGCCAATCTCCAACAAGCAAAGCTGTGGTCAGGCGAAGTTCGGCCTCATGTCAGCCGCCGTGCGGATCGAGGGGTTTGATTGCCTCGGCCGTGACCACCAGGGCTGCAATAGAATCACTGCGTCGGCCTGACCCGGGCAGCAAGTTTTCCTTTGGATCCCAAAAAAGAAAACAAGAGAGAGCCAATTAACATCAACAAACGTGGGAAAGAATTGACCGTTCAAATTTTCCTGAAATCATCTCATTGTTCCTACCATTAATCTTTTTTTGTTTTACTTGTAATTAAACTTTTATGTATATACTAAAATATCAAGAGAGGGAAGAGACAGGAAGAGAAGGCAAGAACTTTGTGCACATATGTGAGATTAGCTATATTTAGATATTAAGAACTTGAGCTGTGAATGTGTAAATAATACTTGAGATATCTCCTCTTTTTATATACATACCTATATTTGTGAAGTGTTCTGAAGCTGAATGAAGTGATTATTTGTCGTGGTTGTGGTTGTGGTGCACATATGTCACCATTGATTTTTGTATTGGCATAATTTGAGAGTTGCTGTTGTTTTCTTGTAGAAGTGGCGTATCAAGATGCATGACTGCGACTTGTTTTGAGTATGGTCCAAGTTAGACGTCGTCAACCATGGAAGTGGGTGAGGGGGAGGAGCAGATGGGTAAGGAGCAACTACAGGTCGGATGAGCATGATGTGAATGGCTACCAGAGGTCCAAAAAAAGAAGAGGCGTGTGTTGGGTTGTAGAAGACCTGTGATAAATAAAAAGTAAGCATTTTTTTTTTAAAGTAAGCAAATTTGATTTGTTGGTTCTCGGTTGAGTCTTCTTCAATGAAACTACAAGATTCTATGTGATGAATGAATGCTACCATATCTTAAAAGCAGAGTAAATATAAATTCTTGATACGCGTCAGCAAACTGAGGTGTTGATCAGCACACGGTAGCCTCTTTTACAGACGCAAATCAAAAGCAGATTGTTTTTGCCCTGGCCCTAGCCATCGAGTGTTACCTCTCCTTTGGGCACCATAATCAATGTTTTACTACGTTGATGGAGATTTTTCTAACACATGTAATACTAGGACATGGATTGTACAGGAGTAAGGAAGTGCACCTCTCATACAATTAATTATATAAAGGTTTGAATCTCTGTGATGCTAAGATTTTTACATTATAACCACTTAGGATTAACATATGGTTTAGCTTACAATCGAATGGCTCTAAATCAAATCTTAATTATTCTTTTTAAAAATTATCAAATAATTAAATTGATCAATTTGGTTAAGTAATAAGCTTGTCGTGCTGATCCTCACGGTTCGTATGATCCAAAACAATAATTTATGTACTGGTACACCTGCATGATTGAGGTAGCTCGCTGGATAAATGAGTCCAAAGTAGGCACAGTCATGCAGATCTTCTTCGCTACTCAAAGATTCTCAGGAAAAAGGCCAAATCAAAATAAATTATTTGTACCCTAAACATAGCTTTCAGACAGATGATGGATCGTATGAGCAAGACTGCCGGTGAAGACACTAGCCATTTTTGATTTGGCTCCAACCCGCGCAACGTGTCCATCTTCCGTTCCACACTGCTTCCACATCATTATTCCATTATATATCTACTTAATTAATTAAAAGGTTGTCCGCCTGCTGGTTCAATTAGTTGGCCAACCATCTGTGATTTGACCGATTCATGGCCTTGTCTAGTCAACGAACTCTTATTTTATCTCAATTTATTTATATTTTTAATAAATCAACGGCGATGAATAAACAACTATTCCCACGCGCGCCGCAAGTTCATCGATCCACTACAGACAGGCTATCCGGCAGGCAGATGCCGGTTGTGGTGCCCACGGGCCCCAGCACAACTTTTTAATTAATATCCTTGTCGGTCACGCTCCCATGTGGGCCCCTCTCCACGCACGCAACTCCCCTTCCACCACGTGAGCGTTTACCCACCCGCTGCCACCGCCACGTCGTCGTCGCCGTGCCACGTCTCTTCCTTACGCCACACGGCTCGCCTCGAAGACTGATAGATGGGGAGGTACTCGAATCTATCTTCTTCCAGATGAACACTGAGGCCTAAATGGGCCGCACGGTGGGGCACCCTTTCCGGCTTATTAATTCCTCCACATGGAGTTTGGATCCAAAACGGGTACCTCAGCACGTGGTGGTTTTAAAAAACGTACGCCAACTGATTGCGGGTACAAGCGCAACACATTTTGATTAAAAAGGATTGAAAGCAAATTTTATTGATTTGCAGGGTGGTAGATGAAATGGCAGGGGTAGCTGATCGCTTGCAGTTGAAGTTAATTAGAATTGCGATGATATCTTTCGTACACCGTGATTTTTCTACAAGAATCCAGAAACAAATATTATTTTTATAGATCCATGTCCCTTCGTTTATAATTATATATATCCTCTCACCATCATGAAACAAAGAACATGTGACATACGTTTTGAATGGCACAGCGGCATCCTACGTGTAGGCGGCTAAATTCATTGGTCGTCGATCCTCACGCAGAACGGCCACGTTTTTCTGGGTCACGAAATTACGAAAAGTCAAACGGTGACTAGATTGATTGATTCAAACTCATCCAATCCACCCGCAAGAATCGGCAGCCTCCCACCGTTGGAAAAAAAAAATATTTCTTAAAATAATTTATCACAAAAAAAGTAAGGCTTCCGAAGCCAGCCGAGCGAGAGGAAGAAGACCAAGCCACGCCACGTCCCACTTTAGCTACGCCGATCTGACGACGAGGAGTCGAGGACTACCTCTGTGGTCCCCATTGCGGACGCCAACTCCGGACGTGAATCCAGTTCATAACGGACGCCAACTCCGTTACTGTTTTTCGTCTGCACGTCCCCCGCCCGTGATGCCTGGCCACCCCTATCTCCTATTTTTCTTACCCTTTTGCCCCTGCTTTGACAGGTTATTACGCGTCCAGCCCCTCTTCTCTTTCCCGTGTCAGGCTGTCAGCAGAGGAAACAGTCATATCGGAAGATAGAAATATCTACCACCTTATTAGTTATTACCCGCTTCCTATATAAGCCAAACCATCCACCGTGCACACTGCACCATTCACACGCGTGCTACACCAGCTCTTTTCCCCCTTTTTTCTTCACTCGGCTATATTTGCCCAGGCGTTAGAAAGACTTGTATCGATGGAGGGTTCCGGTAACCTCAAGAGGCGCCGCGACGAGCTTGAGCAGGAGGTGGACTCACCGGATATCTCCTCGCCGGAGGCGAAGCGCCTGCTCCTCGATATCCTCGACGATGACGCCGAAACCGGCGACCAGGACATCGCCTCCGTCATGAAGAGCCTCGAGGAGGAGATCGCGGTCCACTCGCCTCCCCAGCAATCGCATCCGTCGGTGGAGCAGCCCGACCTTGGGTTTCTCTTCGAGGCTTCCGATGACGAGCTCGGCCTGCCCCCGCCCCCGTGCTCTTCCGAGGAAACCGGCGAGACGGAGCCGGTCGCAGCCAATGTCGCCGGAGACGCGGAGGGGGTTGGGTTCGGCCAGATCTGGGGTTTCGACGATGACCTAAGCGGATACGAAGGGTTCCCGTTGAGGATCCGGCAGGATGCGGAGGCCGAGGCGGAGGACGGTCTGTTATTCGAGGGCGGGTTGTTTGATTATGCCGACGTGTCGCTCTATGCGCCGTCTGATTTCACGGAACTCTCGTGGCACTCTGAGACACTGCCGGCAGTCTGACGGAAAGTGGACGCTTTTTTTCAATTTATATTTTTAGACTTTTTTCTTTTCTTTTTCTTCATGAAACACAGTAGAAGGGTTGATGTAGAGCCTAGTAGGCCTAGGGAAAAAAGTAGAAATGGTACAAGAAGAAAAAAAAAATCGACAAAGATGCCTGCTTTACTCCACTTTCGATGGACATCCAACGGCTCAGAGCCTGGTGGCGAATGTGGTAAACTATCTTGAAAATAAATAGATTAAGCAGTGTCACTCATAAAATATGAAATTGGTTTGTGCAGAAATTGGTTTGTGCATACGCTGATGGAGAAAAAAAAAAGTGGGAATTAATTGGTACCTTCTCTGAATAATTAAATGTGCAGGAGACGCTTTAAAATGTTTGGTGAACCCAACTCATCTTCCTATAGTGCGCCTACACTTGGTTTTTTAAAATAATATTTCATATAAAATTCTCTTTTAAATTATTATATCTCTCTTGCGGTTCAATTATCTCATCCTATTCTCAGTATTTCAAAATAATTGTAAAACTTCAATATATAGCGAGTTATGCTGAGTTCCCTCGGATTAGTATTAAAGGTTAAATTTTAATTATAATTTTATAATTCCAAAATTTTGATGTTACGAGCAAAACAATGCTGAAAGGTTCTGACTTCTGAGCATAATTCAAAATCACACATTCACTTTATAAATATGATAATTCAATATTAAGGTGACTCAAATTTTACATAGTAAATTATTTTTTTAAAAAAAAACTAACATTATAATTGTACTATATTTACATTTCCATATTAAAAAATACATTATGCATAAAATTATAAATGTAAAAAAAATAAGAATTTGTTTTTTTAAAAAAATAACTTATTTTCTTGAATTGCTTAAACTTTCCTTGGATGGAAAGAGACAAAGTAAAAGATGAAAAAGTAATTTTTTTAAAAAAAACGACAAATAAAAAATACTTAATTTCCCTTGTTTTTTAATTCCGTGAGAATCGGATGGAAACGAATAAAAGGAAAAAAATCACATAACAAAAAAAAATCATTTACCCAATAAGCGAAAGTCCACTATCTACATACCGTTTTCTTTAAGTTTTTTTTTTCTTCCCTCTCAAAAAATATAAAGAAACAAAAAAAATTAAATAGATAGAATGTGTTATAGATTTTTTTTTCTTTGTGTTTACTTGAAAGGAAAAAAAATAAATTTGAAGAATTGATATATACACCCCAATTTTTATTTTTTCACTCATATTATATATACTAATAATATCAAAAAATTATTAAATATTAGATATTAAATATGAGTAGCAACGATAGTGAGGACAAAATAGCAGCGACAAAAACAAGCAATGGTGGTGAGCTCGAGCTGCGACGCCACGAACGAGTAGTCGAAAGAAAGCTCATAGTGAGTGAGGGCAAACAATGAGTAGTGAAAAGCTAGATGTGAAGTTAGTAAAGTTAAGGTGTAGTTTTAGCTTTTCACCCGACATTTGGGCAGAAAACAAATGGAGGGAATAATACCTAACTTTCCCTCCTAAACTATCCATAGCCTAAGTAAACAAGTCTATACTCATTTTTTTTCTACTTTCTCTCTTTTCCTTTTAATTTTTCCTCAAATAAACAAGCTCTTACACTCTGTTTTCTTAAAGAGAAGAAAAACAGTAAAAAATGAAAAACTGCAAGAAAAGAAAACTGCAGAGAAAGAAAAAAGTCTATTATTCTATTTCCTTGAGAGGAAGGAAAAGAAGAAGGAAAATTAATTTCGGAGGTAGAGCAAACTAGCCTTGTGTTTTTCTTAACTTTTCGTCTGATTTGGATGGATTAGTTTTGAAAAAAAAATTATAAATTTGTTCACTTACTTTTCCACTTAAAATTTTCCTTCTACCTAAATAAATAGCGAAAAATTTATTTTTTTTTCATTCCTTGTAGTTTTCCTCCCAAGGAAAGAGTGTTAATATTTTTTTCATAGGTAATGCCAAGGAGGTCAATTTCTAAGTTTTTCTTTACTTTTATCTCACATAATTCTAGTGACATTTGGTGTATGCTGAGGTAAAACTCTTATTCTCAATAAATATGAGGCGGCATGTTTAAAAATTGTTAGCTTAAATTTTCATCCTTCAATATCATATGGCCATCTATTTTTTTTTAAATCATTTTCGCTTAGTATAATAAAAAAAAATTCACACATTATCTACTTATGTTTTGATCGTATATTATTCAAGATCCTAAAATTTCAAAATAGCACTATAATAATGTCATATTTTTATGAAGGATTTTACAAAGCTAACATAAATTCAATTCTGATACATAATTATTTTTTAAAGTGTAATAAAAATATTTTTTAGAATATTAGAGAAAGACATCCTATTAAATAATCTCTTAAAACTATATAGGTTTGTTTGGCCCAATTATTAATAGCTTTATAGTTGTGTTACACTGTACTATATTGCATTATCAAATTTTATAAGATATTTAGTTCATAAATTTTTAATTATTATTAAAATTTAAAATAATAAATAAATAAATTATTTAAAATAATAATATATTTTATTTTTTTATTAAAATTTTAAATTATTTCAAATAAATTACTCGATCTGGATTTAACCTTTTTTTTTCGGAGCTGAAATCGTTCACGCACGTACAGCCCCATCAGCCACCCACTCTCGACGCACCCGCGCACGTCGCCGGAATAGAAGGCTTGTAGTAAGGTAGAACTAGTTGTGTCCACCCTCAGCCTCGTTGACGTCTCTCTAGATGCCCGAAGCTCGCCACCGGAGATGGAGAAGGAGGTCGGAGAAGGTGGCGGAGAATAGGAGATAGAAGACACGGATAAAGGGAAATATTCACCTCTTTATTCCTCCAAAAATAGGCTACCTAAAACCTCTCTCTTCTCCTCCTATACACAGACTGCAAGCTCTCTCCCTCACTCACTCGTCTGACTCCCAGTCGCCTGCCGTCGTCGGGAAGCTTGCCAACGATGCAGCTGGGGGTTGCCGCCTGAAGGGATAGTCGTTCGCCTCTATGAACACCGGAGAGGAAGGAAAGGTTTTACTCACTACTGGTCGTTGTTGTCTTCTTCTCCCAACCAAAGCTCACCCTTCCTGCTCTTTTTGTTTGCCCGCCTGGAGTTTTAAAGATGACTCCCTCTTTGGAAAGGAGTCGGCTCACCAGCCAGCATCCACTCCCTCTTTCCAATTTTGAGACATTCGCGAATCACACCTCAACACGTGATTCACTCGCCTGCCACCACCTCGTCCGCGAGCTGAGTCCACCTTCGTCCCTGCCGGTGTTGAAGCCGTCGACCGTGCCGAAGCTACCTGCCATGTCAGCGCGATCGTCAGTTCCAACCCAGCGAACAGTGAAAAGAATTTCGCAGAAGGGGTACCCTGCTGCGTTTTTGCAGGAGGGTAGGGGTTTGTGAGAGGAATATCATGTAATGAGATATTGTGTAATGTTTATATTATACGATAGATCGTGTAATATCCTAATATCGTGTATTAGTGCACGATATTAGCACATTACACGATCCTGCATTACACGATGATGGTATAATGCCTCTCACATGCTGGTTTCCAAAAAAAATTTTCCCGAACAGTGGCACCCAGCGTCGACGCAGCCACTGTTCGATGGGTTTGGGCTGCCGTCAATGTCGGCAACGTGGACTTGGGCCTTCGCCAAGCCCGTCTGCCTCTTGGCTTGGTTCGCGAATCTATCGGCACCACAATAATGATAATCAATATGACGAGGGATAGTATAGAGCTACAAAAACATATATTGTAGAAAATACGGAATTATAATTTAGAGATAATAAATAATAGGAAGAAAACATAAATTGACATTTAATAATTGACGGAAATATAGAGTGTAAAACTGAAGGAGCTACTGAAATTATCAGCACTCGTCAAGTGATACATTAGTTTCCTAAAAGCCAGGCTCATAATGCCGGCTGTTAATCTCTCTGTTTCCCAAGTAATCACAAATTAATTCTTTAATTAACTATTTCATTTACTATTTTTACCCACAAATATAAAATATTAATATAAGCACCGATTTCTTTGGACCGCCCATTTCCTTATTTGTGAGTCAGATTCGATTTACCCACCTGCGTACCTCATCCGTGGACGAAAGCGTGAGATCCGGACCCAGCGGCGAACCAGCCACAGGCTCCACGTATGACTTGGTTTTCACTCGCTACTTAAGCGTCAAAACCCATACGAACGCCACCTTCGACCCGGTCTCCCAGAGGTTTTGCGATGTCGAGAGAGTGCGCCGGCCGCCGGAGGCGGAGCGGCGGTGGAGATTGAATGCGTTATTTCCCTGGCGATTTCCTGTTTCTTGGTGCTGAAAAGATTTATCTCTCTGGATCTGATTCGCTTGTTCTTCTCTATTGCTCATCGTCTTTCCCTAACGCCGCGGGAACATAGGGCAGAGGGTTACAGGAAGATTTATTTCGATGCGATATCTCAGGTTTAAGGGTCCGTCTCATCTTCTGATTTGTCTGATCTACTTTATGGAAAGAAACGTTAAATCGTATATGAAAGTACTAATCGGGATTGGGGTGGTTTTTGGTTATGGACTCGGATTCGGAATCAATCACTTTATATATTCGTACAAAGCAGAAAAAGAATTAACAACTGAGATATTTCTTTCTTGTTATTTTTGCCTATTTTCTTATGGGCATTGCAGAGTAGATGGTAATCATGGACAGGCAGCGGCTGCTCGCGAAGTTATCAGATAAGCCGCCGACGAAGGGGAAGAAGCCAGAGCATCAATCCGGTCGTACTCGTTGTGACAAACTCAAAGTGTTTGCAAGAATAATCCGCGTCACGTATGACGATCCCAACGCCACCGATTCGAGCGGCGACGAGGCAATGCCGAGGCACTCCAGTGGCAGGAAGAGGTCGGTTTTCCTGTTCTCGGTCTCTCCCTCTGTTCCTTGTTCGCAGAACAAGAGAGTTCGAGAATCTAATACCTCCAAAACCCTTGAGAAGCCCAAGGGCAAACGGGGATCATCCAAATTTAAGGGAGTCCGGCAGCGACCCTGGGGGAAATGGGCCGCCGAGATCCGCGACCCGATCCGCGGCCGCCGCATCTGGCTAGGTACCTTCGATACGGCGGAGGACGCGGCGGCCACCTACTCCGCGGCGGCGCTCGCCTTACAGTCTGAGAAGGAGGGCCTCCAAATCAACGCGGCCGTGAAGATCTCTAAACCCGCGGCGTTGGCCGCGCCTTCTCCCTCCTCCGTGCTCGATGCTTCCGCTTCGACAGTAGCGCAGGAGAGTCTCCAAACACCGGTCAAGGCCAAGTTTGAGGAGCGCGCGAGGACGGAAGCCAAGAAACCTTTCGTTGGTGAGCACTTGAATGAATCTGGACCGTCCACATCAGGCTCGGCGGGTTCTCCGCTGGGTGGTTGGTTCGACCCGTACTTTGCCGGCGGTGCTTGGCCTAATATCTCGCCTGGCGAATGCATCGCCCTTGATGATCTCCCCGAAATGGATGACATGGACGGCGGCCTCCCCAGCCTCGAGGCTCTCGCGGAGCTGATGGCGTCGGAGTTTGATTCCCACTCTTTGCCGGTCCGATATTTATAGCATTAGGATTCTGGAAGGTGTACATGATACGTTTATTGTTTCATTTTTTTAAAGAAAAATTTATTATATAAAATTTTTTTAAACTTGAGACGGGTAGATACAGACTTAACGTCCCAGCAACGTTGTACTTTATTAATTTGCATGGGATTATAAATTAAACATCGATTGCTCCAAAGATTACGAAAGAGTCCACTTTGTCTAATGTACCCTAATACCCCAATAATAATAATAGTAAGATGTCGACAAGCTATGTGATGCAATGGCCATTGGCCGATCACCTCATTGAGCAGCAGCAGAGAAAGATGATCTCGACGAAGAAGCTTCTGTTGTCTTTGTTTCTGGGGTTCTGCGTTGGGCTGCTCTGCTGTGTTGTAATTATCACCATCGTCTCGGGTAATTAAGTTGCTCCTGGCTTTTGAGTTTGGATCTCTCTTCTTGGAGATTAGACTAGAAACTCAATGGATTAGTTTGTGATGGACATTTTGTTGAATAAATTCTTGTTAATTTTGCAGTCAACCAGCAGCAATCTTTGATCGTCTTTGGAGTTTGGGCTAATCCAGCAAAAGAACACAATAGCAATTCGCAGATCTCAGTTGAGCAATTCCATGGGGATTTAATAACTTCTTTAACGATCTGCAATTGCAGCCTCTCCAACCGGAGAACAGACGTCTGCGAGATGAACGGAGATGTCCGTATCCACGGCAAGTCCTCCTCCGTCGCCGTCGTCGACGACCGCCACTCCCCCAGCTCACGGCAGATCAAGCCGTACGCTCGCAAATTCGACAAGTCGGCAATGCAACACATCAAGCAAGTCTTAGTTCGGGTGACATCGACGAACGACGCCATGCGCTGCGCCGCCAGCCAGACCTCCCCCGCAGTGGTCTTCACCGTTGGCGGCTACGTCGGCAACTATTACCACGACTACACCGACGTGCTCATCCCGCTTTTCATCACCGCGCAGCAGTTCGCTGGCGACGTTCACTTGCTCGTCTACACGCAGAGACTGTGGTGGATCGCCAAGTACGAGAAAATCCTCAAGCAGCTGTCGCGCCACGACATCGTCTTCCTCGACAGCGACGAGCAAGTGCGGTGCTACCCGCGCGCCATCGTGGGGCTCCACAGCCACAAGGCGATGTCCATCGAACCCGCGAGGGCACCGGGCGGGTACTCTATGCTCGACTTCACCCGGTTCCTGCGGGCCACCTACTCCCTCCAAAGGGCCGCCCCCATAAAGCTCGGAGAAGCCGAATCCAAGAAGCCGCGGCTGCTTCTAATCCCGAGAAAACGAAGCAGAAAATTTATCAACTTGGATCAAATTGTGGGGCTGGCTGAGGAGTTGGGATTCGAGGTGGTGAAGGCGGAGGCGGCAACGGGGACGAACGTGGCGAAATTCGCGCGGGTGGTGAACTCCTGCGACGTAATGGTGGGCGTGCACGGCGCCGGGCTGACCAACTTCGTGTACCTGCCGACGAACGCCGTGGTGGTGCAAATTGTTCCCTTCGGCAATTTGGCGAACATCTCGCGGTCGTGCTTCAAGTACTCATCGGAGGACGCCGGGCTGCGGTACTTGGACTACTGCATCGGGGCGGAGGAGAGCAGCTTGATCGATAGGTACTCGAGGGAGGATGCTGTGTTTACGGATCCTAATTCGATTCACAGGCTAGGGTGGAAGAAGATGGGGGAGGTTTACTTGAAGAACCAGGATGTGAAGCTAGATTTGGACAGGTTTAGGCCTGTTCTGCTACAAGCCAGGGAGCTGCTCCGCCGCCAATAATGGCCGTCTGCAGTTGTAGGCTCCGCAAAAGGATAGAGATGATACATTACATATTCCCGACTTTTTAAGGAAATAATTAGTTGCTCTACATACAGTAGTTGACTTTAAAATGTCAATTATGTGTGGGACTTTAGTGCAGTACTCACTAACAAACCTTATGGAGCTTGTTCAATCGGCGCGGAAGCATTAGATTCATGTCTCCGTGTCGCCAAAAAGTCAATGCATAATATGGAGAAGACAATAGGCTAATTAATGCTGAGATGTGACCAAATCTTCCGCATGCTTTTCCCATGAGTGGGAGACACTCAGACAGACGTGGACATTTTAGAAAGTCAACCACAGCATAAGTGCAATTGGTCCAAACAAGGACTTTTTTTAGAAATTTTGAAAACACAAAAACAAAATAAAATAAAATAGTGTAATTTGTATAAATAATATAAATTTGGAGCTAATTTGTCATTTTGATTAGAGTTATTTGCGTCATGTTTGACTAGGATTTAAGATTTAATTATATAATTAAATCCTAGTCAAACATAACACAAATAACGCACTCAATATGGGCCATCTATATTGAGTAAAAAGGGAAGCAAAAATAACAACAGAATTTTTAGTGCGTCTCCTAAGCACTGCAAAAGTGCTAATTTTAGGTGTGAAAAATAAATTTCTCACTCTAATTTCAAGTGTCTCCTCGAGTGCTCGTAGTACAAAAGTGTCAAATTTAGAAACAGCCTGTATCTTTTTGCATTTTTGGTGTGTATTAATAAATACAGGGGGGTCGTTGTCCACCTACAACTTTGACAGTGCATTTAGGAGAACACGAGAATGAGCAGGACAACTCTACATAATAATAATGATAATAATGTTTTGCCGATAAGTCAAAAGACAAGAACTCATCGATACATTGATTGATTTGCTATATTATTCATAATTAATATAGAATCATGCTGATGATTTATCGCATCAAGTCGCACAACATAATTTGATAAACTACACCAAATTTAAAGGCTATCATGTTCTAAGCACTTGCAATGTTAGTCACCAGTCAGTAATTGTAATGGCATTTTATACTTTGAAATCTTATTTGATAAATTGCAATTGCAATTCCAATCTTAGTCACCAGTCAGTAATTACATTTTTTTTTTAATAAAATCTACATATTTACTGTCCAGTTTAAAGGTTTCTACATGAATTTTTCTTAATCAATACGCACAAAACAATAAAAAAAATGATCATCGTCTTCCTCGGGAGACCAGGAGACCTCCCTCAAGCATCCTTGCGGGCGTGCGGCAGGTGCTTGAGTGCCTCCAGCAGGGTGCTCCTGAGCCTTCCCAGGTGCGGCTTCACGTTCTGGTTGTCCAAGTAGATCTTGCTCAGCGCATTCCACCCTTTCTTGTGGATCGAGTACGGATCCCTCATCACTGGGTGGTCCGCCGGGTACTGCTCGCTCAACGTGCTCTCGTCCGCCTGCACCTTGTACTCCAGGTACTTGAGCTGCATCTCCAGCGCCGCGCCCCCAAAGGTGTCCCTCGCCAGCCACTCCAAACCACCCATCGGAACCAGCTGCACCAGCACCGCCCCCGCCGGCAGGAACACCATGTTCGTCAGCCCCGCCCCGTGCACGCCCAGCATCACGTCGGCGCTGTTCACCAGCCGAGCGAACTTCGCCAGATCCGTCGACGCGTCGGGCTCCGCCGCCCGCACGTCGAACCCCAGGCTCATCGCCATGTCCGCCATCCCTCGCTCGTTCAGGAACGCCCGCGACTTCCGCCGCGTGATGATCAGCAGCCGCGGCTTCCGCCGGATGTCCCACTCGTCGCCCGACGGCTCCGCCGTCGGCCGCTCCAGCCCGTACGCCCGCCGTAGCATCTCCTTGAAGTCGATCACGGAATAGCCCCCCGGCGTCCGCGTGGGGTCCACACCAAGCTCCTTTTGGAATCTCAGCCCCACGATCGCGTGCGGGAAGCAGCGCACAGCCGCCGGGTCGTCGTTGCTGGCGTCGATGATCTCGTAGTTGGAGAGTTGCTTGAGGATTAGGGCAAACCGGCTCAGCCACCAGGGCTTCACATCGGCGATGACAAATTGGACCTCGCCGCGGAATTGATAGGCCGTTACGAAGAGAGGGATGATGACGTCGGTGAAGTCGTGGAAGAGGTTACCGGTGAAGCCACCGATGGAGAACACCATCGCCGGGACCGTGTGGTTCACGGTGCATTTAGGCCGCAACTCGGTGGAAGGGAAGGGCTTGATTGTCCACTCCTTTATGCTCTTCATTGCCGATGGATCGTGCTTTCTGCAATACGGTTTGATCCGCCATTCTTGATCTGTCAAGGAAGGATGGAGGAGGATGCTCTGGGAGCTTGCTTGCACTCTTATGTCGCCATCCGCTTCGCAGACGTTGGATCTCTTGTTTATTTCTGAGCATATGGGTATGTTCAATTTCATCTCTTCTCTTTCTGCAGATTTTCTATCCGATACTGCAACATTTCCTTCATCTTCTTCGTCTTCTGCACAAGAGGAGCACTCGGTTAGTAATTTACTACTACGAATTTTGTTCACCTGGATTAGCAGGAGTTGATCTAGTGTGACAAAATCACTCACTGAACATCTCTAGATTATACAACAAGGCGCAATTAGAATTGATTACTCAATAACTAATTCTTGTATATTTCTGATGAATTGTTTTGTTGTTAAACCTAGCAATTATGTTGGAGATGAATGCCTGCGGAAGAGGGCAAGTAGAAAAAGGCAAGTGCTAGTTCCATCTTTCTTTTGTACAACATATTTTTTTTCATTTTTTTATCTTTTTCTTTTGATTTTGAACCAAAATTTTTACTTGTTATGACCCAAAAACCACATCAATCTTTCTCTAAAACCTCCTCCAGCAAATTCATGTGTTCCTGCAAGTAGATACCTGATAGAGCAGCTTCTCCACGCTTCTCTGCTATCAAAGCAGAAGCAGCCTCCATGGATTCCATTTCAGTCCACTTGTGTGACTTTGCTGTTGGAAGAAGAAAAGAATTTCCTTTCATGATTACACAAGATTCATTAGTATTGATTACTAGAACAAGGGATTGAAGAGACAAACCATATGGAGCAGAGCAATAGCGAGCCTTGATAAGAGAGAGGATGCAGAGGGAGAAAAGCACAGAGACGATGATAAGAACATTTCCAGTCCTCCTAGGCTCAAGTCTGAGAGCAGTCCTGTGAGCCTTCATCTTTTTCTTTTCTCCCTCTTCCTTGTCCCTGCAGCACTTTTTATTTGCAAGTGCAACAGTAGAAGGCTTCAATTCCCCCTCGTTGTGGCCTTTTCCCTTGAGTGTTCGACCAACTGCAAATGCCAATATCAACAACTTGATTTAAATTGTCTCCCCTAACAACCCTGGCATTTAGAAAAAGGCCCTAAAAGATGTGAACAAGAATGTCATCTTTGTTAATCACCCTAGAGTTCACTTTTTATATTGTTCTCATCATTGCTCTCTTTTTGTTCATTCCCTAGCTTCCATCCTATAATTTTCAGAAATGTATAGTGTTCTATAAATTTCAGCTTCTTTGACTTGAAAAGATTTGCGATAGTGACAATAGCAGGATCAACACTTGAACGTTATGTTTGTGAACCTTATCCACAGTATACTTTGTTAAATGTAAGGTTTGGTAGGAGGATGAGATTGACTAGTGCACTTAGTATCTAATGCCCTATGCCAAATGGGTAAAACAAGAGACTGACAATTTCTTTCTAAGCAGGCTAATGGGATGTGGAGCACAAAGGTTGGATCATGTGAAATAAAATCCTTATGAACTTCCTGTACTCAATTTGCAGCCATGCATCAGTTCTATAGATCTGCAAGGTCCTTTGTTAACAAGTAGTAGTAGTATTTACCCTGCTGTCTTTTCAGTCATTCATTCATTTATGTGTTGATTCCTGTCTTTACAGGAAAAGAATTCTACAGAGTTTAACCCTGAAAGTAAACCTTGAGGTTGTTACATTGGCACCACCACTGGTTCAATGCTCATGTGTGATGAGGTGTGGTCCTCCAACAAGGCCGGGGACACACAGAGAGCTTTTGTTTTGGTCCTTGGGGCATGGCATACAGCTGTCCCTGACTATTACAGCTGAGAGCTGTTTCAGTGTTTTGTCCTGGTTAGGCAATCCACCTCCCAACTTTGAACAACACATTAATTACAGCCAATGTTAATATGGAAGGACAAAAGAGAACACTTACTTTTCTTTTCTTTTCTTTTTCTTTTTCCTTTTTTTTTCTCCACCAGATCAGGATTCAGAAGATGTGCCCTGCCCTGCTATTGTTTCTTATCAGCCAACCCACACATGACTCATGGCTTCGTGGGGGACCCTACCTATTATAAAAAGAATAAGCCACAGTAAGATCATTTTCAGTTCCTCCATACTTCAAAATTTTTCCTTTTTTTAAATGTTGTTTTCTACAGTTTGTCAGCAGGGTAAATGCTTCTCTTTATTCTCCTATTCTTTTGATTTGTTGAATGATCGATCACCAAATTAGCTAGCTGCAAAACTAAATGGCAGTAGCCAGAGCTTATAGCTAGTATAATGGATTCAGTGCTGAATCCATCATCCATTATTGCGGTAGCATAATTAGTAAGCCTATTAGAGCTATCAGTTAGCTGTTTCTTTTTACAAGGTTTATGGTGCAGTAGAAGATGCTATCTGTAGTCATACCACAACTTTCCATCTAGTTCGCCATCTGACTGCAATTTTTAGTCAACTTGTGCGCTGAAACTTGTCAAATGGTTGAAGAATTTGACTTTGATCTTGAAAAAAGCACAAATTCAAGATTCATCGAGTGTGTACGAATTAATTAGGTGGACCTATAATACATGAAGGGAATGGCATGGAGCCAATGCAATAAGAAATATTTCAAGGGAAATTGCATGGTCAAGGTCACAAGTCTAATCGTCGGTATCAGCTTCTGTAGTTAGGTCAAGGCTAAGCCCGGTCACAAGTTGCCCAAGGCACACTGAGCACGACTGATAGCGTTGATCTCTAATCCTCCAGCATGATGGACACACATAGAGATCGCTTGAGATCGAGTTAGTTGATTGAGTTTATTTCCACTAAGAGTTTACCCGACTATTATTTATTTGGCTCAGTCTTTCGAAAGGTTGGTTTTGCTTGCTTTTTATGCACAAGTACCGTTAATTATCTGTCGGCTCGATTTGGATATTACGACAAGTGAGGAGTGCAAGCTGAGAGTTATTAGTGGTGTGATTTCTATGAGCGTACTCGTAGGGGTGGTGAGTCGAAATTGAGAGTCCTGGTGCTTCCGCTTAAGTGTCGTTAACTAGACGCTTCACTCTAAATTAGGGCTTAGGGATTTCAAAAGAAATCCTGTCGGTCTCAGTGTAAGATTTCTAGTTATAAATTAATAATTATTATTTTAAAAAAAATAAGTTCTCATTTATTATTAATATTTTTTTCAAGAAATAGTTTACAAATATTTATTTGATCATGTTGGGGCTAGAACAGCTATCCATTCTAAGATTGCTTATGAATAATTAATTTGTCAATTTATTACTTTGAATAATTAAAATTTACTTATGAATATTTATTTAATTAAATTATGATTTATAATAATCATCAACCTAAAATAGCTTATGAATATTTATTTAATTAAATTATAATTTAATAATAAATGATTTGAACAAGGATAGGTAAAGAATAACTATCCAATTAATAATATAGTAGCATATAATTACTTATCCTTTCAAGGACCTCTCTTTTTTTTAACATAATTCCTAGCTCCAATAGCTAAATGTCATGTACTAGTATAAACATCTTCTAAGTATTATTGTCCTATAAAGTATCTTTTTTGAAGAATTATTTAAATAGCTAATAATTTGTATGGTTTTAATATGTTGAATTCTTAAAGCATTCATAATTATAATGATCATATTTATTACAATTGTAGAAACTAAATACCTGCAAAATGCATTATAAAGACATCTGGCCAATGAAACCTCCCATCTGTTTCGTGACTAGCCTTGTTTATTTGGAGGGAAAGGAGGAGGAAAATGATAAATTTTACCTTTTTTCTCATTTACTAGGCGGACAGATTCCTAACAACTAAAAAAAAAAGAGAAAAATAAACTTATTTTCCTTCAATTTGCGATTTGCCTGAATTGCTACAGTAACACTCTCTCTCAACATTCGTTCGCATGCTGCTCACCCGCCACTGCCTCTCCTGCTCGGCGCCGCCATTGCTTCTCCCACTATTTTGCACGCTAGCTTGCCATTCGCCGCTGCCGCTGCTGTGCTTGCCGGATGCTACTGCTCCCCTGCTTGAAGATACTCGCCTGCTCGTTGCTGCCCCACCCATTGCTGCCTCACCCACCCACTCGACGTCACTCACAGCCACTGGACACCGCTGACCGACTGGAGCTCTGTTTGGCATGCTGCTTTCCCATTAATTTATAATGTGCACCGCTTTCCGCTTTACTACAGTATAAACAACAAGTGCAATATTTGGCTGCCGATGGAAGCATTGAAAGGATAGCTTTTTTGTTACTGTAGGAACTTTGGCGGAAAGCTTGCTACAGGAAAAGATGGGAAAGATGCACCAAACGCAGCCCCAACTCTCTTCGGTGCTTACAAGAGATAAGGAGGTTACATGAATTTCACACTATTTCCCACCTTACTTCCTTTCCACTTTAATTCACTTTCTTTCTGCATTTCCGTTCGTCCAAGTAAACAAGGCATTAAATGAAGAAACCACGAAAATATTCCTCAAAATGTCCAGGGGCTTTAACTTCTGCCAGAACAATTTATGCTTAATCTCAGGACTCAGAAAATATCGAAATGTTTGAACTAAAATGTCCAAATTTTATCGATTAACTGGAGAAACTACAGGAGCACAACATAAATATTAAAAAAAACATTGGTGAAAAACATGGCCGTAGTCAAGTTTTCATGCGCATGATTGAAGGCTAAGTCTGAGCAGTATATGAAACATTACTGATGACAGCTAGCCAGCTGCATTACAAGAAATGACGGTTCTTGCAACCGGCCAGAAAGATGCACCCAGCAAGAAAACCATAGATTCAACCTGAAAAATGCACTCCTTGAGAGTAACAGCATCCGCGAACAAAAATGACCCGAAACGTTAGTCAGATGCTATACCACTTTATTATGCTGCAGAAATGAAATAGTAGCAGCATTCATAGATCCAACCTCCAGAATGCAAGCTTAGGGGTAGCAGCATCCTCAAATGACAGGATCCACTTCCGATCCTATACCACTTTATCACGTTGCAGAACGCTGAGACTGTTTTCTGATGCAGCAAAAATATACCAATAGCAGGATGATGTAAGATTCTCAGTTCATAAGATTATTAAAGCATATGGTTCAATTAAAAAAGAGAAAAAAGTAAACAGTGAAAGAATGATTCTACGACAATGCCAAAGAAAATGAAATTCCCAGCGATATCCTCTCCTGATCCACTCACTTCTTTTAGCACCCCAATATCTTAAATGCAAAGATGCAAGTAATCAAATAAGGAACAAGATGTAGGCGACCAAGAAACAACTAATCAAAAGGAAAAGCCCAGAAGTCAGTAACTGTTTGAGTTAATAAGAACACATAAGAAAATAAGTATGCTCGCAAGGAGCACGGTTAACTCACTGTTCATCCACTCGAGCTTTTTTTAATTCGGAATTGCTTGTTTGCTCTTCTCTGTTACGCTTGTTACTAGCATCAGGAACATAACCTTGGGAGTTACCACAAGAGCTTGGAAAATCATCTGATGCTACTTTGACTGTCACTTCAACAGGATGCTGAATGTGTAAGGCACCAGAATCATTTTCGGAAAGAACATTGGTTGATCGGCCATCTCTAACTGTTTCCACCAAAATCAGTGAAGTGTTTCCAGTGATTATGTCGGTACCTTGCTTGCACGTCTGGTCTCTTGTGGCTTCGGCAGGTAAAGAATCAGATGCTACAGTGTTACGATCTGAACATAAGGGCCTAGGAGGGGTAACATCACATGGCACATTACAATTCAAAGAAACTTGCGATCCCATTAATTTATCGTTATTTTCTGTTGTATTAGGCGCAAATGTGACAACATTTTGAATCTGTGATGCAAATGCTCCTGCGCCTTTGTGCATAGTTGTATATAACCTGACTTTTGAGTTGATGATCTGTGTCATAAGAGTTGACGTATCAGAGTTTCCTGAAAAAAAGTTATGAGAAACTCCTTGTACCAAATGTCTGTTAAGTAGTGTGCTAGACAATTTTGTAAATAAGTTATAAATCAATAAAAAAATGAAGGTTCAACCCTCACTAACCAGATTGTTCAAGCACCAAATCAAGTAGACTTGTATAATTCTTCTAGCATCAAAGTAGTCTTATATAATAAGAAAAGTTTAAAGCAAACCTAGAATAAATTCAATAACAGTACGTGCACCAATCTGTTCTGCCTTTTTCTTGCTCTTTTCAAAACCACCTTTAAATGTCTTGTCATCGAACAGAACAGAAGAACTATAAACAGGAAAATTCCCTGGTTTCTGAGAAGTCTCATATGTTGGCAATTTCAAATTCATCTTGACAGCATACTCATGTAGAATGGATTTACAAAAAATAGTATCCTGGAATGTGGAAAGAACATGTCAAATATTGTGGTAACTTGGCTTTCCAAGACGCATTGAATATCAAAGCTTGCCAGTAACTAAACACAAAGACCGGCTAACAACTAGTATAGTAGTACCCAAAATTAACTGATGTAATAACCAAACACTTGAACAACAGATAATTTGTATTTTATGAAAATATAGCAGTGATTGATAATTGCGTCTTAGATTCAGCAATTTGGAGTAAACACAAAAAGGGATCCAAGACTTCTTCATTACTCATAATGCTGAGTCGTTTCACTTTGCCACCTAATCTCATCATCTAGATAGCTACACAATAAAAGGTTGGCGATATGTAATCTAATCCACACAAGGACGCGTGGGTGTGCATGAATAGCAAAGATGAAAGAAAAACTCTGCAAGGGATTGAAGTATCAAAATCAATCTAAATTCTAAAGTAGTGAGAAAAAATAATGAAAGCCAAAAGGATATCCAAAACTTAGTAGATGTGCATTTACATAACGCATTTAAACAGAGGAAAAGTACTGCCTCATGCTAGCATATATTCAAACAGTGCACAAAAAGTAGATCTGGTAATTAATGATCCAAGTTATCTATTATCATCTAAGAAGACCTGCATATCCTATCTTAATAACCATACGAAGCATACAAGGCCACAGGACTTCATATCAAGATCCTTAACAATATAAAGGAAAGACCATAACATATAATTATAAGTTGGAGAAAGTCAATTTATGGACCATGCAGCAAATAAGAGCAATAAGTGACAAACTATTCAACCTGTCAAAATTGCTACTATCATTCTAGAAAATTACGTGGAAGTGTTCGGTCAATTTATGTATCACTCCCTCCCCAACCCCATTTCAAACAAAGGCAAAAACTGCTAACATATAAAAAAACAACGTAAAAAGAGTAGATATCTGGTAATAACGCATCCAAGTCAGATATAATCATCAAAAAAGAATCTTTGTATCCTAAAGTTAATAACAATACACATACTCAATATCTCAGTAGGGCATTATATTAAGATCCTTAAACAATATAAAAGAAATAATAGGCAATAAAAAGAAACAAGTTGTCTTTTGTCATTTTATGGACTAAGTAGTGACAAAACTAGTAGTACTAAAAATTCTCGCTGTAAAGTTGTTAAGAGTGCTACTTTCAGTCCAATTCAGCAGAAGGGAAAACTAAATTCATGTAGCTTCTCCAGACATACCTCTTTAGTGCATGCCATCAAATATTATAGTTAGCAACAAATTGCTGTATGTCCTGTAACCTTCAACTCTTATAACTTACATTAGATCATTGTTACTTATTCAACCTAAAGTTTAATGAATGAGAATTAAATACAAAGTGTTTAAAGAAACTAGTAGATTTTTAAAAAAAATTCTGGTTAACACAACAATCTACTTTCACAAAATTCATTCAAATAGTAAGAAAAGAGCAAATTATTCTCACCACGGTACAGGCAGAACAATTATTAAATGGACTTTTTTTTTCAAAACGTGAGCATGTAGAAGGAAATTAGGCAATATAAAAATGAAATTGACCCATCTATAAATATGGAAAAGGAAACCAACGCTTATCATTCCTTACCCATGTTTCCAATATGACGTATATGAGAATGATATTGAGAAAAAGTTCAATAACTTTTTCCCATCTAAATAATAGTCATGTAGCGTGCTTCAATAACAAATCCAAACTAAAATTTCAAATTCCAAACCAAAACAATCAGATTTTAGAAGGCACCTTTACATTTTTAAGTTATGGATGAATACTTAAAAAGGGAAATCAAAATTAGCATGAAGGTTAAGTATTAAACATCACGTGTTCATATTGTTAGGCTAACTATTGTTTTTCTTAACCCCCATTCATCTTTAAGCGTGCAAGAAATAGAAAGATGGACTAAGGGCAAGCTAACCATGAGTTTGAATGCACCACAGTGAAAATGTTTGAAGGAAAAAGAATGAAAGAGACCGACAATAAGCTGCAAGAAAGTAGCCAAACCAACATACCTGATGAATAAGAGGAATGCCATTTTTCTTAATGTTGTTTACAATGCCCTCGAGAGCATATTTTGCTACGTCTTGTTCTGCTGCCTTTTTGTTGGCGAATGTCAATGCTGACGTGAACATAGCTCCATCCACAGTAACAGTAGATCTAAACTCTGGAGCATGTGGAGATCCCTCATTTATGGTATGATATATTGGCAGGGCAATAGCACATCTTTGAGCATACTCTTGCAACTTATTTTTATGCATAAATTCTTGTGCCATACCTATATGTGACAGAAAAATATTCTGATCATTACAAAAACTGTCAAAATACAGATTATTAAATAATGATGATGCTGGTCTATGCTAGTAGAGGATCTAAAAGAAGAGACATTTCTTACAGGCAAAGATCATAAAGGCCCATGAAAATTGCATTTCGATGGTGAATGATTCATCAGTTCCACACATTAGGAATAACGTATATGCATTTCCATTTTACCAACATAAGAACCAAGAAAAATATTTAATAACAAATTGATAATAGGAACATAAACAAATGAAGCCATTTCATAATACCATGCATGTAAACATACCGGTTAGTAACTTCGAACAGTCATTGTTGATTTCAAATGAGGGCAAAGTACTTTTCTTCAATTAAGGATGACCACTTTCCCGTGTATTTGATGAGTCATGATGAGCAATATTAATGGGAAAAATAAAAGACGATCGTATCAGTTTTGTTTCAATCTAGCATACAAGAAATAGAACACAACTCAGACCTCACCTAGTTTGTAATTGAAATAACTGAATACCTGTTGTGTGTTGTGTCATACATAAACTACACTATCTCTTGTAAGATAATGTATAATAGAAGAGGAAATAGGGATCTTGATAGTAACCTACATGATGTAAATTTTGATATAGATATTTTTGGGCAGAACTACTACAATTTTTCCATAGCCTGGAAAACAAGAAAAAACACTTTGCAGATTAGAGCATCCTAATCATGTTCTATGTACAACACGCCAACACAGAATCTATCATTCACCATTCAATACATTGATGAGGCCATCCAGGCAACCATGCAACAAATATGTCATGCTTAAACTGACACCATTGTACCCATTCTAAACCCAATCAACAACTTGATGGAAATGTTTGAGACCGTAGTGCCTATTGATGTAGCACAAGTTTTATAAATTATTACTAAATCTTGTATCAGTATGTATTAGGTCATGCATTAGTGGGTAGTTTTAATTTTATGATTATTATATTTCGTAAAGCCTATTTAAAGACCTATTTAAGTGTTTGTGAGTGTCAGCTTTGATTAATTACTCTCCCTTAATATCTCTCTCTCCCCTGTGCGTATTTCCTCTCTCTTGCCATCCAAACCCCTTGAAAGCAGGTTTCTCCCTATTTTTAGATCTATTTTCTTTTTCTAGCCCTGAATCAAGTGACATCAAAGCTAAATCTTCCCCATGCGTGTTGTTCTGCAACTCATTTCTTCCTCATATTACATAGCTTTGCTCCTCTTCTGTGCTCCATGCTTCCACCACCACCATTATCCTCTCCCTGTGTACATGAAACCACCCCCATCAACTGTCTTGTTCAGCAACATGAGCACCACCCTACGTTTTGCTTATGTGTCACAGCCTCTTCCCTGTGGATAATCCCCTCACCCATTCACTCCCTTAATCACAATTGCGTTTGCACCCACATTTGCAGTGGTGAGCAGATAGCCAACCCCCTATTTCCACATCATACTCATTCTCACTCACTTTCATATATTACCTCCATGTTTCCTTCTCCATTTCTCACACTCATATATCCACCATGAAGATGAGCAGTCATTGTAGCAATACCTCATTTGTCATGCCATATTCTTCATTTACACATGTTCCCTTAGTCACAATGCCTTCCCGTTAGCAATTCACAATGTTGATTTACCGCTCACTCACCTAAAAACATAGGGTCAAACATCCTCTCCCGTGTGATAAATTTTAACGATAAGAGAAATTTTTCACTTGCAGGGACCTATGCATAAATTTTAAAATTAAGTATACATTTCAATTTTTTAAAGGGATGTTTTTTCTTGATAAACGTACAAAACAGCCCTAGTAATACTCAACAAATTCCTAACAGCCCCAACTAATTAAATATATAAAGTGTGACTCATCCAAGCCTACTTTATGGCTACGATTTTAAAATAGACAATAGAAATGAATTAATTGCATTTATGTAAATGAATTAATTGTGGTTATATTAGTTCTTTTTTATTTAATAACATTCACACTCTATTACAACTTCTGCTTCATTCTGATGCTACTTACTCACCTTCTCTAGTATTAGGCTTGAACCAGTTGCTCCATCAACCCACAAGGAACTAAAAGTAGGTATTTAACATCATGAATGATTGTTATGATGAAAAATCTCTTTCGTGAAGAACTTTACAAGGTGAAATCCTTATTAATTAACTTTATTTACTTCACTAGTATTCCATACATAAGTTGTAATGTTCAAACTTTTGTTATAAGACTTGTTAGATTAAATGAAATTCTCATTGTAAAATATTGTTTTATGTTATTAAATAATGCAATCTATGCCTCAAATCTATGTTGAAAATAAGAATCAAAGTTTAGTACAAGTTAAACATTGGCTCAAAGATGATAACATTGAATTTAGTCATTCTTGAGACTTACATACTACTTATCTATAATCTATAGTTTGAATGACAAAGAAAAAAACAAATCAATTAAAACATAGAAAAATTTTCAAACTCTAGAGTGTGCATGTAGTAGACGTAGTAAATATAAAAATCTTAGCTAGCCAAGCACTTATTCTCTACTATAGAAAATTGTATTCTTGATCTTCCCCTGAATAGTTTAGCATCTGTAATTTTAAATTGATTGCATGTAAGTCAAGAATCAAGCTAATCGCTATTAACAACATCACGTATCAAAACTCAACTTCGAGATAAGTTGTATGTTTGAAAGAGATTCCAGCATTTCCTCTCTAACAGAGACACCAAATGGATATCTGTTTTAATAGCGTTATAATATGCTTGAAGTTTTTAACTAGAATGCTATGTCAAAATACTCCAATAATACAATGTTTCCATTATTCACTAAGTCTAAGCTAGTATGGGATGCAGATGATTGCAGGCTATGGAATAAATTTTCCTTCCACCCCATAATACTGATTTTTTTTCCCATATACAAGAGAAATTACCTTAGTGAGGAAAATGTGATTAGTAGTAAAAATTAACAAAATATGCAAACAAAATGCCCAAACAAATGTCAGAACCATAAGCACAAAAACGAGTATCAAAAACAACCAAGAGTCTGCTGTGACAACTCATCAAACTAGCGTAACAATTGCTGCAACTGAGAAATAAACGAGATATGGACAAGAAAAAAAAAAGGCAAGCTATAATTTATTAGGAGAAGAGAAAGGGAAGAGCTAGGGAGGAGAAGAAAAAGAGACGGCAGAACACTGCAGCTTATTTTGACCCCCGAAAGAGAGAACGGAAGTTGGAGGCAGTGGATTCTGTCGCCAAAAGGGAAAAAGAGCGAAGATAGAGAAGGGTGGCGAAAAAGAAACCTAAATCTCAAGCAGAAGATCCCATCGGGAACGGCTGGTGATCGGACGAGACCAGAAGTCTGGGTTGGCGGTATCTCCGTCTCGGAAATGACGTCGGAACACTGACACCGGCGTGCTTAGGGCTCCGGGGCGACAGTAAGGATGGGTCGGCAGCCAGAGAAAGAGGTGAGCAAATAAGGGTTCGGTGCCATACTCACATCGAACTTTTGATATCAAACTCTCAAATCGTTTTTTATCCCGATATTAATACCAAACTCCCAAAAATCAAACTCTCGAACCGTTTTGTATCCCGATACCAAACTACTGAAGTTTATTTCAAAATTTTCTTTAAATATCAAAAAAAAATTTAGCTTTCAATCATAAATATATGCACCAATTCTCAGAAAAACATTTGAATATAAATTAATAGTAAACTATAAGCTATTTTCACTTTTGTCAAAAGTAAATTTTCAGCAAATAATAAATAATTTCACTTGCATGATAATTTATAATAAATATTTAATAATTTCCAGCAAATATTTTCTCACTCATACATTGATACACATTATTAATAGTGGAGATATCAATTTCCGGACAACAAAGTAAATCTAAATCCAACAAATATTTTCCGCAAACAAAATTCTAAATTTGAACAAGGCAGCAAATATTTTCTAATTCCAAACAAATTTACCAACTTCTACAGCCTATAGCACGTTCAAAATTCAACCTCCTAAGTTTCAACATTTCAGCATTTCCAGTTTCCAAATTCCACCTGCAAATTCCAACAATCAGCAACTCCGTAAACATTTCCAGAAACTTCTGGCACTTCTAAAGTTCAAATACCAGCAAGCTGTAATAACAAATCCAGCAAAAACTTTTGTTAGTTAAAATAATCTAATGTTATAAATACATAAAAGGCAAATGCATACTAGGGGTTATAATAATACCTTTTACTTTTTGCATCGAGGACTAACCACCTCATCCTTAGTAATTTGAGACAAGTCTAAAAAAATCAAAGCAATCAAACAAATATGAATAATGAAACTTAAAAAGTTGAAATAAATGAAATGATGTTTAAGATATGAGAAAAAAAAAACTTAATATTATATATTTTTTAATTCTTTTATTTCTTGCAAGTATTCCTCCACACTACTGTGTGAACTTATTGTCTGAAATCAATCTTGAGTATATACCAAAGTTTGAACTATCTTAGAAGTTAAAAAACTCCTAAATTGATCCAAAATTCTCAAGAAGTACTAAATACACTCTAGGAGGCTATAATTGAAATTGGAATCGACAAAACATCCCTTGTCATATGAGAAAAAAATTAGATACCTATGAGAGTTAAGTTTTCACCGTGCTAAGATTTCAAATTTTAGGACATCAAACTTAAAATTATCTTTTAAATATCTCTCTTTTTTAGGATCTTCAACCCTATTTTTAGTCATATACTTCTTAAATCTTATACAAATTTTCATTGCCAAAATCCAATTTGGATCCTCGGTAGAAGTAATGGCACAAGAGCTAGGAATACAACTCAAGTGGTCTTCAAAATAAGAGCTTTTAAGGGTAATTAATATCTTATATTCATTAAAAGGTATTATGGAATCCTTTCTCACAAGAATTAACAAGAAAAAATCTTATTCTATATCATGCATACTCTCAAATACATATTTCAAATATTGTAATTTATGCTGAGGGTCAAGAATGACAATAACAAAAATTAGCTTATTGCTCTTTTCAAAATCACCATAATATTTATAATACTTCTATCACATGGAATACGATCATCAATACAATACTGTGATCTTTATTTATTTCTAATTCTTTTAACAAAATATAAATAACATATATTTTAGAAAAAAAATAATTATAAGTAAATGGTGAAGAGCGAGAGAATTTTAGGGTTCTTCGATTTGTTCGTGAGTGAGTCATGAGGGCTGAGATAGAGGAGAGGATTTAGGACATATAGAATAGAGACTATAGTAGAGACTTTGAGAAATTTTAGCAAAAAGGATCTAGTAGAGGTGTTGGATTAGTGCCTTATTAAGGTTAATGTGTGTGTTAATGGGTTATGGATTATTATTTATTAGATTAGCACGTTAATGGGTTATGGGTTATTGGGTTAACTTTTAACTTATAAGAGTTACTTAAATTATAAATCTATTATTATTATTATATATAATTTAAATAAATAGGAATTTTGGGATTTTAGTAAAATACTCAATTTATTTATGGGTATCGATATTAGTACTATAATCCTGAATTAAATTTTGATACTTGTATCGAAGTACAGAATTATCGATTCTAAAATATCAAATACTAAAAATTTTAGTATAGTATTTTGGTTCTATGTACTTTTGCTCACCCCTGCCCGATGTAGGAAAAAGAATTGTTGAATTATAAATTTGCTATTGGCTCTTGTATTTACTCCAAAATTTTCAAAGTATATCTAGTAATTTAGAAAAACTACAAGTGAGCTAAATTATATTATCTTATATGAAGAAGGTGCTAAGATTTGATTAAAATCATTAGAGATATAGAAAAGTATTCTTGAGCGAGGATTACTGTTGAAAGATAATATAAACTATAGTTCCACTTAAGATAGTGAGGAATTAAGTTATAAGGATCTACTTATCACAATACAATGGATGTATAACAGTAAAAGAGTGGTTTCTAAGAAACTAAATCACCCCTTTAACAATAACTAAGGCACAACATTACACGTTAAATAAATTACAAACCACAAAAACTATAATAAACTATAATAAAATCACAATCTACAAGTGTTAGTTGAATGAACATATCTTTAGGACGAGGAAAATGCCTTTGTATTCATCTTCAGAAACTTGAAAGAAAGCTTTAATTTGAGAGTCTTATTTGTGACTTGTTTAGAAAGGAGGAGACGAGTTCTTTGCATTCTATTTTGAGAAAAATGAGAGAATGAAAAGATTACTTAAATTTTAGTCAAGAAAAATAAGAGTTTGAAAAAAGTTCACATCAACAAGAGAGGGGGAGAGTTAGAGTGAATAGTTTGAATGAAGAAGAGGGGAGTTCCAAAGAAAAAAAAAAGCATCTAATGCATACAAAAATTTTCATCGAATTACATTAATATTTCATGTCACCATTTACAATCTTTAAAGAGTTTCAATTTTGGATGCTAGGCTACAAAAGTAAAATCCTTTGATCTCACAAATCAAAGAAGCATGTCCCCTTAACCATTGAGGTGGATGGGCTTCTTGGAAGCTTGCATATTGTAGTTGTTCAAAGTGTGCATTTGGTTTATCTTAAATCTATGCATACATTTTGTTATTAGCCAATAATAAATCACTATATTAATGAACCCATTTAAGTGAGGGCATTCATGATGTAGCTATTTCTTGTACTATTAGACTAGTCACTCACTCTTGAATAGAGTCATGCTTAATGGAGCTTTGAACTTGTGGTCATCTCATGCACTTGGGAGTTTAGGTTGCCTTTGTTAGTGCCAAACATGAAAAGGAAATTATTCTGTTTAATTTATTAAAATGCTTGCCTTTAATTGAGAAACATGTAGGCTCCCTTCTACATGGCAAGATTGACCATGTGGGTGGAGAAAATTTTCTAGGTGGAGAAATTTAGGCGAGACTTAATATCAATCGCCCATTTTACTTTTAAAACTGTGTAAATTTCTGAAACCTACACAACAATCGAGGTGTGTGATTATTAAAATAAAATAAGTGGTTAGATATAACCCCTCCTAATATTCCAAGGCGGAGTTGAAGATTTTTCATATGAGTGCTCACTGCTCAACCCATGTTAAACTAGATAATAACTTGCTAGTGGTGACATGATGATGTGGTAATTTTGATATGGCAAGCTATTCACGATGCAATAAGGATACAATAGTACCATAATTTACTTGAGAAACTAGATAATAATATGAGCAAATGCACTATTTATAATTATTTTACTATTATTGATAATAAATGTGATAAGGATGGCATGTTTGCCTAGTATTATAAGATTTATGATTGATTAAATGTGGCATTTATTGCTTGTTTTGTAATGGGGTATAGCAAATTGCATTTAATTTATAGTGAATCTTGGCATGGCATGTGGCCCAACTCAATGGCTATGCATGGGTCCTAGGTTCTATTTGGGAATATAGTGCAGTTGGTGCTTGTGTAGATTAGAAAATACTGTGCTGAAAGATTAAAAATGGTATTGTTACTATGAAAATATTGTAGATCGGTGTTGAAAGAAGCAATGTAAATAATTATTATTTTATAAAGTTAATTATTATTTATTATTTTATAATGTTAGTTTATAAATTTATTATATTATTTTATAAATTGATTCTTATATAAAGTTATTATTTTATAAATTAATTCTTATATAAACATATTAGCTTATAAATTAATTCTTATATAAATGTATTATTTTATAAATATATTATTCTATAAATTGATTCTTATATAAAGTTATTATTTTATAATTCTTGATTCTTTTATAAAGTTATATACATATATTAACAAATTAATTAATACATGGTGGGGTTCGAATTAGGGGTGGGCAAATAGTTTGATTTATTTGGTATCGGTAATATATTTTTTAAAATTTTATTTTCGATATTAATTTTTTATTTTTCAGTTTGGTAAAAATCAAATTTATATATTAAATATTAAATTAATAAATTCAATAAATTTGGTACAGGAAATTACTAAATTTACCTATATAAATTAAAATATTAAATTTTATTTGATAAATATTTAAAAATAAAAAATAGTATTATATTTATATAAATAAAATAATTTAAATCAGTAATTTACCAAAAATTTAGTTTGATAACTATTCGGTAATTTTCTTATTCGATTCGGTATTAATTTTAAATTTTTTTATAAATATTTAACTAGTAAATTTGATTCAATAAATTCGATATTAATTTTCTTATTCTTATTCGAACCTCCTCTTTTGGTTCTCCAGCCGCGGGCGTGCCTCGGGCCAGCAGGATGTAACGAAGGCAGAGATAAACTTGATCGACTTGATCCATTAGGTGTAGAGGTTGATCACTTCGGATAGTTTGTGGAAGCCCGGGGAAATAAAAGTAACAAAGTACAATCTGATTTTAAGACTTTTGTTATCAATAATTTTATTCGTCAATTTAAAGTTGTGTTTAATTATTTGATATTGTAGCTAATTGTTTACTAGCCATGCCAATCGATTAGATATTTGATGCATTCATCGTGCTCATGCACGTTAAGGAACCTTTGAAGAAATAATAACATTAAAATAAAAGTTTAGAACTTTTATGCGGGTCGCTTTGTTTTATCTTTAAAAATATTTTATTATTATTTTTTATTTTTTAAAAATGATGTACTCCTTATAAGCTATCCGTATTAATATTATGTTATTTTAGATTACATATACATATAAAATATCCTAATTAATATGATATATGTCATATTGATTAGAATATTTTATATGTATATGTAATCTAAAATATCTTAATATTGATACCATTGGATAACTTAGAGTATATCATTTCTAAAAAATAAAAAAAAATATTTTTAAAAATAAAATAAATTACGCTGACCCAATAGTTTGGTCAGCGTATATATATAATAGATTCTAGTTGGTTACGGGATGGATATGGTCGTATCTTTGCTCGGCTCTTCGTTGTGGATTTTATTGACCAGATTGCTGTTGCTTAGAGGAAAACATCCGGATCTTGATAAATTAAAATCAAACGCAAGTATCAATTAGTTAAATGCTTGTGCATCTATCTACGTGAATTATAATAATGTGGGTTGACAATTTCTTAATGGCATTTTCTTGCACTCCAACTTGCAAATTATGTGCTTTTAATTTGTAATAAATACACAGTTTAAATGTAGCTGGCCGGATAGTAATAGCTTGTTTAATCACGTCAACTCAATTTCCAACAATTTAATGTGCTTGCCGGTGACGATCATTTAATTTCATTTGGATCCGGACCCCACTTAGTTTTTATTATTTTTAAATATGTTTATCTTCCAATTGATCAAGCGACAAATTTGCTCGCATTTTGACCCATCATATGATCTCTAGATATTGAGGGACACGTGGGCCAATCAGTGAGCGACCCCACCCGACTGCTGCGTATGCACACGCAGTTAGGTGGGCGGCAGGCCACCCGCCTCCGCTTTACAGAATGCGGCCCCCAGTCTCCGGCCTCGGAGGACGGCCGCGCCCACGCCTCGTGGCCCTGAGCATGATGACATAATTACAATCCACGGACACGCACAGAAACGAGCCCACCCTCGCAATCCCAACGCCAATTAAATCAATTCGCAGACAAAAGCAAAAGAGAAAAAGAGACGGCACACAAATCATTATTTTGTTTATTTGTTTATTTTTTTTTTCAAGTAAAGCCACACAGCATTAAAGCAAATCAGGCACCGCTCCTGCTTCTTCAGTCTTCAAACTCGGCCATGGGAAGAAGACACTTCCAGTGGAGGCTCAAGAAGAACTCCAGGGAGTCCGCCGGAGGCGCCGAGAGGAGTGAAGACGAGCGCGACGAGGAGAAGGCCTCGCTCTCCTTCGCCCCCACCTCATCCTACCCTTACCAGGAGGAGAGCGCAGCGCCCACCAAGAAGAGGGTGGAGACGGCGGTGTCGCGCCTCCGATCGGCCTTAACAGGCCGCCGGAAGCCGGCGGGGCTCGGGGCTCGGGTCACGGGCACGCTCTACGGCCACCGGCGCGGGCACGTGCACCTGGCGTTCCAGGCCAACGGCAAGTCCGGCCCCGTGGTGCTCGTCGAGCTCGCCACTGCCACGAGCGCGCTCGTGCGCGAGATGGCGTCGGGCCTCGTGAGAATAGCGCTGGAGTGCGAACGCCGGCGACCGAGGGAAAAGTCGTCCTCGTCGGCGTCCGCTGCGGGGACGGAGAGGCTGGTGGAGGAGCCGCTGTGGCGGGCGTACATCAACGGGAAGAAGTGCGGCTACGCGGTGCGGCGCGAGTGCGGGCCAGCGGACTGGAAGGTGCTGCGGGTGGTGGAGCCGGTGTCGATGGGAGCGGGAGTAATCCCCAGCGGCGACGGCGACGGCGAGAAGGACGTGATGTACATGAGGGCAAGGTTTGAGCGGGTGGTGGGGTCCAAGGACTCGGAGGCGTTCTACATGATGAACCCCGACGGCAACGGCGGCCCCGAGCTCAGCGTCTACTTGCTCAGAGTCTAGCAATACTTGTACCTATTTCAACTGCTGCTTCTGTTGTAATTTCAAGAATGTAATGGGGTTGGTTTGCTAATTTTCCTTGTGTACATCTCTAATTCGGTGGACTCTGATAGTTAGTGCTAAAGCATATAGTGGGTTGCAGCGTCGACGCACTTACCAAATAAATCTGCAAATTAAGTTAATTAATATAATTAATTAAGCCTGGTTTATCTTGTAATGATGTTGTATTATATTATAAATGCTCTTAATAATAATTATATTGTCCTCGTGACAGTACAGTCATGATGTTGTGTTATTAGAGTCAGGAATTCTTTTCTCAACATATAAATATATGAAAGGTTGTGGTCCTCAGTGTAAATATACATGCATCAAATATCATTCATGATTGCGGACAACAACTGCTGTTCTAATTAATATAACGTGTGGGGCGTGGCTGATGACTCGTATTTGATTCTTCTAGGCAGCAAATTCATTAATTTAATATGATCAGCGTCGTTACTTTCTGAAGGGCTGGGCGGATCGGATTAATTATTTAGCGTACGAAGCAGGGATGACGTCAGAACATGTCGTCCACGTGTCATGGAACACGCGACACTGTGGGGCTACCCCTCGTTTATTCAGTTACAGTCTGATTGACGTTACCTGGTTGTTGCCATTCGGAGTCACGTCGTTCGCTTACAAATTTAAATTCTATTTCTATTTATATTTTGCATAATTAAATGATTTTTGTGAATTTATTTTTTAAAAAAATTAGTAAAAATCATTTAATTACCCACATCATAAACCCCATGTGACAAGTCCAAAGGGGAGGAAGGAATCACACTAAGATAATTTTGCTTAGCTTAATGCACTAAGGAAGTTGCCCTTTGCAAGTTACTACTGCCGGTAAAGTGCTCAATGTTGAGGATTTAAGCTTAACTTGTGTACCAAAAGCAAAGTGCGCTAGACTATGAGATTTAGTAGTTTTAGCATGGCATGAAAGGCTCATCACCATCAACTAGTCAAGTTATTAGAGCTCTTATAACTTAGAGCTTGACATTCACCGGGTGGCGTTAAGATGGAGTGAGCTAAACCTAGGTTGCATACAAAGGAGTTTTGTCTTAGGGAAGTTTAAGGGCTAATGAATAGAAGAAAAATTTATTATGATAGTGAGCTCTATTTAGTGTTGTATACGGATGGTTGAATGTGATTCTTTTAGGTTGTGTTTCTTTGGAAGAAATTTACAGTAAAAAAAAAAGAAAAAGATGTTTTAATTATTACTTTGTCAAAGTAATAATTAAAGCATCTTTTTCTTCTTTCCGTTGACAAAATAATAATTAAAATATCTTTTTCTTCTTTTCGTTGTGGATTCCTTTCAAGAAAATGCAACCTTAAGGTTTTTATTTATCTCAGGTATTTATGCTTTAAACATATTTATGGTACGTTTTAAGAGAAAATTTTTGATAAATTCCTTTCATTAACTAGGCTAGAAAAGGGTCATTTTAGCTAATCTTTTGTTTTTGTGATTGATTAGAGTTATGATCTCTTTGGTTAGGTTTGACTTGTTAAAATTTTGCTCCAATTTTGCATTTCGCTTACAAGATATGATGCATTATATCAATATGTCGTCATCTAATTTTTGGATTCAATTTATAAGGGTTTCATACTAATGTTAGTCCGTACACTTTGTGGTGTAATGACGCCAACAACTATGGTAGGTAAAAAAATAATTTGCCATTTTTGCTAGGGGTTGACCCTGTAGTAATTTGTGAGATTGGGCAATGGCCACTTTGGATCTCCTAGACTTTCTTTTGTCGATGAAGTAGAGGCAAAAAGGTGTCAATTGCTCATGTTGAGCACTCGAAAGGTAATTCTTGCATGACCCAACGATGGAGCGCGAGCTAATCTCTTGAGTGATCAAACTAAAGTGTAGTTTGCTTTGGAAATCTTAATTTATCTGTGAATGCTATAAATTTGTGCTGAATCTCTAGCCATTGTGGATGCTCATTTTTGCACGTTATTGGTAATTTTTATTGTTAGATGTTTATTTCTGGTCATCTCATCGAATTATCCCTGATCAAAATCAATTAAAATACAAAAGGTAAAAGAATAAATTTTTTATTTTGATCAGATGACACAAATAGGCTCTATCAAATTTGACTCTTAAAAAAAACTCCATATAAAGAGTGTGACAACGCCCTTAATTCATTAAAGTGGTCAAATGGGCAGTTCACCATAGTATAAAAGTAACCATTAATTCAAATAGTATCACACCGTCTGGGAAGGAGAAAGTTTGTGGCTATTCTACGCACTATTAACGTTTTCTGTCTCCCACTGTAGTGTGATTTATAACAATGAAGCAACACTGAACCAGGCTTGACATGCAGTTTCCTTCTCCTTTCTCATTTTTTGAGTGCACTACTTGGCTGCGTCAGAAGGCTCAGTAGTGGTAGAGGCGGCACTGACATCCCTGGCGCACTGGGAAACATATGGCTTCAGCTGCAGTAAGAAAAAAGAAAATATGAGAACACATGAAAGCACAAACTTTAAAAAACAGTTCAGTTGACTGACCAAGTTTCTGAATATGGAAGAAATTGTATTAATTCCACAAATAATTGTTTAGTAATTTTGCTACAGAATCAGGAAGTTATTATATAATTCTCGTGCACATCATAAGACTTCATGTTTTATTAACGGTACAATACATAGCTGAGCAAATGAAAAACACAATTTCTGAACACCATGATCTCATTTATCGGAGTTGGCAATAAATAACATTACACAAGACAGACAATGGCACAGCATTAAATAATTATCAATTTACTAGTTTCTCTACAGATAGGAATATTACTTAGAGACCAAATACCAATTTGAAAACGTTAGCAATATAGTTAAGACTTCTTCCATATAAGAACAAACAAATAGGAAATCCAAGCCCACATTAAAAGTATGGATCAAAACAATTATTTAAGCTAGGAAAGACAAAAATATCACCTTAAAGTCCGTCAAATCTGGGACAACATAACGCGGCAGCTTCTCATCCATCACAACATAACCACCTGCTTACAAAATGGAACGTTGGCTCATTACCCAATGACACTGAGGTCAGATTTAACTCGGAAAAAGAACCTAGATTAAGTGGCATAGTATACAATTAAGAAGAATTTATTATTCATCTCTATTATTCGTTTTATGACCGCTAAGAAATGGAGATCACTAATTGACTTTTTTAAAAGTTCAGGCATTGGCAAATAGTAAGGCATCACTCTAAGAAAAACTATAATTTAAATTTTGAAGACATCTTCCGTAGAATTATGAGTGTCTACGTAAGCATACATATAAAGAAGAAACAGGGATAGTAATTATAAATATGATAGTGGCATAGATCCAATTGAGAAGACTTTGGAATTGGTGCAAGAAGGGCTAAGGAATAAGTGTGTCATAGTTAATATGCGCTTTCGATATAAATACTAGTAATATGCAATAACAAGGTGACATCTTATATATATAATGTATGTATAAAATAAAAGTAAAACTAATATATGGGTATATATTTGTATGAGTATAACATTGGTTGGGGCTATGGAGATCTCGATGGATCTTAATAGTCCAAGATATAAATATATACCCACATATTAATTTCATAATATATATATATAGATATAGATAGATAAAGATCTATTTATATGTGTTTGTTCATGTCCAAAGTATATACGATCCATAACAATCACTCTCTTCTACATGATCTGCTATCTTCTCTAAACCTGCCTTTCTCGGCTTACTCTACTAACTCTTCTACCCTCCCCTTTCTTTACTCACCCTCAAGTTATGCATCAAATTCGTATCAGCTCTACGATTGTAACCCATTTTTAGTTTCCACCATTACAATTATTTTGGATTTTTCTTAACAAGCACCATTCTAGATCGCTTTTCTCCCTAATATCCCCCATCTCTTTCTTCTTTTCCTACTCTAGTTGTCCTATACTTCTTCTTTCTCTACTGCTCATAACTCGTTTTCTTACAAAATGATCTGGAACACGTTTTTTATAGTATTGCATTTCTCTTCTGACTACTCTACTGACCCTTCTACCCTTCCCCTTCATGACTCACCCTGCAAGTAATGCATCAAATAATTATAGCATTTTTAAATTTTCACCAGTACAATTTATTTTGGAGGTTTTTGTCAACAAGAACTATTTTCATATCATTTTTCACCCTCTTATCTCTTGCATCTCTTTCCTTTTCTACTCTCGCTGTCCTATAACTTTTCCTTTTGCTACTTTCTTGACTTATTTCATGATTCTATGATTTGGAACACAGTTTTGATAACATTGCTCGCATCAATCTTCTTCTTCCACTTCTATCTTCTCCTCCCCCAACCTCTCTTCTCTCATTTTTCTCTCTACTCGTTTTATGTCGTGCATATACCGTTACAAAATTAAACTCAAGTGGCAACTGATCAACTAACCAAGGAACATTGCAAATATAGTTGAAATAATGATAGTGACCTTTACGAGTGTGGAAACCAGTAGGTTTGCAGTTCTTTCCCTTGTAGTAGGTCCGGGGCCCTCTTTTTGAAGTTAATATACTAAGTGATGAAGTTCGCTTTCTCCGCATTGCCCTCACCAACCCTACTATCAATCCCAAAGGCATTTTCCTTTAACTACTTTAATCTTTCCAGCAACCTACAAGGGAGTAAATAGTTAAAAGATGTGCATCAAGAAATTCTGCACATACCCACTATTAAACAAAGTATTCAAATCCACGTATACACGTGCCGATACAAATTTGAAATAAATATATAATTCAAGGAGAGGTGGATAATTTCAGTGATGATCAAGCGTGAAATGTTAAGATTCAAGAATAATAAGAATGGCCACCAAGCAATAAAATGAAGAAATGAGAATAATGTACATATTAACAGAGAAACAGAGGTATGAATTAATATTGATGTATATATATGCCACCTGATGAACCCCAAGAAATTTACAGGAGAAATCGTTAAAGGATATGGTTGTGTTCTTTGGGTTCTCTGCCTCACCAATAATGTGGAAAAATTGGATAAGTACAATTGCTGCTAAAATTAAATTTACAGCATCTTCGGTTTGCCCTTTGTATTAATCTGTTTGTTGGAAGCTCTTTCATGGTGAACTCTCCACCACTGATCATCTTGCTCAGCAAAGGGCTGGTCTTAACCTCCATCGCTATCTTTATGACAATGCTAAAGGCCCTCAGATTTTCCTTAACTACCTATAACATATAGTCTCTAACTCTATAACTTAGGTTGAACCCACTTATTTTTTATTTGTCACACTTTTATGAAATCCAGAGACAAGATCTTTAAGGTTAATCTCAAAAAGTAATTGCATAAGTTAATAGTAGTAAGCCGTCTTATATGCTATACTATTTTTTTTTCACTTCTAATGTGGGACTAAATCGGGGTATTACTATCTCTCCCATTTAAGACTTAAATGGCCTTGCCTAGCCTAAGCCCTAACACATGTCCCAAAATCATCTCTTAGTCGGCTGCATGTGATATCAGCCCAATGGTAGCTCCACCATCCTTGGTAACCCTTTCCTATTAGCCTCACCATGCTTTAAGACAATTGTGGACTAATTTATTAAAATACTTAAGCTTAAGTTAACAGTAGTAAGCTTACTAAGTCTTATATACTATATGACTAAACCGGGGTATTACATTTAAAACTATACTCAAATCACACCCTCATTTAGGGATATCAATTCAGTTCATTTCGAACCGAACCAACCAAATAAAATTTAAAAACAATTCAAACCAATAGACCGAAATTTCAGGTTTTGTTCAATTTGGAAAAAGTTAAACCAAGTCCATGGATTTTCAAATTTTATATAATTATTTATTATTTTAAAGTAAAAAAATAATACATATTTATATAAAGTTAATAAATAATTAAAAAATTAATTTAATCAATTCAACCAAAAATTTTGGTGTTTAATCGAATAAGTAGTTGAGTTTTATTTTAAATTTGACATGATTTAAGAATAAATCAAACCAAAATGAAAATTTTAATTTAGTGTGGTGCAATTTTTCGAGTTAACCCAAAATTGGACATCCCTATCCTCATTCATACAAAGTTGTACAGTTGAATGGACTCCCTCATCCATGAAAAAAAGACGATATACTCACTCAAGTGGAGGACCACTAATAAAATATGGTGTGACATTCTAAATATGAACGCCATACATTATCCTTCATCAACTTCTCAAGTTGTGACTTATTTATAGTTAATAATGGAAGAAAAAACACTTACATCTTCAAGTTCAATAGTAAAAGTATTAGAATCAACCCTATCGAACCTAGCAAGTTAGGTAGCAAGTCAAACAAAAAACAGCGTCATCATAACTATCTTCTCTTCATTTTCATAAACAAATCTCAATCTCAAAGAAAAGCTTTTGGAATCATGTTGACCTTAATCTCCTAAAAAGTTTTGATAACACCAATTACACATATTGAGGCTCTCAAAATAAAGAAAGTTCTTCATATCTTTCAAGGTATAGTTCCTATTGAGTTGCCTAATAATTTGCCAATCTAGAAAAGCATTCATATGTTACTGATTTGTTCTGAATTCACACATTATCAAATGAATCCCAATAATGAAATGGACTAGGCAACTCAATAGGAGTTTACTACAAAGGAAAGAAAGAAAGTGGAAAGGAAAGGAAATTAAGGAGGAAAGAAAAGATGGGTGGATAGAAAATATTATAGGTTTTTCTTCCTTGTATTTATTTAGAGGGAAAAAAAGTTTGAAGGATAGATTTTATTTAATATGTACACCCCATCTTTCTATTTTTACACTCATATTACATAAATACTATCAAATACCATAAAATTACTAAATTTTATTTAATACTATAAAATTGATTAAAAACTATGAAAAAAATAAAAAATTACTAAATACTATTAACTACTATTAAATTACCAAAAAATAGAAAAAAAACTAAACAAGCACGATTATATACTATACAAATTAAACGATAATAAATTATAATTTTATAATTTTATACAAATTAAAACCTACAAATGAAAATATTGTAATAAATCAAATCATGTGTGAGGTTAAGATAACAATAAATTTATTGTTAATGGATCATGGAAAATATCAACAAAAAAAGTTAATAAACAAGATCATAAGCATAAACAATAAGTTAAAAAAAAGAATACTGATACATAATTGACTTTCAATAAGCATGCTTTTCTATAGTTTTAATAATAAGCATGCCTGTACAGACTTTATGAATTAAAATCTCATTGATATAGTTGCTTTTGAGTAGGAAACTCATAAGCAGACAATATCAAACAAAAATGACATTGAAAATTTTGAAATAGCAATTTTTTATGTAAACTGTACAAACTCTAGATGCTCTTGACGTTGAAGACGATCAGCTAATAGAAAAAGGCATTGGCCCAAAGCAATTCCGACTTGCTAATGGAATCCTTGTAGTCAAACCCTCCACTTTCTTCTGCAAGCAAAATAGGATGAAACATGATGGAACAGCGGCGACGGCGAGCAAAAGGGGGAAGGCGACAGCGTGCAAGAAGTGTGAGAAAGAGGAGAAGAAATAGTGGTGACGGCGAGCACAAGGCGGAAGGCGACAGTGAGTAAAATAGGAGAAAAAAAATAGCAGGAAGAGGCATGCAAAAACCCTAACCTGGAGATGGGAAGAAAGCGACGACGGTTGCGAGCGATGACAGCGGTGGCAAGCAATGGCGACGTCAAGGTTGGCAGGGGTGGCGGCAGCGATGACACACGAAGGGAGGGATTAGGGCCGGCATCATTGTTTATCCGCGCATGATGGCTTTCCGCCCGATCTGGGCAGATTCATTGGCCCAGTTTGGGCTGATTCATCTGGAGGGTTATCACTAACAGATGGGACCTTAATCTTTTCGGAAATACTTGGGAGGGGTTCCTGCTCCAACTGTTTATAACCTAGAAACAAAAGAATTCGCCCAGGATATACATCAACAAACTCTTATTTTCTGAGGCTTTCTATTCCATATGGCATTATAACAATAATGCAATTTTTGGTTCTCACAACGGGGGCTCATGGCCCTTCTTCGTTGTTTAATTATTGATGTCAAAATCAAAATTACCACCTATATTCAGGATGCACATAGCGATTCTTGTTACCTGGAATTCCTTAATATTTGGGCGGATCTGGATGGGCTCTGAGTTGCAAGCTGGGATTTTTTTTTTTCTCCCTTCTGTCAATCCATATATACTTAATTATATTTACAGGTAAGATACAGGGGATGACAATAGGGCGTATTAACTTCACCACGTTGATGGCTGTCTGGATCTGGATATACTGGGCGTGGCCGAGAGGAGCAGGTTCTGCCGGGGGAAGCTCCAATGTATTTTCTGGCGCCGTCGGTTGCTGTCCGGAGCAGGATCTCATGGGCGCTGGTCGCAAAGTGCTGAGCCTTGAGCTGATCGTGGCCGCTGCATGTTCTTTTTTGGAGCGATACAGGGGACAGCTCAAAGTTGCTGGTCACCGCATAGTGGGCTCACAGGGCTGCGCCAAATACCAACTAGCAACGCATCGTCTGCAAACTGAATTCTCCAGCTTGTGCTCTCGTCTCCCAGGTGGCAATGAAATCTCTTAGTGGAGCTACTTTTGTATGGTGTAAAGGGCGTGTAAAAGCTGTTTGTGTATTGTTTTGCATACGGTTTCCTTGGTGTTTTGTTTTGATTTTTTTTTGTGAAGGAGGGTTGTTAGTATGTATTGCATCATCCATGCGCTAGGTTTACAGGGGAGACTCTGCTGGATTTTTTTTTGGATCCAGTGTGTGGATTGAGTGAGAGTTGATATATATACACCTGTAACATATTTTTTGGCTCTTATAAAATCTTACTTGCCTTTGGCAAAAAAAGTTTGGGGCTAATTCTACTTCTGCTGGTTGCTGGTTTGAAAATTGCTGGTTGAAAGATAGCTGGCTGAGAAAAGCAGGAGCTATTTGGGGACTACAATTGCTGGTCAACAAATAAAAATGCGATGCTTATTAAATATAAAAATTAAAAAATAAAAATAAGACTTTTAGTACCCTAAACTATTAAACTATTAAGATAAGACTATTAAACATAAAAATTAATCAATATATGCTACAACAATAATTAAAGTATTGAATTTTATATTAATGCCACAATTATCATATTGTGCTCAAGATGGGTCAGCTATGAATTTGAGAATTATGAAGCTGCGCTCAAAATGGCTCAACTATGATTAAGAATATGTAGTGACATGGTGCAAATTAAATTTCCAATCTATCAAGAATTTCCAAGCTGCGAATTTGAACTAAATAGACAGCCTGATTTACGACAAATTGAATGAAAAATCTATCAAGACATATATGTACACTTGTGCAAGCTACATTTCCAATCTATCAAGAAACTAAAACGAAAAATATATCAAGAAATAATTGATACCGAACAAAAGTGCTATAGATCTAGGAAGATGCGGAAGGGTAGCAAAAGGACAGGAGCTGCAAGGAGGACCTGTGGGAGGTGGTTCCAAGGAGTTGTGAATGTTTGAGAGGAGCGCAGGAGGTTGTCCCGCGAGCTGTGAGCGCTTAGGAGGTGTGAGAGGGTTTAGGAGCTGCTAATGCTCGGGAGGAGGAGCGATAAAAGGTTAGGGGGAGAAGCGGCAGGAGGCAATTCCAATGAGCTGCGAGCTCTTGGGAGGAGGACAGCAGGAAGCGTGAGGGGGTTTCGGGGAGATGCGAAGGGGAGCGGCAAGAGGAGGAGTGACAGAAGGTTCGAGGGAGGTGGTTCTGGCAAGCTGTGAGCGCTTGGGAGGAGGAGCGACAAAAGGTTCGATGGAGGTGGAGCAGGGAGCTAGAGCAGGCTTCTGTTCAACTGGAGGAGGCCGGAGCAGAGAGCAGGCGGTTCGTTGGAGCAGGCGGAGAGCAGATCCGAAGCAGGGAGCTGGAACAGGCAGGGAGCAGCGAGAGGAGGCCGGAGCTGGGGCAGGCGGGGAGCTGGAGGAGGCCGGAGCCGGAGCAGGGTGCTGGCGGGGGAGAATGAGCAGGCGGGTAGCAGACCGAGCTGGAGGAGGCCGAAAGCTTACCTGGAGCTCGAAGGCGACGGAGAGATAGAAGATTCGTGGAGCTGGAAGGCGGCAGAGAGCAGGCGGCAGGGAGGCAGATCCGGAGCTGGACGTGGACGCTGGGGCAGAGGAGGAAGGTCGGCCGGAGGGGAAGAGGCGCTGGATCTGGAAAAGTAGCAGGGTTGGCGGAGCAGAGAGATCACGAGGGGCTGATTGCTGATTCTCCAGAGAAGCATGTGTTTACCTACTTCTCTCGCGCAGCTGCGGTGCGCCCAGCGATTGACATTCCCAAACATTCACATTCATGTAAAATCAGCTGGCCGCACCCGCCAACAATTTCAAACCGAGCCATTATCGAGGGAAAATAAGTGATTTTCTCATCTGATTTTCCCTCCTCTTCTTTCTGTCCGCCCAAAAATACAATGGAAAGGGTGATTTTCTTTTATTTTCTCTTCATTTTTTTTTCTTTAGTAACGCTGTGCTTTATGGAAAAGTGCATATAGGTTGTAGGGTAAAGAGTTGTGTGGTAGAGCAATTATTTTTTAGTGGATTATATTTTGTTGAGATAAACAAGTGATTCAAGATCTGTTTTGCTCCGCTGTTAATAGCTTTATAGCTGTGCTAAATTGTATTATACTGTACTGTTAAAATTTATAAGATTTTTAATTAATAATTTTTTAACTACTATCAAAATTTTAAAAAATAAATAAATGAATTTAAAATTATAATATATTTTATTTTCTTTTAGTGTTAAAATTTTAAATTGTTTAAAATAATAATACCTAAAATTTTAATTAAAATTATATAAATTATTTTTTTAGAGAAACAGAAGTTGTAAAAGCATCAAATTGTAGCTTTTTCATCTTTTGCTTTTTTACTGCTTTTTTTTTTCTTTTGTTTTTCATTACCAAATAGTTTTCTGACTACTTTTTACTTAAAAGTTACTTAAAATCAGCTTCGAAACGGAGCCAAACAAGCACTCAATAATATAGTGACAAAAAAATTTACATGATAAATTATCCTACACAAAATCACTAATAAATATTACCTACTAGGACTAATTATAAAAATAACAAAAAAGACAAGTAGTAATTAACGAAGAACCGTCACATATTTTCACTAGATTCGGATAAGTACTAAGAACTCAGAAATTTGTTGGCTACATTCTTTTGTGAGTATCAGCAAGCATGGAACACAAAGATTTATTGCAAATGTTAAACGGCAATCTCATATATGTAAAAAATAATTACAGAAAGAAGGCTACAAATGGAATGACAACCGCATGAGTAACGCAGCAGCGAGCGACAGTGAAGCAGAGGCGAAAACTTACCAGCGATGGCGATGCGCGACCAGCAGCGGATCTCAAGCGACGGCAAGAGCTTAGAGGCGGCGGCGCAAGCAAGGAGCTGCTCGGGTTAGGAAACCTTTTACGGCGTGAGCACAATTGAGGGTTTCAGGCAGCAGTAGCCGGAAAGCGCTTCTCAAGCTGCTTCTGATTTTTCACTGCGCAATTACTGCACATTGGCAGCCAACATTTTACAGCAGCTACGCATTCCACACCCACGTAGTTTTGGAAGCGTTGCCAAACGCTGCCCACAAGTTTTACTATAGAAAGAAGACTGCTAAAAGAATACTTAATTAGACTTAGCAATTCAGAGTCGGCAAATCATATTTAAATTAGGTCAACACGACGTGGGACCAATTGAAGCCCAACCCAAATCTAACCCGTTTGTTAATTAGGTTAGTCTAATTTGATGACCTACTTTATAAATAAATCAACCTGACTAAACTCGACTCATATAACATATTTAATATATAAATAAATATTAAAATATATAAAAATATATAAAATAAATATTATATATTAAAAAAGCATATTTAGGATATATTATAAGTATATAATCTAATATAATATATACACATATATGAATATAATATAAATGGGTCACAAGATCATCCTTCTTATCACTCGATTTAATTAATTTTAGGTCATAAATAAATTAATCTAATTATAAATCAAACACAATAACACCCGACCTAAACTCCCCTAATTAGGGTCAGTTTTACTCGTCTAAAAAAGCTTACCCTTTGCTAAATTCATTAGGTTTTTTTTTTCTAAGGGCACTTCTACATAGTCAGTAAAATAAGAACAAATGGCGAGTTGTCTTAACCAAGTTCCATTCATGAGGTAGTTTGGCTACCGTCTAATGTCAATAATACAATAACTTGAAGCACTGCCCTAACTATGAAAATAAACCTACCAGACATGGCACGTTATATTGGTATCAATATCAGTATTGGACGTGCCATAAAAAAAATGCATCATCAATTGCATTAATATCAAAACAGTAGAAACAAAATTTTAAAAAATTAAAATATTTTTTAAAAAAAGAAAATAAAGGAACTAATATAAAAATTGTATTCTAAATAAAAACACAAAATAAATGATTCCTAGCATCTTCTGAGAAAATAAGTTTGCATAGATTTATTTCGCACAAGATAAAATATAATCGTTTAAAATTTTAAAAGCTAGATTACTTAATTGAGGCTTCAAGATGGTTAAACTAAAACTATTAAACATAATTAAACATTTTTATTATAATTATTTTTAATTCATCACTTTGTAACAATGATATATATTAATTTAAACATAATTAATGAAGAAATTTACCTAATCCAATCTATGATCAATTTAATTGCATCAACTGAAGGAGAAATTTAGTTTCACCCTCGAGTGATATGATACACATGGCTATTGCTACATGATTTTAAAAATTATGCTATACCTTTGGGCTTTGTACAATCAATATATATTAGTTCCATAATGCACTGATACTAACACACACTTGATTTGTATAAGTTTATGTCAGTACATCTAATATGTACTATTCTGACATTGAATCCACGCATCTGCTCTATAGCAAGCCAATATTTGCCTAAGTAGGACTCCAGTGTGTCACCATAAGAACGATCAAGAGAACTTTAGGTGAGAAGACAGAAAGGGTAATTTGGACAAGACACAGCAGCTTCCACTCAACCATCAAGAAGGTTCGATCAATACCACTCCGCATCTCATTAAGAATCGATGAATTTCCTTTACATCGACATCAGAGAAGTCACAATTTGAATTTTCGTCAAATCTTACAAACTTAACTGAAGGCCAGAGCTTTGTAACATTTTCTGAATCAATCAGGCTCTTAGTTGCACATTTGAGGTACGAAGTACATTTAACAATTATTAGTAATAATTAACAAAAATTAGAGTAAAATCTTGAAGCATTGTGCCCTCTTTTTCACATCAAGTTTCGGCGTCAGTGAAATGATAAGCTTTAAGAATAAGAATTCAACATTTTCAACTTTCCGACAAATGTAACGAGTAAAAACAGAATCTCAACATCTACTCTGATGCATTAAATCAAAACTCAATGAGAAGCCGATGGATGTAGAGAAATGATCGCATACTGAACAACAAGACAGCGAGAATTGAAGGTACTTAATTGATCAATAATGTAAGACGTATACAGTTCGACATTTATCAGATATTTTTACTCTTGATCCAATATCACCCAATGAAGAAATAACTTGGTAATTCCATGGATACCTATAGAGCCAAAGTACACCAATATAAAGTTTACCATACAGTGTATGACCTCGAAGTGCCTTAATTTTGGAAAGAATCTGATTGAGTATCAGAAATTAATGAGCAAGAGTTTATTGCCATTTTAATAAAATCTCGTGAATACATAAGAGAGAAAAGTTAAGTTACTGTGATGCTCTCTATTTATATTTCTTCCAAGAATCCTTTCATCAGATTTCTATTTCTTCCTATGCATTCTATTCACAACAAATTTGTTGTATAAATCAGAAACAATGGGTTGTCTTGACTTATTTTTCGCTACTTCCTATTCTAGAATCCCTCTGACCATTATATGTTTTTATGCAGAGCCCAAAGGTTATAAAAATGTTAACAATGTAGATTAAACTCCCAACCTATGGGACAAATTTGGAAGGACATATCGTTCAAGCATGTGACAAATGCCTCTAGCTAGAATACTTTCACCTATTATGTTGAAGTTAGTTGTTGATTGCAGTGCTTTGAGTATTAAAAGTAGATGATTGAATGATAACAGAGCTCACCAAGAACAAAATAGAATATGTTCATGGCCTAAGACAATTAAATTATAAATGCCGTAACAAAATCCTAAGTCATATAATAATTGGTCAAATATGTGAACAATTTAACATTTGGTATGGTTCTTTAGCCAAAAACCTTGCTTACCAACCTTGTCTTCAAAACTACTGATTCTACATTAGTCCAGAGCAACTTCAAAGTAAGAATAAAACATTTTCATAGTTTTCAGTATTTCAAATGAACGTATTTCAATAATGAAGATTAACAAAGTTTTTGATTGGATTTCAAGACTGATGAAATTGATGGCCTTAGATACTCTCTCCACTCAAATAAATGAATTTATTACTACAGAATACGTTAAAAAAATTCCAATCAATACTTCCAGAATTCATTTTTGAGGTCAATGAGAATATGAGATAACAATTAAAACAAAAAAATCAATGGCATTTATGTTAACGAATCAACAAGATCAGATTCACTTTCATTAATCAATAAAACAAACAAGATCCTTGAGAGCATGAAATGATTATATTGAGAGGAGGGAAAATAACAAATTTATATAGTAGCAAAGTAAGTTATTGCAACATACGAAAGTAAAGAACATTATTCGAGCATTTTGACATGTAGTGAGATATAATGTATAAGAGATTACATGTAAGGATAACCTATTAAAGAACTAACGAACCTTCTCATTTGTCACATAAAGCTTGAGACAGCAGAATATCAACGGAATAAATACCATGCGAATCAAAAAGAAGATAATATTGGAAATTTTACCAAGTGCAAATTGGCATATCTCAGATTCCACAAAGACTTGATTCTCTAAAAAACAATAAAAATGTACAAAGTAATGTTTTTCGCACAATGATCAAGAAAATATAGTCATCAAAAGAACATAAATTCAGATAATTCCTCCGCCATGGATGTTGAACACCAACTTGGATAAATGCACTAAATTATAATTCAAAAGATAGATATCGCATACTTAAAATTCAGTAACAACAAGAAAGACTAGTCCCATTTGAAGATAAGAAAACCATCTAAGGGGTCATTTTCTTCCAGGTTGACAATAGTTATTTTAAATGTGAAACACCCTCTAAAGAACCGCAGACCAGGATCTCTCCAGGATGTCATAGAGGTGTTGCGAATCCTACATGAAGTTCAACTTTATAAGTAATTTTCCATTAAAAAAAACTAGAAAAAGCTGAAAAAAAAAATACAAAGTTGAGGTGATAAATATTACAAATCAAACATTTTAACAAAAATAAACAATCAAAATTGCACAAGTTATACAGTCGCTTGTTAGTACCAGAACAAAAGACAAAAAATGATGGATGGACAAATGGGTAAGACTTGTACCTTCTGAAAGCCAACCCCAACCTCCAGGCTTTACGGACAACATGGAAGTTAGTAATGCCGAAGCTGTAGCACTGTGAAACGGCATCAAAGACTGCGCACCACCCAGTTCCGCTGGAATTCTTCGAATTCCGGCGAAACAAAATCACATCAGAGCATCAAAAAGTGAGTTTCGGTGAACTCAGAGTTCACAAGATATCAACTAATAAGGATCAAACAGGAATCGAGTGTCTACCTCGAGATGCCCGGCGAAAGCTGGCGCCGCGCGGAAGCAGCGAAAGGAGGAGAAGAGCGAGCAGGGGAAGACAGGGAAGTAGGAGACCTGAGGCTTTCGACTATGCGGCCCGGAGACGCCATGGATCTCCTGAGAAAGACGGTACGGGCGACGCCCATCGCCACCGCCATCGCGCCGCCAAAGCCTGCAACAAGTCGCGTTTACATGGCTTATTTGGTGTACCCGGCAGAGTAAAGTAGGGCATCGCGCATTCGCGCTTGGGTACGAGGCAATTTTGCTATAATGGTATTTATATTATAAAATTTACAAAATATAAAATGCCGTTAGTATATTTTATTTAAAAGAGAATAATAATATATATTAAATTATTTTATGACATTTATCTTGGGAGGAGTCGATACCACTTTGCTGCCGAAATCTCTCAGGGTTTTGATTAAAGAGAAACTGACACATCTTTTCCAATACAGCCTCCATCCATTAATTTGATATGCTCTTAATTGTTTAAATCTCGCTTAGTAAATAATTGTAGTAAAAAATATTATGATTTCCATTCTCTTTTTATTTGTACAATAAAAGTTCGAGAAATCCAATTTTCCAACACTTTTTACCGCACGTATTGTTCTTTTTCTTTTGAAACACCCATTTTTTTCAAAGAAAACTTTTCCCTCTTTTCATTTTTTCAAATTGAACTATTCATCTTTTAAATCACCGAGTGCTATAATCTGCATATCATTCACTTTAATTGTCTGATTGAAGAAATCAATCACTATTGCTATTAAGAGGGATGTTCATTAGAGTATATAGATGTTTCTCAACCGTGTACACGGGTAAATCAACAAACCTCAGTTTAGCATTATTGTAACACTTTCTCCTAATACGAATACCATTTGGAGATAAATGAATACTGGTGGAGCAAGTATTCAGAAATAGAAATTGGATGTGCACATATCTCTGTAAGATAAGGACAATCTATTGATAATTTGGGATTCACACTTGTGTTCATGAGCAAAAACCACGCATACATCATACGACCAGATCAAACAGGCCAGTAACAGCATCAACAGATGAACTTTTGATCATTGCAATGAAGTTTGGTGGGAAGAGCAATTACCATCCTTTTGTTGCTAGAGGTGAGGCTTCCACAAGCTGCAAGCTAGCAAAGTTCGAACCTGCTGGTACGTGTACCATGATTGCACCATGTCCTAAATTGAGTCTGTGGGATGCTCCATAATTAAAGATGCTTGAGAACGAAAATCTCAATTGCCAATCTCCAAATGCAAACTAAAACCATTAATCTTTTGATCTACTCAGCGCGTAGGAATAGTAGACTGTATCAGCATGGCATCACCTAGTCACTCTTCAACGACGTTCACCAGTTCATATTCCACCAAAGATAGGTTATTGTCCTCTTTCACAGTGAAATCTGCTGCATCAGTGGCTTCAATACGCCCCCATTTATCCACCGCAAGCCTCATGGATCCCTTAAACATATCAATCTTTGCATTTCTGAGGATTAAAATTGCCCCTGGCTTCATCAGATCCACTGGACATAAACCGGGATATCAGAAGTTCAGAAGTAATTCGGAATGTAGTTGGAAGCAACAAAAGAAAGATAACTGACGTAGAACAAAGAACCCGCATTTATGTTACTAAAATTACAGTATAAACTTATTAACAACTGTGCAAAACAGAACATACTTTCAGTGGCAAGGAGATGTATCAGGAGTTTTGAGTCTTTCGTACCTTACCTGAAAATGTTTCCATTCATCTACATGTACCCAGTAATCCTTTTTTCCCCTAATATTTTTCTAATATCATTCTCATTCTAACACCTATCTAAATGTTTTGAAGTCTGTTTGTAGGAAGACAGGGTGCCATATTGGTTTGTTCTTCAGTAAAACTTCGCGTGATAGCACGAGTACAGAATCAGGCGACTAACAAGAAATGACAAACATAAAACTCCTTAAGCAATCTGTGAATTGGAAGCACAAATTGCAATTATATCAGCATGCATCAGTGGACGATTAATTGTTTCTGTAAGTATATACAAGTGTAACAAATGGCAACCGTTTAATAAAACTATACTATCCACCAACCCAAATGGGACAAGTGTGCACATTAGTACTTCACTTACTGATTTTTTTTTTAAAAGCTTATACTTATGCCTAAAAATGGTTGCAACAAGATTAGGTATTTAAGTTCATTAATTCGCAGAATCACAATAAGACATTTCGTAGAGCCAGAAACATGCCCCAGCAAAATATTTCTCTGAAAGAAAATTTTGATGTTTCTTAGTGTAAAAAAATAGTGAATAAATTAGATCATGATGATCGCAAGTGATATACCCAAAACTATGCATTATACTTGACATTTTCCCTAATTAGTTGTAACACATGATATAGTATTACTGATACTACTACAAACACTAAAACTACATTCAATATTCCACACTTGTATGTTGCGTAAAAAATGCACTTGGTTGTCAAAAAATTGGAGAAGATAATTTACGTGGTCAAATATGGTGAAGCAGTCAAAATCAGTCTGAATGAGAAAAATTGACTAGATGGCACTATGGTCCAAAATAAGAGAATTAAATCCTCAAAAAATATTTCCACATGTTTCATCTGATCACCTCCGACTGTAAACTCACTCAAAGATGATCTACAAAAGATCTTAAACCTTACTACGCACCAAACGTTCCTCCATATTACAAAAACAGCCTAACCGAACCAAAAGCAGTTCCCAAATCAGCTAATGTGTCTGCCAAATGAGCACTCAAAAGAAAACATTGATGAATATTCAAATCCATCAACTAAAAACTTCAAGTCAGCCAATGGAAGCAGCTTATGTTTCCGTTAAAGCTTGTAAATCGGCAGCTCAAATCTTTGAAAAGTAGCCATTTAAGATATCAAATCAAAGCAGCAAATCAAGACAAAAATCAATCGGTAGAATGAAGAGAAGTGAAGAAAAAGAAAGAAGAAATAAAAGGGTGGAATATGGTTGCAATTTGGTTAGATCCCTAAACAAGAAAAAAAAAAGAGTAGATCCTACTCAAATAACATATTCAAGTGGCTACACTCCATGTTCATGTTAATCAGCATCACTATCACCGACAGGCACTCTTATCATCAACTAAATAAGCTAGTTTATTTTCAGTACAAATTGCGCGGACACTGCCAAAAATAAAATAGGATGGAGAAAGATATTAATCCATTCACTCATCATTGTCAAAGTCAAACAAAAAGGGTATGATGCGATAATCATCTGCAACCGAAGCAAACAATCCATTAACAGACAAGCTAGGAGACCCACTATGTCCATCACAATATATTTATCAATATCAATATTTGTGAAGATATATCAATGCAACCAACACAAGAAAAATAGAAAAAGATTCTTAGATAGAGAGAGATTCACATTCCTTGCCCATTCCTAATTGCAATCTTACAAGAGCAAATGCCAGATAAACCAAATAACAGAAGGCAACAGATTCTGACAAGCAAAATACTTTTTCACTCAAGAAACAAAAAGGAAAAAAATTTAACCGACCCATTGAGGATATCAATTATGATAAGTACTAAATGGGGAGACGGAAGACATTCTGGCAACACATCGTGATCTCCCATTGTGAAACATAATTTACCATGCCATCTAAGACAAAAAAACACGATGTTTAAAAGTAAGGCCAATACAATCAAAAACCACTAAATGCGGGCAGGAAAATATTTTTTTAAATGTCCACATTTAGTTCCCTCTTATTTCAGATCATAGTGCACTCTAGCACTTTTAGCTCGTTATGCCTAATTTTAATTGAATCAACCCTTCTTTGATCACATTTTCCTCCTTTCAAATAGCCCCTTGGATCACACTAGGTTAAAATTTGACTGCATATAATTTAATTTTACAATCAAGTGATTTTTTTTACCATAAAATTATGGAACTATAAAATACGCTAAAATGTAAAGTAAGAACTAAGAACAAATGTTTGAAAGTGCAGCAGATCTAAACTCTATTACACATAATAATGTCAGCCTAAGAGGTTATCTGCAAAACAAATTATGTACAGATACAGTTAACGAGAAAACCTCAACCAGTGGAATATGAAAAGGAAAGAATCCAAGAGAGAAATTGCTGACATGGAATTACTTCTCAACAAATAACAATGCTGATAAGTAAATCAATAAAGTTCTTTTTATATTTGAGAACAATAACAATTTGGCACCTCAAATCAGCCATCACCAACTATGAGATAAACAGCTTCAACAGCCGATGTAAATTATCAATATTGCTACCTTTTTTCACAGGATTAGATTCGTGGCATCTTCTATCTATGTATTATCATCCAAACACTATAATAAATTGGCTGAATGCACTATTCAAGGACTATTAAAGATTGCATCTGATGTAGAAAAAACACCACGATATAGCAACTTGGACAAAATTCTTACAAATGAAAATAATACTTATTGTGAAAATAAAGCATGAAGAACACAAAAAACATTAATGAAATGCCACAACAACACCAGATAGCACAGTGCAACACATAATCATACCAGAAAACCTGTAAATAATTCATTGTAATTAGCAACCAAAATAACTAGTTTAATAATTACCCTGTTCGTTCCTAGCTGTGAAGATAAGAATTCCTGTCTCATCACCAACCAAACATTCAGCAATACGCATTTGTCGAACTTGAGTGCCATTAGGGTGCTTATTCTGCATCACCATCTTGGAGTCCACCACTTTAACAGTCAACGTATGCCCATTTGTACCAGGTCGAAGTTGATCAACCTTGATGAACACTGGTTTTCTCAACCCACTTTTTGTATCAGCCATCTCTGAAAAAAAATTCAAAACAAAGAAAGTAAAGAACTTTAACAAGAATGAAAAGAAGTAATAGTACTGAAATTTTATTTAATAACAAATACACCATATGGCATAAGACGGATACATTTTCTAACTTTGTACAGTGTACAGCTGATGCAAGACTGATCCAAGTGTGTTGGAAAGGTACCATGACTAAGGTGGGAATTTGATCCTGCTACATTTAAAATTACATTGATCTACTTGAGCAATATAATAATGAATTGAGTGGACACCATAGCCTAAAAAAACAACTGGTTGGTTGAGAAACTTTTAGGCATTTGTGAAGAATGGGTTGGAAGGGTTATCTCTAAAATAGTCATTCAAGCACGCATGTTCCAAGTGATGATTTGAAGATGGGTGAGCTAAAAAATTATTGGTGGTTGCTAGTCCATCCTCGCTTGCACATGCCCAGCATAGGGGCTTATGCATAACGAGGATTGAACAAGCATATTCCCCTTGAAGCCTAAATTATAGAATGCCTATGAGCAAAGATAGTCCCTCTAAAATACATGGACGGAAATTAGCAAAGTGGAATCTAGAAATAGTCCTATTTTAATCCTACAAGCCTTCAAATTGAGTGTTCGTGAGTTGGGCGCTTGAAAATAAATCCTACCTTCTCTTGGGCTGGGAGTTGGGTCACTCTTTTGGTCTGGAACATCAGGAAATTGGCATGAAGTTGCCATGTGGTTGGTGTCCGTATTGAATTAGGCGCTTGAAAATAAATCCTACCTTCTCTTGGGCTGGGAGTTGAGACACTCTTTTGGTCAGGAAAATAATGAAATTGACATGAGTTGCCAGGTGGTTGGGACATCTAATGAATAGGCGCTTGAGAATACCTTGTTGGGACTGTTCATGCAGTCATGATGCCCCAAATGAGTTGAGAATGGGTCAAGAGCACGTACTGATGGCCAAGCGATTGGCGCATCATTGATCGACTTTGATTGTGGAAGATGGGAAGGAAGGAAGGGAGGTGTGTGACAGCACAAGGTAGATTAGGATATGAATGATGGCATTTGTGCAATGACCAAGAATGTAATGGTCATTTGTTAATGTTCCAACCATGCTTGAGTGGTGTCATTAGTGATGCCAATGTGAATTGACCTGGGAAGAGGCATGACCAACAATGGCGGTAGATGGTAAAGGAGAAGTGCAGTAGGGATTGGCACCTCTTTTAGAAACAGAACAATGAATAAATGCTATTAAGCGGGTAGGTAGTGGAAAGCAAATTTAGAATGCTAATGCACCAGAGAGCATGGTGAGTGGTCAAAAGAAGTATCATATATGGCAGAACCTAGTGATGGGAAGGTAAGGGAACAAATGATTGGACCTCACGCCCAAGCTAAACAACACAAGGTCCTCATAGTTATCCTCATCTCTGACAAATGCAAGTGAAGGAAAACTTCTTTCGTACATTCAATCATCATCAATCCATTTTTTATAAAATTACTCCCTTTAGAGGAGCAATGGAGAATTGAGATGTCACCACATGGCATCCATCCAAATTCCAAGGAGTTTGCTACAATAGAATTTTTTTAGGAAAACATTAACAAACTTCCCATATACCCATTAATGTCCTTTTTAAGGATAGAATAGAAGGCAAATCAGGTTTACCATGCTGCAACCTTCAAAGTTGTGATGCCGTGCTAGGTCTTCATTAACAATATTGTAACATTTTTTCTCTCAAAATGGTTGTGCCAATCATGTTATAGTTGTATATGATGTAAAAGCACAATAGAAGAGGCTTTTGGATAGAAGCAATGGATCATTAATCAGTGATACAACATGCAAGATAATTTAGTGAGAAAAGGAAATAAATATGATCCAATCTGCAGATTAACATTAGAGTACGCCACTCTTAAGGTATGAGACCTAGTAGCTGCATTGACTGCCTAAGACTTCATTAGGCAAGGGCTTTATCCAATACCAAATCAGAAGAGATCAAGAATGCCGAACGAAAGAATCATCCATTGTATCCCAAAATATAACTTTTACCATTACGAATATTGGAACAATTCTATAGCAAGCAGCTCTAACCAATATTAAGCATTTGCAAAAATGAATCAGATCCAATGTAGGGTATGAGGAAATAGATCAGGTTTGGATAGCCAGTAAAAACTAACATCTGGCAGAACATAAAAAGTGTGAATAGAATTGATCTTATTTCCTTGCATATGTAATAAATAAAACCTTGAAGGAGGAATAAAAGTGTAATTTTTGTAACAAAAACTAGCGCATGGTAAATCTACAGAGTGATCCAATTGGCAGAAGTCAGAAAGTTAGAATAGAATTGATCCGACTTCAATGCAAAGGACTAAATAAAACCTTCGAGGAGGCCCAAAAGTGAAAGCTTTCGTAGCATAAGAGAACGCATAAAAACTACAATAACAGAACATTCAAATCCCAGTGACATATAACAAAGAGAGTAAAAAATAAATCAAATTCTTAGATCAATAGAAATCATTCTTTTCAACCATCTAGAAATAGATTTGTGACAATTCAGATGTAAACGAAGGAATTGGGAGCAGAAGATGCGACCGGATCCCTAAACTGCGATGGGCGTGCCGATGAGGAAGATCGAGAAGAAGAGATTTAGGCGAGAAAATACCTTGTATTTTTTCCGCGTGAACTTTCTGCAGGAAGGAAGACGAGTGATCCGTGGGAAATGAAGACTAAGACGGTTTATAACCATCCGATCGGATGATCCAAGCCGTACATCGTAGTAGGTCACTGTGAGCTTTAATCGGAGACGCAGATGTATGCAAATGACCATCCACTTCAGTAAGAATTGGCTAAAACTAGAGGGGTTTTAAGTATTTAGGATAAGGTTACACTCAATCGGCTAATTGAGTTAATCCCTTACGTAACTCTCGCATTTCTACACTATTGCAAGGCCCACAAACATGTTTTTCCTTTTTAATGCATATTCACGGTATGTTTTTTTTTAAGGCTGCGTTTCAAGATGGAAAATCATAAGGGAAGAGAAAAAAATTCACAAGAAGAGGGAAAAGAAATTAGAGGAGGGGAAATAAAAAGCACGTGAGTGTCACGTGTGTGCCATGCAGTGCGAAGAAGATTGACTCCCGCGGTAGGCAAGATTAGTGGCAGCAGCTCCAAGCGTCGACGATCGTTGTCGAGGGCGGGCGAGGGCATCGTCGGTCATTAGCGTCGAGGAGAGCGAGCAGAAGCGGATCGAGGGCAAGCGGAAGCGTAGTCTTGGGTGAGCAAAAGGTCGCCGAGGGCGAGCAGAAGCTTCGTTAGAGGGCAAACAGAAGGGCATCGAGGGCGAGCGGAAACAGATCGAGGGCAAGTGGAAGGTCGTTGACGTCGTTGAGGGTGAGCGGAAGGGCGTCGACGTCGTCAAGGGCGAGCGAAAAGCGTCATCCTAGGTGAGTGGAAGGTCGGCGAGGGTGAGTAGAAGCTTCGTCGAGGGCGTCGCGAAAGGGCATGGAGGGCGAGCGGAAAGACGTCGAGGGGCGGGCAGAAGGGCATAGAGGGCGTCGCGGAAGGTTCGGGCAGAGATGTTCCTCGCACAGATACGTTCGAGCGCATCCGTTCATTTTTCCCCCTAAATCAAAGGGCGTGTTAAAACGACACTGTCTCTGTCTTCTTTTCTTTCCCTTCAATTCCGTCTGTTCAAGGAAATAAAAAAAAATATGATTATCCATTCGCCCCCTCGGGTTTTCCCTACAAGGAAACATACCCCAAAAAATGATTCACTATATCATTACTAAAAAAATAATTAATATCAATTCATTTAATTATTGCCAATTTTCATTAATATCAATTCATTTAATTATTGCCAATTTTCATTATTTTTTCTCAAAAATTAGCCACTATATCCATCGTACGGACCACATAAACATCTGCAAGTGTAGGATCGCATGCAACAACCGTGGCAGAAAAGTCATCGTTATCTAACACGTAAGCAAATCCGGACGACTTTTTTCTCGACTGGTGACTTGAGTCCACCCTTTGCTGAAACTGCTACTGAACCGGATCCGATCCCCCCGGACATGCTGGCATATCCAGGGGGTTTCTGCCAAGATCGCCTGTCTATGTACAGGAATAATACTAGCAAAATGTCTCATATTGGCAATTACTGTTTGTGGACCACAATTACAACAACTAACTGAAAATAATCTTTCCGTGTATCCTTTTCCGACCGATGCATTGGATCACAAGCTCAGAGTTACTCAGCATCGTCTTGCTCCATCTGCAGCTGCCGACACGTGTCCTCCTGGAGGCCTTTGAGATCGCCCCAAATGTACACTTGTTCACTTTCTTGTTCTATAAAATGCCCACTGGCATCATCATACCCAACGCGACGTCTTCCAAGCCGATCTCTCCTCCTTGATTGCAAGCTCAGCCGATGGCGATGATGAGGGCGGCGAAGCACGCGATGAGAGTCTTGGGATCGAGGACTCTGGAGGGGTCTCCTTCTGCAAGGATGCTTCATGTAATCTACAAAGTTCCTTTTTTTTATCTCTACTTTTCGATGAAGTAGGTTTAATTTGATTGCGATTAGTATTTTGCTGATAGTTCTGCGTTTCTCGTACTGACCTGGTCGTTTTTTGGCTACTTAACAGTTTGAATTTCTTTTTAGTTCGAAGAACTGTTGCGAATGCTTGTGCTTTTAGGAGTAGTTGGTTGGAGGTTTGTTTGGTTTTTTTTAATGCTTTGTTCACTGCCTGCCGGCTTAATTAACGTTGAAACTGAATACAAATAGCCATAACGATTAGTTCTTTGTTGTACCTTTTTGCAGTTGTATGTTGAGTTTGAACTCTTTATCTCAGTAGATTATTCTTTCTTCTTTTGTTTTGTGCCACCAATTTGCCCCAAAATAAATGACAAAAAGATGGAGGTAAAAAATGATGCAAACTAGATCCTCTTGTGGAGCGCTTTCTAATGCTTTTGTATTTCGGTACTTCTTAGTCCAAGACGAAAAGAAGAATTAAGAATTAAAAACTGGTTTAGTCTAGCATTTGTTCTGACATCTTCTATATTATTGATCTCCATACAGGCTTCTCCCTCTAGCAAGAAGATCGTTGGAGTATTCTACAAGGCCAATGAATATGCCTCCTTGAATCCTAAGTTCGTGGGATGTGTAGAAGGTTCACTAGGCATTCGGGATTGGCTCGAATCTCAAGGCCACCAGTATATAGTAACTGATGACAAAGAAGGCCCTGATTGTGGTTCGTACTCGAGGATTTAAAATTACTTGATTATCTACTTTTTGTTCACAAAAATGTAGAGTAAATCCTAAATGCAATTCACGCATCATAGTTTTAGGTTGCGCATGTTATTCTTCTAGGTTTGCTCATGACATGTAGTTCTTTTCATTCTATGAAACGAATTACAAAGGCTATTTGGTTCTTTGATTTTAAAAAAAACAGTTTTATATTGTGTATCCTAGGAGGGGAAGATAACTAATAGAAAATTAAATATGGAACAGAATTGGAGTGATAGAATTTAAGGCATGTGAATGGAGCGCAAAGCAGACCATTGCCCATCCTCGATGCACAGCTTGGATCACCCTCCCCCGTGAAGGGATGGAGGTGCAGTAGTGAATGTTCCAAATCAGGGCCGATTGGAGCGGCACACCGGAAAAGAAGTTGTGGTGCTGGAGGTGACGGAGCATGCTTACATTCCACTGCCTATCCAGCTGAGATGAGGTGCCTTCATAGATCTTGTCAAAAAAATTGAGCGAGTGGAAATAAGCAAGCACATAACCTGCCAATCCGTTGTGGTTTCATTCCAAAATGGATATAACCAAAATTAAGGAAATGAGTGGCCCTTTCTTTTACTTGGGCCTTTTTTTTCTTTCCCTCCAAGGTAATGAACGAAAAGGGTAATTTCATTCCTTTCACTTCACTTTTTCCAATTAGGATACATAGTGTTGGTGCATTTGGATGAAGAAGATTTTGAACTTCCAAAAGAATTATCAAATGAAGGGATTTTGAAGTTTTATTATTTCATAATTTTGATTTTAGTTTTCTTGTTTATATTGACTTTTAAGTTTTAAAATTAATAAGTATTCATAATATTTGAAACTTTTTAAGGCTTAGTCAATATTTCCTGTTTACTAAATAGTAAAAAAAGAAAATTTGACTTTGGTCCCTGAAGTTTGTAATTCTTTAAAGTTTTATTTTTCTCAATTTGGTTCATGTAATTTCTAATTTCTCACTATTTAGTCTATAAAGTTTCATTTGATTTCCTAATTTTGTCCTTGATGTTCGAGTCTTTTGCTCTACTACTTAGTGTATCATAAATTTAGGAAACATGAGAATGGATATTAAATTGGGTATAATAAAGATTTGCATAACAAATTTAGATGAAATATTAAACTTCCAGGATTGAATTTTACAAAATAACTATTTCTGACCAAACTGAGAAAAAAGTTTTTAGCTTCATGGACTAAATTGAGAAAAATGTTTATTGTAGAGAAGGCTAATCTAAGAATATTTCAAGAATTCATTTCTAGTAGTGTATTGGAATCCGAATTGTGAGGTTTAGCTGTCAAGAAGCTAGTTCTATTGTCCCATGAGTGTTTAATTCTTACTTCAATTACCAGTATTGTTTTGGTTTTTAATGAGTGCCTTCATTCTTTTCCCTCTTTTATGATATTATTAATATTGTCAAAAATGAGTACTTCAGGAACTGAGAACTCCAAAGAACATTAGCTAAATACAGTTTTGCGTGCTAATATTCATGTAAAAGCCCATCTTCACATTTATGTTGTTTAATCTCTTCTTTCTTTCTTCAGATACTTTGAAGCTTGAGCACTTTGATTGTTTATCAAGTCCATTTTATCTTCTCCTATTTGTTCCTGTACTAATTTTATTTTTTGTGATACCAGAGCTAGAGAAACATATACCTGATATGCATGTTCTGATTACCACTCCTTTTCATCCGGCTTATGTCACCGCTGAGAGGATTAAAAGGGCTAAGAATCTGCAACTTCTTCTCACTGCTGGAATTGGGTCAGACCACATTGATCTGAAAGCTGCAGCTGAAGCTGGCCTGACTGTTGCAGAGGTCACCGGAAGCAACGTGGTCTCTGTTGCAGAAGATGAACTGATGCGAATTCTCATTCTTGTAAGGAACTTCTTACCTGGTTATAATCAGGTAATTAAAGGTGAATGGAATGTGGCAGGCATTGCCTACAGGGCTTACGATCTTGAAGGCAAAACTGTCGGGACTGTTGGTGCTGGCCGCATTGGAAAGCTCTTACTCCAACGTTTGAAGCCCTTCAACTGCAATCTTCTCTACCACGACCGGATCAAGATTGACCCCGACCTGGAGAAGGAGATAGGGGCGAAGTTTGAGGAAGATCTTGATGTGATGCTTCCCAAATGTGACATTGTTGTTATAAACACCCCTCTTACAGAGAAAACCAGGTTTCTTTCTTTCCTATGGATTAAGTTTATTACTGAAGTGTCTTTAGATAGTTAGATGACTTCTTTTAGTTATGGTAGAGAAGATTGCACTGTTTTGACATAACTAGTTAGATCTTTGTGAGTTGATTGTCGAACTTTTTTGATTGGTTGGTTCAGAGGACTATTTAACAAGGAGAGGATTGGAAAGTTGAAGAAGGGAGTTCTTATCGTGAATAATGCTCGAGGGGCTATCATGGATACTCAAGCAGTTGCAGATGCTTGCTCCAGTGGGCACATTGCAGGTATATTACTTTAATACGTCAACACGATTGATATCTCAACGCTCAAGATTTTTCATCTGATCTCACACCTTGTATACCAAAGTGGGTCTTCAAATGATCATTCACCGTCCCTGATATGTAAGAGACTCAATGAGGACATCATTTTGGTACTGAGATAATAGAATTTGTACATAGGGGATAAATAGCACTACTGTAAACCATTTTGAATAGATATTTATTTATTTATTTAAGTTAAGTAATGAGGGCGCAGTTTGAGCCCAAGAGATCTTTCTATCCCCTTCCTAATACATTGCTCTAGGATTTTATATCCTTTCTTCAAGGAGCAGTTGTAATCAATATCACATATATTTGATGCTGAAAATCCAGGTTACGGTGGTGATGTTTGGTACCCGCAGCCAGCTCCTAAAGATCATCCTTGGCGTTACATGCCGAACCATGCGATGACGCCTCACATTTCTGGGACGACCATTGACGCTCAAGTAGGCTTTCTGGCCGGTCATCCATAATTATTATTTCCTTCTAACCTTTGCTGAATGTTATAGTAAACTGGAGTTGAATCCAAATTGTGCAGCTGAGATATGCTGCAGGAGTGAAGGACATGTTGGATAGGTTCTTCAAAGGGCAGGAATTCCCCGCCCAAAACTACATTGTGAAGGAGGCAGAACTTGCGAGCCAATATAAATGATAAGCTCTCTTTCAATGTAAGTTTTCTACTCGGTGTTCGCTTGTAATAAGTCATGCAGTGTGCTGCATGAGTATGTTTCGATTTTGTAGCGAAAACGGCACTGAACTTTGCAAATGCACTTGTGTTATCTATTCCTGTGATTCTGAATTTCTGATCCTTGTTTACTTGTGCCATATAGCTGAAAATAAAGCTGAGATCAACCCTATGAATTCAGTAGATCAATTGTAACTAGTTTGTTTCGATTCTTTTGACGGAGCATAGATAAGTCTCTAGTTTCTAATTGGTTAAGCGGCTAACAACTCAAGATAAAAGAACAAAATTACAGAAACTACGATAAGGGTTTGTTGGAAAGAGTGAGGTCTCTCTTAAAATTAAAATTTCCTTGTTGCAATTGCAAATGTTGCATTAAAAGCTAGAAAGAATTTCCAAGATCTAGTAGTTTGTTGCAAGATCTAGTAGGCAATTAATAAAAAAGATGCATTTTATGGTTAAACCAACTTACCACATAGGTAGCAAAAAGTAATATCATAAAAATAAAATAAAATAATTTTATTAATTAGATTTCTAAGTTGAAGTGTCATGTCTTGATTATTATATATGTTGTATACTAATTAATAGCCCAATTAATTATTCTAAAATGGGTTCATTTTCTAAGCTATAAGATGACATTTCATGGGTCACCTCAAGAAGAAACCTAGAAGCAAACTACACTAGAAGACAGAGCTAGTTGATAGACAAAAAATGCCAACAGGGACAAAAGGACAAGGGGATAATCTCACGTACGCTTTCCAAATTAAGACAATACATAGAAAAGAGAAGCTTACTCATTTTCCTTTCCACCATGCGCCATTTCAAGTGAAGATAAACCAAATGAGTGTCCTATCAATCTTCAAGTGACTAGGAGACTGGCTCATGATTCAAATATGTTGACTTTGGTCAGCATGAGTGTTGGCCACAATAGAGTAGTGAGTTTTAAGAAATTGTATTTTGGCATGTTCAGCACACTACATACATTTTTGAAACGTAAAACTCATTGTCTCCCTCCGAAGTATTCTTCGTTCTATTTCTATTTCCCGGCCTAATTTGTTTTTCCTCTCAAGTGCTATCACTCAGGCTATATTTTTTTAACAAAAAATTAAAAGAAAAAAAATAAAACACATATTAAATCTAGTCAACTTTTGCTATATATATATATATAATTAATTTTATAAATTTCATCTAAGAAAATAGGACCTCAATACTCTCTACGGCAATCGGCTACTTCGCTTATTTACTCCTTAAGAAGTACTCTTAGTGCTGCCCCCTCTAGGAAGCCATCTTGGAGTCATGTCCTGGGTAGGAGATTAAGACTGCGTTTAGCGTAGATGAAACTTTTAGTTTTTACTAGCTGAAAAAGTGTTGGTTAAAAATAGCTGGTTGGAAAAGTTAAAAGGTGTTTGGCTAAACTGTTATGTTGGTCAAATTTTTCTAAAACAATATTTTAAAAATAATTTTAAATTTAATATTTTTTTTATTAAAATAATAATTTTGTTATCGTAAAAATATACGAATATAAGTGCGCACATAAGATGCAAGAAGAAAAACAGTTATAAAGTAACCAAAAGCAGCTCTCTTCTAGCTTTTCCAAACTCATGCTGCTTCAAGATTCTAAACCTAGAAGCAGCTTACCAAACACTCTAGCTTTTCAAAATCAGCTGTTTTGACCAGCAAAAACAGTTGATCAGCTATGCCAAACATGGCCTAAGTGTAACCTCAACAATTAGAGGAAACACATGAATCATATAAGATTGAGTGTAATTTGTGACATAGAATTTAAAACTTATATCCCCCTTGATCATTGTAATATTAATCATCCAATCTCATCATTAAGATTCAAGATAAATTAAAATGAAGGACTTTAATCTCTTTATTGAATAGGTTTTATGTGAGCTCACTGCAATTTCATATTTATGTTTATTATTAAGGATGATAAAAAAATACTCATGCCTAGTTTAACCTAACTTAATTTTGATAGAAAAAAATTTAATTTGATCAAAGATTTTAGTCGAGCTTGGAGAAAAAACTTACTCGTATGGTGGGGTCAAAGGTTGAATATGAGGATTTTGAAACCCACCACAGACCTGAATATACTCAAATACATATAGTTTATAATTTATTTACTTTAAAATTAAAAATTGGGCAAAACAAGTCAAGTTTAGGGTTAGGTTTTTCACACACACTAAGTTTGAGGTCGGATTTAGGGACAGTTTTAAGAAGGCGAGATTAGGTTTGAGAGTGGCAAAACTTGCATGACCCACCTTGTTGTCAACCTAATTATTGTCATATGTTTAAAATAATTTATTTCACAAGTTAATTTCATAACCCTTTAATTGAAAACCCTTAACATTATAGTTCATTTATTTGAGGTCTTAAATTAAGTTCATTTGTATATAGGGATGACAAATATACTCGCCTTGCTGACATAAATTGATTTGTTTATGATAAGTACATAATTAGCTATTAGCTAAATAGGTGAGGTTCAAACTTATAGGCACAAGTATCCACTTCTTAATATCTAACTTATAAAAAAATTATATTTAAAAAATATAAAATAAAATAAAATAATCATGAATAAATATATATATTATTGCAATAGCTCAACCAAATGCATGGGCTACACTAGACAGTTTAAGCAAGCTTCCATGACCAATTAAGCATTTATACTATGCACAAAATATAGAAGAATTCCAATGAAGGCTCGAACCATGCTGTGAGAGGGCATAGGAGGAAGTAAGCTCTGAAGGCGCATGAGAGGTTAGCCAAGTCAATAACTTAACCATCTTTCCTCGAAAAATTGGTAAGAAGAATCAAAAGTATGCATCGTTGAATATACCAATTATAATCGATTCCTCATTTTGAAGCATGAGTGCTATTATTCGACTCATTCATCAAAGAAAGCACAAATTATTACCGAATTGAATATTTTAGAACAACGTAATGACCAAATTATCTTATCTCGATCCATAGCCATCACAGAAGGGTCAAATATTCCAGTATTTTATCGACAGCGGCTCATTTGGGTTACCACTCAAAAGTCCAAGCACACTTGCAAGTCAACGCTCAGTGCCGGGCAATTTCGGCTTTGACTCGGGAAGGAAAAAAATAGCGACTCGAAAATGTAACAGCGACCCACACTTGCACTTTTGCCACTCGGGTTTTTCTGCTTCCGCCAAGTGTGCGCAGGCATCTATTCATTCTTCAATCTGCTACTCCATTTGGATTGATCGTGTATTCGTGTTCCGCACTGATAAATAAGCTAATTAATTAATATCTGCACCAGCCTAGTGCTGCTGCCGACTAATCTAGGAACCATGATCGTGAATTTAACAGACAGATCAATCTCCAGAGCATTTGTGATTGAAATGTAAAAATATTAATAATAAAGAATTTGCAAATCCGCTACGATAATCGTACCAAATTGCTTTGAACAACGTTATGATTCATGGAACAATAGTGGCGGCCGACAACGAGTAATATTCAACAATGGCCGCTGATGGGCCATGGATGACGCACCGCGGCACAACACAAGGGGAGGGGCTTGTAATGCGGAGGGGCTGGGAGTTGTATAAGATTGCTGTGCTTCCTCTCCTCGCTCTCCGTACCTGTTGCTTCCAGATTTCCTCTTCATCTTATCCCTGCTCCAATCTCTTCGGCCTCAGTCCTCGCCTCGCTCCTCCTGTAGGTGTATCCCCTGCAACGCGCTGCGCTTCTGCTTGCTTAAGGTAGTGTGAGTTGGGAAGATGGCATCACTCAAGTTACCGCTGGCGGGAGAGATTGGAGCAGTCTCCTTCATGGAATCCAGCCGAGGCGCCTTTCCCCAACTCAAAGGTGCCACCTTTTTTTCGTATTGAAGCTTCTTTTTTGTCCTTGCAAAGTTGTATCCGAGGGCAGAACTTAGATTAGATTATGGGTTTATGCCACAATCTTGTTTTGATGTGCTTTGTTTCGAGTTTTTTTTTGCTCGTCTAGTTAATTTAGGTCAGCTGTCGAACAGATAGTTTCTGCAGTAATGGATATTAGGCGCATCGGCATTCCGTTGTAATCGCTCCAATGGACTAATTACTGGTCTTGAAAAAGAAAAGATCTCATTTTATTCTCTTCAGATTCTGTAATCGATACTTGAAAAGTGATGATCTTTCTTTATGTCGACGAAAACACTTTCTGAAACCCTTTTTAGAAACGCCCTTTAGCCTTGAAAACTGGCATCAGAATGTGTAGAAACCACCACGAATTTCTGTCTGTATATCATCATCGTGGAGCGAATCATCAATGCTCTCTACAGTTTTCTTATTCAAGCTCAGAGCTTTCTTTTTTTGTTGTGTTTGAACGATTTAGTTTCTAAAGCTTGTAGGCATTCCCTTTATCAGGATGTCTTCCTCTAAGAAGAAAGGAGAATAGAACACATGCATCGAGGAGAGTGAGTTGCTTGATACAGCAGTCGCCTCCACCGGCATGGCCAGGTCGAGCTATTGCAGAACCAGGGCACAAGTCTTGGGATGGTCCAAAACCTATCTCGATTGTTGGATCAACTGGATCGATTGGAACTCAGGTATGGAGCTGCAAGCAAGATGCAGATCAAACTCGTGATGTTCTTATTGTGTATCAATGTATCATCCTATATTACTAATGATCTATTAGAAGTACTCGCTCCCAGCCGACTTTGTTAGAAATCTTGTGTGGAGTGGTCAATCGACAGTAGTGTGAAACGTAGAATGGTGGTTTTTGAGTCTACCTCATGCACCTTTTTTTCTTTGAATTTTAATTTTACAGACATTGGATATAGTTGCGGAGCACCCAGATAAATTTAAGGTTGTAGCACTTGCAGCAGGTTCCAATGTGACACTTTTAGCTGATCAGGTAACATTTGTTATCAATAAAATTGCATGATATGGTTGCACATTGATGACTTGTTTAGGTTTCTGGAGCATTTAAAAGTCTAGACCTTACTTTCCTGTGAGTAGGTTAAGACCTTCAAGCCTCAGCTGGTTGCTGTAAGAAATGAGACACTGATTGGTGAACTTAAAGAAGCCTTGGCGGACGCCGATTACAAACCTGAAATTATTCCTGGGGAGGAAGGCGTTATAGAGGTAGTTATTTTCTGCCTCTTCTTCAGTTGTTTGCTTGTTCTCAAGTTAATATTGTTTGGACATACATCCTCAGGTTGCGCGCCACACAGATGCTGTTACTGTAGTCACTGGGATAGTAGGATGCGCTGGACTGAAGGTAATGACATTAAGTTTCTTTGTAGGATCTCTTCCTTGGTACAGTTGCTTTGCAAATTCTTTTCACCAAGGCGCATTGGTCTTCAACATTCTTTGTTTTCTGTCTACCGGTTGCTCATTAGTTATGCTATGCATCTAGTCCTACATTGAGCCACAAGATCCATCTTTTGAAATTTTTTCCTCCAGCTTAATTTATATAGTGTTTTCCGAAGGTCATAGCAAAACATTACAATAGGAAAAGGACACAAACAAATTCTCAGATTGGTTGCTACTGGTTCTACAAGGATTATTCTCATACAAAGAGAATATCTGATAACCGAAATGAATGTGATTCTCAATATTCAACTAATATTTTATTTTAGATAATCATGTATGCTATGAGCTAGTTACAAAGTGATTCAAAAATGGAATATGTAATAATTTCTTGACTGTGTCATCAGATGGAATTTATCATAATGGTCACAATGCCTTGAAAAACTATACTCTTTAGTTTCAAAACTTCCTACTTTTGTGCCAAGAAACATATTATTTGTTGATGTATCTAGTTCATTTCTATATAATATTTATAATTTGGATATTTGGTGATGGTGTCACATATGTTCAGCTGAAGAAGAGGAACTAGCTTTACTTATGAAGCATGCTAGCTCAATAATGCCTTCTACGGTTACCTAGGGGGAGGCATATGAAGATGCATGTGCTGTTGGAAAACAAAATATGAATGTATATTAATATGAATTATCACAATTGCACGCATGGTTCTGTTTAGTTCATAATACATCTTTCTGGTATATAATTCGTTTTTTATGTATGAATCTTGTGATTCATTCTGTTTGTGTGATCAGCCTACGGTTGCTGCTATTGAAGCTGGAAAAGATATAGCCTTGGCAAATAAAGAAACTCTCATTGCTGGAGGTCCTTTTGTGCTACCTCTTGCACATAAGCACAAAGTGAAAATTCTTCCTGCTGATTCAGAACATTCTGCTATATTCCAGGTATTTAATTGTCAACATAACAAGAGATGATATAGTTAAACATCAGTGATTACACAAGCTTTTGCTCTGAAAGGCTTTTTCCCAGCGTTGGCTACATTCAGTGGCTTACCTATTTATAGTGGCCCATTCATGATGCTTGGGAGTTATTCTTTGTCCAGTGTATTCAAGGCTTGCCTGAAGGTGCACTTCGCCGCATTATTTTGACTGCCTCTGGAGGAGCCTTCAGGTATAACAACTGCTAATTAACTGACGCAGATTCGCTTCTATGTGTTGAGCACTTACAATTACTCATTGATTTACACATCCGGAGTGATGTCTTATTGGTGTAATCATGTAACCATATGTGGACTTACTATTATATATTATAGTTATGCATTATACACTTACAAAAATGAAAAGAATCTCTATTTAGGATTACTGAAGATTGTGCTTTGCAAGTATCCATTTTTTTTCCCTTAGTTTGTTTGAACATATATCTTTGGTGCCGTTAACAGGGATTGGCCTGTTGAAAAACTGAAAGAAGTGAAGGTTGCTGATGCTTTGAAACATCCAAACTGGAACATGGGTAAGAAGATCACTGTGGATTCTGCTACCCTGTTCAACAAGGTATTTGCAGTAAGAGATTAATCTCCACTAGACTTGATTCTTTCTCCTGAGTTTCATGGCCAACTAGCAATTCCTTTGCTGCGCAGGGGCTTGAAGTTATTGAAGCACATTATCTGTTTGGTGCTGAATATGACGATATAGAGATTGTGATTCATCCACAATCTATAATACACTCTATGATCGAGACACAGGTAAATTTCAGGAAATGTACAATACCATTTGCATTATGTTACTTTCTAGATCTGTCTAGAAAACTGCCCATGTACATTCTTTTTCATGCAAAGTTGTTCTTTTGGTAGCCTATGTAATTGCTTATGTATTGCAACTTCTTTAACATTTATAGGTTTTTGTTTGAATTCATGTTTTGGCATCAGGATTGATCAACAGACATTTTGAATTGATTCTTCTTATCTTGCAGGATTCATCTGTATTGGCTCAATTAGGGTGGCCTGACATGCGCCTCCCAATTCTTTACACTTTATCATGGCCGGATAGAATCTATTGCTCTGAAATAACTTGGCCTCGACTTGATCTTTGCAAGTATGTAACTCTATATCATTTAGCTATTTGATGAAAACACTGTGATAACTTTTGTCATTATTGTCGAGCATGAACTCTATGCGTTACACTGAACGCTGAACTATCCAGTGTAATGTGCATACACTTCTGATTATGAATGTGGACTTTCTCTTAAGTTCTTAGGCCAGGGATCTATCTGATTACATCTCTCCTTAACTCTGTTTACTAATGATGCAGGTTAGGTTCGTTGACTTTTAAAGCTCCTGATAACGTCAAATACCCATCCATGGATCTAGCTTATGCAGCTGGGCGAGCTGGCGGCACAATGACAGGAGTCCTTAGTGCTGCTAATGAGAAGGCTGTGGAAATGTTTATTGATGAGAAGTACTTATTCTCTTTCAATGTTTTCTTCATTAATTTCTTCAGAGCATCCCTAATGAGAACTACCATCTGGAAAATTTTTTTATGAATTTTGCTGTTGTTTTGCAGAATTGACTATCTGGATATTTTCAGAGTAGTGGAACTCACATGTGATGCTCACAGAAATGACCTAATCACCAACCCTTCACTTGAGGAGATAGTTCACTATGATTTGTGGGCTCGGAAATACGCTGCCAGTTTTCAACCATCAACTGGCTTGAGTCCTGTCCCTGTGTGAGTCTGTTCAAATAGTGTTTCTTTGTTAGCTGGGACCTTTTGCTGCAGTGTGATGGGTCCTGTCAAATGCCTGGATCAAATGATCTTGAGCAGCAGGTCACTGAAGACCCATATGTTATGACAATAATATTCTGATATAGATATTTATGCTTCTCAATCTTTACTGATTAGAGTAGTTTTAGAAAGTTAATTGCAAATGGAGATATCATGCTCTGAAAAACTCAGCAATTCTCACAAAAAGGCAATAAAGAAGATGTGCAGTTCGTTTACTTTCACGCCCAAAGTTCAATTATTAATGCCAAAGTCAATGCATTCACAAAAGAGGAGTTGGTTGTTGGATTAGGCCATTAATATTGCTCTGCTTTCTTTTCCGTTTAGTTTTGCGTCACGTCTGCATCTTCTGGGTGAGTGAGTCGCTGGGTCATAAATGAGATGATAATTGATACAGAGACAGCTTGTGTAATTGTGTGTGCCATTGTCAACTTATCAATAGTTAGTATCTTCGTTTAACAATTTCATGTAGATTTTAACCTAAATCATGTAACTTAAAAAAGCATGGTTGGCAGATCGAGTAGCCTTTGAGATTCTCTTTCTTTTTCTGGGAGATCATGTGTAATTTACTAAGGTCTTCACAACTTTAAGACAGACCTGAAGTTTTGCATCAGTGGAAGAAGAATGGCAGACATCAACGGCGTTTTTTTTCCTGTCATCGTCACCTTTTGCTTGGTTCTTAAAATATCAAGAATTAGACTCTAATGCAAATTGTAACTATGGTAAAGCTTTTTACATGCTATAACACTGCTGCGGTACTACAGATTTCTTACCTCAAACCAATCAATGTCGGTGAGAGGGCGAACGACAAATTAAAAGTAGGGGTAATGAACAAAAGATAAATATAGAATGTAACATGTCTACTTTATTAAAAGGGGTGATGTGTTCGGCGTAGCCCGTTAACTGGGGCGAACAACCCCAACAGCTCCTGCCGGTACGGTAAGAATGACCGCCGCGTTCCCTTCAGCGCCTTCTCGTTTGTTCCCTTGCCATAGAGGGGGCGGTGGGCAGTGACAGTATCAGCATTCGCTGCCTTAGAATTAGGGATCTTCTTCTTCGTCGCCGTAGACGGCGCCGCCTCAAGGAACACGAACTTCTCCTTCCCGTCGCTGTGGCTCCGTCCCACCATCATGTCCCGGAGACGCCACCCTAAAGACGACCCGGTGGAAGCGCTCTTCTTGCACATCGCAGGCGGCTGCTCCGACGAGGACTCCTCCCGCGTCTCCCTCTCCTTGTTCAGAAGCTTCCGGACCGGGATCAGGCCAGCCGCCTCGTCCTTCACTGCCTCAGGCTCGTCCGCGCTGGAGGGGCCGCGGAGGAGGTCGCGGTTGAAGACCGGGTAGGTGGGGAGTATCCGACCCCCGGAGAAGAGCTCGTCGGCGGTGACGCATGGAAAGGAACCGGAATCCCTCACCGAGAACGAGAACTCAGATTCCTCGCTGGAAGCGTCGCCATCCTCGTCTTCGCGCTCCTCCGCGGGCTCCGGAGTCGCTACCTGGTGATCAACGGTGGAGCCGGAGCCATCATGCGCTGGATTGTTCTCCTCCACGGCGGCGGCGGAAGAATCTCCGTCGAGTTTGGGGGAGACCGTTATGCAGGGCATCTCCATCTCTCTTCGATTTGTGAGGCTCGGAGGAGTGAACGGGGATTATAAAGAGCCTTAGTAGAGACTCGTATTGGTCGTTTTATGCACCGTCCGATGGGGCTAAGGTCGAATCGAGACGGTTCGTTCGAAACAGTAAACGCTTAGATGTTAATAAATGATTAAATGGACCGGGAACGGACTGGCTAGCGATTGGACGCGTGGAAGGGTTCAACGAAGGGCGACGGTTTGACAAATAACAAATCTTTTTCGCACCGGCTGATGCGGGCCGCCGCAGTCGTCCAGTTTCTTTGCTTGGCGCGGAAGCACCACGCACCCTCGCAGTATGCGGTTATTTTTAGCTCGCGGCGCACGTGCGAGGGGTTCCAGAAGGCGAATCCGAGGTGAGCTGTCCGCATCGACCGTCCACACAGGGAGACCTTCTATGCGGGTAAGGGATCGCCATCCGTTTTAGTAAGCAGCAAGAGCCACTTCTGCCATTGCGGAGGGCCGGAGGGGGTATATATATAATATTAAAATATATACATTATTTATATAATATATAAGATTAGTCTAAAGATATAATAATATTTTATTAATAAATTTACATTCTATATTAAAAATTAAATAATTTAAAATAAAGAACTAAACTTATTTAATAAAAAATATATGGTGTCAAACTCTCATGTACCACAATAATTGTCATCATCTTTACTACCACTATTGAAGCAAACGTGGATTTAGATAAAAACAAACAAATTATTGAAAGAAAGTATAATAAATTTCACAAAATTGATGACGTCATATGAAAAATAATTTCCGATGTCATATTAAAATATGTATATTATTAAAATATTAATACATAATATATATACTTTAAGGAAAATATTTTTTGACCTAATTATAATTTATAAATTTTAAAATAACTATAACAATTTGAATAGTATATAATGAATTATATAAAATACCCCAACACTCGCCTTGCAACTTGTTGGGCCAACCCGCTAGTCGGCCTAATTAAACCTCACGGCTCACGCTGTATACTGAATTCCACATTTCCACGCTTTTTAGACTGTCGCAAAATAAACCCCACGACACATTGTACAAAAACCCTACGCCTCGCCGTTCGCTGCTCCGTCGCCTGCCTCCTCGCCTCTATCGAGATCAGGCGAAGCGGGTAGTGCAGCAGAATGGGGGAAGAAGAAACTCAGACGGCGGTTTCCAAAGCCAAGAAGTCGCATCTAAACGCCGTAGACGTCGAAGCCCTCCAATCCGAGGTCGCTTCCTTCGCCTCCTCCCTCGGTCTCGTCGCTCCCACGGTTTCCTCCTCCTACGGTTTCGACGATTCGGATTTCCGAAAATCCGGATCCATCAAGCCCTCCAAAATCATTCATGCCAAAACGCCGTCGTCGGTCGCAGCCTCCGACGAGAAGGGCAGGACGACGAAGGATTCATATGCCAAGACCCTCCCGAAGCCCCATCCTTTGCAGATTGACTCATTTTTCACAAGCTCTCGCAAGGTGGACCTACCCGACTTGCCCTTGCTGAAAGCGAGTGCTTTGTCGAGGCATTGGTACATTGATGCCGAGGAGTTGGAAGGGAAGGTCCTAGGAGCTGACGGGAAGAAGAAGGTGCCGGCTTTGAAGATTGAGGAGTTCAAGAAACTAGTCGAGAAGAAGAAAGAGCTAGCTGAGAGGCTGCTGATGCAGTACAACAATGATTACGCTTCTTCAAAGAGGAAGAAGAACAGTGGGGACATGAAGTTGTTGGATATGACAGCAAGGTCGGGGACATCAGCAGATAAAGTCTCTGCATTTACATGCATGGTGGAGGATAATCCTATCGCCAATATGAGGTCACTTGATGGGCTATTATGTGAGTTATTCCCCTGGCTTTCATTTTTCATGATGAATGAAACTCTTGTTCATATTATTAACTCATTATTCAAAGCTCAATTTTAGGAAATACCACTTATGCTCATGTAATATATAATTTAACTTCTCTAACAGAATCTCCGTGATAGTTTACTTAAAGATGCTGTGTTGCTTAGACTGTCTATCTTTGTTCGTACTCAGAATCAGTCAGTAAATATCCATCTACAATTATTTCATGGGACCAATAAATTTTTAGGACATGGTTAACGTGCAGAACATGTTTCTGATTAATCACAAAGAGCCATTTGGAGCTATTTCTTCATGTTATTTCTTCTATAATGGTGAACCATTTCTTCTATTTCTTCTCTATATGCCTGTATATGCCTGCATTTCTGCATGCTATTTCTTCTCTAATGGTGAACCATTTGGAGCTCCTTGTTTAATACACCAATTTAAATTTTTTCAATGTTCAAATTTTGGGAGATCACCAAATCATGATCTTTGATGACCATATGGTATATTGACAGACACCAATTTTAGCCTGGTATTCTTGCCATTCAACTTTATTTCATGTGAATATGAACCTGATGTCATAGTTTTTCAACTTGGCTAAGTTGGAACAAAATCAACCATGTTGGATCATGGTTGATGTCATATTTTAGAGGCTCGCTAGTTTACGCCCATTGCCCCTTTCTATCTTAGAAGTTCATATCCTTTTTCACTTTTCGCTCCTCAACTCATCATAAGCTTGACATAGATCACTTGTGATTTTGCAGTGCTCTCCATCTCTCAATGTTCAAAAGTTGCTATTGTCGATTGCTTAAGGCTATCGCTTTACCATTTGGCTACTTTTCATCATTATTAGGTTTGAGCTCATGTAGGACGACTTGAGCTGGCTTCAAGGACCATGAACTTACTTCATACCTTATACTTAAAAGCTATCTCCATTGGCTGTTCGTAAGATGCCATTTTGCTATTGGTTGGATCATCTTCATCATCAAGCATGGGATTCAAGTGAACCTCTATACTAATCAAAGTGGAGATGGTCGAGTCTAACTAGTCAACTAAAACAAGGTTTCAAATAATGATCTATACTAATTTATTGGTATTATGCTTGGGCCATGTAGTTTGGTACATATTAATGCATGATACCAATTGGTGTTTTATTATTTACTATATATAAATACGTATATATGCTGAACTGGACCCTCTTTTTATACTGTTATAGGGTTGTACTGATACGAGCTGCACTTACTGTCTAGTACAGTTTGTTGCTTAAAAGTGTTGAATTGAACTAGTTCAAATTCAACTAGGTTGCAATTTTATTTTCTATTTAATTTACCTTAAATTGCCTTTCTGAACCTCCTAACTCCATCAATTTAGTTAAAGGAACTTCATTATTTTAATACTATTTTATTAAATTAATCCCTAAAAGTTAATTAGTAAATATCTATTGTAATTAAAATAATTAATTAGAAAAATTATTTTGGATTTAAATTATTTAATTATTTAAAACTTACAATATACTATATCAAAATACATAACAAATATTTGATTATATTTAAGTCAAAATCAAGGTTTCTAGGAATGAGTCACGACATAAGAACCGTGAAGGTCCTATTGCATTGGATCATAGGATGGAAGTGTAGGAAAAAAAGATCCCTACCCAATAGTTAAAAACATACTTTAAATATTCATATACTACACAATTTAAACACACACACAATAACATAATAATATAATACCAATAAATTGTATTTGATCCAATGTTTTCAAGATCAATCCAAACAGGCCGAAATTTCCGATTTATGGGTTTGGTTTCACTATAGCATACCAAGTCAAGACTAGATCGGTACCACTAATGCAAACCTTGATTTGATCAACTATGTATATATGTTATTTAATGTTTAGTATTTTTTAAATAGTAAAATAAATTAGATACTAATCAAAGGAAGAATGAAGTAGTAGCACAATAATCATAACATCAAAGAAGATTATTATTTGATTTGGTTTTCAACGACGTTGAAGTTAACAACATGTTGAACAAGAAATAGATGTGGCAAAGTGTAGAAACATACTTGCAATTAGGCAAGTTTGGTGATGAGGTGAGTTGTACTTTGAACATCAATAGTAGAGACACTAGTAAAGTCTAAGAATTGATTATATAGATATTAGTGAAGTCTAAGATAGGTTTTTGTTAACATTAAAATATTGTTGGTCAAAAAAGATCACATGAAGAGAACATGAAAATGAAAAAAAATATGTTACTCTAATTATTTTAACAACTTAAGAGCTTAAATTTGTAATTAGCAACTTAACAAGTTGAAGGTAAATGAAATTGACATTTAGTCACTTATATAGAATAGATTGTAATCTTGTAGATCTTAGGGATCCTATTAGGAAGATCAGATACCCTACGGCTCCTTCATTGATTAAGTTTATGCAAATTATTTGGGGCCTGGGCTAATTTGGGATGTAGGATTATAAGATCTTAAGATCCAAAATGAGTTCTTGACAACCTTGATAAAATTTGTTAATTTTATATAAATTAAAATTTTTAAAAAGTATTAATCAATATCTATAGATTGAAAAAAAAATTAATAAAAGATATTTTATATTATTCAATAATATATTATATAATATTGTTAATAAATTAGTCAATTATAGTATTACAAATTAAAGTAAACCAATGCTCTGCAAAATCATTGACACGCAAAATTAAGTTGCGCACTTATTTTAAACAAATTTTTTGTTTGTCTGAAATTTAAAATTTTATTTTATACTAAGGATTTTTTTTGTTTCAATTTTCTTGTTCCTAGTTGGTTGATATAATTAATATCATTTATTTTTTGATACCAATATAGATACCAACAAACCATGCGTGACATCAGTTGAGCCTTACCTTGATCGACCTATAGGGATTTTCTTATCTTGCATCAGAGAAGATAAAGCAATCTAAAGTTTAGTAAATGATTATAATTAGGTTAATATGTATTTGTGGAGGTTTTTGAACCTAGAATTTAGTCCATTAGATTATGAATGAGGTTTACCCAATGGTTGATTGACATTGATTAATTTGGAAAGACCTTACAAATGTATTCTTCATGTGAGTCCTTATAATTCTTTAGTATAAAAATAAACACTGAGAAAAACCTCTTTAATTTTTCCATCGTTGTAATATTATTTTATTATACTTGTTTACGAGGTTGTTATTTATGTTGCTTAATTAAAACATTAATCTTGGCTGATCTTTTGCTGAAGATTTCATGTTAAGTTTCATGATTTGACAGGAACCTTCATGCTTATCTTACCACTCCTGAGTTCTTCATTATAGCTAATTGATAATAGTGTTCTTAGAAGTGCAAGGTACTAGGCTCAAATTGCTTGAGGTGCTGTGTACTAGGCTCTTGCCCGATTGAAGTGAAACACTTATTCTAAAATATATAAACGAAATCTGATCTACATCTATTCACTTCATTAGAAGTTGTTATTATAAATGATTTTAACTTAAATTTGAATGCTTTATCCATCATGGTCTATGAGTAGTTGATCTTTATGCGTGGGAAATAAATATGGTGTAATATTCTGAAATTTAGGGCAAAAGATTGGGTAAACTACAGCATCCAATCTTTCTATGAAAATAAATACTAATACCACACCATTATTGTAACAGTTGGGACTTGGGAAACATCATGAGTGATAATATGCATGAGAAAAATCTAATGTTAGTCTAGGTCATTAATGTTACATAGCTTGTAGTTCTCATATGGTAGATGAATAAAAGAGAAAAACATGCGGAAAAGGTTGGTGGAAGGTAAAGAAAAAGCTTTCCTGCACCAGCTCAATTGTTTCATGCTGTACTGTTCTTTTCATTTTTGCTACAAGTAAGCATTCAGAATGTCCACCAGATATGTACCCACCTAAAGGCTATGTGATGCAAATCTCTTTCTAGTAGGTTTTTGATGAACATTCCTCTCGCCTCCCATTGCTTGGGTTAGATGCTCACTCAGCCACTCATTGACGATGCTGATTGATAACATGGTTATTTTTTATTCTTGAACTTATGAGTATTATGAATGTAGTCTTGTAGCTGTGATTTCCCCTTCATTCCATATCGGAGCCAATTTTTGGTCAGGTATCATTGAATTTCTTTTCAACTGATTGCAGCTATGGTGACATCCAAGGTAGGGAAACGCTACGCCTTTACAGGTTTTGAAGCTCTGAAGGAGTTGTTCCTAATCAGGTCAGATAAATAGTCCTTCTATATGATTTATTTGTTTTTTATTTTAGTATCACTATTATGTGATCCAGTTACATGGATTCATTGATGATTTGATGTCACATGGTTTGTTTTGGATTAATTTTTGTGTTTAAAAATTCAACTGTTGTGTGCACTATGTGGAAAAACAAGCTACCACAAGATGCATATGTTTTAAGCACTAATATGCCTTATGATAAGTAGAAGTTCTCAAATTATAAGGAATTTTATATTTATAACATTTTATTTATTTTTAAAAGTGGGGTGATATTTGATGGTAAACCATCAGATATGTACACTAGAAATGTTTCAAATGTTATATCGATCATGTCTTGCACTGCTTAAATAATAGCTGTAGTTTCAAAGAAACTAAGTCCCATGCTACATTCACTTATATGCTTGTGCAGTCAGCACAATGAGTTTTCTTAGTTCTCTCTGATGATATATATGCCGCTGAAAATTTTCATTTTCTATTATCACTCTGTTGCATGCATTCTTTTGTTCATTATCGTTGTTCATATGGATCTCATGCATCTTCTTAAGGTTGGTTTTATGCTATTAGCAGATCTACAAAATTTGAACTTCTCACGTTTGAGCCCTCTTGCTCTGACACTTTGCCTGAAGGAAGCTTGCACTAAACTATTCATCCTTTTGTTCAATTATTAGCTTAAAAAATTTAGAACATTTTTCTTAAATATGTGCACTGGGCACTTGAATTGCACAAATTTGTGTTTTGCGATCAGAAGTTATATACCATAGGCTGTAAAATAGATATTGGTTCTGGCCTTAGCTAAAGATTCATTTAGGCTAGACCTATCATACTGGATCAGTGGCACAGGAATCAGCTATTGTAATTTAAAACTTAACAAACATAGAGAAGAAGTGTGTAAAAACATTAAAATGTTTATAAATATCCCCAAGAATAAATGTACTAATTTTTGTGGGTTTTTTCTCAAATTTCATGTTGTAATAAATTAAAATATTGTAATAAAGATTATGAATATCAATTTGTTGAAACTATTATCCAGGCAAGTTTATGTTAAACTGGCTTGATTGTTGTTATTGTTTACTTTTTATGAATTTTATTGAACTGCTGATTTGAGTAAATCTTCAACTGTTTGGCTAATCTATACTTAATTATTACTTAGAAAATATTAATGTTTCACTTTATGCGCAATAATCGTTCTGTATATTTTTGGTACTTGTCTTTTAGAATTATATAGTAGTGTAATACTATATTCAGCATTTTAAGTATTTTGACATGTTAGTTCTTAGTTTAGTTATGTATGTACTACTATATCACAATGTAAAGTTCAATAAGCCGCCAACCTTTCAACGCATGATTTGCATTGGTGGTGGTTTTGATGACATATGACATGGTATATACTTATTATTATATCATACATAATATACACGATGGTTGCATTACAACATACAAATGGCCTCATCCTCATTTAGTCATTTTCTCTCACCATCACAGGCTCCTCGTTAGAAGCTTCATCAGATGATACACTAAACAGCTCCTTTGTCTCCATGTTATGGCTAAGAATAATAGTGTTACACCACTCTACAGGTTAACGATTATATTAGCCATGTTGTCACTACATAAAACATTCGCTACAATTTTAAAATAGATAGCACTAAATAAAAACAAGGTATACTAAAATAACAATTAGTTCGTGATCACATGAAATCTAAAATGAGAATGATGGTTTCACATATTAATTATACACATACATACTGTCTACATAGTTCTAATTCACAAGATAACATAATATTTTTGATTAAAACAATTTAAAATGACAAAATATTCTGTATAACAACATTCTACTAACATGAAGATTTCTACATGCTTATATTCATTGTGGATCTACTAATTCCAATCATTTGCTATAGTGTCGAAATCTGAAAAGAGAATACAAGGGAAATGACCAGAAGATATGAGGTTCCTGTGTGCCCTAATTCCAAACAAAAAATAACATGAGTTGTTAAAGAACAACCATGAAAAGACATTTAAGAATATCCTTTACAGTGTGATCTTCATATTCTAACACAGTTCTCTTTTCAAGTAATACAAGTTTCAAGATTCATTTCTAGGTGTTTGGATCCATCCTATGCATATAAACAAGATTGGCACATGTGTAAATTATTAGTGCCAAATATGGTATATATTCAACATAATATGCAATAGAGCAGTTTCGACACTGCCTAGGAAAAGTTCATTTTAGTTCTAGTGCTGTCTAAAAGTATGTCAACTTGTCACAGGTTGCCCTTAACCATACAAATATACGAGGCTTAGATTGATCAAAATTGAGTACTGTTTTTAGCGCACTTACAGTACATAACTAGATAGTCATCTCAACTATCAATTTCTCGGCAGGCAATATATGCACGTTGTTTCTAGACCTGTCCATATTTGGTTATTACACTTGCTTCCTAATCTGAACAACAATGTTTTTCTCTCCAATTTAATTAAAACAATGCCCTCAGTTTTCTCTCCAACATATATTCATGTATAATAAAAACATTTATCAATGCATGTAAGTATAAATGTAACCAAAACCCTCAGTTGTCACCAAAACAATGTCCAAAAAATGCCAGCATAAGGGTATCTAGAATGGGACAGCAACCCCTCCAAAAAATCCTTTTTAAACATCAATATGTATCATTGTTTCATTTTCTACAATCCAGGTGTCTACTCCTTTTCGCCCATTTAGATAATCTAGAGATTATTTTGAGTATTCTACTCAATCCAGACCTTATTAAGTCAAAATAAAAATTTATTCTATTCTTCTAATTTTGTTATTTCATTTAAGCACCACATTGTCATATTTGCAGTCTATTCTTTTTTTTTTAAAAAAAAATTATAGATAAGCCCATGCTTATCACAACTAGATCTTCCACATAAAAATAACTCATTATGCAATAGAAGGCATTTCTTATCACAAAATTTTAGGACTATGACAATCCTTGACAACATGGACCTATGCATCCTTCTTTGATTCTCTTCATCTTCTACTCAATGACTTCCGTGCATCAACCATGACCACCATTTTGGGAAAGGAAGTAAGCTGTCCTCCTTTTTCATCCAACTAGCAATAAATTGTTTTTTTCCTATAATCTGTTCAATGACCTATTATGCATTACTAGCTTTCAGTTACTTTTAGTAAAAAACACAGATTTCTTGAGATGAATTGCATTGCTTTGGTTGATCGTGATTCAACGTGGCCAGTCTTCTGAATGGAATCAAAATCGATTGAGATGGAAAACTATGATTTGGACAATGACCTAATGTCATGTAAGCCAATGCTTCATCTAAGTGCCATGGGGTTTGAAGTTTGAACCACACTTATCAAAATTTATATCATTATTAGATGAGCAAAAAAATGTGATCTCAACCTTATCCACCGAATCAAATTGATAAAATGAATTTCTAGAAAAAACAAGTTAAGATAAGGATATGTAATGCTTAAGTAAATAAACACACAGGAACATAAATAAGTTCTTTTTAAATATAATGTTTCATAAGTTGTTTTCTTGCCTGCTATTAGAAACTTTTTAGATAATAAGAGATAAAAGGGAAGCAAAATTTTAAAAGCTAACGGTTACAATGAGAATGGGAGTTAATATGTACATATATACCATGGAAGTATTTTAATTAATTAGATAAAAAACTATTACTTTTAATACCTTGTGCATGTTCTATTAGCACTATTTTTTATACCTTAATAATTCATATTCATTTTAATTATTTTATTTTTATTAAATGATCATTTACTTTTTATTAAATTATATAACATTTGAAATATTTTCTTTTTAATATGAATATTTCATATCATATATTCATGATTTGATCCTTTCATAATTTTTAGATAGATGTAAATTTTGATAATTTATTTTTAAATGATATGGACAAATAATTCAAAATTTGAACAATATGTTTAACTAACAATTACGTTATATAATTACATTATTTTTAAATGATTTGCTTAGTGTGCTGTTGAGTGCATTGAAATCACTGGGGATCATTTGCTTTGCAGCTCACAATTTACTCTGTCCCATTTCAAGCCAAATCCGCTTGGATCCTACTAACTATTTATTCCAACCATTTTTAAAATTTCTGGTGGTTTTATGTCATGGATCTTAGAAATCATGTTTTGTTCATTCCAATTATGTCATTCATTTCTTGGTATTCCATGTTGGGTATGTTAATGGATAAGAATTCTATCACATGGTATTCCAATTTGACTAACGTGTTTTGTGCTTCTAGGGTTCCTATCACTTCCAATAGTTTTGTTTTTTTATCTTTTCTATTGCATTACAAATATTTTTCTTATATTTCAGCATTTTTTTTATAAATATTTTTTTTTTCCTTTAGATTGCTGCCAGACCGCAAGCTAAAATCCTTGTTTCAACATCCTCTGGATAGTTTGCCTGAAACAAAAGATGGTTACTCCCTCTTACTCTTTTGGTATTGGGAAGAATGTTTGAAGCAAAGGTATGAATTAACTTATATTTTATCTCTTTTTGTTTTCATTTGCTTGCTTGAGTGTTTCACCATGAGATTCACAGTAGCATTGAAGAGGAATCATGCATGTTTTTACCATTAGCCTTTTTGTGTTCAGCTGCTTCTCTTCAATCTAAACTCTTCCATCTTGGATTGACTCAATATTATGTTAGGGCAAGGTTTTAAATATTTGGTGTATCAGTTTATTGTCAAACTGATATATATTGGTTTGTACTGACATATGGTAGCGATGGTGCCAGTCACTTTTAGTTAAGTATATAGGTATATATACTGATAGTATCAGTTAGTACTTAGTACTGCTTATATATATATATATATATATATATATATATATATATATATATATATATATATATAGAGAGAGAGAGAGAGAGAGAGAGAGAGAGAGATGGTATCAACCAAGGTTTGAAGATCCAGTTTGATCGGTTGTACTAGTCACTGATCGAACCGGACCAGACGAAAACCCAGTGGAATCGGGCGGAGTAGCGCGCGAAACAGCATAACAAAAGAAGAAGAGGAAGGAGCACCTTGCATCCTGTTACGGGCCCATTAGTGTTAGTAGGTTATTAATAAAGGGGATCTGGGTTGGTTTGTTATGCCCGGTCCGCTAAGTAGTAAAAGTCTATAAATAAGGGCCTAGGGTTAGGGTTGAGTTTGTCTAGCATCTTATTTTGTCTACTTTGGCGTGCTCTTGCACAAGTTCCTATCAATTGGTCTGACCTGCCGGATCGATCGTCGGAAAACTGGTGGTCCGGCGACGGATAAAGGCGGAAGAAATTCCGTTGTCGGTGGTAGATCTAATCGGTGGATCTATTATCGTTGATCAAACCGAAAAGAAACCCTAAGAAAGAGTCTATCAATCGAAACCCAGTCCGGCGTATGCAAATCCAGACGGAAATCAACCATCTGAGCCGTAACAAGGAGGAAGACGTCAAGACTGTACGTCAGCATCAACGGCAAGACTGATTGTTGACTTGTACTCGTCCCTGGCCTCATTGTCGACTACGATTTCTTCTCCAGCAACGTTGATGCGTGACGACAACGTCGCCGCCGAGAAAGAATTCTTCGGAGGAGACTCCAGCAACGTGACCCAGCATCATTGGCGGAATCTCAACGTGTAGCAGCGTGACTCATCATCATCGGCGACCTTGCTCTAGCATTGCACCATCTTCCTCCTGGTGGCGACGGGCTTCCAGTCCTGCAAGATCGAGCCCTTTGCCATCGCGCTCGACTCCTGGGTTGCTTCGTCTCGACGCTCTAGCGGATCCCTTCCTGGCGGCAGACTAAGGCAGACTTCCTCATCTTCTTCCTTTTGTCCGGCGGCTGACTTCGGCAGCAGAAGATCGATCTCGGTGCATGGTGGAAGGCTTCGAGCGGACGACTTCTTCTTCCTCATCGGCTTCGTGGCGAACAGAGCGCTCGGCGAGGGCGCGGCTAGAGCAGCCTCGAACGGACTTCCCAGCACAGACCGGTGAAGCAGTTTGGCCGGAACCCTAGCTAGCTGGAGTAGCTGACCGGCGAAAAGCAGAGAGGTGGAGCAGACGCCGGTGCGTGCCGCGCGGGTAAGCGTACGTTACTGTAGCTAGGAGAGAGAGGAAAAAAATTCAGTGAGTGAAAAAAAATACTGCAAGTACTGTAGCACCAAAAAAGAAAAAGAAAGAGAAGGATGACGACGAGAAGTGAGGCTCGGTTGGAGGCTTTGGAGAAGACAGTAGTAGAAGTGTAAAGTTCTCTTGCGATTATACGAGAGGAACTTCAATCTGCTTGAGAGGAAAGGAGGATTGAAGTGCTGGCAGCATCAGAAGAGCAGAGTCTATATCGGGAGGAAGTAGCTGCAATTACTAAGCGACAGACTCTGATGGATCGACACTTGGGGGTTATTGATGAGTTGAGGAATGAGAAGAGGAACTTAGCAGCAACAATAACAGGCAAGGAGGTTTCGACGGGCCCTTATCATCGCCTAGGCAAGGAGCTATACCGCCCACCACCTTCACGGGAGCATTGGTCTCCACCAGAGACAAACATGAGGCCAAACAGAATAGAGATCATTGATGAAGACAGACTGGGAGGTGGAGTGCACTTGGGAGGAGAACCAATTAGGGGGATGACTTCGGGGGAGAACATACGGTGGATTCATAAGCGCATAGAGTTGCCAAGATTTGATGGGACTGATCCCGTAGGATGGATTGCACGGGCTGAGCAGTACTTTGATATCTAGGGGACGACAGATGAATTCAAGGTCCCGATAGCTTTCGTGAGCATGGAGGGGGCACTGGTTTCGGTGGTTGAGACGGAGGACTCCCAATTTGACATGGGAGAGGCTGAAAGAAGAAATGCTACAGCGCTATAGTGAGTTTCCAGCCACTTCAGCCTATGAGCGTCTGGCGGCCTTAGAGCAAGGTCCCTTGACTGTGACCGAGCACATAGGGGTTTTTGAGGAGATTGTTTCACAGATACCTGACCTGTCTGAGGAACCGTACGTGAGTTTCTTCCTAAAGAGCCTAAACAACACTATCAGAGATAAGGTGCGAGCTTTCTTACCCACTAATGTTATGCGTGCCATGATTTTCGCTCGAGTCATTGAGAGGGAGCTGATTGGGAGATCCACATTACAAGGGCGGACAGAGACAGAAGGAGTGGTAAGCAAAAGCCAACCAGGCAGTGGGAACTATTCTTGGGGAGGAAGTTTTCCTCCTAATCTAGCTGCGCCAGATTCAACTTCCTAAGTGGTTTCGGCATATAGTGTTCAGCAGCCAAGAAGAAGCATTAGTGTAAATCTAGCAGTACACTGCCAGTTGAAGGGAAAGGAGGTGGGCCATCTCATAATGGCTCCAAAGAGGTGGGGGGGTCAACGTACATCTGCAAGCACTTACGATGGTTCTAGAAGGAACCGAGCTATGTCCCATCAAGAGTACATCAATAAGAGAGAGAAAGGGCTATGCTTCCAGTGTGATCAACCATATCATTCAATGCACCGATGCGCGAACAAACAATTCCGGGTGATGTTGCTAGCCGAAGATGAAGATTTGGAAGGAGAGGATCGAGTGCCGTGGGACCCTAAAGACGACACAAAAGGAAGTTTTCAGCCTTGAGGACAAGGCTAGTTCAAGAGGGGGACAATTGTTACGGGCCCATTAGTGTTTGTCATGCCCGGTCCTCTAAGTAGTAAAAGTTTATAAATAAGGGCCTAGGGTTAGGGTTAGGTTTGTCTAGCATCTTGTTTTGTCTACTTTGGTGTGCTTTGCACGAGTTCCTATCACATCCATTGCTTGCTCGCTCGCTGGATGCGGCCTCTCCTTCCTCTCCTTTTTCTCTTTAGCAGATCCACTGCTCCGCCACTTTGCCCATATGGTCCGGTCCGAACCTTCATCAGATCAGTCCGAATCGGAAATCAGTTTTAAAAACCTTGGTATCAACCTTTATATCGGAAAAAAGTTAGACTAACATGTCTTGCCCACACTGGTGGTATGGTTCGGCTTTTTATACTATGTAAAGGAAAAAGAGTATAACAATACTTGATGACTTTTCAAATAGTTGTTTGTCTTGATATGATCTAAAATTTCTCAATCATCTGATTGATTGAGATTCTCGAAGAAACATTGTTATTTGCCAATCAAGGACATTATGGTTAGGAATTATTATGTTTCAAATTATTGGTGACCATGTTCAACACTTTCTCTGATATATTGCAGTCCAACTGTTCTGTCCTGTTACTCTGAATTACGAAGTTTACTTTTTTTTTTTTGCCTATTCGTACGTCATTATATAGAAATTGTCTTTCCTTTAGGTATGAACAATTTGTTATTGCACTTGAGGAAGCGCTAAAGGATATGTTGCCAAATCTAAAAGATAAAGCTATGAAGGTTAGTCCTCAGACTTCTCTTGTTAAGGGACCATCACTTAGGCATCGTATCCCACTCAAATATCCTTGTAATTTATTAGCACCTATGAGAAAAATAAATTTGCAAGTATGTTTCTAATACTTTTGCTAGCTCTAGTGTATCAAATTTTTATGAGAGACTTATTTCTTTTATTGTGTTTATATGTTTGATGTTGGTCTAGAAACAACTTGTTTTCACTTATCCTGATCTTGGAATATATAATATTGCTGATGAAAAGTATTATTATGGCTGTATACGCCTCTTTTGTTTGTTAGTTTTCTGGTTAAATTATTTCTTGATTTTAGCTGTGATTTTCCTTGGCATAATGGAAAGGTTGGTCCTATGGAAATTTGAGATTTGGAATATAGAAATACTTACGGTTGCTTAAATTGATCCTTTCTAATCCCAACAGTGACAGTAGTTTCATGCATTGGTAATTTGGTATGCTCTTTATGGTTTTGTTATAATCTTGCAGAACCAAAGATTAAACTGTGAAGTCCTATATTGTTATTAACTGCAAAATTTTACGCTTCGCATTATACATATCATGGTTGTAGAAATCCACAGATATGCCATCTAATGTCTTAAATTCATTGAAAAAGCGAGGGCACGTCTGTGCTTTCTGACTGTTATTGCCTTTTATTTTAAGTTCATGCACATGAACGGTTTGAATCACCTCTATATGCATAGAGGATCCCATCTTGCTTTGATATCCCAATTTGATGGGCACTTTGCAATTTTGTTGTATACATTATTAGTATACAATACAGTTATTCCTAATGAACTTCCTTGCACAATCAAGTCTAACAGGCAAACTTAAGAACATGGACTCAATTAAAAATTTTGCTCAGGACTGTCAATTTGTAATTCCAAGTTAGTGTTGGAAATGGAAACAATATTTGTATAATGTGCTTGAAGAACATGGGAAAGCTATTTCTGTATAAGTTCATACAACAGTAGTTCCAATTTTTCCCTGCAAAACCTTCACCTCATTTAATGTTAGAAATGATACTAATGATCTTAGGTAAATATCATTCCCTCACATTTGTCCTTGGATCGAAACTGACAATGGTAGGAGGAAGACAATACAATGTTGCTGAATACATGTTCTTAATACTAACAAGAAAAATGATAGTTATGTAGTTGTTCTTTGCAGACAGTGTTCGTCCTTCTGAAGAGTAAACCAGAGCAGGAACGTAGACTTCTTTCAGCTATTGTAAATAAAGTACGTTCAGTATTTATTTTGATACCATGTTTAGTTATCTTCTTCAGGAAGAAAGAGTTTTTTTTCCTTTTCCTTATTTAGGTTCCTGTAAGCTTAGGATGAATTATATCAAATTCTATTTGTTGATGTTTAGCTAGGTGATCCGGAGAGGAAAGCAGCATCCGGGGCTTTGTATCACTTGTCATGCCTTCTGTCTGCACATCCTAATATGACGGCAAGTTTTAATTTACCAAACTCTACTTTTCTGGTGGCTATGTTAGTGTTGTTTTGTGGTTCTTTTCGTTGTTTGGTTGATGATTGGAATATTTTCTCATTTATTCAAGGATGGAATGTTGCCTCTCCATTCTACTTTTTAGAATATAAAGGCTTGTGTGTGGAGGGCAGATGCTTATTCTATATAGTAACTTGCAGTGATCTTGTGAAGTTCATTAATGTCTTCTTTTAGCAAAGAATCTTTTTGTTCTATTCCTGATTGTGCTGATTTGTTTCACCATTTCTCTCTGTTTTGTGTTCCTGTATTCCCATAACATAGTAATCAACTATATGAAAAAAGTTTATATTATCTGTTACAAGAGGATGTATACCACCAAAGATGTTTTGACATTCTTATTTTCGGTGAATATATTAATAAACTAAGTAAAGCAAGTTCTGCTTGGAACAAATTGATACATTATGTGCTTAGAAAATGCACGCTGGAAAATATTTCCTTGATGACTGGAGCATATATTCAGCTTGCTAACGGTTTGGTGCTCTTGCACTTCTGTTATGTCTTCTTGACGCTGCTTTCTGATCTTGCTTGCCAGGCAGTGGTAATCGATGAGGTCGATGCCTTTATCTTCAGGCCACATATAGGATTGCGCTCAAAATACCAAGCTGTAAGTTTTATTTGAACCATCATGTTTTTTCTTGATTTGGCAAATTTTTGAGTAATTCTTAGGAACAGTTCTTACTAGATATATCGATCCCATTTGTTTGCCAGAATTTTACTTTGGAACTTTTTGAAACTTTCATGATGTTTAACTTTTAAGGCTTCTTATTATTTGCCACATGCCTGAGCAATTTTATAATGAAATTTATGAGTCGCAGAAACAAGATTTTCAGATGGATGCTTTTTAACATGTTCAACATCACAAAACCTGCTTTTTACAATTTACATATGAAGTATGGTTATTGGTTAATATTGGCCGCTGAATGTTATTCTCCAGGGAATTCTCATTATGTAAAAACATTGAAGTACTATGCTTGTTGTATTAAAAGAATAAAATATGCCGGTACTATTTATATGTTTCTGGTTTTGACGACAATCTTCATTTGGAAAGTGGAACTAGTGATGATCTTTTGTCCCCAATAGGCCAATAAGTGTCGCAGCCATGCAAACTTTCATGCTATTTTGGAGAAATACTTTATTCTGTTCATTTTTTGTTCCAATGTTGAACGACTCATTGTCACAAATTTATGTGGGACACTTGTGTTACGAAGGGATAACATACTCTCTTTATTGGCAGAACCACCAAAATTATATTGAATTTCCGGGGCTTTAATCATAATTTTGTGAATTTGTTCTTCTATGTAATTAACGACGTACATTTCATCTTTCTTTTCAAAGAAAATTTACTGTTCGGATTCTCATTAGACACACCAAATTTATTGCAATTAGTTGGATTATCAAGAGGTTGTAGTTTAATTCCGGTACCGTTGACTGCGTTGTGGGTGGATGAATATTCTCTTTTCTGGAAATTGATTAAATTTAATTTACTGTGTTTTTTAAAATTGATAAATCTCTAAAGCATAAACACACCACATCAGTAAACAATTTCTTCGTTTGTGCATTATAATTTTGCTTACTTTCTGTGTTCAAATTTGCCACTGTTTTATAATAATTCATTCTGATTCTTATGTAGGTTAATTTCTTAAGTCAAATATTTCTTAGAAAAAAAGGCGATGGGCCTAAAATTGCAAGACGATTAGTTGATGTGTATTTTGCCCTCTTTAAGGTAAATTTATATAATTAATATTTGATCATTCTTCTTATGAGTCTTTACCGTTGGAATGTAATTCATTACTTCTCTTGCCTTTTACATGGAAAATATGTTCTATGTGAGTGATCATTTCTCATATTACACTAATTATAAGATGTGCGAAGTTGGAACATTGTTCATGAGAAACAGGAATACAATGGGAGGATGGTTGAGTAATAAGGTTATGTTCATTGCTTGAAAGTGAGGCAAACCATCTAGATTTTTAACACAATAATGACCTTGTGATGCTCCTTTTCGTTTAAACAAGCGGTTTGGATGTTTGCCACACTTAGATGTCTCCAGAAGATATTTTTGTGCCATTCCAAGCATGCAAGTGGCACATACATGTGTCTATTACGTCCAAATTTCAGACTGGCGTGCTGGTTGCTAATGTATAAGCTGCCAAGTACATGAAGGTGGAACCAAACAAAGGTTGGCTTATGAAACATTCAACCTTTTCGTGATGGAATGATTTATTTTTTGGGCCTAGGTCCATGCAAGTGCCCGCTGGTAACTGTAGTGTTTTAAAACACCTTGGGCTAGTTCGTATTGCCTACCGGCTGGGCTGTGCGTTACTGTTTTTGAAATTCAGGTTTCTCTGCTAATTTACTGTGCTATGCCTAGGTCCTGAGGTTATGCCCATGAGCCAGACAGGTCCTTGGTGTGCTATAGACATGGTGGCTTGGGACAAAACTCTTATGTGTTTCCTTGGACGGAATCCATGAATAGAAGAGAAAACATATTGAATTTAGACTTTTTTACTAGATTCAATGTGTTTCCCTTCTTTCCGTCTTCGATTCTCTCCAAGGAAACATAGGGTTAGTGCAAACTAGGGACCAATCCAGGGCAAATAAGGCAAATTCTTCCCTCAGGACAAGAATTCTATCATGCACTACTAGGATTCAAACATTGGCTTCTAGGTGAAATGATTAACAACCAATCAACTGAACCTACAAATTAGAATGGTTCAAGTCTTATATGTAGACTTTTATAACCAGAAGTTTTAGCCATAAATTTAACATATAATTAAAACTTCACTTACTTAACCACTCATTAAAACGAAAATTACTGACATTATTTATTAATTACCACATAATCAAAGTATAATTTTATCATTTTACTTCACTTACTGAATTTGATTTGGACAAGTTAAACTTACGCTTGATGTGGACATAGTGCTGAATACAAGTATGAAGGTAGCAATCAACATTAAGATAGGAGGGACCCGGTACAGAATGAGATGTCGCCTACTGTTGTCTTTTCTCAGCTTTAAGCTAGGTAGCAACCGCTATACTATCAAGTTCATTCTTTGAAATTCATGCATCATGTATGCTTGATTCGAACGCCATTGAATAAGATTTGCTGTGAGAGGCGTGTGACAAAGAGAATTGATGGTGCCAATGATGTCATGAGAGGGAGTGATCATACTAGAGCGGCACAAGTAATATGGCCTACACAAAAGAAACATGCAAGGAGATTTGAATGCTTCCCTAGATGCATGTGGATGGAATTTCTTGAATGAGTTTTCAAGTGCGTAGCAAGTGTATATGTAAGAATACAGTCACCTATATTGTATTCTTTATCGTTGTTGCAAAAGTAAGGTTCTAAATGCCCATCAGAGGACCTATATTATACATCAAGTTCATTCTTTGAAATTCATGCATCATGTATGCTTGATTCGAACGCCATTGAATAAGATTTGCTGTGAGAGGCGTGTGACAAAGAGAATTGATGGTGCCAATGATGTCATGAGAGGGAGTGATCATACTAGAGCGGCACAAGTAATATGGCCTACACAAAAGAAACATGCAAGGAGATTTGAATGCTTCCCTAGATGCATGTGCATGGAATTTCTTGAATGAGTTTTCAAGTGCGTAGCAAGTGTATATGTAATAATACAGTCACATATATTGTATTCTTTATCGTTGTTGCAAAAGTAAGGTTCTAAATGCCCATCAGAGGACCTATATTATACATCAAGGTGTACCTACACAATGAAAAGATAAGATTAACTTCTATGAGTTTAATGCACGACCTTATATAATAATGAGTTCACATAATAGATTAACAAGTGAAAACATTAAAATAGGAATCAATTAGATAACTGATTTAGAATAGCTATAGATTGATAAAGAACATAGGTAGCATGTTTTCATATCAAGCAATGATACATAAGATCTAGTTGATCATATCTTAACAAAGACACAGTTAGAAATATAGACCCCTCTATATCTTGGTAAGCACAGAAACATGGTGATTGGAGCTTGTTATGACCCCACAATGATAAGAGTTGAGAATTTTAAAAGTAATATTCATGGGTCAAGATGTGGTCTTTATTATTTCTAATGTGGCACTCTATGTGGACTAAAATTCTACATCTATTATCACAAGGGTGGTGAGATTTTAGAGGTTGCTTATATGGATTCAAAAGGCGGCACTACTTTCTAACGTGACATTTTTGTTTTATGTATTACTTAGTTTTATTCACAAGCATAATTTTCACGAATGAGATCGTATAATTTTCTCACTGCATCGGAAAGAACATAGATACAATTTCAACCTTGACATGTCAACGAAATCATGGGATCATTGTTTTCTACAAGTAAGCAACTATCTTTTCAACAAAGTAGACGAGCATGAAGAAGCAAAATGTCCAATGGCAACAATTTAAATTACTTTGAAGTATTATGTAAATATAGCATATTTTTATCAAATAATATATCAAAATGTAGACGTATAAGCCACATTTCAATCATCAAGTTTTGTGAAACTGTAGTTATGATATAAAAAATTAAAACTTAATTACAAGGATAGTAGTTGTTATAAATGCTACAATAGTCTTTGATTAACACAAAGCAAGTTTCAGTTGAAAAGGGTTTAAAACTCAAAAGAACGAACAAAATGATATCAATAGATTTGATTTTTCAACAATAAGCAGTCTTAACCGTTGACCTGAATTTTCTTAATAATATTGAGTGGATATATTCATGATCTCAATTGAGCAGAAGCTTAACTATATTTTGAATATAACATAAATAACATTTCATTATAGTCATGAATCTAATGCCATATGTAAAGATTAAACATAGAAAGCTTGTTTCTGTTATGGCAAAAGTTTTGGTTCACCATGTTCTCTTTCCTCTAGGTTTCTTCACTATTCCACAATTCATTACAACTCAACCGCAGTAAAATGTCACTAGCCAATCAATATTATCACCTCTTCCTATATAGTCCGAGGTGTAACTAACATAAATTCTTATCTATCAACAAGCATGAGACAAATCCATATATCTAAACATGAAATGATGTTTCATTAGTTCATCATGATGTAATATTCATACTCTTGATTTAAATGTATTCTCATTAGGTAATGAAGTAATTCTTATTTGAAAATCGTTACCTAATTTACCAATTATATAATTTTGTTCCTTTTGATCAAGTATTCTTCAACCCGATTATAGATATGAAAGTTTAAAATATAAAACAACACTTTGTATGAGGAAAGTAAGGGCAGAAATAATACATGAAAGTCACTTATTGAAATTAAATATATTGATGCTATAAGATACCTTATAGGTTTGTAAGTTGTCCTATCCTGACTGGTATGCTACTTTAAATTAGGAAAAAAGGCATAGGCTTATTTTCCTAGGTACCATTTTTTGGAATGTTACGTTGAGCATCATACTTGCAGCAATACTTGATACATTCTTTTTTTCATCAACATATTGTATATAATTAATTCAGTTGGAGATTTCCTTTTCAGGTATTGATTTCAGAGGCACAAGATGGTAATAGCAAAAAAAATGACAAGAAAAGTGGCAAAAGTACCCAGGAAAAAGGGAAAAGAGACAAGACAAACTCACTAACAACTCTTGGGAACAACAAAAGCGAACCTTCTTTGGAGTCTAATATAGAGATGGACTCTCGCCTTCTCACTGCTCTGCTTACTGTGAGTTATCAAATCTTTCATGAATTATCATAATTTAACTTGTAACTGTTGATGATTAAGTGCTCCAACTTACTATCTACTTGTGTGGTTCTAGCTTTTCTAGTGCCTTTATTTTTCTTTGATATGATCTTATACATGATGACATAAGGGCTGTAGCATAGATCTTTCTGAAATAGAGATGTTGCTTGTTGGACTTATTTTAGACAGCACTTTTTTTAAAATTTAGGTTCATTAGTCTTTTGTATTGCTTTATTGTTAACTAGTCTTGTTTTAAGGAGGTTATTTTGATGGTGACAGCTGATATTTCTGATAATTTTGATAGGGTGTTAATAGAGCCTTTCCTTTTGTCGCAAGTGATGATGCTGAAAGCATTGTAGAGTCTCAAACACCTATACTTTTTAGATTGGTAAGTGGAGTTGTATTCACACTTCTACTTAGAAGAATTGGTAGTCATATGGATCTTTTCTCTCAATTGCAGGTCCATTCTAAGAATTTTAATGTCGGAGTTCAAGCACTGATGCTGTTATATCAGTTATCTTCCAAGAATCAGATTCTTAGTGACCGTTTTTACCGCGCTCTCTATGCAAAGTTGCTGACTCCTGCTGCAGTGAGTTCCTCTAAGGTAATTATTCTTCAATATACTTGGACCATTGCCTCACTTCTTTTTCTCTGACTGAACGAAACTTGAAAACTGTTTTCTTCTATATGCACTGCTTTTATGGGTTTATTTATATAGTATTGCTAACAAATCTTTTGAGCACGCAACATACAAAATCTGCTGTGTCATCATTGAGAATTCTGCTAATAAATATTATCTTCTTTTGTTTTTTATAAGTCTGAACTTCAAAATACTTGTGTGGTTCATTCCTTATAAATTCATTTTTGAGCAACCACAACTTTTCTGCCTGTGTCAGTTCTGAGTAATAGAAAAGTCACACGTGCAGGGTTAACACTCTGCAAAAATAGCCATGCTCCCTTCCCTACTGCCTGTTTTGCGGGATTCGCCATTTTTCTGTGGTATATTTAGTAGGAATATATTTTTCAATGCAAATACCTTCATATTCGTATATTAAACCTAGAGTTTTGTGTATTAAGGGCTTCATTTGGAGGCTATTAAGTGCCAAGATTTCAATTTGTTCTATATTTGTTGAAATGTCATTTGCCATTTGAATAGTATGTGCATACATTCTTGGATGCCTAACCAAATACTAATGGGGGGTTGATGAAGTTTGTAAAACTTCCATCACAGAGATATTGATCACTCTCCTTTATCTAAAACATTTCTCTTATTTGCTGATGTTTCAGCCTGAAATGTTTCTTGGCCTATTGGTTAAAACAATGAAGAATGACTTGAACTTGAAGCGGGTAGCTGCCTTTTCAAAGCGCCTTTTGCAGGTTTAACTTTACCCTTTAGTTATCTGGATTTTGTTTTCTTGTGGAAAATCTAGTCATTTTGTATTAAAGAAAATTCCTCGTGAAAATTCATGATTCCAAGTCAATGTATTCTAGCTTCCAATATTTCTTATTTGTGTTCAAAGAATTGGGACATTCGAAGATCGAAATCTTTGCTTATGAAATTGATCTATCTTGAATAATTACATCTGAGCAATTCTTTTTTAATATTGTAGTTGCATTGCTTTTTTTATAAAATGAATATTATTTTATCTATCACGTAATTTACAGGAGTCAAAATACAGAAGTTGGCCACTTCTGGTTGCCAAAGACCCATCTGGATATTATATATGTTTGTATTCCTTAACTGAATCAAATTTCCCAACGTGGCATGTGTAGTTGTCATTCCTTAACTGAACCATTTCCATCTCTACTGAGGAGCTAGAATACATTTGTTATAGGATCTCCCTGCATTGTCCCATCTCCCTTACGTCTCTTCTGTATGCCTTTTTTTTCTGATCACATCTGAATAATTTTAAAAATTATATATCCATGCTTGTTTGTATTGTGGATGCATGTGTGTTATTTGTTTCACAAATTAATACCTCTATTTCAAATTCCATAATTGTACCCTTGTTTTCTTTCTCCTGAAAGGTAATGGCATGAAATGAAATGAATTATATTGTTTCAATGTTCTTTGTTTACTGTAACTTGATCACTGCTGTTTCTACACAGGTTGCACTTCAAAGACCCCCTCAATATGCTTGCGGATGCCTGTTCATTCTATCTGAGGTTCTTAAAGCAAAACCGCCTTTGTGGTACAAGATCTGAATCCTGTAGCGAGTTTAGACAAAAGTTATTACAGGTTTCTGAACAAAAGTTTCTCTCTGATGCTTACCTGTTGAATTTCCAGGGGTATTGTCTTACAAAACGAGACTGTCGATGATGATATCGAGCACTTTGAGGACATAATTGAAGTAAATGAGGAGTTTGACACGAAGCTGTCTGATAACTCAAGAAATACAATTCGTTCTGTAAAAGATAAAATGAAGCATAAGTACGAAGAGGAGCATGACTCTGAAGATGAGACTGGTTTGAAAGATGGCCAGAAACTCAACACAGACGGCAAACAAAGCGAGAAAAACAATCAAGCAGTTGAACCAGTATCAATATTACCTGCTGGCTACGATCCACGTCATAGAGAACCGTCTTACTGGTACTTGTGTTAATTACATTAATTATTTCTGTAAATTATCAATTTTCAGCTTTCTGCATTGCATATCACATTGAATTGTATGCTCACAATTTCATCTGCTTAGTGTTTAGATATGGAAGTAGTTTTGGGCTATCATTTATCTTGTATGGAAACTCTTTCTGTAAATTTTCTGTGTATTAGTACTTGTGTTAATTACATTAATTGTTTCTGTAAGTCATCAATTTTCAGCTTTCTACATTACATATCACATTGAATTGTATTTACACAATTCATCTGCTTGGTGTTCAGATATGGAAGTAGTTTTTGTCTATCATTTACCTTGTATGCAAGATTATTCTCTGGCATGAGGTACATACTGGTAATTCCTGTTAATTGTGTTGTTAGAATAGATAATAGTTAAGGGTATAATTGTCATATTAGAATTAGGGTTTATGAGCTCAACCTCTATATATAGAGGTGGTTTCTATTGTGTAAGTAACCAAGTTAATACAATGTAGCCCTGGTTTCCTCTCTTTTCTCTCCTCTCTTTTAACATGGTATCAGAGCAGGTTTCCTCATGCCGCCGCCACCCATCTCATTGTTCCCATCGCCGCTCATCTTCTTGCCACTCCTTCATTGCCGCTCGATGCTTCAATCACCTCGCCGCCTTCATCTCTCGGAGTCGCTGCTTCCGGCTTCCTCTGTGTCTCCGAATCCCCTGATCTTTCCATCTCGCCTGCGAACCCTAGCGCCGTAGCTCTTTCCTTCTTCCTCTTTTGATCGCTGCCAAGCTCTTTGCATATCAGCGCGATGGCGGCTGAGACGGGACATTTGCTTTCTAGGCAGAGATCAATCAGCTTCTCAGCCTTATCATCAACACTTTCTACTCCAACAAGGAGATCTTCTGCCGCAAGCTCATCAGATGCGCCGGACAAAATCCGCTTCGAGAGCCTTCCGCCATCCGGTTCCACTGCGCCTCGCCTCTCGTTTCTGGTTCCGTCTCCTCTCGGCGGATCTTCTTTAAGTGAGGATTGACGGATCTGCTCCTGGATCTTCTCTCAGCGGAATTTCTCTCGGCTTATCTTCTATTCGGCGCCAGATCTTGCTTTGGCGCATGTTTGGGCGCATGAACTATAAGGAGTGGATATTGATAGGCCTCGCTGCTCCTCTCCTTCGCCTCCATCATCGCTCGCCTCCAACGCCTCTCCGCGTTTGCTCTTCTCAGCAAAAGCAACGCGCTCGACCCACTCCAGAGTCCAGCCTCGGACGATCTACCACCTTGGGTGTCTTCTCATCCTGGTCGAGCTTCTATGCAGGTCTTCTACGTAGGCTTGCGGCGCCTTACGTCGCTTTCTATGACGCCTTATGTCACTCTCTACAATAGCTTGCGTTGCTCTCTACGATGCCTTATGTCGCTCTCTACAATGCCTTACGTTGCTCTCTACGACAGCTTGCATCGCTCTTTACGACGTCTTATGTTGCTCTCTACGACAGCTTGCTTGTGATATGTGTTGTTGTCTTCCTCTTGTACGTGTCCCTTATTATCTTGTTATCTCTTTTTATTATGTACAAGATGGAGCGTAATTGTTATGTATGTTCCAGCTTGAGGGGGAGTGTTAGAATAGATAATAGTTAGAGGTATAATTGTCATATTAGAATTAGGGTTTATGTGCTCAACCTCTATATATAGAGGTGGTTTCTATTGTGTAAGTAACCAAGTTAATACAATGTAGCCCTTAGGGTTTCCTCTCCTTTCTCTCCTCTCTTCTAACATGTGTTAATTCAGTTGTAGGAGACTTCCATTTTTTAGGTACGACTAGCTTCCCTTTTTCAAGAAAGCTGTTGGGTTTTATTTGTGCTGTTTATTGTTAGTTATGTTACACTTCATAGTAGTATAGACCTGTAGTTGACACCTCGATATGTTGGTGCTAAATTTGTTCTATGTTTGTCAATAGCAACGCAGACCGGGCAAGTTGGTGGGAGCTGATTGTATTGGCTTCTCATGTGCACCCATCAGTCGCTACAATGGCTAGAACTTTGTTATCTGGGGCAAACATCGTTTACAATGGTGATCCTCTAAATGATCTGTCTCTTACTTCCTTCCTCGACAAGTTGATGGAGAAGAAACCAAAGTCTAACAAAAAAACTGAAGGAACTTGGCATGGTGGCTCACAGATTGCACCAGCAAGAAAGGTTGCTTGTTTATGTTTTGCACTTATACTAAGGTCATGTACTATGTAGTTTCTCCTCTTAATTGAAAATTCAGTTTTAAATCTTAATTGATTTTTGCCTTCTTTTTATTGCTCTTACAAGTTCACTTCGATTTGAATCTATACAGAGCTAATCATATTATGGTTTAAAGAACCGACTTTCCAGCTATATATATTTCAAATGTTCTAACGCTATATGCTACTTGTAGTTTCTTCTATCCTTACAAGTTATTAGCACCGGTTGTTGACAGGACTATTGATTACTTGATTTCAACTTTGTTTCGGTTATTCACCTTTTGGTCATGTTTCCTGCTACCATTTCCGGTCTGTATCTAGCTGCCAAGTTAAACATATGATAACAGGCTTGCAAACTTTACTCTTAGGCTCCTAGCCTGAAATGCAGGCTGATGCATACTAGGGTTTCAAGGTAGGCATTGTCTTGTTGGGTAGGCATGCCTTTATTCCAGTCTTCCTTTCCAAGTCATTTACATTCATGTAACTATGTTATGTATTTTCTCTGCATTTACGAAGAATCTAAGCAACTGGGCGAACTGCTTTTTATGCAGATTGATGTGAGCAATCATCTGATCGGCGAGGAGCTTCTACAGCTAGCAGAGGATGAAGTGCCCCCAGAAGATGTCGTCTTCCACAGATTCTACATGAACAAAACGAACACATCGAAGAAGAAGGCTAAAGCCAAAAAGGCTTCACAAGATGAGGATGAAGATGATCTGTTGTTGGATGCTAGTGATGGCAGCGATGAAGATGAGATTGATAACGTGTTAGGATCTGGGAAGCTTCATGAGGATGCTGAGAGCGACTTTGACTATGATGATCTTGATCGAATTGCTGGTGAGGATGATGATGATTTGCTAGGAAATGGTAGTGATGCAGAGACAGGTCCTGTGAAAGGTGGTCTTGATGGCAGTAAGTCCAGTGACGATAGCTACGATGAAGGTAATGATGGCCTTGATATGTTGAGTGATGGTTCTGATGAAGGTGGTGACGGTATTGATGATGATGACCAACATGATAAAATTGATACGCCGAAGAAACGGAAGTTAAGTGGAAGGACTCGAGCATCACCATTTGCTAGTCTTGAAGAGTATGAACACCTCATAAGTGAAAATGGAAACAACATCAGTTCCAGATTACATAAGAAAAAAAGGAGGAAAGTAAGCAAGTAAGCTGACATTCTGAAGAGTTTTTCGCTTGCGTATATAGCTGGTGGAATTGAAGCTATATGGAAAGGCGGGGGAAAAGCGTCAAGATGGGAAAAACACGACCTCCATAGTTATGCGCGAACAAAGATAAATTATCACTCAAAAATACAGTTTGTTGTATTGCTGCGTTTGGTACAGCTTTGCTCTGATCGGAGCAATTACCTCATTTTTAAGGGTATGTGATAGAGCTGTTGTACTATTACAGTGTTATTTTGAGTTCTAAATATTATAATTAAGTTATAAAAATTTTTATCTTTGCTCTGATCGGAGCAATTACCTCATTTTTAAGGGTATGTGATAGAGCTGTTGTACTAATACAGCGTTATTTTGAGTTCTAAATATTATAATTAAGTTATAAAATTTTTTATTTCTTTTAAATTACAGAAAATATATATTAATATAATATAAAAAGTAATAATATATTTTTTAAAATATAAAGTTATAATTATTTTTTTATAATGTTATGCAATTTAATTATAAAGAGTATTTTATGGAGTTTATTATGCAATTTAATTTTCTAATTAAAGTGATATATATTAAAATGCTAAATTTAATATATATAATTATATACATAAATGTAGTAATATAATTATTACTCAAATATGCAGTTAGATTCGTGCGTTGTTGGCGGTGTTATTTAAAGTTTAAATATTATTATAATTAAGTTGTAAAATTTTTATTTTTTTAAATTATATTAATCTAATATAAAAAATTAATAATATGTATTAAAAAAACAAAGTTATAATTAATTTTTTATAAATTTATGAAATTTAATTTCATATTTAAAGTGTTTAATTTGATATATATTAATATGTTAAATTTAACATATATAATTATATACATAAAAGTAGTAATATACATATGCGGGTAGTTTTGATTTTTAACCAAATTTTTTTTCCAAATCTGTATATCACTGTTTTATTTATTTATCTCCAATAAATTTATTTTTTTTCTTGTCCCATCTCGTCCAAGCAGTGAAGAGATACTAGAATGCAGCAGCGTGTATGAATACACACTAACCTTCAAAATATGTGCAAATTTTTACCTTAAATTTCTTATGATCTGTTTCCTTGAGTGAAAAAAAAATTATCAAGCGAAAAAAAAGAAAAAGAAAAAAATTATTTGACAAAAAAAGTAAATAATTTTCCTTTCAAATTTTTTTTTATCTCCCTCTTGAGTCCGCCTTTCTCTTTCGAGCTCACCTCCCATCCTGAGAGCGTTGTCTCCTCCCTCTCCCATAGGGGTGAGCACTATTTGGTTTTTACTGAATTTATCGATCGGTAAATTGGTTCGGTAATTTTAGTTTCAGTTTTCGATTCGGTATTGATTTTTATGTAATTCAGTATTCGGTTTTCGATTTGGTAAAAAAGTTTTCGGTTCGATAAATTACCGATTTACCGATACATATATATTAAAATATATTAAAATAAATTTTTATTTATTAATTTCTAATTTCTTATCTCTAACTCATGGGCTCAATTTAATTTCTTATCTCACCCTCTCGGCAACCCAATCAGCCCAATTTAATTTTTATTTAATTTTTATCTTTTTAATAAATTAATTAGGTAATATTTTAATATTTTTTAATTAGTAAATCAGTAAAACCAGTAAATCGGTAATTTATCGATCGGTAAATTCCTTATTCTGTTCGGGATTAGTTTTTAATATTTCGATATTCGGCAATTCGGTTTTCGATAATTCGGTATTCGGTAATTAGGTAATATTTTAATATTTTTTAATCAGTAAATCGATAAAATTGATAATTTGGTAATTTACCGTTCGGTAAATTTTTTATTCGATTCGAGATCAATTTTTAACATTTTGATATTCGGCAATTCGATTTTCGATAATTCGGTATTCAATAATTTAATTTTTACCTAATACTCATCCTGATTTTCCCGAGTACCTTATAGTGACAGCATTTGTCTCCAGTACCTAAATTTGATCTTGTACTAACCACCTCTTAGATGTCGATTAAACTCCGTTAGGTTATGAAGAAACTTCTGTTTCGGAGTCGAACGTGCCCGTGTTACTGTTGTACATGTCTAGATTAGACAAATGAGAGATAATCTGGAAAATTACATAATTAGATGTATATGCACACAAATGATAATCAAATTAATTCACTTCAGTTTGACGCAAACACATTTAAATAATTAAATTACTCTTGCTCAAATGTACTTCCGGCGAAACTACGCAATAATAAAAGTAAAAGAGTTACACTATGATAAAAGAAAGTTTCTCCAAGAACCCAATTCCATGTTTTGATAATTCTCGGAAAACATCAGGGTAGGCTTCAGGAGTGCCAGGCTTCGAAGTAGCGCATAATTTGACAAATATCTGTAATACATTATGATATCTATTTTTGAAACGTTCTTTCCATTAACATCAGATGCTGAGTAACATTTTTATCAATTTTTACTTGTATGTTACAAAATCATATATGTAGTTTAATTAACAGATACACTTTTAGTTGACAATTTGTTATAACCTTACAATAGATTATTGAAAATCATTTATGCTGTTGTCATTTGTACCATAAAAACAGTGAAAAATTGCATTGTGCTGAAAATACAGAATATTTAAAACATAGCATCATAGTATAAAAGTCAAGGGTTAAAACATTATTTTGAAAGTACAAGGAGAAAATTGAAAAATACAGGGCATTCGAAAACCCTAATGCAAGCTTTTATAATCTTATCTTTTATAGTTTAATTTCAAGATACGAATTATATCCAAGTACCAGATATCACAACTGAATTATTTAATTATATGATTAGTCAAATATTCTCACATCCAAAGTTAAGACAAAAGGTTATAATTTTTGCAACCAACAGTAAGAATTCCCATTTGATACAGTTTAGATTTTAAAATTTTCATAAGATTTTGCAAGTCCGAGCAGGAAGAGATTTTCTTCTAGACAATCAGTTCTGCAGGATCCAAACAGTAGGAACTTGGAAGAGTCTTGGCAATGCGCGCTGTCTTAATGACCATACTTTTGGAACTCCCACTCGCTATTGTCTGCACATGTACAAAGACACCGTCAGCGCGAGTGCATAACATCCGTGCTAAAATTTTTTTGAGGATGAGGTAGTTAAATATTGGTTACCGAGGGGGCAAACTTGACGAGTCTTTAGCCACCGACTGATACAATGGAAATGGAACGCATGATTGCACACCCCTGTTTCAACAGTAAAAGGAACACTTCAAAAAAATATTAATTAGAGCCCAGAGGAAGGTCAAATACGTTGACCGGAGTCTATAAGTAGCTGAAGATAAGCATTTAAAGCGACTCGAAAATATTTCTATATACCAAAGTTTTTCTAAAAACTTTGCTTGAAGAGACTAAAAGGGCTTGCATATATTAGCACTGATATTCTAAAGCAAAAAAATAAAACAAAATTCTAACCCAACTCACTAGAAAAGTTCAAATCTAAATTCACAAGATTCAGCAAGAAGTTCCATGATGAATGGTGGAGGTATTAAAATATCGCCGATAAGGGAAAAGATCCGGACATAGATAAAATAAACCTATAATCAGAATTTTTATGGAAAATATTCCAGTCGCAGTTGCTCAAAACAAGAAATTGATCTTTCATGTTTATGTTATTTTTTGCCATTTTATAAAGTTATTTAAGTAGGGGTGAGCGGTCAGCCTCTTTTTCTTTCTGGGAATCCAACTCTAAACTCTAAAGAAACTACTTTAATCAATTTGAAACTAGATTCAGATTGCACTAAATTTCTCAGTAGCAGCAAACTAAGACACTGATGCGAACCTCAGATCCTCATTACTTCACTAAAGAATAAAAATAACATACGACAAACATAGGCCAATCAGCATGTAGAACTATCCAGAATAATGGTTTCAAGAAGCTTTTTTTTCACAGCGCATGTTTTCCTTATCTATTTCGACAAGCAAAGAAATCAAATTTATAAGCAGTAGTAATGCCAGAGCCGGATCCCAATCAAAGTATCAAACAGTAGAATACATTTTGTTCGTTCAAAACAAAAAAGAATTAAAAAAATGGTGAAACAATGTGTTGGATCTCTATTACTATTATCTACATCTGCCTAAGCAACGTGAATTTCAGAATCCATTTTCAGGTTTTATTGGCCATTGTTAATTATCTAAATTCAGCAATGTTAGTATGTTCTTCCATCTCGTGAATTAACACTTTGTAGAACAGATTTATAAACTTTAGTCTGCTTTGTGAACTACAAATAGCATATGGAATATGGAGGGGCCTTATTTTTTCCATTGTTGTGAAAGTCATACGCTGATCAGTACTCAGAGATGTAGTATTGGCAAATGGAATATGAAGGTGGCAATGGGATATTCTCATATTTAGCGGTGCAATACAGGCAAATTGGTTGGTACTTGGGTGCTAGTTCAGATTTTACCTTCAACAACTGGTCTAGGAGACATTTTTTTAAAAGAAGGCAAGTGATGGTGGGGAAGACAAATTTGATTTCAGGACCGTGTTAATGATAACAAAAATTTTACCGGATGAGCTAATTAGCACTTTCAATGCAGAAACTAAAGACGTTATAACTTCTTTATTGATCAATTCAAAAGTAAATACATACACTAATACCAATCTATCACTGTCCCCAGTACCCTGTATGTTTAAGCTAGCGAAATGAAGTCAATGAATGATAATTATGAGAATCAGCTGAAGGCCCAATGTAGTGTGAACTGATTATAAGTTGAAGCCAATATTGAAGCGAAGAAAGATTTTTCCTAGGAACGATAGAGGTTTTGTAAGATCGGATTGTAAGATCTTACTAAATTAACTAAAATATATAATTTTTTAAAATATAATCAACTACTTAGACTTAATAAATATTCTAATAAGTAATAAAAAATAATATATATTTATCTCGTATCATGTATTAAAGTTATTATTCAAATGTATTAGTTGTATAGTGTAAAACTACGAAATTAAATATTTGTGAGGTGTAGGTGATGATGAGGGAGACAAGTTAATAGAAGATAGGATACAACAAAAATGTAAAATAAAACTAGAAACAACAAATGTATACATTGAAATGAAGAGATCAAGATAAAAGCATAGAAAATGATGAAGATAAAGATATACATGGTAATGCCAATAAAAATGACAATAACAAGATTATAAAGTTGATTCTAATAAATAGTTAAAGGAGACAAATATAGTTAGAGATGATAACAAATAAATAATTATCAAAGAAAAAGTAAATGATGACAATTAAAAACAGAAATTACATCATATATCAATTGAAGGCTCTTAATACACTAGATTATTGATTTTTGATATAATAGTAATCAAATTTGAACTAATTTTTAATAGGATCAATCGGTGGGATCATAAAATCCGACTACATTTCAGATCCTACATTCATTCTGGAATGATTTACTTCATTTGAGTCAAAAAATCGAAAGATCCTAAGACCTGAAATGCATTTTTAGCAACCTTGCGTTGACCTAAATAGAGCTACAAAGGGACTAGGTTCCGACAACCTGGGGTGTACTTTCATTAGGTTTGCTCTCCCCTCAAAATCACCTCCTTAGGCAATCAAAAGTGTATCCTGATGAAAAGATAGAATACGTAGGTGAAACAAGATATATATGCTTAATTAATCTTTTCAAAGAAGAGCATGAACTTACTAGCAAGCTCATAAATGTATTTAAAGAAGGCTCCTCATGAATGACTTTGTTTACCACCCTTGACAAATATGATACATTGGATTCAGCTGCAACATAACATATGAAATCTCTACTCTATTCATCTCAGCCCTACAACTCAATTTTCTCATTACCGTCTCAAAGTCAAGGTTTCACCAATTTTCAGCACTCAACATGTCAATCTAATCTCTAAGGTGATAGGTGTAGCAGAGGAAACGATTACATATTTTTGCTCTCCACTAGAATAATTTTCATAGCACATAATTTATGCTTCAATATCACAAGCCGGAGGCCTTTTACGACAAGAATATACTATCCTAATTAATGTTTTAAGGATAGGTGGTGATGCAACATGCTATTATGTCATAAGCAAAAAATCATCTATTATGTCATAATGCAACATGCTATCCTAATTTAAGATCGTATGAAATAATTAGTGAGGAAATGATAAATAGAGAAACATTAAATGCAATGACAAATAACATATGCATGAATTAAAAATTTTAAAGATGATGATGCTCATATTTGTCATCCAATATGGTTAAACTCAAATGTAGATTGTTGTGACTAAGATGGATCACCATGAACATGGAAAGGTAAGTGGGTGTCATGTAATTTCCTTGTTGTCCTTGGCCAGGGAATTGGGCTTTTGAGCAACCAAGGTTTTATGGTTCTTTCAAGGAGGCATTCAAGTTGTTCATAAGTGGATCCACGAGGGAGGTGTAATGGCCTCGCCATTTGAGAGGATCCTAAGTGATCCCACTTGAGGAGGCGGCCCAAATGGTCCCACTCATGCATTTAAGGGCTGAAGTACCAACACGTTGTTGGTCCCTCATATTCATCCCAATTAATGCACCCTTCAGTGTCAGCGACCAAGGCAATGGTGATGGTGTAATCAAGATACACTTTTTAATCTCATTCTACATTGCAAAGCCTATTTGGTGTGAATTGATGTCGTTGTACAAGGAACATTATAGCAATGTACTACGTCGTGAGTCCCAAGAAAAACCAAATCAATTACCCTACCAAACAATAATAAAGGTTCTATCACATCACCTCACGCCTTTCTACCACCTTGCATTTTCCTGCTTGTTTTATGCACAAATTCCCCCTTCAATCTTCAAGTAGCAAGTTTACTTAGTCCGATTGTCCTTCATCACTAGGTGGAATTTTCTAGTAGATTATGTGGCGAATGAGGAAACTTGCTGCAAATTTTTTAGAGTTAAAAGATGAAGAATACGCTAAAACAGTTAGGGAAGGACATCTTCATAGAGGCCAAGTTGAACGTGAAGACCAAGTTGAACGTGAAGACCAAGTTGAACGAGAGCTACTTGGCAATGGCATAACTATTGTATGCATCTATGGAGGGTAAGCTAGTGAAGTGTGCTTATCGCTATTGACTATTCTGACTACATGTTTCTCAAGCTTGCAAAAAGAAGATGAAGCACCTTCGTCTATCCAAAAGCATTATGTGGATTTGATTATCAATGTCGAACTACTTTGGGAAGATGTTTCTAGGATCCACTTTGGAGTCTACCGTCTCTCACCAACAAAAGCTACAGAGGGGGGTGTTTGTGGATTCTTCAGTAGTGATTGAGTCCAAACCAAGCAGACAAGGGGAAGCCATTACTCATCATAACGTGGCTTTAACACCAACATGCTCCTTGTCCACGCGTTGGAGTATCAAGCAAGGATGTGTTATTGTAAAAGTTGTGGGAGACCATCTTGCTTAGTTGTCAAATCTAAGGCCATTGAGCCTTAATCCTTTAACATAGCCAACCAAGCTAGTGGTCTACAACTGAGGGTAGTAGTAGCATAAGACATTTGGTGATACTTCAAATCTCAGCATAAATTTAGTGGTCTTGTGCAAAGATGAGAAAGTGTAGTACTCCCTTGATGTGGCTTGGGACTCACTCATGAGTACCTACGTTGACCATCCTCCAAGCCATCACCAACATGCCCCAAAAATGTGCTAGTTAGAGTTTGTTTAAGACCAATTGGGCATGCAATTGCACACACTAGAAGGTAGCTATAAATAATTTGATACTTCAAACACAAGTTCTAGGTAGGATTGCATGCTTAGGACTTGTGACTAAGTAAGGCTATCTAGGCCAACAAAGTGGCCAACAACAAATCTGATAAGGCCAAAAGGCGAACAAAGAAGGTAGTAGATCTAGTGGTTGACACGAGTAGAGTAGGAATATAACATTGATGAAGAGGAACTATCTATGTGCTTATGGAAGCTTCTACCGTGGCTCATCAAAAGTAACTAACCAAGGAGATGCACATCACGAAGGAGGTCTAAAGGGTTAAATTATGTAGACAACAATGTGACAAAGCAATGTTACCTTTTGAGGAATCCTTAGACAATATAACATTCAAGTGCAGAGCTTATTTGGATTACAAGCAAAAAAACATTCTTTTCCAACATATTACTTGGTATTCTTCAAGTTGTTGTCAGATTTGCTCAAACAACCATCCATTCACCTGCAATGCAAGTGATTCCATAGGATCCCTTTGGCTCCTTTGGCATATTGATAAGATAGTGGATGGGATAATGGCCATGCCTCGATTCCCCAATGCTTATCTTCAAAGCAACTACAAGCATAGTTTGAAAAACTAGACAGTACGATTAAGATTAATGTGGTACCACGTAGTGTCAATACATTCAGTATTGGAACCATGTAGTATCAGTAGGCTTAATATGTATGGGTATGAGATGACATGTACACCAGTACAAGTTAGAGATTTTAAACCTTAGCTACATGGCATGCCCACCATCAAAGAAGGATCCCTTAACCAAGTAGAATCAAATGCAAAACCTCCCAATAGGGTGTATGTTATAACTTAAGACAATCAATAAATTAAAATTAATATTTGTATTTTAATTGTGCAGGGACCCATTTGCAAACTGGGAAAACTTATGGTTTTCAGGCAAATGAGTAAAAAAAACTCTAAAACCATTTTTTTCCCTATTTATTCCCTTCCCTACTGCTCGACTCTTCCTCCTCATATTCTTCTTCCGTTGACGAGTCAAGGTGGCAATAGGAATTCGCATTGGGGACCTTCCCTGTATATTTTCAATTTTTGCTCTCTCCAAGGGCATGAAATTGAATGCAACTTATCATCATAATCCAGTTCTTCTTAAGTTCCATGACAGCATAATTATGCTACTCCAAGATAATGAAATAATTGAGGAAAATTAGAAAACCTACCATATGATGTTAAACCTCCAGGGTGAACTAAGGTCCCAGAAAAACGTTGTTACATAGCTTTGCAATAATACCGTAAATCAATACTAACAAAGACAACAAAAAACAATGTTCTACAGCTAGAATTGCAAAGTAAGGGAAACAAACCCCAAGCAACAGTGCACTCTTCGCTTGTCGCACTCGCCTGGTTGGCCTGGCACTCGATGCCTGTAAACAATCTCAGAACCACCATCGTCAAACAACGGACAGCAAAATCAAATCGTGACCTTAACTATATAACAAAAGAAACACTAAAATATGCAAAAAAATAACAAGAAAGAAACCCTAGGTAAAAGAATAACTCACAAAGGTCCATGATGTGGTTCCTACAAATAGCGCAGTTGTCGACCACAATATCTGCATGAACCGTATCAAATCAATCCATCAAGAAAAAATAACAGCAAATCGAGAAAAATTTAAAACATAAACGCCCAAATATTTGAACAACAATATGGAAATAGGGCGTATACCCCATGCCCAGAGAGCGACGGCGTTCCATTTTTTGATCTCGAATCTCTTCGGTTTTTTCGAGGAAGAGGAAGAGGCCGAGGCGGAGGCCACGGCAACGGCGCTGCTCGATCCCTCTCCAGCCGGAACCATGTCAACGTCGGTGTCGAGAGAAGCCATGGATCGAGGAGGCTGAGAGATGGGACTTCGAGTTCTGAGGGTTAGGGTTGGCGCAGATCGACTATTGTGAAAACTATTCGAATCTTAAAATCAAGTATGATGAATACAAATCTCAAAAGCAAGATGAATGGTAAGATAAAGACTGTGCACAGCAAATCCTAAGTAGCGGTGCTGTACACAAATTACGGTAATATTTTTTTATAAACTTTTTATATGAGTCAATACTTGACTCAAATCTAATTACATCAATGCAGGTATCACAATGATCGAAATCGCTGGATTGGACACGATCGATAGAGTCAATTACTCGAACTGACTCTCAGCCTGACTATGGATACAACAAGGATCGCTGTCATTCCAACATGGCTCGGGTCAACGTAGACGATTCACCGAAAATCGGTGTCGTCGAGTCAAATCGGATTCACCTTAACCTAAAAAGGGATTCACCCGTATTTGACTGCGTCTGACGGGATCCGCAACAGTTTCTGAACCCGCACAGATATCGGAGAGAGAACCGATGGAAGTAATCGAACATTCCCTGACGGGGAGTCGGACTCACCCTCACATTGGCGGATTCAGCAGGCTCCTCACTCGCACGCCGGCGAAGAGGCCGGACGACACTCCGTTGGTGACGTCCCACGTAGGGGACGAAGGAACCGAGACTCGTCCCTCTCGCGTGTAGGCGAGAACGGCTAGAGGGAAGGTTCGCGCGTAGGCGACCACGCAAGCCGGCGATGGCCGAAACTAAGGAGACAACACTCGCACTTGGGCGAGCCCGGCTGAGAAGGGAAGGGGGGGGGGGGGGGGCGGGCCTCCCCTACACCTCCTCAGAGACTGGAACGCTGGCGTCCGGTGGCCGACGGGAAGGAGGTCTGCACGCTCCTTCTCGCTTACCCCGTTGTTGACGAAAGTGACGACCTCCGAGCTGCTCCTCCATTGGCGGAGAAGGTGCCGCCTTCCGTTCTCCCTCATCGGCGAAGAAGAGGCCGACGTGACTCCCGTCCACGGGCGACCAGAGGGAGGAAGAGGGGAAGACCGCACACAGGCGGCGAGGGAATACGAGGGAGCTCCGCGTGCAGGCGGAGAGAGCTCGTCTGGCGAGCAGGAGATCGCGTCCGCAAGCAGGCGGGTCCGAAGCCGGAACTTCACGTACGCAGGCAACCGGCGTTCGGACAGGGAAGGATGTCAACGGGAAACAGAGGAGAAAACGCCGGGAGCTGCGAGCTCGACCGGCGGACACGGCCACCACGCAGGACGAGAAAATCGACAGAAACGAAGGAAGGAGGTAGAAGGATACCTCGGCGAAACTCAGGCCGCCGGCTCCTTCTTTCCGGTGAAGAGGTTGCAGGCGAGCCTTCCGAGGCAGTCCGGTTGACGGTAGCGGCTGCGGCGGCGACGAACTGAAGGCGGCGACTGAAGGAGGACGAAGTTTCCCCTTGGCGTTCCACCACCTGCCCGCACCACTGGAATGGCCAGGAAACTTCGCCGACGGTGACGTCCGACGAGAAAACCTGAGATTATTTCGCCGGAGGGAGGAAGGAAAACGAAGGTGTGAGTGTGAGTGACAACTGTTGGAAAATTTCCAATAATAAAGTTTCCGGACCGTAACAGGCTCGAAAATTTTTGTTGATCGCGATAAATTTTCCCTGTATGTGGCTCACATGTTTTTGAGGTTTAATTAAGCCAACTTGATTCTAATCGACATCTGATTCGCTGATAGAATGGGCCCGACCCGTGATGATGGGGTGGGTATAAAAGTGGGTCAGCGAATGGATTAGTCAACCCTCACCCTTTCCTCTAATTGATTTAAAGGAAACCGGAATAAATTTATTTGGAAGATTAATCGTGGATGAGGATTAAAAGGAAAGAAATTAATTAATTATATTTTATAATTAATTAATCGAAAACGTGAGTAAGAAATGGAAAGTTTAGAATAAAATAATAATTTTATTCTATTTAAGATTTTTCTCTCTCTCACGTTTTTGGTATTAAAAAAAAAAGAAAACCCTTTTTTTTTTTTTTTTTCCTCTCACGCACGTAACTTGAGAAAGTTACTGTGCAATTTCAATTTGCTCCTCCAAATTGAAGCGCCGAAATCTTTTCTCACCTCTCTCGCACGGTTTTCGAGAAAGAGCGATTAATCTAAAGAAAAGATTAATCAGAGTGAGATTAAGTGTTTCTGTTGAAAGGATTCCGGATTTCCTACTTCTGATCATCGAGGAGAAATTGAAAGGCAAAGGAAAGGGGCGAAAAGGCATACTCTTTCAATCCCCACAAGAATCGTCTGCGATGGAGAAAGGTACGCAGTTTAATTTCAGTTTGAATCCTAGAACGCATGATAGTTGATTAATTATTGTGTTAAAAGATCTGTTGCGTTTATTCCGCTGCGCATTAATGATATCTGATCTGCATGTTTTAAATCCAACAAGTGGTATCAGAGCCGAGGTTTTAACACCTAATTAATTGCTATGCATGCTTGGATTCAGTAATAGCATGTTTTTCATCGTTGTAAAATTAGGGTTCATGCTAGAATTGTGTTAATTGCATGTTTTAATGTTTTAATTTTGCAATGATGAAACTTAGGGTGCATGCTAGTGCAAACGAACATTGTATGCAAATTTACTGATTGAATAATTTTGTCGTCGAGACGGTCACGGCCGTGATGTACATCACGGTCTGGCCGTAACGGCCTCGGCAATTGCATGTATCGATACCTAGCGCGTCACGGCCGTGATGACTGTAACGGCCTGGCCGTAATGCGCTTAATAAATTGGAAATTGCATGAAACAAAATTATTCTGTATAGGCATTTGCGTGGAAAAGATGTATGGAATTGAAGTATATTCCATAATTAATGTCTTTGTTTAAAATTAAATTGTTTATTGAATAGGAAGCATGTTAGTCTCCACAGAGGCCTTGCTTTAAATGATTATAAACACTAATTTTAAACTTAGAAATTAATAGCCCATACTTAGATTAAATATTTATTGAAAAAGAGAGCATGTTAGTCTCCACAGAGGGCTTGCTCTATTGTTATAAATATTAAATCTAAGTATACATAATTGTAACCCGTACATAGATTAAATATTTATTGAAAAGAGAGCATGTTAGTCTCCACAGAGGCCTTGCTCTATTGTTATAAATATTAAATCTAAGTATACATAATTCTAACCCGTACATAGATTAAATATTTATTGTAATGAGAGCATGTTAGTCTCCACAGAGGCCTTGCTCTAATGTTATAAATATTAAATCTTTGTACACACAACTGTTTAAAATTAATAGAATGACAGTAAGGTATTTGAACAGTTAAGTTTGCTGATTATAAGCTAGGAGGTTGCCCACAGGTGAACCATTGCTTATAATCACAAACAATTAGAGAGATTAACCATTATGTTCACTTGGTGTGATGCTAGCCCACAGGTGACATTCACATCAAGTTGTGGCATAATTGGTTATCTATAAAAGATAAAAGTTCTGGTATCTCAATAGTTATGTATTAAAGTGTTGCCCACAGGTCATTTTAATACATGTTATAAAATCTGAACCTGAATTAATGTTAACTCAAAGAATTAATGTTGAGCATGTTTTATGATTTGCAGCTTCTTCTACCTTGTATACATTGGGGAATGCCTCAGTAAAGTTCAATGGTTTGAACTATGCCGAGTGGTCTGATCAGATCCAATTTCACCTGTGTGTATTGGATGTAGACCAGGCATTGTCCGAACCACAGCCTCAACCTATAACTGATTCGAGTACAGAGGCAGAGAAAGCTACTTTCAAAGCCTGGGAAAGATCGAATAAGTTATGCCTGATGCTGATGAGAATGACGATGGCAGAAAATGTTAAACCCTCAATACCCAAGACTATGAATGCAAGGGAATTACTTACTTTTATTAGAGAGCATTCACAATCGGACTTGGCTGATAAGTCCATTGTGGGATCCCTCATGACTGAGCTTACCACTAAGAGATTTGATTGGTCTAAGCCCATTCATGAGCATGTAACTGAGATGTCAAACTTGGCTGCAAAGCTTAAAGTTTTAGATATGGAGGTGTCAGAAAGTATGCTTGTACAGTTTATTATGATATCTCTTCCTACTGAATTTGGCCAGTTCCAGGTAAATTATAATACCATTAAAGATAAGTGGACACTAAAAGAATTAAAGGCCATGTTAGTTCAGGAGGAAGGGAGACTCAGAAAAGCTAAAGGGCACTCCATACACTTTGCACAGTTTGATAGTGGCAATAGCAGTAAAGGTCAACCATCAAGGAAAAATAAGGGTAAAAAGAAAGGAAAGGGCATTGCTAAAGTTTCCAATGCTCCTAACTTCAAAGGACCCAGATGCCATTTCTGTAGGAAGGAAGGGCATATAAAGGTGGACTGTCCTAAAAGGAAGGCTTGGTTTGAAAAGAAAGGTATTTATTACATTTCTGTATGTTTAGAAACCAACCTTGTTGAAGTTCCTTATAATACTTGGTGGTTAGATTCTGGTGCATCTACTCATGTGTCTCATATTAAACAGGGATTTCTTTCGATCCAGCCCATAAGAGGAGCTGAACAGTATCTGCTCATGGGAAACAGGATGAAGGCACCTATTGAAGGAATTGGGACTTACAGGATGATCTTGGACACTGGCTGTCATCTAGATCTGGAAAAGTGTCTTTATGTTCCTTCTTGTGCTAGAAATCTTGTATCTCTAGGGAAACTGGATGTATTGAATTTTAATTTTGAAATTGGACATGGTGTATTTTCATTATTCAGAAATAAGTACTATTATGGTTCTGGTACTTTAATTGATGATTTATACCGTTTCAATCTCGATGTTAATTATGCTGAATCCCTGTTTGTTGTTGAACACAGTTCTGGTTTAAAACGTAGTGCATCTGATGAACGGTCTGCATACTTGTGGCATAGACGACTAGGTCACATATCCAAAGAAAGGATAATGAGGTTGATGAAATGTAATATCATACCTCAATTGGATTTAAGTGACTTAGGTGTGTGTGTTGATTGTATTAAGGGTAAACAATCAAAGCACATAGCAAAGGGCCCTGCCACAAGAAGCAGTCAACTTTTAGAGTTGATACACACTGATATATGTGGTCCTTTTGATATCCCGTCATGGGGTGGAGAAAGATACTTTATCACCTTTATAGATGATTTCTCACGGTTTGGTTATGTCTATCTTCTCCATGAAAAGTCTCAATCTGTGGATGTCCTAAAGACATTTATAGATGAGGTGGAAAGGCAACTAGACAGTAAGGTAAAAGTGGTGAGATCAGATAGAGGTGGTGAGTTTTATGGTAAGGTTGGTTCAAGCGGGCAGATTCCTGGCCCGTTTGCGAAGTTCCTCGAAAGTCGAGGCATTTGTGCGCAATACACAATGCCTTATACACCGCAGCAAAATGGTGTAGCTGAAAGGCGTAATCGTACTCTTATGGATATGGTTAGGAGCATGTTTATAAATAGTAACTTACCCCAGTCCTTGTGGATGTATGCATTAAGGACTGCTGTGTACCTCTTAAACCGGGTTCCTAGTAAAACAGTTCCTGAGACTCCTTATGAACTGTGGAATGGAAGGAAACCCAGTTTAAGACATCTCCATGTTTGGGGATGCCCAGCAGAAGTAAAGGTATACAACCCACATGAAAAGAAATTAGATTCTAGGACAGTCAGTGGATTTTTCATTGGCTATCCTGAAAAATCTAAAGGGTATAGATTCTATTGTCCTAACCATAGTACGAGGATTGTTGAGTCTGGTAATGCTAGGTTCATTGAGATTGGAGAGGTCAGTGGGAGTGGGAAACCACAGACATTGGACATTCAGGAGGTTCAGGTGGACTTAGTTCCATCTGACATCCCGAATGAAATAGTTGTCCCAAGTGTTGTAGTACAGTCCAACAACACACAGGAACAACCTGAAAATGATCCAGTGCCACTGAATGAAAGTGAATCCAATGAACCAGTCACAGGTAATGACAACGTGAGTGAACCACAGGAAATAGTATTGAGGAGGTCTGTAAGGCAAAGACGCTCCGCTATTCCAGATGACTTTGTGGTATACTCAGTTGAGAATGAATGTGACTTAAGCATTGACAAAGATCCAGTCTCAGTCCATGAGGCCATGGAAAGTGACAATTCAATAAAGTGGATTGATGCTATGAATGATGAGCTAAAATCTATGGCAGATAATCAAGTATGGGACCTTGTTGAATTGCCTGAAGGGTGTAAAAGAGTCGGCTGTAAGTGGATCTTTAAGACCAAGCGTGACTCTAAAGGCAATATTGAAAGGTACAAGGCCCGGCTTGTTGCCAAAGGTTTTACTCAGAAAGATGGCATTGATTACAAAGAGACCTTCTCTCCAGTATCTAGAAAGGACTCTTTGAGGATTGTTTTGGCTTTGGTGGCTCATTATGACCTTGAGCTTCACCAGATGGATGTAAAGACCGCTTTTCTGAACGGGGACTTAGAGGAAGAAGTGTACATGAACCAACCTGAAGGGTTTGAGACCACAGGAAAAGAGAATATGGTGTGTAAATTAAAGAAATCAATATATGGACTAAAACAAGCTTCCAGGCAATGGTATCTAAAGTTTAATAATATCATTACTGCTTATGGTTTTGTAGAGAACCCTGTTGACAGGTGTATCTACATGAAAGTTCAGGGAAGCAAGTTTATGATTGTTGTTCTATATGTTGATGATCTATTGCTAGCCACTAATGATAAATCTATGTTACATGATGTAAAGAAGTTTCTCTCAAATAACTTTGAAATGAAAGATATGGGTGAGGCATCCTTTGTGATAGGAATAGAAATATTCCGAGATAGATCACAAGGACTGTTAGGATTGTCTCAGAAAAGTTACATATCTAAAGTTTTAGAGAGATACAATATGTCAAATTGCTCTGCAGGGTTAGCTCCTATTCAGAAGGGTGACAAATTCAGTGGAAAGCAATGTCCCCAGTCTGAATTAGAGCAGAAAGGTATGAATGGTATTCCCTATGCATCAGTGGTCGGGAGTCTTATGTATGCTCAGACGTGTACTCGGCCGGATATCAGTTTTGCTGTTGGTATGCTCGGCCGATATCAGAGTAACCCCGGTATGTCCCACTGGCAAGCTGCAAAGAAGGTCCTTAGGTATTTACAAGGCACCAAGGACCACATGCTCTTGTATAGAAGATCTCAGAAAGAACTTGAGGTGATCGGCTACTCAGATTCAGATTTCGCCGGTTGTGTGGATTCCAGAAAATCCACATTTGGGTATATGTTCCTTCTAGCAGGGGGAGCAATATCCTGGAGAAGCGGCAAGCAGTCAGTCATTGCTGCATCTACTATGGAAGCCGAATTTGTGGCATGCTTTGAGGCCACAGTTCAATGTAAGTGGCTGCGGAACTTTATCTCAGGACTTGGGCTTGTCGACAGCATAGCCAAGCCGCTGAGAATGTATTGTGATAATACCGCAGCAGTCTTCTTTGCAAAGAATGATAGATACACTAAGGGTGCCAAACATATGGACCTTAAGTATCTAGCAGTAAAAGAAGAAGTCCAAAAGCAAGTTGTATCAATTGAGCATATAAGCACTGAGCTTATGATAGCGGATCCGTTAACTAAGGGATTATCGCCCAAGACATTTTCTAGACATGTTGTAGAGATGGGCATAATTGAAAAGCCTTGTTAACCTTATTGTTGATCTTATATGCATATGTAATGGAATGCTCATGTACAAGGTTTTGATACACTAATTTTATTTTATTATGGAATTCCAATAAAATTGTTGCTTTTGTTGAAATCTTGTTTCACAGTATTGTTTGTGCATATTAATGTTTTGTGAAAAACAAGTTATAGAGGAATGCAGTATTTTCTCTTGTAAAGTTGTATTGAGAACTGATGTATCTTCTCAATATTTAATGTTTTGTTGAGTTGATTCTACTGTGATACATGGAAGGAAGCATGTCGATAGTAAGTGGTGTGTGCCCGCCATGATTCGGTAGAGTTAATTCAATGAAAGTCTTTTGGTTGATTAGATGTATTGTTTTGATCAATAATTGTTAAGTTGCATTAAACCTGTATTGTACATATGAGCCAAGTGGGAGACTGTTGGAAAATTTCCAATAATAAAGTTTCCGGACCGTAACAGGCTCGTAAATTTTTGTTGATCGCGATAAATTTTCCCTGTATGTGGCTCACATGTTTTTGAGGTTTAATTAAGCCAACTTGATTCTAATCGACATCTGATTCGCTGATAGAATGGGCCCGACCCGTGATGATGGGGTGGGTATAAAAGTGGGTCAGCGAATGGGTTAGTCAACCCTCACCCTTTCCTCTAATTGATTTAAAGGAAACCGGAATAAATTTATTTGGAAGATTAATCGTGGATGAGGATTAAAAGGAAAGAAATTAATTAATTATATTTTATAATTAATTAATCGAAAACGTGCGTAAGAAATGGAAAGTTTAGAATAAAATAATAATTTTATTCTATTTAAGATTTTTCTATCTCTCACGTTTTTGGTATTAAAAAAAAAAAGGAAACCCTTTTTTTTTGTTTTTTTCCTCTCACACACGTAACTTGAGAAAGTTACTGTGCAATTTCAATTTGCTCCTCCAAATTGAAGCGCCGAAATCTTTTCTCACCTCTCTCGCACGGTTTTCGAAAAAGAGCGATTAATCTAAAGAAAAGATTAATCAAAGTGAGATTAAGTGTTTCTGTTGAAAGGATTCCGGATTTCCTACTTTTGATCATCGAGGAGAAATTGAAAGGCAAAGAAAAGGGACGAAAAGGCATACTCTTTCAATCCCACAAGAATCGTCTGCGATGGAGAAAGGTACGCAGTTTAATTTCAGTTTGAATCCTAGAACGCATGATAGTTAATTAATTATTGTGTTAAAAGATCTGTTGCGTTTATTTCGCTGCGCATTAATGATATCTGATCTGCATATTTTAAATCCAACAACAACGACGCCCGCCGTCATCGAGTTTTTCTTTACTTCGTTTCCTCATGCGGCTGACGTGACGCCCACATCGCTTGAGTCAACTCGGCAGTCGAGAATCAGCAGCCCACGCCCCGTCATTTCGCGTCAATTGCACTCAATCGCGTGCATGCCGTTCGCCCGTTGGGCGATATGGGTTCGGATCCGGGCCGTACGATCCGACACCCGATCCGCTTAAGGGTAATACCGGTAAGCTTTGGGTTGGGCTTTGGGCTGGATTTTGGGCCACGCCCAAATTCAGGCCCAAGGCCTAACATTTGGTGGTAAGTAAAATTATGTGATAACAGTATGAATTTATGCATAATTTAAAAATAATTAAAATAAGATATATATATATATATATATATATATATATATATATATATATATCATTTATATTAATATATTCTGAAGGTAAATAATATAATACAGGTCAAATGTAGTGTATATGGTACTTCTGTTTTTGATATGCACCTTATATTTATATTTTTTATATAACTAAATAATATATAGTAAAAAAATATTGAGGTTTATGTATTGATTTCATTGGGGCGGTGAAAAAGTAATCCAATTCATTTATATAAAGTAAGGACAATTGATATAATAATAGAGGATTTTAAGAAGAATATAAACGTATTAGCTCAAATGTCTCACACATTTATGACCTATAAAATTGGATTGCGAAATGAGTTATTCATTTGTCATATATAAGTTACACATTTTTTATATATCATATGTTTTTTTCACTTATACATGTTATAGATAAATTTGAGCGTGTGTGTTTTTTATGTGTAGTTATTTTTATAAAGTCAAATATTAATGAATTGTGTGGCTTTTGTTGACTTATCCAATTATAAATAGATTGAATTCATTTAAATATTTTTGTATGATTATCAAATATTTTAGTTTGACGTGAGTCACAAAATTAAGATCCTTTAATCTACATCGATGGCATTCCAAGACATAAGTCATAGTGTAATAGGAAAATTTTAAGTTTACTTATTTGGGAATCTAAATCATCTGTGTTAAAATTGATTTTGAAAGCTCAAAAAATTTAGGAACATAAGCAATAAGGATACTTTTCATGCACCTTAAATCACTATTGTATATGCATCTTAACACACTTATATCTGATCTCACCACTGGCTCATGTTGTGCAGAATAACGAGATTAGAACAGCGGTCAAATTCACTCTAATCCCTGCTTTAATATGCATGAAAAAAATTTAAATAACCCCACTTAAAAATGTTATTCATTATAATCCCTGTTTTAAGATGCATGAAAAAATTTAAATAACCCCACATAAAAAAGTTTAAGTAATGCACCGAGGGGGCGCTTAAAAGAGAAAACGCAGCCTAAAGGCATTCCCCGGATTATCCCTTCTTTCAAACTTCAGCAGTACGCAAGTTTCGGACTTGAACCAGATGACAAAATTTTAGCAGCCGGTGAAACAGATGACAAGCGCTTGGATTAATTAGAATAAGACAACTCCAATAAGAGTCCAAAATTGTGAAAACCGAGCGGCATAAGAAACCAAGTGCTAATATGTTCAAATAAAAGCATAACTGGAACATTAAAAAAAAAAGCACAACTGGAACATCATTAAGAAACCCAGTGGCGCATTAAGAACGAGGCTTCTCCTTCTTTTCCTTGAAAAGAGCCAGCAACGACACCCCAGAGACCTTCACAACTTTGAACCTTACTCCAGGAATATCACCAACTGCATGTCCCTTCCGCCCAAAACCGGCAATCAAGACTTCATCCTGGAAAACCGGCACGTCTTTTATATCAATCGTAGCTAAGGAGGAGAAAATATGGATTAAACCAAACATGACCCGAAGCAGCAGTTAAAGAAGATATTAATAAGGAAAATTAGCAATCTAGCTGCACAGCTATTGTTTAGAATGTGTTCTGATCCAGGTTCACGTATACCCAGCATAATACAGGTTCATACAAGCAATTCTGACGACAAGGACATATCAAAGCTCTATGAAATGTAGAATTCTTAATCAGTCAAAAACATGGAACTTACATTTTCTTCAATGAAATTTAAGCAACCGTCATTTGGGACAAAGGCAGCAATCTTCTTCCCATTCTTTATCAGTTGAACCCTAGCACACTTTCTGATAGCGGAGTTGGGCTGCTTAGCTTCAATACCTCTGTTAAGGCAATACAATATCAGTTGACAAAACAGGAAGAAATAAATAGGAAAAAATATAAAAAGATTGAAATTAGCAACTTCTAGCTTACATCTTCTCAAGGACAATTCCCTTGGCATGTGAAGATCCAGCAAAGGGCTTCTTCCACTCGTTACCAAGATGGCTTTTCTTGTATGATTTGTCTGCCCATCTCTGCCTCCTCCTGTGAGTTTTGAGCTTGCGCCCAGCTCCCATACCACGGGTCTTCCTGTGAAAGAATATAATGTTAAATGTTACATCTTAAATGAAGAAAAATGTTCCTGAATGGTTCAAAAATTCCAACAATTCATTTTTCTAGTGATGGGGAGGGAGTCACTTCTGCAAGTATTCTTCTTCACCGACTACTATTATATATACTCATTTCAGTACAAATCACGGTTTGTTCAAATATTCTTTTTTTATAATTACCATTATAACAAATCCGTATAGACAGTGATTTGGAGTACAAGACTGAACCAGATTATATAAGAGGACATAATAAGTGGTGTTCAGATAAGCACAAATCTCTTCACCATAGAAAAGTAGATAGTAAAGGTCCATCATAGAATGTATTCTTTTTTCAAAAATAAACAATTCAAATTTGTTATGCCTTAGGTATATCCACACCTTTGACTTATGACATAATCTAGCCACATGGATAATAAACTTGAGTTCCACAGTATGTTCAGGCAAGAACTGTATAACTGGTTACAAATAACAAGGACCATTTAACACGCTACTATCATGTAGTATAAACAAGCTACAGATTACTATTCATAAGCAGCCAGGCAATGTAAATGAGTTGACGCTACAAAAGTGATATACAAATCAATAAAAAGACTTGAAGAAATGCCATAAGCTACCAGTAAATGTCAATGAAAATTTATCATTTTCCTCCTCAGATGCAAAATTCCAAGTCTCAACCCATCGGATGGACCACATAGCAACCAAGACTCCCAAAGCAGCCATACGCCTTTTACCAGCAAAGGCCCGTGGATCACATGTGGATCTAGACAAATGATGGATTTACGTGCAAGAAATGCTTTGCAAATACATCGAATCACAAAGTTAAGGAATCCCAACTACCACGTTTCAAAATCTATGCTTTGCAAAACGAAGACTGTCTATTTAAGCATATAGAAGAAAAGAAAAGCATCAAACATCATCTTCAGAGCGAGAGGTCATGTTTCACAACCCTATCAAACCAATTACCAAAACATGTACTCCATTTCCCCGATTATATCGTTCAAACATTTTAAAAATTTTAACTGTGAACCACAAAGACTTCACTCCACCCATCACACAAGCGAAATCCAAAAGAAAACATGAACATCCAAAGAACAGATAAATGCATCAATAATGATCGGGGGGATCTTCCTGAAATAGCAATCTAATGAAAACACGAAGGATAGTATCTATATAATGGTAAACAACTATCATATTAGATTCTTCAGGAAACCCACCCCATCGTGTTCGAAGCCGAAGCTGTCTCTCCTCTCCTAAACTTCCTCTCCGAGTGCAGGCGAAAAGAGCTGCGGCGTTAGCCGTAAACCCTAGCAGGCTTCTATTTATACTAACGAAAGAAGTATAGACGGGCGCGACTTTGGAACTCTGGGTCAGGCTTATTCGATTTGGGCCAGCCTTTTTAGAAAAAATTTGGGTTAGATTAGTGGCCAGCTGAACTGTTTGTTTAGCTTGGCCCGGTCCAACCAATTTTTTTTGCTTTAAGTTTCAATTTAGAATTTTGGTAATATAAACATAAACCAACAAAGTATTTTTGTATAATAATAATAATAATATCTACCTATGAATATCAATTAACTAAAATTTAACTTTGTGTGATAAAAAATTGAGAGGAAAGAATAAAAAATATATTAAAACTAGCTAATTTTGGTTACTAGATTCAATGTATTTTTCTCCTCTACCTTAAGCACGTGTCATCGAATCTATGCAAATGATAATTCACTTGTTTAATTTGTTCCCTGTTTGGGGATATACTTGTTTTAAGGAGGGAGGATAGAAAAAAGTGTGCTTGGATTCCACTCTCATGTGTGCCTCCTTTTTGCTACATTGAACCTGAAGACAAATTCTTGGCCTCATCCTCACATGATTTTTTAAAAAAAAAACAAAAGAGAGAAAAATTCAAGCCAGACAAGGATAATGAATTTGTAATGTTAGCTGAACTCAGACAAAATAGGGATTCAGTGGCTGAGACCAATAAGTTGTCACATAAATTAATTAAAAAATGAACAAAAGATCATTAACATAATTTTAAATTTTATTATTATTTATTTAAATTATTTGAAAAAAAAAATAAAAATATAAAATATAAAAGATGAGACAGAATAATTGATGGGCCAGCCCACCTGAGCCCCTGAGCTGTCCCACTTAACAGACAACAGAGCAACAGCTTCCCCTCCTCTTTTTATCATCTTGCTCATTCTCCAACTTTGATTTCCCCCAATTTGGGTTCACTCAACTCCATGGCTGTCACCACATCCTGCTGCCTATAAAGAGCCCCAATCTTCACACCAACCACTACTACCTCCCGGCTCTAGCAACACTCTCTTCTTCTTCTTCGTCTCCTCTTCTTCTCGTTGTGAAGCTTGCAAAAATGACCTTGGGATCGCGATCGCTCACCTCGGCCGCCGAGTGGACGGAGCAGCAGAACAAGCTCTTCGAGCGGGCGCTCGCCGTGTACGACAAGGACACCCCAGACCGCTGGCAGAATGTGGCGCGGGAGGTCGGAGGCGGGAAAACGGCGGAGGAGGTCAAGAAGCACTACGAGTTGCTCGTCGAGGACCTCCACCGAATCGAATCGGGCAGAGTGCCGTATCCGAACTACAAGTAGGCTCTGTGCTCCTTTGCTGTTGTTGGAATCGACCTCCATTGACCATATGTTTTAGGGCAATCGACCTCTTACTTCTTCTTCTTCTTTTTTTTTTGTTTAAAAGAAAGCTTAATTTCATTGTGGAACGAACGAGCAGATCTGATCTGCATTGGCTTGTTGGTAAAACTCTGTATAGATAGATTCGATAAGATATGTATGGCGGTGTGATCGCCCAAGGTTAGGGCAGACGCAGATCTTTTGAGTATGAACTCTCAGATAATTTGCTTCTTTCGGCAAACAGGGAAAAAGCAGGCTGTGGCACACTTAATTAATTCGATTAGAAAATGGTTATTGATTTCGGCTTCCTCCTATTCGTCCTCCTCTTGGATTGCGAAAGGTGTATGGGTGAAGCGTCGATCTTGGAGAAAGACGTTCTTCAGATTAGGATCTCGAAGAGGATTCTGTTCATGATTGGTTTTCAGGTCCGTACCTTCTTAATTAAATTTTTTCCTTGAGATGAGGTCAATGAAATCGTCGTTCAAGCCTGGCATCTTTCCAGTGAGAATTCTATCATTAATCTGTTTGGAATAAGGAATTTATTCCAACAGATGGTGTCGCATTCTATGATTTCTATCTCACTTTACGCGATAAGAATTCCACATAACACTGTTGACATTTATCCTCCAACAATTTGAATTCATGCAAAGTGATGAGATTATTATACGAGAGTTCAACAATCAAAAATAAAAATTACGAAATCACCATTCGTCTCCAAGGAAGTAGTTGCAGATTGGTTAAGCAAAAAGAAAGGTACTTGAGAAATAGTTAATCGAGTAGCACCAAAAAAGTCAACCTCATAGAATTAAGATCTCCTAAAAATTGAAATTTTAGGCGACATACTTCTAGAGCCACAGTCCTAGGAAGTCAAGAAGTCCAAGCCATCAAAGTTTTGGGAATCAATATATTAAAAAAAAATTCTCAAGAACAACTGCAAAAGCATATTCTATGCAATATCATCCATAAAATTATGATCATATATGTTTCATCAAGTACATGGGCGACAACATTACAAGGAGAATATGTCCAATGGCAAAAATAATTGAACGACATATAGTCCAAATACCCTCCAGTCTCACTAGGCAAAGGTACACAAGTTCATACTTGAACAAACTCTTAATTTACTTACTAGTACTCCTTTACATATTATTACTTGAATCAACGGGAGGGTATTCCACCCATGCTCACAAGTCTTCCTCTTGCTTATAGAGGAGATAAAGGATGTTCAAGTAAACTTGATTCATCTTAATGAAAATAGGCTAAGCCCATTCTACATTATCATCCACAAAACAATAAAACTAATCCATATATATTTCATTTTATTGAAGGAATAGGAAAGGGAATTATGGAGAAAGCAATATAAATCATTCTTATGAGCTCATTCCTTGTGCAGTAACCAAAAAAAGGGGAAAAGAAAAGAAAGGGATATAACATCTTTAAAATTAAGAAGTATAACCTTTTATATATTTTTTTCCTCAAAAAGGTAATATAATTACGAAAAAAAACTATATTTTTTGTACCATTAGTATTTCTATTCCACAATTGTATTACTATTTGTACCAGTATTTTTATTTGATAAGCATAAAATAATGTGACACAATTGAAAATAATTAAGTCCAAGAGAGTAAACTCATTAAATTTTATATATAATATTTGTTTACTTTTTATGTAGGACTATATTAGGTTATCATAAAGACTATCTGGCACTATAGAGAACAACTACTATATTTAACAAAATTATATAAAAGTTATTTAAATGAATTAAGTAGGTTGCAAGCATGGGATAGGAGACCAAATGATCGAAACATACAAGTTTGTCTATTAAACTAGTTGATTCTCTAGTATAATTGTCTGCATTAGCATTGCTTGGAGGGAAATGAGCTTCGTGCAGCCCAATAATTGTTTACTTTTGTTGAAAATGACTTGGAGCATCGCTGTCTTATCCTTTTTCTAGCTATAATTGTGATGTGGATTGGGATTGAGATAATGGCATCAGCTGCCATCGCACACCTTTTATCTTCTCCTTCTCTTTAGGATTATGAACATGATTCCTTTACCATGAAGTGGACGCGAAAGTGAAGTTGACTCATGGTTCCTCGGTCAACCATGTTCTGTTCTTCTCCTAAAGAGAGGGGAATCTTATCTGTTTGCTTTCATGTTTTTACTTGACGGGTCCTTTATCATAAAACTGTGATTTGTGGAGTTTGCAGATTCTGCAGGATCTGAACAATTGAGTTTCAGCCAAAAAACCAATGTAAAGTACAGTAAGATTCTTCCAGGCAAGCTATGATATGAGTGGAGGAGTAAGGTTGTCCCTTCTCAATAATTCTTTGATGAGTATGAACTCAGGAGCCATTGGAGGGTTCTTCAGAGCCAAGTGGCCAATCAAATAGCATTCAATTGTTCTTTTGGTCACTGTCAGTTTGTCATCTCAAAAGGGAAAAGGAACTTCTGATTCTTTGATCTCCAGATGCGACTCTTGCTCTTGCTCCCACCACACAATCAAAGGAGAAAACGAGGTGTGGCTGGATATCCATATTTTATCTGAATGCATTCATCATCCACAGATGAGCAACAGTAGGAGAATATATGGATGTGTGATGTCAGGATGAATGAATCTTACAGTTGCTAGGGATTCGATAACAATTCTGTGGTTTTAAGTCGATCACCAGTTGGATCGGATGCTGTGCAATGAGTGTAGAAGAGGGGCCAGCAGTTAATATTGTCCAGATGAGCACAGGAGCCATCCAGTAAGGCTGCTTGTTTTCTTCCTTGTCTATTGTGTCGACAAAACTTGGCTTTTGGGCAGTCAATAGGGCTGTGTGGATTGGTAGAGGCAAAATAATGGACGAGAGATAGAGAGAATATTGTGTGGGTTTGTGGATTCATAAAATGCCAATTCTTTTGAGAATGGCTTAATCAGTTGGGAGTGTTGATAGAAGATTGTTCACTAATTGTAGTAGGTGATGTTTGGCTTGAGACGCATATCTAGAAGATTAGTTTGAAAGGGAATAAACAACTTCTAATGCAAGTGTCTAAACCACAAGACCTAACATTTCATTTGTTACTAAATGTTAAAAATATATTAAGGTAGTTCTAAAATAGACCACTGAATAGTTGCTTAAAAAGTGATACGATGTCTTTAGGTGGCAAAAAAATTACATGCCATTTGCAGAACCCGAGTCCCACTATGGCCTGAATTTTCACTAGGGCATCTAATCTGGCCTACTTTGGAGTACCAGAAGGCATACCCTTACTTAGAGGCAAGGAAAAGCTTATGCAAGAAGACTATCTAAACCTAGATAGTGCTTTTCTATGTTGGCTGTCAAAAAAAAAAAAATTTACATGCCTATATCATAATGAGATAGTTGATTTTTTTTTTTCCACTAAGACTTCGTTGGTTGAGTGAATTTTCAAAATCCAAAGTGTTCAATATTTGTTTATGTTTTGCAAGGGAAGATGTACCTGAAGGGTTTCTGAAAGTCATTGCTTCTAGGTAAAAGCTTAATTCATTTGTTTATTTTCAGGCTACTTTATATAATGTATATTGTTCAATCATATGAAATGATGCTTGAATTCTTGATCTTCTTCATGTTTGTTGTTCATCGTCTGAATTATAGTAGACGTGGCCTTCCTAAACGAACGTAGGAGTGTCAAATCGATTCAATCTCACTAAATCAAATCAATTTAGGTCAATTTAATTTTTTTTAAATATAATTTTAAACTCACATGTGAACGGATTTTATATAAAATTAATTTTTACTCAAACCAAAAAATTTCAAATTCGATTTAGATTGAACCAAATTAATTTTTAAAATATTTTTTTATATTTTTATTATTGTTTACATTTTTATAATAAAATAATATTATAATAAAAATTTATAAAATTTTAAAATAATTATTTAATTTTTTGATTTAATCGGTTCAACCAGAATTTTGGCGTTAGAACTAAAATCAAACTGAATTTATTTAAAAATTTCAACAAAAAACTAAATCAAACCAATATGGATTAAAATAGAACTAAACTAAAAAATTCAATTAGGTTCTAATTGAATTGACCCAAAGCCCTACTAATAGTGTGTTTCCTTGGATGAAAATTTTTAAAAATAGAATAAAAAACCCATTAAATTTAGACACAAAATAATATTAAATTCAATACTTTTCATTCTTTCCTCTCAATTTTCCATCTAAAGAAAAATAACCTAAGCGTTAAGGCAGAACGAAATATCAAAAAGATCATAATAGAAAATTTAGTAATCGTTAACCCATCCTTGTATAGTACTTGTAAGTGAAGGCAATGTTTGGTCCTAAAATTGTATCATCAATCTTTGTCAGCTAACTGGACTGAATATTTGCAGTATCCAAATGCTGCAACACACAGCTGTATCTCTTTTTTCCTGGCTACAATTTAATATTTCGATACACAACATGGTGAGAAGATCATTGACCAAATTGTTATCATTGAAATCCCCAAGCACCGGAATATTCAGCCATTCATTTCCTAATAAAACTTCTATGAAACTACCAATTCTGATAAATTTCTGTCAGCCTCAACACCTATGCCGCAGAAAATTTGCCATAATCAAATCTTGAAGGAATGACTATCCAAAAATACTAGCTCCGGAAACAGAGAAGCGTTTGGAATTTCTTTCTTTTTTTACTACAGATGTGAGATAGTTCAACATCAATGCCACTTGCCGACACAAACCTATCGAGAAATCTTAATAAACAAGGTATTACAAAGAGTAGGTACAAAGCAAATGCTAATCGATATGACAACTAATGAACAACAAAAGTACGGATGTTGTAAATATAGCTATCCAAAGTAGATAAGAACAACGATAATGTGCACAGAAATAATATTTCCAACAAATATATGCCATCTTTTGATTTTAACGTAAACCAACAACTATATTATCATCAGTGGAGAAGCTAACATCTGAAAGCCCTTAGTCACCACTAGAGAATAGAGATCAATCACTGGATCGCCTACTGCTTCCGGGATCCTTCACTCCATATTTCTGATTAAAAACCAATTACATCAGTTGAAATGAGACAGGCAGGGAACCAAATATTAAAACAAATACGCATGAAAAATTGTAAATAAGCACCTAACAGACTTAAGCATTCTTAATTATAATCTATGGCCCCTAAACAGAAAACATCATACTACTTTGCCAAGCACATTTCAAGCTAAATGCATAATGATGCTTCCATCACAGGATGCTTAATGCTGATTAGGGTAGTCTGATGTGTTTTAACTCCAATTCATTCAAGCATCAGAATAATCTATTGCAGATCATTTACAAAGAATAACAAGTCCAATGACGCCACGTGAAGTTAATCTATACTCACCTGCTTCCCCATGTTGAATGGCACGTATTTGTACTTGATCATGTGCATAATTTGGCGCTTCATTGTCAGAAAGAAGAGAACAATCCAATAAAACAGTAGTATGGGCCAGAAGACAGGAACGTCAAATACAGAGAAGAAAGTCATTACAAAGGCCACACAAAAAGCTTTTGTTATCGAATACCTGAAAATTTGTGAAATTGAATTAGTCAAGTTTTCCAGCTCCAAACTTCAGAACACACGCAAACAAGTGTAAACAGATGAAAAGGTTCAGAACCACAGTCCACAAAGAGTAAAAAAATAGAAATTAATCTATTCAAATAGCATAAAAAAGCCTCTCTTTATTTCCTCACACATCCATAGCTGTTAGACATACAAGTTTATCAAATTGGCAGAATAAAATTAAAAAAAAATGAAATAACTAAAGAGGAGAGAAGTAAGGAAAACGAAAATAATTATTATTAAAATAAAAAACAGAATAAATGTGATCTGTTATCTTTCATGAGAAAAATAAAATTGTTTAGATTTGTTTTGAGTATGTAACAATGAGAATCAAGAACCAAATTTTGCAAAGGAATTGATGGTGACACTATAATGTGTCAATGTTACATAATAAAAATACTTAAGACAAGTTCAATTTAATCAAAACATATTTAATGTCATATAAGGATATATTGCAAGTTTTATCACCTAAGACAATGCTATATCAAAAACAAAATGATGCAAATTTATTAAATCTCATGGTAATCATTTAGATTTTAGGATTTCATCTATTATGATATTTAAAAAATTAATATGTTGTATAGAAATATATAGTTAACATGATTGATATAGTTAATGAGTAATTTCTTTAATAATGGAAATCCTCATATCTTCAATCAATTCTAGTCTTAAAATTTGTAATTTGTAATATGCTACTTACAAATATATTAGCAATTTGACTTATATAGTTAATGAGTAATTAACTAAAAATGGTAATTTATTTGCATCTTATTAATCAATTACCACTTTTTTACTTTTAATACTATTACAGTAAATATTCACTTACTATAATAAATTATTTGACATATAAGCTATATATATATATATATATCACAAAACTTTTCGTTTCTTTTCTAGTTTACACTTTGAAATTGAAACCAAATGTATCTTTTCTTTTGCTTATATGCAATGGAATTAGATAATTACATAAATATAATTAAGGTATACAACAAGCTAAGTAATAAAAAAAATATAAATCTACAATTTGTTACAATTCACTAAAAATTAAAAATTTTAATAAATATAAATAAAATTTATACAATAAAAAAGTAATGATGCATTAAGATAAATACAAGGGCAGATGAGAATTAGAAGAGATCCATCCACCTCCCATAAATTCAATTTCTTGCCCTATGAAGAAACTTGCCATACCCATTTATTAATTTATTTTGACACTTTAAATTACTTTGGTAAATAAAGTCTAAGATAACACTATTATCTTGTAATTATAATAAACCATTTAAACAAATTATTTAACAACTAAGATTTAAGCATTAAACTAGTAAAACTAGATTTTTTATTAATGGTTAATGCTTAACCTCTGTATTAATTTAAAAACATTTTAGATTTACCGTAATTGAACCTTTAAGTGTTGAACAACTTAGGTTCCTCTTTTCCGCTCTTTTGCTTAATGGCAATGAAAGGAAGAAACGAAGCTTGCTGAGTGTGAACAAGAGAGAAAGCCCTTCTCCTCTACTTAGAGACTATGACAAGCAAGTAACAAAGGATTAGTGAGATTTTTTGATGAGTTACCTTGGATTTGCATTCACCTCATGTAAGATTTCAACTTAAATTATTGGGATTCTAATTTGAATCTTATGGATTGCTCAATCTTGGTGATTCAAAGATTAGTTTGAGGGTTATTTGGACATTGACAATGCCAACCTACAAGAGTAATTGGGGTCGGCATCCACTAATTCCTCAAACTGAGTTACAACTAAATAAGAAACGTTAATACAAGTGCTTACAAGGATTTTACATAATTAAGAATGAATTTTGGCTAAAGGGGCCAAAGCATCCTTCTATTTGAGGTAATTACCATTTGATGGGACAATAGAGAAGTTCTAGAACAAACTTTTGGAGTATGATACATGTCTTTTTTCCAACGTAAGCACTAATTACTTTATTCTAAGCCGTTGTTTCCTTTTCATTCCTCATTGTCATTCTTTGAGATTGCTTATCTAATTATTTGGTTGAATGAAATTTATGAACAATGTTGTCTGAGGCAATTTTCCTTCAGCTGATTCCACAAACGGTTGTCACTTGAGCTTGCTTATCCATTTATTCTAAGGTAGGCTTTAATAAAGAACTTAGACTTGTATCTCAATGCTTTGACTTATATTTTTTTTCGGACATGTGGTTTGATACTTTTGACATTGGGTAGATGTTGCATAATAGTTGGTTGTTGATACTTGATAATTTGTTTGTCCTTATTGTTTGACTTTTGATTACCCAATTCGATGCCATATTGTAAACTTATTGTATGTGAATGTTTGACTTAGAGTTAATTTCTTGTTTTGTTGTATGGTAGTTGGTCACTGATACATAATTACATATTGATCATTACTTATCGGACATATTTTGTATTCATTTTACTTAGTATGTGAATACATTTCTGTTAAATACATTTTAGGCTATTTGATACGATCTTATGATCCTATGTTTTGATAACTTGTAGTCCCACTACTGGTAGATGTTAACTCGACCTGATAACCTTGTTTTTTCGTTACAATACAAGAGTAATACTAGAAACCATGGTGACACAATCAAATGTCTCATTTTAGGAGTATGATACATGTCTTTTTTCCAACGTAAGCACTAATTATTTTATTGTAAGCCGTTGTTTCCTTTTCATTCCTCATTGTCATTCTTTGAGATTGCTTGTCTAATTATTTGGTTGAATGAAATTTATGAATAATGTTGTCTGAGGCTATTTTCCATCAGCTGATTCCACAAACTGTTGTCATTTGAGCTTGCTTATCTATTTATTCTAAGGTAGGCTTTAATATAGAACTTAGACTTGTATCTCAATGCTTTGACTTATATTTTTTTACGGACATGTGGTTTGATACTTTTGACATTGGGTAGATGTTGCATAATAGTTGGTTGTTGATACTTGATAATTTGTTTGTCCTTATTGTTTGTAACTTTTGATTACCCAATTCGATGCCATATTGTAAACTTATTGTATGTGAATGTTTGACTTAGAGTTAATTTCTTGTTTTGTTGTATGGTAGTTGGTCGCTGATACATAATTACATATTGATCATTACTTATCAGACATATTTTGTATTCATTTTACTTAGTATGTGAATACATTTATGTTAAATACATTTTAGGCTATTTGATAGGATTTTATGATACTATGTTTTGATAACTTGTAGCCCCACTACTGGTAGATGTTAACTCGACCTGATAACCTTGTTTTTTTCGTTACAATACAAGAGCAATACTAGAAACCATGGTGACAATCAAATGTCTCATTTTACTAAATAAAGTTGCTTCATCCAAGTTCATACGCCAATATCGTTGAAATGAATTTCTACTTTCACTCAAAGATGAAAAGTTACATTGACCTTTTGAAGTCACTTTGAACTTGGGAAGAACTTACAGGTTCGTATGAGTAGGCAGTATTGAGCCTGAAGGATGTCAATGTTTAACCAAGTTGCATAAGGGGAAAGACAATAATCTACTTTTCAGGGGCACTGTTAATGCCTTATATCACAAAAGAATACTGTTTCAGTTTCCAGATTGCACATTCATGTTTCGTGAAAGAATGGACATGGTTTGTGCAAAGCATACTTTCAAATGTTCTTTTCACAAGATCATGAATATTAAACTCATTGGTAGCAGCATGCGGCAGAAGGCACTGAAACAAAGCTGGCCATAACAGCGAGGAGGTATTTTGCATACCTAAAAAATATATTATATTGAAGATTTGATATGAAATCAGAGACCCGGGTATTAAGAAAGGTAAATTGTTGGACACAAAAGAAAACAAATTTGTACATTTTAATGCAGAACTGAAAGGACAGAATTTACCAGAACTTGAATTCAGGAAGACGGCGAATGAAGGGTTTGTATTCATCGGAGCCTCGGGTAGGCAGGGCAGGCCCATCAGAAACTTCGAGCTCCGGATCCACCAGCGGCGACAGGAATCCGATCAAAAGATTCAGCAGATAAATACCCAACCCGTAGCTGACGACATAAAACCCTTGCACAAAATATACACGTAGGCCGTAAATAGCCACCACCGTGGCAGTCCCGAGCCACCTTTCGGTCGCGTGAGGCGTAGATTTATCCAAGTAGTACCGGAACGTCCTGGAGAAATCGCTCCTCCATTTTGCCAGGGGCAGTGAAGCAGGTGCAGCATCGGTCTCCATTATGGATCCTACGACTTATAATCTCTGAGTCTTTTCTTCTTCTTTTTTTCTATTTATCTGACGGAGATTTCCTCAGACAACTTGCTTCTTGGCTAAGATCTAACAAACGAACCCAACTATTCTGCAAAAGGGTTCAATAACTAGGCCAGCTAAGACAGAAACCAAAGTTCAATGCCAAGAAAACGAAGAAAAAGACACCAAACGGCGTAAGAACCAAGATCTCACCTTCAAATTTAGATTTCTCGAAGGTGATTCAAATAGATCGGGAACAAACAATTAACTCCGGCGCCGACCGGGAAGGAATCGAGATCGGAGAGATGAATCCTGCAATCGGAGGAGATCCGGGAGAGAAGGGGCGGGGTACGGGAGAACCAGCAGTGGATTAGCCGGCTATTTCCGCCATGGAATTGGGATCGACGACAATGAAGCCAATCGACGACAACGAAGTCTGAGCCCAGATTGGGCTTTTATTTGGGCTGTAGCCACTGTGACATGTAACCCGTCATTTGATTGATAACCTCATTAATATTACGTAATTCTTAAAAAAATAAAGGAAGAAATTTTGTTTACTTATGAAGTAAAATAAAGAAATGCACAAGTATTGTGCATAAGTAAAGAAAAATAGAAATGCCACAAGCTAATTTCTAGTGTTTTTTAAAAACTAAAAGTGCTAAGTTGAATAAAGCAAGACCTCAAGGGAACTATGTAATTAACTCAAAAATTAAAATAATAAAAACTTCTACTGCATGCAATTAAAAAGATTTAAAATTATATGAGCTAATTTGCATTTATATAAATTAAGTGTGTAATTTGTAAAATATAAAGCACTTTTGAGCTTGTGAGAAAAAAAAGAGCTTGCAAATTCGTTTGGCAGGTCAGATGTCTGAGTCAAATGTGGTAACTAGACTTATCTAGTTTGGTTCATGATCAAGTCAACCAAATTAGTCAACTAAACCGAAAGAAATCCAACATTCCAACCCACCTATTTTGCTGAGCCCAAGTACTGTACTGCCTCAACTAGGCCCAATCCAGTAACCTTCAAAATTAGCTATCTATTGAAAGAAAATTTAGAATGTTTCAGAATTTGATTTATTTTTTGAATTTTTGAAATACCAAAAATATATTATTATTTTTAATTTTATATTTTTATACTAAGTTAAATGCTTAAATCTAATTTGATAAATTATTGAAAAATAACTTTATAAATTTAGTTGTTTTCATGAAAATAGATTATAGTTTATTGGAAAATTGATGTTAATAATGTTAGTGAAAATTTGATATTTTGATATTTGATGATTTCAAGATTTTTCGATATCATGAGAATTTAATATCGATGCCAATAAAAAAAATTTAGGATTTAACAGTGGTAAAAAGGAAAAAAAATTATTTAAGAGTTTGATATTAAAATTTTAAAAAATATATAAAATATACACAGAGAATGAAAGAAAATAATAAAAAAATATATTAAATCTGGACGTAAAATACTACTCGATTCAATATATATATATATATATATTTTTTAACTTTTCGTTAAAAAAACACAGCCGACATTTATGATCATCAAAGATAATTAATTATATGAGGAGAAAGAAAGCCTTACTCACTCCAAAGCGATGAACAACAAACTAATCATTCAAAGTAGTAAGCAACGGTCAACGTCCTCACACCAAATTTTTGTCTTTTGCTCTCAGCCGAAGAACATGCAACCTTTATTTTCTCTTTTTTCTCTTCCTTGCAGACTGATGCATGCCACTATTATTGACATTAATTTGTCTTTTCTCCCCTTGTGTTCCTCCATGATTGCCTAACGTGACTTAAAGGTATTCAATCCGCGGCGCACTTAAATCATTAATTAACAGGTCTATGATCGTTGCCCAATTTGATATTGACCCATTAGTGGTAGTGGCAGTATACTCCACCACAATAATTCTTCTCTAAGCCAAAAGAAGAAACAAAATATGTTTCAATTTCATTTTATTTTAAAAAAATAATCAAAAAATAAAAAAGTAAAAAAAAAAGTTTAATTTCTATCCATTAGGTGAAAATCATTTGTGTCTCGCGAACGAGAGCCGCAGTGATGAGTCAATTTAGTAATACTATTTTAAGAAAAGTGCTCAGCACAACCTCAAAATGCTTTGACTATAGGACCTTTGACAAGAGCTTAAAATGGACAGGTACATGAATGACTAGGCTGGGATGTCTCTTCCTATTGTCACAGGGAATCAAGTCTTGGAGGAAAAATATCACAAAAGCACGTCCGCTTGTACGAGATTCCCATTTTCATCTGTGTCATCAGATATTCTCTTTCATTGCAGGCCATGCACTCGAGAACGAAAGGACCCACTTGTAAATTTATGACATGTATAATGCATTTTTAATAAACTTGGCACTAAGGATGAGCTACCTATTATCGTTCAACATAGCATTACTCTCTTTATTTCTTAAATGATATATAATTTTATTTGAGTCTTATGACCCTTTAATAATTTAAATGATATATCATTCAACATAGCATTACTTTCTTTATTTCAAATGGTTGATCTTTGCCAAAGTCAACTTTAAGATAGTTTAACCCATTACCAACTAGACTAGAGGACCTCGTTATTAATAGCTTTATAACTATGTTATGTTGTACTATACTGCAGTGTTAAAATTTATAAGATTTTAGTTAATAACTTTTTAATTATTCTTAAAATTTAAAATAATAAATAAATATATTATTTAAAATTATTTAAAATAATAATATATTTTATTTTTAGTATTAAAAATTTAAATTATTTAAAATAATGATACTTAAAATTTTAAACGAAATCATGTGACTTACTTTTTTTCAAAGAAGTAGAATCTATAAAAGCATCAAATTATAGTTTTTCTAACTTTTTTATTTCTATTTTAATTACCAAATAATATTTTACCTTTTTTTCTTAAAAATAACTTAAAAACAGGGCCAAACAGATCGATTACTTTCACATGTGTAATAAATATAATGGATTTAAGTTATTATATGCTTGACTTAGCATGCATTTAAGGTATTATAAAATTGAATATGACTTTAAAATTAAGAGGAAGGTTGATTAAATATTTTCCTTAGTGCAAAATTTCTTGTTATTTACCATTATTTTAAAATCTTGTCATTTAAGAATTCTACGAAAAAAATCCTTTATATAGAAAGTTTCACTCCCACGTAACCCTAGATAAGTAAGCTAAATTTAAATGTAACATATTTAATAAACACATTAAAAGTATTTAATTTGAACTATTTCTATTTATAAACCGGTCAGCTCCACATGACCATGTAACACATTTAAAACATGATTATATTACATGTATAATATAAATATAAAACAATAAAAATAGACTAATTCATTAAAGCCCCGAAGTTTCAGGGCATTAGCAAATTAGCCACGTAATTGAATAAATTATAGCTGAGCTTGTTTAGCAAATTCCCAAGGGGTCTGAAAATTAAAATAGGTAAATTTGTGTGTTTTTTCTTTAAATTATAAATAATAATCTGCGAGGAAATTTGCTATTTAAGCCAAGGTTCCTTGCCTCGTGCTTGATGGGGAGTTGTGAATCTCGTCCTTTCATCGCACGATAATTCGACGCCATCTTTTCTCTCGCGGCTCCGAAAGGAGAAAGGGAGTCTTCGTCTATGGGAGCGGAAGGAGGGCTCTGCCGTCATGTCCTCCCTTTCCCCCTCCGCAATACCGACGGCGAATCTCCTCCGCCCTCGCCGGTTATCATCGGGCTCCAACCCGTCGCACTCGTCGACCATGTCGCCAGGGTTGATTCCTCTCTCCTCGAAAAAATTCCCGGCGACCGAGGCGGGTCTCAGCAGGTCCCCATCGCTACGCTGTTTTCTCTGCTTTGCTTCTGGTGTAGCGCTGTTTTTTTTTTTTTTTTTGTTTTATCCTGTGGTGGTCTTCCATTGAACGTTTTGACCGGCACGATCTGGATTTAACCCCAATGAAACGCACTTCACTGTGCACCGGTAGCATTCGGGATCGAATATTAAACTTACTTTTTCTGTTAGGGTTATTGAAGAAAGGAACGTTGGTGTTTGTTCAGATTACTTGTATGAATTCTCTCAATTTCCCCATAAAAAATTGTGATGAATTTGCCTGTTCTTTTTCTTAGATTTTTCGATCTGACAATTTACTATTTCACGTGTTTTTGCAAGTTGGTTCCTCGATGAGCGATCGCAAAGGCATTTTATATGCATTTCGAATCGTTTTATCTGCCTCCAGCATTTGTGTGCATGGAGTCTTTTTTGTATGATTCTTCAAACTTGGTTTGGTTCTTTGAATGACTTAACATTTCGTTTTCTAGTTTGATTCGAGTATTCTGTAAGCAATCGGTTAGTAATCTGGTCTTACAGCAAACTTCTTTAATTTTCGTCTGCCTATTTATGGTTTATTTGGCAAAAAAAAGGAGGCTGTTTTTTTAGCTTATTTAATAAAAATGACTTTTCTTATGTTAATACATCGGGTAAACTAACACATCCCGAAAGCCTTTTTGTAACCTTCCAAGTTGTAGTGTTTTTTCACCTTGTATATCCTTCGATTGTATGGTTTGCTTTGCAAGCAGGTTACAGCTGAGGAATTGAGGCATATATTGAACGAAGTCAATGCCCACATTCTTCCGTTCCCCAATGAAATTCCCTCTTTAGTAACTATAGCTGGAGGCAGTGTTACCAATACAATTCGTGGCACGGCAGTAGGTTTTGGAATCTCAAGTGGAATTATTGCTGCCTGTGGAGATGACGACGGTGGTAGTCAGTTCATCCGAAGCATGAGCTTCAGTGGTGTAGATATTTCCCGACTGAGAGTGAAGAAAGGAGCCACTGGGCAGGTGGGCTGGATGTCGCTAATTATTTGTGTCATATACTGACAAAGAGATTTTCCTGAGATTTACTTGCCTATTGTAGTGTGCATGTTTGGTAGATGCTGATGGCAACCGAACCATGCGCCCCTGTCTATCTAGTGCTGTTAAGATTCAGGTACGGTAGGCCTGATTGTATTCTTCCTTGAAGATTGAATGATTCTTTATACTAGATGAATTCCTTACAAATCGTGACTTGTCAATTGAAACGTCCATCAGGCTTGTGAACTGCACGCGGAAGATCTTAGAGGTGCAAAGGTAATTCTTCCCCCGAAGTGACTGCTAAGTTATACTTGTCAATTTAATATTTTTCCCCTCTGATGATTTTCTGATGTATCCAGTGGTTGGTTCTAAGATATGCATTCATGAATTTGGAACAAATAAAAGCTGCTATCTTGATTGCTAAACAAGAGGGAGTTTCTGTATCCATGGACCTTGCAAGTTTTGAGGTTTGTCTGTAAAATTATCAAATGTATGCTTTTTTGTTTCCACATAGTTTCAATGCAAACTATAAACAGTAAATATCTAAGCTTTCTTTGCTAACTTTCAACATATGCACAGATGGTCCGAGACTACAAACCACACTTGATAGACCTACTAGAAACTGGGAATATTGATCTCTGTTTTGCTAATGAGGATGAGGCTACAGAGCTTATAAGGTAATCAAAGCATTCTCAGTAAACCAACTTTTCCAGGCCTCTGTTCAGTAAAGCAACTAAGGTGAATCTGTGCTTACTTGATTTCATTGAGCAAGAAAACATCAGTTGATCTGCTCGCATTATTTTTTACATGAAGAGCTGCTTCTTTGGGGTAACTTAGATTTACGTAGACTCGTACAATTCTTTGCTGCGAAGAAACTTATAACCTAATTATGACATTGACAGAAAGAACACGTCGGTGAATGTTCATTGATAGAATCCTGCTCGTCTCCTAAAGTTTTCTGTTTGTTGTTAATATTTCGTGTCTAATAGCTAACGAGTACCCATAATAAAGTTTGTTCAGTTGAGTTCATGTCTTGATATTTTGGTTATTTTTTGCAGTGGGGAAACGAAAGTGGATCCAGAGGCTGCACTATGTTTCTTGGCCAAGCATTGTAAATGGGCTGTGGTAACTCTAGGATCTCAAGGATGCATAGCTAAGCATGGAAACGAGGTTAGTATTATTATCTGTTAATTTGGTCAATGCTATTGAGTCGGTAGGTGATATAGGTTGTCAAATTCACAAGCCAAGAGCTTGCTTTTGTATAGAAACTTGAACTAAAGGCTGACATTATTCACAAACATAGTAGAGGGAATTCTTCGGAACACTATCATCAATCTAACTGGAATTGGTGACTAATGACTGATTCCTCTTTCTAACCAGATTCATACAAATTTCATTAGCGTTATCCAATTGTCTGTTGGTACTGTAGACGTTGGTACCTACAAAAAATTTTACATCTTTGGTTGAGGATAGAAGGAAAAAACATGCCAAATTCAGATTTTAAATTCAACGGTCTGTAAATTAGCTTGTGCGATTATTTTAGGTTGTTCGGGTTGAAGCCATTGGGGACACACAAGCTATTGATGCCACTGGAGCTGGTGATCTATTTGCAAGTGGTTTCTTGTATGGGTTGGTCAAAGGTCTCCCGCTGGAAGACTGTTGCAAGGTGGGCTGCTGCACTGGTGGATCTGTCGTCAGATCTCTTGGCGGTGAGGTGCGGCCAGAGAACTGGCAATGGATGTACAAGCAAATGCAGGAAAAGGGTCTTCTGCTCCCTGATCTGAAGAACTGAACTCTTTCATTGAGGTGGGCTATCAAGAATCCTCTTACGCAGCCGTGGTTCGTGCAAGGATGCAAATGTTGCATTTTGGGTCATTTATATTTGATTGGCTCTTACCTAGATCGTAGCGTTAACTTCAAGCTTAAAGCTAAATAGTAAGCCGAAGATTAAGCTTTCGCAACCAACGAGAGACTGTATGAAGTATATCGATACTGTCACGTGATTTCCTTTAGCCTGCAGTTCGTTGTTTTTTATAATTTCATTTTTGTATCCGAAAACGAGAACTACAGTGTGCCATTTGTGGATGAGGCTGAAAGAGCTCTTCTATGATTCGATACAACCAAACAGTTCAATATCAATTGGTATATGCCATTTTTATTGGAAATGTATCCTTGAATCGACATTAATATCAGTTAGTTATTTAAGGTCTGTCACATATTGGGCGCCACATTTCGCTCAAAGGGTTGAAGGGAGGAAGGCATCAAGCTATTCACAAGATCATCCAGTCTACTAGTCGAGTGGCTATTACCATTAGTGTTATGAATCTCTAATGTATATTCTGTACCATGGAGCAAATGAATTGATCCACATAGACAGACTTGCAGTTGAAGCGTGTGTCCTCTCGCTTGTTGAAATTGTTGTGGCCTCTCAATGCATCATCATAACCAATTAACCATCTTGCCCATCACAGCATGAGGTCCATCTCACCTTAGTTGACATGGAAAGGCATAACATACTTAAGTAGGCAAATACCTTTTAACTTGAAATGGTAGGTATACTTCGATTTGTCGAATTATCATACTTACAAGAGAACCCACCCAACTAAAAAATATAAACTAAAATCAACTAAAATCGATGGGATTTTAGAATCTTCAGTGGATTCATATTCTAATTTTAAGTTATAGATTGTTTATGTTGAAATTTTAAAATATCTAAACCTAACCTAAATTTTAAATTTTTCTTAAAAAGTAACATTCAATCATTAGAAAAAACCCCAAAATTAAAAAAACCATATACATATGAAATTCATACTCCTACAACGATTTTCCATATCCCAGCATAGCGCTTACCAGATTGTACACAATACATGCTCAATACGCGGGATGAAATGGAGAAGTTGGGAAACACAAGGGGCCAAATTGGAACTAGCAACGTGGGGAGTGGTTAGCGAACGAAAAGAAAATTTAGTCGCTGTGTGAGCAAAAATACGAAGAATAAAGAGTCATTTGTGAAGCCAAGCAATGCGAATCCTCACCATCTCGTCTCCTCGAATTTTGTGCCCTAAACCTCTGTTCTGCCACATCGAGCGCTCGTCTCCGATCCATGGCAAACCTCGCTTGGCATTGCGCCTTCAGTTTCTGAACTCTCCCTACCCTTCGCCTTCTCCGTCCTGCCAGCTGCTGCCCCAGCTCGGCGATCCTAGCCGCTCCGCTGCCTGACCAGGGCTGTCCCAGGTCATTGACGATTCCTCGTCGCCATCCACCCTTTGCTTAGGTTTTCCACCACCATGGGCCACCGCGCCGAGGTAAAGGAAATGCATGTGGACAAACACTGGATGCATGGCCTACCAAGCCTTCCGAATTCGTACTGAATTTTCTAAAACGTCCATTTTGTTTATATCCTTTCTTGTGTTCAATTGTTGACTGCTAGGCCCTTGCACCCAAGCCCTAATGCTCATGATTGTCTTCCGGATGATTGTATTTGTCCTTTTTATTTCTTTCATGCAGAAGGATAGAATGTCGTTGAACGAAGATGGCGCGAAGGATTGGTTCTACAAAGGAGAAGGAGCTGCGAATCTTGTGCTCGGCTATTGCGGCTCTTCTCCCGTCTTGGTAAAGTGATGGAGCCGTCAAATTGTGATCACGATAACTCTTTCTGATCTTTTGTGGCATTTAGAGCAGTGATTTTTTTTCCGCTTCTGTAATTGTGAAGCAGCTTGGCAAGGTGCTACGTATTCAAAAAGCTGAAAAGGCCGGAAGCATTCCTGCTAATGGATGCTCGGTCCTATCAGATCATGAACGACTATTGTGGAAAGATATTCGCGAACTTGCAGGTGCCACTTCAGAATATGTTGCTTATAAAGCTTACGTTCAACATGTCATGAGCAATTTGTTGGGGCCCAGGCATGTAGATCCAGGGGTATGCTACGTTAAGGCCATTTAATTTCTTTTTTTATCTATATAAGTTATCTCTTAGGCTACTGCAAAAAAAAATTCAATGGTGTGACCCTGCCTAAGATTCCTAGGGAAATTTTCTCCTTAACATCGTTTCTAATGTATTTAAGCTAATGATGTCAACATTCATTCAGGACCTTTTCCAATTCCTGGTAATTTACCCTTATAAATCTTGCAAAAGGATATTATTTCAATATGGCTCTTAATGGTGTTAGAGAATATGCAAGTTGCAAATACTACAGATCACTCTTTGACAACCACAAATCTTCAATTATCATGTAATGATTTCTGTGATATGTCCCTGCCTTGTTATGTTTATCTATCACCATATTGTGTCGATCATATTATCCGTTCACTTTGAACTCACTATGCACCGTTTCAAGGTATCTCAATTCCTCTTATCGTATATTTCAACTTTGCATTAAAGCAAGGTTTGTTTGGCAATTGGTAAAAACATTACTTGTCAATAGTAAGGTCTTAGTATCAAATGCCGCCTTCACCACCACCACTTGCCTTATTGTAAAAAATATGTTTATTTAGCAACTGCAATGCTCACCCTAAAATCTCTTACTTTCTCTTTGTTAGTTATCAGTGTTGTCTCCCTTGCCTCATGATGAATTCTATTGCAACAAGTAGTAGGCCACAACCCCAGTTTCCTTTTAACTTTTCAAGCCTTAGCAACTTCTTTATGACCTTTTTGCTCATAATTAGCATCTTTGTGTACCTTTTAATCTTTAGTATCACAACAAAAACATGCTAGACCCATAATCTAATTGCCTATTCTTAATTCCAGTGCTTCTACTGGCATTTCTAGCTTTTGCTTGCGAATAGAGCTTTTTCCTATCTACATATTTCTCTTTCCATTAACAAGCACTTCTCTTACCTTTGCATGTAGTGTGATAAAAATTAGCATGCATATGGATAGGTGACTCTACTTATGCAACTCTCCTCTTTTTTTTGTTGTGAGAATAAATATCGTTCTTACCAACACATGCCTAAACTTTTATTAATGCCCTAGGTGGACTAAACCTTAAGCACAATCCAATACTCCCTATCAAGTTAGAGCATATATATCAATTATACCCTATCTTGGTACAAAGCAGAGAAAAACTATTTATAGAAAAGAGCTTGTGAACATGCTACAAGCTGATTTTTAGAGGAGGTGAAGGGAGTGAAGAGTTCTTTTGGCATCATAGCATTTCTAACTACGAAGAACAATAGATCGGGTACTCGGTTGTTTGCCTCATACCAAGCTTGACCCAATTATAAAAATCCAATACCCAAACACTAGTACCCTGCTATATAACCCGAACCTGACTCTCCTGACTCGCGTATTTAAATGGGTACCCATAGATGCTCGATTAAATAAATAATTATTATTTTATTATTTTAAAATATTTTATAAAATATATTTTCTTATTAAATCAATAATAAATATATTTATGTTAATTTAAATCAAATATCGAGCACCTGCACACATAAACCCAAACCCATTTAATGATCCACCAAATATAAATCCACCTCATTTAGCTCGTCAAGTATCCGAACATGTCATAAGTGGATCGGGTCAGGTTAATTGTCATCCCTATCTCTAACAAAGTATTCTTTCATTAAATACAATATTTTGTTGTCAATACAAAAAGAAGTTTGGTTGTTAAATCACACAGTAGTGGACCATCATGTGTGACTCCTATTGAGAAGAGTTTGAAGCCACATCATTTTATAGTCTTGTATTCTACTTTTACGCTCATCTTTATATCATATTTTGTTTCTTGTTTCTTCTTGTCACAAGTTTACCTATATATGTACAGTACCTTGAAGTGGAACATATATCCTTACTACTTTCTACATAATATGCAAATCAGCATATGTCCAGGACTCAATCTTAAAATGTCTGCCGTTTTTACAAATAATACCTTTCCTAGAGTATTATTGAGATAATGGAGAAAACACGCAATTGCTTCTCAATGAACTTACTTGTTTACAGATATTAAACTAACAAATGTCTAGGTGAGTGATAATTAGATAGATAAGCCTGCCTACCATTATTCAAAACTTGATAGGATCAATTTCTGCAGGGTCATCATCACTGTATTAGAGCTTATGACATGATAGAATAGGACTTTCTATTGATGTGCATCAAGGAACCTCATTTCCTTAGACAACCTCAAAGTATTCATTCTTTGGAAAAGGATAGCCCAGTAGAATTCTTTTCTTCTGAGTATTTTTTTACTTCGATGGTGTATTTTGTATCATTTCTTGTGAAAAAAGTATCATCCATATAAGGATAAACAATAACACAATAGGTGCTCTAACATACGAAAAATAAAGTGATCAACTTTGCTGCATTGAGACAAATATTAGCAGGCACCTAAGAGAATTTTTAACCACACTATTAGGCCTTGTTTCAGTCCATAGATTGCATTCTTAAGTTTACATGTTTAATTCTCTCCTTGAGCCAACATATGAGGAGGTTGCTTCATATAGACCTCGGTGAGGACATTGTATAGGAAAAACATTCTCCACATCTATCTTAGTAGCCAATGAAGAAAAGGACTTGAAGTAAGTCTATGTGAAGCCCTTGCCCACAAACTTAGCTTTGTACCATTCCATGTAAACATCGAGATTGTATTTGACAATATACATCTATTGAGCAACAAGTTAGATGTCATTGGATGAAGAAGAAGGTCCCAAATACCTCATCCTTATTATTTGTTGAGCCTTCTTATTAAGGATTGAGTGTAGCTTCTTATACATTCCATAGAATGGAGATAGATGACAAAGACATGGAAAAAGCATGCAAGGATACAGGATTAATGCTCATACGTTAGAAAGCAAGAGATCATGTGCGCATTGGTGAATTGTTTACCTTTATAGAGAGCCATGTCAATATCTTGGTTAGATATGACAATTGGTGACATAAATAAGAATGGGAATAGGCTCGTGAATTGCAGAGAGAGTGACTGAGTAGTGCCTATGTAATAAGGGATTGACTCAAGAATGGTGATACTTGCGGAAACATGGAATTGATGATTAAATGGATCATCATAATAATAACCTTTTTGAATATGAGAACACCACAGGAACATGCATAGTATTGAGTGAGGACTAAGTTTATCATTTACCCTGACCAAGTGAATGGGCAAAACAAATGGACTGAAACACTTCGGAGTGCAAGAGGAAAGATAGAAAGACTAGGGTTTTTTTTTGCCATGAAGAACATATGTAGTTATGTGGTTAATGAGGTAGGAAACTGTAATAATCACACAAGCCCAGAGTCTAGAAAATCATATGAAATACTATAGCACAAACCACATTGAGAAGATGTTGACCTTAGGCTCAGCTATCTCTTTTTTAAAGGTAGATCATCCGATGAATGATATCCTAGACAAACATAAGGCTTAAAGGAAAAGTTATGTATATATTTCTTAGCATTGTTTATATGAATCATTTTAATTAAGAGATGAAATATCGTATTAATTTCTTGATGAAAAAGTTCTGAAAACTTCAATGACACTTGACTGCATCTTCAAGGGAAATATCTGCATAACGAGTACAATTATTAAGCAAGGTAACAAAATTTTTATAGCTAGAAATTGGTGATGTTGGATTTAGACCTCAAATATTAGTATATTGCCTTAAAAGTATAAGAACATCTATGAGTTCTGCTACAAAGAAAACAGACACAATATTATGTACCTAACCAACAAGCTTCACATGCAAAATAGGGACAAATCTTCAAAGACAAATATTGTTGGAGTTTCCCTATGCACTGTTGAAGAACTAGAGGCTCATGTCCAAGGTTGTTAAACACGCTTTCCTACCTAAGAACAGTAGAAGCTTCACGAACTCGGGTCATAAGATCGGAACATATGATTGTAAGAGCCCTACTATTTTCTAGAAAAATAGTATTTTATAAAATTATCACATCCAAAGAAAAAATAGTAGTTCATATCACATCAAAATTCAAGAGATGGTACAGCTACATTTGTAAGCTTATTTTTTTCTATTATTAAAATACTACTTAAACCATTGTTTTAAGTACTAATCCATACGAGGTGATACTCCTGTTATTTATTAGTTCAAGATGTAATTAATATTGATATATTATGTGTGAATGTGATTGTTACTTGTATAGTTGTATGTTTGTGTCGACACACCTAGTATATACCTGTTTGACATTAGACCGGTACACTAGTGTGAATTAAGGTTGAAAACTTAATATAAATCAAGGATTATCAATAGTGATTGTTAAAGTATATATGAAATAAGATGAACATACTAATTCATAAGAAATAAGATGAACATACTAATTCATAAGAAATAGAAAAATTCATTAGTGAGGATATGATCTCTATTAATAAGTAAAGATTGAAAAACAAGTGGTTGTGAGAATAGTAAAGGGACCCATGACAATATGAATGTGGAGAGAGTAGAGAGTAAGAGGTCAAATAATGTGATTAGACTCGAAGATGCATAAACTACACGAATTGTTGATAAGTGATGTTGGAGTATTGCATATTTGTTATTGACATAGGTAAACCTGTAAACTCGATAAACTTGAGAGTTTAGCTTAATTTACTAAAAATTTGATCCTACACCCGAGTTAACTCATTGAGGCTATTTAAAAACATAAAATTGTATGATCAGGCAAGTTGACTCACTAGTTTGACAACCATGCTCATGTCCATATAACCATTGAACTTACAATCATCCCATGGTGTTGATGGGATTTGACATCAACCAGAGCTATAGATGGTGTCCCTAACTCTTATAAATGACCATGGTTAGGATTATTTCTAAATAATAAGAATCGTTATTGTTTGGTGCCAATGAGGAGAAATAGTTGTAAATGACAACTGGTCAACTAAGCAATGTTTTAAAATCCGGTCCGAAACCGGTCGGTATGGCCGGTTTGTATTGATCTGGTGGAGGATCGGTTGTCGGAGCACAAACGGAGCACGGACTGAATTTTAAATCCTTGCAATTGAGTGAAAAACCCTAACTTTCTTGTTACCAGGTTGAATTGGTTTTAATGTTTCAATTTTGCAGCTTGAATATCATGAATGTTCTTGGGAATACTTCTCTGATGAAATAGTTGCAGCTTAGTTTTACAAATGGATTTTTTTTAAGTTTCTAAAAAATCATTAAATTTCTCATTCATGTGTAGTTCAATTTTCTTCTAATATGTAGATTATTGTCCATGTTTCCACCAAATTCTTGGAGGCGGTTGAGAGGAATATAAAATGTCAACGCCCTACTGGGAGGATTGATGCATCTACAATTGATAAGCTGTGTGATTCTGCATTTCTTATACCTGATCATTCAATTATTAGTGGTAAGAGATAATCTAATTTTCAATCCTTTTTTCCATGACAAACTTTCTGAGCAATCCTGCTGTCAAGGCATTGTAGTGTATTCAAGAAGTTAGCCATAAAAATTTGAAATTTATCAATCCTGGGAAATTACCATTCTTGTGTGTGCTAACGAATACTGAAATTGCTGCAGTCATTGTGAACTGAAATGATCATTGTTGGATGTTGAAATACCTAATCTAAAACCGTGGATATGTCATCAACTTCACAAGCACCGTTGCAAATAGAAAGAAATGTTTTGATTACTAGGAACAAATCTCTTTCTTTTAAGAAAGACTTGTAAACTCTGAAGCATTGGTTACTTGGTTCTAGCATCATTTTTCGTTCCTATTTTGTCAATTCAATTTGTTCCAAGAAGAGGATGTTTTATTCTCTGAGTTTCTTTACTTTTTCATGATCTTACACTAACCCCAGCCCTTCAGTAAAGGGAAGTTTTACTGCTTCTGTGAAAGGAGACTTCATATTTGATACAATGTTAGCTTTTATGACATTCTTGATAATAATTATGCTTTTCTTTCTTAACGAAGTCTTTATCACTTCTTTTGTCCTTCAAGTACCTACCATAACATGACAACTTTAATGCTTTCTCTATGTTCTGTTTTCTCTGATATTGATTCATGTCATTGATCATGACACTTCTGTACAATTTCAGGTACTCCTAAACGTGATATCTGCATTGCCGTAGAAATAAAGGTGTTTCAACCTTTTCCTGTATTACTTTTCTTCACTTCCTATCTTATATTAGTTGCTATTTCTAGTTATATATTTTTTATTTCAGTTAACGTAAACCATGTTTTTATTATTTGATGGATCAGCCGAAGTGTGGGTTTATCCCATCGTCAGAATACATTTTGGAGGAAGATGCTATTAAGAAGCGTGTAACAAGATTTAAAATGCATCAATTCCTAAAACTTCATCGAGGAGAGGTACATTCTTGCTGAGGCTTATTTATTGTCTCGTGATATTCATTTTTTACTAGCTATCCTTGGGATTATCAAAATGTTCATAAAAGCTCCTTCGAAACCTCCTTGCCTTGTTTATATTTTGGCCATTACTTCTTTTAGTTTAGAGAGCAATATGGCTAAGTGGTTATCCATTACACGTATTCAGTTTGTCAATTTCTCCTATCAATTCTATTTATTCACCATAATGATTACACGCACTCAGTTTATCAAATTTATCTGAAATTATGAAATTTCCAAGGATATGGATATATCTTACAATTTTTATGTTGCAGATATCTCAAGAAAGTGGATATGATCCACTTGATCTATTCTCTGGATCAAGAGTGAGAATCATTCGGGCAATCACTGCTTTGTTTGCATCTCCTCAGAACAACTTCCGTGTATTTATAAATGGCTCTCTTGTTTTTGGAGGTCTTGGAGGTGGTGTAGATAATACATCGCATAAAGCAGAAGTGGCAATTGCCGATCTGATTGCTGCCAGTGGATTAGAGCTAGCTAGCTTTCACGAGCTATTAGCTGAGACAATCTTGAGGTCTGGAGTTTTAGATAGGCTTTTAAAAACTCAAAAGTTGGATGTTCTCGACATAGAAGGAGCTATTCATGTATATTACAATATTATTTCTCAGCCTTGCCTGGTCTGCAAAAAAGTACGCAATGCGGAGCATTTGCATCATTATTCCATTTTGCATTCTCTCCCCTTGGATAAAAGCCTGCGAATTGCGAGGGACTATCTTATAGCTGCCACTGTAAAAGACTGTAGCCTGATGATGTGCTTTAGTCCTAGAAAAGATGGACGTAATACATCTGACTATGATTCTGTATTGGTTAGATCGTCAAATAAAAGCTATGATTATAAGGTAAACAATTCATTGTTTGTGGATATATTAATCCTAGGGAGATGCAGTATTAGATATATTCAACTGCCAATCCTCGATGTCCACCATAACTAGTGGCGAACCTTTTCTCTAGAATTGTCATCCATTGTTGCTTAGTTATTTATGATATGTTAATCCTGGGGCAGATGCATTATTAGAGAGATTCAACTGCGTATGCTCATCAAATTTGCACATATGAATATATTATATGCAGCTTTCATGCTATAACGTAATTCCAAGCCGTAGCCTCATTTAGTCTGCTTTCAACCAGTTTATGCTGATATTTCGTAAGAAATAGGTTTTCTTTCAGCTTACTAGTAGACCAAATATTAGTGTAATATTTAGTATGTGCTGTGTTTGAAGGGATGGTTTATGCTTTTCAAATAGGGCATATCCAATTCTTTCTTTGGCATATCGATTCTTGTAGCAACGTTGTCAAAACCATATTGAGCTGCTTTTTTACTTGAAGATTAATGTTTTGTTTAGGTGCACCTGACCTTTTATGGTTATCTGCAGGCTTACTTTATTGACTTGGATTTGAAACCTCTAAAAAAGATGGTTCATTACTATGAATTGGATCAGGATATTGTGAACTTCTATAGAACGAATTGGGAAATTGAAGGAAAGTTATCAGAAGCTCGCAAAGTGAAATAGTTGGAGGTTATCCTTCGTCATGCACCTAACATGGAAGAAGAGGCGAAGTGAAATAACTAAAATATTTGTTGTAATCAGTTTTATCAATTTTATAATTTTGAGGGCATATGTTTTATTGGAATTTATGAAGTTCCAATTATAGAGTAGAGAACGATGCATCTTTTTGCTAAAATTTCTGAATACATTATCATTGTATTTATTGAAAGATCGGCCAGCTGTCCCGTTTATTATGTCTTGGCTTATATTGCAAATGATAGGTGTTGTAATATTTTGGTCTTTCTTATGTATAATGTAGAATAGTTTAGAGGTGTTAGTTCAACGGCTAAGGATATTGTTAATAGTGAAGTTTTAGAATCTAGTCTCACCTTCATTAATTACTTGCCGATATAAAAAAGGGATATTTATTTGATGAATGCACCTGGTAGGTGAATTCTTCAGTTAATTTGTCAGTTTGATTTAATAAAAAAATATCAATCTATTTTGGTGACTGCCTTTACTGCAAAGTTAAAAAAAATAGATTAATTTAATTTTTGTAAATTTTTTATTCGAAATTTAAGAAGAATTATTGGTGAAGTGTTATTTTACTTATTTGTTGTTTGTTTCTTTAGCAAAATATGTACCATCTTGCTACATCATATGGGCTTTTATTACTACAAACATAGATTCATATATTTATTTAGAAATAAATTAAAAAATGCTAAATATCTTTAAATTAAGGGATATGATTATATAACAAAAGTTCCACACTCTAGTAATGTACTTAGGTGTCATGCATTCTTTGTTCATTTGGCTACTCAACATGATAAATATTTTGAACAACTCAAGCAATCAAAACACGTAGTTTAGACTGCTTACAAGCTATTTGACTTATCATTATCCTCATGGTATTAACTTTTTATGTGTTCAAACCACTTAGAAATTACAAAGTTAATAAAGTCCTATGGTATAAGCACACATAATATTAATTGTGTTAGTGATAGTCTCTTACTAATTTAAATTCATTTATGTTGATATTAGATGTGGTCAAAAGTCTCAATGAGCACATGCAATGGTACAAAGGAGAATGAATATGCAAATATTGTTTTTAGATGCAATTGAAAGGTAAGTTTTTTCCATGCTATTTATAGCTATACTAAAATTGTTTTATGCTAACTTTAGCATCATAGTACCCCTTTTTGTGCCTATGAAATCAAACTGAGTTGACAAGAGTTGGTTCTAAAGTTTATATCATCCTAGTGAAAAATCAAACGCAGTCTAAGTATTTACAAATTTTGATCTATAATAATTGGCACTAGGAGGCCCAACCACTATAAATCTATATCAACACGACCATTCATCCTCTCTCAATCTAGTATCTGCTACTCAATTCATTAGCCTGATGTGTATTCCAGTCAACATTGCACTCTTTTGGACTAACCCTAATGAAGGTCACCAGCCACACTCAGATTGCATGATGCACTGATCAGATGATGAATGATCGAAACCTGCCTGCAGTAATTAAAACCGCACAAGTGCCATCAACAAAAGCAACTTTACATTTATCCTTTTGTGTGCTGCGGATTCATTACCTTTTGCAAGTTCCATGCAAACGTATGACTGCTGCTGTTGATTCCTGGAGATATATACATATAATTGCAGCAAATCCGGCCTCTTGAATATTCCGGCAAGTTGGTGTAGTTGGATTCTATTCCATGCCATCAGATGGATAAATCTGCATCGATCTGTAGCTGGATACTCAGCTCACTCGCGGTTTGATTCCTGCAAGTTGGCGTGAGAGCAGCACGCAATGGCATCTGATCAAGATGAATGAAGAATCCTCTCCTTCTCCCTTTACCATGTCTGCCTGGATAAATATTAGTTATAACACCACGACAACGACGACGATGACGGCGACAACAATGACATAAACCCTAGCAGGAACATTATATCATTAATTACCCACAGGACCACTTTGCCTTACTGAATCATAAAAGTCTGCTCAGCTTCTGCTTTCCTCAGGAATTTGGAAACAAGGATTGATTCACTATATAGATGTATCATAAACCCTAATCTGATCAGTTATGAGTGGACTATTTTCTGTTGAAAAGATGATAGAACCTGATGCAGGTTCGGACAAGGAAGAAGAACCCACTTTAATTTCTTACAATTCAGTGCTGCCAAGAATCTCATTTCAGCAAGCATTAAACACTTACCGAAAGTTTTCTGTTTAGATGCTATGCTTTCCTTTCCTTTTGTTTAATGCTGTGTGGAAGTAGCATTAATAAAGAATGATTTTGTTATTCAAGACAAACGAAATAGTATCATTAATTTTCCAAAATTAGATTTTAGTTAAAAATAAAAATGTGCAAATAGAGGCCACTACTGAACCCACTCTCATGAAGATTTTATTGTGGTAATCTAATTATTAGGTCATCATTCTAAGAAAGGTAAACATAATTTGTCCCTTTATTTTGATCAAACAACTTTAATCTGATTCCACCTTTATGGGAATATTTTTTTATTTATGGATATAAATAACTCATAGCGAAACTAATGCTGTATTTTTTTAGATAAAAAATAAAAAAAAAAAGAATGAAAAATACATTGAATCTAGTAGCATTTTTTTCTTAATTTTTTATTTTTTTAAAAAAAATAATTTAGCGAAACTAATGCTGTGTTTTCTTAAATAAAAAAAAAATTGAATCTAGTAATATTTTTTCTCTTAATTTTTTATATAAAAAAAATACAACCTAAAGGCCTATTTGATGGAGCTTTAAGTTGACCATGTTTCAACTATCGTCTAGCTCCACAAAAAAGCTTAAATTTAAAGCTAGAAAAATTTAGCTTCCGTTGGTAGCGGGAGGTGTCCCCAACGAAAAGTTAGAAGTGCTTGAAAAAGTAAGGAATAAAACTATGACATAAAGCTTATTTCCCTTAATGTAGAAGAAAAAATATACGGGAATGATTGAGTTAAAGTTTTTTTTTAATCAAATAAGTAATTGAGTAAATTGTAACGTTACTTGTTGCTATTCAATTAGCTAAAATAGTTAAACTTTGACTTAGACTCCTGATTGACTAATTCAATAAAAAATATAAATTGATCAACTTTTACTAATTATAATTTCATGGCTAGTTTTTTATTTTTCTATATTAATTAATTTCATTAACCTATTTACTTGAGAAATAGAAGATAAGATAAATATTGACATTTTTCTTAAATGAATGGCTAAATAGCAAAAATAAAAATTAACTCTCTGTTTCACTTGCTAAATTTAGTTTTTTTTAAAAAAGTGTGAGACTAAATATTCAAATTAAGTTAAATTATCTAGCCTAGGTGAACGAACTTTTTGAGACAACACCAAATATTTCTTTCTAATTATATTATAAACCTTAATACTATTACTATTAGGTATAAATATCATGCTAAATTTTTCAGTATTTGGTACTTGAGTATCAATATTTTGGGATTTTTGGATTTCCGGATCGATACAAAATTTTACATTGGGATTTTAGTACCGATACTAGTACCTAAAAAAAATTATAATTTTTGACAGTCTCAAAGTACTGAATATTATATATTTATTTATTTATTAATATATTATTTACTAACTAGACAAATTAAATACTTAATATTTTTTTAACTAAAAAATTTTAGTTTTTACTTTTGTAAAATATTTGTTTTTATTTGTTAATTATATTTTGTGTTTTGAAATTATTTAGTATTGCTTAGTTGGAATTTAGAAATAAAAAAAATTAAAATTTTAGAATTTTAAAAATTTTGCAGAATAATTTTCATACTCCCGAATTAGAACTCATCGGTACTAAACTCACGAATTAGAATTCGATACCAATGCGAATTAGAATTCGATACCAATGCCTATGATTTAAAATTCAACAATTCAGGATTGAGAATTTGGTACTAGTCCCCAACACCCGTTATCTCACTACTAGAATACATATTCTAATTAATAAGAATATTATTGGTAATCCAAGATTGGCTAATTATAATATGATCTCTACGGCCTCACAATGCAAACAAGGTAGATGTCAATGGTCAAAAAGTTATCTTTTCTCCTCCTAATTACTAATTAAACTCAACCCACGCGCTGCTGCTCAAGTGCTTATAAATAGGCTCCCATGGCGTCTCCTTCCTCACATCGAGTAGCTGCTCCCGTTCATCGAGCTTTTAAGCACAGATTTGCTCCTCCAGAGTTCTATATATGGCTTCTGGATCGCTCTCGCGCGGCTCGAGCTCGTCGTGGACGGAGCAGCAGAACAAGCTGTTCGAGCGGGCGCTGGCCGAGTACGACAAGGACACTCCCGACCGCTGGCACAAGGTGGCCCGAGCTGTCGGCGGCGGCAAAACGGCGCAAGACGTCAAGAAACACTACGAGCTGCTGGTGGAGGACCTCAAGCACATCGAGTCCGGCAGGGTCCCCTATCCCAACTACAAGTAGTACGTACGCATGCGCGTACATGCAAGATAGGTATAGATCATGCAAATCTAGCAGCCAGATTCAATAATTATTAAAGGTCAAATTCTGCCTAGATTCGATAAGATATGTATTCCTGCATGGCTGCCCAAGATTGTGGCTGACACAAGTTTGTATTTAACTAGTTCTTTCAGTGATTCTATATAATGCTGGTGACGCCATACATTATTCTCTCATGCTTATGCATGGTATATGCATACGTACGCATTATTCTTTTGTTTATGCATTGATTCAGAGTAGAATATGAGTAATAATTCAATTATTAAACTGTTTTGCAGGTTGAGGTACGTCTAAAGATGTTCAGGCTGGACTCGATTGTAAGATCTTATTATTGATAATTAAGCAAATAAAGTAAATATTAATATCTATTAGTATTGATTAATTAAGAAGCCTGCAAATTGGAAAGCCACCGTATATGTTTGTCTCTATAATTAATGAGATTTCTAGTTGATGCTGGGCTCTTAATTATTCAGCAAACCAATGTGCATTCTATGTGTGTGTTTGTGTGTACTTGCAAATAGGATTCCAATATTAGTCAACTAAAGTAAAAGGGTACAAGTCGGGGAAGACAAGGACAAGAACAGAAGATGAGAATTTTCAGCGTTGCTTTCTCTTTTGCGGCGGCTGCTGCTGATGACGAGAAGATCTATAATAAGAAAAATTCAAACTTTAAAAAGAGTCCTAGGAACACTAGGAGAATCTCATCGAAAGCTGGGTTCAGCATGAGTTGATGAAGGTCTTCGCTAGCCACAGCATCAACTGTGGCTATAGTTGACTAGGCTGGAGTGGGTCAGGATAAATATCATCACCACTATAGTTGACTAGGCTGCAGTGGGTCAAGATAAATATAATATATTATATTATATCCCAATTTTATTATAATATAATTAGTTTCTAAAAGCCTAAAAGCTATTACCTAATACCTAATAACTCAACTACTCATCATATAATTAATTAAATTTTTAATAATTTAATTTTTTAGTAATTTATCAAATTTTGGTTTAGTAAAATTTCAGTTTTAAAAAATTTGATTGGATTTAGATTTCTAAAATTTAGATATAAAAAATTTTGATAAATTTAATTTTGATATTTACCGGATGCTCTCCCTATTCGCCGCCTCACGCGTCTGAGTGACAAATTATCTTTTCTGCTGTGCATTATCTTTCCAAGTGTGTACATGGCAGCATTGCTTTCTCCTTACCGGAACCCTTATATTTTATTTAAAAAGTAAAAAAAAAAATCATAGGGCAATTTAAAATTATTTTTAAATTTCAAAACAATCGAAAATTTAAGAATATAAGATTAAAAAATAGAAACACTGCGGTGAGAAATAATTGATATATAATCAGTTAAGAGTGCATAGCTTCAAGGTGGGCCTTCTCTACACAAACAATGCACTTATTCATTCATGATTGGGCCGGGCTGTTGACTGGGCTGGAAGAAACTGATGGATCGGTTGTACCTTCGTGGCCCGAGCCTATAAAACGAACTAGGGTTTCCGATTGGCCTGCCGCACTCTTGATTCTTCGCACGCCCCGGGTACCGACAGAGGAGGGAGGGGGGAAGGCGTGCGTCACCGGCCAAGAAGATGGGGTAGGTTTTGGACAATCTTGTGCTCGATTGCTTCATCGTTCTATATTATTTTCCTAGTGTTTGGATTATATTAAATCTCTCCCTCTGTCGAACTTGATTTGGTTATTCCGTTGATTTGGCTGCCGATTTCTGATTTCATTAAAAAAAAAAAGAAAATTGAACTTGTATCTTGGTAGAAACTCGAGCCAGAGTTGGACGAGGTTATGTGAGACAACTACTGCTTCTGAAAATAATAATGTAGAACACTATGCCGTTCTCGACTGCCTAATCAAGCCCCTTGTATGTTTATATTTGTTTGAAATGTGCAGTTTAAACTTATTATTCTGTTTGGTTCTTATTATACAATCTGATCTTTGAATGTGCAAATTAACCACTGAAATTTATCCTTCATAACATATAATATGATTACAATTATTTGGCTGCGAGTGATAAAAGATTTTTAATTGTGTTGTTTGTTGGCGACTTTTAATGGGAATTATTTGAAGTGAGATCAAGTTGTAACGAATGTTTAAATGGTTCCCAGTCTAATAAACCACACTAATGGTAATCGGAATACATACGGGAATACCAGGTTCACACGAGACAATGAGTAGCTTATCTAGATATTAGTACAAAAGAAATCCTCTTTGTACTGGGACACTACTTAGGATACTAGGATTCAAGCTATTCATCGTTCACATATTATTAATACAACCTGAATCAATAGGTATCTTTTTGGGGAAATAAAAACTGCATTTAAGGTGACAGGTACAACTGATCAAAACATTTAAAGCATATGCTTGAATTTGGGATTGATCTCTCGGCCTATGACAAATGCATAACTATCCAAAGCATATGCTTGGACTTGCAAATTAGACGTAGCGACTTCTAAATGTCCATTGGTGATTTGTTTATTAAAGATGAATGAATATCAAGTATAAGCCCTATTACAGGAAAACTCGTGGTATGGGAGCTGGGCGCAAGCTCAAAACACATAGGAGAAGGCAGAGATGGGCAGATAAATCGTACAAGAAAAGCCATCTTGGCAATGAATGGAAGAAACCCTTTGCTGGTTCGTCACATGCCAAGGGTATTGTCCTTGAGAAGATGTAAGATATTTTATGCTGGTTGCTAGTCTCTTTTCACGTTTTGCTTTTTCCTATAATTGTTTGAGTTCCGCCATGAACTTAGGACTGATACTGACCTTTGTGCAGAGGCATTGAGGCTAAGCAACCAAACTCTGCTATTAGAAAGTGTGCTAGAGTGCAACTGATAAAGAATGGGAAGAAAATTGCAGCCTTTGTTCCAAACGATGGTTGCTTGAATTTCATTGAAGAAAATGTTAGTTCAATCTTTCAGTTACTTAAATTTAATTACTTTGCTTGTTTATAGCAACAGGCGTTAAACGGCCCTCTCTGGTTTGATAATACTATTCTGGTTCTAAGCAGGCACATCAGTAAACATTGCTGGTGTAATAGTTGTATTAGTTTGGCGTCTGAGATTGGTTACTTAGATTTTGTCTTTTGCTGACTTAGCGTTTTATTCTTGCATTTGCAGGACGAAGTCCTGATTGCTGGCTTTGGACGTAAAGGTCATGCAGTGGGGGATATTCCTGGTGTGAGGTTCAAGGTTGTGAAGGTCTCTGGAGTGTCTTTGTTGGCTCTATTCAAGGAAAAGAAGGAGAAGCCTCGGTCTTAAAGTTCCAATTTTTCTAACTTTAATAGATTCGAACAACCTATTTCCAAATTTGTTGTATGGATATCCCTCTTTGAACAACTATTATTTGTTTCAACTGATAAGTCGAAGGATTAGATTTTTTCGCCTTTTTTTATCTATGGCGGCTGCCTTTCATGGTTTGATTTAGGTCGGCAAAAATTGAGATGGCTTGCTGACACGGTACGAAGTTACACAAGTTTATATTAGAATTAATTGTGTTCGAGTTGGAAATAGATCGTGTCTCGGTTGACTCTTTTTAACTTATATTATGGGCCCACTAATAGGAGAGTTCTTGGATTGTGATGTCCATGTAGTACCTTTGCCACATTACGTGTCTTAAGAGAGATATGGTGTCAATGTTGTATGGTGCCATGTTACCGTAGCTCCGATTTTGGTGATAATGTGGTAACATGGAATTAAACATTATTAGTTAGTACCAAATTGTTGATGGCAATAAATTGGCATGTAATTCCCCTATTAAGCATTTGATAGGGTTAGGTACCCAGAATCATGAGAGTCAAAAGTGGGCAATTTATTTTTGTACATTGACCAAGCTAAAAACTAAGCTTAATGTTTTCGTGCCATGCTCGTTGATGTAGAGGTAGCTCAAGCATTTGACAGGGGCAAGCGAAAATAATGGAGAATACTATTAGGATATGGTGACTAATAATGAGGCAAAGGATACTATGACTATTGATAAGTTGGATAGTATGATTATGATACATTTTAGTTGTCATCGGCGAGAAATCATGCAAAGCACGCTCAAAACTCTAGATCCCTATTTATAATACTTTTTTACTTAGTGAATCGGGTATAACATGCCAACTCGAATCCGATTTATTACATATACTATTAATAGTATTATGCCCCTAACATTGCCCCCGGACAAGGCTGTGTATTAGTTGGTCTTTTCTCAAACTTTTTTTGGATCCCATTGCTTCTAAGTTAAAATTGCTCCATGATCTCGTTTATTATTAATATGCTTCTTTACCGTAAAAAGCTTTTCCTCTTCCCAACATACATGCAAGCAGTGTCAAGTCTTCTAATGTGTTTTTGTAGCATTCTCAACTTTCATCTCGTAAGACATTTTACTTATATTGTCATTTAGATCACTTAGCCAGCCTAGATTTAGATCATCATCTTTATAAAAATTAGCTACACCATCATCATCCCCTTTGGAGAGTTCACTATATTCACTACTCACCACATCTATAGTTGGAAAAGTTTTATCAACAATAGGAGTATGCTTAATTAGTTCTTATTTGCTGACCTCCTTCTATTTACCATTAAATTTCTTCTATTCATAACAGCTTTCATAAAGGACCGTAGTTGCAAGAAATTTATTAAATCTTTGTATCATCTCTTGCTTCAATCCTTCCCAAAAAAGATTGAGAATCTATCGTTTTAACCCTCGAAACTAATGGCTTATTTGTCCCTTCATACGAACAAACGTCATAGGAATTTTATAGTTGTTTGGCGTGCCTTGAATGTCAAAATATTGTTCAGCTTGTGCAATCTATCCTATTGGATCAATTCCATCAAATCTTTATAATTCCACGCGGTTATGTATCCACCATTTATCCTCCATATTACTTTGGCTCTGTAATGTAGTCATCAGGACCTCGCTTGAGGTTGGATATGTCTGCCGATCAGTTCCATCAAATTCTTATAATTTCATGCGGTTATGAATCCATCATCTATCATCCATATTACTTTGGCTCTGTAATGTAGTCTTCAGGACCTCGCTTGAGGTTGGATATGTCTGCCCATCGACAATCACATCCACACCCTCTTGCATTTTCTTCTCCCTAACCAACTCTCTCAGCATTGCTTTCATCTCATATAAAATGTCAAAACGACGATTCATCTCCATATAACGTTGAGCAACCTCACTTCTCGTCATCTCCTCTTGTAACTCATGTCTCTCTTTTTTTTAATAATCTCTTTTTTTTTCAAACCAGCAATCTCTCCCTAGTTTTTTTTTTTCAACCTTAATCTACATATGCCGCATGTGCGCCGCAAACACAGTGCCGCGTGTCCTTCCTCTTCCTCCCCCCAAGTTGCTGCAATGCTCGCCATCGCTATAATACCCGTGCTATAGTACCCTCGCCAACCCTAGTGCCGCTACAGTACTCGCAGCGCACGCTAAAAGCTTTTCGAGAAGAGGACTTCACTGCGTGTTAAAATTCTTGTGCCCTAGGTTTTCTTCAACAACTGCATAATGACAATAGATCTGCCTCTCAGATCTACTACCGACAACGAAATTTCTTCTTCCTTTATCCATCGTCGGACCACTGGTTCCCTGACGATCGATCCGGCAAGTCGGACCAATTGATAGACCTCAGTGGTCACCGACGAGAAATCGTGCAAAGCATGCCCAAAGAAAATAATAACAAAGTACTTGACATCTTACTTTAAACTCTATATCCCTATTTATAACACTTACCTACTTAACGAATCGAGTATAATATATCAATCGGATCCGCTTTATTACATATACTACTAATAGTATTGGACTCTTGACAAATTAAGACAAATTATTGTGATGAGATCGATCAATAATAGTGTAACTATTATGGAAAAGTACGATATTATATCGTGTTAGTTAGTTAAATTGGTAAAAATTTTTGTTATTAATAACAAAGTTTTAGAGTCGAATATGCTTTCATTATTTAATTTGTCTACGGTAAAAAAAATATTAATGATACATCAATTATACTTAGCATTGATAAATGACATTGATTTATTTATTTTACATCGCTAATGACACTTCTAGCACGCGGCATAACTCTTTAATTTTTGCATTAATATATTTAGCCTCTTTTTAAGTAGTTTGCATAAGGGGGGGCATAAAGAGCAAGACCAATATAGGATAGACAAATGTAAATATCAGTGCAACGAGAAAGTCAATAAGAAAAAAAAAAGAAAGAAGGTTCAGAACCAAGATAATGACAAAACAGAGGAAGCTCAGCCACAATGATCTTTTGATACATCTTCAATGTGTTGAACAATACAATCATTTCATTATTGCATAAGTTATCCCCTCATTGGCAGTGTAGATACCTCTCTCTTGTAGATGTTGTAGGTTGTTTGACAATATCCATTATACCTATTGTGAAAAGGAATGGGTGGAGGAGAATGTGGCAGAGAGAATCGTGGTAACAACAGGCAACAATAATGTTTAGAATGAGTATGTTCTCCATTGTTAAGCAGAAGAGTATGCGCGTGAGAGAGGCATGGAGGCAAAGAGGGTTTGCTAGGACAAAAGGGTAATGAAATGTACTGAAATGAATTAAAATGATGAGTTTTAAACTAATATATGGCTAATGTAAAGTGAAATTGGTCATTTAATATACACGCAATCAAGTAACACGAATCTGCATGTGTTCTTCCAAAATCTATTCAATCCACCTCCACTCCTAATTTGCTAACCTACATAGATAGGGCCAATTTGAGGCCGATTCTAATTTTAGCTTTTACTTGCTAGATGATTAAAAGATAGCTGGGTGGAATTAAGAAAACAAATGTGAGAGGAATAAAACTATTGTGTTATAATATTAAGTAGAAATATAAGACAATAATAATGTTGTTACATATTGTAATTTTAATAATACAACAAGTTCATAATTTGATAATACAATAAGTATTTATCTGATACAACACCAAGGTTATTATATAGGTCTCAAAGACAATTCTATTTAGGCATAATCTAACTTAAATTTAATAGCCCTAAAAAAAAGATAAAATAAAGAAAAAAATATCTATATTAATGTCATATGTGGTCTTCATTAAAGCGATGTGAGTCACCATCAATATTTCTTCTTAAATATAACCACTTAATGTGTGATGTATTACCTATCTCAAATCATGCTCACAAATGTAAAGATTGCTAGTCACGGAGCTGGTCACAGATCTACTAGTTGCTGGAGCTGGTCGAGCAAGCAGTGGAGAACCTTGGTAGAATTGGTTGACAGCGGTCGAAAAAGCAAATCTGTCAAGCAAGGGCAACCTCTGGTCAGCAGAGGCAGCAAATTTGTTGCTTCTGATTGGCCAAGGTGGTGGATCTAGTCGAGAGGCGACTACTACTTCTGGTTGGGCGGTGAATCTAGTCGAGCAGAAAACGATCAGCCAAGGCAATGGATTTATGGTCGAGTGGCAACTGCTACTTCTACTCGGGCAGCCAAGGCAGAGGAAGCAATGGAGAGTCAACTAAGGCGAGGCTAGTGTAGAGCATGTCGAGGATGAATGTGAAAGAGGAAGGCTGCTTTAGATTTCTGAAGAATCTGCCTCTGCACAACTTCCTCCCATCAACTGAAAATTATCAGCTCCAAGCCACAAAGCAGTCCCAAATAGGCATTTTAGAGCTACTGTTGCATCCCGCGCTAGCAAAAGCTGCTAGGAAGTAGTCCCTAACGTAGCCATAGTCATTCACTAGATGCTGATGTTTGACATCCCCTTCACCGTTCCTTCAAACTTCTGCCCATGAAACACTGAGGATAGCAAAAAAGAAACTCATAGCCACCCTAACCTAATTTGATCAAGAAAAATCTAAGTCTATTGGAGTAAAGTAAAATCAAAATTTTATAAGTCGAGTCGAGATCAAGTGTGGAATTTTTAATATCCACCCCAAATCTAAACCCAACCCAACTATTTATTAAATTAAAAACTTCACCCCAAATCTGAACCCAAACCAACTATTTATTAAATTAAAAACTTAACCCTAGCCTAGAGCCTCCTCTCCATCTCCCACTCGCCCCTCTGCTCATCCTCGCTCACACTTGCCATTGTTATCGCCACACGCTATCACCCATACCTTCATCGTTGCCCCTTGCCGACCACCACCATTTATTGTGGGGTTGAGTTCCCCGTGAGTATCCAATTGCCTAACAATTCAAATTTAAGATAGATTTTCTCGAAAACAACAAGAGGAAGATTGGGCTTGGGGTTGGGTATAGTGTTCAGGGGTTAGGGTTGGATATAGTGTCTAGGGGTTTCGCACTTCTTGCCCCTATCTGTTACCATCCCTAGTGTCAGGCCCCGGTCGGATCAACCCCGGACCGGCATTTATCCGTTGTCTTAGGGTTGTCCGGCGGAACACCGGAGCGCAGACTTCCTAGGGTTTCCGGCTAATTTTCCTCCCCAAATCCTGCTTAGTAAGCAAACTATTCATTAACTTGGTGAGCCGATTTGCAACGTGGCCCAATATATATTAAAATGCTTAAGCCCAAGTTAACAATAGTAAGCCCACTAAGCCTTATATGTCATATAATGGTCCCTCCCACATCCAATGTGGGACTAAACTTAAGTCTGGGCCACCATCCGGCCCACTGGGTTAGGCCTGCTAGGCTCTGAGCTGAACCGGGTGAACCCGGGCCTAACAATTCTCCCCCACCTGATTTGAACATCGTCCTCGATGTTCGATGCGCGCTAAACACTGGCTCTCCAATGTTGATGTCCTCTATCTCTTGTCTTCAGTCTGATGATGATTGTTTGCTGCACCATGCTGCATGGAATTGGCGCCCCCTTGGCTTGACACAACTAAGTCGCATATTCACCCCCTAGTGCTCTGCCTGACCTCTTGTGTCCCAGTCGTCTCGCCATAGTGCTCCCACCGAACTGAATGCAAACAGGGTGACGTTGGCATCAAGGCCCCTGCCCTGGAAGAACGACACTCCTTGTCGCCGGTGGTGATGGTGTTGCCTCTCGGATCTTTCTGATTCACCATTATGGCTGAATCTTTTAGATTTGATACCTTTGTCAGGCCCCGGTCGGATCAACCCCGGACCGGCATTTATCCGTTGCCTTAGGGTTGTCCGGCGGAACACCGGAGCGCAGACTTCCTAGGGTTTCCGGCTAATTTTCCTCCCCAAATCCTGCTTAGTAAGCAAACTATTCATTAACTTTGTGAGCCGATTTGCAACGTAGCCCAATATATATTAAAATGCTTAAGCCCAAGTTAACAATAGTAAGCCCACTAAGCCTTATATGTCATATAATGGTCCCTCCCACATCCAATGTGGGACTAAACTTGAGTCTGGGCCACCATCCGGCCCACTGGGTTAGGCCTGCTGGGCTCTGAGCTGAACCGGGTGAACCCGGGCCTTAACACCTAGAAATGTCTCACTCCTACACCCTTATCCTTCACTGCATCCCCACGTCAGACAATCTCATTTTGGCATCTTGATATCGGGACAACATGACAAAGCAGGATGAAAAACATTACCCTTTTATGCAGACTTTTTGTGAGGAGCTATGAGGAGGAAATTGAAATGATTATTAATACTCTTTCGACTACTTCCCATGTTTTGCTGCATTTTTGTCCCTCATTATATACAAATTAGTATCTTCCTGAAGAGGACACCAAACCTAGAAAGACCTGCTTCTAGGGTTGGCAAAAAAAAAAATCCAAACCCACTGTTGACAAAAAAAAATCTCAAGTTGACCGAGTTTGAAGCAAGTAGAACAAAAGCAGCCCAAACCCAATCCGAGTTATAATTTTAACTACTCTTATATACATAAAAAATTTAAAAATTCTAATATACTCTTACATACATAAAAAAAATTAAATATCATACACTCCTTACTACCTCAACTCACTCCATAGTTTGTATTACTATTAAAAAAAAATTTACTTTTTTAGTTAATTTGTTTGTCGAGATCAAAGTTTCCTATGACAGCCTGACTGCATGATAGGGTCAAATATTGAATATGATTCTTTAACTATGTCAGAGTCAAGGGGTTCCAGAGGGGCAAAGTCAAGTTGGGTTTGGTAAAACCCACCCGAACCCACTGATGTGGTGGGCTGACATGTGAGCCTTATGCTCCTCTTGTATTTTCTTGGTTCATAGTCTCTACCCGGATCACCTACTCCATTGCCATCCCTGCCTCTGGATGGAAAGTTAATCCCAGAATGCCGCCTCCACATTCTCAGTGCATCCATAATTGCTCAAAGATAGTGGCACGCTTTAACATTATGCTATACAGCTACATTTGGCTCTCATCTTGCAACGGAGTTTCAAGTGTTTCTTACACATGCATGAGCAATGCAGTATTATTTCTCCAAATAAAAAAAAAGTGAACATCAAAACTAAAGATAGGCATATAATGAAATAAAAGCTCACCGGCTAGCAAACTACGAGTTTTCCACAACTCTTTAAGCAGGAAAGGCCACGCTAAGCGCAACCCACCGTCAGGGAAGGTTGGCATACCTCACGGAAAACAACTGTCACCATTACAAATCCCAAAATTGCGATCGAGGCAATCAATTATATAGCCCATATTCAAGAAGTTCCCCAAAGGTATTATTATTTACTTCAGCTGCAAAGCATCACGTTTTGCAACTAAGAAACAAGCAATGAACGTAAATCACCTCTCGGAGTATAGAGAGTATAGAGAGTCAAAACGAAGCGAACAAAACTGCGAGCCAGTACAGGCAAAGCCTCAGAGATCTTGTAGAATTTAAAGCATGTGTATAAAATTTTGTTAGTGGAAGCATCAGAAGAAACAGAGATCTTTATTGTGATGCATACTCTGCATTCATGATGCCTGACCGTTTGTTGAATCGCCATCAGATGGAGCTGGATTTGACGGCGGAAGATAAGACCACGCGACGGCAGCACCGCCGATGGTGATGGCAAGAGAAAGTGAGGCCCAAATCCATCTGCGTCTCCTGCGCCTGATGCGTCGTTGCCGTGCCATTTCTGCAGCCATGTGCGTGAAATGATTAAAGAGGCAATCAATTTACATATAAACAACCACTACGGCCTGATGTCATCTTGACAACTACTAGTTGGCTAGTTCAAGATACTAATATTCGGCAGGTGGGAAAAGAAACGCAACTGTTTAAACACGATAAAGTACTTTGAGCAATGGAAGGACTTGGAAAATGTCTTCAATTTTAAATTCCATGGCAAATATAAAAGTACAAGTATAATCTCCTAAAAACACTAAATAATATTGCTGATACAAATAATAGCAAAACATACAACAAAACTATTAGGTAGCCGTGAAGAAAATTGCACCAGTTCATAAGATATGAATGTAAAATCTCCTAGAAATCCCTAAAACCAACAATAATATTGCTGAACTACAGAACAAAACATACAGCAAAACTACCAGGCAGCCATCAAGAGAAATCGCACAGTTCAAAGAAACTACGAGCAGAGGATAGCTAGATTAAATTAAACATTACAAGAATTGTAATGCAATGAATTTCATAAAATATCCAACAGTCATGCTAATATAAGGTAATCAAATATCAAATAACTGCCATAGTTGAAATTATTAAGTAGTAGACCATACAATATTTCAACAAAGCAACAGATTCCATTCAAAAGTCAGAACAAACTCTGCCCAAGTACTAGGTAGAATGGCGTACGAACCTATATATCGATAAGCATCTTAAAATTACCAGATATGAAGAAAACAGCAAAGTGAGAAAAAAAAGAAGCCAGTAAGTCGTGCATATAGGATGTGATTTAGATGATCAAACACATATTCCAACTATTATTGCAGCTAAATAAGAGAAAATATAATGGAAAAATAGGTTAAGCATTCTCACCAACTGCCTCTTGATTTCTCTGAGACATTTCTCTGTTTGCAGCTTCATAATAGTGGAGTCGATCCGATAACCTAGCTATCTCAAAATTCTTTGCTGCAATTTGTGATTCCATCTCAAGTTCAACCTCAGCACGAGCACAGCCCCTGGCTATAGCGTTAGCTACATTTCGTGCAACAACAATCTGTTGTAACAAATCTTCTGCAGGATCCAAGTTTGACTGAAAATCTACACCCTCGATCACTGAAGGAACAGGAAGCCTCAGACCTATAAGTGATAGATGACTACTCAGCCTCTCCCACTGATTTTGTGTGTTCTCCTGTGCTTCTTCCAATTGCTTGCGTTTCTCTATCTCCATCAACAGATTTGTTCTCATTTCACGAAGTTCATCTTCAAATTCTTGATAGGTATACTGTGCAGTGCCATCACTCGAAATCTCTAGATAATTGGAAGAAAATCATATAAGAAAATATGGACTTTTTGTTGTTGTGCCCGTACAATACAGAAGATTCACTAATAGAAATCAAACAAATAAACATTTTATTTACACAGGACTATAATCATTGAAAATGCATCATACAAGATCAAATTATGAGAAATTACATTCAACTTGTGTGATGAAAATTGAACTGACATGACACATACAACTTGTCGTTTGACCTTACTACTATCCAAGAGTTATTATAAATAGATCTTTTTGGGCCTGCAAATAATGTTGAAATTGACTGGGTTTCCACAAAATAGAACCAAATCAAGAAGATTATAGATCATTTTTTGTTAATATCCATGCTCAAGTGCATTGGTTTACAGTTGACAGTTAGTGAAATGATTGTGTCATTGTGATGGGGTGATTCTGCAATTATTCAAACGAAATCAACCATTAAGATACGTAAATGATTGTGTCATTGTGATGTGGGGACTCTGTGCAATTATTCAAACGAAATCAACCATGCAACAAGTATGATACGTATGAAGTTGTCCTATACAGATACTTAAATTGCTGTCAATGGAATTAAAGGTTTATCTCACACAAATAGGAAGAGGCCTCTACCACTGGAAAACAAATATCAATGAATAAGCTTTTCATTTAAGGTGAATGTTCAAGAAGGCACAGATCTAGAAGTATTCATTAAAATTTCTTATGAAAAAATTCTTAAATCCGAGTAAAGGATTTTCTTCTCCATACATTATTGTTCCAATCAAGCAATTTGTTTATTTCATTCCCATACTTCCCTCAAAGTGAATTCCGGCATGGAACAAAGCTACAAATGTGTAAAGGTGAAGTATTCAATACTGTAGAAAATCATACTTATGATAAAATACAATCTCTTAATAACTCAGAAATTGTCTCAGTAAAACTAGTATAACGCTGCTAAGGATAATCTAAAAAATTATAATGTCCAGAAATATCAAGAGGAACATACCATCAAGTGCATCATAAAAGGCCGTAACTGGTGTCGATGCTTTGGACCAACTAGAGCTGTCATCAACATCAGAAATACTAGCAGTGCTCAGCTTGTCCTGCACATCAAAAAAGACCTCGGGAGCCAAATCTATTTCAGGTTCAACCAAACGAGGCTTTACCAAATTTTCATTGTACACCATACTTTCGTCGAGATTTTTTTCTTGCACCTCTCCGTTGAATTCATCCACAGTTAAAGCACCCTGGCATCCCTCTACAACACCATCTTTCTTCTCCTCAATGTCATTCCCATTATCACTCACTAATCCAACCTTATCGTAAGAGAACGATGAATTTGGCCCTGTGCCACTAGCTTCTCTCTCCAAGAGGTTTCTGCCAAGGCCAGGTCCTCGTCTCTTATGGTTGACAATGTAAGGAGAATACGGTGAAAACGATGAAGAGGAATCAGGGAGCGGAGTGTGCTCCGGGGTGGCGTAAAGAGCAGGTGAAATTTTTGGCAGAGGAATACTCCTCTTGGTCGTTGTTTCTTGCAACGGTCTGTCGATCTGAACGGGTGGCAGATGTGGCTTCGGAGGAGGGGGGTTTCTAGATCCAGGCTCCAAAAGCCTGTCCAAGGCAATCGCGGAGAACGTCGGCATCGCTGCAATGAAATAACAAAACACATGTTTAGCCTCGCATCTTATCAAAGATCCAATATTTCAAACCACAAAAGCCTGCAAGGGTAACAACAAAAAAGAGAAAAAAAATCTCACCCGCGTATGCCTCGGAAGCTGAAACCAACGAAGAGACCCCTGAACCCTCAAGCTCCACCTGAGCAAGGGAAATACTGATCCACAAATTCAAGCGGAAGAGCTGACACCCTCGGTCTGCAGGCCCTAAGTTGAAACGATTTCAGATTAGGTCGGTAACCACAAACCAGGTTGGATTTGGGGAAATTTTTGGATAAAAGAGAGGATGCCTGAACGAAATCTAGGCGGTACTAACCCTAAAATTGTAAGAAGACGCACCAAACTGCAAGGGCAAAGGAAGAATACTCGAGAACATATATTTTTCTCAATTCTTACCTCCACCAGTGACGGGTCATAAGAACCCTAGAAGATGGTTCTTCATCTTCGCACGAGAACTTTCTCATTTACTTCTGTCTGTTTCTTCGAACTTCGAACAGACAGAGGACAGGACCCGGATTCGCTACATGAGTATAGATAATCTTACTGATAAGTTCTCACCCGCTCTGATACCCAAAGAGACCGAGCCTTAGAACGACTTCTCTCAAAGACAAACGGTAGGGATGTAGAGGGCTCCGTTTTCGGGGGGACCGAATTTGAGTCTTCCTAGCCACGGCACTCTGGCTTCCGAGAGTCTTGGGGGTTAGGCAACCTTGTAATTGCCATCTTAGCCGCTCATGGATTATATGAACCAACGGCAGGGATTAAAGGATGCGTCACCGGTGAGCAAAGTATGGCGTGGATAGTGTGTTTTTAGGGTATGTTTTGTTGGGAGGAAACTAGAGAGAAATAAAAGAAAAATAAGTTTTGTCTTGTTTTTTTGGATGGAAGAAAAAATTTGAGTGGAAAAATGGATAGAAAATTTTATAATTTTTTTTCTGAAATTTTTTTGTCTAAATTGGATGAAAAAGTTAGAGAAAACACAACATCACTTCACCCGACCTTTGAAATTTATTTTCCTTTTTTTTTCTTCCTTCCAAAAAAATAGAATATGAATTTTTTTTTCTTTCTATGAAGTTTTCTTTCTTTGCAGATCTTTATTTCTTATAATTTTTCTTCCCTCTAAGAAAATAGAGGTAAGGATATTATGTATTTCTTAAATAAACTTTTAAATTGAATTAATTTAATTATGAGATTTGAGATTTTTATTAAATCTTATAAATTTTTCAACAAACGTGGTCAAACTTCCTCACTATGATGGCAAGTGCACATTTTTATACGGCAACCCAACAAAGTCAACGGTTTGATAAAAGAAAAGTGTTACAAATCTCAAATTGTGTATTGAATCAATAATTTTATCCGTCCGATTGTCATTTTTAGGCTGGGTTTCTTGAGGGAAAAGAAAGGGAGCGAAAGAAAGAAAAGTGTAAAAAAAAAAATAAATGGATTAAATATGTTATACATTGTTTTTTTGTGTTTACTTGAAAGAAAAGAAAGTTTAAAAGATTAATATATACAATCTAATTTTTATTTTTTTTACTCATATTATATATATAATAATAATATTATATAATTATTAAATATTAAATACGAGCAACGACGGCTAGGACAAGCAACAGCGGTAAGAAAGAGCAATGGCGGTGAGCTCAAGCAGTGGGGACGAGCTCGAGCAACGACGGCAAAGATGAGTAGTAGAGGAAAGCTTGTAGTGAGCGAGGACGAGCAACGATGGGGTGAAAAGCAAGGTGTGAAATTAATAAAGTTAAGATATAGTTTCAGTTTTACGCCCAAATTGAACGAAAAATAATTAAAGGGATTAATATCTAATTTTTCCTTTTAAACTATCTATCCGCCCAAGTAAACACCCAAGTAAACAAATCTATACTTTTTTTTTCCTACTTTCTTTTTCTTCTAGTTTTCTCCCCAGATAAACAAGCCCTAAGAAAGGAAGAAAAAGCGCTCGACCTCCCCGTCTCCCTTCATGCTCACCATTCCTCTCAAGCTGCTCCTCGCTCCCTGCCCCCGCCGATGAGTTCCCCACCTTCATCTCTCTACCTGTGCAAGCTTCCCTATACCCATCGGCAAGCTCCCCCTCTGTCGCTCTCAACCTCCTAGAGCTCCCCTCCACCCACCGGAGAGCTCCCCCCACCTGCAAATGCAACCGCCTGTAAACTCAACAAAACTCACTTGCACTCCCCTTCTTGCTGCAATATTGATCACGTGAGATGTGATTCATTGTCTTTCTCCCTTTTTTTTTTTTTTTTTTTTCTTTTTTTTCCTTAATGTTCTATGTTTCCACTTTTACTTCCTTAAAAAAAACATAGCCCTAATGCCTTCTATGTCATGAAAGCTTTGAGATAGGGGTGTTTACGGTTCGATAAACCAAATCGAAAAAATTCTCCTCAATAGTGCCAATGCCGAGAAAATTGGAGCAAGATGTGATCCAAACCCTTGATTTAGTGCTGTGATTTGCGCTATGTGTAGCTTTTGGGATTTGTGCTGAGCAACACAAATCACAACACCAAATCAATGGTGCTGATGATACCTGCACTTATTTCCCCAGTAGGGGCATTGCCAAGGAAATTTTTTCACGGGACTGATACTAAATCTTATCCCAAATCGATTCGAAAAGTTTAGCTATATTATAAATCATTCTCGAATCATAAAACTAGTTAACTAGTTAACCGATTTTTTGATTCGATTAACTACTGATTTTTAGTTAATCAATAATTTTAAAACACTAAATAATGACAAATTAACTATCAACACTAAAAATTAAATTTAGAAACTAAGTAAGTGAATAATTGTTACTTAACAACACTAACACAATTTCAAAACCAAATCAGTTAAATTAAATTACAAATATTATAACTAAGTCCTAAAGATAAAACTAAACAATCAATTACACAAATTAGGTTACAACTTACATATTACAAATTACATATCTAATTAAGTTAAAATGTTAAATGGTATGGTCTAGCCTTTTAGGTGTGTAATTTGATTTGATTAGAGTTAGTGGTCTAACTTACTAATTAAATTTTTATATACTCTTTCATATATTTTAAAATATTTAATATATATTAATAAATATACGATCGGTTCAGTTAATCGATAGATAAATTTATTCTCGAATCATAACCGAATCTAATCATATATTATAACTAAAATGACCGATCGTAAATTGAACCGGTGAATTTGATTCACCAATTCAGTTCAATTAGTTAACCATAATTTATAAATTTTTTTTAACACCCCTGAGGTTTAACTCAGCATAGTTTTATAATTTTTAGCTTAGCTTTTACAGTAACCACTTTTCACTCTTTCACATAACATATCAAAATCAATCATATTGTTATAAAAATAAAATAAATATCACTAAACAAATGAAATAAATTCAAAAGAATAACTTGTAATATTTTACATGATTAAGCAAAAGTTATCATAAATACAAACAAACAAAATTTGTAACTTTGTCTTTTAGCACAACTTTGCTGGGAAAATTTTTTAAAGAGATAGACACACACTAAAAATTTTTAGGCAATCAATACTTTCAGACTAATGTGCATCATAGTATGTGTGATAATTTAAGAAACATTGGCTAATGTGTAATAATCCTATGATAATACTCTATATTTTTTTAAAAAAAACTTTTACGCCCGATTTCTTTAAATGAAATTCATAAAAAAAAGAGTGAAAATATATTGAATCTAGACATATTTGTGACTAGATTTAATATGTTTTTTATTTTGTTTTCTTCTTAGATTTCATCCAAGAGAATAGAGCCGATATCAATTCTCTAGATAATATTAGTTTTTGCCCATGCGCTTTTGAGTTGGCTATTAGAGTTTTGTTTTTCTCAACCGTTGTGAGATGATTTCTTTTTTTGAGAAAAAAATTTATTTATTTATTATTATTATTATTATTTAGATGGTAGTCGCTATCAATTAATTTATTTTATTTTTGGCTGCTGCTACTTGGAGCGGCAATTAGGATTAGGGTTTTATTTTCACCTACTCTCACTATCTCACGGCAGCCGCTACTTGCGGCGGCAACTCTAATTACCAGTATTAGGGTTTTGTTTTTCTTCCCGATCAACTGAGCTTCGATCCTTAGATAATAAATAAATAATGAGAATTAATCAATAATCCCTGTACCTTTTTGGAATTACGTTAATCAAATCAGAGTTTTACGCAAAAGGATGCGATAACACAAATCTAATCAAGCAACAACAAGAATAAATGTTCTATGAGGGGGCACCGCATTAGGCGGGCTCCCTTTATCGTTCGAGGGATTAAAAGATTCGTTTTTACATGTATTTTTAATAGTGTGTTCTTTTAAAAAAAACATATTAAATTTAGACACAAAATATAATTAAATTTAATATATTTTTTATTTTTTATCTTTTAATTTTTCATAAAAAAATTATAGCCTAAATATATGATGGATAAGGCCGTCTGATATAGTGCCCCTCATATAATTTTTTTTTTCAACAACAAGCCACAAAAAGTTCTTTTAGAAAATGAATTAGCAACAGAATCTAATAGCAAAAACTAGTTAATATGAAAATAAAATATTTTCAGAGTTGATTATTTCTGTATTAGAGTTTAATATCTTTTTATAAGCAAAACACAAATAACTAGATACAAATCCAACCGCTATTTCTTAATAGTGAATATAAAAAATTAAATAAAACTGAAAAGTTTTTTTAAAATTTTATTCACGATAACTTACATAATTATCTGATAATCTATGTAAAAAAAAATTGTAGCTTGTTCCCGTATAAAATATTTCCAACACTGCGATATTGTTAATATTCATAATTGGGCCATAATACACAGTATGCGAGCTCTAGATGGGCACGCTTCGGAGCACTATGGTCTCGATGGTCAACCCCGGACCGAACCCGCAGAGCACCCCCCACTCCAGCCCGTCGCCAGTGGTCGCCAGCCTCTCCGCCGCCGCTCGCTTCCTCACGTCGTCCAGTATGAACAGCACCGTCGCGCTCATCATGTTCCCGTACTCACTCATCACGTGGCGCGACGACCGAAGTTTCCCCTGCTCCAGCCCCAGCTTCGCCTCGATCGCGTCCATGATCCCCCAATTGCCCGGGTGCGACACCCAGAACACCTTGTTCCAGTCCGTAATTCCCAGCGGCTCGAACGCTTCGAGGAGGCACTTCTCCAGGTTGGCGGCGATGAGCGCTGGCAGCTGGTGAACGAAGTGGAAGGTGAGACCGATCTGCTTCAGCTCGCCGCCGACCGCCTTCTGGCTATCCGGAACGGTTACCTGCGCCGCGGACATCATCTCGAAGATGGGCTTCTCGACGTCCGGGATCGGGTCCGCGCCCACGATGAGCGCGGCCGCGCCGTCGCCGAAGGAGGCCTGCGCGGCGAGGCTCAGGAAGTCCTTCTCCTCGGGGCCGCGGAAGATGAGTGTGTTGACCTCGCAGGCGACGACGAGGACGCGCGCGTGCTTGTTGTTCTCAGCGATGTCCTTGGCGACGCGGAGCGTCTGCGCGCCGATGTGGCAGGCCTGGCTGTAGAGCATGATGCGATTGACGGAGGGCGCGAAGCCGAGGAGGTTGGCGAGGCGGTAATCGGCTCCAGGCATGTCGACGCCGCTGGTGGAGCAGAAGACGAGGTGGGTGACGTCGGACTTGGGGCGGCCCCACTCCTTGAGCGCCTTGGCGGCCGCCTCGTGAGCCAGCCGCGGGACCTCCTCCACCACGATCTCCTGCCGCTCGTCCAAAGAGGCTTCCATGTGCGAGCACATCCTCGGCTTGGACTTGAGCAACTCCTCCGTCAGATGCATGTAGCGCTTCTTGATCATCGTCTTATCACCTGTAACATTGCAATTATGATCTGTACATGACTGAAAACCTATAATATCGGATGAGATGATTATAAATTACAGATTCGGCGGAACTTGTTCTTGAGCTCCAGCATGTGGTCGGCGTTCGTGACGCGGAAGTAGAAGTCGGGCCAGGCGGCCTGCTCGTAGAGGTTGGCGGGGTTAGCGGTGGCGACGGCCATGATGGTGGCGGGGCCTTGAGGCCTTTGGTTCTTGGGGAAGGTACGGATCAAAGCGGCCATAGTGAAAGTATAGCTTACTATCACTAATGAATGGTTGAAGGAGCAATGTTCGGCGATACATGGCTGCTGATCATAAATAGCTTCACAGCCCTGCAGTTCTGTACAAGTTTGACTGTTTGAACGTTGACGTGTTATAAGGTTTTACTCACCTACCAAGTGCCTGATGTTCGACCGTAAGAAATGATACATGCTTTAGTAGATAGATAAAGAGACAAAAATAGATAGTTAGATTACTCTACCCCGCATATGTTAGCATTCTAATTAAAATAGGCACCACGTGGCTTATCATTTCTCCTGCTGACGTGTATCTAAATCTATAAATTAATGCGAACGTGCCAAGAAGTCGTGGATGCAGCCGTTGCAGTTTCTGATCAATTAGATTTTGCGCACGTGGACGTGAATTTTGAGCGTGCTCGTGGATGAGTGGATGGATCGCAAGGGGTTGGTCACGAACGGCGACTCCACCAAACGCCCGTCGAAGTCTTATTTATTAGATTAATTAATATAGATTATATAAATTAATTAATAATTATATATAACTATCTTAAATATTATGGTGATGCTAAAGGGATCGATTAATAAATAATAATTATAACTTAATTATCTCAAATTTGTATGGCATATTATTAAGTGTAGAAGCTTAAATTTTATTTTTAATTTTGTAAAAAATTAAAAATAAAAATAATATTAAATAAAATATCACAGTCACTGTAAACGTGTGTTTCCTTAATTAATTAATAAAGAGTTTTATCTCCTTCCTATATATATAGGTGATTCTCTTTCTCAATGTTTTAATATATTATCTTATTATGTTTCATAGTTAAAACTTTTAATCGATCCAACTATTGGTATCAGAGGCGACATTATGTTAAAATCCATTGAGAAAACTTTCAGAATTTCTATAACTTCATATTGCATGCAGACAGTTCTTAATTTTATTCATCGCATGGATCAGTTATACTTTTGCCCTAGTTTTTTGGTCTAATTATGTCGCCGGCATGAGTATATTTCGTTCGATTTTCATTGCTCGGCGTCATTACTGACGTCGATCGCAAATCGATTTTGGGTTTCTTCCGTCGCTGACATCGTCGCTGGCGTCATCTTCAGCCGTCGCCGCATCCCGTCGTTCGTCTTCAGATCAGGGCTTCTGCCCTAATTTTTGGTCGGCAATGGGGAAGGGCGGCTCCAGCGTTGTCGCTGTTGGGCTTCTGCCCTAATTTCATGTTGGCGGCGACTTTTGGAGATGGCGACATTCGCTGCCTCCGGTCGATCTATTTGGGGAGTTTTGCTGGCGACGGAGAGCTGCGTCCACCTTCATTGTATCGGCGGATGGTTCGGGCGACGTGGGTCGCTGGAAGCAGCAGCTGGGCGTTGGCGACGTGTAGTTCAGGTCGGCGTGGACGTCCGTCGGCGTCTGCGGCGATAGGGCAGAAGGGCAACAAGGCTTGCGAACGACGCACTTCTAGGGCAGACGTGCGGCGTGAGCATCTCGCGGCGTTTATGGCTGGCACATTTCCTCATTGTCGCGGGCTGCCATCAGGGAGGATCGGCGCTCGTCGTCGATTCATGGCAGGTCGCCCAGTGACAGGAACAACGAGCTTTGGCGTGCGACGTCCGGCGTTCAAAGTCGACGCCGGTTTGCTGCTTCTGCCGACGAGCGATGCGTGCGGCTGCAGGCTTCCGGCGAAAGCGGTGATGGCGACGTGGGAAGCGTAAGGCGCCGAAATTGCTACTCGCGTGAGCATTCGCGTGCGGCGTCGGAGTCGTGCGACGTGTGCACGTTAGGGCAGAAGGGGGTTGCGGATCCAGTTTGGATCCGGATCTAGCTGCACACTTGGTGCGGATCCAGCTTTGGATCCATTTGTCAACTTTTGATCCGCCTCCTTATTGGATCTAGTTTCGGGTCGATAAGGTTCGGGGTGGGTTTGATTTCAAATTCGCTTCATAACGGGTTTCGGGTCTGGCTATTGGGCTAGATCCGAGCCGAATTTAAGTATGTTGTTGGGGCTAGCACCTGGCCCTGGTTTTTTTTTTGGACTTTGGGCCTTGCCTGTCCTTTTCCATTGTTACTGTGCATAGAAGCAGACTGCTATGCAATTTCTGCTGTCTGGGCCTGGTTTGGGACCAGTCTTCTGGGCTTGATTTTCTACTGCGGGCAGAAGCAATAGAAAACTGTTTGGCTAGTTGTGCTGTGCAGCGGCTGCCAGCTGCCAATTTTTATAAAATCCAGGAAAATAATTTTCTAATAATTTTAAACAATAGCATAATTATTTTTTATTATTGTCTCAATAATAAAAAGTCTGACATTATGAAATATATTAATTGAAACAATATGACTACCAAAATAGCGTATTGTGTAGGTTAATTTATTTTATATTGTTAAGAAGGTGTGTACGTAATTCATGCGGGTATTAATCAGTCCAAAGGAAGGTTAATACTTGGCCAAATTATGTGCACACATGTGGTAATAACATGTGATGATTATTTGGTTTTCTTGTCAATATTAAGTCGGTCCAAAGAAAGACTTAGTGTTAGATGAGACTTATTATCAGTGTTTGATTACTACAATGAGAGTACCACTTACAAGTTAATATTTATGTCCAAAGATGAAATATTAATGTTGTGCTAGGTATCTTGTTATGCACTCATCATTGTTTGAATTTAATATTGGTTAATACTTGAATTTTAATTTAAGTATGATTTAGAACTAATGTGAGTTTATTCAATTATTAATTCTGCTTCCAGCATTACTGTTAATATTAATTCCATTACCTATTCTTAATGACACAAATTTTAGAGCATGACAAGAGAACGTAACCATTGTTCTCGGAGTCATGGATTTACACATTGCACTTAGGGTAGAACGTCCTACTAATCTTACCATTATAAGTTCCTCTAATGATAAGAGGGAGTTGGAAAGAAAGGGCAGTTCAAATTGCATGAGTCTTATAATTATAAAACGTGTCATACTAGAAGCATTTAGGGGCACACTACTAACAATCTCTCTAAAATATAACAGTAAAGGAATCATAAGAGAGCACATTATGAATATGTCTCATCTTGCTTCAAAGTTAAAGACACTTAAGTTAGAGTTATCTAAAGACTATTTGGTTCTCATATTTCTTCCTACACAGTTTAATCAATTTAAGATCAGTTATAACTGCAAAAGGGAGAAATAGACTCTCAATGAGTTAATTTCTCATTATGTATAAGAGGAATAGAGATTGAAGCAAGACAAGTCAATGAGTGCTCATTTGACCTCTACCTTAAAGCATATTAAATAAATAAATAAATAAGGGATAAAGAAACTGCAGTGTGTAGACTACAAAAGAAGCACTCAAGTATTCACATGTTTCTTCTATAAAGATAGTGGACATACCAAAAGGACTACACCAAGTATCATACTTGGTGTGCATAAAGAAACATACACTTCTCATTTTGGTTTATATTGAAGTTAATTTAGCTATTGTACCTAGGCACACATGGTGGGTGGATTCGGTTGTCACTACTCACATAAGGTCCATGTAGGGTTACATGAATTGTTGAAAGCCAATTGATGCTGAAAGATTCATCTATGTGGGCAATAGCAAAACAGTAGAGGTTCATATAATAAGACATATTTAGGTTATTATATAAGACTAGTCATTATTTAGATTTGAATGAGACATTTGTTGTTCCGTCTATTAGACAATATTTAGTTTCTATTCCAATTTGGAACAAATCAGAATATTATTGTTCATTTTGGATAGTAAATTTATTTTGTCTAAAAGATTCAAATCTTATTAGTACTAGTCTATTAAGTTCTTTTAATAACCTTTATGTGCTATATACAATTGCTTCATTTAATGAAACCCTGCATATATGTGATACAAAGTAAAAATTAACAAATGAGAATTCTTTATGATACAAAAAATTAGGTCATATCTCCAAAGGGAGAATGGAAGGACTTGTGTCTGATGGAATTCTTGAGCCCCTTGATATTACAAATTTTGAAATTTGTATTAATTGTATAAAGAGGAAACAAATAAGCATAAAGAAGAAAGTGGCAGCCAACAGAACTTCAGGCGTCTAAGAATTAATTCATTCAGATATCTGTGGTCCATTCCCTTCGGCTTCTTGGAATGGTCATGGGTATTTCATTACATTCATAGGCGGTTACTCAAGATATGGCTACCTCTATCTTATTCATGAGAAGTTACAAGCATTGGACGTGTTCCAAAGTTTTAAGGCAGAAGTTGAAAATCAACTTGGCAAGTCAATTAAAAGCGTCAGATCTGATCGTGGTAGTGAATACTACGGCAGATATGACGGATCAGGAAAACAACGTCCAGATCCTTTTGCTAAATTCCTATAAGAAAGGCGCTAAAGACTGCAGTTTATATCCTTAACAGAGTTCTAACTAAAGCAACTAATAAAACTCATTATGAGCTTTGGATAGGTAAGAAACTTAGTCTAAAACATTTGTACACTTGTGGATGTCCAACTAAAGCAAGGCCTTATAGACCAAATAAAAGTAAATTGGACTCCATAACTATTAGTTGCTATTTTATTTGTTATGCTGAGAGGTCTAGGGATTATAAGTTTTATAATCCTACTGATAAATCTATCTTTGAAATGATAATTGCTTAGTTCTTTTGAGGATGATGAGTTTGAGAGGGAAAATAATTAAGTTAAAGACTTTGTCTTTGAAGAGGAATTCATTACTCTTCCCTTGATCACTGATAAGAATGATCAGATTTTAGTTTATGATATTCATGATATTCAGTCTTCAGTTCTTGAGATTTCTCAATCAGTGAATTCAGATGAACCACTTGATTTAAATCAACAAGTTATTACAGAAGAACAAACTCATCATACTCAAGAAGAAATGTCATTAAGGAGATCCACTAGAAAAAGGAGAAGTGCAATACCAGATGATTATGTCACATTTCTCCATGAACATGATATTGAAATGTTGGAGGATGATGGAGGATGATCCAATCAACTTCCACCAAGTCATAGAAAGTTCTAACTCTCAAAAGTGGATTGATGCCATGAGTGAGGAGTTAAGTTTAGGCTTGACAATAACGTTTGAGATCTTGAATCACTACCTGAAGGTGTGAAACCCATTGGTTGTAAATGAATATTTAAAACCAAGAGGGATTCAATAGGTAGTGTTGAGAGATATAAAGTGCATCTTATTGCAAAAGCTTTACTCAAAAGGAAGGCATTAACTACAAAGAGACTGTCTCTTCGGTATCATCGAAAGACTCTTTTTGGATTATTATGACATTAGTAGCTCATTTTGATTTCGAGCTACATCAGATGAATGTAAAGATTGTGTTTCTCAATGAAGACATTGAGGAAATGATATATATGGTGCAACCAGAAGGTTTTGTATCGAAAGATTCAAAACAACTAGTTTGCAAACTAAAAAAATCCTTAAGCAGGCTTCTCGCCAGTGGTATTATAAATTTCTTCAAGTGGTCATCTCTTTTGGTTTTGAGATGAATATAGTAGATAACTGTATATACCACAAGTTCAGTGGGAGTAAGTGTATTTTCATAGTTTTATATGTCGATGACATATTGCCAAGGGAGACAAGTTTAGTCTCAAATAATGCCTCAAGAATAATTTTAAAACTAAGAAAATACAGAGGATTCCTTATGCATCTGTTATGGGGAGTCTGATGTATGCTCAAGTACGTACGCATTTGGATATTGCATACATTGTTGAGATACTTGGTAAATATCTAAGCAACTCAAGAATGAAGCATTAGATAGTAGTTAATAGGGTTCTGCGGTATTTGCAGAAAACTAAAGGTCATATGCTTACATACAGAAAATCAGATCAACTAGAGATCATTGGGTATTTTGATTCTGATTTTGCTGGATACCAAGATAGTCGCATATCTACTTCGGGCTACATTTTCATGCTAGTTGGAAGAGCTATTTCCTGGAAAAGTGCTAAGCAGACACTTATAGCTTCTTCCACTATGGCAATTGAATTTGTAGCATATTATGAGACATCCAACCATGGGATATGACTGCGAAATTTTGTCACAAGTCTGCGCATTTTGGATAATATTGAAAGACTACTAAAGTTATTCTGTGACAATAAATCTGCAGTATTATATTCCAATAACAACAGGATTTCGTCAAAGTCTAAGCACATTGACATTAAGTTCCTAGTTGTTAAGGAAAGGGTTCAGAGTGGTCAGATATCTATAGAACATATTGGTACAAACTCCGTGATTATAGATCCACTTATTAAAGTTTTACCACTCAAGGTCTTTCATGAGCATATTGCTCATATGAGTGTTATATCACTTAGTGATATATCAGTTTAGTGGGAGTTTGTATTTGGATTATGTTGTGTACACACTAAAAAATAAAGTTTTTGGTTTCACTTTGAACATAAGGTTTTGGTTTGATCTCATAAGAAATAAAATTGGACCAGTTGAAAATAGGCATGTTATGATCACATTACATGAAATTTCCATGCTACACATCAATATATGATCTATGTCGTTGACTGTATTGACATAAGTGACCATCGTTCGGGCTAGTCACGTTACATATTGTGATGAAGGCCGCCTTTATCTTATGTTAATATATTCATGGACCAGATTGATAGAGATAATTTCAGATAAAAGATAGCATTAAAGAGCTCATTAAGGTATGCAATTATATCAGGTAATATATATGTGGCCCAAGTGGGAAATTATTAGATCAATTAATATGGACCACATGTATATTAATTAATAATTGTATATGACTATCTTAAATATTTTGGCCATGCTAAAGTGATCTATTAATAAATAATAATTATGGCTTATATTATTATGTGTAGAGAGTTAGGTTTTATTTCTATTTTTGTAATGTGTTAGAAATAGAAATAATATTAAATAAAATGTCGTGGTCCTTGCAGGCGTGTGTTTCATTAATTAATTAATAAGGAGTTTTATCTCCTTACCCTATATATATAGGTGATTCCCATTACCAAGATTCGTGACGAATATTTTATTCTGAGTCTGGGAAACACAAAGTCTGTGGAAGACCAAAACATGTTTCTCTTCTCAGAAATTTTGCTATGGAGTCTTCAGGTACGCTTCCGCTAGAGTGTCTCTTTCTCAATGTTTTAACATATTATCTTATTGTGTTTCATAGTCACAATCTTTAGTCGATCCAACATTATTTAGAAAATACTTTTGAAACACAAATTAAATTATTTGAGTATATTACTATTCTGTGCTATTAAATGAAATATTAATATTACCAAAAATATAGAGAGTTCAAAAGTTTAATCCATGTGTTAGAAGAGTGATCTAGGTTGTATGTAGCTATTATATTAACTTTATTAATATAAAAGTTAAGCGCCCCCTGTTGGCTTAAAAAATATACCAGTATTAACAATATATATTTTACTTTAAGATCCATAAAAATTATCTAAATAATTTATTTCTTGGTCATTTAGGTTAGAGTGGCTTCACTTGGACATTTTCGCTTAATACTTCAATTTCTTATACTCATTGGGATTTCTTAAGAGACGTTGTACCTTTTTCTAAGTAGGTGTTGACTTTGACCAATAAGTCATCTGATTTAGGGTGTTACTTAGGGCCTCCACAGTGCACACCAACCAAGGACTTCAAATTTAGTTGGTCGTGTAGACCATGAAATTGTTGACTAGCTTGGACAGAACCAATGGTCAGGTTTAATCAAATTGAAAGTTTTGGAAATCAAATGATCTTTGTTAGCTGACTATTGCGCCTAGAAATGTCAAAAGGAAATTGGTTGTCGAAGTGGATGCTAATTCTAGACATCTCTAGTTAATTATTTTTTAGTAGTCTTTGAAATGAATTTAAATAGTTTAATGGAATAAGTTAGGATGCAATTAGACCTGACAAAATCTGACCCAACTTGACTTGACACGAAGTTAGGCAGATTTGAGTCAACTATAATTGTGTTCGGGTCATAAATAGGTCAACCCATTTATGATCCGAAAATAATCGTATCGTGTCAGATTGTAGACGGGTTGACCCGCTTAACCCGATTACATTATATATTTATATATATAATATTTAAATATATACTCACCTAATTCTCATTACTATCCTATAAAACCAAATATCTTCTAAATATCTTTTAAACCATATTTTGGCCCACACAGCCCAAAATTTTATTAATTTTAATATAATTTTTATTAATTTATTATTTATATTTAAAATATGAATGATTAACGGGTTATTCTGGTCGTGTTGGGTTAACCCAATTATTTTCGAGTCGTGTTTAAATTTGTCGTATTCGGGTTGACTTAATCGAATCATGGTCACAACTGACATGATCCATTTATGACCTATTTACCCGAATTGTCAGGTCTAAGATGCAATAGATGAAAAGGTAAAAACATCTTGGTGTAAAAGAAAATTAACTTATTTTCCATAATAGTTTGACTTTAATGATTTATTACCTTCATTCTTAATCTATTTAGGGTGGTGATAAGTCATTTATGTGTTGTTATATCTATCTTATAAAAGATGTCTCTTATATATAATATAAAATTTTAGTTAAAAATATATAATTACCTTTATTGATATAAAAATAGATATTATATATGTATATCGTTACCCCCGTATATTCTGGATCTTCGATTAACCAAAACTACGCTTAAGTTCATGATGCAATTATAAGTTTTAATAACACTTGTTTTATTTATTTTATTGCTACAAAATCATTTAATTAATATGACTACATAAATTTTTTTTTTTAATTAAAAATTATAAACCTTTTTTTGGTATCCTCTATTATTTTTAATACAATATTCAACTAGATAGGCATGCTATGCAGGACGACGGTCTCCACGGTGAGCCCCGGTCCGAACCCGAAGAGAACACCCCACTCACTCCCCTGCCCGGTGGTGGCGCAGCCCTCTGTCGCCGACCGCTTCCGCATCTCGTCCATGATGAACAGCACAGACGCGCTCTGCATGTTACCGAACTCGCTCAGGACATGCCGCGTCGCCGCCAGCTTCCCAGCCGCCAGCCCCGCACGCGCCTCCACCTGGTCGATAATCGCCCGTCCCCCTGGGTGCACTATCCAGAACAGCTCGTTCCAGTCGGTCACGCCCACTGGCGCGAACGCCTCCTCCAGGCACCGCTGGATGTTCGCCCCCACGATCGCCGGCAGTTTGCTCCCCAGTTGGAACGTCAGCCCGATCTCCCTCAGGTGTCCGGCCACCATCTCCTCGCTCTCCGGTAGCATCACCTGCGCCGCCGACGCCACCTCGAAGATCGGCCGCTCCACCCCCGGCACCGGGTCCGCCCCCACGATCACTGCCGCCGCGCCTTCGCCGAAGAGCGCCATCCCGATGAGGATCTCGAAGTGGTCCTCATCGGGGCCGCGGAAGAACATTACATTGAGCTCGGAGCAGACGGCGAGCACACGCGCGCCGCGGTTGTTCTCCGCGAGGTCCTTGGCCACGCGGAGCGCGGTGCCGCCGGCGTGGCAGCCGACGTTGTAGAGCATGACGCGGCGAACCGATGTGGGGAGCCCAAGGAGCTGGACGAGACGGTAGTCGACGCCGGGGAGGTCGACTCCTGCAGCGGAGACGAAGACGAGGTGGGTGATGTCGGAGACGGGGCGGCCCCACTCCTTGAGGGCCTTGTCGGCCGCCTCCTTTGCCAGGCGGGGCACCTCCTCCAGCACGATCTTCTGGCGCGCGTCGAAGGAAGGTGCCATGTACGCACACAGGCTGGGGTTTTCCTTGAGGATCTCCTCCGTCAGGCACATGTGCCGCTTCTTGATCATCGATTTCTCGCCTGCAAATTTAGCAAATATAAACAAAAAATCTTTAGATTTTTGTTTCATCAAATCAGAGAAGATAATCATGGACGACAAATTCTAAATTACATATGCGCTTGAACTTGTGCTTGAGCTCGGTCTTGTCCTCGGCGTTAGTGACACGGAAGTAGTAGTCCGGGTACTCCGTCTGGTCGATGACGTGGGCAGGGTTGGCTGTGCCGATGGCGAGGACGGTGGCGGGGCCGTCGGCGGGCTCTGCCAGACGGAAGGCTTCGGCTCTGGCCATGGATTATTTAGGCGCGGGAAGAGCTCAATGAAACGTCGGTTGGTGAGAGTGAGACGAAGACAGGAGCGTATTTTGGCTCCATATTTATAGGAGGCCAAACTTGGTCAGTAAGTCAACGAATGCGGTTTTGACCAGATCGTGTAATTTGTGAGGCGGCTTGAATTTAATCACTTGATCTTTGTTAGATGTAAATATTACTCTCTCTGCAACTCTCACCAACTCCCGCCATTGACTTGGTTGACCATGTTTTGGTATCGCGACGATGGAGTCGTCAAATGTTCATATAGTTGACTAGTTTGTGGCCGTGAAGGTTACTACAAATGAAAATTGAATGGAGTAAAAGGGCGAGATGAAGAAATAATATTATTTAATTAATGGTTTGAAATTACTTGTCTTTACATTACTATTAGTCAAGCTGTAATTGATCGCCATGCTGAAGTTTGGTCAAAGTCAAAATTTGCATGGACTGTGGAATTTATGGAGGGATATATGAATTTTCCTACAATGGTCAAAGATGAACACAATTTCCCTTCGAAGGCAACCTCACGACGAATTAATGGATGTTGAATTGGATATTGATTAATTAATTAAAGAATTTTTTAATATATAAATTAATATAAAATTTTATTATTAACAACTAAAGTCCTTTGTTGAACTAACATCTTCAATTTTTCTTTTATATTTTTCATCTTATAAAAGACACCGTAAGCTCCTTAAAAGGGTGAGCAAGGTTCTTCTCCAATAGTTTTATATTAATAGGAGAGAATAGTCATTGAATTCAGAGATAGTAGATAATTCTATCTTAGTAGTAATCTTTTTGACATGGTTGATCATTCACCTATAAAGTGTGACAAAATAATTAATCAAATTCAATTTTCTATTTTTACTATAAAAATTAAATTTATTGCATGATCGATCACATTATTGAATCCACTGGTAATAGATTTTGTGTAAATCTATATTGTATGTCGTAGATGATAAAGAAATGTGAAATATGAAAATATTACATTTAAAATATAGTTATAGATAAGTTTTAGAGTACTGTGATCATTAGATATGATAAATTATTCAATACAACTCTGAATAGTAAAATTTATATTTTATACATATATAGAAATATAGTCATTAACTTTTTAATTATATTAATCTAAATACAATTTAATCACAAATATAGTCATTCATAAAGTTGACCTTCAATAATATTTTATGTTTTATTTTATTAAAATTTAAATTATATAATTTTTTTAGTTAATAGTTTAAGCGTAGTGGTGTGGTTTCAGATTTGGGCTCAAATTGACCCATGGGCTTTCTTTTTGTAATTTCATCCAAAAGCTGCGTCCTTTTATGGGCAAACAAGAAAAAAAACATTTCTTTTTATTCACCTAAGCACGCAAAAATAAAAATAAAAATAAAATCCAAGAATAGATTGAAAGTTCGGAAGAGGAAGATTGTTTTTAGTGGTTAATTAATTAATTAACAAATCGTACGTCAAGGGCACCTGGCGTTTCTCCCCGGACCGCCGTAGAAGAAATAGTTTGCCCAGGCGCCGTTGACCCCGCCCACAATGCTGTAGCATTCCGGGCGGTCGGCCAAGAGGCGGAGGTTGGCCAAGGGGACGAGGCTGTTGTCCCAGTCCACCAGCTGCAGGTTGCGGAAGTAGGAAGCCCTGCGGAAGCCTTCTCCGGCGAAGCGGCCGCTCCCCATCTGGGTCGACGTGTGAACCCCCGACGCCTCCGTGTTAACGATCTCTCCCCCAAACTGCACCATGTTCGCGTGCTGCGCCAGGTGGCTGAACAGCACCGACGGCCAGTATCCGACGATCAACCCCGGCCCCAACTCCAGCCACCACTGCCCCTGCTTCGGGTCCTAATTACATTTTTAATTAATTGATTGATTAATTGCATGTAAAGTCAGCTAGATTCAGGTTACCTTCCACACAAGAAGGTCGATGTCAAATTGGCCGGCGTTGAACGCTGAAGTGGGGGAGATGGCTGCTCCAATTACGATCTTGTTATTGGTTTGGACGAAGCCAGAGCACAGGAGATTGTAGCAACCTGTCTCCTGATACGCATCAGTCTGCACCAGCTACCAAAATCATTAATACCAATTAATATATACTTCTTGAATTAAGTAGTAATTTGTTGTGATCCTTACCGTCCAATATGTGAAAAATCTCGGCCGACTGTCGCCGTAGAGCTGCGGAATTACCTGATGAGATTGGACATGAAAATTAACAGAGCTGATGGGAGGAACCTTGATCATTAGTTAAATACCTGCCATCCGGCTTCAATGGTGTTGAGATCGTTGCCAAAGGAGCCAGAGATGATCCAAATCTGGGACAAGCTGAACTCAGACACAGTCGTCACTCTCGGCTCCCACACGCTGACACTAGCTCTTGCGCCGTAAAACTGATCGCCCATCACATAGCCCACTGCATGCTGCATAATCAAAATAATAATTTTTCAGCAAAGCTGAAAATTTGAGCTGAACATTAGGAAAGTAAACACCTCGTGGCCATTGCTCGTTGAATCGCGGCGCAGCCTTGAATTAGCCGGCCTCCTCCCAAATCTTTGGATGGAGCTGGCTCTCATCACGTCCTCCGGCATCGTCCTCCGTATCGGTACTGTTCCTTTAGGGCACGACTCGCCGGAGAGCGCCGCCCATGCCTGCAGCAAGTTGGCCTCTGCTGCGCTGCTCGAGTTGTAGCCTTTCGGTCTTCCCGGAGGCTCCTGGAGTTACACAAGTCATCAACGAACAACCCTGAATAATCAATCAATGCATCCCCAGGAGGAGTCAAATCTAACGTACCGAGGGTTTCCGCCCTCTCATCTTCGGGTGATCAAAAGCCGGTTGGAGGTGAATGGGAACGCAGTCGATAAGATCGCCATCCGGACTCTGCAGGCACAGCAGCAATATTCAAAAGATCGCATCTTTAACTAACTAGACAAATGCAACAGAGAGAGAGAGGAGAATGCGGGCCTTAATCGTCTTGACGGAAGGCTTGTTAAGCCTCTTGAGATGGGCGTTGACCAGCCTCCTCTGCTCCGCTATAACTTCTTGGAGAAGAGGTGTGCTACTGTTGACCGCCGAGTGAAGAGGACAAACCAGGGCGAGGAGGAAAAACCCGAGAAAGAAGGCAATGATTGGGTGATTCTCGCGGCTGCTAGACGCCATGCCAAGTGATTTGCGGGCGGCTGTGATCCTTCTTCTGGAGCTGTCCGTATCTGTCTGCGGACATGAGTGTGGGTTGTCTTCTTCTTCTTCAGTCACTCACATGACTCTCCCTCCTACAACTAGACAACATCAGAAAGCTAAGCTAAGAGTAGCAGACTATCTATTCATTCTTTCATGGAATTCAAAACATCGACAAGAACAAAAGAGCACTGGTTCCTAAGCTAATTAGGAACCTAAAACTAATGGAAACTCCACATTTCCGCCCTCTTGTGCTGTAACATTTTGCCCTTCATTACGCATCGTAAAGCGTGTGCCCATGGTAAGTGGCTCTGGCAAAGCAACTTGCTTTTGGAGCATGAGTTAAATGCGGACCTGGACCTGGAGCTAAGGTGTTCCCTCGAGATCATTTCATGTTGATTGCTGTGGGAAAAAAAAAAAAGCAAATGTTTAGATTCAGAAACATCATTTTTTTTTTCCTCTTTAGATTCAGAAACATCAATTTTATACTTTGAAATTCATAAACTAATATTGCAGGTTTTAGGGTTTTTTTTTCATGGTGCCGATCTAGTGTCTTAGAATAAAAGAGGCGGCCTTTGGATGAGTGGGTTTTGCATTGTGGGGCCCTTTCTACGATATTGCGCAAACGCTTGTCATTAGATTGGTGGGTCCTGCATTCATGTCTAGTCCATCATCTGTCAGTTATGCTGGCCACTCACTTCATTCTATTTTGGCTCTTACTTTGTATCCTCTTCCCTTTAGTTTGTTATTCCCTCGCCCATAAAGCCGACTCACTGCACGGAGAGATGTACAAGATCCACTGGCCACGCCTGCATTCATGCTTCGATCACAATTGATCGGAAATGGATTACCTTTTGTTATCAGTCGAGATTAAGTTTGCTCGCCTGGGGCGACAAATTATGGCCCGCTCAGGACCTGGTCACTCAGGCAAGTATGCCCGGGTGAGGCAGCACGATTTGACTTCGCTACTCAATCTTTTGTCGAGATTCTCCTGACTACAAGGCAAAGTGGAGTCAATGCTCGTTCAATTCCTTTCAAAAAGATATGAAAGATCTGAGAGTTACTATAACGATGATATATTAAATGATTTTTTTATGCCAATTGCAGTAAAGTGGCCAACGATAACGAATGGTCCAATCGACACTCGATGGCATTGGTGCAAATAGGAACACTATAATTGCTAATTCGCTTGGATATATGCCAAATTTGAAGAGATTTAAGGCACTCCACGAACATTGTCAACTTTGGTCTTACTCAAAGTCGAATGAATAAATTAAATCCTTATCAATTGGGACTAAAAGATGAATCTATATAAACTCCAACATTCCAACACCTCAAAAATTTAGAATGCCCGCCCAAAACATTGGAGATCCAACATTTTGCACTAATTGACTCCCTTCTTTTTACCCCCTCTAACCATTTGATGTGCCGTTTAAACCACCCTCGTAAGGGTATATATTAAGTCACTATATAAGGGTTCTTAGTATTCCAACCCTCGGCAGTCGGCACCACAATCATCATCAAGCTCTACCAATACAAGAGACCCTACCATTGCCTTGGTCATTCCCACAGGGATCACAAGACTATTTGGTCATTCCCACAAGGATCACAAGACTACACCCAATTAAACATATAGATATAGCATACACTTTGAACATTATCAACACTTGATGGGATAATGTAAGGATTAGTAATTATAAGGGTAAATTTAGGCGCACAACTAGATATTCATTTGGAGTTTCATCCAAACTTAAAAGATTAAAGTTGTACAATATTTAGCTCAAATCACACAATAAATTCTACTTGAATCGCTACAATATTTAGCTCAAATCACACTAGATAGTCTTTTTTTTTCCATGTTTTCAAGTTTTCCATGCACTAAATTGCATGGTTAACTTCAAATAAGATATCAACTTCATATACCAACATTATACACCTACTACATGTTAGTTCAGATATCAAGCGCATTGATTGAAGCCAACTTACTAGGTCTTCTTTCAACATTAATCTATGAAGACTATGGACTTAAAGAAAGCTTTTGCATATAATCAGTTTGGGTTTCATACAAGAAGAGAGTGGTTTGTAACAAAATCTTCTAGACATATCCACGAGCAGACACACTTGCGGACTTATCAAGCAAAGATATAGTCGAATATTCTATCTTTCCATTTTATGGTAAACAGAAAGAGTTAATTAAAGCAACTACAGCAGCAGTCATTATTTCTTTTGAGATTATTAGCTTTAAGGTTACTGTTTCCACTGAATATGGCTATAGAAAAGACTGCCGAAATTGCAAATGCTGCAGTTATCTAATGCAACAGTAAGAGTAAAGCAGAACAAGGATGTATATTCTTTTATGTGCTGAAGCGGATTCATAGTATTGCAAATATCTAGGTTTCTAAAGCTTACTCACTGAAATATCTAGGTTTCAGGAAGCAAATCTCTGAAAATCCATTGTCGACCTGGGGGACATGTTCTGATTCTCTAGAGGCTATTTTTTAAAAAAGAAAAAAAGATCATAACCACCTCATCAGTTCTGTAATTGAGGAGCGTTCTTCTTTAAGTTTCTAGTGGGAAAAGAACACAGTTAAACACATTAAGCTAAATCAAGTCTATCATGCCAACAGCTTAATGAAATCTTTAGTTTCAGTACAAATATACAGCAGATTGTAGGAACTATAATTGTTCCGAACTTTAAATGTAGAGAACAAAGGTTGAACATTGTTCTAAATCTAATAGAAAGACATGACAGAACACAGAAATAGGAAAGCAAAAGCGTTCGTAGAAAAGTATAACAGAAGTGAGCTAGATTTCAAGAAGTCAACTAAAGATAAAACTCAGATCAACTGACCTGAACGAAAAAAAAATTCATTGGTTATAACAATGCTTAGTTTTCTTTCAAAACTTATATTCCTTCAGAGTTATGTTTTCAAACATGATCTGAATATTTTGTTTGCGACTCCCTGATAGACAATAGTATTTAGTAGCTAGATGAATAGCTAATTATGCTATAACACTAATGAAATATGCTTTCAAACTTTCCTGATATGAACTGATAAAAAATGTCTGTGGTATCCAATGTGGCAGCTAGATGAATAGCTAATTATGCTAGATTGCACTATTGCTCAGGAGTAACTAGGGTTCTAACTGCCTTGCAGGGTCTATAGCACTCAATGCTTCGGTTTATCATGTGCGCCTCTATTAACTTTTAGTAACTAGTAATTCTACCCACTGTTCAAAAAATATTGGTCCATATCCATGTCCTGGTATTGGCTCAGACTAATATTGACTCTGTTTGGTAACACTGAGTTTTTTCAGCTATGCTGATTGGATAAGTGCTTTTTGGGTGAAAAGTTATATTGTTTGAGTAGATTGTTGTATGGTGCTGTTGAAACAAATAAGTGCTCCAATAACACAGTGACAAAAAAAAAAGGCTTACATGATAAATTATCATATACATCCATAAATAGTTAAATTTTACATGCAACGCTTATATAAATTATTCCATACAACCATCAATAGTTAAGTTTATGTGCCACACTTAAATAAAAGTATAATTAATAACTTTTTGATTTGATCAAGCTAAGTGCAATCTAATTAAGAACATTATCAATCTTATAATAAACTTAATTCAACTAATTTACTTCATTGCCTAATAAATTTCTCCGATCACCAAATTGCGATTCTAACCTTTTGAAAAATTGCATCAGTGCATGTTGTTCCCCTTATGTAGTTATGTAGTTTCATTGTCGCAACCACATTTTTCGCTTGGTTTTTTTTATATTTATAAGATGGCATGTCATGTAATACATCCCACATTTTCTTCCATACTTTAAATATTGTTCAATACAACTTTTATGAGAGGAATGTGCTTTGTTAAATACTTCTTTATATGGCACATGATTGAAAATTTGTAAAATGATACCTTACTCCTCTATAGGATCGTAGGTATCTAGTAATACATGAATAGACAATATCAACCAAATAATATTTCCCAATGATAATCACCAAAGAAATAAGTTTACAATGTAAAGATTGCATATAATGGTATTTCTATAAAAATGTTCACATACTTGGTGGAGGTTTTGGAAATGTATATTTTGAAATATATGTATGTATGTGCATATATACTGATTATGTCAAAACCGTTTATTGGTACACCAATACGCATTGGTCCGGTAGTAGACTGGTATACTAGACTGGTATACTGATACAGACAGATACTTAAATCCTTGATTTGCATGTCTCTTGCACTTCTTTTGCAAGAAAAAGTAGCACTCTTACTATCACATGTAGATAAATACAAAGCTTTGTGTGCATGGACAAGCAACTCTTAGTTGTGTGCCTCTCCTCGTTTTGTTTGAATAAATAAAACTCCTAGTCATATTGACTCAATTGCTCCATTGCACATTCATAGAGAAACAACATTGATTTCTATGTTATCTATTCTCTTGTGCTTGTTTGTCCAAAACTTTTTATGAAATGGACATCTCTCATCTACAACTATTGTGCTAAACTCAAGGTTATATCAACTTCCTCATCTCCAATTTACATGTGAGTGTTGAAAAATATGAAAACTAGCAAAGATGGAATGATTAAACATGCTAATACATCTTTATGGCAACATCACCTTTATGACAACACTACACCATTAAATGTTTTATATGATTCTATCTTACCACCTATATATCATTACCTTATTACGTGTATGCAAAGCCACTACCATATTTGTATTTGTATTAATTATATAATGTTTTCATATTATACATCTCCACTATCATTGCATTTATGTACATGTGTACGTATATGGGTAAGGATATTCACCACTATCATTGCATTTATGTACATGTGCACGTACATGAATATCCATATCCATATATAAATGCATATCCATTTGGGTATGTTTATGCATATGCATATATATGTGTATATATATACACATGCATGTATATACAAAGAGAGAGGAGGGTGCCATATAACTATCCCATAATCAAATGACAGCATTCTTTTTTCATCTTTTACTTCAAGAATGGAATATGGATAACTAATTATTTTCATATCATAAATGTTAAATTTTATTATATCCATATAGTTGAACAAAATATCTGTTTCTAAACGAAGTTGATTCTATCAATTATGTAACTCATTAACTATACATAATTATGTATTAGGAGCTAATTCTATCTCCTTATGACCCATCTCTCATTCCTCTCCTTCTCCCCTATCCATCACTCCTACCCTCCATCCCCTTATCGCATTCCTTGCTCCATCTCACCTACTTCTACTCCCTTATTCTTACTCCCTTTCTGTCCCACTCCCCCATCCCAAATCCCTCTCTGATTATAGTTCTCTCTTCCACTCTCATTCCCTCTCCTCCACCTCTTTGACTCCAGCATCAAATTTAACACCAAGTCTAGCTCTCTCACTTGCACCTAATCCCTCACCATTTTGCTTTCTTCCTCTCCCTCTCCCTCGTTGACAAAATATGGACTAGTCGCTAGGGCTGTCTATTCGGTTCGGACCGAACGGAACCGAACCGATTAAGGGATAAACCGAACCGATTTTATTTCGATGGTAACAACCTGAACCCGAACCGAATTACTCTCAAACCGAAACCGAACCGAACCGATTAACTCGGTTCGGTTCGGTTCAACCCGATTAAAACCGAATAAGCCTTATTTTATAAAATTTTTTTTTTCTTCGTTAGGGAGTTAGGACGGAGGCCAAAGCGGCAAAATCGGAATGGAAGATTAAGGTATAGGGGTTATGGATTACTAGATTAGGGAAAGGCCGAATCCGAATGTGAGTATTCAGTTAGGGGTTCTTTTTTAATTTTTAAAATAGAGTCAACTCTTATTCGGTTTGAACCGAACCGAACCGATTAAGGGCAAACCGAAACCGAACCGAATTAAGATTGATTTCACCCATAATGAACTGAACCGATTTAGATTACTCAAAAACCGAACCGAACCGAATACGGTTCGGTTTATCGGGTTGAACCGATTAATCGACACCCCTACTAGTCGCGCATCAATCCCTTGTTGAATCGTAGGTTATGTTGGTGTTGCATGACACAGACAAAACCTTCTTCCTTTGTCATAACTACACAAACAAGGATTCAAATAGGTCCGTGCCACTGAATACGAGTAGTAAGTACAGGTATGACCTAGTAGGCTAGTGCTAGTACGACCATACTGTAGATAAAACCAAATACTTAACAAGGTATAACTCTTTAATGTGAGATATCAAATTAAACATGTACAGGGCAAATTGTTAGGATAAGACCCAACATTTATAATATCTTCATTAACAATGAGATGGTATAAGGACATTTATTTATCTATTGTTGGCTATGATTATGAGAATATCACCAGCCATATAGTAGCAAAAGTATGCTATTTTTTTAATTCTTTTGAAATATGATGTCTTTGGTAATGATCTAGTCACACGCATTCACGTTAAAAAAAAAGCTCATATGATGTTCAAGGTCTATACCGTTTAGATATGATAAGCATAATGCAGCCTCAGTAAGATAAGATTTGGCTGCAGGCCTGAACAATAATAGGTTTAATATGCTCAACTGATCTCTATAACTAATTGAACAGTTCCAGCGATGTATTTGACTATTTGTCAACCCTTTCAAAATTTCACCTCGATGGATAGTTATTAGTTAGATATAAACTCCATATTGAGTAAAAAAAAATGTTGCATTGCAGTACATACTATATACTGGTTTGTTAAAACCTTTAAACACTGGCTAGGGTTCAATGATATGAATCGATAATGGAAAAGCACACAAGAGCACACGTCAGGAACAGAGATCAAAGCAAATAATACAAATAATCAAGAATAATGTATGCGTAAATAGGTGAAATAGTAACAAACATATTCAAAACGCACACGGCATTTACATTAAAGTTTTCTTTAATCTGTGACTTGAGGTGAGCATGAAACTGAAATTGCAAAAACAAATAGACAATCCAAAGCTTGCTAACGAAGCGTGGATGGGAAAGGATACGGTTCAGAAATGGCTCATTCCCATCGTTTTCCATCATCTCATTTCTTCTATTGCAGCCATAATAAGCTAGCTGATAGCACAAAAAATATTTAGAAGAAAACAAAAGAGGAGAGGAAGAAGAGGGCAAAGAACAAAGAACGGCAAGATAGGCAGGAGTGGTTAGGTTAATTAAATACCCAGCCGCATACTGTACGTATTTTATGTATCTATAATTTCTTTTTTATTTGGGCCTATTGGGCAATAGGCCCAAAAGTATTAATTTTTAATTTTCTAAATATCATCTTATTTTATAAGAAATTTTGACAACATAATTTAAAAGACATAGAAATATATCAAATTTTAAAATATGATTAGTATATTATTTAAAATTTAAGATATAAAAAAACATAAATATGATATTTAAATGTTAAGAAATAGTCACTGTGTAATTTTATTTTTTTCAAAAAAAGAATATTTTTTTAAAAGAATGAGTTTAAAGAATGAAAGTTGCACACTGAAATATATTTTCATAATTATGGTATAAATTTTTTATAAAAAAATATTTTAATCGATTAATATTGAGAAAATAGGTCCTAATTGGGAAATATAAACAAAAGAAGGGGTCAATGCGTGATTATTATTTTGTTATAAATTTGATGCTAAAGAGACTGCCCTCCTTCTCATCTCTCTTTCTCCCCCTTCTTTCTCTAGATACTTGGTGTTCAAGAAATTTTATTTGCCGACCAAACTTTTCATCGGATCTCGCTGAATCGGCGGTCGCCGCCTTCGTGCTTGCGTGTGGATCCTATGAACGCGTCAAAGTTCATGGACAAGCAAATCATGGAGCTGTCGGGATCATCGCAGCCGACCGACGAGTTGCTCGACCTCATCAATCCTCAGGAGGAAAGCCACTCCAACGGTGCCGCTGGAGGAGGAATTATCAGAATTGAGGAACAACAGAGGGAGTCGGAGATCCTCCCAAGTTATGATTTCCATCCCATCCGGGCTGTGGGATCCACGTTAGCCCCTACAACCGGTGGCGGTGGCGGTCTCAGTGGTTCCTTGCCCTCTTGGGGCTCTCTCGACGCCAAGCTTGCCTCATCTAATCTCAAGGTACGTCGCCTCCTTTCTTATCGTTTTGGGGGTTTTTTTTTGGTGGTTATGGTGGAATTTGGGCGCGATTGCGGAGTTTTCAGACTTGCTTCCGATGGTTCTGATGCTTATTTTCTTGTCTCTTGGTGGAATTATCTGGATGATATGTACCTGTATGAGTATAATGTGGAGAAGATCTTAAGTTCAACTTGTGATGGTAACATGGTTGCTTATGTGAATGGAGAAGAAAAAATAGAAAAATTTTGCACCCAATATGCTTTTCTGGACTTACCTAATGCTTGTTAAATTCGGATGCTTTTAGTTTCAGCCCTCATTGCTAAAATCTTAGAAATAATCGTTGTTACTGTTAACTTTTCATCTTTAAGAAATGTACTGCTTTTTAATGGACTAGATAAGACTTCCCATTTTGTTACGGAGGTAGCAATTGAACTCGTTCATAAAATGTATAAATTTATAGGGTTTTTTGGTGTGTAGATATGGTACCTAGGTAAAATAGATTATTATCTTCCATGGATTGTGTCACGCTTTGATGAATAATGAACTTAGTAAGATATAGTGTGAATTCTAGCAAATTATGACTAGTTAGAGCATATGTGTGTGAATAAAGAAAAAAAACAATGAGTGGGAAGCATATGAAGAGTAGGTCTCAATTTCCAGGATCACATAGTTGCAAGAAGAAACCTTACTTTATTCACATATGTTAAGAAAACTAATCATGATTGTTAGAGAACCTATCAATACTAAATTAACTATCTTCATGATTTGCGACTGCAACACATATACTGACTTGCAATTGCTAAAATCTAGCCTTATGCATAAATCATTAGACTGTTTAATAATAAAAAAAAAAATAAAGGATAGTCCATAAGAAAGGTTCTCGCTATTGTAGGAAACAAAGAATGGCAATGCATGCAACCTTTGTATTATCAGAGATGTTCTTTCTATTTTAGAAATCTCAAAACCAATAAAATTTAATCAAGTTTGGTAATTATGTTTTCAAAAGCATGGTCCAAGTCATTTGATCATCCGATCCTATGATTCAAATTAGGCCAACCAATCTTTGTGTTATATGATCCCAGTAAATATAGGATTGGTAGGATTTGACACTCTAGATCATAGGATCAATGGGGTTAGTAGGCTATGTTATAGGATCGACATATGTAACCTTATCCCTACAAACAGACCTTCTAAGTCTTCAAATTCAGTCATTTAGGTATTGAGGAGCAATCTTCAGATGATGTCAGGGCTCACCCATATTAAATTATTAGGATTTTGAGTAGATACATATCAGTGTAAATAAAAGGGAATTGTTGCTCCTTGACAGAATTTTTGATCACTGTTATCCAACGTATTCCTCTAATTTGTGAAGTCTGGGTTGAACCCAACTGACTAATGTTATTATTTGTGCAAAAGTGTTTCTTGTGTTCAGTTGTCTTCTCGAAATTAGTATACTGATCACAAAATTAACGTAACTGAAAACCTTGATAGTACTTGACAATATGCTTCATGAAAAAATTTCTATATTTCTGAATCTAACTTTTGCATGGAAAAAAATTTTGCAACGGGTATCCATATTGTATAATAAAGATATATTATCGTATAACGTTATACGATAATTTAATCTTGTTATACGAAATTAGATTTCATATAACACTAACGTTTTTTTCGTATAATATGTCTAGATTTTGTATAAAGATATATAAAAATATATTAATATTATATAAAATATAAAAAACTATATTTTATATAATATTAATATATTTTCAGATATCTTTATACAAAATCTAATTATATTATACAAAAAAAATAAATATTATATGAAAAAAAAATAGTATTATACGAAATCTGATTTTGTATAACAAGATTAAATTATCATATAATGTTATACGATAATATCACCTTGTTATACAAAATGGGTACCTTTTTCCCGCTGAGAAAATTTCTCCTTTTGCATAGTGGTAAATATGCAATCTGCAGATGTTATTTTTTGCTGCTTATATGTGGAAGTGTGACTGTGTACTCCAATTTGCATTGACTATTTGTATAATTTGATGCGATGAATTTTTTGCTGCTTATATGTGGAAGTGTGACTGTGTACTCCAATTTGCATTGACCATTTGTATAATTTGATGCGATTAATTTATTCCTTAAATAGTTAATTTGTCTTGGTGTTGGTTAAATAACAGTACCTTTTTACATAAGATCCAAGGTTCCAACTGTACAGGGCAGCTGGTAAATTTCTGCTGGAGACAGTCAATGTGAATTTGGTTCTATTGACATTTCTCCCACTGGCAAGTTTGCACTCTCAAATGAAACCATCCGACTTATTCCGTTGCTATAGCTTGTCCAATGGTAGGACTAAGAAGAGTTGAATATAAGATCTCCTAGTCAATGGCACCAAAGACTTTGTCTTCATTGGTGCTTCAATATGCAGACATTTTGAGACACTTCACATTGTTACTTCTTTCAGATTTACTTCATTTTTGACACAATATATTCATTCCAGTTACTTGCACATCCTTTACTTCTGAATCCTGATTATATTGTGCCTATAACTCAGTGATTATTCTCTAAAAATATGCTGCATGGCTTTTTCTTTATTATTTTACTATCAGAGATTGATTATACGATGTTGACCTTTTGCAACGAACACAGAATGCTGGTATTCTGAATCCCCATGAATCAACAAAAGTTAGCCATGAGATGGAGAAGAAACCATATGACAATGCGGTGGTTGCTGAGATTGATTCTACAGTGAAGAAGTACGCTGACAATTTGATGAATGCTATGGAAGTCCTTAGTTCAAGACTCTCTAAACTTGAGAGCAGAACACACCATCTGGAAAGTTCTGTAGACGCGTTCAAGGTGGCTATTGGAAATAATAACGGAAGCACAGATGGAAGACTAAGACAAATTGAAAACATTCTGAAAGAGGTTTTTCTTCTTTATTTTTGCACATGATCCTTTGTATATCTACCATTTATGAATATAATGTGGTCTCACTATATAAGTTCAGTTATCTTCTTTTTCCTTGAATCAACTGTACTATTTCGCACCAAAGAAAGTATTATGCGTATTGCTTATCATCTTATCATGATTGGTGTATCTTTGAAAACCTATTAATTACCTGAAGAAGCTGTTGTCACGAGCTCCTGATGATGTTTTAGTCTCTATCCCCCCATGTTTGTCACTCTACCAAGTACAATAAGGCATCGTTACTATCCCATCAAACCATGCATTGTAAAAGAAAATTCTTCATAATTATTTTTTTGAAAATTCTTCATATTATTCACTCCTAAAAACACATGACATTACTGGGCTTGGATGTTTCATTTGCTGGTAAATTGATCAGAACAGTTCTTGAATTTCATCAGATTAGATCAGTCAAAATTATTCTGCACCCAGTTGAATGCTCCTGCCGATCTCTAAGGCTTGCTATAATTCATCTTGCAGGTGCACTCTGATGTTCAAAATTTACAGGATAAGCAAAATGCCATTGAGGAACAGCTGCGTCTTGGACAACTAAAAGCTTCTGAAGGACAGCAGCATCAGCAGCAGCCAGAAAATTCAAAGACTGTCCAACCGTATCCTGTGCAACAACATGAGGCACTTCTACCACAAAATCCTATCCAACAACCGTATCAACATCTCGTCCCTCAGGCACAATTAACTATTCATCCTCCTCTGCCGATGCCAAATGCTCCACCAGCTGTACCACAACAAAACCCACCTCCCAAGCTACCCTCACAAGTATCTCAGTCTCAAGGTTTTCCTGCTGGAGAGTCTTACTTCCCTTCAGTTCAGCAAGCAGAGACCATAAACCCACAATACCAGGTTCATGCTCAGCCACCACAGGCAACACCACCTCCACCACCACAATTACATCACTATCATGCCTCTCAGCCTCCACAATATTTGCAGCCGCCACAGCCACAACAACCTACAAATCCCCCACCACAGCTGCCACCTGCAATGCCCCAGAACCCTGAAGAATCTTTATCTTATGCGCCTGGATCCCAGAACTATCCTCCGAGCATGCGGCAACCTGCCTCTTTTCCTCAGCAACCGAATGCACCCCAACAGATTTATGGTACCAACTCCAATATGTATGAACCACCTTCAAGCAAACTGAACTCAGGGCTACCACCTTTTTCTTCTAGTTATGGGCCACCACCAGTCGGTTCTAATTACTCTGATTCGTATGCTTACAGTGGATTACCTTCTGTCCAAAACAGAGCTGGAATGAAACCCTTGGCTTCTTCAGTACCATCTGGTGGAAGCAGCAACTATCCCCAACTCCCTACAGCCCAGATCTTACCACAGGCTGCACCAAGTGGCTCTAATTCAGGTGGTTCTCCAGGAACTAGAGTTCCAATTGATGATGTAGTGGAGAAGGTTGCAACCATGGGTTTCTCAAGAGATCAAGTTAGGGCAACCGTAAGGAAGTTGACAGAGAATGGACAGTCAGTTGATCTGAATGTGGTTCTTGATAAATTGATGAATGATGGGGAGATCCAGCCTCAAAAGGGCTGGTTTGGGAGGTAACTGCTGTTAAAAGTTTCTCTCTCCTGTGTATAAAGTTATTTCATCCTTGTGTCACCAGAACCAGTGGTTTGAGAAGACTTGGATTCTGTTGTTTCTATCTGTTTGCACGCTTCTTTTGTTGATTTCAGAGGCCCTTGATGAGAGTAACAATAATGGTTTAGTTGAGTTCTGTTATTGAAGGAATCCATAGACTTGCGTCTGGACTTTCAAACTGGAGTCTCATTGGTTGTAGTTGTACCTGACTACCTGTAATGCTTTTTATTGTCGGGGATATTCTTTTTTTAGTACCGTCTCTTGCTTTTTGTGGCCTCTGGCATAAGGATCAAATTAAGGCGATTCTGAATACCTCAGCTAATCTGTAGACAGAAAACTGATCCAAATTCATTTTCATCCTTCTTTTTTTGCTTGTTAAATTAATGCATTTTTGCAGACTACTTATCCTAGACAGCTTAAGGACGCCAAGCATCAGTCGGTAGAACGTTGCATTATGCTTGTGCGGCATTCCTGACAGCATAATGCTTTCACGCTATATATAAGTAGGGTTGTTCATTGGTCACAACCTAAATCGTTCCAACCAAGTCAGGGAGCAGGTCCAACTTGATTAAACTAGTCTAAACTAGCTAAGCAATTCTACCTAATCTAGCAATCCAACGTACTCTTGGCTAGTCTACTTTTAAACTTATCGAGTGGTTCAAGTTAGTCAAATTGTTGCCTCTAGGTTGGCTTGGGTAGATCACATGGTTTAATTTAATAAAAGTGATCTAATATAATTAAGTTATCTAAGAGAGTTTAGCGATCCTATCTGGCCAGATAATTAAGCCAAGTTAAATAGTTAGTACAAACAAATTAGTCAAATTAAATCACTTAATTGGATTGCTTAAATAGTTAATATGTGTTAGGTAATTTTCTAGAGTATCAGCTAACTTAGTTCATGCATAATTTTCCACAATTGGCCTTTACTCTAATTTCCCTTAGACTGACCAATATCTATTAAAAGTAATCTAAGCTCAAATAAACTTTAGAAAAAGGCCCAAATTGGGTTTAATATGATCGGGTTAACACTTTAGAGTGAGTTTAGTATCAATTTCCATTTATTTTTGTCCCCATCTGTATTGATTTATCAGTCTTTAATTCTCTATTTAATATTTGTTTTGACTTAATTGTCAAAGAGATTCCTAAGAATTCTCCTCTCTCTCTCTCTCTCGCTCTCTCTCTCTCTCTCTATATATATATAACTTATCCTGGTCAAAACGGCCATGGCAAAGCGAAACATGGAAATTTTTGCAGTTGTATGTATGTATAATCATATCTGTAAACCTCAGTCTTCTCACACGAATTGTCATGTTCGCTAACTAATAATTTTTTACATGAACATAATTATAATAAACAAATAAAACTAAACTTGTTCACTCGTCTTGTTTGTGAGCTGCCAAACAAAATTGCATATTAATACAAAACAAAATATAACTTGGAGCTCAAACTCGCGAAGCTTTTTATTGCTCTCATGTTTACAGTCCCAAGCCAAATCAGCTGGCATATAAACACACGAGGTTTTCCAAATAGCTAAAATTCTTATACACAAAAAATAAAAGGGAGGGAAGACATTATTTTGTTGCACGTCCTACATAAATTAAAAATACATAAAAGACAAATGAGGCTCACCAACTCTCCTATCGGCCACAGCGCAGTATTACTACCAGCAAAATTGTCCCAGATGGAACGATTTATATTTGAAGAGCAGAAGCAATTTGCCCAGAAAGACTTAAAATTTCGAAGGGATGCCTGTTCTTCACTTCCTTCACGGTTAGCGGGCACGAATCGGTTATCCAGAAGTACGTCAAGCCCTTGTCTGGCCCCCCTTGAGATCAAAAAGAGGAATTGTATTGCAATCAGTTTGCTATTATAAGGATGACGTGGAAAGAAGACGAAACAAGTCAAGAAAAAACACAAGATGGTTCATGACAACAAGACACAAGGAGCTAGTTGTCACTGTGAATCCAGGATCACCAATTGTATGTTCTTGATCTCATTTAGGAAAAAAAACGTCTTGATGGAGGAATACTTTTGTGCCCATACGCCCACGAGCTGAATAGTTGCATAAAATTTACAGATAAAAGAAACACATGTGATGCAAAGCATATTCTTCATCTTGCTCTATAGCTTGTTTTTCCTATATCTAGTGAAAATATAGTATGAAATGGAAATTAGGATTAGCAGTGCCCACTTCGTGGATCTCACAATGCCTCTCATCTATACTCATACTAAGTGTCACGCCCCGGTCGGATCGGCCTAGAATTGGCGCTTATCCGCTTCCTAGAGCCGTCTGGCGGAATACCAGAACGCAACTCTCCCTAGGGTTTCCGACCCAAAATTCGAAACCCTAATCTCCCCGGATAATTTTTATCCCCAAAATACAATTCGCACGGAAAACCCTAACCCTAATTTAGAGAAATCCGATTGAAACCCTAAATCAATTTCACCTCTGGTCAAAATCAATTTTGACCCCGAAATTCGCCGTTCGCCGCTCGAATTCCTCTCGGCTGACGTCACCCTACGTCAGCGTCCCAAATCGAATTCGAAATCGAGATTTCGATTTCGCTTGCGTCAGTCGCCAATCGCTGACGTCACCAACGCAATTCGCCCGCCAAATTGTTTTTCCGCCGATGCCGATTTTGACTTCGTCAACGCCTCGTTTCGAACGCCGCCGCGTTCGAACAACGACGTCGTCTTCAAGCTCTCGACACCGCCCGCGTCGACTGCGTTCGAGCTCGTCGGAGACGCTGCACCGATGGAGAAGGGCAGTTTTCCTTCGCCTCAGCCTTCCGTCGTCGGCAGCCACTCGCCGCCGAAGCTCGTCGTCGCCGAACAGGGAAGATCGCGTGGAACAGGGGAGAGGAGGTGGAGAATAACAAAAGTTCTTATTCACCGTCGAAACTTACAGCAATCTCTCCTTTGTCGTCGACCCTCGTCGGCGATCCCTCTAACCCTCCCTCACCGGCGAACCGATCGCCGATTACAATCACTATCTTCCTCTCAACTCGTCCTCTCGAGTTCGTCGCTGCCAAGTGCCCATGCCCCCGCGGAGCTTCCCGAGCTCGCTTTTTAACGAGTCGGGCGCCGCCTCAACCCGATTTAGGGCTTCCAACGCCCGCTTCTCCCGCCTGTAGATGAGCTCTCGCGCGCGTCCGAGGAAGCCGGGGACGACGCAGTCGCGTGGCTCGCGTCCGCCTCCTGCGCTGCTGACGAAGACGCTGAAGGCGAAGTCTCCGAACGCGTGCCGCACGCGTTCCTCTTTGCGTTCGTGTCGGCTGGATTTGGGCCCGTGCTTGGGCTTGGGCCGAACCGGGTAGACCGGGCCCTGACACTAAGGCCTTCAGTTTCTCTGATCTATTCTTGTCTATGTTCTCCAACATTATATTTAGGTTACAAATATTTCTCCTTTTTAATTTTATTTCTAGAAAATGTTTTCAAAAAAACTTCTTGTATTTCCTTCTTTCCTATTTTCTCTTCTGTAAGAAGCCTTAGAGAGATTTAATTTAGTGGAATCAACAGTGACATAGAAAGAAGAGAAGATAATATGCTTGTGTTAAATCATTTTGTCTACATTAATAGAAGTGCTTATGAAAGAAAATAAGGAGCCCAACCCTCTCCTTTCCCTTGATTTTGCTCTGTTCATAAGTATAAATAGAAGAAAAAGATTTTCCAAAATATGACAATATTCTGTCAGTCAAGTACATATCAAGCATACAAGTACATATATGTAACAGTATCGGTCCCACTAACAGTGTCCTGGTACTAGCCACACCTCGTAACAATACATATTAGGTGTACCACCCGATATGGCCTAATACCTAAATTCTTGGTGTGGAGCCTACACCTAACACTACAAAACTAGAGAACAAAGGGTTGAATCGCCACCAATTTGGCACGATTGAAGAGTGGTGCAAGAGGCTGACTAGACTGCTAGGCGTCTACCGGTTGCAATTTCCTAAATAAGAGGAATTGCAAGGCAACAAATGGGCTACAAGGTTAAATGCAGGTTGAAGGGTAGTAAACTGGTGGAGCTACATGAATCTAGTGGTCATGATATATGAATCTAGTAACAAAGACAACAACTATAGGGTATTAGAAGAGGCAAAATTTGCAGTAAACTAAAGTAGGAGCAATAGTTGTAAGACTACTAGGTGCTGGTTGAAGTGTTTGTCGTAACTAAGCTTAACCACCAATAGCAAGGTCATGCACAATGACAACTATAATGTCATAAGGAGCGCTGCTCTAAGGTTTAGAGAGGAGACAAGCAAGGAGAGATGTTGACAACTCGGTTTGGAGGAAAGCACTCAAATGTTAAATTATATGGAAATAAAATTATTCTTATGGTTCATTAATACGAAGAAAATGGGCATGGTTGTATTCAGCACCAGAATAGTCAATAGAAAATGGGCAAAATCCTTGCCGCAGGCTTCCCACCGCCATAACTCCTCTTAGCCTCTGACTACCGTACTGCTATGATGTTTTTATCTCGGAAGTACAAGCTTCCATATTGGATTCGAAAGTCAGTGATTGTTTCCAATTTCAAACTATCATAATTCAATAGGCAAAGAAGAAGCAGATGCCTACCTCCATTGTCATATTTGAATCGCTCCCATGACTTGTTAGGGAAAATACCATGGGTCACATAAGCACTGATTTTCTCTGCCCCATGAGCTGCCAATACTTTCTAGAGAATGATGAACACGTATTATGATCCCAAAGAAACATGAAATGAAAAATGATGAATGTAATCTATTTGAAAAAGAGCGCATAGGGGAAATAAGATACTACACAAGGAGGTACTCATGAAATAATAGAAGAGCAAAACTTTAGCTGAAAAATAAAATCTTGCACACCTGGCATTCAATAAGAGTACCACCTGATTGTACCAGGTCATCAACTATCACAACATGACGGCCTCTAGGATCTCCCTCTTTTAGGCGTACAATCCGTTGTTCTCCTTCCCTAACTTTGTTGCAAATAATCTGAAGCTAGAGTTAGTTTCATCAATCCTGATTTATGACATGGGACCATAGGAGATATGACAATTAGTACATTACCATTGGAAAATGTTGAAGCTGCTTATGGAATCGCTTCCATGCACCATCATCTGGAAAAGCAATAGATATCTGAAAAAGGCATGACAAGACAGCAATTTCACAAGTTGTACCAGCAAACAGCATCTTCCCAACTTATTAAGTGGCAGTTAATATAAATAGAAGAGTTACATTAGCTATTAACGAATCTTCATCCGGGGAGCAACATTAAGAAACAAATATCTATCATCAAGAGAAATATGAGATTTGACAAAAATAACAACATAATGCAACCCAGCTTACTTTTATCGTACAACAGAAGGTCTCAAAAGAGAGGGTAATCCTTGATGCAGTGGTCAGCTTTGTCGAAGCAAGCTAGTTGCTTTGTCAGAAGAAGCAGAATGCAACTATTGATACTACCATACCCCAAATTGGCGCTAGTCTCATGCATAGGGCTGTTCTATATAAAATCTCAAAAGAAAACTATAAGCCTAATTCTTTTGTAGAGATCAAGATTCAAAATCTACTCTAAAACTATTATATGATAAGCATTCAAGATATCGACTAAACCAAGGTTCTAAAGACTAGTTCATACCAATTTGTACAGGCAGTACCAATACATGCTATTTAAATATACACATATACAAATATATATATACAATACAAGTACAAGGTCAAACTGGTCATACCGCCGGTTCAGACTGATTTCTTAAACAATGGACTAAACATATATTAGATTACATCTAGTTTAGAATGATTATTTGGCATATATTGTGAAGAAAATACAGCAGCTAACTGGATATCAAACTATGTTTAATTTGATGATGCTTCTTGATTCTATATGGCCCATGGATTGCTCTGACCCATTATGGGACATTTTTGAGCCTGGATAATGCAGGCTAAGGCTGCAACTCTTCCTATATTAATATATTTTCTTGTCTTCGTAAAAGACAAGTTGAGAACGGCAATTTCAGTAGAGAAGTCAGTTTCTCACATTTTCAGAATCAGGTAGTTGCTGAAGCCTATTCTTAAGCAAAGGTACCCCACTCTCAAAGCATGGCAAGACAGAATCTCCAAAGTAGAACCTCTCCTGCCAAACAAAATATAGAAGTTACAGAATGAAAATTTTGACCCTGCAAACAAGTTACAGCTAGTGACTATATGAGGTTAGACTGGTAACCTGCAAGGCATGTATGTCAAAAATTACTAGACTAGTTGGTCCACCTCTTGATATTGGTATGTTTGACAAAATTCTAGCAAGGGTAAAAGCTGTTGCAACATCCCCTTCTTCTTCCATGCGCTCATAAGATCCAGTTGGGAAGAAGGGAAGAACAAGCGTAAATGAAGAGATAAACAACCTTGGCAACGCATAGATGATAGATAGCTGCTCGAAAATTACACCAGGAGAGCTAAATGAGGCCAAAAATGCTACATGTTGCCCACGAATGCCATGAGCGTATGAGATGAATAAGTTCGGAAATCCATCCTCAAATGTCCTGAAAAATAGAAAAAGTTAATGGATAATGTCAGTCAGTGCCAAGCTTTTGAGAAAATCAAATCCACAATGAATCTAAATATCGGAATGTTCTTCAAGAGCTAAAGCATAGACCAAACTTGAATGGGTTTGGAAAAACTTCTTTCTGCTTTATTATAAAGTTAAGGCATATTGCAATACAAGATATATCTTACAAGCTGACTAGCTGAGAGTGGATACAAGAAACCCACTTCCAGAAAATTTAGACACATTATGTGGTAAATTATGAACTAAGATTGTAAATCCATGAAAAGTGCATTAATGCAGCCCACAGAGAAGATCCAGGAACAGGACAATCTCAAGTTTATTGACATAATAATCAATACCTCAATTTCTTTTCCCATGTTTAAGTTGCATGTGGTTTAGGGTATATTTAATCCATGTGATACTGAGATTTAACCTTTTACAAAATGACGACAGTAAAGAACAAATGGCAGTCACACCTCCAAGAGATGGAACGGAGCTCGATAGAGTCACTGGCCAAGGCTACGCGCTCGGCGAGCTCTCTCATCTCCTCGCAATAGAACAGGCAAACGCTCTTCTTGGACCTCCTAGGAGGCAGAGAAACAGAGGAAGCCACCACAGGGGACGCCGCCATAAGAGGGGAGCTCCGAGGGATGTGGTAATCGTCACTCGCTGCGGATGTTGTCATCAGCTCCGAACGGACCCGAAGATTCGTCATATCACTGCGTAGGGGACGATAGCGGAAAGCAGGCAGTGCTCGCCGCTTGAAAATGATAGATTCGGGATCGAGGACGAGCGCCGCCGACAGCGCTTCCTGTTTTTGCGGTAGCCGGCGGGGATTGTACGACTTGCGGGATGGAATCACCGCCGCCGACATTGCCATCGCCATCGATCGGTTCCTCAATGTCGGGTCAGGCTCGCCTGGCGCGGGGTGCAGATCGGATTAAATTAGCGAGTCCAAAGAGTCCGAGGCTGGTTCGATGCCTAGAATATGAAAAACACGTGGGGTAGTTTATTAAAAAAAAGAGGAGTAGAGGACTCTATTTGTTAGGCCCTGGGCTCCCCGGTTCAACCCAAAGGAGAGGGAGCCTGATCCAAGCCCAAGCCCATACCACGGTAGAGTCCAAATTGGCTGGTCAACGCCGATTGTTGACCGCACCTCGCCAAAATATTCGAACGTGAGCTCGCCTCCAGCGAAGCTTGCGGATGCAGGCATGAGGCGCGGGACTTGGGAGGCGGCTGCCGATTTGGGAGAGCAGAGGACTCTCCGCCGGAGGACGCGGGCGACAGCAGCAACCGAGATCTCGGAGGTGGCTGGGACCTTGATGACGGAGTCTTCATCGAGACGCGGATGGCGGCTGCGAATGGTGCGGACGGACCGAGTCTTCAGCAGCAGCTCGAGCGCGAGATACGGGTGGCGGACTCGTTCCACGTCGCCAAAGATAGTAGAGGCGGAGGCGCCGCCTCTGCCCCTTTAAAGCCAGCGACGAGGCAAAGGAGAAGGAAAAAACGCGTGGTGGCGAGTTCGAGCGACGGAACGGAGAGCTAGGACGATCGGCGAGTAACAAGAGAGCTTGAGAGCCTGTAATCGAGGGTAGATGAGAGGAAGAGAGACGAGAGGTGAGGGAGGAGTTTTGTAGCTTGATTAACGAAGGAATAGAAGCTTTCTCCATCTTCCCCGGCTGCGCTCTGTTTCTGGGTTGCACGGCGACACCTCTCTTCGGATCCGGTGTACGGCGAAGTCAAGGGTGAGAGGCGGCGACCTCTTCCCCCCGACAGCTTCCTTCTCCGGCGAATCCACGAACGCAGGCGGCGTTTGGCGGCAATCGCATCAAAGACGAAGGTGAACAGGAGATTCCGCCAAAATCGGAAGGCGGGCGACGACGCGCGGTGAGGAAAAGATTTCAAGCGATGACGTCAGCCGATGTCAGCAAACGAAATCAAAGCGGCGGAAATCGAAATCGAATTTCGATTTCGTCGCTAACGTCAGCGAGGCGATTAAATTCGGCGATTCTGTTTGGTCAAAATTGAGTTTGACCAGCTTTCCGACTTTTCTCTAAATTAAGATTAGGGTTTCTTTCGTGAGAATTGTAATATGGGGAATAAAAGTGAGTGGGGAACTAGGGTTTCGAATTCGGGGTGAGATTTACCCGGAAACCCTAGCGCGATCACGTTCCGGTGTTCCGCCGGACTACCCTGAGGCAACGGATAAGCGCCGGTTCAGGACTGATCCGACCGGGGCATGACAACAGGTATCAGAGCAAAAGTGATCCAGCAGCATGGTGAATCAAGGAGATCGTATTGCGCGAATCGAGCAGGTGCTCGGTTTGACAGGGAACAGCAAGGATGCGGTGGTTCCTCAGGTGGAGGACATCCATCGCACGGTAGAGGAGCAAAGGTTGCAAATTACTGCCCTTCAACAAACTTTGGCTGGATTGGCTGAAGCCCAGCAAAATTTTGAAGGGATGGCGGCGCTACAACAGCAGGTGGCAACCTTGCAAGGACAGGTAGCGACCTTGACGGCACAAACCCAGCAAGTGACAACGTTGCAAGGACAGGTAGCAACCTTGACGGCACAGTTAACCAACTCCACGGTAGCACAGCAGCAGATATTGGCAGACCTCGCGGTAACGCCTATGGCATTGGCGCAGGCACAAGGAGGCGCCCCTACAGCAACCAGGGCGGAGTATGGGGCTCCCAACGGCAACGGGAAGGTTCGCACCCCAGAACCTGCAGTGTTTAAGGGGGCCAGATCAGCAAAAGTATTGGGTAATTTTCTGTGGGATATGCAACAATACTTTGATGCTAACCATGTTGCAGACCATGAGAAGGTGAGTGTGTGCACAACATATCTCTCAGATGATGCAAAACTCTAGTGGAGAACCAAAGTTGATTCGACATCAGAGGCGGCTAGTTGGACATGGGAGGTGTTCCGAGAGGAACTGCGACAGCAGTTCCTTCCCGGAAACTCGGTGGACCAAGCGCGAGAGGCGGTGGATCGGTTAAAGCACACAGGAGCGATCCAGGAGTATGTCAGGGCGTTCTCCGCGCTGATGTTGGAGCTACCCGAGATGGCGGAGGGAGACAGGAGGTACTTCTTCCTCATGAATCTCCAACCCTGGGCGGCAACGGAGGTCCGACGACATGCGCCGCAGGACTGGAGAACGGCTGCAGCTATAGCCGAGTCTCTTGTGGACCAGAGGACTTCAGGGATGACCTTTCAGAGAGCACAGAGGTCGCTCCGAAGTGACCATCTCCACCTAGAGCAAGAGCGCCAGAGAGAGAGAGGCTCTCTCCTCGACGGAACGGAGGACAACCAGCATGGCAGGAGCATACTCGACCTGCAGAGAGAGGGCAGGGTCAACTGAGACCGATTGCTTGCTTCTTGTGCAAAAGACCACACCGGATACGCGATTGTCCGGACCGACAGCGGGTGAACGCAATTGCAGCGATTGTGCATCGGGAACTAGCTGAGAAACCGGCGGTGGTGCATGACGAGGAACCAGTAGAGGCCCGCATAGGGGTTGTGCGCATTGCCTCAATGGTCGCAGGAAAATCATCACCAACCCCCGCAGAAGCAGAGCCGAAAGACGCAGTCGACAAGGGCAACGTCAAGCAGAAGACGAGCTCCGGAGATGCGAATCCTCCACAGGAGAAAAAAATGTATAAGCAGATAGTGAAGGAAAAGACTTCACCAAAGTCTTGGAAGAAGATAGAAGCGGAAGAGAACGCAATGCAACGTGCGAACTATGAGAAGCTCCAACGCAAAAGGGAGCAGATCTGGAAAGAAGCCCACGAGGCTAACTGTGCTGAGCAAGAGCGATGGCTTGCCGGTAGGCGTTGAGTGGCGCGCCCGCGCCGGACATCGAGTGCGATGTCCAAATTGGGGCGGGGAGAATTGTTAGGCCCTGGGCTCCCCGGTTCAGCCCAGAGGAGAGGGAGCCTTATCCAAGCCCAAGCCCATACCACGGTAGAGTCCAAATCGGCCGGTCAACACCGATTGTTGACCGCACCTCGCCAAAATATTTGAACGCGAGCTCGCCTCCAGCAAAGCTTGCGGATGGAGGCACGAGGCGCGGGACTTGGGAGGCGGCTGCCCGATTTGGGAGAGCAGAGGACTCTCCGCCGGAGGACGCGGGCGACGGCTGCAACGGAGATCTCGGAGGCGGTTGGGACCTTGATGACGGAGTCTTCATCGAGACGCGGATGGCGGCTGCGAATGGTGCGGACGGACCGAGTCTTCAGCAGCAGCTCGAGCGCGAGATACGGGCGGCGGACTCGTTCCACGTCGCCAAAGATAGTAGAGGCGGAGGTGCCGCCTCTGCCCCTTTAAAGCTAGCGACGAGGCGAAGGAGAAGGAAAAAATGCGTGGTGGCGAGTTCGAGCGACGGAACGGAGAGCTAGGACGATCGGCGAGTAACAAGAGAGCTTGAGAGCCTGTAATCGAGGGCAGATGCGAGGAAAAGAGACGAGAGGTCAGGGAGGAGTTTTGTAGCTTGATTAACGAAGGAATAGAAGCTTTCTCCTCCATCTTCCCCGGCTGCGCTCTGTTTCTGGGTTGCACGGCGACGCCTCTCTTCGGATCCGGTGTACGGCGAAGTCAAGGGTGAGAGGCGGCGACCTCTTCCCCCCGACAGCTTCCTTCTCCGGCGAATCCACGAACGCAGGCGGCGTTTGGCGGCAATCGCATCAAAGACGAAGGTGAACAGGAGATTCCGCTTCCGATTTTGACCGGGTCAAAATCGGAAGGCGGGCGACGACATGCGGTGAGTAAAAGATTTCGAGTGCTGACGTCAGCAAACGTCAGCGAGGCGATTAAATTCGGCGATTCTGTTTGGTCAAAATTGAGTTTGACCAGTGAGGTAAATTAATTTAGGGTTTCCGTTCTTTCCGACTTTTCTATAAATTAGGATTAGGGTTTCTTTCGTGAGAATTGTAATTTGGGGAATAAAAGTGAGCGGGGAACTAGAGTTTCGAATTCGGGGTGAGATTTATCCGGAAACCCTAGCGTGATCACGTTCCATTATTCCACCGGACTATCCTGAGATAGCGGATTAGCGCCGGTTCAGGACTGATTCGACCGGGGTGTGACACTATTTAAGCATTTATCAGATAGACCCTTGTTTTGTCTTATTTTTCACTGCAGATAATCTTGTTTCTATAAATTCTCCAAATATTCTATGTTTTCCAATAAAAAAACTTAATTAAAGATAGATTATGCGCACGTGGTATTCCATCACCATTCCTAATTCCGATAACCTTCTAAATTATCAATTTGAAAATAATTTATTCTGAACGCCTAAGTTTTTGGATATTCAAACTCTAAATAATATTGGCAAATAACAAAGAAGCACGCAAAAAAGTTTTTGGATATTCAAACACTAGATATTCAATAAATGGAAAGAAATGAGTTTGAATTGATCTCTTTTGCAGTTACGCACTAGAGCCCCTAGATTATCTAAAATTTTAAATTATGCTTAACAACAAATATTTTTAGAATATAGTATTATGGTGAAAACCTTTAGAATTTTGAGTTGCCACTCCACTCTTTGCGCGTATAGGTTATGTTTTTTTTAAAAAAATTCATAGCGAAATGAAAAAAATTATTTTAATTATCACTTTGACAAAGTAATAATTAAATATATTTTTCTTATTTCTACTATGGATTTCTTTAAAAAAAAAACCTTAGCATTAAATTTATCATCACTAATTCTCGTGATCCGTCAATTGATTTATTTATTAATTCATTAGCAATTAAAAAATAAAAATGTGCACAAATGAACTTACATGATTTTAACAAAACAAAATTTAGATTCTATAATTAAATGTATATATTTATTAAATGATTAAGAATAAAATTATATTCCACATTATAATATATTGTTTGGAATAAATCCAAATCACAGTAATTAATGCACTACAAACATTATTTAATTTATATTATGCCGTAAAACTATTTTAGGGCCTGTTTGGCCCCGCTTTTAAGCTAGTTTTAAATAGCTTTTAAATAAAAAACAGTAATTAAACTATTTGGTAATAAAAAACAGAAGCATAAATAAGTAGTAAAAAAATATAAGTTATGAAAACTATAATTTAATATTTTTCATCTTCTACTTATAAAAAAAAGTAATTCATATGATTTCATTTAAATTTTTAAGTATTATTATTTTAAATAATTAAAATTTTAATACAAAAAATAAAATATATTTATTATTTTATATAATTTAAAATAAATATTTATTTATTACTTTAAATTTTAATAATAATTAAAAAGTTATTAACCAAATATCTTATAAATTTTAACAGCGCAGTAAGTTATAAAGCTATTAATAGCGCAATATAACATAACACAGTTATAAAACTATTAACAGCAGGTTAAATAAACCTTTAATGACAATTGAAGTTGCATACAAATTGAGAAAAAAACATTTGAATTTATACTTAATATAGTGTTGTTGACTACTTGAGTAACAATAGTCAAAAGTACTATATATTGTTTAATTCAATAAAGCATAATAATTTAAATACTGAATTAATATAGTATGGTAGTCGGTAGATTGATTTTAAGGATTATATTTAATTAACTTGAGAAATGGTAGTGCTAATAATATAAAATAAAGCGTGTCATATATTACAATTAAATGTAATTACAAAATATTAGTATATTTATTTAATTTTCAAAGTATTATTTAATATTGTGTTTAATTTTTAGAAACTTATAACGAATGAGTCACCAAATAAATTTAGGGAAATCGAAAGCATTTAATTTTGAAATAATTTCAAAAATAACAAAATATATAAAAATTGAGAACATCTTAAGAAATAATTTAATTTTAAAAGAGTTCTATTACTTTTAATAGATTTTCAAAATTATAAATAATATAAAAATTAAAATAATTTCAATACAGCAAATTATGAATATACTAATTTTAAAATTTTAAGAAAATATGAATCACAAGGTTGAAATGACAGATATTCAGAAATTATAAACACTAAAATTCTGAATTAATTGAACCATAAATTCAAAATAAATATTTGGAAAATCTAATATTACAAAACGTTTGATTCAAAAATTGAAATATTAAAATTTAAAAATAATTAAATATATAATTTGAAAACTATAAAAAATTTGAATTATTCAGGAAATAAAAATTTGTAATTCATGAAGAATTTGGTTATGTAGATTCGTGGAAAAATATTTTTAAAAATTAAAATTTTTTAAATAAAGTGGGAATTTTAAAATTAAAAAAGAGATATATATTTTAAGAGATTAAACTTAACTAAATAAGATTAAAGGTTATAAATAATAACCATTTAAAAAATTTAATTCATTTACATGTTTTTTAAAATCAAGAAAATAACAAATAAAAAATAATAAAAGTTGGATTTGTTATCCTATTATTTGCGAGAAAAATTCGATACCCTACCGGGAGTTATTAAGAAGGGTGGCCATAAATTCATCCTCAAAATTTTATTTTTATGGATTGACATATCCACAATCATCTACACACCGAAAGCTGTTCAAAGGTATCAATATTATCGTGGATAGACGTTTCCAATATGAGAAAAATTAGATTTTTAGGATTGTAGAATCTTGGTATGTTACCATAGTACAACAATTATATGATCATAAAAATCTAATTTTTTGATCGTGAAAATATTCATCCATGATAATATTGGTATTGTTAAATAGATATTCGTGAAAAATCTAAAACCCCTTAATTTTTCTCTAATGGGAATTTTTAATATCTCTTTTGGCAAGGTACCCTCTGGGAATTTTTCTCGTTATTTGCCTATACAAAAAAGAAAAAAAAATTTCTAAAACTCCTTAATTTTGATGAGATAATTATATCTCTCTATTTTTTACTCAATTAGGTATATGAGGAAATTAGGATGTAAACTAATTATGTAATGTGTGATAATATTTATAGTTTTTGATATGTTTTTATTCACTGATTCATTCTCATCTAAATAAACCAAATCAAGGAAAATACATTAAATATTTATTGATTTATTTCTATCTTTTTTCGCTCGTCTCTCAAAAGTTTCGTTCAAGTTTTTCCTCTAGTGAGGACAATAGTAGTGAAAAATTCGCCCTTGTCGGCTGGTCGCTCCAGCGGAAAGCGATTTGAATTTCCTTTTTTTTTCACATACTGTTCTCTCGCGCTATGATGCGGATTGGAAGAACATCTTATGGGAATCCAGCTTGTTCCGACGCAAAATGATGCCCTCTTGTCCAGACCATAGGTTGGTAATAGTAGATACTCTTCTAATTTGTTCCGCTTCAAATTACAAAGTCCGAACTGAAGATGCCCTCGAACTTTCTCTATATGTAGACAAAAATTGATCATGTGTTCGATGCAGGCAACGAGCACTAGCTCTTCCTACACCTTTAGGGCTTATGACCGCTTTATTACTGTATGCCTGCTCTGATTCTGTCAGTTCTATTTTCGTAGACTGAATTTTGGTTAATTAGTTTGGTAAAATGATAAGAAACGATGTTTCACCAATAAGGATTTACGTGTTACATCCTTTGTATGTGATAGTTAGGCCGCATGTGCGTTTGTCCTCTGCATTAGATTTGGAGTTGTTGTGTTGGTGTGTAGTTTGTTTCTTTGTTAGGCCATAGGTTCCTCAAGATATATGTAGTGAACTTTATCAGCAGAATTTCTTCAAAACTTCCTGCACTATACTTTGTGAGACTAATCAATCTTCTATTCTTCTATTTTTGAACTTTTCTTCTTGTATAACAATTTTTTTGACTGATTTTAACAGAGAATCCTTAATAATATTGATCAAGGTGGCATTGCAACTTTTAAAGCAATAAATTTCGATCCAAGTTGCTTGCTTATGTTTGATTACTGATCAGATTTCAAGATTGCCCATTTACTGTAGGTTATTTGTTGATTATTATAATACAAAGTACGCTGCTTGATTTTCATCTTCACTATATTTGGGAGTTAGGTTATATTTTCTGTTATCCATTAATCTATACAATTACTCATGTAATTGTGTATTATGTATGTTGATGGCAATCATAGTACCGACCACTGGCTAAAAAATCAGTTTGTACCGGTTATATTATATACCAATACCGACATATGGTCAATATTGTATATATGAGTAAATATTTAATTACCACTATTTGTTAGTATGGATGGTACGTATGCATATATATTGGTCCAACAGCGGACTGGTATGAACTAATATTTAAAATCGTAGTACCAACTACATGTATGAAAGAGTGGACAGAATGCATCACCTTAAAAAGCATTCTGGGCGGTTATAGAGTTGTGCGTAGAGCAATGTTCTTTGTTGAAGATGGATGTGGCTTCAATGATCTCAAGGTGAAGCTCCACAACGCCATTTCACTTGTAGATCCCCACTCCCACTTCTTTGCTAACCTCCAGACTAGGAAAGTCATTGTCTCAATGCCAAGCTTGTGAAAAGAAATTACTATTGCATTTGAAAAGTATAACTTATCTCTTTTCATCAAGACTAAGAGACATGATTCATATGCAAGAAAAAAAAATAAATTGGTCCAATTATTATCTCTGAAACCAATAAAACCAACAACCTCATCTCGTCTTACCATTCGCTCTACCAAGATAGCAACAATGACAAACTGAAGTTGGAGAAGTGAGCTTGTTGTTAGAGATGCATGCAAGTGATGAGGTGAATCATGAGCATTACCATTGCTATGAAGAGGACATGCTGCTAGAATTAGTGATTATGATGGTTAATCTCATAAATATCTATCATTTCATAATGAATATGTTGATTGAGCCACTCCAACTAGCCATATTGGTAACTAGCAAATGGATGATTTGATGCTTGTCCAATTTCAAAAACATTTGTGGCAAAGGATTTTGTTACAATGAAAGGAGTACCATGTGATGGGAGTGACAAGAGGAGAGAGTGGTGGTGGTGGCAAGGGAGAAGATGTGGTTGTAGTCCGATGACAACGTCAAGGAGGGGTTTCTCATACACAATGAACATGACAAGTTAAACATTAGAATTTCGTTTGGATTGCGAGATTATTTATGCCACAAAATTAAGTATAGGAGATGACTTGAAGGTGAGGCTTATTTGGGATAATGAAGAACAACACTCCTATTATTTGAAGTGATTGTAGCAGTAGGATTTCATAAGAACAGTGTACCTAATTGATTATGTTGCAATGCCGAATTTTCTAATTTGAGCCAAGAGGTTAATTGTAGGGATAAAGCAAATTGATCCTTGGAGGTCATAAGTTTCCAAAATTAGGATAAGAAGAGGATGGGAAAAATCCTAATAAGTTTCTAAACATATGAGAAGGGGCACAAAGTTAAAAAAAAAATTCAAGGCATATCATAGGAGGCTATTGTTGCTGTTAGAGTAGAGGGAAAAAGATAGACAGAGAATAGAAAAGATAGGGAACCCTAAAGTGCTACATTGTTTTAATCTCCTTGTTCAATTGTATAATAAATGCAACCTCTCTCTCTATCTATATATATTGAATATATAAAATAATAATATTTTAATAATTACTTACTATATATAAAATATTATTTCTAATATTACTAATTATAACCCTAACTATTAACAAGTCTAAAACTCTCCCTTAAGAACATGACAATTATGCTTCAGCTTGCATGTAATAAAAAAGACAACATAATTTAAAAGAGAAGTAAAAACAACATTAGGTGTCACAAGCAGAAGAAGTAGATAACGTAAGGCGTCACTAGTAGGAATAAAAGACAACGTCAGACTTCACCAGTAGGAGTAGTAGGCAACGCCAGCAGAATATGGAAAAACGGTAACACATAAATAGTGTTGCCCATGAATAGGACCATAACAGAGAAAGAGAAAAAGAGAGAGAAGATTAGAGTTTTCTACTCTGATATCAGTTGAGAACTGCTTTGATACCATGTTAGAGTAGAGGAAAAGAGATTGATAGAGAACAGAAAAGAAAGAAAACGTTGAAGGGCTATATTGTATTAATATCCTTGTTCAATTACATAATAAATGCAACCGTTATATATATAGAGGTATTGAGTATATAAAATAATAATATTTTAATTATTATTTACTATATATAAAATATTATTTTTAATATTACTAATTCTAATTATTATTAATTATAACACTAACTATTACCAATTCTAACCGTCACAATGACAAGTGTGGTAGATAAAAGTAAAAGGAGTTAGACTGATTAATATGAAAAAACCACTTCTATCCAGTACAAGAAATAAGATAAGATTTAGAACTCTTTAAAGGCCCAAGAGGTGTAGCAGCATTTGAATTGGTAGATGGAACAAGATGAAACAACATGAGAACTAGAGTAATGACAAAAAGTTTTGGCCTCAATCCATGGGGTGTGATTGGTTCAACCACATTGAGTGCACAAAGGAAAAGAATTGCTTCACGATCATGAAGGGAATCTGACATTTCATTTATTGTTGAATGAAAAATGACAGTGAAAGGGATAGATATATGACTCAAAACTTCAAGGTTTCTCAATATGAGAATTGAAAAATCAGAAGCACAGTATTATTATTGATGGAAATTCAAGGATGGGGGTGGATAGCTGGTGACAACTGGCTACAAGTGTGATGGGTAGCATTATGATGGTGTAGGCAGGTGGATAGTGCGACTGGTGATAGAGGAGAAGGAGGAAAGTGGATTAGGTTTAGGATAAAGACTGAAACCCTCCCCGATACCATGTGAGGTACAAAACATATTATTATTAATTTGACTCCACGGTATATTGAGGAAGGAAACAGGTCATATCAATAAGAAGAAGGAACTAACAAACTATCTCGTAACCAACATATCCAAACACCAAGTTAACAGTCAACAAAATAGAAGAGGTTGCATATTTGCATGGATTTTATTCTACTTACCAGTCAAGATACATATGCAAAGATAAACAGCAACTAAATACCTGGTGCTGGCTGGATAATGCAGTCCAACTAAACAATAGACAACATTGTATCCCAAAACATTCTCCAACTGCATTGACTAACACATTCATTTATGGTGGTGAGGCTGTCTTTGTGTGGGAGGTCTTGCCTGTTATCACTTTCTTAACTTTTGCAATTGAGCGTTTAACCTTTGACCGAACACCTGATAAGATGTTGTGAGATTTCTTATTTGCTGGCTTCGAATTTGCATCCTTGGATTCGGCAACCAAAGTTGAATCATGGCTATGCTCTGTTTTTGCATGTTCATCTTTGCTTTCGTGCTCATCATTTTCATCATCAGTTCTATCTTTGTCCTGATGGGTATCCATTTCCTCGCTAGTTTGTCTTTGATCCATGTTGGCATTTGTGCATGTTTCCTCAATGATCTTTCCTTGTTTTTGGACAACTTTATTACTGAATTTGTCAATGGTTTCAAATTTCTGGGCCTTATGAGAGACAGACATTGTCTCGTCACCTTTTAGATTTTGGATTTCTGGTTCAGGTACGATATCTTGATTTTCTTTGCTTGCCTCAAATCCAATACCCCGTGACTTGATCTGTGGAGCTTCTTCGACTCTGCTATCATCAAAATTACTTGATTTAAGCTTCACTATTTCATCAGATTGAAGATTCAGTAGTCTCTCTTTACCATTTTCTGAAACCTTTGTATCCCCTTCTTGTTTGGAGACGAAAGATTGTGGTTCCTCTAATTGTGTATTGGAAACTTGATCTTTTTTTTCAGTTTCCTGCAAAATCATTGTGTCATCTTTTCCTCCTTCTTGAATAATACCATTTTTCTGGTTCTCATCTTCGTCATGCACTGAGATTGCTATGGTCCTTCCAACAATGCTCGCTTGAGTTTTCTCATCATCCTGCACATGACTTTGTTTTAAGAACTCTCCAACGTCTGATGATGAGAATTCCATTTTATTTCCAGAGATGAATTTAGTTGATTCTTTGGTACCTTCAGCCAACAAACTAGAAACCTCTTTTGTTATCCTATCCATTCTTGCAGCTGAAGAACTCTTGTCTGCATCACATTCCCGGCTCTCATTGTCCTTTACAAATAAGTAATGTAAATTGTTTCCACTAACTGCTTCATGACCGTGCTCTAATGTCGGGTCTGAACTGTCTTCCAGCTTGCTTACTTTGTCTTCAAATCCTCTTGTATGTTTAGTAGCCTGTTCAGTTTTCATTGTGGCCAAGATGCTTTCTTGTTTTGAAATGCTGGCATCATGATTCTCCTCACTGATTTCTTCTACCTTAATTTCAGGCTCGACAACATGTATTCCATGTTCACTTAGCAATAAGTGATCAGTTAGATGTGAAGCAGGTAGATTATCTGGGCCAGTCTGTTGCTCATCACCTTTTGAGTTTCTCAAGTCTGCGACTTCATAACTTGGCCTTTCTGCTTGTTCCAATTTTTCCTCTTCATGCAGCATGCATGCTTTTGTTGCTTGATTGTTAGTCAAGTTTCCTAAGAATTCCTCTTCTTCCATAAATTCAACTGAAGGATTCTTCTCTTTGCCAGTACATATGTCAGACACTGACTTTGAAATTTCTTCTGGATTCACTCTGTCTTCTTGGTCTATGGTACCAGAATCAACTGATTGTACATGTATTCCATGTTCACTTTGCAATATGTGATCAGTTAAATGTGAAGCAGGTAGATTATCTGGGCCAGTCTGTTGCTCATCACCTTTTGAGTTTCTCAAGTCTGCGAGTTCATAACTTGGCCTTTCTGCTTGTTCCAATTTTTCCTCTTCATGCAGCATGCATGCTTTTGTTGCTTGATTGTTAGTCAAGTTTCCTAAGAGTTTCTCCTCTTCCATAAATTCAACCGAAGGATTCTTCTCTTTGCCAGTACATATGTCAGACACTGACTTTGAAATTTCTTCTGGATTCACTCTGTCTTCTTGGTCTATGGTACCAGAATCAACTGACTGTACCTGAGATATGGAGATCTCACCAGGATGCTCTTCACTTGCCTCATTGATATTGAATTTTCTACCACTTCTACAAACTTTATTTGCAGCTTCTATATTCACTGCCTTTGTCTTTATGTCCATGGCAGATCCTCTAGTTGAATTCTCAGAAACTTCATGTTCGTCTGTTGCTGATGTTACATTATCAAATATATTCATGGTCATATCCTTAGAAGATGGGATCTCAGTTTCACTGACCTGTAAAAAATAGAAAGCTTATTAGCTCCAAAATAAGAGTGAAAAGGAAAGAAGTGAAAAAAAATGAAGATGTGATTGTTTAAGATTCTTACACTGACCATATTTCTTTGGGCTTCCTTAGATGTAGTAATAGAGTTATTCTCCTCCAATGTAGGTCCTAGTTCAATTTTTTTCACTTCGTTGTCCTTTTCCAAAAAGTGTTTATTAGCTACATTTGCTTCATCAGAAATAGGAGCTTGAACAATATCTTCCTTGGCCATGCTCTTCCCAATTATCTCGTTTGGTTCTGCTATCTGCAACTGGTTTGATTGTTCTTTAAGCTGCATGGTTTCTATTGGATTGTCCTGAAATTTCAAACCTGAATGATTATAACTCTCTGTTTCAAAGGATTCAAAGCCTAAAATATTTATTTGTGGAAGAGATACTGCCCCAACAAATTCAGTCAATATGGATAAACCATCAGCTACCTTGCTATGATGGTAATCTATTTTCATATCTGAATTCGCTAGTTTCAACACCTGCAACTAACAAAGTAAGTTACTTAGAGATTTAGTCCTGGAATATATAGAAAATATTGACATACTATTTATTTATTAACCTTCACTTTTGAATAAAAAGAATGCGCCGAAGAAAACCATGAACGAAGCTAGACTATACCTGTTCTTGTAGACTTAAATACTCTGTGGCATCAGAAGCTTGAATTTCATTGCCGCAGAGAATAATGGGCCTCACTTCCACCACTTCTTTAGGAGCCATTTCTTTGTTTTCCAGGTTTTGTTCTGCTTGGTCTCCTTGATATTCTTTATCCGTGTATGTACATTTATCTGCAATATCCAGATCATATGGAGCCACGAGGGAAATTTCAGCATCCACATAGTCCAACTTTTGATTCTCTGGAATCCTCTTGGTAGTGATATTTTCCTTAGCAATTTCCTTATTATACACGTTTACAGTTGCTGCTTCACAAGGTTTTACCTGTGCTTTTACATCGTTGTCTTCCTCATGGTTTTCATCTTCCCTTTCCTTTGCTTGTAATATTGTTTCTAGTTCCTGCTCACCATTATCTTCTCGTGAGATTTCATAATGTGCTACAGATTTCAATTCAGTGGCATTTATTTGTATGTTATTTACATCTGAAGCTCCCTTAATACTTGAAGAATCTTCTTGCACATCAGCAATATTTTCATCACATGATGACTCCAGTTCAATGATTTGGGTCCAAATTTTAGTTTCTGCACTATAAACGGCCTCAGCTTTGCTTTGATCTTGAAGAGCACTAACGTAATTTTTGTCATCTTCAGTGAAGCCTAAAACCTGTTTTTGGTGCCGTTGAGCTGTTTCATGCTTTTGAAACTCTTCCTCTTTTGCAGGAATTACAGTTGAACTCTTATCTATTGTGTTAATGCACTCTTCATGCTCTACTTGCATAGCTTCAAACTCTATGTTCTTCACAATGTTGCAATCCTGCCCAAAAGTATGGACTATTAGGAGCTGCTATGATCTGAAACATTCATGACTTCGGTGGATTAGATTGCAAATGTGTCAATATGCTATTTGAATAAGATTTAATTTAGGAGAAGACATTTTTACCCTTACTTTGATTTCATTATGGCTGAATTGAGTCAAAATATAGAATAAATGTGCGCTTGACATAGCCAATGCTTCCGGTTTTTGTTGGTTTGACTAGAGCTAATTTGACTCGTGTTGGTTGTAAAAATTTTAGGGTGTGATAAATTTTAGGGTGTTAGTTTGAGAATGACATTGTGGTCACAAGACTCACAACATGACTAATTAAATTGCTAATCCTGGGGAGAGGTATGACATGTTGGGCCATTGTTCTTTTTAGGGCATAACAAGATAGGTCTATCATAGTCAATAAAAAACTTGCATATTATTCAAAGGAACTGCTTTATTCTTCTTGTTAGAGTATAGGGAAAGAGGAAGTGAGAAGAAGAGATAGAAAACCCTAAGACTACATTATATTAATCTCCTTAGTCAATAGAACATGAAATAATAATATTTTAATTATTACTTATTATATATATATAATAATAATATTTTTAATATATTAATCCTAACTATTACTAATTCTAACCTTAACTATTACCAATTCTAATATTCCCTCTTCAAGTTGGAACATATATGATAATTATGTTCAGCTATATAAAAATAAAGTAGTAATACAAAACATAATGAAATAGTTTAAAAGAGAAGTAGAAGTAGGCGTGCATTGCAAGCATTAGAAGGTGGTATTCGCAAGCAAAAGTAGTAGGTAGCATAAGATATTTTAGAAGTGTCACCTAGAAATAGTAGGCGGCGGAAGGTGCTACCGACCAACAAAAAATAGTTAGCAGCCTATGTCACGCAAGCAAGAAAAGGGTGGCATAAGGAATCATTAGCAATAGAGGATAGTGTAAGGTATCATCTGCAGGATAGGGCAGTAACGAACAATATTACCTTATGGACCATGGTATGGATGGACAGTACACATGAACATTACTATAGTGGAGAAAGAGAATAAAAGAGGGAGAAGATCAGGTTTCCTATTCTATTATCAAGTTGAGAGGCGGCTAGGGTTTAGAAAACCTCCTCTGAAACCATGTTAGAGTATAGGGAGAGAGATAGAGGAGAGGAGAAAGATAAAAAACCCTAAAGGGCTACATTGTATTACTCTCTTTGTTCAATTAAATAATAGACTGAGAACATGCAATAATAATATTTTAATTATTACCTACTATAATATAATAATAATAATAATATTTATGATATTATTAATTCTAACTATTACTAATTCTAGCCCTACTGTTACCGATTCTAACACTTCTCTTATACACTACTTGGTTCAGTCCATTTTTCCACTACATGGATTTTAACATGATTTACAGTAGCTTTTGGTATCTCAACTTTGGAAGAATCTACCTTAGTTAGACCCTCCAAAATTCTCTATTATTTAATTCAAAGGAATGATGCATAACAAGAAATATGCAAAACCACAGTGAAACAACGGTTGAAATAGAGGTGTGAAAATGAACTAATGTCAGTCTGAATGTTAGGAACAGCATCTCCTGCTCTATATTCTTACTGTCCTTTGTATCATCAAAAGGATCATTTTAAATGTTGTCTTATTTTGTTAACCTGGATTTTTGAAAACAAGTGGTCAATTTATTCTACCATTTATTTGAAGTCGTCGTTTCATAAATGATACAAATAAAACTCAAAGGTTACCCAAACTTCCCATTTGTTTCCAGATCTATAGTGATCAGAATGCTTCTTTATGTTTATTCAATTGAAAAAAAAGGGGAAACACTGCTTTTATAGGCAAGATTCAACTGCAACGAAGAACTGTGAATTGTAGATTTTAGTCAACAGGGAGATGCATAACATGTAGCTCAGTGAATTAACTCATGCATTGAGCAATAGAGCCATTAAAATCAAACTAGAAGTTGATCAAACAAACAAGCCTTTGCTTTGAGAAGTTGTACGTATCTTTGTGCTATACTTAGTGAAGTCAAGTTGAAACCTTAAAAAATAATTAGCCAACAGTATTTAATAAAAGGTAGGTTGGATACCTTTGCATAATCATTATGAATCTTTTTGCTCGATTCTGCAATGACACTTCCAACTATTTCATCTTCCCCGGCTATGCATGTTTCAGCTTCTTCAAAAGTTTTTTCTTGCTCCTTTGGAGGGTCCTTTCCCTTAGTAAATTCTATCGTGGAAGCGTTTACTTTAGTCAGGATAGTTGACCCAAGGATGCCGACCTTGGTTTGTTCTTGGGCTTCTGTTATCATGTCCTTCTTTGAGACATCATTAGGGGGTATCTCAGTTCTATTTTCCAAAGAGATGTCGTTGTCCTTATCTTTCATAGTTGCTGCTTTTTGTTTATTGAGTTCTTCACCTTCTTTTTGCTCACCCAAGGAAATAACATCTACTGCTATATTATTTGTCTTCTCATCTCCAGAAATGGTTTCTTCATTACTTCTCTTAGCTTCTATTGTTTCATAAATACCCTTCTGATCTACCTTAACTGATTCATCTGAAATTTCATTAATATCATCATCAATTTTATCCTGTTTGTCGCCATCAGATTCTTCTGTACTTAATTCTTTCCCAATATTTTCTTCTACTGGAGCTCCTGTGGAGGATAAAGAACTGACTATTATGTCCATGATCACGTTCACCTGCAAGTTAACAAAAGTTACAACTTCCATATGAGAAATTGAGAGAAAACGAGTCATGATTTTGTTCTTCTGTTAGTGCTTTATAAAACCTACAACATTATTTCATACTGAATCTTGTTTAACCAACTTACTTTATCACTAGCATCCTCAGGCATCTCATTTGTTTTGTCTCCAATATTCTTGTCTGAATTTGGGTCTCCTTCGTGCTTGGGGAGAATGCAGTCCATGACCTTTTCATACATTTTGGATCCATTATAAATTTCTTTTCCTACTGTACTTTCATCCTTCACTTTTGCTGTTTCGTGGACATGGTTTTCATCCTGGTTCTTGAAAATCTGTTAAAAATGTCAAATAAATTGCAAGTTAGTATTAGTATTCAAGTTAATGAAATCCTATCGCTTGGTAGTAATTTTCTACAGTTTTAAGTTCTGAGCATCCTTTGTTTTTGATTCAGTAGCTAACTCTTAAATTAGTTCAATTCCCTAATGCTAGTTGTGGTAAAATTTTAAGATTCTCACTCTATTCTATTCCATTTGGCATCATATTTCTGGAAGTATTTCATATTTTCATTTGCTTTTTTGGTTAATCTGTTCTACCATTTTTCGTAAGCTGTCTTAGTCATATCTGTCCTAGTTTTTTACCTTCTTTTTCAGTTTCTTTTTTGTTGGTATGTAACACATTAACAAAAAATGGTAGAAGAACATGCCAATGAAAGAAAAACATTGTTTTTTGGCATGACAGTATGCCAGTATCTCTATGTTTATGACAGACGGAATTATGTATTATATCCTCTTAGTCAGCTTGGTAACATTCACTTTTCTTGACAGCCCTTGACAATGTTTGGCTTGGTTACCAGTTATTATGTCTTTGGTCAACATGGTGTGAGCTGCTAAGTTGACAAGGGCCTTCAGCATGATAGCCTGAGATCAAAATAATGTGTTTAATCCTAGGTTTTAAAAACTAAATTGGTCCGAACTAGTGTATCGATCTAATGTCGGATTGGTATGTATGTATGTATGTATGTATGTATGTCGGATTGGTATAAAACATACATACATACATACATACATACATACATACATACCATTTCAGTACCGACCAATTCTACATATTGGTACAAGCTCAGATTGGTACAAATAAAAAATACCATTTCAGTACCGACCAATTCTACATATTGGTACAAGCTCAGATTGGTACAAATAAAAAATATTGGTCAGTTCGGTTTGATATTTCATACTATGCTGTTCTTACCTTGTTTTGGTGCCAGTTTAAGGTTGGTATTGTATATATGACTATATATCTATAATATATATACTTTAATAGTACCAATTAGTACAGATGGTATGTGTGTAGGTATTGGCTAGTACCAGTAGGAACTGGTACTTAAAGCCTTAGTTTAATTTATTGTTTTCCACACTAAAGAAGGTTAAGTTTAAAAATCTTCTACTTGACAAAACACTAACTTGAGTTTTGTAATCATTTATAGTATTCTCAACCTTGATGTTCTTTGGCTTGTCTTTCCGGTTGTTCACCGAATTTGAGATTAAAGACATCGATATATATAAAGCAAGGACAGAGGGGGAGACTATTTTCATCTCAAATTCAGTGAACCGGAAAGACAAGCCAAAGCATGTCAAGGTTAATATAACTTGATCATGCGTGCTTAGGAGAACTGAGGTATTACTAGTTGGAGCATATTCTACATTCTTTTCCAGGTTATCTTCATCCATTACCTTTGCCGTTTCACTTTCATAATTAATGCTGACCATTTATGGAGTCTACTTGAATGATAGAGATATCAGATAATCATACTTTGATCTAACAGCTGAAGAAGATATCATTTCTAGGGAACAATAAATGTGCATTTATTCTATTTGAATTCCTATGCTCGGGTTATAATAAGACATGATGAACAAATATGCATCCTTATGTATGTAAAGCTACTAAAATATCTCTATCCGTGATTATAAACCTCTTCATGTCTTTGGCATCAATGGAATATTAATTGGCGTTTCACATGGACAAAAGAGATCTTCATGATTATTGACCATGTTAGCATGTCTGTGTTTCTCATACATCTCTTTGCTTTAGGTTATTTTGTTATTTTCTAGATCCTTTACTGTCCTTGTTGAGATCATCTTCGCTATCCTCAAAAATGACTTACCATAGATTTGTTGAAGGTCACTGTGAAGATTTTGAAGTAAATCAATTTAGTTTATACTCAAAGTCTAGAAACTACTTAGTGAGTTTAGGGCAAAATTGTCCTCTGGAATTTTTTATGTTATCAGATTTCATTTCATGATTCATAATGATAGTTATGAATTTTCCCTGGAGCCTAAGTTTTGATGTGCTAATGTGCTTATACAGTTTCCTAATCAAGCTTTTCTTATCTTTGTCAAATTATGCTGGAATCCTAAAAGTTCATATTTGTTATGATTCGTGAATCGAATCGTCCCTCAAGCCGTCACTGGCGAAAAATCGTGCGAAACACGCCCTAACAATAGAATAACAAAACACTCAATGACTCATCTCTAAACCCTAGACCCTTATTTATAACACTTTCTTACTTAGCAGGTTGGGTATAACATACCAACCCAGATCCACTTTATTAAATATCCAACTACTAATACTGGGTTCGTAACAATTGCCTCATCTCTAAATAAGCCTTGTCCTCAAGGCTGCTCAAAATTTATTTAAGAAAACTTCATCTTGTGCCTCCTTTAGGTTCCCAAGTTGCTCAAGCTTCTCCCTCTAGTTCCTCGTCAGCAAGGTCCCTTTCCTCATCTTCTGCGGATCATGAGTCTCAAGCCTTTGTTCGTGCAGCGATGCATTGGATGGTAAGATTGATCGCATCTAAAACATAATTTTTCTTCTTCTTTGGATTTAAAATCTTGATAAGAGAGGTATCTCCCTCCTCGGTTTTTATTAGTCGTCTGACTCCCCTTTCGCATCCGTTGAAGTGTATTCTCGCTAATTGGAGGTTGAGGTCGGCTGCCCTTAGCTACACTGGCCTTGGACGACAAAGTGCTCCCTAGTTTGTCTTCTATATTGGTTCTATCTCTTCCTGAATAATGCCATTATGTCCTTGTGGCCTTCGGCTGTGATGAAATACTAGTCCTTCCCCCTACGGTGCCTTCAGTCTGTCTAGTAATGCTTTCCATGCTAACTAGAACCCCTTCAAAATTTCTGGCCAGTTGTATCGCCTTCCTCACTGTGGGAGGGTTGAAAGTGCGCACCCACCTCCGGATCTCCTCGTGCAATCCACTGAGAAAGTAGTCCAAATATTATGAAGCAGGTAATCTTGGAACTCTTGCCATCAATCTTTCAAATAGCTCAATATATTCGCCCACTGATTTAGACCCTTGCTCCAATGAAGATAACATCTCAAAAGGGTTGGCTGTATTAGATTCGTTGAACCGTTCAATAAGTTCTTCCTTCAAAATATCCCAAATGAGATTGAGTTCTATTCTCCTCACCCAACTAAACCAATGAATAGCTGGACCTTCCATACTCACAAATGCCAAAGGAACTCGATAGTGATTAGCGGTTCCTTGCACCATAAAATATTGTTTAGCTATTGTGATCCACCCTAGTGGGTCTGTCCCATCAAACACAGGTAATTCCACTTTCCGACACATCAGTCTGCGCTCATCATGATTGTGCATGCCCCACTCCATAGAATTAACCATATACTTATATCCATCATTTCTTATATGAGTCTCGTAGCGTGGTTCACGACGTCCTGTAACTCCTCCCATCAAGGGATTTCTCCGCGCATTACCTCCACCCGTTGCTGTTGGATTAGCCCGCTCCTGACGCCACAAATCATCTTCTATCATATGAATCTGCTCATCCTGCCAATCTCTCTCCCTGTTACCAGCCTCTTGTGGAATAACTCGTGCTCGTTCCCTAGAGTGTTGCGCAGGATCACCCGTGCTTTCAGCCATTTTTCCCTTTATAAAGATTGAGAACATCTCCTTTAGGTCAGCCATATCTTTTCTTAACTTCCTTCTATCTTCCTCCGCTGCCTGATATCTCTCCTCGTTTGCTGCTTGCTCTCTTCTGAGCTTCTCCTCTATTGCTAGAACCTCTGCTACACTTTTCTCTAGTGCTTCTAACCTCGTCTCAGATCGAGTGGATGCCATAGTGAATCACAACCAATACCTACAGAAGAATCGATCCTAGCTCATCACAAGTTTTTTTTATCCTTTTGCTACAGTACTCATGAACAGTACCATTAGTAGCTTTTTTTCTAGTTGTGCTACAGTAATACAGTGCCGGCGTCCGCATGCGCAGCGCTAGCTTCACCGTTGGCCACTCCCGCCGCCGGCTAAGGTTCCGGCGGAGGAAGTCGTAGATTGTCTTCGCTGGTCGGCCGCTCCCGTCGCCGGCTAGGGTTCCGGCAGAGGAACCCCCACGTGGCCGCTCGTGCGTCACTTATAGGCGTGTTTTTGTACGTCGCCTGACGCTGCGCCGCCGCCGCCCTTCCTCGCTGAGCCTTCCTCTGCAGGAAGCTGCGCCTCACGTCGCTGTAGATGAAGCCTCCAGCACCTCCTCGCACCTCTAAGACTTCCACCGATGGCGCTTGCCGCAGACGCCCGCCGAACCAAAAGACGCCGCAACGTTGTATTCGTCCGCATGTCGATGAGAGGACACACCGTTGTTGATGAAGCAACGCCTGTAACACTAGGAAGATGCACGTTCGCCGCTTGCCGAAACAGACTCTCGTCGCCGCTGTAGCCTCTTCCAAAATTCCAGCTGCCTAGGGTTCCGCTTGCCAACGGCTCTCTAAGTCGCCAACGATGACGCCGTCACTCCTTCGTCATGCTCTTCTAGCGCTTCGCAGCTAGCCCACAATAATAGATCTGCTGTATAGATCTATTACCGACAACAGAATTTCTTCTGCCCTTATCCATCGCCGTTCCACCGGTTTCCCGATGATCGATCTGGCAGACCGGACCATCGGACCAATGTTACGATTCGTGAATTGAATCGTCCCTCAAGCCGTCACCGGCGAGAAATCGTGCGAAACACGCCCTAACAATAGAATAACAAAACATTCAATGACTCAACTCTAAACCCTAGACCCTTATTTATAACACTTTCCTACTTGGCGGGTTGGGTATAACATACCAACCCGGATCCACTTTATTAAATATCTAACTACTAATACTGGGTCCGTGACAATATTTTTGTATGTGAGCTTGCATGTTTCATTGTACATGCACATGAATATATATATATATATATATATATATATATATATATATATATATATATTCTAAAAGGTTGTTTATTGACATTCATTTCTTCTATCATTTATTTCAATCTAGCCCTTGTGATCACATGTGTTCTTCTTTGAATCTCTGAAATACTTAAATAGAAAAAGAGTTTACTGGTGGTATAATAATTGGTGTTTTCTGCTATTCATGGATTCTCATCGTTTATTCTTCTCTATTTGATTCCTCTTTTGTATTTCATTAATTACTGTTTATGGATAAAGGGAATTATGCATTTCACCTTTCCATCTTCATTATCTTGTATGCTGCTTGTATCTTCGGTGCATATTCTGGCTTCTGCTTGGTCAGATGTAAGAATTGCTTTGCGCTGCTCTTGAGAGTGTTCTGGGTGTCCATTTTCAGTAGTAGCTGTATGTTTATCAACAGATGCACCTGTTTCATGCTTGATTGATTTATTGAGGATCTCAATGACATACATCTCAATGTTTTCTTCTCTCTCAGGAGTCTCTTGGGGACTTTCCAGAGTTTGCTCTGCTGGAATGTCATGATGGGTCTTGATCTGGATACTTCCTTCTGAAGTTTGTTTCTCTATTTTCAGTTCATTACTTCCGTTCTCTTTCTTACTTTCAATTTGCACCTCAAAACTTAACATTGCTTCTGCCGCACACGTTTCATCTTCAGAAAAATAGTTATTATAGTTATTCTCTCTACTAATCTTTTCTGCTTCATGTATAAGCTTCTGAATTACCACCATCTCAGATGATTCTTGTACATCGGATATCTTGTCTGGAATAATTTCTGTATGTTTATCAACAGCCTCTTCTTGGTCATTTACTTTCTTATTTGGTGCTTGCAATATCTGCATGTCAGACTGAACAACGGGGGGCTTCATTTCCTCCAGAATAACTTCATTACATTGATTGTTATTTTGCACAAATTCATATGTTTCCTGAAACTCTTCGGGATTTCTTTCTTCCAATATTAGTTCCACCTGCTTTGATGATTGTGCACAAGAAGCATCCGAGTAACTAACATCACTTTTTTCTATCTGTACTTCACTTATATTCTCATTTCCTGTAAAAACCATTCCTTCACAATGATCCGTTTCTTGACTAGTGGTTGGTATCACGCTGCTTGTATTAATTGATTCTGCTACCTTACAAACACTTCCCAGTTTTTCATGTGAATCTTCAATGTCTTTCTCATTCTTACCTTTGTCGAAGTCACTACCTTGAGTGCTATCTTCTTTCTGTGAACTGTTTTCTTCGTATTGTAAACTGCAAGTACCTTCATCATGTTTGGTAGTTTCCTGATCATTCTGGATTAGTGAAACCTCCTTGTCTGCTAAGGCTTCAGTGGATTGTGTAACTAGTGATTGCTTCATTCTATGTGATTCTTCATTTTCTATGATTGTGTTTTCATCAATTATTTCAGAGCTAAAATCACCATCATATTTTAAGTTCCGAGCCATTATTTCGCTGTTCCTTTCTTCATTCTTATGATCTTGTGCCAAGTCCGCGGATGATTCAAGCATTTGACGAGCCTCTTCTGTGTTGTCATCTTCTGTTATGCAGAATTTTATTTTACTGATTTCTTGAAACTCTTCTCTGCATTTGCAGTCCATGATTATATCATGGTTATTTGTAGCAGCATGCATGAATTGGGCAGCCAAATCATTAGTTTCAGGTACATCACTTGCGCTGTTGGACTCATCATCATCATCAGTTTCTCTTGGGGTTTCCTCGCCAATGTTTACATGATTGATATCAGATGTCTGTATAATTTGAATTAGAATACTTTGATCAGTCTATGAGATGCCAGAGAGAAAAAGTAAACTTCATTGTGTTTGGCATCTATAGAAAAGACTCATGGATGAATAGAAACCATGTCATTTGCTTAAGCAAGATTTGCATATATGTTCAAGTAAATAGAACAATATTTTCAGATTGTGGTTGTTAAGTAGTATGAACTGTAAAGAACAACAGTTTACAAGGAAGCATTTTGACCTAAATCTACCATGTGGTAAGTGGTAACTATAATAAAGTTATGTCTCTGTCAAGGAGCTAAAAACCTATTGCACGATATGGGTAGTACATTCTGGCACAACAATGTAGCTATTATATATACATGTAGAGAGAGAAAGGAACTAAAAATTGGTCCTACTTTCGGGTTGGTACCGATAATAGACCTATATCTTCAACTTTGATTGTAGGTATTGGTACCATATGTGTCAGTATTGTCCAATACGAATCACAGACTCACTTGATTAAGAGACATACAAAATAGACTTCTCACTTCTTGATCTTGTGGTACAGTTCGATATAAACATATATATATATATATATATATATATATATATATATATATATGCCAATGGCAAGAAAATTGTATTGCTGATGAGGAAAAAACAATGTTTGAGACCATACACATATTAACCCAAATCCACCTCATTTATATTAAAATGATTTACTAAAATTTTCACATAAAATCTACTTCGGGAACCTGTCACTTATTATAGCCAGAACAGAAAAAATCCAGCTTAAAACATGATTCACCCAGATTCCAGCTCTCCCAAATCAATCCAAGAGCAAAAAAGGAGCCAATCCAATACTTGCCATCTCCTGTAAGCATTTTCCAATTGCACCAGCTATGTAATCCAGGGCTGAAGAATAATATGCAGCTGCTGAATAGATAAAAGTAGAGGGAATCCAAAACCCAAAAATTGCATGAAAATTCTATGATAAATCTGTTATATCCAGGACAGGAGAAAACCAGCTTAAGACATGATTGCCCCATATTCAACTCTCCTAAATCTATTCTATAGCGATGTTGTTCATCTCCTATAAACCTTCTATCATACCAGCAATTACGATGCAGCTGCCAATTAGATATGAGTAGGGGGAAATCTAAGTTCCGGTGACTATGTGAGACCACTGTAATAATCTGGGCAAGCTAATCCATTAAAGTATGCGGGAAAGATACGTTAACAAATTTATACTCTGTGTATTCCAACAGAAGTTTCTCCAATAGATTTTTGTAAGTGGAGGTCCCATGATTTAACAAAGATATCCATATTATTTTGTTGACTAGCCCAAAGCTTAAATGATTTCATCTTACTCCAATAGTTTGTGAAAATGTTGAATATTTGTCCGCGCTCTCCAGTTATGTTTTTAAATGCCTTGGGCCCTTGGCATTCTTTTCCATCCATACGTATATAGTGCCTGCGAGCAGCAGCTTCTTGGCAATGATTAGAGTGGATGTCCCTCTCCATTGGGATTCCACCAGCTGAGGTATCTCAGGGCAGGAGATCAGGGAAGAGTCAACGGCACATCTGTGCTGTATAGGTTTCCACATTTTACTAGCTTCCGAGCATGTGGTCCATTGTTTTATCAACCAAGTGACATAGATAACATTCCTTCTTAGATGTTATTCCTCATTTGGATAGTCTATCTATAGTTAGACGTTTCAAACATGTAGTGAAGGAATATGTATGTATACCGCCTTTAAACCAAATAACTGACGTTCATTGTATTGGGTTAAATGGAGTTAAAGCTTCGTATGCAGTTTTGATTGTGAAATTTCCTAAATTGGTTAGGTTCCATCACAATTCATCATTCATATATATATATCTGCAAGGCTACTGATCTTGGGATAGGCAGTTTCCAAATACCATTGGAAATTAATGTTTGAAGTCGGGCATCTTTACCCGATGGTTTTCTGGAAAATCATCAACCGAGTTATATAACACCTAGGAGTGAAACTAAGGGACGTGCCATAGGTTATTGGACTTGCCATTAACAATCCTGTGACGTGTGCAGATAGAGAAGGATTTGAGGTAGTAGCTGTGCACCCATTTGACCCAAAGAGATACCTTTCCTTTAGCCACATTTAAGATATATCTCATAAACAGAGTTGAATTTAACATAGAAATATTATGTAAGTTCAGTCCGTTGAGTGTTTGTCTTCCAAGAGACCTTTTGAATCCTTTTTGTAGTATCAATGGTCCATAAAAAGCGTGAGAGTAACCTATTGAGGTGCTCTATGGGCAAGGCAGGAAGCTTGAGAACACTACTCCCAAATGTTATAGTACTATAATAAACAGATTTATGCGTTCAACTCGGTGAGCATAAGAAAGGATTTTTCCTCGCCAAAGTGAAAAACACCCCACCACTTTCTCAACTAAGGTTTGTAGTCTTTATCAATATGAATCCCCAGGTTGGATACCGACAATACAGTGCTATATATATTATTATTATTAGTACCCATCGATATCTTTTGGTACTGATATGTCCATGGACCATGGACCGGTAATTTGAACCTTTGATAGAAGATTAGTTTTTTTTTTTCTCAAAAGATGGAACTCAAATTCATAGAGTGAGAACCTAATTATTCTTCTTGTTGCTAATGCCTTCTCACTATTTTTCTAACCTAAGCCTGATTATAAAAAGTTCAAAGACCTAAGGCAGACTATACAAATTTCAAAGAGGACATGATTTAATATTATAAAAATATACAGGAAATTCTGATGGTCTTGTAGTTTCTAATTCCTTTTCTGGTTCTTTAGCCATCTATATAATGTTGCTATAAAGGGCAACCAAATTCGTAATAGTGTTAGATGGTCATATGAATTATGTAACCATGAATTATATACAATTTATATGAATAATGTGATATAGTTGAATTCCTAGGCTAGTCAAGTTTATACAATGAATGCATGTTTAATATTCTAGTTGGTAACTGTAACTCATATGTTGACTGAGAGATTTCCCATATTCCTACTTCAAGAGGAGGAAAATGATTATCTCATGGAGAGATGTATCATGTATTCATCGTCAGGATAATTAACACAAAATTTTATCAAATGAAATTAAGGTTATTTGCGACAAATCTGATACCTTTGCATCTTCATTCTTGGTGTCTGCATCAGTTGTTCCTTCAACTGCTGCTTCTTGGGGTATTCGCATTTCATTATTTTCTTGAACTATTCTTTTTTGCTCTTCGTAAAGATCCTTTCCTTCACCTAGTTCTGTAATTGAAACATCTGTTTCAGCTGAAATGGTTATTTCAAGGTCCTCATCTTTGACATTTTCATGCTCTTTTTCATTCTTGTCATTCTCAACAACTTTGTCATCAGATTGCTCAACAATATTTGGTAGGATGATTTCACTAGCCATATCTTCTTTTATACTTTCCTCCCCCCTCTTTAATTCATTTTTTTTATTTAGCTCTTCATCTACCATATGCTTCTCACTAGAAATAATTTCAACTTCTATCTTTTTTGCCTGTTGATCTGTTCCCACAGTGCCTTCCACTCCTTTGTTGACTTCTGTTCTTTCATGTGTATCTTCCAGATCTACCTTGAAAGATCTTTTATCATAAATATTCTTTACATATGGTTCTGGACTGGCTGCTTCCCATAAATTATCTTTTTGCGTGGAAAATGAAGAACTGACCACTTCATTTATTCCTGCAATTTTCTGCGTCTTAAGATAACCCTGAGTTTCTGTATCAGCAATTCCCTCATGATTTAGTTCTGTTGAATATGTATTGGAAATCCCTGCAGCATTGTTAGGCGTACAATCTTGTTCGACCAGCGCCATGTTTTTGCAGACTTCATCATCATCATCCTCATGTATCTCATGTATAAGATCTCTAGCTTCTTCTATCTTTTTTCTGGGCACTTGTAACGTATCCACATTTTTATCCAAGTTTAAGGCCTGGTCATTATTCTGGATAAGGCTGTGAGTTACCAGGTCAGGCCTATTGGAATTTTCATCGATTTGATCTTCCAGGATATTGTTACTCGTAAGATTTGCAGTTTCTTGGTCACTGTTCACACTGTTGATTTCAGATGCCTGATCAAAGTCAAATAAATGGTAGTTAAATAAACTTCAAATCAAGGTTAAGGATTCAGAATTGTAATATTTAGTGAATAGTATTATGAAAACAATCTCAAACATATATGGGGAGCCAACTAACTCATAGGGGCTATATTTAGTTGAGAGAAAAGTTTAAAATCTCATCTATACTAGTGTTTAAAGTTTCAGTCGGGTACTAGTCCGGCGAATGTCCAGCACCAAAACACCCACTATACCAGGTGGAAGTGGCAGGCGCTGTCGTTCCCGCCGCCGCCGGTTTTGCCACCAGTACATACCAGTACAAACCAGTCCGATAGCTCATCGGACTGAAACTTTAATCCTTGGTCTATACTAGTAAACCAGTTCTTGTCTCGGACCAGTTTGTATTAGATATGTTGACAACCTGACCAGTCTCAGACCAGTGTATACTGCTTATACGGAGCAGTACCAACAGGTTTTAAAAACAATAATTGAGAGTTCCTTTTGTGCTGAGTTGCTCACTGATTCTTGTGTTGGGTTCTCATGCAATATGTCTTGTGCAAACTTGAGCTTATCAGATTCCATTTGGACCATTTCTCCTATTTTGCCATCATCTACTCTGTTGTCTGCAGTGTCTTTTGTATGAATTGCCTGTTCTTCAGCTGCAGCATTGAAGTCTTCTTGCTTCTTGCAAACTACATCACCAATGTTTCCTTCATTTATCTGTATTCCGTCCATGCCCTTCATAATTTAAATTTCATTAAATCTTATCATTATCAATGAGCAATTCAGATGCTTGAGCTATATAGTAACAGAACTTTAGAGTTTAAAATCCATGATTTGTCAAAAAAATTACCTTTTTTTGAGTTTTTTTATCTTTCCTTGCACAGAGAAGACTAGTCTCTACAGGTGTATAATTCTGCTCTTCCATAGTGAAGTACGAAACAAAAGAAAGCTTCTCAGCCTCTACACTTTCCTTGTACATCCGTGTATCTTTGCTATCGTTTGTAGTGGTGGCTGGATGAATTAGTTCTTTGACCAAGTTTCCTTCAGATTCATTGACCACTGGATCTTTTGCCTTATCCATAATCGGACAATTGCTGATGGAGAAATCTTCTACATCCTTTTGCAGATCTTCGTTGGCATTTTCATTAGCATCAGCTGTTTCATAAACCTGTTTCAAAAACTAGACAATTATTTTCTTATGAAATAATTTAGGTGTACTTGTAAAGATAAATGCCAATCTTAGCCTTTTCTGCCTGCAACCTTATTCCTGGAATGTGATACAAAGGAGGCTGACAGAAAACAAAATCATTATACCAAACTCTCATTGATGAAACAAGGATCGGATGGTGTCTTGATTGATACTTTAACCTCCAAACAATGGCAGCCATGCCTGGCTATTTTTGCTTTTAGTCCTTTCTGTTCTTAAATTTGGTGAATAACCGTGGTCAGATGGCAGGTTTTTTCTTTCTTTGAGTCATTCTTTAACTAAGGATGTTATTCAAGGGGAACAACCATGTTCAGTTGGATCATCAATACCAGAACTTGGTTCTCTTTGGTGAAATTTTTTTTTGCCTGCTTTGGTTGCTTCGCTTGTCATTCATTATCTGTTTGTCTGTTTATCTCGACATTCAAATTTTGTCTCTTTAAACTTGACTCAATTCTGAATCTAAAAGTAACAATGCACCCTAATGACGTCGGGATTTAAAATGGAAAACCCAAAGTAAAAGATTATTTTTTCTTTCCTATATAATACCTTAAAATAGATGATACGCTTGGTGAGACATATTACCTAATGTTGGTCAAACTATCCAAAAGGTCTTTTGGCATAAAAGAAAAAAGGTCAGATTTTTTTAACAAGACCTATGACATAAAAGAAATGGTCCTTGCAATTGACTTCCTACGAAGTGCTAGAGTATATTTTCATCTGCATAAGACTTGGAGAAAAAAGTAATGTGGGAGTAATTTTGCTCTAAATTATAATAACTCCAACACTCCCTTATAAACTCAAAGTAATAAAGCTGATGCAATCTTGACTTTGGCACTCCCATAAGTTGGGAAGAGAGAAGTTATATGCTATATGTAAAGGACGTCCCTTCTATCTTTGAATGTGAGAAGATAGCATGCAAATAGTCAAGTAATGCCTCTCCATGAATGCAATGTGTGTCAGTTTACACGGTAAGGAAGACCGTTGCTCGCCTTTGAAAGAGACATAGAAGTAGTTAATGCCACCTATTGAGGCATGTGCAATCTTCATCTGTTTGCTAGGTACTGTTGAAGTGCTGCTTTCATGTGAGAAAGGCATGCAAGTAGCTAAGTGCCACATGTTTATACATGCCCAGGCAATGTTAATGTTCATGTGTTTGTCAGAATACAACTTGTTTATGATAGAAAGTAGAGATTCTACAACTAGCCAAGCATTGTCTATCCATGCATGTGTAATCTTCATCTGTTTCCTAGGCACATGTTTATACATGGATAGGGCCGATAGGCAATGTTAATGTTCGTGTGTTTGTAAGAATACAACTTGTTTATGATAGAAAGTAGAGACTCTACAAGTAGCCAAGCATTGTCTATCCAAGTATGTGTAGTAGAGATTATTTACATCAATTTGCATGCAATTGTATGACTACACTTGTCTATGCATGGATTAAACTTGTTTATGTATACAGGCTGTGAAACAAGTAGGAGGGGATACCTTGGTATACTAAAGTATTGCAAGACAAAGATGAGAAAAGAATTGTTGGAAAGAGAGACAAAAACACTAGAGTTGGATAAGAAGCCACTAGATTATGGTCACACTAGCCTTCCATTATGTCATACGCTCCAATGAACCTATCTTGTTATTACTTTCTTTGGACCCATGACTTCAATCTTGGATTAACTATAGATTTACTAATTAAATCATATGCTCCAACTATAGATTTTTTTCTCCGCATCTTGGGCCAAAAAAAGAACCCTCTCGAGTGCTTCCCTACTCTTTTCCTTGAAACCACTACCTTTTTTACCATCCTCTCTATGTTCACCCAAGGTTTTAAATATTTGTTTGTACGGTACAGTCAAATTGATACATAACGGTTAATAGCCATACACAGTATTAATAATACTATTAATATATTCAAGATACTAGTTTGTACTACGATTTGACCGGTACATATTGATTAATACTAGTATATACCAGTTAGTATTGGTTGGTAATGGTATATATTAGTTGATATTGGTTTGTATTGAGTACCAACCAAGGTTTCAAAAACCGGTCTATTGTTAAACTGGTATGTATATGTCAATACTAGTTGGTACTATAACATTGTACTGATAGTACATAAATATACACACACATACATATATATATACCAGTACCAACATATAGTGGTTAAGATCTTACTAGACTTGAAATGAATGGATTGCTTTGCTTTGAGCTAGAGGTAGAAGGAACCAAGTTTTTGAAAATCAGATTATACTGCCTAGTATGGACCATACGTAGTGGCCGAGTCTGGTATTGGTGAATCTAGTGTTGGTATGTTCAATACCATTATAGTATAGTGTTGGTATGTTTGGTACATATTGATCCAAGATAAGACCGATATACTGGTACATACTTAGATTGTAAACCTTAAAAGGAACTACCAATGTTGAAGAGATTAGAACACATGAAGGGAATGCAATAAATCTGAAGCAATAAATCTGAAGCCACAACTAGAGGATCTCTTGTATGAATTTAGAATAGCATAAAAAAATAATAAAAACAAAGTATTCCTGATCAATCTTTGCTTGCTTTAGGCGTCGGGTTAGAGATCTTCCAGGGCTATCCCTCTTAAGATGTCTCTCAATGGGAAGAAGCTAAAAGGTGTCAGGGATGCAAGTGAACCTAGCCCATATTTATAACAACAAAACCCTAGAATCCCCCCATTAAGGAGTTTGGATTTAGGGAATCCTCTCAAACCTGAAGGCTAAGTAGGCCATCCATCACATTCAGTAATGATGTGTTATAGGCCTATTAATTGATTAACATATGCTCTCAGAAATCAGTTAATGTTAGAGCAAGATTTTCTTAGGGGGAGCCATAGGATTGGGGGGGGGGGGGGGGGGGGGGGGGAGGAATTGCAAAAGGAGTCAATTAGTAGAGGACTTTCTTACATGGCAATTTTTTTTAAACTTGTTCAAGGATTTGTTTGTAGAATGAGAACTTGATTGTAATTGTAAATATGAAAAACCTATGGTTTTTTTTTTTTGCATGTGTTTTTCAATTGATTATCAATCCTTACAACCATGTTGACTGAGCTCCATTGACCCCCATCTACCTCTTCATTCCTAGCACTAGAAAGATTTAGGTGACCTTACTCCTCTTCATCTTCTCTTGCCGTAAGGTGCTAGCGATGGTGTTGCTTTTCCTCTTTATGGAAGCAATAGTGAGATTTCCTCATATGCCTCTCTACTTTTTGTTGAATGTCCATAAGCAAGTAACTATTGAGTCTAGAGCGGAGTAGCCACCCTATTTTTACTAAAGTGCATGCTCATTTGATATTGTTGTTGCCTTCTCTTAGGAAGGTAAGTTATAACTATCCAGCATAGAGGTTAAATATATTTTGTTACTAAAGTGCTACTTTATACCTAGAGGTACGTGTAAATATTTAGTCTTCTCTTCAACTGTTTCTATTATGAAAATCATGCTCAGATTTCTTTTCTTAATATGCTAGGTGCACAAAATTGCTGCTGTGACTTGTTAATATTTGAAAATTTTTGTTTATTTGTGTCCATTTTTCTAACCATTCATCTGCAAGAAACTCTGGTCTGAGAAATTTCTGGATGCCACATACCATGATTTTCTATCAAAAGTGTTAAGACAGTTAGATTGACATTGTTAAGAGGCGAAACATACAAGCTGACTTGTTAGGGCATAATAGCGGAACCTTTATCATATATTGGATTTCAACTTGTTTCTTCTTTTGTTTATTTTCTCCATATATTCTGTATCTTGTTACTTCTGCAGAAGTGATGAGGATTATGTATCATGCAATGAAGAATTATTTACCTTTTTATCTTCATAATCAAGTAAGCTGCTTCTGGTTTCAGTGCTTATACTTGGAGTTGGTATTTCAGCTGTTATAACTCTCTCTTCTTCAGGTACTTGTGTTTTATCCTGTGTTTCCTTGTCATCAGCTTCTTCAATTGAAGCATCCACTTTAGACATGATTAATTCCTTATCGACCTGAGTGCCAGAAATTTCAAGATTTTCTTTGCACTCATCAACCTGTGGAACATTTTCTGGAGTATCATTAGCTGCCACGCAATAGCTCTTAATTTGTGAAGTTTCTTCAGAAGCTTGTTTGCTCTGTTTTGCTCCATCATATCCTTTATGGTCCTCATCTTTGTTGATTCTTGCTTCTTCATCACCTGTCATCCTTGCTTCTCCCTCGTTGCTTTCCTCTCTACAGGCAATTGTTTTTATGCTTCCAACTTTTTCTTTTTCTCCATGAATGTAATTTCGATCTAAAATCTCCAATGCTTCTTCCACGTGATGGTTTTTATTAGCTTCATCTTGGTCGTCTACTTCCTCATTCTGGACCGGTAAGGGCTGCATGCCAGATTTCAAAATAGACAGTTCCACTTCATACAGACAAGTATTTTTTTCCTGGCACTGGTCTTTATTTTGCACCGTCTCAGAAGTCTCTCCAAGTTCTTTGATTTGGCCTTCTTCAATTGATGAATCTATCCGGCTTGGCAACTGTGAAATAGAAGCATTTAAATTATTTGCATCACCTTCCTCTTTCTGAACTACTTTTTCTTTATTCATGATGTATGTGATTTCTTGATCTTGACTAGTTTTCCTCTCAATAGTGGTTGCTGAACTGCGCTTATCTAAAGATACTGATTTAGATGTGGCATCTTTAATCTCATTCTGAGCTTTATCTGAGTTGTTGTTTTGACTGTCATCTTTAATCTCAAAGTTATCTTCTATTTGCAGACTGCTTGTTTCTTCACAGTTGGTTTTCACCTGCTCAATTTGGAGGTTCTTTACCTCCAATTCTTTGATGAGAACGATATCAGATTGCCTGACTTGTGATTCTTCCTTTTGAGCAAATTCTTTGTTTTCTGTTATTTCACATAAATCAACATTTCCTGGACTTTTTTCCTTTTCAACTGCACCTGTGCATGCAGAGTCTTTTCCTTCTGTTGTATTATTAATTACTTCAAGACCTTGCTCCTTGCAGCCCCGATATAAAGAGCCAATTACTTCAAGACCTTGCTCCTTGCAGCCCCGATATAAAGAGCTTTCCCGTGTCTCATTTTCAACTTGATCCGCTGCAGTTTCAAATTTATGAACTTGGTTGGCCTTAGAGCATTCTATGATCTCAGCTTCCTTAGTTTCCTCATTTAACGCATCATTTTTAGCAATTTGGTAAACTTGTTTGACAACTTGCTCATTACACAAACCTATTTTTGTGTTTTCTTCCTTTACCTTTTCTACTTTAGCTTCTTCTTCATTCTGTACGACAATTCTACTAATTATTATCTCCTCTCTTTCTTTGACTGAGTTATCTACATGTAAATAAGTATCGGAATCATTATTGAATGGAGTCTGATCTTTAGGAAGTGAAGGTATTTCAACAAATACTTGACCCTCAAATTTCTCCAGCATTTCAATAACAACTGACTGTACAACTGTGCTTTTTTCGTCAATAATAATGCTTTCACCTGTTTCCGAAGCTGCTCCAAAAGCGTGACTTGGTTCACTTGTTTTGAAACTCTCAAAAGCAATAGTTTGGATATGTTTTGCAACTTCTGATTCTTGCTGCAGCTTCTGAAAAAAAAAGAAACGAAAAAAATAACAGTGTTGAAGATACACACCCAGAAAATTAAGATATAACCTTGATCAGGTTGCTGTGATTTTCATATAAAATTAGAAGAAATGCATTTTTATACTGAGAGGATACTGTTGAAATCTACAAAGGCATTTATTCAGATTTAGGTAATGGCTATTTGGTCTGAAACATTCACAAATTATAACCTTGATCAGGTTGCTGTGATTTTCATATAAAATTAGAAGAAATGCATTTTTATACTGAGAGGATACTGTTGAAATCTACAAAAGCATTTATTCAGATTTAGGTAATGGCTATTTGGTCTGAAACATTCACAAATTACAGATCATTCTTCATTATGACAATTTCTTTAAATTTTAGAGCCAAAAACCAATCAAACATATGCAGTGCTGTTGAAAGTCTGACATAGAAGCTTACAATGTATGGTTCTTCTCATTTTATGCAATGATGTTCAAATACATACTTATGATCGAAAACCTTCTACTAGTCAATCATGCTCAGATATCTTAATGTGCATCTACATGAGTGTCTGCGCACAATTGTGCATATGCCACATGCATGTGTTAATTGACGACTAAAATTTTTTGATTTGAGGTCCATATCTAATTATTCGTCAACAAACTATTTAGGCAATTTTAATGATGCCACATAACTTATGATTCTATCACAAGGATCATTGTTATTGTTAAAAGAGTTATTAGTGCAGTAACACTAGGTAAGAGCATGGTAATGGTGACATTTTGACTATTTAATGTCTCTCCAATTTTTTTTTGTTTATGTACTGTATACATTTCATGTTTGCTTGTTTGCTTCGATTCATATAAAGGGAATAAGTATGTATGTATGATGTATTCACCTTTTCATCTTCGCAATCATGTATGCTACTTGGCTTTTGAGTGCTTGATCCTGGTTCCTCATCTATTACAACATCACTATCTTCCTGAGGTGTATGTGTTTTCTCTTGTGATTCCTCTTCAGTTGCTTCTTCATGGAAAGAATTTACTGATAGTGTATTCATCTTTGCATCTTTGAAAACTGGTATGCTGCTTGTGTTATTAGTACTTGATTTTGGATTTTCTGCTGTTACACTTTCTTCACGCTCTACGTGAAGTATATGAGTTTTTTCTAGTAACACTTTTTCAGCTGCTTCTACAATGGAAGCATCTATTGTTGATGTATTCACATTTTTTTCATCATAATTTGCTATGTTGCTTTGACTTTCTGTGCTTGATGCTAGATTCTGAGATGTTATAACATCTTCACTCTCTTCCTGAAATATTTCTGTTTTTTCTGGTGATTCCTTTTCAGCATCTTCAATGGAAGCATCTGTTGATGATGTATTCATCTTTTCATCATCATAATGAAGTGCAACTTGAATACTTGATTCTGAATTCTCAACTGTTACGATTTCTTTACTCTCTTCCTGAAGTGTTTGTGTTTTCTCTGGTGATTCTCTTTCAGCAGTTTCAATGGAAGTATCTGTTGATGCTGTGTTCACCTTTTCATCATTGCTGCTTGGATTTTCAACGTTTGATGTTGGTTCATTAGCTGTTACAACTTCTTCACTCTCTTCTTGAAGTATTCGTGTTTCCTTTTCAGCCTCTTCTTCTGAGGCAACATCCATTGATGAAATATTCACTTTTTCATCATCATAATCTGGTATGCTAGTTGCAATTTCAATACTTGATTCTAGTTCCTCAGCTATTACAACATCACTATCTTCCTGAGGTGTATGTGTTTTCTCTTGTGATTCCTCTTCTGTTGCTTCTTCATTGAAAGAATCTACAGATAGTGTATTCATCTTTTCATCTTTGAAAACTGGTATGCTGCTTGTGTTATTAGTACTTGATTTTGGATTTTCTGCTGTGGCAGTTTCTTCACACTCTACATAAAGTATTTGGGCTTTTTCTAGTAACGCCTTTTCAGCTGCTTCTACAATGGAAGCATCTATTGATAATGTATTCACCCTTTTTTCATCATAATTTGCTATGTTGCTTTGACTTTCAGTGCTTGATGCTAGATTCTGAGCTGTTATCACATCTTCACTCTCTTCATGAAATATCTCTGTTTTTTCTGGTGATTCCTTTTCAGCATCTTCTTCAATTGAAGCATCTGTTGATGATGTATTAATCTTTTCATTATCATAATCAAGTGCAATTTGAATACTTGATTCTGATTTCTCCACTGTTAAGATTTCTTTACTCTCTTCCTGAAGTGTTTGTGTTTTCTCTGATGATTCTCTTTCAGCAGTTCCGATGGAAGCATCAATAGATGCTGTATTCACCTTTTCATCATTGCTGCTTGAATTTTCAACGTTTGATGTTGGTTCATTAGCTGTTACAACTTCTTCACTCTCTTCTTGAAGTATTCGCGTTTCCTTTGGTGTTTCCTTTTCAGCCTCTTCTTCTGTGGAAACATCCAGTGATGAAATATTCACTTTTTCATCATCATAATCTGGTATGCTACTTGCAATTTCAATACTTGATTCTAGTTCCTCAGCTATTACAACATCACTATCTTCCTGAGGTGTATGTGTTTTCTCTTGTGATTCCTCTTCAGTTGCTTCTTCATTGAAAGAATCTACTGATAGTGTATTCATCTTTTCATCTTCGAAAACTGGTATGCTTTGTGTGTTATTAGTACTTGATTTTGGATTTTTTGCTGTTGCACTTTCTTCACACTGTACATAAAGTATTTGGGCTTTTTCCAGTAACGCCTTTTCAGCTGCTTCTACAATGGAAGCATCTATTGTTGATGTATTCACATTTTTTTCATCATAATTTGCTATGTTGCTTTGACCTTCAGTGCTTGATGCTAGATTTTGAGCTGTTATAACATCTTCACTCTCTTCCTGAAATATTTCTGTTTTTTCTGGTGATTCCTTTTCAGCATCTTCTTCAATTGAAGCATCTGTTGAAGATGTATTCATCTTTTCATCATCATAATGAAGTGCAACTTGAATACTTGATTCTGAATTCTCTTCCTGAAGTGTTTGTGTTTTCTCCGGTGATTCTCTTTCAGCAGTTTTGATGGAAGTATCTATTGATGCTGTATTCGCCTTTTCATCATTGCTGCTTGGATTTTCAACATTTGATGTTGGTTCATTAGCTGTTACAACTTCTTCACTCTCTTCTTGAAGTATTCGTGTTTCCTTTTCAGCCAATTCTTCTATGGTAGCATCCATTGATAAAATATTCACTTTTTCATCATCGTAACCTGGTATGCTACTTGCAATTTTAATACTTGATTCTAGTTCCTCAGCTATTACAACATCACTATCTTCTTGAGGTGTATGTGTTTTCTCTTGCGATTCCTCTTCAGTTGCTTCTTTATTGAAAGAATCTACTGATAATGTATTCATCTTTTCATCTTCAAAAACTGGTATGCTGCTTGTGTTATTAGTACTTGATTTTGGATTTTCTGCTGTTGCACTTTCTTCACACTCTACGTGAAGTATCTGGGACTTTTCTAGTAACTCCTTTTCAGCTGCTTCTACAATGAAAGTGTCTATTGATAATGTGTTCACCCTTTTTTCATCATAATTTGCTATGTTGCTTTGACTTTTAGTGCTTGATGCTAGATTCTGAGCTGTTATCACATCTTCACTCTCTTCCTGGAATATTTCTGTTTTTTCTGGTGATTCCTTTTCAGCATCTTCTTCAATTGAAGCATCTGTTGATGATGTATTCATCTTTTCATCATCATAATGAAGTGCAACTTGAATGCTTGATTCTGGTTTCTCAATTGTTAAGATTCCTTTACTCTCTTCCTGAAGTGTTTGTGTTTTCTCTGGTGATTCTCTTTCAGCAATTCTGATGGAAGCATCTATTGATGCTGTATTCACCTTTTCATCATTTAAATATTGGATGCTGTTTGGATTTTCAACGTTTGGTGCTGGTTCATCAGCTGTTACAACTTCTTCACTCTTTTCTTGAAGTATTTGTGTTTCCTTTGGTGATTCGGCCGCTTCTTCTATGGAAGCATCCAATGATGAAGTATTCACTTTTTCATCATCGTAATGTGGTATGCTACTTGCAATTTCAATACTTGATTCTAGTTTCTCAGCTATTACAGCATCACTATCTTCCTGAGGTCTATGTGTTCTCTCTTGTGCTTCCTCTTCAGTTGCTTCTTCATTGAAAGAATCTATTGATAGTGTATTCGTCTTTTCATCTTTGAAAACTGGTATGCTGCTTGTGTTATTAGTACTTGATTTTGGATTTTCTGCTGTGGCACTTTCTTCACACTCTACATAAAGTATTTGGGTTTTTTCTAGTAACGCCTTTTCAGCTGCTTCTACAATGGAAGCATCTATTGATAATGTATTCACCCTTTTTTCATCATAATTTGCTATGTTGCTTTGACTTTCAGTGCTTGATGCTAGATTCTGAGCTGTTATCACATCTTCACTCTCTTCATGAATTATCTCTGTTTTTTCTGGTGATTCCTTTTCAACATCTTCTTCAATTGAAGCATCTGTTGATGATGTATTCATCTTTTCATCATCATAATGAAGTGCAATTTGAATACTTGATTCTGATTTCTCCACAGTTACGATTTCTTTACTCTCTTCCTGAAGTGTTTGTGTTTTCTCTGATGATTCTCTTTCAGCAGTTCCGATGGAAGCATCTATTGATGCTGTATTCACCTTTTCATCACTGAAATCTCTCATGCTGCTTGGATTTTCAACATTTGATGTTGGTTCATTAGCTGTTACAACTTCTTCACTCTCTACTTGAAGTATTCGTGTTTCCTTATCAGCTGCTTCTTCTATGGAAGCATCCATTGGTGAAGTACTCACCTTTTCATCATCGTAATCTGGTATGCTACTTGCAATTTCAATACTTGATTCTAGTTCTTCAGCTGTTACAAATTCTCTACACTCTTTATCAAGTGTTTGTTTTTTTCCTAGTGATTCCTTTTTAGGTACTTCTTCCATGGAAGCATCTATTGATGTATTCATCCTTTCATCTTCATAATTTTGTATGATGATTGGTCTTTCAATACTTGATATTGGTTTGTCAGCTGTTACAACATTCTTTTCCTCAAGTATTTGTGTTTTCTCTTGTGATCCCTTTTCAGCTGCTTCTTCAATAGTAGCATAAATTGATGATGTAGTCACTTTTTCATCTTCGTAATCTGATATGCTGCTTGCTTTTTCAGTGCCTGATTCCAATGTCTCAAATGTTACAATTTCTTCACTCTCTTTCTGAGGTAGTTGTGTATCCTTAGATGCATCTTCAATTGAAGCATCTATTGATGATGTATTCACCCTTTCATCTTTATAATATGGTATGCTGCTTGGATTTTCAATATCTAATGTTGGTTCCTCAACTGTTGCAATTTTTTCACTCTGTTCCTGAAGTATTTGTGTTTTTTGTAGTGATCCTGCTTCATCTGCTTCCTCAACAGAAGGTTCTATTAATGATGTATTCACCTTTTCATCTACGTAATCTAGTGGGTTGATTGAATTTTCAATGTCTGATGTTGCTTCCTCAGCTGTTACAACTTCACTCTTTTCATGAAGTACTTGTGCTTTCTCTAGGGATCCCTTATCATCTGCTCCTTCGATGGAAGTTTCTATTGGCGATATATTCACATTTTCATCTTCGTAATCAGGTGTGCTACTTGCGAATTCAATATTTGATTCTGTTTTCTCATCTGTTACATTTTCTTTACTCTTTTCTTGAGGTATTTGTGTTCTCTCTTGTGAATCCTTTTCAACTGCTTCTTCACCGGAAGTATCTACAGATGATGTATTCACCTTTTCATCTTCGTAATCTGGTATGCTATTTGGAATTTCTATATTTGATGTTGGCTTCTCAGCAGTAACGACTTCTTCACTATTTTCATCAAATATTAGTGTTTGCTCTAGCGAACCCTTTTCTTTTGCTTCTATGGAAGCATCTATTGATGATGTATTCACCTTTTCATCTTCATAATCTGGTATGCCACTTGCAAATTCAATACTTGATTCTGGTTTCTCAGCTGTTACATTTTCTTTACTCTCCTCCCAAAGTGTTTGTATATTCTCCTGAGATTCCTTTTCGGCTGCTTTTTTAATGAAAACACCAATTGATGATGTATTCACCTTTTCATCCTCATAAACTGATATGTTGTTTGAATTTTCTATCTTTGATATTAGTTTCTCATCTGTTAAAACATTTTCACTCGTTTCCTCAAGTATTAGTGTTTCCTCCAGTGATCCCTTTTCAGCTTCTTCCTGACTGAAAACATCTATTGATGATGTATTCACCTCCTCATCTTCGAAATCCAATGTGCTGCTTGCTTTTTTAGTACTTGATTCTAGTTTCTCAGCTGTTACATTTTCTTCACTCCCTTTCTGAAGTAGTTTTCTCTCTTGTGAATACTTTTCAGCTACATCTTTAGTGCTGGCATCTAATGATGATGTATTTGTCTTCTCATCTTCGTAATCTGGTGTGCTGTTTAGTTTTTCAAAGACTGATGTTGGTTCCTCAGTTGTTACAACTTCTTCAATCTTTTCATGAAGTACTTGTGTCTTGTTTAGCAATCCCTTACGAACTGCATCTTCAACAGAAGCATCTACTGATGATGTATTTACTTTTTCATCTTCATAATTTGGTATGCTGCTTGCAAATTCAATATTTGATTCTGATTTCTCAGCTGGTAAATTTTGTTTTCTTTCATCGTGAAGTATTTGTGTTTTCTCTTGTGAATCCTTTTCAGTTGCTTCTTCAATGGAAGCATTTATTGATGATGTATTCATATTTTCATCATAATCTGGTATGCTACCTGCAAATTCAATACTTGATTCTGGTTTCTCAGCTGTTACACTTTCTTTCCTCTCTTCCTGAAGTATTTGTATTTTCTCTTGTGAATCCTTTTCAGATGCTTCTTCAATGGAATCATCTACGGATGATGTATTCACCTTTTCTTCAACGGAATCATCTATTGATGCTGTATTTACCTTTCCACCTACATAATCTGTTATGCTACTTGGGATTTCAATGTTCGATGTTGGTTCATTAGCTGTTCTGACTTCTTCACTCTTTTCATGAAATACTAGTACTTTCTCTATTGATCCCTTTTCTGCAGCTTCTTTGGTAGAAGCAATTAGTGATGATGTATTCACCTTTTCATCTTTGTAGTCCGCTATGCTACTTGTGAATTCAAGACCTGATTTTGGGTTCTTAGCCACTGCATTTTCTTTACTCTTCTCTTGAAGTGTTTGTGTTTCCTTTTCAGCTGCTTCTTCAATAGAAGCATCTATTGATGATGTATTCAACTTTTCATCTTCGTAATCTGATATGCTGCTTGGATTTTCAATGTTTATTGTTGGTTCCTCAGTTGTTACAACATCTTCACTCCTTTCATGAAGTATTAGTGTTTTCTCTAGTGATTCCTCTATTGATGATGTATTCACCTTTTCATCTTCATAATCTGGTATGCTACTTGCAATTTCAATACTTGATTCCGGTTTCTCAGCTGTGATAGTTTCTTTATTATCTTGCTGAATTGTATGTGCTTCCTCTAGTGATTCCTGTTCACTTGCTCTTTCCATGGAAGCATTTATTGATGTATTAACCTTTTCATCTTCGTAACTTGGTATGGTGCTTGAGTTTTCAATATTTGTTTCTGGTTTCTTGGCGGTTGCAGCATCTTCACTCTTTTCTTGAAGCATTTGTGTTTTGTGTTCTGATCTCTTTTCAGCTGATTCTTCAACAGAAGGATATATTGATGATATATTCACCTTTTCATCATTGTAATCTGGTACGCTGTTCAAATGTGCAGTACTTGATTCTGGTTTCTCAGCTATTACAATTTTTTTGCTCTCCTTCTTAAGTAGTTGTGTCTTCTCTCTTGATACCTCTCCACCTACTTCTTCAATGGAAACCCGTGTTGATGATGTTTTCATCTTTTCGTCGTAGTAATCTGCTGCGCTTCTTTGATTTTTAGTATTAGATGCTAGTTGTTCAGCCATTACCATTTCTTCACTCTTTGCTTGAAATGTTTGTGTTTCCTCTGGCAATTCCTTTTCAGTTGCTTCTTTGATTAAAGCACCTATTGATGATGTATCCACCTTTTCATCTTCATAACTTAATGTTCCGCTTACTTTTTCAGTACTTTTTTCTGTTTTCCCAACTATTGCAAGTTCTTCACTCTCTTCCTGTTGTAGTAATGTTGTCTCTAGTGATTCACTTTCAGCTGCATATTCAGTGGAATCATCTATCAATGATGTATTCATCACTTTGTCTTTGTTATCTAGTATACTAGGATTTTCACTGCTCGATGGTGGCTTCTTAGCTGTTACAAATTCTTCATTCTCTTCCTGATGTACTTGTGTTTTCTCTACTGATTCCTTTTCAGCTGCTTCTTCAATGGAAGCATTTATCAATGAAGTATTTACCCTTCCATCTTCATATATATCCAGTAAGGTGTTTGTGTTTTCAGTACTTGATTGTGGTTTCCCATCTGTTATAATTTCTCCACTCTCTTCTTGATGTATTTGTGTTTTCTCAAGTGATTCCTTTTCAGTTTCTTCTTCAATTGAAGCATCTATGGATAATGTGTTCACCTTTTCAACTTTATAATCTATCTTGTTCCTTGAATGTTCAATGCTTGCTGATTTATCAGCTGTTACTACTTCCTGAACCTCTTCCTTTAGTATTTGCATTTTTGCTGGTAATTCTTTTTCTGATGCTTCTTCAATGGAAGCACATGTTGATAATGTGGTCACCTTTTCATCTTTATAATCTGGCATGGTTCTTGCATTTTTGGCACTTGACTCTTGTTCATCAGCTGTTACTTCCTCGATGGAAGCATCTATTGATGATGTATTCACCTCTTCCTCTGTATAATCTGGTATGCTACTTGCCAATTCAATACTTGATTCTGGGTTCTTAGCTGTTATATTTTCTTTGCTCTCCTGAAGTATTTGTGTTTTCTCCCGTGATTCCTTTTCAGCTGCTTCAATTGAAACATCCATTAATGATGCATACATCTTTTCATCTTTGTAATCTAGTATGCTGCATGGATTTTCAGTATTTGATGCTGGTTTCTTTGCTAGTACAACTTCTTCACTCTGTATTTGAAGTATTTGTGTTTCCTCTGGTGACTGTTTTACGGTAGAAGCATCTACTTCAGATATGATTACTATATTTGAGTATTCGGTGGTAGTAATTTCAAGATTTTCTTTGCATTCGCTGGCCTCTATGATATCATCTTGATCATCCTTTGTTGAAGTTCCATAACAGCTCTGAAGCTGCATATTTTCTCCAGAAGTTTGGTTACCTAGTTGCATTCTGTTAGATTCATTATGTTCTTCACCTATCTCTTGTTCCTCATCTGTGTTTATTTTTTCATCTATTTCATCTGTCGTTCTTGCTTCTGTCACTCCATTCCCATTTTTAAAGACAATTTTTTGCTTGCTTCCATCGTTTTCTTTTTGTTCACATATGTTCGTTTGATTTGACAACTCTAATGCTATTTTTATGTGAGGATTTTCAGTGTGATCTCTTTGTGTATCTATTTCAGCTGCCTCATCTTGGTTCTCTATTTCCTCATTCTGTGACACTGAGAGCTGCATGCCAGAGTTCACAAGACAGAGCTTCACTTCATCCTGAGTTACTTCTTTTACCTGGAACTTATCTTTATTTTGCATCACTTCAGATGTCTTCCGAAGCTCTTCAGCATTTCTTTCTTCTATAGTTAAACCTATAAGATTTTGCAACTGCAAATTAGGAGCATTAGAATTATGTACATTGCTTTCCGCCTCTTTCTGGTTCCTATTTTCATTTTTGTTGCCAATGCGTGTGGTTTCTTGATCTAGAACATTTCTATCCTCCGTGGCTGTTGCTGAATCAACCTCATCTACACACACTGCTCTAGATATGTGATATCTTGCATTTTCTGACAAGAAACCTTTGCAGACTTCTTCCAAATTCTCTCCGTCTGAATTTTCAGTTTTCTCTTTTTCATTCTCGACTTTACGAGGTCTGGGGTTCTCAATGTTGTCCGTAATCATGAAATTTTTTTCACTTTGAAGACTGAATATTCCTTCAGATTTGGTATTCCCCTGGTCAGATGAGAAGATTGGAACCACCAACTTTTTCAAGATGCCATTATTCTTACTTATTTGTGATTGTTCCTTCAGAGCTAATTCTTCATTTTCTGTCATTTCACATGTTCTGTTACTTTCTGGGCATATTTCCTTCTCAACTGCGCTGGGATATAGAGGTTCTTTGCCCGCAAAACTAGTAGGAATTACTTCAAAATCATGTCGTTTGTTATCCAAAGCTGCTGACGTTTCCTTTTTCATATTTTCAGTCTGACCTCCCAAAATTCCAATCTTATAAACTAGGACATCCCTAGAATTCTCTGTAATCTCTACTTCATTTATAATTTCATACAAGGCATGAACATTTTCAGCCGTTTGATTGTGGAAAACTACTTCAACTTTGTTCTCATTATAGATATCTCTAATGATGCTTCTATCCTCTACCTCTTCCGTTTCATCTCCATTCTCTTTCTGCTCTAAGTTCCCTCTACTTAATAGCTCTTTTATCTCTTTGATTGATTTATCTCCATCTAAATCAGTATTTGAATCATTACTGAACTGAATCTGAGCTGTGGGAGGTGGAGGTACTTCAACAAAATCTTGACCCTCGGATTTATCCACTAGTCCTGTAGTAACGAAATGTAAGTTCTCATCTTCCTTTATAGTAATGCTTTCATCTGTTGCTGTGTGAGCTCCTGTTTTTGGGTTTTCAAATGCTACTAAAATTGGATTTTCATGTTTCTTTGAGTCAATTGCTTCTTTATCTATGTGCGTGCTTGAATTTTGGACATCTTCCCTTCCACCTTCTGATTCTTGCTGCAATTCCTTGAACAAAAGATAGAGAAAGAAACGTAGAAAGTGACAATTGCAGTTCTACAAAGAAGCGTCATAGAACAAAAGCTAATAAAACCTCATACTTATAAAAATCCATGAAGTTGCTTCAAATGTTTTCACTTAGATAAAATAAAACACGTACTCATTTTCAGAGTAAGCTGTAAAAATCTAGTTATACGTTCTAAAATTGTAAAATGTCGTATCACTAATAAAATGCCAAAAATTGAACTGATCCTTGTATAATTTCTCAATTTTTTTTAATGATTTCTTGCCTGTATGATATTGTTTCAATTTAATTGGTGCATCATTTATCCAAAAGTTTTAGGGCCCACCATATATTTAATGATATAATATTTTTGCCTCACGATCCAAGTCATTATTGGCTTTGAATCATAAAAGATCATGACAGTGGGCAAGGCTTTATAGGCATTCTGGTTGATTCAAACCCCTGACCCAGTTAAACATTTTGAATCATAAAGATCATGACAGTGGGCAAGGCTTTATATTGGCTTTGAATCATAAAAGATCTCGTCCACTCTTATTCATGCATCAGCTTATCAATAGTAACCTTGTGAACACAATTCTCCCACAATGACCATGCTTATCATTGGTGATAGTGACTCATATGCTCTCTCTTCTGACATTAGTAATATTGACTAAGGTTTAAAAAATTAGTCTGAACTGGTACCAGTCCATTGTCGAACCAGTACATGTGGTCTATATATATATATATATATATATATATATATATATATATATATATATATATATATATATATATATATATATATATATATATATATATATATATATATATATATATATAATTAGTACCGACCATGTACTGGAATCTATCCATGGTTAGACTGGTTTTGGAAACTTTGATACCAACCAAGGATTTAAAAATCAGTTCGTACCACCCAATATGTACCAGTTTGAGATAGTATTAATATTGATATCTATAGTGTTTGTACATCTGGTACTGGTACCATTTAGTGTCTATATGGGCGGTATGTACTGGTGTACCAACGAAGATTTGAAGCCTTTGGTACCAACCAATACCTTTGGTATCATATGTTGGTAAAGATCAATATATGTTTGATAGTGGATTATTACTCTGGTGCAAATTATTATTTAAAACTTTGCTTTCACCTATGCATATTTAGTGCCGATCACTTATGTGTTATTGTTCCTATCTTTTGAGATCCCTTCACTTATGGCCTATCTCTAAAACTATCTTTGCCAACTCTTTTGGAGCCTTATGGAAACACTAGGTATTAGTAATAATCCTGCAATTACCCGCAACAAAACATGCGAAGGTTTGTGGCTTATAGTGTCACATATCTCATGTCAGCATATGCATTCCACAATAGCAATCACAGACATCCCTCTTGTGTATTCGATTGGGTAATAGCAACCACCTCTAGTTAACATGCTTTTTAATGCCACCTCCATTGTTGTCATTACCATTTTGTAGAGTGAGCTGTCTCAGTAAGTCCTTGTAAAGATCTCAAGATATGTGGCTTCTTGTGTAATTGCATCTTCTATGATGATTTTATTTCCTATATCTACTTTCTGCTTGTCTTCTCACCTAATAGCGGACTTACATACTCTTTTACTTGTGTTTTCTTCCCAATGGCAGTCTTTCACATCCCCTACATAGCAACTACACTTGTACACTAAAAGATAACCATTAGTAATTTATAATATAGGAAGCAAAATTTTTGTCCCCTATCAAGGATTTATGCAAAGTAGAAGCCAATTAATTGTTCAAAAATATACTTTCTGAGCGCCTAAAGAACAAATTTCTTAGCAAAAGGTGCGTGGGCATGTAACCTTTATGATATTTACACCAAGGTTTGTAATATTGGTCCGGCGAGGTACCGTACCGGTACCATACCGTACAAACTGACGGTTTCGAGCGGCAGTGAGCGTTGCTCACCCACTACTTCTCTCCGTCGTCCGCCCCAGGGCTATGCTCCGACGGCCGTTCTGAGATTGGACAGCGAGCGAACCGGTACATACCGGACTTACCATACAGTACAGAACGGTTTTGCAAATCGTGATCTACACACGATCTGATAGAATATTTGTTTGTTCTCTAGTGGTAGTGTCAAGAAGTCAAGGTTTTTTTTACTTGTCTAATATGTAGAAGACTGGCGATAGTGGCAAGCGCAATGGGAGAGGAGGAAGTATAAACAAGGTAAAAAATGTGCTATCTCATAATGGTGTGCCCTATACGGTGTATAGAAGTAATGCTTCTAATATTGTGTGGTGCCTAGGGTTACGACATATGCACCTAGCCCATGTGTTTATGTACTCACAAAATTTGAATCAAACTCTTTAATTCAAATTATTCAAAACTAAAATGCCTTGTCTATGGTTCAATACTATGACCTACTATTACTTGATGTGACTGCTATCATCATCGTACCATTAATAACTCTTGTGAAAATAAGATTTCAATTGGATTAGAATGTGACCCATTTGGTTCTTCTGACGGTAGTAGTCATATTTTAATCCCATTATAATATTATAATAGTGAGCGGTGTTTAGTAATAGATTATTATTACCTAAGTCATAAGAATATCAAACTCCAACATAACTTTTTTGTGAGAATGTTCTTATGTAATTTAATCCTTTTGTCCTTTTGTATCTAGATTTAATACAAGTCATGAAACATATCATGCTTATATAGTTTAATCATTTTATTTCATGACACCCAAATAGACTAGATAAAAATGTTCTTGTGGAGTTTAATACTTTTGTCCTTTATATCTAGATTGAACAAAAGTCATGAAACATGTCATACTTATATAGTTTAATCATTTTATTTCTTGACTTCTAAATAGACTAATATAAGAGATGCAATTAATATTTCATATCGATTCATTTGAATATGACCATACATTTTATTCGCATTCCATGAATGGGTGCAAGATACTATCACTCATATTATATATAAGGTAATCATTTTATTTCTTGACTCTCAAATAGACTAATATAACAAATGTAATTGATATCTCACATCAATTCATTTGGATATGACCATACATTTTAGTCACATTTGATTAATGGACCCAAGAAGTAGCGAGTGTCCGTACACACCTTCTTCTTCTTCTTCTTAAGAAGGGAAGAAGTGGTGAGCGGCGGTACATACTTTCTTTTCTGCAGCACGTCTAGTTTCATTCGGTATGGACTAGTACAAACTAGTCATAAACTAGTATCATATCTTGGATCGAGTTTTCAAGCCTTGGTTTGACTTGATATCTTATATCATTGTAGCCCTTTATATTTCAATATATTATTATCCCTATCTACAATAATATTTGACTAGAGACTTTTTAAAATAATCATACTATAATTACTTAAATTACACATATATCTAAGTAAATATAACAATGATAGTGACTTTATTAAAACATAAATGTGAACATAATAAAATATATTAAAATCATCATCCAATTATTGTTTTTTAGTAATACTTCATCATATATTCATCCATCTCTACCTATTTTAGAATAATACAAAAAGAGCTACTTGAACAACTACAACAATGCACATATTAATGGGATCCTTTTAAAGGTATACCATTCAAGTTAGCCTTTTTTACTAGAAACTCATCATTCCGAAGGCTATTTTTGTTTTGATACCTTATACTATAAAACATCTAATGTATAAATTAACCCATTAACTTGATAAGCTTAAAACAACATAGCTCAATTGAAAATACTTAGTAGAAGTTAATAATAAGTAAGCTCATTAGATTTTATATTTCATTATAATTCTCTTTCCACTTTCCATTTAAGACTAAACTAGGATGCCACATTCTCAGACGACATCCTTGTCAAACTTAGATAACTTATTGTCTAGAACCATCATAGTCCATGGTATGCAAGGTGCGGCTCTACTATCTAAGATATTCCATCATGCATAGTGTTACACCTAATTCTTGGAGGGCCGAGACCAAGGGAGTTGGGCTGGGCGGCGGCCTAAACCCACGTCCCTGAACCAAAACAGTGCGTCAGGCCCAATTTTGATGAAGCCGCACAATCTCATCTGCGGGCGGCGTCTTCAATGTCATCCTCGGCGCAGCGGGCGATGTGGACGTAACACTGGGACGAGAGGGGAGACGAGTGCCTCGTCTATAATGTCTTCGACGCTTGAAGGGAGGTGTCGCTGGCGCAGCAGGCATGAGCAACGCGAACAAGGTGCGCTGGTGGACTGGATCCGGCGGACGTGTGCGAAGCAGAATGAAGCAGCTTCGCCTCCTCTGCAGAATCTTCGGACGTGGAGCAAGCGGATGTAGGCGATCCCTATGGAGATTGCGACAAACTCAGCGGCACTATCTTTAGCGGAAGACTCGGCAAGGAGAGGACGAGGCGGCTCGTCCTCCTTCTCCTTTAAAGCCGAGACAGAGGCTGCGAAGGAAAAGGAGAGATTGGGGAGAGATCCAGGAGCATGCGAGAGAGAGTCCTGCGAGCAGAAAAACTTGAGAGGAAGTGAGTTTTGGGAGCAGTTGGCAGCAACTTTGCCGACGATGTTAGAGGGAATCTGACGAGCGGATTAAGGTGAGAGAGATTTTTTGTACTATGTTATTTAAGAGAAATAAAGAGGAGTTTTTCCCTTCATCATCGTCTTCTTCTTCTCTGGCGACTCCTTCCCTTTACTTCTCCGGCGGCGTGTCCTCTCCTTCTTCACCATCGTCGACGATGGTCCAGCGGCGATGGCGACGAGGGCTGAGGGAGGAAGCAATGAGGTTCCTCCCTGTCGCACGCCTTCTAAGCCCTTCTCCACACTTCTTTCCCTGGCGCTGCGTTCGACACGACGACGGCACGAGAAGAAAGGCAAACGCGCTGAGGCGTTTGCTTCGAGGCAGCAGGCTGATTTTGACTTCGGTCAAAAATCAAGTTTAGGTGATATTTGGGATCGACGAGTACGCGGTAAGATTTCTTACATTCAATTTGGTTGACGTGGAGGAGGGGGGAATTAGGGCGTGACAAATCGGTATCAGAGCCAAACTTCGATGACATGGTAACTCAAGGAGAACGATTGGCGCAAGTAAAGCAAGTGCTCAGCCTAACAGGAGACGGGGAAGACGCTGTTGTTTTCCAAGTGGAGAACTTGCAGCGCATGGTGGAGCAATAGAGGTTGAAAATTATCGCCCTCTAACAAACTTTGGTTGGAATACTTGTGCTTTAACAAAGTTTGGAAGGGGTGACGGCGCTACAGGAGCAAGTAGTAGGCTTTGCAGCAGCACAACAGCAGGTATAGACGGATCTCGCGGTAATGCACATGACTTTAGCACAGGCACAAGGGAGTGTGTCTGTAATAACAACGGTGGAGCAGAAGGCTCCTAAAGGTTCGCATCTGAGAACCTGCGATGTTCGGAGGAGTCCGATCATCCAAAGAGTTGGAAAATTTTCTTTGGGATATGGAGCAATTCTTTGTCGCCAATCATGTCCCAGACCAGGAACTACTGTGGGTGTGTACTACATACCTCGCGGATGATGCAAAACTTTGGTGGAGAACCAAAGTTGATTCAACATCGAGAGCAGCTGGTTGGACATGGGAGGTGTTCCGAGAGGAACTGCGGCAGCAGTTTCTTCTCGGGAACTCAGCAGACCAGGCACGCGATGCAGTAAATCGGCTTAGACATATTGACCCAATCTAGGAGTATGCCCGGGCTTATTCAACACTCATGTTGGAGATATCGGACATGTCAGAGACGGACATACAATACCCCTTCCTCCGTAATCTTCAGCCATGGGCGGAGGCTGAAGTCCAACGACATGCATCGCAAGACTGGAGGATGGCCGTAGCAATAGCTGAATCCCTCGTGGATATGAGAGACTTCATCGAGAGCATCGAACTCGCCCCCGAAGCGTCGCTCTCAGGCAAAGGTGAGAGCACCAGAAAGGGAGAGACCCTTTCCCCGGCGTGGCGAAGGCCAGCCGGCACGACGGGAGCAGAATTGACCTGCAGAGAGAGGGTAGGATCGACCAAGACCGATGGGCTACTTCTTGTGTAAAGGATCATATCGGATGCGCTACTGCCCAACCCGTGAGTGGATTGTAGCAATCGTACAATGAGAGTTCGCTGAGAAAGTGGTGGCTGATGACGACTATGTAGTAACATGCATAGGAGGGATGACATTGAATGCAATCACGGCAGTGTCAGCCTCAGAAGGAGCACGATTGATATATGTTCCGATGCAGATATGAGGGGTTGAGGTGGAGGCGATGGTCGACACCGGTACGACTCATCTATTCGTATCAGAACGCATGTCGGCACAATTTGGCTTGCGCACTTCACCTACGATGGGTCGGATGAAGACCGTCAACTCCGCAGAGCAGTAGATGTTGGGCATTTCCTACGACGTCCCAGTGAAGCTTGGAGACTGGACGGGATGACATCACATCTGAGTGGCTAAGATGGACAATTACGACATCGTTCTCAGCATTGAACTGCTTCGATGAGCGAAGGTTTCTATCGTTCCACACTTGGAAGGAGTCTAAGTGCTTCATGAGGAAGCACCAGGGTGGGTCTCTGGTATTCAGCGAGGTAGTTTGACGGCCTCGAATTCGAGAATGCGGGGGACACGTAGAGTGACTGATCCTGCACGAGCACGAGGTGCACATATCAGAGCAGTGGTTGCGACGGAGACGCCCGTAGAAGACATCGAGGGCGATGTCCAGATTAGGCAGGGGAGAATTGTTACACCTAATTCTTGGCAGCCGAGACCAAGGGAGCTGGGCTGGGCGTTGGCCCAATTTTGATGAAGCCACGCGATCTCATCCGCGGGCGGCGTCTTCAGCGTCATTCTCGGCGTAACGGGCGATACGGACGTAAGACTAGGACGAGATGGAAGACGAGCGCCTCGTCTATGACGTTTTTGACTCTTGAAGGGAGGTGTCGTCGGCGCAGTAGGCGCGAGTGGCGCAAACGAGGCGTGCTGGTGGATCGGATCCGGCGGACGTGTGCGAAGCAGAATGAAGCAGCTTCGTCTCCTCAACAGAATCTTCGGATGCAGAGCAAGCAGACGAGGGCTTGACGAAGGATGCAGACGCAGGCGATCCCTGTGGAGATTGCGATGAACTCGGTGGCACTATCTTGAGCGGAAGACTCGGCAAGGAGAGGACGAGACGGCTCGTCCTCCTTCTCCTTTAAAGCCGAGGCAGAGGCTGCAGAGGAATAGGGGAGATCGGGGAGAGAGCAGAGTTGCCGCCGATGTTTGAGCGAATCCGACGAGCGGATTAAGGTGAGAAGGGGGTTTTTTGTACTCTGTTATTTGAGAGAAATAAAGAGGAGTTTTCCCCTTCATCATCGTCTTTTTCTTCTTCGGCGACTCTTTCCCTTTTCTTCTTCGGTGGCATGTCCTCTCCTTCTTCACCATTGTCGATGACGGTCTGGTGGCGACGGTGATGAGGGTTGAGGGAGGAAGCGACAAGGCTCCTCCCTGCCGCACGCCTTTCGAGCCCTTCTCCATGCTTCTTTCCCCAGCAACAAGTGTCGAACAAAGGCAACATTTGACGTGATGACAACATGGGAAGAAAGGCGAATGCGCTGAGGTGTTCCCTTCGAGGCAGCAGGCTGATTTTGACTTTCGTCAAAATCAAGTTTGGGCGAAATTTGGGATCGGCGAGTGGGCGGTAAGATTTCTTACATTCGATTTGGCTGATGTGGAGGAGAGGGGAATTAGGGCGTGACACATAGGACTAAGTTTGATTTGATATTATTTGTTATAACCTATCTATTAACCTAATGATTCTAAAAAAAACTTTATCTAATTGAAATGCCTAAGTCTAAGTTTATAATAGGTAGTTAGCTAATTAGGCCTCATCACACTTTTCCTATGAGACTAAGGGTATGTTCAGTTGGAGGGATTCCACAGTGGAATGGATGGAAATTACTATGAATCTAGATTAAAAACCATCTAGATTCATAGCAATTTCCATCCGTTCCACTGTGGAATCCCTCTAACTGAACATAGCCTAAGGGCTAGCTTGGGATTGTAGTGCAGGTGCTTCGTAGTGCTGTAGAATAAAAACTACTATTTACTGTTAAAATACTGTAAATTGTTGCGGGAAAAGCAGTACTGTTTATATTATTATTTTTATTTATTTTTATATATGTTTACATATAATTTTTATTTATTTTAATATATGTTTATTTTTATATATTTATATATGTTTATATTTATATATGTGTTTATATATATATATATATATATATATATATATATATATATATTTATATGTTTATGTATGTTTACATACATGTTTATATATATTTTTATATATTTATATATGTTTTTATATATTTTTATATATGTTTATATATAATGTATAAAGTAAATTAGGCTCCTGTGGTTAGAAGGTGAAAAGAAATAGGTGGACAGGGTTTGAACCCTCGTCCCGCCCCTCGCACGCACCCGCACGGCCTAGAGGTGGAAGGCTGCTGGTGTGTTTCCTTTGTTTTTCCAGTTTGACGTGGGTCCAGGTTTGGTCAACGTTGCACAATAGCAAAAAGGTTGCGTGTTCCGCATGCTGACTAGCTTGACCTGCAGCCCGCCTAAGCCGAGGTATTACAATTTTTCCCTCTTGAGATTTGATGCCTTTGTAACCCCAAAGCTTGACATATCACTATAAAATATTTTCTAGTTTATAGCATGTAAGGTTGGTTTAACTATGACTATTATCCACGATATTTTTTTTCTATTGAACACTTACTATGTCTAGGATTAAGTTTACTTTGTTATTATTTATTACAACCCCCATAGACTTATTAACATTATTGATATGAAGTAATATGATCCAACTAAAAATGCTTGAACCCAGGCCAATAATAGTAAGCTTATTAGATCTTACATATGATGCAATTCTCTCTTCACTTCCCATGTGAGGCTAAATTAGGATGTCACAAGTTTATTTTGTAAAGAGACATGAAAAATAATTGTCCTTGAAACCTAGAATATAGTCTCAAACTAATAACTAGATCTTATGATTTGATTGAGAAATCATTTATACTAAAAACTTGGGGAAAGGAACAATTCTGTATTTTATTATCTATAATATAGAAATAATCTTGAAATAGACTGTGCAACTGCTTGATGTTAAGGAAAAGGTTTGCATGACAAGGGTATATGTTGTATTATCTTCCACGTAGGTTCCCACTGACTGGGGTTCACGGGAGTAGAATTATACTTGTGGATCATCAGTGTAAAACTTTGTTTATTTGAATTTGTGCGGCGCCTTTCTTGTAGATCCAAGACAATTAAAAATTTTTGAAAAAGGGATAGAAGATTTGAATTAGTTAATTGCTCCTTTATTCAAAATGGAGAATTTTTAATTCCTATATATCTAGTATGTAATTAATATTTGTTTGTATCCAAGCTTTTTTGCCAATCATCATGGTGAACTCTTTTCCGTTGGTTTGTATTGCCCTCATGAGTGACTGACATAATACAGTGGTAACAAAAATACATTTGCATAGTACTTCTCGTATTGGTTGTCTAATCTTGGTATAATTGCAACAAGTGCTGATTACTCTATGATAAGAACATGCATCCATATACATTGTAATTTTATTCAATAGTTATGAAATTTCAGCAGTACTCAAAAGCCTAGATTTCTTATCAAATTTATGGACTGGCAATACTCAGCAAAGTGTTTTTCTCTTTCTTTCTCATTTTATACTTACAAATATACCTAATGAAATTTCAATCTGCAGTGAATTGAGTGATTTGACTGAACATATTGACATGTTAAAGTGAGAGTAAGGCCGAACCTTGATTAGAGCATCACGATGATTCTTGTATTTAAATTCTTATTTTTCCCAGAGCAGTTCAATCAGACTCGGTTAGTATCTATAAGTTACCACCAGGTATCCACGAAACGTGTTTGACAGTTCACTCTGACTACGTATATTATAGAACTCAAAACCAGAGAAGAACCAAGAACCGTGAACCAGAGAAGATATGTTGTAGTGCTGGAAAATCCGAAAGTTTCCATTATGTATGATTTTCCTCTTCGTTAGATTTTTCATTCAGTTACTAAAAATAGAATGATGAAAAGAAGCTGGAAATTTCTTTCTCTCACCTTTTGTAGGATAGGCTCATCTACTCCAGCTTGAGCTGCCATCGCTTCAGTTCTGAAGATTTGGCTGCAGAAACTTCTTCTTGAGAGAATTATGAATGGAAGCTCAAAAAGTAAGAGGCATATATACTCCTAGAAGGATTTCTTCTATTTCTCCTAGCACTGTACTTGTAATATCAATTTTCTATTTCTCTCGGTTCAGGTTCAAAACGCAATAATGACTCCTAAAATGAAGCTTGTGGCTTATTGGTAAGTAACCTCTAGTTAATTCCTATCTGTGTTTGAGTAATTTTTTCCTCTAGTAATGCATCCGGAAAGTATAATAGAATGAGACATAAACAATATATTATAATGTATGCTATTTTTGATGGCTTGTACTGGTAATTTTTGTTGAATACCGTGAAAGCACACGCTTATTCTATTAGTGACATCATTTGATTCATGGAAATTGTAAATTTGTTTTCCTCTTACCTAATAGCAACACAACGATTCTTGTCGGTGGGGCCCTTGCCTCAAAAATTTCTCTGGATATGGATTGAGATGAAGATAAATCAATTAAATGCTCTTATGTTTTTCTCTGCGTTCGGGAAATTGTTTCGTAGTTGTTGCGGCTTACCTTGAATGCATGTGTTAGGTATTTGAACTTAGTCTTTTGTGTTAGTAATGAAGTCCTCACACATAGCAATCTGGCTTTTGAGTTGTCCCTAGAATCTTGCAAGAGATTGATCGAGGTTTGGCTATTGAGAATATTGGAAGAAGAGAAAGTAGACAAGCCACCAAGGAGAATAAAGATGGTGACAGTGTTTAATGGTACTGCTACACTAATGAAATAAATTTCTGTTGAAGGATTAGGTTAGACTATTTCATATGGTCAAGCAGTTGTCCCATGAATTATTTATTTTGTTAATTTCAAGTGCGGCAGGCTTATTTCTTATCAAATCTAAATGCAGGATTTTATGGGTTAGTCAATTAGCATGAATCTAAATTTCAGAATCTCATGCATTAAGCATCCATTAGCTAAATTCTAAATGCTACTAGATTCAATGTACATTTCATTTTTTCCTTTCAGTTTTTCGTCTAAAAGAAACACAGTCTTAGACTTTCCAATAAAAGATAAGCAATATTTTTTATGTTATAATTATGCTATTTAAATTGGACGGTTGAGGAAAAAAAACTTCGAGGAATCCTGATTTTATTTTCCTAATCACCTTCTCTATTATGGCTGCTGCAGGTTTCTGTCAGATGCTAACCATCCAACGTGGTCTGTCGTGGCACGGCGGGACGCCACGCTAAGATTGGAAGCCTTTTCCTCAAGTGGGGCCGCGACCGAGGAGTAATTAATGATTTTGGGTGGCCAATAAATCTAATTCACGTTCCCCACCAGATCACTATTGCCAAGTAGATGATGATGGACTGCATTGCTGGAGAACAGGAGGTTGGTATTGGTTCATTGCATTTAAGTTTGGTTTCTTTTCTTTTCTTTTCTTTTCCCTTCCCTGTGTGTGTGTCATGGAATTAGGGGGTGATTTAGTAGTCGAAAGTCGAGTGTCTTTTTGTCTTATCAACTTGTTTAAGAAAGCGATGGAGCACGCTGGGGGCGGCTGAAGAAACAAAAACAAAGTGCTAATTATAATGAGGAAAACAAGCCGAATAGCGACAAGCAAACATCAATCGCGCACCGGCCAGGCTAAAGCTAGTTTGTTTTATTGATAATGATACTAATACTCATCTTCTGTTTGAGGATTTCTTTTTTTATTGATAATGATACTAATACTCATAATACTGTATATTATATCGAACTGACTATTGGTTTAGGCAATAAAATAGATTACTGTACAGTCAAATCGAGGAAATCTGATGAAATTCGCTATATATATTAAGCAATATAGTAGCAACATTGATTTAGAGCTAATAACATTGTTCTACTTGCCTACAGGAGTAGTAAAACAAATTCAAGTCACAAAACTTTTAGCCTTGAGTACACCTCAAGGTGGAAAAAAACTAGTAGATCATAAAATCAAAATGTAAATCACTTTGAAGAATATCAACTCACTCGGAAGAGCACATTAGTTTTAAACATCACCAACTTGAGTTTATAGCAAAGAAAACTAGAAAACATTCCAACATTGTTTATTTTTTTACCTCTTCTTTTGCCTTGCAGGTTATTCATTGTGGATCTGCTATTGCCTACAGCGTATGGTGCCAATGCCATCCCTACACCGAGAAGCTCGTGCAAGTGACCTGTCATCCACATGGGATTCCCAAGTGAGTCATGATCCATGTCCGCTGACGTGTGTAAAGATGCTTCAATTATTAATAAGCTACGCGCCCCCAGTGGGCCACACATAACACTCTACGCCACCAGATAGCTAATCGGCAAATCAAGAGTCAAGATTCCAAAAATTTTCCTTTTTTAAAAAAATGGTCACGCTCACAAGACATCATCATTTAGTATGTGCGAGACACCTTTAAGTCACACACATTTTATTTCCTAGCCAAGATATACTATATACAATTTGACAGACGGCCCAATACCATCCCTTTGCCTCATTTGCCTCTCCCCATTGTGGGCTTCTTGTTCCAAAGATGGGTGCATTAGAATAGTCAGATTACTAAAATTGAGATAATTCCTGTTGGTCATTTTTCCTGGACGCTAGTAATTCACTTTGGCTTTAACCGCCTAAAATCCAAAAGTAGATTCTACTCGACAATGCGCGGCCAATAAGCCGAACTAGCCTGTTTGTAGGATTTGTGAGCTTTCGAGCCCAAGGAAGAAGTGGTCGTGGGTTTTAATTTAGATCCAAACCCATCACAACATAGATTCAATTCAAAACCACTTCCACTCACGTTAACCCAAAGCGGGTCAAGATTAGAAGAAGACGCACTTGTCAGGCCCATCCAATAAGCTGGGCTTGGGATAAATTTCTTTTATAACTATCTATTAAGATTTTTTGATGGCCCATATTGTTTTTTGCTTGATCTAATCCAATCAAAGGAGGTTTTTGATTATTAGCAAATTAGGCCCAATATTTCTAGATTTGATCTCTAATCATTCATTAAATGCCATTCTGAAAGAGATGTAAATTTATAGGATCAGTTCAACAATTGATCTTTTAGAAATAGCCCTCTTGACATATATTTTTTTTTTTATAAATCTCTATGAATTTTTAAACCTATTTATTTTAAAATTTGATATTACTTTGAGTGGAATAGAGTTTATAAGTTCATTCGGCCGGCTACCACGATCCTTTTACTGCCTGGCCCATTAATAAAAGTTCATTAGGCCCGAATCCAGTAGTGATGGATCGATCATCGATAGACCAGGATTAACTAATTTCATTTCTGCTTGACTAATAAAATATCTTGTTTCTTACATACCCATTTCTATTTGGATTAGGACGGCTACAACAATGCTATTACTGTCTGGCCCACTTATACGGCCCATTAGTCCAGAAATGGGTCGATGGGCCAGAATTAACTAATTTAAATTCTGCTTTACTAATAGTAGTATCTTGTACAAGCCCATTTCTATTTGGGTGGACCAGCTACCACAATGCTTTGCAGCTTCTTGGCCCATTTACACAAACCCACCTATGCAGCCTGTTTTTTCTACGAGATCAATACAAAAGCTTCTAGAAGAAATCAACTCGAAGTGAAGTTCCTTAATTAATTAGTTCCCTGGTACCAAATTAAAGTACACACATATTGATTAATCATTACCCAGCACACTAATTAATTTTCCCTCCCTACAAATCAAACCAAAACCCAGAATTCACCAAGAACTAGCGCAATCGCAACATTCATTAAGGTAGGATTAGATTGCCGGAGACTCCTGCAACATCTCAGCCACAGCCACCTGGTTCACGGCCATCAAGCTCCACGGTCGGCTCATCACGAAGCAATCCGAGCTCAGAAACCCCTCCTCCTCACAAGCAGACCCGTCCATGTAAGCCTCCGACAAGCAGTAGCAGTACTTACTCATCTCAGCCAGCAACCGCAGCCTGGCGCTCAGCTCCGCCACCTGCACCCTCAGCACGCAGTTCTCCGCCTCCGCGCCCAAGTACTGCTCCACCGTCACGTTGAGCGCCGACAGAATCTGGCTCTTCTCCTTCCGCAGCTGGCTCACCTGCGCAACCAGATCATCCATGTGCTTCTGCTTCCTCATCCGCGACCGCCGCGCCGACTCCCGGTTCGACTGCATCCGCCTCAGCTTCCTATGATTGATCGCCGCCCGGAGCTGGTCCTCCTCGCACCCGGAGTTCGGATTGGCCACTTGGCTCGACCCCGAAGATGCTAAAGCAGCACAAGCCATCAACGTAACAAAGATGTAAATTTCAGCTCCTAACTTACTAAGGATTGCGATTATTAGTACCAAGGATCTTCGTCAGATGTAATTAACTAAATACTTGTCGATCGTTTGGGGGAACAAGTTTACGAGAAAACATAGAACCAGTAGAGGAACACAACGGAGAAGGATTGGACCATTTGCCTGCGGCGCCTCAATGTGGAACTTAGCATAAACCCGGAGAGGAAGATTTCACTTAGAATTGGAGACATCATCATATCAGTGAGGAGCAAATGGAGCTGCTTGCGGAAACATGGAGGCGGCAGAAGCTTAATGGACGGAACTTGGCTCAAATATTCACCAATCCAAGAACTCAAACAACACCTAGAGAAGCCAAAAGGAGGGAGCTTTCAACTCGATCAAGGAAAGAGGAAGCAAGGAGAGCAGGTAGGTAAGACCAAGTTATCGACTTGGTGATCGCAATTATCTCGGGGAGATTGTGAACTGAAGAGAGGGAAGATGATAAAGTCAGAGCAGGGGCGAGCAGGGGAAAGAAGAGAGCAGCGGAAGGTGGAAGAAGGGCGGAAGGAATGGCGGCTTTATAGGAAGTAGAAGGGTAAGAGAGGAAGAGATCCTCTGACTGTGAACGGAATTTATAGGCGGCGGGTGGATTGGTGGTGGACGAAAAAGGTGTTTGGTAAACCAAGCTGAGAAATTAGATTATTTTAACATTTAGATCAGAACATATATTCAATTGGTCCGACATTTTAATTATTTTTTATATAATTAAAGTATATAAGCTAGTGCAAAGGTATAAGAACATGAAAATTAATTCAATTGATCATATTTTGACTATTTATGAGTTGTTCAAGTTTGACTAGTTGGGTCAACACCTTATCCTATTCTAGGCTGAACTAATTTTTAAAATCTAAGGACCTATAGAGCTTGGGACATTTAATCATAGGTTTTTTTTTTTATTAAATTGATGTAAATTTAAGCTACTTGTTGTTTTAAACTCCCTCAATTTTTCAATGGTATAATCTTTACTTAAATTTATAATTAACAACCTTAACTATCATCATTGACTAGCCCGGCCTAGATGTATAATCATTTTAGGCTAAGTGTCAGTGTCTATGTTATAGAATAACACTTGAACTTATAAAAACTTGAACTACTATAGATTAAGAGTTAATCTATGTCAAGAACTCACAATTATAAAAACTTGAACTTATGGTAATAATTTATTGATTAAGATTACTATATGATCATATGTGGTTAGAGACTTAGAGTTTAGCTAGGTTGTAGAAATGTACTATTAGATATTGTTGCCAAGTGAGACTTGCCAAGTAATACCTTTCAAGTGCCAAGTCATAGCCTTAAAGCACTCACTTTTCAAGAGTTAATCTCAAGGTACCAACTTTAGAATGTGCTCAATCCATTGACTTAATGGATCACATTCTAGGCTCTAATGGCTTTGTTTGAAACTTTTAACATCTTTATGTATAGAGTCTTCACACTCACTTTGCAAAAGAAAAAAAAAAATCAAATATGATTCTATTGACTCCTAAAGATCAACATCAAATCTACTGACCAACAAGAAGGTTTGGAGATTCGATTTATCAAAAGCTAAGTCACGCATGTTGTTTTCTTAAACATAAGGGCTAAACCACACACATAATTGCTTTGATAAATAAATAATTAAAACTCACAAATGATATACATGAGCACATGTTGCAGATGACATTTATTTTGATAAGTTAAATGTGCTTTAAAAAATTCCTATAATGTTGTTCTCCTACTTTTAGCTACGCTGTCCATTAATCGATTCAAATCGATAAATTGAATTGAATCGAACCGAAATAGTTGGTTCGGTTAGGTGTTATGGTAATTCAGTTCAGGTTAGTTCGGATTTAACGGGGGTGAGATTATATTGGTTCAATTTTAATTTTTCTTTTTCAAAATCTATGTAAATTGAATCGAATCGATTAATAATAATTAAAATTATTATTATTATAATATAATGATTAATTTTAATGAATAATTTTATCAATTTGATTTAATCAGTTTGAATCAAACCGAAAGTTCCATTCTTATTTAAAAACTGAATCTAAAATAGTTCATGTAGTCTACTCAAACAATATATATATATTTAGTAAATAAGTCGTGAATCACTTAACATACCAAATCTAAACTATAAACTAGCCCACACTTTGTCGAAGTTACTCAAAAGCAACTTGGATACTTAATATGTTGCTCAAGACTCTTCTTGAAGGATCTATAACATTCTATAATAGATTTAAATCATTTAAGCCATTCTTGAGTGGTTATATCTCTACCACACCTCTTATTAGCTCATTTAAGCGTCCTCTAAGTAGCAAAGAGTGAGTCTCTTAGCACTAAGTTATTGAAATTTCTTCACTTCCTAGAAGATAAGTCTTTCATTAGACTGTATTTTCTTGAAAGGAATCCACAGTGGAAAGAATAAAAAAAATTATTTTTCTTTATTTTTTTTAAAAAATAGAAATAAAATCAAATGCTGTCGTCTTCCCCCACACGCCGCCGTCTTCACCCACACGCCATCTTCATAAATGTAAAAACCTCTATATCATATATCATGGTGCATTAATATGATAGAACTACATACTTATTGAATAGAACTAATCATAGTTAGAATTGTGCACTCAATTATCTGCCTACGAAGGGTCAAGTAATTTTAGTTTAATTTGGACATTAAATAGTATTTTTATTTTTATTTTTATTTTTTTTTTAAAAAAAGAGTAGAGTGCAGCAAAAACCTCGCCACAAAATCATCTTTCTTTGCTTTTGTTGTGTAATGGTTGTTGGTGGCTGAGAATGAAGGAGGGCCCACCATAAGCCACAAGGACACACGTAAAAAAACATCTGCGGTGGTCAAGTTGCACGCACACAGGTGACAGGGATTCCGGATTCGCATTCGCCCACGGATTTGCACTTGCATGTGTAAAAAATCCAAGGCAAAGGCGCAGGATAATGCGACGATGCTATCATAGGCGCACGCAGGTAGCTCTGGTGCGCCGGGCATCCCCATTGCTCGCCAAATGCAATCAGTCTCAGTGGGAATCGGATGCCCTCTCTTTGCATTTTAACTCTTATATTCTAGATTTGAAATAAAAAAAAATAAATATATAATTTATAAAATAAAATGGTAAATATTAAAAAAGTAAATTCTAGAAGAAATTATCTATTTAGCCTATTTTACTTTTGGATTTGAGATTTAGTAATTAAGTGTTATTAGATTCAAAAAAATAATTATTTCTAAGCATATGAAATTAATTTTAAATTTAAATATAATGTTTTTTAAAAAAAGATAATGTTCAATTAAAAGTAAATAATAAATTTCAACAATGAAAGCACGGTAATCTAATATTCAAAAACCAGAATAAGACAACTATGACTTTACATTGCCGACATAATTTTTAATTTAAATAGAAAAGAAAATAATATATTTTATTCATCTATTTTTCTTTTTCTTTTACACTTTCTAGCCGTCCAAGTAAACATAGTGAACTATTTTTCTTTCTCCTTTTTCTCCTACAAAATCTGTTCTTCCTAGTAAACAAAGAAAAATATAATTTTTTTTTCTTTTCCTCTTACATTTTTTCCTAGTAAACACAGTAAAAAGGTATGATTATGCTCAAACAAATCGATGTTATTCGTTTAAGTTAGTTTACTTATGAATAAAAAAATATAATAATAGGACAATACAAAATTGATATGTTTCATTACTTATGTTTAATAAATATACCTATGGCAAGGATTGTTATAGCTTATTAAAATTTTAATTCAATCTTAGTGAGCGACTTATTAAGTTATTATGATATTAGCAATAATATCAATGGGTCATTGCTCCTTAACATTTTGATATCAATGGGTCATTGCTCCTTAGTATTTAGATTGAATATGAGTTATGAAATATGACATGCTTGTATAATTCAATCATTATGTTTTATAATCCTAAGCAAACAAATATAGCAAATATAATCGATATCTCGTATCAATTTATTTGAGCGTGATAATGCATTTTAGTCTAACTTAATCAAGAGTCTAAGATACAACACTTCCATTATATGGAAGGGACAAATCATATTTTGTTCACTCATATTTCTCTTTATGATTTATGATATATCCATATAGCTTTTAAAATCACTAAGTTATATATGATGTTTGAATGCATCAAAGTATACAACTAGTCGTGTAAGAATCGGTAGTAGCCTTAAGTTCAAAGATCATTTACAACCATTATTACAATAACAATGCTATGATACTTATATAATAATACATACAATAATCTCATGATTGATTTATTTAGTATAATATTTTCTAACACATTAATTTTAATGTATTATTATTTCTCAAATCCACAATACTACTTAACTAGAGAAATTTAAGAATAATCATATTATTTTAGAAATATTATTATAATTACTTACATTATAATTATATATATAAAGTAAGTAACAATCATTTTATTAAAAATATAAATATTAATATGATAAAATATATGCTTAATTATTATACAATTATTAATTTTTAAGGTATATCCTACATGTGGACGTATAGCTTAAATCCAATACAAAGTGGATAAATGACTTAGAATATTTCCGTACAACTAATGGGTCCCGCACCTCTCAAACTCTTCCTCCCTTTGAGGGTGAGGGGGAATTGGCTAATTTGCTTTAGCAATTTGCCCAAATGGAATAAATGTTATATTCCACCTTTATCTTATTCAAATTACATGGGCGGTGCTATGCCATTCTTTAATGCTACTAGACTTTATTCTTTAGAACACAATCCCTTTGATGGTTAAGGTCAATATCAGCATCTGATACCGCCTCCTAGTCCTCTCAACAATTAATCCGCCACGCACTCTAAATTGATCTCATTTCTTTAATGATCTAGCTAATTGTAAAGTGATCATTTAGAATACTCAAACTCAAAAAGGCACCAAATTAATCAATTGAACAAAGACTAGAGTTAGATCGCTCCCTAACTCAAGTTGATCAATCATTCAGCTTGAGTTTAAATAACATTTTCTTTTCCATTCTTAATTATCCTATCATTCTCTTTTGTAGATAGGTGTTAGCATAGCAATATTGTTGGATAAAATTAGTATTTTATCCTAATTCTAATTGTAGCCGCTTGCTTACTTTTGACTTTAATAAAGTGTTCATGAAAGAGTCACTTATGGTCTCTATTGATAATGAAATGTCTATTGATAATGTGTTCACCCTTTTTTGAACTACTATCCAAGTAGAAGAAAAGACCCATTTCATATTTCTATTTTTTGGGTTATATTTTACTACTATCCAAGTACAAAGTCGCTTGGTAGAATAAAATTATATAGCCTCTATATAGTTTGTCGATAATTTATGCTTCTTTTGTACATATAAAGTGTCCAATACCATCAACTCGATGCATACAAGAAAGCTAGCTAATAGTTTCTTGGCTCAACTTGAGAGGATTGATGACTATACTTCAACTTGGATGTATGTGGACATCCAATTTGCTTTCCTAAAGAAGCTTCCTCAAGTTCCAATCTACCAAATGTGGCCATGCAACTTGGATTATGACTCTAGCATTTTCTTCACAAATACTACCTACCAAGAGAAGAGTGTTCTATAATTGTCATCTGAATGTCTTAAGATATTTTGTTATGATAGTGAACTTAAGATGCAATATCTTTTGATTCCTTGAGATGAGTGCATTTGCAATTTGCCTTGCTTGTATACATTAATGTCCTAGTAAGAGTTATTGAAATGTAAATGATTTTGGCTTAGTCCTTACAAGAGGAATCTTGGTTACAATTAATGATGTACATGTTTTAGGTGAAAAGAGTGAGCGTAATCATGGCAACCACAAGTTTAGATACTTAAAAATAAGGCTCTTATCGCTTGGGAGAGTCAATCTCAATTGTAATTGCTATAAGTACGAGAACTCAATCACAAGATTGTTATTAGTTGAAAAAACCAATAGAGTTTGATCGTTCATGTCATTCTTGATTGATTGATGTTGTTAAGTGATGGGTGGTGAGTAGCTAAATGAATAAGTAGCATTGCTCCTATGTAAAATTTTTAAAATTATCTATTACCACATTAAGCATAACAATATATATCTTTAGGTTAATGGAGATCTACTTATATGTTAGAGTGAGAACTCAAAATAAGGAGTAAGATCAAAAGTCGTGTCACTAAGCCAACCTCATTGTTTGATCTTTCCTTATGCTATCTTATCAAGTTACCTTACTAGTTTAAATCATTAGGCCAATGTTGGAATGAACATAAAATTAAAAAAATTAAAAAAAAAAATAATATGAAGATTTTTAAAAAAGATTGTTAATATAATATTCCTGTTTAATCCAATATGAGAAGTGAGAGAAAAAATAATATAATATATAAAGTCTACTGAGCTAAATACTATTAATTTGGGTTTAAATATTTTAAACTTTGTTATAGCATTATTAGACTCACTAAGTTAATAGGTTAAATGAGTTATATCAACCACTATGCTTTTCAAATGCAAATCATTAATCAAACGTGGCCTTTAGGTTTCCTAAGGAGATATACTCATACATGGGGGACAAATTGATTGGGCATAGTGCTTGAATTCCTTGACATTTTCTAGTACAATGTATAGGAGCACCGGCGAAGATGGAATAACTTGTGCCCTAATGCATAGTCCTTGAATTCCTTGACATTTTCTAGTACAATGTGCTAGAGCACCGGCGAAGATGGAATAACTCGTGCCCTAATGCTTCGCTAGTGCTCCAACTTAAATAATGTAAAGAACTAGTTAAATAAAGGAGATGAATAAGACAATAAATGAAGTGGTGAATATGTTCTCTCACAATTATTTGTTTCTTTTAGAAAAAAAAAAGAAGAAGAAGAAATGTCCTCAATCACCTTCAGATCCGACCATTATACATTTGCATTTATTCTTTAAAACATCGGTGACTTCAAACTTTGAAAAGCCACTTTATAATGTGTTATTGAATTAATTTTGAGAAAAAAAAATAGAAAATTTAGTTGTGATCTTCATCCTAATTTAAGAATGTCCTGACGATAGAATAATCCACTTGGCTCATGTTGTTCAATAGAATTTTAAAAACACTATTTAAAATAATGATGTGAAAAATATTTTACAAATCTATGATGCCTTGGTGATGCATATTATCCCCTTTTTTGGCAAATGTGTATTTTTAAGAACCCTCTACCTTAATTTTACATATGCAAAAGCATTAAGATGCTCTACCATTTCAATATTTCTTTTGAATTAAATATACCATAGTTGAGTTGTCAATTATAGATTTTGTTCTTAGCGCCTTGGGAATCAAATTGAATTATTAAATTAAGGATTGGAAAATTGATCCGGCGAGTTGCCGAATCAGTACGTACCGATATAGTACCAACAAATCGGGTGAGATCTCGCTGTGTCTGCTACCACAACTCACCGAAGGTGGAATGAAGCTTTTGGCGGCAGTGAAAGCTTCCGCAGCTTCTGCGAAGCCGTCCACCGCTTTTGTACTCGGACTCTTTCTCTGGTACCGATCTCTCGCCAGATCGGTATCAATTGGAGGAATCGGCTGGTACCAGACCGATTTTCCGATCTTTGAATTGAATTAAGAATAACTAAGAATAGATTTAAAAATTTAGATGAACTTATGCCTTAAAACAATGTTATAAAGATTAAGAATTTTTTAAGAAAACAAGGGTAACAAAATCAGGTGTTAAAAGAATGATGAAGAGGTTATACGTAAGAGTGTAGTACCATCTCCTTTAATTCAGCATCTGCTGGATTGATACAATCGGAAAAGATTTGGAGGACAGAGAGTTGAGGGAAAGCTGGGCATGATGCAATACTTTGCTTGGAGTGGCACACATCTTTCTTTAAATTTTAATGAATTTGATTCTGTTTCTAGTTACCAGTTCTTCTAAATCTGTCTACATTAGTACAAAAGTCCTAGCCGACCATATCTCACTTTATGATATATTAAACTAGCCGCATGAGAAGAGCTAACCAGGCAAAGCAATGAGAATGGCCCAGGGCTTTTCCAGGAATAGGAAATCACCAATTTAGAGATGGTAAAAGCTGTCTGAAGAAGAAGCTGCATGTGCCTTTCAGTTCAAAAAAGGATTCAGGCACCACTCGAGCATTCAGTCTTACAACTTTTTCCCTTACATGAATGCGTCATTAGCAAACATGAACACTCTGCAACTCAACTCATTTAGCAGCTGAGTGTTAGGTATTCTTTCAGCTTTGGCAACCAGCACTTGCTTCCACAAATGCCACTTGCAAGACCTGCAATAGCTTCAAGAAGTGGGGCGGATGCAGAGTGTGGTGGTTGTGAATGCCTCACAGTGTGGCACAAGCCACTGTGAGATGAGAGCCACAACTTTATTTCAAGCCAAAAGCAGCGAAAGATTTTCTTTTTTTTTTCCCTTTGAGGATAATTCAGTGCACACAAGGAAGGACACCTTATAGCAAATGTTTGCTGTTCTTGTCGCAGAACGAGTTGTAGCTACATGCCAAATTCACTGCTTTTGGGAGTAAGCCCACTACCAAGTACAGAATGCACTAGCTCGTCAGATGAGGAACACAAGTGACTAAAACTCTGGCTAGCATTTATTTCAAGGTGGATGGTTGCATATTTCGCAACTGGATGTCCACACACTGCATTTGTTTTCAATTATGCGACATAGTAAAGATATAGAAATCAGTGATAAATTATCATTTCAGATTTGAATCAAATGAAAGCCACAGGGATTAGTATCAATGAGTAGGGCCGTGAGCACTGAAGTGTCATCAACAGTACATTGATGATACATACAGTTTTTTTAGAAACATAAGACACGAGTAGTGAGCGGTTTAATATGTTATCTGTATTTTATAATAAACAACATTGGTTGAGGACAGACTGATACTGAAAGAGCCAAGATTTTGTGTATATTTCACTCAAACTTGGGATCAATCTAGTAAACTCAAAAATAATATAATGTGGCCTTAAATGAATATATTGACAGTAATCTCTGTGCATCCAAATTCACAAGTTCGTAGCAGAAAACCAGAGGGCGTCTTCTTCCTTACCAGCAAAATGGAATCTGCAAGAGAATTGAGATGATATTTTCAGTAAAAAAGGAGCAGTTTCAGAGTTGTGCATTGTCGTTGAAAATAAAAAATGGATTAGGAACCAAAGTTAGATTATTATGTCAATAAGTTAGAATCTTGTCGGCGTCATTGAACAAAAAGAAACATTAGGAACCAGAATTAGGTTGTTATTCATGATTCGAAGCACTGTCCAAAGAAGTGGAAGTATATTGAGAACTATATGATATATTACGAGGCATATAATTGATATTAACTTTTAACTCTGATTTTGTGGTATGTGTATGTTTTTTTTTCACTCCTTTTTGTATTAGCAAACTTCTCTGTTTAGTTTTTGCAATATTAGAAAACTTCTATATTCAGCCTTCACTTGTCTTTAATTTATTATTTCAAATGAAAAAAAGAACATAAGCAATCAGTTACCAGCTTGCTCTTCTTATTCTTTTTCTTTTCAACATAAGCAAGAAGTTCCTCCTGTTTCGCTAGCGATTCCTCAAGAGCCTGTAAAACATAAAAGAGAATCCATGGCCTTAGATAAACTAGGAGCACATGATATGAAGTAAAAGTATTGAAATACTTCGGTCAGTCAACTAGAAAGAGTACGGCACATCTTAAGATATAATAAGATTGCACAGAAAAGCCACTTTTTTCACACAGACAAAAAGGATATGTTTCACCAGTACCAAACTGTATCTGCTACAATGTATCATTAAGTAACAACCTAAAGTCATTTGTTTATATAAATATCACTTACTTCAATAAAAAAATGAGACTATACTGTTTTTTAAGACGTCCAAATATAAGCCTAGTCAAAGTTATAAAAAGAGTTAGCAGAAATGTGAAATATCTGGAAGTATAGCATGAAGTTTGGCAAGTTAATAGTGGGGATTTTTGGAGAAAATTATTGATGAAAACATGTTTTCTGTAGTAAAGACAGCCACCTCTTTTTGAAATAAGACAACAGTTAATTTGCATGTCAATTGTGTTTAACATTTTTTACTTTAAAAAACTAATTTGTGTTTGATTTTTTTTTTTCAGGTTGTTTACCTTCTTTGTTGCTGCAAGCTCTGACTCCAAAGTATCCACACGGCTTGTAGCAGCCTTTAACATGTCTTCCTTCTCAGCTGGCATCTCAGCAGGTCTCTTGCTGAGAACTGAGACCTTTTGCTCAAGCTCACTCAGGCGTTTCAGTACAGAAGAGAGTTCAGCAGCTGAGAGGTTTGAAGCAGGTGCCTGGCTTTGGTGCTTTCCATTATCAGTATCTGCATCAACAACCTTCCCTGGTGCAACGCGACCTACACGGACCATGGTAACGAATCCCATAACAAGGGCCATGACACCAACAAGGACTTGATTGCTAATCCATCAGGACCCTTGTAAATTTCAGATAGAATATACAAACCTGGAAAAAAGGTGGGTTGCAAGGAAAAAAATGAATAGATGTAGTAGAAGAATAGTTTTTCTAAGCAATAATAGTTTAAAACTTTATGGTCTATCAGCTAAGAACGATATGGACCTTTGGGGGTGTCAAACTCTTCGTCTGCCACTTTCTTCGAGCTAGCATCGTCAGCCTTGTCCACAATTGGAATAAAATCATCATATGAATAGGGTTTTGGGGAATTTTTCATGAGAAGTCTGTACATAGAAATTCTTATGGAAAAAGAAGTATTAGCATAGCATTTCTTCTTTTGCTAGGAGAGAACTTCAAAATTAACTTCATGGATTCTTATGTTCTTAAATTTAGGAGATTTTCCACTCTGTTATCTTCAATGGATGGAAGATATAATCTTAAGGTATTCAAACCAAGGTAATCCTGGAGGTTTGTAATAAGAGAAAAGTTCATCAATTCGACAGTTGGAGTGAGTTGGTCAAAGATAGTATACTCGTTACACTGAATTTCTAGCATTTCCTTTCAGCTCTGGCAGTGCATAGCAGACATCGTCGTTGTTCATCTACAACAATTTATATGTCTTTCAACTGCAAATCACTTATTAGAAAACCCAAAATATTTACTCCATGCTCAAAAATGCTTATAACATTCTTCCACATAAATTCCATCCTCAATCAAAAATTTAATTCTTAGTAGATATTACTTGGTAAACAAGTATCAAAGCCTTTGGACGAAAGTCCTTTTGGCTAAGGCTGTATGGTTAAGTTGCAAAAGGAAACATCATTAGGGAGATGCATGAAAGCCGGAGAGTTTCTGCAACTAGCTCCAAGTGCATGGAGCTTTGATATTATCATAGGACAAGGTTATCAAGAATTTCAAGATTGATTGAGCTCCTACATAGGGAGATTGAAAGTTCCTAATGATCAAATAGGATCGAAAGATCCAAGCACATAGTTAAATAAATATTTTCAGTTGGCATAATTACTATGCCAAGAGCAAACAAAATCAAGACAGTAATAGAATACCAATTCCATAATAGTAAAGATGTGTTTATATATTATTTGCTAAATAGTAATTAATATAAACTAATATTAGCAGAGGGGTGTTAATGAAGTTGAAGAGACACTAACTATAACGTTGAAGTGCTCTTAGTAAATGGAGACATAAGAAAGAAAAATCTTGTATTACCTTAATGATTCAAATAACTTAGGAGTTCAAGTTAACAATTAACAAGTAAGCAGATCGTCTTCACTTACTTCTCTGGATGAGGAAAAGATCATCAATACTACAACTAGGATAATCTTTCATTCTTATGTTCATCAAGTTTGCATGAATGTTTAAAGTCACTTGATTAATCTGAACCACAGGATCATAAGATCCTAAGATAAAAAGTGATTCCTAACAACACAACAATTTGGAGCACTCGTCTCTTTGTTTAATAATGTCAAAATTGTGCATGTTCAATTACCCATTGAGTAGACAATTTTGGTAGGATCTCTTGATCCAAATCTAGTTATAGGCTAAGGTGTTTCTTCATTGCTTCATAGCTGTTGAGGTCAGATCTTATTGTTGATGTAAGCTATGCTTTAGTTAATGCAATTGAATTTAAATGTGCTTGAGGAAACAAATACGAGAGTACTAATTTTCTAATGCATAAAACAATTTAAGGATTTTCAAGTCAAATATTGAAATAAATATTACCTGGCGATATGATTTGTCAATGTCTTCTCGGACAGGTGACAAGTTTGGATGCTCTATATTACTCCTAGGGGCCTTGGGAGAATCTGCAGTAGTGAGAACTTCTCCACGGAAGGAGTCTTGTTTCTTCATAGAGAGGAAGAATTAGTTACTTATAAGTAAAGTTCTAATGAACACAAAAGCTCCTGAAGGCAGCACAGTGAATTGTAGGAGGAAAAATGATTTTTTTTTTCTGTCACCTTTGGATACACAACTTCATCCTCAGAAATTGTTTTTTCCTCAGTACCATTATCTCCTCCGCTGCTTCCGTTACCACTTTGAATCATCTACTATGCCAATTTAAAATAAGCATTTTGATGTTTGAAAATTGTCCAAGTTTTTTTAAAAGTTAGAGGGAATATCATGTCAAAGGTTACACACACCAGAATTTTTAGCATAAACTAAAAGAAAATTGTAACTGAAAATAACCACCTTTACAATTTCAGGATCCTTCCATGGGCCTTTATCTGATCGAAGACATCCACCTTCACATTTGCAAGTGCCACCAAGGAAGTCCGGCAGTTCACTTGTAAAACCCCATAAATTAAGACCATCTTCAAATAATCAACTATGAAATAGTTCAAGTCTTATTTTTCATATTTTAGCATTAAAGTTATTCCATCAGCGTAAAAACATTAAGCATCGATAGTTGGTTTGTTTTCTTTTGTTGACAATTATATCCAAACTAGGAAGAAGACTCTGGTGCTCATTTCCTAGAACCTGGAGTTCAAACTAGCAATCAGAAGATACCTGGCGTCAATAATTTCAAGCAACTTGCTCTCAAACTTATTTCCTAGAACCTGAACAAATTTTGTATTAGATACTTAATCTCATGCACTGAGAGCATTCAATGTCCAAACTCGAGTTGAAATACTTACATGGATCTTTGCAGTGGTCTTTGGGTCAAGGAAGGACTTCACAGTGTTCCAAAGAAGCCTGAATCCCTGGCCTGCATTAACTATGAACATCCGGCACAAGGTCTGGTGAAGGAAAATTATTAAAGTGATTAAAAATTGAAGATGCAAGCAATAGTAATTGGTTGTATGGGCTCAAAGTATCTCGAACAAAGAAAGTACCTCTGGATAATTATCACCATCAATTTTCTGAAGACGTCCAATCAGATCTCTTGCAGCCTTATTGAATTGTTTAACCCCCTTACATTGAGAATGAATTATGCATCAAATGTTAAGTTTGGGACTTTGGGGAGAGAAAAGGACAACCAAATAAAAAATTGAAATCTCCCATATAACTAGAGAATGTACTTGTTATCTTACAGGAAGGTCCATAAGATCTCTTCCTTAATCTAATCCTTGAAAAGCATAACTAAGGTTGCTAGTATAGTTATTTGAAAAAACAAATATTTTTCTCTACTTATAATCAAAATAAGATGATTTGGTATCGTTTTGAAATAGTAAATGAAGACATGTCACGCATACCACTCCCTGGACATCAATGATAGTTGTGCTCTGGTCAATGTGGCGTTTAGCAGCAATTGTGCAAGCTGGAAACTTGAGAGCAAACGCCCTCTCGAACTCCTTCACGTGGTATTTAACATAACGATCCATGTCTGTCACTTGCATCAGCTTGTTGGTATCAACTTGGCCTAACCTTTCAATGTAGACAGGCCTGCCTTCCTTATCTACCCCATGATGACCTTGAGGGTAGTATTCCAAGACATCATTGAGTTCCTTGAACTCAAAATCCTAATGGACAAAGGAATGAGGAAATAAAGCTGTCATGAGATAATAGTACTGATAGTCTGATACACCTAACAGTAAACACATTGGAGGCTGCAACAAGCAAAGCTGGTAAACACAGAAAAGTGATTAACAAGCTAGAAAGATGAATGCGCTCGATTGTCCAGCAGTATTTTATAGAGTTCCTTGAGTTTTTTTATTCTGAAAATTTGTTTGTGAACAAGTTATGACTGGTTTCGTTTAAGTTCATGATATGAACCTTCTGATCTGTGTTTCCAGGGTACCATAATTTTCATGAGTATACCACACCACAGATACCCTTGCATGCTAAATTAACATATTTTTGAACATGGGAAGATGGACTTTTTTTTTTTTTTTTATAACAACAAGAAGGGAACAACCAGTTAGGTTACATCCACACTAAGAAGTGTAACAAAAGCACAACAATCTTTAACATGAATTCCTAGTTTCAAGGAATAAAGAAACAACCTGGAAATCAAAGAACTAAGTGTACCTCTAAAATTGTATCAGCACCAAAGCCCTTCCTCCATTGGAGCATATCTGCCCACATTTGCTTTGTTTTCTCAATGTCAAATTTCCTGGCCTTAAGAAATCTGCATTACACACAACACGCAAAGAAAAACACTCGATGAAACCTTTAAAGGTACTGTTTATCACTTCAGTTTCGGAACCACATTAAGAAACAATTTGAAGCATAATCCTAAGTAACAAGCCAAATAAGTATGATACAGTTCATATTTAAATATATGCTAAGAAAGTGACTTACCTGAGCATCGTATGATAGTCATCGTGCCTAGAAGGTAACATCTCTTCCAAAATAAGAATCTGACGGAAGGCATCAACAGCCTGCTCTTCCTCAGGATTGCGCACATCCTCAATGGAGACGGACATGACCTTGCTACTTCTCCTACCTTTTTTTGACAAAGAATTTTTGAACTTTGAGGAGGCATTGTTTGCCTTCTTCTTTAGAGATTCAATCCTTGCTTTCCTATCATCCTCGGAGATTGAAACATCTTGACCTGAAAATTAGTGCAGCCATATTGTGATTCACTCAACATGAGTTACCTCACATGCTGAAAGGTCTGTCTGACAATAGAAACCTATTGTAGTGCATGCATAATTATTATTTTTGGCAGTCTGTTTTAAACAATTATCCAAAGCTTAGATTTCCCACACATGCAAGAAGGCCTATCAGCCCAAAAAAACTAAATGTACTGCGCTCATACTAACTGTTTCTAGCGGTCTATTTCAAACATTTTTCTTACGCGATCCCTTGAATATATTCTCTCACACTAGAATTTGAACAACTATTCTAGTTCACTCGTAATTCTTTTGCTAGAAAGAAACAAAAATGATCTGAAGCTGTTAAGTGGGAAAAATCGAGTATTATCATATAAATGAATTTGATGGATTTGCTTGGCAGCATTCTGAATTTCTAAAATCCATCTGCAGTCACAAACAAATGTGATTAAGTATACAAATAGAAGGGAAGCGCAAGAGCTTCCTTCGACATACCAGGCATGACTTCAGTCATTGTTGGTGCTTTGTAAGCTGGACCTGGTATCGTCAAGTGAAGGGGTGGAGATTCAATAACTCATATGAAGGATACCAGGGCGCGGGCGCGCAATTCTCTAAGCACCTGCAATACACATCTCAATATCAATAATATAACAAACATAACTTCAAAGGGAAGGACATTTGAGCACAAAGCTAAAAGAAAAGTGATCTTAAGAGGGAAAGAAACTGCATAAAAAGTTAATATATAGAAAAAAATGAGTAAAAGAAAAGTTAATATATAGAAAAAAATGAGTAAAAGATCAATTTCCATGAATCAGAGAACAGATTATTATCAACAGGGATAATTTCTACATCAGAAGGCCTTCGGTTTATCTATAACCAGAAAGGAAGAACCTTTTTCATCAAAAATCGCAACTTTCCTAATATTACGATTATCAAATCTCAATAGGGGGCCAAGGAGCTGGCAATCTACAGAAGGCGATGGAAGGAGAAAGAAAGGGGCGGAGAGAGATGAGGTGCATTACCTGGGAGACAAATTTGGGCAGTAGGGAGAAGGAGAAGCGTTGGGCAGTTTAAAAGACCCGGAATGCGCCACGCTGAGGGGATGGCGAGAGTTACACGACGGCAACAACGCGATTGCTGCAAGCTGTATGAGATGGAGAAAAATGCTTATTTTTGTAGGACGTTGACGAGGTCGCTCTCCCTGTTTTCACTGGAAAGGCGGAGGGAGGGAGAAATGGCGAGGGGGGATCACCGAAATGCAAGCCACTCCGTTCTTTCGAATGGTTTAATTTTAAAAGCTCCCAATTCGTATCTTTTATTCTGAAGTAATTCTCCAACGCAGTCAATTCTTAAATGGTTTCCTGAAGTCAAACCCGCTCAACCTATTCGTTGCTGCTTGCCTTGTTTTATGGTCAACGGGGAAATTCAATTTAGTCCATAAACTCTATAATTTAAATTTATTGTCCAAAAATATTTTTTATTATTTTAAACTTTGTCTTTTTACCATTTTGTTCTTGGATCAAGGATCGTCCATCAAATTAGGAGGAGCATCAAGGATTAAATAATGAAAAATTATACTAAACTAAACATCTTTAATGGCTACGATAAAGGTTTTAGGACCGAATTGTAAAATCAGAAACAAACTGAAATTTCCCGTCAATAAATAATAAATATGTAGACGTGAGGGCATCTCGGATTTTGGACGTCAAGAAGGCTTGCTTCGTATCAAATCCCTCTAGGGTTTCCTTTGCCTCGCGCCAAAAGGCTAAACCAACTACGCGGATTTCTGCTGCCCCCCAGTCCCCAATTCCATTCTCAATCCAAAACCCTACCTTTCTTTAGGAGATTCGCCTTCTCAACTTCTTTCCGCTTCCGCCGCCTCCGTTGCTGCCGCTGCCGCTGCGACATATTTTTTCGATGGGTTCGATGTCCGGGTGCCGGACGAGGTGGTGAGGAGCCCTTTCTTCCTCGAGAGTAATGGCCAGATATGCATCTGGATTGATAGCAACCGGAAGACCTTACGCCGGCGCCGCCTTTGCTTGTTGGCGGGAACGAGCTCAGGCTTCCCTTCTCGCGGAATTGTTTCCTCCAGGTGAGCTAGTAATAGTAAATATACACACTAATTATTGGTATATAGAAGAGTTGTACCTTTTAAATTTTTGTGCATAACATTCTCCTTCACTTATGCAATTATTGTGGTTAACGATACATATTTCTTCACCTTCAAGGCTTCAATCATCTTTAGATATGACGCATCTCAAACTATAAAGATATAGTAGAACTAGAAAGGATTTTTCCGACATACTAAATTATTTTATTAAATTTGGCTTTATGAATGATTGCTTTTTATATTTTAGATAAGCTAAGGTAATATGACATGACTTTGACTCTCCGAGTGACTTCATGTGCTTTGATGAGTCTCATGTCATCAAGCTCAATGGTCTCTGTTGAAATCTATCCCAATCATGCAAGATAGTTCTCCATACAAGTTTGAAAATTGTCTAGATTGCATGACCTTTTAAAGCATCCTATTAATGCATTGGATGAGTTTAACACTATAGCGCTCCATCGTATAGATAAGGAGAGTTGAGTATCGTGCAAAGGAATGAAGGATGTACCCAATTCTTTATTTTTATACACCATATCATGCAAATAACATGCCATAAATTTTAGCTGTGTTTAGCCTTACCGTTCCAAATTGATCATCTATCTAGGGATGTGGACTTGACTTGTTACCTCTCACTTTAAACCAAGCTTTTGGTGTTTGATTCACACTGCTCACAAGATTATAAGTGTAATATAGTTTCGTACTCTCAACTTAAATCCACTAAGTGTACAGGAACCTTTTGTTAGCCCTTCATAATTTTCTCTAAAGATTTTGTTCTATTTATAGAGTCATTCTACCTTTCAGCTGAAGGATTTAGAATTCATATTGATCCTCTTTAGCATACATAAACAAACCCTCCTAAATTTCAAAGGAGCGTTTCAGCCATAAATTAGAGGATCAATAGTAGGCACTAATTCACTTTTTTATGATTGACCTCTTGATCTAGAACTGAGTTATCCAACATCTTTAATAGAAAACAAAGTACAAACTCAACAAGCACTTCCATCGCTTAAAGTTCCAAATGTAGCCAAGGATTAGCTTCTAACTTCACTACCACTAATGTGATTTTGACATATTAAAGACACTTCAATTATACCATTGTGAGGTGGTAATGCACACTCCTCGAGCAACATTAACTACATAGTATTTCCCATCATGCACAAAGTATTCGAAAGTGGCATGAGAATTGCATTTACCTTTCTATGTAAACTCAAGTCCTAAATCTTGAAAATCATCAATTGTAATTGTTATAAAGCTATAGCACTCTATCTCTTCTATAAATGACAAAGGTATCCTTTATTGCTCTTGAAGTTATTGTAGTTTTGAATAATAATAATAATAAATTAACCACTTTACCGAACTTGAGTTGTTCTTTACTGACAAGCCTGGTAATTATAAAACTGCGTTGCACCTATGCTTATCATGCAATGAGTATCTTCTTGTCACGCTCAGAATTAGGGTAATAAAATTTTTAAATAAATTACACTCGAGTCGACACTTGACTAGCACCCAAGCACGCCCACGCAGGGGCTAAACGGTTGAACCGTAGATCTGGACGTGACCGGCAGGAGCACATCCCCGATGTACCTCTCAGCCTATCCAATGCGGCCACCTGGCTGCTTATCTCGATGAGTCATCGACCGCCATGCGTCTACTAAGGACCGCTGCACGAACCAGCTCCAAAGTCCACCTGAGTACATAACCCGAGACTCGCTACACAAATCAGTTGGAAGAGGCTTACCTCGGTCTTCGGCGGATGACCGTCCGCCGGCTCCACCACCGGCGACGCCGACCCTTTGCTCCACGCGTCCCATACCGCCACGCCCAACCCACCGGGACTGCTGGAAGCCGCCGCTGCTGCCGGAGAAGCCCTCGACGGAGGGAGAGAAGAGATCGGGGGAGAAAGCGCCGCCGCCGCCGCCGCCACGTTCGGACGAAGCGTTGCGTGGACGTGATCACGCAGAGAGAGAGAGAGGGCTACTGTAGCCTTAATCTCACTTTTCTCCAAACGAATCTCCGCCCGCTACAGCTGCTCGACCCGCCAACCTTTTAGCCTGACCCGCTACCACAGAAGAGCTAGGCTTTGATAGTGGGCCTGGGCCTCACACTTATTATCGTGCTTGTTTTCCATAATATCAACACTTTATTTGACTTAGATGAACCTTTAAGTAATGTAACACGTTTTAGGTAGGAAACTAGGACTTAAACTTTTTTATTTTTAACTCCAATCACATTTCTTGTGCAATTCTACTTTTTTTTTTGTCTCTTATAATCAAGTCTACCTCCAAAGCGTGCCATTTTCTTTAAATTTTGATTTTAATCAATACTATCAATTCCTCTAATTAAAACTAATTAACTCTAAAAGATTATTTTATATTAAAATGGAAGTTCTTTAAATCCTTTGCAATATGTGCTTCACTGTAGAAATATGGTTTTAGAACCTCAAAAATGTACGTTTAAAAGCATCTTCTATTGTCTTATGAATAGCTTTCATGAGCAATGTGACTCTTTTTTGTAAATTGTTCGATATTCCCATACAATCTACTTAGCCTCCTAAGTTTCATACTCAAGTAGTTGTTATAATAAAATATGAAAGCTATTCATAAGACCAATAAAATATTGTTTTAATATCACAAATAATAAATGGCATTTAGCAACACATTTTAGTCATCTAAATTGCAAGATTATTAAGATTTATCAACATCTAGTCTAATCCCTCTTTTTTTAATATCTAAATTAAACATAAGTTACATAATGTGTCACACGTATATAGTTGAACTATCATATTTATAGTTACCAAATAGATTAATATCAAAAGTAATAAACATATGCCACTCTATTTTCTCTCTTGCCATCTAAATTAGCCTTTCTAAGCCATGTGCCCTTTCATATTCTCAAAGTGAAACTCTACCACAACTCCTTGTAGGCTTAATTTAGCTATGCACTCAACGCCTTTATATTAATTTTCAAAACCTCATTTTTAAGTTATAAATTATCTTAATTATATTTTTATCAATTTTTATCAGAAAAATTGTGGGGTGGGCGTTGGGGAGCAAAAAAGGTGAGATGAACGGTGAGGTGCAAGAGGGAGCTGGAGCAAAATTGGCAAAAAGGAAAAAAAAAGTGAAACAAGAGGAAAGTGAAGATGAGCTCAAATGGGTCTCTATTTTCCAATGTGCAATTGAGAATTTATTGATAGATCTCTTAAAGTTTGCTTTCTAGCCATGATCATGGTACGAGGGATCCATGACAAAAAAAAAAAATATGTTAATATAGTGCAAACATATAAAGGAGAAGCCAACTCATACCTTGTGAGAAGATGGATGTTCTTGTGTGGGGGTAAATGATTAGTGGAAAAAGAAGAGCTTTAGTGGGAAAAAGAGGAGCTTAGATGGGTGATTGATTCGATATTTATGGAAATTGGGCTACTCTAGTCCGATGAAGTGAACTTTTGAGTAGAAAAGGTAGCAATATATTTTGTTGAATAAAATTTATGATGGAAAAGGATAAAAAATACAATGAATCTCAATGGAGATTTATTATATTTTTTTATTCTTTTCACTATGAATTTCACTACGAAACATAGTCTAAGGTAACCACTCTAGCAATGGAGAAGAATTGGGAGGGTGAACTACATAGTTTGTGCAAAGACCATTGATATATTATTGACAATAATTATCAATTGGACTCTGTACTAAAGTCACATGCGCTCTCCAATACATCCGAAACACTTTACAATTTATTGCATTGTTCATAACATTTCCCATCTTTTACATTTTTTTGTTAATTAACATTGGCAAACGTAGAGGAAATGACTCACTAATTCCTTCACAAATTAAATCGTGATGAGGAAGAAGAAACTATTATTGACATAAAAAAAACAAGCTAGGTCGAAGTTGGAATCTGAAAATTCCAGTAGTCTAGTTCCTTGGCTTACACTCTAAAAAAGCATATGATTAGATTATTAAGTTTTTTTTTTAACAAAATATGGGTTGTTTCATATCCTGCATGCATATGTACGCTTAATTAATTAACCCATTAGTTCACGCTCATGAGTAATTAACACCAAATTACTGGATCTCCACACTGCGGAGTACAACAGTCTCGATTGAGAGCCCCGGTCCGAACCCGAAAAGCACGCCCCACTCGAGACCCTCCCCAGTGGTGGCGCATCCCGCCGCCGCAGACCGCTTGCGCATCTCATCCAAGATGAACAGAACGGTGGCGCTCTGCATGTTGCCGTACTCGCTCAACACCTGCCGCGACGCGGCGAGCCGCTCCTGATCCAGGCCCAATTGCGCCTCAATCCGGTCCAGTATCGCCCGCCCGCCCGGGTGAACCACCCAAAACACCCGGTTCCAGTCCCTCAGCCCTAGCGGAGCGAACGCCGCCTCCAGCCGACCCTCGATGTTCCCGGCGATGACTGCCGGCAGCTGGCTCTCGAGGTGGAACGTGAGCCCGATCTCGCGGAGGTGACCCCCCACCGCCTCCGCGCTCTCCGGCAGCATCACCTGCGAGGTGGAGGCCACGTGGAACATCGGGCGCTCGATCCCGGCGATGGGGTCGGCGCCGACGACGAGCGCGGCGGCTCCGTCGCCGAAGAGGGCCTGGACGAGGAGGCTCTCGAAATGGGCGGCGTCGGGGCCGCGGTAGGAGAGGACGGTGACCTCGGAGCAGACGGCGAGGACGCGCGCGCCGCGGTTGTTCTCGGCGAGGTCCTTGGCGATGCGGAGCGCGGTGCCGCCGGCATGGCAACCGACGTTGTAGAGCATGATGCGATTGATGGAGTGGGGGAGACCGAGGAGGTTGAGGAGGTGGAGATCGGCGCCGGGCATATCGATGCCGCTGGCGGAGCAGAAGACGAGATGGGTGATGGCGGACTTGGGGCGGCCCCACTCCTTGAGGGCCTTTGCGGCGGCATCCTTAGCCAGCGCGGGCACCGCCTCCACCACGATCGCTTGCCGGGCGTCGAAAGAGGGCGCCATGGGGGCCAGCAGGCTAGGGTTCTCCTTCAGGATCTCTTCCGTTAGGTACAGGTGCCGCTTCTTGATTGCCGCCTTCTCGCCTTTAAATTTATATTTATGAATAAGCAATAGTTCCAATTATAGAAAAACCCCGAGTGTGAGAATTGAAGCGCACAGAGCTAACTGAAGCTTACAGATGCGCTTGAACTTGGCTTTGAGGTCGAGGAGATGGTCGGAGTTGGTGACGCGGAAGTAGAAATCGGGGTAATCGGATTGGTCGATGACGTTGGCGGGGTTGGAGGTGCCGATGGCGAGGATGGCGGCGGGGCCGTCTGCGCTCTGAGTGGTGCGGAAGCCATTCCTATCCATGGGAATTGAGCAGGATGCGCGTGTGTGTGGGAGAAATCGTTCTTGATTTAAATAGAGACGAAGGTGGCAAGAGACGAAGGATGAGGATGACAAGAAAATGATTGCCAATGAGTCCACTGAAACGGTCCGAAGAGATTGCAGGGTTTCTAGGAATTTGCATCCTAGTGCTGACTTTAGTCAAATGAAGGCGGCTGACGCAGGCTGGCGGGAAATGCGATGGGTCGGTCATGAGAAAATCGCTTGCGTAAGGTCCCAAAATGCCATCCAAATATATTTAAAAAAAAAAATACTATGATGGTTTACGCACTGAGAGGTGAGCGCTATCTAATGGAATTAATATTATTATGAATGAAATCTTCTATAAAGAGAAAAAAAATTATAAAAGATAATAGAATTTGTTGTATATATTTCATCGTAGTTTTTTTTTATTGTAAAATATTTTATTCACAATGATATTGATACCATTAGATAACTCTCCGTAGATCATTATAGTAATTTTTTTTAGATATATTTGGTTGGCATTTTTTGGACTTTTCACTTTTTTTAGAAAAGATGGGTCCTACGGAGGAGTTTTTTTCGTCGGCCATGGGGTTGGACCTAGGCAAAGCCATGCATCATATGATCATATCTTATGTTCTTACCTCAAAGCAGGCTTGGCACGATGTTTTCGTAATTTTGGTGAGTTTGTTTAGATAGTTCATTTAGGCTATATTCTGTTGGATGAAATTTATAGTGAAAAAGATTAAAAATGTAATGAATCTAGTTCATTTAAGCCTGGCATGATGTTTCCGTCTAGTTTCATTGCATTTTTTATTATTTTCACTATGAATTTTATCCAATAGAACATAACCTTAAAGAGGGGGTTCTTTACCTGCCCAAAAGAACTAACCCTCTTGAAATAAGGATAGCAACTATATGTGTCCCCTCATTCTCATAGGCATATGATGTGCTCGGTGAATACTGAAGGAGACAACACTATAGGTGCATTAAATAAGGATAGTAATATTAGACATTATCTAGTGGGTGGTGGTTGTTGTTATGAGCATTCAAGTATATTTGACATATAGTCAATGGAGCACTTCTTTCACATGACCCACATAGAAAAAATATGTGTGCTAAATTAATGTCATATATCGGGACATCACATGTGTGTCCGGTTTGAGTGAAGTTATATAGTTTGATCTGGATTTAATATTTTATCAACTTTGAGATAATAAAGAAATTTTACCTAGTGAGTGAATTTCTAGAGTGCATTAAATTTTGCCTTTATTATCTTACATTGTTTGTAGTACAGATAATTTATGTATATATATACTTAGTTGAATTTGTATTGTTTTAATTTTAATTTCATTGTCCCCGATAATTATATGGATTCACTCATTCACATTTTGTATAGCATATTAATAAATTATCGTGCAAGCGTTACTTTCAGGCAATTGTGGTAGGAATGGGAAAAGAACGTCCGTTGACTAACGCAGGCGGCCACGCTAATTTGGATGGCTACACGCTTTGACTTTTATCCTCCTCGATCCTGGTCATGCTGTGAATCGTGAGAAACGATTTGATCGATCATCAGTCAGTGCCAAGCGGAAACAAGTCCTCATGGCACACGCATCAACAACACGTTTGCTAGGTCCTGAACAAAAAGGAATTGTTTGAAAGAAGGAACATAATACTGCAAAATAAGGCAGTGAAAATAATTTAGCAAATTATTTTTTTAACTAATTTATACGGTTGGGCCATATTACATACATCTTAAAGTAAATATTTTTTTTTAGCTTTGGTTTGAGAAATTATTTAAAATTTACTTATTTTAATATTTTTATTTATACATATTTTATTTTTAATTCTAGAGATCCATGGAATCAATTTAATACTAAATTAAATGAATATATATATATATATATAGTTATTATTCTACTAGCAAGACATGTAAAGTTTATTAGTGTATAACAATGAAAGTCTAGTAATTCTAGTAATGCTTGGAAAGTTTTAAATTGATCATCTTCAAGCACAACTAAAAAGAAAAGAAGAAGGAAAAAAAGACTAAAAAAAATCATAAATCCATCCATGCAAACCATGACACACTCACATATTTGACTATATAAATATTGAGTTTATTAGAATTAAGGCAATTCATTAAAACCTTTTAAACCAAAAAAATTCATATATTTGTCTTGAATTAGAGAAGTGGAGGGTGACAATAAAGAATCAATTTCATATTGAAACGGAGGTCAACAACGTCGTCTTTATTAATGTTTGGATAGATGGCTGTCTCGCTTAATTCAAGGGTTGATAGTGTTACGTGCCATGCCCATCAATTTCCGTGATCAATGAGTGCTGCTGACAAAGTCAAGTCTTCTCAAAGATGTGGAGAAAAAATTTACTGCTACGTTGACGGCAGCTGCCTCTTGTCGGCACATCATTGACTGCAGCTGCTTTTTAATTCGTTAGTGGTCTCATATCGTCATTAGCTTGGTGTGCAAAAAAATCATTGGAATCGCTGAACCGCGGTTAATCGAATCGAATCGAATCGATTTTCCGATTAACCGAACCGACGGTTCCTTAACCGATCAATTTTTCGGCGGTTCCAACGGTTACCGGTTCGGTTATGGTTCGGAACTTGGCCGAACCGCCGATTAACCGACCGAACCGGTATATAATATATTTTATATAAAATATTTATTTATATATAAAAATAAATATTTTATATTAAAATAATAATATTTATATAATTAATCGAATCGATTCGGTTAACCGCTAACCAAATCGGTTAACCGAAAACTAGCGGTTAACCGATCAAATGAGATAATTTAAGAAAAAAATTTATGACCGATTAACCGGTGGTTAACCGACCGGTTAATCGGTTGACTGGTTAACCGTTTGACCGGTCAAACCGGTTCGGGAACGGTTCACAGTTTTTGCCGAACCGTTCGGTTTGGTTAACCAATTGACTTGGTCAACCGGTTCAGTTAACCGCCCATGCACAGCCTTAATAGCTCAGGTAGTTTGCGTTTTATTTGATATGTAATTCGATCACTTTAAATGGAACTAAATTCTAAATTTATCGTCGAGCATAATTTGAAGTATGTTAATGTAAATCATGAAAAAAATTTGAATTCTTACGTTTTTCAAAACAATTAAATCAAATGATACAAAACTAAAGTTAAATAAATATATTTAAAGGTGATTCAAATTATAGAAAAAAAATGAAATAATTAAATCATGAAAATTGATGTAAAATTGTGATTCTGATATATTTTAAAATGTTTAATTATGAAAAATGTGAAGTATGATATACCCTAAACTTAAATTATGTAAAACTTGCAATTACTAAATCTTAAAAAATTAATTCATATTTAAAACTGAATTTGATAATAATGTCAATCAATAATTAATGCCTTAGAAATGTTGAAGTAACTTGCTGTATATAAAAAATCTAATAAAATTAAGAAATCTAAATTGAAAAACCAAAATAAAGATAGAAAATAGAAGATGGTTTGTGCTGGCGAAAGCAAGAAGATGGCATAAGTTTTTAAGCTGTATTTTTTAACGGAAAATTAAGAGAAAAAAAATGGGAAGTACATTGCGTCTAGAATTAATGTATTTTTTTTTCTAGTTTTCCTTTCAAGAAAATACACTATTAGAGAAATAAAATAAGGATACAGGTTAGTGATGACATCGAGAGAAGGTGGGGGCGGGTAGTGTCAAACCCGATCCCGACCCCAACCCCTATTACTAATACGCGACCCCAACCCTGACCCGACCGGATTTGAGAAAACTAATCCCACTCCCGATCCCGCCGGGGATCGGGTACCCGCAGGGAAACCTAACCCCTCCAAAACCTAACCCCTCCAAGGCATCGGATACCCGCAAAAAACCCAATCCCACGAGGAAAAAATCTCATAAAAAATCTGACCTATCTCAAATCAAATATTACAATTTAATTATAAGATAAGAGTAAAAATTGGATTAGGGTAAAGTGAATAGTGAAAATCGGGTTAGGGCAAAGTTATAAGGGTAAAAATCTGGAACAGTAAAAATTATAAGATAATAATAATTTTTGAATTAGAAGTAATATAGTAAATTTAATAGTTGAGGCGGGCTCGAGGTCAGGAGCGAGGTGGGTAGTAAAAATACCATACTCGACCCCGACTCGACTTGTAAGTTGGGTTTTCCCTGAATCCGACCCGACTTCCAATCAACTTAGGTTTTTCTTGTTGATTTTGGATTAGGCCGGGATGAGTTATCTTGCCATGACTAATACTAGTATCATGAAGCGGTGGTTCAGTTGTTGTCAACAGTAGTAGAAGCGGCTGAAAAAGGAGTGAAATTAAGGACTCCTTCAAGGAAAAATGTCAAAAGCGGTGGCACCATCCATCGATCGCCTAAGTGTTGAGATATGTATTTTCACACATCTCAATGTAAAGACTTAGACGGTGGACAGCGGTGGCACCGCTTTTGACATTTTTCCCTCCTTCAAGAGGTGAAAAAGGAAAATTTTTTACGCGTGGTTCTCGCCTAGAATGTTAGGCGTGCGTTCATCTGGAACATTCATATTGCTTTAAATTTTATGCAGTGTATATGAAATTTAAAATAAAATTAACGTTGGAGATCAACACGTGCTTAATATTCTAGACAGAAAAAATTTTTGCGGCATATAATAAAAGAGAATCAAAGGTTGGGATAGAGCATAGGAAAATTAGAACCATTGGTGTGATCAGAATTATAAAATAAAGTGTTTGATTTTGCTTTAAGAGCTCTAGAGATAGCGATAGTGAGCCTGTCAAAGATGGATATTAATTTATTGGACATTGATAAATGTAATTTTGGATGTTCTATTCATAGGTTATAAATGAACATATAAGGAAAATATTGGAGCAAATAGAATGGTGAAGAGCTATAAAACTTGATTGGCAAATGAATAGTTTATACTCAAAAGAAAGATATTATCTATGAGAAAAAAGAAACAATTTCTCACCAATCAAGTTATATAGAGGCGCCATTAATAGGAGAAGCAAATGATTATTTTTATTCTATAAAATCATGTACGTCTAGAGGCGCCATAAACAGGAGAAGCAACTCAATGCTAGTGTTTGTCATAATTTTGCATTAGAATCTATAAATTACCCAAGATTAAGTGAATTTCCTATAAAACAACAAGGTAAGGATAATGTTGGTTATTAAAGTAACGCTAATTGCTTTTTGGATAGAATGACATTTAGTGTATGCCTAGAATTAGTTCTAAAATTTTTTTTTAAAATAAGCAGAGCCACGCAGGACTCTGAAAGGAAAAACCATCCACGCAAGGGATAAAATAGCAAAAGGCGCGACCGGCAGACGCGACCACTCACGTCTCAGCCTAACCCAACAAATAGCCAACACCGTACGCAGACGGTGGCGCACATGGGCAAACAAAAGACACCATGCAGGGTGTCAGAACGGGATCAATCGCATGCAGGCGACAAAACACCAATCACAACACAGCACACAAACAAGCACCAAAGCGACGGGGTCGCACACGTCGAGAAGAAGGGAGAAGCCGTCTCGCTCAGACGAGCAAGGGAGAACGTCGGAGAAGTGAGGGATCGCACACGCCTAAACGTGGGGTCGAATGCTGAACGCGCACAAACCAAAGCAGCAGAACAAGACGTCGCCGAAAAGCATGGCAATGCCGGAAAACAGACTAAACAGCGAAAAACTGTAAATGCCTGAAAGGAGGGAGCCGGGAGAAGAAGAATATCTCTCGGCAGGACTCGAACCCACCGGCTCCACAACTGCATAACGGACCATCTGGCAAACTGATTTGAACTCCTTGACGCCAAACCGCCCACCGCACACCACCGGTCGTCGCACGAAGTTCACCGGGAATCGGCGCCGATCACCAGAGTCCGTCCGAACAGTTGATACGGCTACGCCGAGCCATAGAGGGAAACGGATTGGACTCATCGACGCCGAACCGCCCACACCACACCACCGGTCGTCAGAGTCTGCCGACGATCACCGCTGATCGCCGGAGCGGAGGGAGTAGACCTCATGACACTTTAACCCATCAGAGCTTGCCGGACTTCGCCGCCGAAGTCGGCCGGAGGTCACCGGACGATCGCCGCCGATCACCGGAACCCAAACGGAGAGGGTGGTTGCTGGACGATCACCGCTGATCGCCGGAACCAGGAGGAGAGGGAGGTCCAGCCTCGCTGGACCACCAGACCTCGTCGGAAAACCATCGACCATCGCCGGCCAACGCCGGAAGCAAGAGGAAGGGGGAGGAGAACGTCGGGAAGCGGACGCCGCGTGTTCGCCCGCTCGCCTGGAGCGCGTCCGCCCGCGCATCCAGGGCTTCACCAGCAGCGAACGCCCGCGCGTTCACCTCCACTGGCCGGCGAGCCTAGATGTCGGCGTCCCATACGCCGGACACTCACACTCACCGAGCCTCCGCCCCAGTCGTCGTCGACCGAAGCCTCCTCTGCCGCCGCCAGTCGGGTCCGCACCCAGGCAAGGGAGCGTCGAAGCCGCCTCCTCGTAAGCCTCTATGCGTCGCCGGCGGACCTCGAAGCCCCGACTAGGCGGAGCCGCCTCGCCCGCCGTTCCTCCGTTCGCTGCCGCACCTCTTCCTCTAGACGAAAAGCTCCCCGCTCTATCCTCCGTTCTGCCTCCCTCTGCACGCCCGCGCGTGCCCACGGAAGACGAACGCGCACCGCCCGTCGCCGGCCCGTCGCCGCCAGCGACGCGGCCGATGCCTCTCCAGCCGACGTCGCTGCCGATTGCCGCCTGCCACGCGGCAACAAGCTCCTGCACCAGCTGACATCAGCGACGGCGGCTTTGACGAGCGCCGTTCGCCCGTTTCGCGTATGCGTGCCCTAATTCCGATTTGGGGGCAATTTTGACCTGGTCAACACCTTTTTGACCAGTCAAAATCAGGCCCAAATCTTGGGCCTAACATGCACAATGATAGTTAAAAAAAACTTCTAAGCGCCTATAGCGCTTTTCCCAGTTAAGTATCGTAGGCATTTTTAGTCTTAGAATTAGGGTTAGTTTTTAGGGATTCGGGTAGCTTTAGGAGTAGAGGTATTTATAGGGATTTGTGCATTGTGAGGAAGCGTTTTTTCCAGTTAAGCGCCTATAGCGCTTATAAGACGTACTCATGATAGTTTGGCATATAATATTTATGAAACTAAGAGAGAACAAAATCAAATAGCTTTTTACATTCTATGTTGATAAACTTAGTCCACTCTCGATAACATAATACATTTGTAATTTTTTTTACCTTGATTTTCACATGCTTAAGATGAGTTATCCCTAATATAAGACATGAAGAATGATCTTAAAAAGCACTCTAAAATAGGCATGTTAAATGGAAAAAAAAACCTTAGCTTCTAAGGAATGAACAACCAAGATAAACTTATCATGAGATTGAAACGCGAGATGAGATTTGCCTTTGGATTAAAAAAATAATAAGAATCACTTGATGTGGATAAAAAGAGAACAAAGCCTTAATTTGCATAGTAGGGTTTCTACATAAGAGATGAAGTTGAAGGATGAGGAGAGGAGCTTGACTATAATTTTTCCCAAGCATAAACTTAGATGTCTACCTTGAAAGTATAAAGTGGACACTATCTCTGCGATAATTAAAATCATAGTAGAACTTGACTATAATTGAAAATGAACGAAGTCATCAACTATATGAAGAATCTTATAGAGGCAATAGAAATATATTTGTCATAAGTTTCACTTCATAACTTAAACATTAATTAAGAAAATACTGGCCCAAGAATCATACCATTAATTTAGTGTTAGATAATCCAAATAATAGTCATTTAAAATCTACATGGCGACATGAAATATGGAGAGAGAGAACCCAAGAACTTATTTATGTTCTAATAGGTATGGACATACCTAGAGGTGGCCAACGGGCCGGGCCGGCCCGCGGCTCGCACGGCCCAGCACGACGCGGGCAGGGCACGGCACGGCACGTTGACCAAGTCAACGTGCCGCGGGGCAGCCCGTGGTCCGACTCGGGTCGGGCTGGGCCGAGGCCTCTCGGCCCGTAGGCCGGGCTGGGCACGGCCCGCAGGCATGCCGGGCCAGGCACGGCACGGGCCCGTGCTCAGCACGGCACGCGGGTCGTGCCAGGCACGGCACGGGCCCGTGCTCAGCACGGCACGCGGGTCGTGCCAGGCACGGCACGCGGGTTGTGCCAGGCACGGCACGCGGGCCGGCACGGGTATTTGGGCGGTAACGGTCGGAATTTTCGAATTGAGCATGCGTTTTTACCCAAATAGCCCTATAACGGTTTGAAAAAATTTAAAAGTTAGGGATATAATTGTCTTTATGTTATAAAATTACCATTTTATCCCCTTTTAATAATTAAAAATAGGGGATAAATATGTAAATTTACACAATCGGGCCAGGCCAAACACGGCCCGCGTTCCTCATTTGGCCCGTTGGGCCGTATTCGGCCCGCGTGCCGAAGTCAGCCCGCGGGCCGTGCCTGGCCCGCGTGCCGTATCCGTTCTCACTCTCCGGCGGAACCGTGCCTGGGCCGGCACGCCTAATCGGGCCGCGGGCCGTGCCGGGCCCAGCATTTTTCCCGCCGTGCCGTGCCAGGCACGGCACGATTTGAAACGGGCCGTGCCAGGCACGGCCCGCAAGGAAACGGGCTGTGCCAGGCACGGCCCGCAAGGAACCGGGCCCAGGCCCGGGCCGGCCCGAGCACGGCCCATGACCACCTCTAGACATACCATCTAATTTATCTAAAATGAGAAATTTTGGGGCATGTCAATATCCCTAGTGTCAGGCCACTAATCATGTTAAACCCTATTTCATTTCCATGTCAACCGTTTGCGCGCGGTTTTCAATTTCCTCTACCACGTTGACTTGATCATGCTCCTCATTCGCACGCCGCTGCGCAAGAGATTGCCGCCGGACGTGCTGCCGAAGTGAAAAAGGGGCCTGCAGCAGGGAGAGGCACCTTGCGCCCCTTGCCCTCAGCCTCATCGGCGCCGCTTCGAGCGCCGAAAGGTTCATTAGCGGGAGTCCACGCCCACCTAACCTCGTCCTACGCCCGAGGCCTTGTCTCTAAGACCGAGCGCTGACTTACATCTCCTCGACGCAAAGCAGCTAGCGTCTCCTTCCAGAGACGCACGTTCGTCGCATCCTTCGACGAGCGTCGTTGTTCCTCCCTCCCTTCCATCCGACAAGCATCCGAGGCGCACGAGCTCGTCATCCAGCTGAGGCCTCTGCCTCCAACTCATCGGGAACACACGGAGGGAGGCAGTAAAGAGGGAGAGAAGGAGGACGGACCATCGGAGTTGCTCCGTTCCACCCACCCACACTACTGGAGCTCCGACGTTCGTGGGACGGCCACACGCCCACGTTGACGAGTTTGGCATCGAGGTCCACCGTCGAGGGGGAGAGGGAGAGAGATGGGTGGGGCAAGGTTTGTTCTCAACCTGCCAACGGCGCGTCCTCTGTTTCAGTCGCCTGATTCTCGGAGCCGATGCCTCCGGCTAGTCCCTCGTCCCCGACTGTTTTTCCACCATCCAACCTCTCCTCACCGGACGTTGGTCTCACCACTACCAGCGGTCCGTTTTTGCCTCTGTCCCCCTCGAGCTTCGTCAGCCCATCTTTTATAGAGGCTCAGACTTGGATTCCCGCTGTTAGCCTAGACGCGCCACCCATGCCGCACGGCTTCGCAGGATCTCAATCGGATGGCTCCACTGCTCGATCCACCGGACCGAGTGCCGTCGCCTTGCCTTTGCCTGCTGGATCAAGTGCAGCAACCTGACGAGCGAGCTTCTCTTTCGTTGTCTGGTCGCTTATGTCGCCTCGTCGACTAGTCGCGCACCGCTGCCCTGTCAGCCGACTGACTGCCTCCCGGCGGTGATGCTCAGCCCGGCGGAGGTTCCTGCGGTCGGCCTTTGATGTCCAACAGCCGGAGATATCGGCGCCATCGCATCTAATCCAGCGAAGGTGATTTCGCTGCTTGAGATTCCTCCCCAAAAATCGGTTAGGTGGGCCAATTTAGACCCCCCCCCCCCCCCCCCAATCAACGGCCCAATTAACTGGGCTAATAATTTGGGCCTATTTTTAAGGTACTACACATTGCAAATCCGTTTACATTTTGCCCTTTCATGTTGAGACTAATTAGTCATTATATATAATGAGAAGTTAAGAACGAATAGAAGAAGTATCCTGCGCAGTAGTAGCATACGAACAGTATCTTATGTCAGGCAATCAGATGACCTGGAAAATAGATCAACAGGAGAATGAGGCGCATCTCACTAAACACAATATATTAATATTCAAGACAAGCACGAAAGCATACACAAACAACCGATCATGAGAGCAGCATCAACAAGACTAACCCCCAAAGTAATTTATTGCGATTTAAAATAATGTATGCACTCAGAGGAAACGGTTGAGGTATTCATCAACGGTAGTGTATTTCACATCAGGGTAGAGCTCCGAAGCCTCGACACCGAATGATGGTTCAATCTCAAAGTAGGTATGGTCACCCTTGACGAACACGGCATGCGCGATCGCCAGCCCCACGCTCAGTGGCATCGGGGATTCTGTAATTAGCAAGTAGATTTAGTCACAAATTAAATTGTCAAAAAGTATGCAAAATTAACAAGCCCATAGCTTTCTGTAGCACCTTGGATCTGCTTCAAGACTTCTTCTTCAGAGACATAGACCCTCTCAAAATTCTTGCCAGCTTTCTTCTCCCAGAGGGAGACTAGCTCGTTGTGTGATAGAATGTTGGCTGGGGGTCTAATGTACAGAACCTTGTTCAAGGTTCTTGGATCATCCACTGCTTTAATTGTGTAAGTCCCGATGTCCTCTTCGTTCACAAAGATAGCTATTGAATGAGAGCATATGAAAGGTTTTAGTTTAACTCCTTAAACGTACTGTATATTCTTATTCATCGAAAGAAAAGGTAATGTTTCATGGATTATTGGATGAGGTACCAGACAAAACAGTGGTAATTGGTCAAATTAAACAGGTATCTGTTCTACACAATGGCAATAACTAATTGGAGGTTGAACAGCGACATTGACTTTGAAAATTATGATGGGTCACATTGAGATTAGAACAAACATTCAGAGGCCAAATACAAAAGTTATTATATAGCTTGTTTGCAGTACCTTTCGTATTCCCATCACCTAAGATGACAACCTTGTCTGTTGGAAGACCAGTTGCTCCTGCCTGTCCAAGTGTTGGGAGGAAATAGCCAGCAAAGAAGTTGCTAGAGACATAGGTGTAAGGAATTCCTGCTTCCTCAATAGCCCTTCGAATTTGCACCTTGATTTCGAAGACTGATTTAACTGGCTCCACAGCATTGCTTCGATCAACATCATTGCCAAACTCTGACGGAAAGAACCTCTGCATTGATGCCAGCTAATTTTCAGTATGAAGGAAAAACAATATTTGTTCTGGAATTCATTCAATTTCCTAACTGGTGAGAAGATTACTAGTGCGTTTGTTTGAAGACAAATTGCTGAGTTAACTACTGCGCTTTAACAAATAATTCATACAATTTCAAATCCCTTAAAACGGATAACGGAAGTTATTGCTATCCAATCTTGGCATCAGACAGAGGCATACAGGTTGACGAGAGCTGGTGAAGTGATAGTGGAAAAACATCAAAGGTTCACCCGTCACTCATCAGCAAAAGATTTGATTTAGTAAAATAAAAGCCCTGTATGTGCTAAAGCACCAGCCATGACAGAATGGAACATAAATTAAAGAGCACAAATCTGTCAAACTTAACCATAGAAATTAATATGCAATCGCTACAAAAGTGAACTTGCCTAGCTGCCGTCTAGGTTATAACTGGTCTAAATTAAAATAGTGAAGAATTTAGGACCAACGATCCAACATACTTCACTTTTAACATACAAAACAGAGAGACGATCACCTTGATGTGTCCACCGGATTCCTTGATGGCGGCAATGATCTTGATTTGATCCTTGAGCTGCAGGAAGCCAACGGTGGAGATAACCACATCCACCTGCTTGATCGCGCTCACCAGGCTTTCCTGGTCATATAAATCCCCCTACAAATAGGCACAAATGCGATGAGAAAGGGGCTATTTACCCCAAAAATAAACAGTATTAGTTCATTCCGATGAACAGTCTTCATCTTCATCATCTCAAGTTTTTTAATAAAGAAAAGAATTGGATCCGTTGGCTTTACTCAACGTACAAGGAGGATGTTGACCCCCGTTTTCCGGAACTCCTGGACGAGATCAGCCTTGGCGGTGACGGTGGAGCTCCGGACGAGAAGGAAGGTTAGGTGTCCCGCTCGCGTGCTAGCCTCCACGATGAACTTTCCAATATAGCCCGTTCCTCCGATCACCAGAACTCTGCTCTTGGACATCCTTCTCTCGCCGGTTGAATCGCCCCAACTACTCCAACCCTCGACGATTAATTGGGAGGGAAGCTCGGGGCGTCGACTGGTCCGCAGAAGAGGGTAGAAGCAGTGGCCTTATAGTGCTTCGCCATCCAATTACGGAGCGGTGGGTAACGACTAACGACTGTGTGAGTTGTTTATCGGAAAAAAGTTTTAACTGGGGAAGCAACGCTCCATGTTTATCGGGGGTGGTGGTGGTTAGGACGCACCTGGACGAAATCGTGTCCGCGTTCGAATTGGGCCCTTCAATTCTCGACTAACTTTACATGAGAGAAGAGACACCCTAACTAACATACTTCTAGAAGGGTGAGATTAGTTGGTAGAGTGTTTTTGAATATAAATAAGCTACTAATGTTAATAGTAAATTATTATTAGTAAATAATTGATAATTTCGTCCATTAAATAAAAACTATTAAATTACTTTTTTTTTCATTTGTTTTTTGATTAATTACATATAAAAGTGGTTGAAATTTAGAATATTCTAGAAGAAGAGAATATCATCCACGAGACCACCGTGGGGTCGTGGACAGTGTGCGAATAGCAGCAGTACACGCCAAGGGTCCCGATACTTTATATAGACTACTGTGCTGTACAGGATAGAAATAATGGCACGAGATTCACCTTTCGTATGGTTAGATTTAGTTCGTTATTTGGATTATCTATATTGAAATTTAAAAATATGCAGTTAATTTTTTTACCTTTTTATACTGAAGTATAAAAATTTCTACGAGTGCTATAATTATAAATTCCTCTAATTGATGGTTTTCTCATAAATTCATTCAATCTCCTTTTCATTTGTGTCTTAGCTAATGTGCCCTTTTAAAATATATGTTGTGCTACTGTCACGCCTAGTTAGTGTGACATCGGCCTGACGTCATTTTTTCATGGCGCCGGTCAACATTCTCCCATGGGCGCCAGATTTGGTTGGGAGTCAATGGGCTGGGATGAAAGCAGTGCACGTTGATGGGCTTGAGATGGAGACAATAATAGGTTGGGTTTCAAGTAGAATGAGAAGAGCCCAATTGAATTTACTTTTCAATTACTTCCGGCCATTGACAAACTCTATTTGTGGAATAGGTAGGCAGCTTCTCCTTGCGAGCTGCTTTCCTCCATGGTTAAAATCATGCCACATGGATGTCAGGTTGAAGCTAGCAACTTGTTGAGTGTGGCGGTTTATCTAGCTGCCAGCGGGAGAGGGGAGGTAGGAAGGGAAGAAAATTGAAGGTTTGTGTTTTCTAGATTCTTCAATTTTTCTCCTGCCGTGGAGGGGAGTGGGATTTAGCGAGAAAATTTTTTGAATTAGGGGGCTGCTTAAAAATATTTTATGTACAACTCTTTAAAAAAAATTCAAGATTCAAAAAATCGTAGAAAAATATCCACCATGTAGTCCACGATGAGAGCTATCCACAAACATCAAGATCGTGGATTTTAGAAATATCCACGATGAGATATCGTGGACAAAACACTGTTCTTAGTGTCCACATCCTGTATCCACATCTTGTATTCACGATATTGTATCTATGATATCTCATTATGGATACATTCAAAATCCACGATCTTGATGTCCGTGGATAGCTCTCATCGTGGACTACATGGTGGATATTTTTTCATGATTTTTAGGATCGTGAATTTTTCTTTTAGGGGCTGTGCATAGGATTTCTTGAGCAGCCTCTTTGCTCAGAAAATTTTTTCAAATTTAGCAGGGGGGAAAGCTCTTATCAACAATGAATGTTAACCCACCCCATGGCGATCCCGACGGAGCCCGGAGGCAGCGTCGAGTGTGTGTTTGGGTCGAGCTGCATCGACTTGTCTCTTGGCCCATATTTGTTGCCGGACTAAGCTAAAGTTGTTGTGGTCCAACCTGCCGAATGCAACCTTCTTTCGAGCCAGAAGAATCAACAAAAAAGATCAAAGCGTTTACTTCTTGTATTATACGGGGAAGGCCCGTAATACTATCATACATATTAAGCAGAGGATAATTTATTAATGTATTTTAAACATTAGTTATTAAATAATAAATTAAGCATATAATGTCATCCTAAATACTGTAGCAAAAATATTTAAAAAAATTATTTTCACGTCTCATATTTATTAAAAAAAGTATGTAATGTCACTTTACTCATGAAATTCTCCTCTTCCTCTTCCTACACATCAGATTTGAGTAAAAAAAAGAAAGAGTTTTTTTTTTATAAAATGTAATAATTTTACAATTATTTGGTAAAATAGATCTGATACATGTAATAATTTTACAGACACAATAAACGCAAGTGATGAGCAAATATATAATAAAAATATAAAAATATAAAAATAGTTTTAAAAAGAACCAAAGGTGATCATGCTTGTATTGATCTTCTATCCCAAAATACAATCATGTATGCCTTTTTCTCATAACAAATGAAGGCAACATTAGATCTTAAGATCTTGTTATCAATGACTAAAATTCTTACTCATTAAATTAACTTATTTGACAGCATATTTAAGATAATTTAATATTAGTTGAAGGCGCCAACCCTGTCTATTCAATGCTATCTTCTACAAATCTACATCGTTGGATGAATCCTAGTGCTAGCCTAACCAAACTGGGTAGGGATGATAGTTGAGTTAAATTCTTTGATTCAGATATAGTGCTTCGCTCTCCAATTACGGAGCGATGGGTAACAACTGTGTGCGCTGTTAGGGCGCACCAGGACGAAATCGTGTCGACGTTCGTATTGGGCCCTTCAATTCTCGACTAACTTTCGATGATGTTAGTCACCCTAACTAACATACTTCTAGAAAGGTGAGATTAGTTGGTAGAGTGTTTTTGAATATGTTAATAGAAATAAGCTACTAATGTTAATAGTAAATTATTGTTAGTAAATAATTGATAATTTCGTCCAAACTATTAAATTACTTTTTTTTCATTTATTTTTTGATTAATTACATATAAAAGTGGTTGAAATTTAGAAGCTTCTAGAATAAGAGAATGCCATCTACCACCGTGGACAGTGTGCAAATAGCAACAGTACGCACCAAGGGTCATAGAAATAATGGCGCGAGATCCACCTTTCGTATGGTTAGATTTAGTTTGTTGTTTGGATTATCTATATTGAAATTTAAAAATATGCAGTTGATTATTTACCTTTTTATACTACAATTTCTACGACTGCTATAAATTTCTCTGATTTATGGTTTTCTCATAAATTCATTCATCTCCCTTTCATTTGTGTCTTAGCCGATGTGCCCTTTAAAATATATGCGGTGCTACTGTCACGCGAAGTTGGTGTGATGTCGGCGTGACGTCATTTATGCATGGGCGCCGGTCAACATTATAGGCCAGACTTGGTTGGGAGTCTTGTGTGCTGGGATGAAAGCGGTGCATGTTGATGGGCTTGGGATGGAGACAAGAATGGGTTGGGTTTCAGGTAGACTGAGAAGAGCGATTTCCTTTTCAATTACTTTAGCACATTGAGGTTGAAGCACGATCGGAGAGGAAGCTGGTAACTGTTGAGCGTGGCGCTTTATATATTTGCGCCGTTTTGATACGAAAGTCAGAACGCAATCTTCCTTCGAACCAAAAGAGTAACAAAGGAGGTCAAGTGTTTACTTTTTGTATTATACGAGGAAGGCATGTAACACTACCATACATATTAAGGAAACGATAATTTATCTTCAGTGTTGAATTAGAGAAGTGGAGGGTGACAATAAAGAATCAATTTCATATTGAAATGGAGGTCAACAACGTCGTCTTTATTAATGTTTGGATAGATGGCTGTCTCGCTTAATTCAAGGGTTGCTAGTGTTACGTGCCATGCCATCAATTTCCGTGATCAATGAGTGCTGCTGACAAAGTCAAGTCTTCTCAAAGATGTGGACAAAAAATTTCCTGCTACGTTGACTCTTATCTGAAACATCGACTGCAGCTGCTTTTTTAATTTTTGCGTATAAATTTTATATGAAATCTTTATATAAAGTTTTATATGAAAAATTTTGTATAAATTTTATACGAAATTATTGTGTAAAGCCTCTCATAAAGGGGGCCTTTATACAAAAATTTATGTATAAATTTTATATAAATTTTTATACACTGTTTTATATAAAAAATTTTATATAAATCCTCTCACAATGCTGCAAAAATTGCAGAAGGAAGTCCTTCCATAAAATTTTTTTCTATTTGCCCCGTTTTGATACAAAAGTCAAGGCATAAAATATAGGATCTATTTGGCCCACTTTGACATGGAAGTCGAGGTGTTAAAATACACAAAGCTGCGAAAGCTGAAGATTAGAGCTTCTCATAGATTTTGTAGCTTTTTGCCACGACGTTCATGTCGAAGCAACGAAAGCTGGAAAAGCAATAATTTGGAGCTTTGCACATATTTTACTTTTTAATGCCTCGACTTCCATGTTGAGATGGGGCAAACGAGCCCTAAGTCTTTAGTGGTCTCATGTCATCACTAGCTTAGGTAGTTTGCATTTTATTTGATATGTAATTCGATCACTTTAACATTGTGTTTATTTCGACAGATGAAAAATACAAAGAAAAAAAAAGAAAGAAATAAAAAATAGATGGATAGGATATATTATAGATTTTTCTTCTTTGTATTTACTTGAAAGGAAAGAAAGTTTGAAGGATTGATATATACACTCTAATTTTTAATTTTTTAACTCATATTATATATATACTAATAATATCAAATAATTATTAAATACTAAATATTAAATATGAGCAACAATAGTGAGAATAAACAGCGACGGTAAAAACGAGCAGTGACGGTAAGAATGAGCAGTGGTGGTGAGCTCGAGTAGTGGCGATGAGCTCTAGCCACGACAGCAAGGACGAGTAGTCGAGGAAAGCTCATAGTGAGCAAGGATGAGCAACCACTTTGGTAAATAATATATAATTATAAAATGGATGATGGATGGAAAAATTAAACCCATCTTTTATTAATTGCACCACTTTGGTAAATAATCAAACTTTAAATTAATAAAAATTTAAAGCTAAATTATAAATGAATGGAGGTGTCTTTTAGAATTAAAAATAAACTTAAATAAGTAATTTTAGCTAAAATAAAAGAGAACCCTGAACCCTAAATATAAAAAATCGAAATAATTAAATTTAATAGTATATATTCAAAAATGAAAATTTTGAAGTATTAAATTGATAAACTTGAAATTCTAAAATTCGAATTATTAATATACTGAATTTCAAAACAATTAATTCAAAGTTTAAAATATGAATTCTTAAATTAAAAAAAAAATATGCATCATAAAAATAATTAAATATTTAAAATCTGAAAACATAAATTTGAAGTAAGTTAATGTAAATCATGAAAAAAATTGAATTCTCAAGTTTTTAAAAACAATTAAATCAAATGATACAAAATTAAAATTAAATAAATATAATTAAAGGTTATGCAAATTATAGAAAAATTGAAATAATTAAATAATGAAAATTTGTGTAAAATTGTGATGTATCATGTATGACTATAATTGAAAATGAAAGAAGTCATCAACTATATCAAGAATCTTGTAGAGGCAATAGAAATATATAAACATTTGAGAGTGGAACATTTCCTCAAACATTAATTAAGAAAGTACTAGCCCAAGAATCATACCATTAATTTAGTGTTAGATAATCCAAATAATAGTCATTTAAAATCTACATGGTGACATGAAATATGGAGAGAGAGAGAGAACCCAAGAACTTATTTATGTTCTAATAGGAATGGACATACCATCTAATTTATCTAAAATGAGAAATTTTGGGGCATGTCAATATGCCTAGATAGGTGTCATTTTTTACAACCCTACTTTAGATTGCAAATCCGTTTACATTTTGCCCTTTTATGTTGAGACTAATTAGCCAGTATATATACTGAGAAGTTAAGAACGAATAGAAGAGGTATCCTGCGCAGTAGTAACATACGAACAGTATCTTATGTCAGGCAATCAGATGACCTGGAAAATAGATCAACAGGAGAATGAGGCGCATCTCACTAAACACAATATATTAATATTCAAGACATGCACGAAAGCATACACAACCGATCATGAGAGCAGCATCAACAAGACTAACCCCCAAAGTAATTTATTGCGATTTAAAATAATGTATGCACTCAGAGGAAACGGTTGAGGTATTCATCAACGGTAGTGCACTTGACATCAGGGTAGAGCTCCGAAGCCTCGACACCGAATGATGGTTCAATCTCAAAGTGGGTATGGTCACCCTTGACGAACACGGCATGCGCGATCGTCAGCCCCACGCTCAGTGACATCGGGGATTCTGTAATTAGCAAGTAGATTTAGTCACAAATTAAATTGTCAAAAAGTATGCAAAATTAACAAGCCCATAGCTTTCCGTGGCACCTTGGATCTGCTTCAAGACTTCTTCTTCAGAGACATAGACCCTCTCAAAATTCTTGCCAGCTTTCTTTTCCCAGAGGGAGACTAGCTCGTTGTGGGATAGAATGTTGGCTGGGGGTCTAATGTACAGAACCTTGTTCAAGGTTCTTGGATCATCCACTGCTTTAATTGTGTAAGTCCCGATGTCCTCTTCGTTCACAAAGATAGCTATTGAATGAGAGCATATGAAAGGTTTTAGTTTAACTCCTTAAACGTACTGTATATTCTTTTTCATCGAAAGAAAATGTAATGTTTCATGGATGACTGGATGAGGTACCAGACAAAACAGTGGTAATTGGTCAAATTAAACACTACACAAATTCAGAGGCCAAATTCAAACGTTATTATATAGCTTGTTTGCAGTACCTTTCGTGTTCCCATCACCTAAGATGACAACCTTGTCTGTTGGAAGACCAGTTGCTCCTGCCTGTCCAAGTGTTGGGAGGGCATAGCCAGCAAAGTAGTTGCTAGAGACATAGGTGTAAGGAATTCCTGCTTCCTCAATAGCCCTTCGAAGTTGCACCTTGATTTCGAAGACTGATTTAACTGGCTCCACAGCATTGCTTCGATCAACATCATTGCCAAATTCTGACGGAAAGAACCTCTGCATTGATGCCAGGTAATTTTCAGTATGAAGGAAAAACAATATTTGTTGTGGAATTCATTCAATTCCCTAAATGAGAAGATTACTAGTGCGTATTGTTTGAAGACAAATTGCTGAGTTAACTACTGCGCTTTAACAAATAATTCATACAATTTCAAATCCCTTAAAACGGATAACGGGAGTTATTGCTATCCAATCTTGGCATCAGACAGGCATACAGGTTGACGAGAGTTGGTGAAGTGATAGTGGAAAAACATCAAAGGTTCACCCGTCACTCATCAGCAAAAGATTTGATTCAGTAAAATAAAAGCCCTGTATGTGCTAAAGCACCAGCCATGACAGAATGGAACATAAATTAACGAGCAAAAATCTGTCGACTTAACCTTAGAATTAATATGCAATCGCTACAAAAAGTGAACTTGCCTAGCTGCCGTCTAGGTTATAACTGGTCTAAATTAAAATAGTGAAGAATTTAGGACCAACGATCCAACATACTTCACTTTTAACATACAAAACAGAGAGACGATCACCTTGATGTGTCCACCGGCTTCTTTGATGGCGGCAATGATCTTGAATTGATGCTTGAGCTGCAGGAAGCCAACGGTGGAGATAACCACATCCACCTGCTTGATCGCGCTCACCAGGCTTTCCTGGTCATATAAATCCCCCTACAAATAGGCACAAATGCGATGAGAAAGGGGCGATTTACCCCAAAAATAAACAGTATTAGTTCATTCCGATGAACAGTCTTCATCATCATCATCTCAAGTTTTTTAATAAAGAAAAGAATTGGATCCGTTGGCTTTACTCAACGTACAAGGAGGATGTTGACCCCCATTTTCCGGAACTCCTGGACGAGATCAGCCTTGGCGGTGACGGTGGAGCTCCGGACGAGAAGGAAGGTTAGGTGTCCCGCTCGCGTGCTAGCCTCCACGATGAACTTTCCAATATAGCCCGTTCCTCCGATCACCAGAACTCTGCTCTTGGACATCCTTCTCTCGCCGGTTGAATCGCCCCAACTACTCCAACCCTCGACGATTAATTGGGAGGGAAGCTCGAGGCGTCGACTGGTCCGCAGAAGAGGGTAGAAGCAGTGGCCTTATAGTGCTTCGCCATCCAATTACGGAGCGGTGGGTAACGACTGTGTGAGTTGTGTATCGGCAAAAAGTTAAGTGCGCGACTGTGTGAATTGTTCATCGGAAAAAAGTTTTAAGTGCGGGAGCACCGCTCCATGTTTATCTCCATGTTTGTTGGGGGTGGTGGTGGAGATTGTTAAGCCTCGATTCAATCGGTTCGGCCCAAAGTCCACTGGGCCTGGATCAGACCCAAATCCATCGTTCAGAAGCAAAAGCGGAGGCCGCTTTGCTGGGTCAAACATCAATGTTGACCAGAAATCTAGATGCGGGCACGGCATGGCTTCGTCTTCACCCCACGATTCGGACGAGGCGACAAACTCGGACGAAGCTTGGATTTCGGACGATGACTGCGAGAGGCACAGCTGCTCAAACGGGAGAAGCAGACGTCATGGGCGGCGGATGCCCTAAATTGGGAAGAGGCGAGAGGCGGCGCCTCTTGTCTTTAAAGCCGCGACAGGGAGAGAGATCAGCATCTTCATCAGGTGGTGAGCAAGCTTGGGATCGGAGATCTCCACCAGGCGGCATCGGGCATTCAGCGTGAGGGAGCGTGAGTGATTTGTAACCAACGACGGTGGTCGTTGGCGAGGGAGGGGAAGAGGGCGCCGATCCGACCGGGGCGTGACAACAGGTATCAGAGCGAGGCAAACGTGTTACAGCAAACACGACACCTTCAACTTTGCCCATGAAGGTGAAGAAAGGTTTGAAATTCCAGAAGATCACCCACACAGCCAGAGGAGCGTCAGAGGACGTCTGGCGCAAGCAGGATAAAGGAAAAGCCAAGGAGACGGCTGAACCTAAGTAGATGGTGAACCAGGGTGATCGCATCGCTCAGATCGAGCAGGTGCTCGGTCTGGCAAGTGGTGGAGGCAATGGGATGATTCCACTGGTGGAAAGCCTTCAGAAGACAGTGGAGGATCAGGAATTGCTGATCGAGCAGCAGAGGTTGCAGATCGAGCAATAGAGGTTGCAGATCGAGGTCATGCAACAGACCGTGGAGGGTATCATCCATCTGCCAGGGGAGATGGCTCGCATGAAGGAAGACATGTACGCAGAAGTTATGGTACTGCGTTTAGCCCTGACGCAAGTATCGCAATCAGCAGTGGCACCGGTGGAGCAGAAGGCTCCCAAACAGAGGATGCGCGTGCCTGACCCAGCGACGTTCGGGGGGGCTCGATCGTCCAGAGAGGTCGAAAACTTTATCTGGGATATGGAGCAATTGTTTTCAGCTAACCATATTTCTGCAGGAGATTGAGTGCAAGTGTGCATCGCCTATCTCACAGGCGACGTGAAACTTTGGTGGCGAACCAAAGTCGGCTCTACATCAGGGACTACTAGCTGGACTTGGGAAACTTTTCGTGAGGAACTGCGGCTACAGTTTCTTCCCGGGAACTCGGCGGATCAGGCGCGTGGCAAATTAGATCGGCTGAGGCATACAGGCTCGATCCAGGAGTACGTCAGGGCTTTCTCCACTTTGATGCTGGAGCTTCCAGGCATGACAGAGGACGATAGGAGGTATTTCTTCCTCCGGGGCCTTCAGCCATGGGCAGAAACAGAGGTCCGACGTCGCGAACCGATTGACTGGAGGGCGGCTGCGGCGGTGGCTGAATCTCTAGTGGATAACAGAAGTTTCAAACTAGCACCATCAAAGAAATCCAGGACACCTCCAAAGCGCGGCTCCCTGCGGACACCGCCGGGAGCTAGAGTTCCAGATAGGGGTAGGCCCTTTCACCGGCAGAACAGGGGTTCACCGAGACAACAGGAGCCAAAACCAAAGACACAGGGTTGTTTTTGGTGCGGCGGTCCTCACTGGGTAAAGGATTGCCCCAGCAAACAAAAGCTCATGGCAATAGCGGCACAGGATCCAGCCGAGGAGGCTGAAGAAACCGAACAACCGCGGATTGGATCACTGCAGGTAGTTTCACACTCTGCCACGGGAGAGCAGCAGTGTCGGATTGGTGCTTTGAGGATCGGAGCAATAGTTGCCCAAGATCCGTCCGTTGCAGACATCGAGGGCGATGTTCAAATTGGGCGGGGAAGAATTGTTAGGCCCCGGTTCAACCGGTTCGGCCCAAAGTCCACTGGGCCTGGATCAGACCCAAACCCATCGTTCAGAAGCGAAAGCGGAGGCCGCTTTGCTGGGTCAAACATCAATGTTGACCAGAAATCTAGATGCGGGCGTGGCACGGCTTCGTCTTCACCCCGCGATTCGGACGAGGCGACAAACCCGGACGAAGCTTGGATTTCGGACGATGACTGCGAGAGGCACGGCTGCTCAAACGGGAGAAGCGGACGTCATGGGCGGCAGATGCCCTAAATTGGGAAGAGGCGAGAGGCGGCGCCTCTTGTCTTTAAAGCCGCGACAGGGAGAGAGATCAGCATCTTCATCAGGTGGTGAGCAAGCTTGGGATCGGAGATCTCCACCAGGCGGCGTCGGGCATTCAGCGTGAGGGAGCGTGAGTGATTTGTAACCAACGACGGTGGTCATTGGCGAGGGAGGGGAAGAGGGCGCCGATGGGGTCGGTGAGGTTTTGTAAGCTTCAGTAAGGAATAAATCGAGCTTTCACCATCTTCTTCCCTCCTCTGTTCTTCACTCTACCTGGCGACGTCTCTCTCGGCTTCATCAGACGGTTCCGCGGCGTACAGTGTGGTCGGCGGCGATTAACAGCGGAGGACGGAAGGCGGCGACCTTCCCTAGCGGCGCAGCCCTCTTCGGCGAAGTGAGCAGCGGAGACGTTCGGCACAGGCGGTGGCGCTCGGTGCCGAAGAAGATGAAGCTGCGACGTTACGGAGGACAGCGCTTTTGAAGCGTTCGAAACGAGGTTGCTGACGACTGAGTGGATTTTGACCGAGTCAAAATCCATACGTGAATTGATTTCGCGATTTCGAAAATTTTCGGACGCTGACGTAGGGCGACGTCGGCCAGGTGCGATTTTGACAACGAGCGGCGGTGACGTGAGGGCGACGCCATCCGTTCGGCGATTTCCGCAAGTAACGGTCAAAATAAGGGTTGACCGAGAGGGATTGTTAATTTAGGGTTTGATTTTCAAATTGAGGGTTAGGGTTTCTGAGAGACCTTGTAGTTTGGGGATTAAATTTGTTCGGTGAGATTAGGGTTTTCGATTTGGGGCCGGAAACCCTAGAGATCGTTGCGTTCTGGTATTCCGTCGGATAGTCCTGAGATAGCGAATAAATGGTGTTTTTAGACCGATCCGACCGGAGCGTGACAGAGATGGTGCAAAAGAGGGTAGAAGCAGTGGCTTTATAGTGCACCGCCTGTGTGAGTTGTTTATCGTAAATTAAGTGGGGAGGCACCGCTTCATGTTTAGGACGCACCTGGATGAAATCGTGTACGCATTCGTATTGGGCCCTTCAATTCTCGACTAACTTTCGATGAGAGAGTGTCACCCTCATGTTAACTAACATACATCTAGAAGGGTGAGATTAGTTGGTAAAGTGTTTTTGAATATATTAATAGAAATAAGCTACTAATGTTAATAGTAAATTATTGTTAGTAAATAATTGACAATTTCGTCCATTAAATAAAAACTATTAAATTACTTTTTCTTCCATTTATTTTTTAATTAATTACATATAACAGTTGTTGAAATTTAGAATATTCCAGAAGAAGAGAATGCCATCTGCCAGCGTGGACAGTGTACGAATAGCAGCAGTACGCGCCAAGGGTCCCGATACTTTAAAAAGCAATACTGTGCTGTACAGGATACAAATAATGGTGCGAGATCCACCTTTCGTTTGGTTAGATTTAGTTCGGTATTTGGATTATCTGCATTGAAATTTATAGATATGCAGTTGACTTTTTACCTTTATATACTAAAATTTCTACGAGTGCTATAAATTCCTCTAATTGATGGTTTTCTCATAAATTCGTTCGTCTCTCTTTCATTTTGAATTATCTGCGATCCCGACGACCTGACGGAGGCAGCGTCGAGCGTGTGTTTGGGCCGAGCTGCATCGACTTTGTCTCTTGGCCCATATTTGTTGCCAAATTAGGCTAAAGTTGTTATGGTCCAGCATGCCAACCTTCTTTCGAGCTAGAAGAGTCAACAGAAGATAAAAGCGTTTACTTCTTTTGTAGTATACGAGGAATGCCGGTAATGCTCTCATACATATTAAGCAAAGGATAATTTATTAATATATTTTAAACATTATTTATTAAATAATAAATTAAGCATATAATATCATCCGCTAACAGTAAATACTGTGGCAAAAATATTTAAAAAAATTATTTTCACATCTCATATTTATTAAAAAAAAGTATGTAATGTCGCTTTACTCGTCAAATTCTCCTCTTCCTCATCCTACACATCAGATTTGAGTAAAAAAAACAGTTTTTTTTTAAAAAAAAAGTAATAATTTTACAATTATTTGGTAAAATAGATCTGATACATGTAATAATTTTACAGATACAATAAACACAAATGATGAGCAAATAGATAATAAAAATAAAAAATATAAAAATAATTTTTAAAAGAACCAAAGATGATCGTGCTTGTATTGATCTTCTATCCCAAAATACAATCATGTATGCCTTTTTCTCATAACAAATGAAGGCGATATTAGATTTTAAGATTTTGTTATTAATAACTAATTAAGATTCTTACTCTTTAAATTAACTTATTTGAGAGCATATATAAGATAATTTAATATTAGCTGAAGGTGCCAACCATGTCTATTCAATGCTATCTTCTACAAATCTACACTGTTGGATGAATCCTAGTGCTAGCCTAACCAAACGGGGTAGGGGTGATAGTTGGGTTGAATTCTTTGATTCAGATATGGATAGCAAATATACTACCTAAGTTGGATTCTATAAAGCTCCGAAAGTATACATCAAATACTCACTATCCAAAATCGACTATATATATTAATTATTACATAATAAAAATAATTATATAAATGTAAGTTATAACTAACAAGCTAACTCACTATCCATTAACTCACTAACCTATAACCCATAGCTTATTAACCCACTAACCTATAACCAAAAACCCAACCTAACTCTAATATCGTCATTACCACTCATCTCCATCACCGCTACTTATTCGATCACTGCCACTTGTCACCTAGCTTTGATAGTCTACGAACCTTATCAACGGAGGGCAGCAACCAAATGCAACTGCCGCGACGCCTGATCCAATCCCACACTATGATACCGGTGTTGCAATTATTGATTTAATGTAGATATTTAGTTTGAGTCGTATAGTTTGTTGAATTGAGTTAAACAAAGTTGGGAGTTTTATTCTAATAAAACTTTTTAATTTCTTGTTGCAACTAGAGGTTATCGATATATGCCATAATAAATAACTACTTGATTATGTTTTAATATATATTTATTATATTTATTTTAATATTTTTAATATAAGACATGTTTATTATTATAATATAAATAATTATAATATTGTATGTAAAATAATAAGTATTACTTTTTAATAGTTTTAATCAAACATTATTATGGATTAAGATAAAATAATACATTGAAATTAGTTTATATAGTGACCAATGACGTAGATTGTCCAAAATATAACATATCAAGTCACTAAATGAGTTCATATTAGAAAACTAATCTACTAGACTAACTTGCCATAAAATTATTGCACAAATTATTACATAAGTGACATAAGCAATATGTTAAGTGATGATAATATACGTGATCTTTATACTTGAGATCACCATGAATTCGTTTTTTAATATCTTCAAAAGTCATCCATATATATCTATATATATATATAGCATACACACATGAAACAATAGGTGTTATTGATCTTATTTGTGTAAATTAATCTACTTGATTTTATTTTTTAAAAAATTATGTATAATATTATTTATAGACTTCTATACCCAAGCTTACTTCATCAATTTAAAATCAAAAGCCGATTTTGACTTTGATGTTGACTTGGCCTCCCGTCTGCGTTTGTTCGTCGGCCGTCGTCGCCGGAGGAGGTGGACAGTGAAAGGCATGCGGCATGCTTGGACCATGTCCTTGCCTCAGCCCTCGCGTTGCCGGAAGCTTTCACCGCCCGAGAACCTCACCGCTAGAGGCTCTGAAGTTGAAAACAGAGATAAGGGAGATGGCCATCGTCGGAGAAGACAATTACAAGTAGGAAAAATTTTCGTTGATTCAGTATCAACCTATATCAAAACCCTTTTACAGTTCACTCATAGATCCGCTCATCAGATCTTCTCTCGTTTACGTTGACGGCGACGCTCGCCTTCGACTACTAAGTTGCTCACAACTCTCAGACCTCGCAGATCTCTTGTTGGCATCTCGTAGACGCCAGAACCTTTGTCGCCCGCCGGCGACGGCATCAAAGCTGCGGTAGTGGAGAAAGGGGTGGTGGACGCTCATGCCATATGGATGCCGCTACCATCACTTGGGGGAGGCAGAGGAAGCACACCGTCGGTGGTTCAGATCCCGCCTCCCCCTCTTCCCTCCTGGACGGAGCTGGAAGGAGAAGAGGGTGCTCGACGATGCTTTGGCGACTCTTGGAAAAGGGGGAAGCCGCCCTCTCTGCTCTGGTCGCCGGAAGGGAACTCTCTCCTAGACCCGGCTCACCTCTCCCACATTCGTCGTCAGCCGCCTCTTAAGAAGGGAAGAGGGGACGCCGAATTTGGAAGGAGGAATGAACGCTAGCCGGTCTTCCATCTGAAGTTTTCGGAGATCATGCCTAATCTCGTGTCGCCAGGCATTGCCGCCGCTAATGCTGCTCGCCTGGTCTGCATCCGCATCCGCCCCGTCGATCCTGCTGGAGAAGAGGCCAAAGATGCCGCCAATGACCTTGCCATTGCCGACGCCAAAGATGGCGCCAGGAAAGACGCTGGTGGAGCCGCGCATCTCATCCGCCTCCGTCCCGCACATCTCTCTCTCCTTCGACGAAGCCTGCGTGGATCGGGTGGGCATGAGCTTCAGCAACGGATTGGGCAATCCCTTGGGAGAGAGAACCAAGGGAAGTAGCCGGACGTCCCACATCGGGGAGCCGGACTCACCCACACGTCCACAGATCAAGCCGGCGCCCGGCGATCATGGATTGTAGTCCACTCGGCGTCGCACACCGGTGGTCGGAAGAACTCAAATGGCTCCTCTCTCACACGTCGGCGAAGAGGCCGGACGACGCTCCGCAAGCTACGTCACTCGTAAGTGACGAGGAAGCTTGCGGCCTCGTTATTCTCGCGCGTAGGCAAGAACGGCTGGAGGAGAGTTGATATTATATATTTTGTGTACCTCTTCTCGGGATTAGGGAAGAGGGTCCTCTTATACTTCGAGTATTATTACTTGGAGGAGAGTTGGTTCTTCGTGGTTTTACGGATTTAGCTTAGGTGAGGCGCAAGCATTGTACTTGTCTTCATCCTTCGCTCGCTGTGTAGTGATATATATTGTCCTAGGTTAAGCAGGCCGGTAGTTCACTGATTGTTAGGTTTTGAGCATATGTCTAGTGCTCTTTAATCTCTGATAGATCACCTTGCTGTGTGCGATACTTGCCAGTGAAATCTTGTGGGTTTCAGTGCGCACAAGGTGTGCAAAGTGGTTAGTGGCAGAGGAAGAGCCTAACCCTCCACCTTGCTCAGTATTGCTAGCTTCAGACATTCGGCCACACTGCTCAGTCAGCCCAGAGGTTCAGTTGATTGGGTAGAGTTAGGGGAGAGTTATCTGTATTGTTGGGAGAGACGATCTATTGTAGTGAGGACGCGCATTGTATTTATATTTGTTTCCGCATAGTACGCATTATTAGGTGTGTTAGCTGACAGTTTACACAGAGGTTGTGTAGATTGTGCTATCACGGTCTAGTTTTAGGCGCGAAAAATTGGGGCGTGACAAACAGTATGTCCATCACACACACACCCCACATTATATAATATAATATATGACTAATTTATAGATAATTTAATTAGTGTATTATATGGATAATTCAGTAGCTATGCATGTGTTTCCGTCGACATTGCATGCCTGCATCAAAAGAAAAGTCAACGTGATCTTAATCTATTTTCACAATGCTCACATGGGATGGGCCCATGCATGGATGATGCTACGTGGCCTGTACAGTTTCCCACGCGTTCCTTGCATAGATGATGCACCGTTATGATCTGTTAGCTTGAAGGATGAAACTTGAATTACGTGCACGCATTTAGGTCTTTAAACTCATCACCGCAATAAAACTAACGTTGACAAAATTAAAATTCTAATTATTTTAACCACTTGCAGCAGGCCTGCCTGCATGTTAACGGAATGGATCGATCCAAGTCGCATGCGACATCATGTGAAGTCAAAGATTGCTGCACTCGCCCAAGTTGTTGGACGAACAAAATAATCGTTGAACCCGGACGTTTTGGGGCGGCCGACCCTCGGCACGCACATGCTTTGGTGTGCCTTATGGACTCACTCCTCACTCCATGACTCCGTTCCGTGAGCACAAAGTAATTCACCAGCGTTTTACTGTCGCCCGTGACCTTTGCAAAATACATGAATACATTCCCTGTAGATTGCTCGATTCAATCAGGGCTCAGAGTGTTGGATTGCGTGGAATTCCTTGCATGCCCGTCCGTACGTGGCTATTTAAATCCCCCTCATCCGCTCTCATTCTCACGGCTCACCCTCCCATATCCTTAGTTGAGAAGAAGTCGAACGGAGATCTAGCATGGCCAGCTTCGGTTTTAAAGTCGCCCCGCTGACCTTCCTGCTCTTCCTCATTCTTATTATGTGCTTTGTATGCTCTTCTTTTGTTACTTGCACTAGAGACTGGTTTCCCAAGTCAACGACGGCGTCGACTTCGTCGGCAAGGACCAAGGGGAGAGAACTGAAGTTTTCCTCCGGCGAGCAACGCCCTTCGCAGCCACCAGAGCCAGCAAGCTCAAAGACGAAACCGAAATCGAGCCCCGCTTTGCCGCCGCAGAGCGGAAGGTCAACATTCAGCGTGGTTGATTTTGGGGCGAAGGGCGATGGGGTGACTGATGACACAAAGGTAAATTATTTTTGAAAATATATGTAGAGAAAAAAAATCAATCACTTTTTCCCTAAAACAATTAATTAAAATATTAGTCAAAATCAGTTGAGTTGATATTGAGAAGGCCGGTTTTGTCTTGTCGCAGGCTTTCCAAGCGGCTTGGGCTGCTGCATGCCAGGCGCAGGGGGTGACATCGAAGCTTCTTGTTCCTGCAAGCTCACAGTTTCTTGTTGGCCCAGTCTCCTTCTCTGGCCCTTGCAAATCCAAAATTGTGTTCGAGGTCAATTAATTAATTAATTCGTTAAATAATCTGCCGGCACAATTAAACATCAGTTGTTAATTATACATTTCCGGCCAAATCATTCATCGTCTTGCAGTTGGACGGCATCATCGTTGCTCCAACCAGTGCCAGAGCCTGGGGTTCAGGTCTGCTCCAATGGCTCGAATTCAGAGTACTCAAGGGATTCACGCTCCAAGGCCAAGGCACTATCGATGGAAAAGGCAGTGTCTGGTGGAGCAGACAATCTAATCTGCCTTCCACAAAACCCACGGTAATTAGATCTCAATTCTTATCGCTGTTTAAGTATGGATTGGAACTTGGAACTGAGGTGCGTGCCGTCATCAATGTCGTATTGCATGCAGGCTGTAAGGTTTTACGGGAGCTCCGCCGTCACAGTAACCGGCATCACAATCCAGAACAGCCCACAGTGCCACCTCAAGTTCGACAGCTGCCAAGCCATCGAGGTTTCCAGCGTCACCATCTCCTCCCCCAGCAGCAGCCCCAACACCGACGGAATCCATCTCCAGAACTCCGTCAGCGTCTTTATCCACGATGCCGCCATGGGCTGCGGCGACGACTGCATCTCCATCCAGACGGGGTGCTCCAACGTCGTGATCCAGAACGTGAACTGCGGGCCCGGCCACGGCATCAGCATCGGCGGGCTCGGCAAGGACAACTCGCAGGCCTCCGTGTCCAACGTCACGGTCCGGAATGCCAACTTCGCCGGCACGCTTAACGGCGTCAGGATCAAGACGTGGCAGGGCGGGTCGGGCTCCGTGAGTGGCGTGATGTTCTCCAACATCAAGGTGTCACAGGTACGGACGCCGGTCGTCATCGACCAGTTCTACTGCGACAGCAGTAAGTGCAAGAACCAGACGTCGGCCGTGGCCGTGACGGACGTCACGTACGAGGCCGTGGCCGGCACGTACACTGTGCAGCCCGTGCACTTGGCATGCAGCGACAGCAAGCCGTGCCGGAACCTTCATCTCCGCAACATACGGCTCCAGTTGACGCAGAAGAGCAGCTCCGCCGACGCTTTCTGCTGGCAAGCATACGGGGACTTGCAAGCCCCCACTCAGCCGCCCATCAGCTGCTTGCGGACTGCCGCAAATTAAATAATTAATTACTAAATTGATGAACTTATACTTAGAAGAATATTATTAATTAGCTACGTTTAAATATGCAATTTATGTATGTTGTTATATGTAATTCGTCGCTATTTGGTATAAAGATTTATTATACAGGTGTTATGGCAATAAAAAAACCTATAAAGGATATTTTACAAAAAATATGTTAAAAAATATAATTTATGAAATCAATTGGATGACAACCGGTCCAATTGAGCCGATTAAGCAGTAGCCGGTCGGAGAACTGGTCAAAGAATGGGCGGTTTGGAAAAAGGTACGAGCACAAGCTCCATGCACTCATGCAGGGTCCGTTTAGGCTTCGACCCGCTTAAAACTGGAAAAATTTCCTCGGCTGCCGAGGAAACTTATTCAGGTTCTTAAATTTTTAACAAAAAAGATTTTTTTTTATTTTTTTAGAAATCATTATACAACCTAAGCTATTTAATGGTATTAATATTGAGCTATTTTAGATCATATATACTCATTAAATACCTTAAATAAAATTATACATTAAACAATGTTAAATAGTATTTTTATCTTTTATATGATTTTATTTAGGGTATTTAATGATCTAAAATATCTGAATATTGATACTATTAGATACCTTAGGTTGTATAGATCATTTTTTTAAAAAAAATTTCTTAAAAATTCAAGAACCTGCATACGTTTCCTCAGAAATTTTTTCCTTAAAACTAGAACCATCCAAGTACTTGGACGGCATACCTACTACAAAACCAAACTCGGAAGCCAACCCAACCCAGCTTAGCTCAACCCAATTGAATTGTAGGAGTCTTTGAAAAAGGGTTAGAATGCTCTGAGACCGATTGTACCGTCGAAAAGGAGACCGTCGGGTACTAGTTGTGACTAGGGATGTCAACGGGTTGAGTACCCGTACTTTTTGGCCAAACTCGAACCCAACCCAACCCGAGTCGGGTATTTAAATTAGTACCCGCGGGTACCCGTTTAAATTAAAATATTTATTTTTAAATTATTTTTAAAAAATATAATTATAAAATAATATTAATAATAATAAATATATTTATTAAAAATTATTTTATTATATATATATAATTTTATTTTTTATTATATATAATTGAGTATCGGGTATCCGCGGGTACTTGTGGGGGTAAATTCGAATCCGATCCGATTAGTTAATTAGATACTTGAACTCATCATAAGTGGGTCGAGTTGGGTCGGGTACCTGCGAGGTCAGGTACCCATTGACACCCTAGTTGTGATTTGTGACATTCGAAATCAGCCAGGCCGGGCTGAGGAGAAGAAGGCCGGGTCGAAGCCCAAACCCACGCCGCGAGAGGAGAAGCGGAGCCTTAAATCCTTTCCGATTTCATCAGTCAACACCCGCTTCTTCCGATTTTGACCAGTATCGCGCGTCTCCGTCAGCTGCACCGCCTTCGCCCGAAGCTTCGGACGCGGACGCTGATCGTGGCACCGGCGAGCGACGCGGAGACGTGGGCGATGTGGAGATTCCAGCAGCGGGGGCGAGGGAGTGTTTGGGAGGTAGAGATCGTGGCTGCGTGCGCCACGATGAGAAGCGACGCATAGCGTCGCCCTCCCCTGTTCTCCTCCCCTATAAAGCATCCGGCGACAGCCTCCAGGACACCGACCGAGCTTTGAGAAGGCGACGGCGACGGCGGCTTCCGGTGACGCGGCTGAGGGCAAGGAGTCGTCTACCCTTTTCCTGCCGGCACACCTCGAGGCGGAGCTTTCTGGTTCTCCGGCGGCGTGCGAACTCGCCAAGCAAACGACGCCGAGCTTGCTTCAGCGGACACACGAACGAGTGCAGGCGTTCGAACCGTGCTAAGCTCGTTCCGGCGTGAGATTCGAAGCGGGTCAAGCTTCCGTCAAAATTCAGAGGAAATTAAGGAAGCTTTGGCACGCAAACGCAGGTTCGCCGGCGTACCGCTTCGCGGGGTGTAACACTAGTTAGTTCCTCTTGAACTTCTATCCCACCCTTTTTCCCGCTCTCCGTTTCTCCCCCTCACCTTCTCCCTTTTTCCTTCATCTCTACTTCAAACATGAGCTGCTTCTCTACCCCCTTGAAACCCTAGTTCCGCTGCTGATCGTATTTTCTCCTGTTCTCGCAGGCCTCGGATGGTCTAACCTTTGACCGCTTCGTTCACCGACGATGCACATAAAGAAGGTAATTTTACTTTCTAACTGCATAGTCTTGTTGCTCTGCTTTAAACTGTGGACTAAACTAGCGGATTTTGCCTTTGCATAATTCTGGGCTAGGTTGTCATCGAAGGCTTTAAGAGCTACGAGGAGGAGGTATCCACAGACCCTTTCAACCCCAAAGTGAACTGTGTTGGTAATTCCTTGTCACCGGCCTTGCTCCTCCAAGTTTTCCTATTTGTTCTTGCTTTTGTTAGTGATTTCGTGAAGCCATTGATAAGGATCACTTCGGTGGCTTTCTTTCTCGCCATATGATTGTTAGTGAAAATAAAACCTAAATTGTTCTGGAAGTTAAATTGCAGCGATCTAGTTAGCTTTGAAATCCCAACTTCTCCAATTATATACTCTACAATTCATACTGACAGACATTTCCATTTGGGGAGGAATTTGTTCAACATATGCGCAGCAAAGATTGTACACTTGCTGTGTGAAGTATGTTGAATAGGTTAATTGTCTAGGTAGTATTTTAGATTACAACCAAATGGGTTAACGTTCCAGTCCTTATCTATGCACTGATATTAGATAGCAAGTTTAGTCTGTGCTTACAGGTTTTATGAGCAACAAAGCTAGGCTACTGGTTATGCTTGGTAGTCATTTTAGGTTTTACCCCTCCTATTAATGTGGGTACCCAACTCTAACATGTTTATCCTCTAATTCCTGAAATTATTCTCACTAATTACTAAGGAAACGTTAAGTAGTGCTTTACACAAGAAGCATAAATATAGTTTAATTAACTAGTTGTCTAAAACAAATATTTCAAATTTAATATGCCACAATATACTAAATTTAACTTTGTTGACTTTTCAACTAAAATTGAGATTTTTTCCCAAAATTCAATGCCAAAAATAATTTTTATTTTTCCTCTGGCACAGTATTGAATCTTATAAGACTTGTAACTTAAAAACCAACATAATAGCACATAAGATTCATTTTTAAACTATCTTTTTGAGATTTTTAAAGCATAAATAGGTAAATCATGCTAATTTAAAAGAGTCATTCTAATATAAGGTTCAATGGAACGGTTTAATTCTTTTTTAAAAAATCAATCATATTCAGCAGGTATAATGTATTCCAATTTAAAAGAGTCATCCTAATATAATTCACTTGAAAGCAAATTTATAGATATTGTGGTTTCAAAATATATGATTGTGTAAGGAATTAACTTCTAAAATTGATGTTATTTTGTTTCCTGATAAGTCAATTTAAGAATTTTGAATAGATGAGTTATTTGAACAAGAGTATTTTAAAATTTGCAACATAACAAGTATTAGCAACTACCACCTTTACTTGATAAAACTTAAACATTGAGTTGGATTGACTTAATATATTAAGTTGGCTTATTCAATGGAGTAGTTATTGACTTATTTCAATACTAGCATTTTAAAATTGGTTGCTACATAAGCTTATACGTGACTGTTTGAAGAGGATAGTTAGGTTGCACTTTGCTATATATGCAAATATGGATCTTTAAAGAAAGTTGCTTTTTTGTATTTATAATTTGATGGTTTTAAATATGACTTTTTGAATGTTGATCATATCTCAATGCCTATGTTCTAATATAGGCATGTCACGAGCATAAATGCTCCATAATACTAAGCACCCTTTGGGGGTGATGCCTGCAATTGCTAGCACAAATCCTTTAAGACTAGCCACATATCTTTCATGTGCACACATAGATCGACTTCCATGTTTGATAGTCTACATCCTAAAATTGCATATACTAGTATTATCCATAGGTAACACAATCGTGTTAACTGATCACTATTATCATACTAAATGTTCTCAAAACCGGTTTGAACCGGCCGGCTTTGCCGGTTCGGTGGAACAGCGGGGCGAGTAGACGCGCAGAGCAAGCGGGAGAAGGAGAAGAAGAAAGGAGAAAGAGAAGAGGAGAGGAAGGGAAAGAAGAGGAGGGCAACGGCAGGTGGTAGCATTGTGTGTCCGCAGGTGAATGTGCGAGTGAGCGGTGATGACGGGAGCAGGTCTTTCTTTCTCGTCTTCTTCTTTCTTCTTCTTCTTCCCCTTCTTTTGTGTCCTCTTCTACCTCTTCTTCTTCTTCTTCTTTATTCCTCCCGTTGCTCCGCCCTGCTGCTCCGTCCGGTTCCATCAATATGTACCGGTTTGGCCGGCAACCGGTTGTGGACCGGTTTTGAGAACCTTGATCATACTTATGCTCATAGTCATTTATAATAATATCTATATTTCATTGTGTTTATAAGAGTATGATAAGTCGGTTCAAGTACAAGGTCAAAAGCAAGTAAACATGGGAGGTATTGTTTTAGTTATTTATATTGGTAAATAATTTTATCACAATTTACATATTCATTAGATAATTTATTATCACATCGACACAACCATAAGTTCTTAATGTTTTTAATCTGTCTTGAATACTTCCGTAGATCTTCATAGACATAAAAACAAATAATTTCAACAATACATGATTTACATAATTAATTCAATGAGTATTGTCCCAAAAATATCCATTAATAAAATCCTGAATCAATTATAATACGATAACTAGTTACTTAGGTAAAATACCACTTTCTATTTCAATTACCCTTTTTTTGAAGGCGTGTAGCATTATGAGTTGTTTTTTTAACTTTTAAAAGCAAATAGATATTTTGCATAAGCTCATAAATCAGTTTTGCAATATTGTCTAAATCTTACACATTTATATAATTATATAAAAAACACAAACCACTATAACATGAATAATAAAATTAAATTCTTTGATGGCAAAATCAATCATAAAACATCTCATCTAGATAATAATTATAAATTAAATCTTTAAATCACATATAATTTGCCATGACAAATTTAAATTAACGGAATGACATATTTTAATTTATTCATAAGCTATTGATGACATGGACAAATAAACATGTGACAAAATATTTTTAATAATAATTTACTATATACTTTTCACAACTTCTCACTAATCACAATATTCAAAAAGTAAAAAAGGGTTAAACTATTGGAATATACACTCATATATTCAAAAAGAGAACTTTTATGATAGCATAGTAACTTGATAATTATATACTCATTTTATGCATAACATTAAAATTCTTTATAGGTTCTCTAAACATGCTATTTATTTGTAAACCATATATTTAAAGTACAAATGTTTCTTTACTTACTACTAATGATTTTATTATTTTATAAATAAAAAAGTATTTCTATATTTTCATAAATTATAGTCTTTTATAAATAAGTAAAGTGGATGGAATTTTGACATTCAAGAGTGGTATGGAATTATGTGTAATTACATATCTACATTTAGATTTGGCCATGGTTAAATTTGAGTTTACTCGGTCTAATTGGGTTGGGATCGGGTACATTTCAAGATTTGGCTAGATTATCTAGCATAGACTATTCTATAGTAGAATTGGTATAAAATTGGCTAAGCTAGCATTTGGGTAAGCATTCAAATTGGCTACATGCAATGGAGGAGCCACATACAAGAGAATGGGGATTAGATCACTAATGTAAACATACCTATATATTTATTACATTATATGTGTAAAAATTTTAATTTGCCCCCACTTAATATATGATTTTCAACATCTTGATATGCGCCGATTGACAAGTTCCTCTCGCTTTAGCTGAGTTCATGTTGGACTATGTTTCGGGCTTTCGGCAATGTGAGCTTCTATTCCAGACTTCGGGTTGCTTCCTAACATTGCATCGACAGCTACCTCGTGTTCATGTATTGCAAGGGGGCTTTTCGACTTCATGTTGGTGTTTCAGCCAGTGATTGAGGTTTTGGTCCGGTACTCCGGTACCAGCCGGTTTCTCCGGTTGGTATCAGTTCGGTGAGGCACCAGCACTAGAACCTCGGTCGGAGTAGCGGGCAGTAGCAAGCGGCGGTGGAAGCTTCAAACGAAACTTCCTCTAGCACTAGAAGCTTCGAACAAAGCTTCCGGTGGCAGCAGAAGCTTCGAAGCTTCCGGCGGCGGCGGCGGAAGCTTTGAACAAAACTTCTGCTGCTGCTGGAAGTATAATCGTATTCTGCCTGGTCCTGGATTAGCCATTGGCCGGACACCTATACCTCGCCCAAACAGCTGGTGGGGGTAGTGTTTGTGTCATATCAAGTTCATACCTTGCCAAATGTAGCTTTTACACCTGGCAGGTTGGGCCAATGAACTAGGCCAGAAAATTGGGCTGCGGAGGCTAATGCCCAATACCCTTCTTCTTTTTACTTTTTTGCTTTTTTTTTAAAAGTTTATTTTTTCTAAGACATATCTACAGTACAACATTATAAGCCAATTGTAAGGAGGAGGAGATTTAGGACAAGGCTATTTAGAAAGAACCGAAATGAGTAAGCTTTTAATTATGGACTAACTTAAGTGGTAAAATAAAAATGAAACACTCAATTGTATGAATTCTCTCTTGCTAGCTAAGGTAATAATAATTTTTTTAGAAATTTGATCCTCCAAATTTAATCTATATAACAACTAATAAGTAAAGTCTATGACATCTGATCTTAATTTGATGAATAGGAAATATTTCTAGACACTTATTCCCACTAATCTCATGCCACACAACTAGAATTGGGGGTGGCATATTCTTCTAATTATACTATATACAACTCTGACTCAGAATTTTACAGCAATTGACTACAATAATATTACAAACATATAACAGAGGTCTTCACTCCGTAGCTCACGGTATACTCAACTCAAGTTAATACCACATGCCATAGTCAAATTTTGTTTTCTAGCTGCAACTAAAATATTTAAAAGTTGGGTCAGTACAACATTGAGTAGAATTCCCTAGACACAAATAAATTGCTATCAAAGGAGATGTAATAGGAATCCAATGAAGAAGCAACAAAGGAATAATCATGTATTCACACCTTAATATAACCACGGCTCAATATCTTTATGCTACTATGTCAGATGCACAAATACACCATAATGGTAAGCAATCTTTGTGTGATGTTTGCAATTGCAAACATATCCTTTTAAGGCTAGCCACATTTCTCTCACGTGCATACACACACCAACTATCATGTCTAATAATCCAGTCCTAGAGAGCCACTATATGTAATTCATCCCTTCACATGGGTATGATAAGTTACACGATCATGTTCAATAATCATTACCACATTTACCTTCATTTATCATAATATCTATAATTCATCACTTCACATTGGGTATGATAAGTTGGATAAGTACAAGATCAAAAGCAGGTGAACATGGCAGGTATCGTTATAATTATTTACATTATATTGATGAATTATTTTATTACAATTTAGTGATTTCCTATAGAAAATTCATTAGCACATCATAAAGGACATTTACCATAACGTCATAATATTTTTAATTTATCTTGATTACTTCCATAGATATTCATAAACGTAAAACTCAATAGTTCCATAAACATATGATTTGGGTAATTTATTCAATGAACATTGTTGATTGTCTATCAATAAAACGCTAAATCAATTATAAGATGATAATTAATTACTAAGGTTAAATACCACATTTATTTTAATAACCTTTTCTGGAAGCAAATACCTTTAAATTAGCATAATGAAATATGTTAAATAATTAATAATGTACTCATACACATATAAACAAAATGTTCTAAATAATAATTTCTTATATAATTTTCAGAACTTCAAATTCAAAATAACATGATAATATTATAATTGATTTATGTATATTCTTAACATTCTTTGAAGATTTTCCAAACATTCTAATTATTCGTATAAAAATATAGAAATGCTCATGTTATTCATTTCATTAGTGTTAGTGCTTTATTATGTTAAGAGGTTAATGGGTTTAGGGTTTTAATTTTTTCCTTACCCGTTAACCCTATAACTTATGTGTAAAAGGGTGTAACCCTAATTGAATCAACGAGTTCTTTTTGTTCCTTGCTTCAACTTGGTATCAGAGGATTCGATCCCTCCATCGCCGACGCCGCCGCTGCCCACCGCCACCGCCGCCGCTGCCCACCGCCACCGCCGTCGCCGCTGCCGCTTTGCCGTCGCCACAGCTTCTCCGCTCCGCCGCCCTCTTCTCCCTCTTCTCTATACTCTGTAACTAAGAGAAGAGGAGCTACGTTGTTATTGGATTCAGCCTTGGGTTCTCAGTTGTTATTGGATTCTACGGTTACCACTCTTCAGGGAGCCTTCTCTCGTCTTTTACGCGTGACGACCACTTCACCGCCACAGGAGACACCTAGCGCTCTTGCATCTTCTCCCGTTCCTCCTTCTTTTGGCCGAGGGCGTACTCATGGACGGGGACGGGGCCGTGGCCGTGGTCGAAACCTTCCACCGTGCACGCATTGTGGTCGCACAAATCACACACCAGACAGGTGCTGACAGAAATTTGGGCTTCCCTCTGCTCGGGCTGCCTCTGTGTCTGACGCGCCCTCCTCAAATGCTGTCTCTGTTCCTGCCACATCCGCCACTGACACTGTTACCATTTCGGCAGCCGAGTATGCTCGCTACCTCCAGTCTACATCCGAGTCTACCGCAGGGCCATCCACCTTCATAGCTTCTTCCAGTCATGCTTCCGGTATAGCCACTCTTGCTTCTTCTGATTCTACTTGGATAGTTGATTCTGGTGCGTCCTCTCACATGACAGGTAATCGTAGTCTTTTTACTTCCCTTTCCACAGGGGGAGTTTATTCCCCGGTAGCTATTGCCGACGGTTCTTTAGTACCTGTCATGGGAATTGGGACTGTTTCTTTTTCCTCCACTATACTTCTTTCCCACGTGTTCTACGTTCCTTCTTTTCCAGTGAATCTTTTTTCAGTTCGTGCCTTTACTGCACAATGCAATTGTAGTGTCACTTTTTTACCCTCTCACTGTTTGTTTCAGGACCTCCGAACGAAGCAGACGATTGGTGGGGGCCCTAGGCGGGGTGGTGTCTACACTCTCATCCCTTCTGCGGTACCTCAGGCTCTTTCTTCCACTGTGGTTTCTCCCCTGCTCTGGCACTACCGCCTTGGACATCCTTCTGCTGCACGTCTACAACATGTTCTCTCCTTACCATCAAGACCATCTTTTCATTGTGATGCGTGTGAACTTGGTAAACATCATCGGACCTCCTTGCCGTCTGCTTCCACGTCTCGCAGTTCCCATCCGTTTCATCTTGTTCACTCCGACATCTGGGGTCCGAGTCCTGTCCCTGGTCGTGCTGGCCACAAATACTTTGTTACTTTTATAGACGATTTTTCTCGAGTTTGTTGGTGCTACATTTTATCTAAGCGGTCTGAACTTTTTGATGTATTTTGCAACTTTTGTGCTGAAATTAAAACACAGTTTGGTGTCCCTGTTCAAATTTTGCGTTCTGATAATGCATTGGAATATACTAGCACCTTTTTTCAGTCTTTTTGTCGTTCTAATGGCATTATACATCAAACTACTTGTAGTTACACTTCTTCCCAAAATGGTGTCGCTCAGCGCAAGAACCGCCATCTTCTCGAGGTGGCCCGTACCTTATTGTTTCATATGAAGGTGCCGCGGTCTTATTGGGCTGATGCGGTTCTAACTGCCTCATTTCTAATTAATCGTGTTTCTACTCCAATTTTAAATGGGCATTCCCCCTTCTCTCTTTTATTTCCAGCACAGACTCCCTTTCCTCTCCCTCCTCGGGTGTTTGGGTGTTTGTGTTATGTCCACGCTCTTGGCCCGGGCGTTGACAAGTTAAGCCCGCGCGCCACTCGTTGTGTCTTTCTTGGATATTCTCGGACTCAGAAGGGCTATCGTTGTTTTGATCCCTCCAGTGGTCGCCTCTTTACTAGCGTTGATGTTACCTTTGATGAGTCTCGCTCCTTTTTCTCCTCTACTCTGTCTCCGGTTTCTTCGTCATCTTCTTCTTCCGGTCTCCTTCCCGTTCCGGTTATACTCCCCGATTCACCTCCGGTTTCTGCTTCGTCTTCTCCCGATTCGTCTGTTGGTACCTTGCAGGTTTATCACCGTCGCCCCCGGCCTCCTCCTGCCGTGCCTTCTTCGTCGGCGGTTCCTGACGACAGCCTCCCTATTGCTCTGCGCAAAGGCAAGCGCCATACTTCTCATTTTCCTATTTCTCATTATGTTTCTTACGCTCGTTTATCACCCTCTTGTCGTGCTTTTTCTGTTGCCTTGTCCTCGGCATCGTTGCCTACATCTCCCTTGCAGGCTATGTCGTTACCTCACTGGAAGCAGGCTATGGATACTGAGATGGCTGTCTTACAGGCTCGTCACACCTGGACCTTGGTTCCTCTCCCACCTGGTGCTCGTGTTGTTCCCTGCCGCTGGGTATTCGCTGTCAAGTTTAATTCTGACGGTTCTATTGCTCGCCACAAGGCTCGCTTGGTTGCTAAGGGCTTCTCTCAAATTTATGGCCTGGATTATCATGATACCTTCTCTCCTGTGGCGCGTCTCAACTCTGTACGCACCTTATACTCCCTTGCTGTCAATGGTCAGTGGTCTCTTCATCAAATGGATGTCACCAGTGCTTTTCTTTATGGTGACTTAACTGAAGAAGTCTTTATGGAGCAACCTCCTGGTTATGTTGCTCAGGGGGAGATGGTGTGCAAATTGCATAAATCAATCTATGGCCTCAAGCAAAGTCCACGAGCATGGTTTCATAAACTTTCACATATTATGACCTCATTTGGTTTTCGTCATAGTCAAGCTGATCACTCTATCTTTATTCGTCGTTCAAAGAGTGGTGTCACTATTTTGGCTGTTTATGTCGACGACATGCTCCTTACGGGTGATGACCGACAAGGAATTGAGGAAACTAAGAATCATTTACAGTCCCATTTTTCGATCAAGAATTTAGGGACACCAAAATACTTCTTGGGAATTGAAGTTGCATACCAGCGTGATTGTGTGTTTCTATCACAAAGGAAATATGTTTTGGATCTTCTGGATGAAATTGGCGTGAGTGACTGCAAGCCAGTTGATTCCCCCTTAATTCCAAACCAGAAGTATAGTGATAATGAGGAATCTGAATACATTGATGCAACTCGATATCGTCGCCTGGTAGGCAAACTTAACTATCTCACTGTTACAAGACCCGACATTTCTCATGCTGTGGGCATCATTAGCCAATTTATGCAAAAACCCAAACAGTGTCACTGGGACGCAGCTACTTGTGTAGTTCAGTATATCAAAGGTGCTCCTGGTCAAGGATTGAAGTATTACAAAAATGGACACACTAGAATTGAGGCTTATTCTGACGCTGACTATGCTGGCAATGTTGATGATAGAAAATCTGTTTCTGGTTGCTGCACCTATTTGGGTGGTAACTTGGTCACGTGGCGAAGCAAGAAACAAAGTGTTGTGGCAAGATCAAGTTGCGAAGCAGAATATAGAGCAATGGCTCACGCTGTTTGCGAAATGCTTTGGCTAAAAAATTTCTTACAAGAATGCGGGATAAACTGTCCTAGCCCAATGAACATGTTCTGCGATAATCAGGCTGCTATTTTCATCGCCAACAATCCAGTTTTCCATGAACGAACTAAGCACATAGAGGTGGATTGTCATTTCATCAAGGAGGCTATCAATAACAAACTCATTACTACTCCATATCTGAAATCTGAAGACCAGATTGCCGACATTTTCACCAAGGCTTTGGGACCATCGAGACTTAAGAATTTGTGTAACAAGCTGGGTCTAATCAATATCTTCTCTCCAGCTTGATGGGGAGTGTTAGTGCTTTATTATGTTAAGAGGTTAATGGGTTTAGGGTTTTAATTTTTTCCTTACCCGTTAACCCTATAACTTATGTGTAAAAGGGTGTAACCCTAATTGAATCAACGAGTTCTTTTTGTTCCTTGCTTCAACTAATAGGATAGACATATTTAGAAAATAGAGGAAAATCAGGCACAAGAAGTAAAGAAAAATATAGAGAAAAATGAGATTTAAAGTTTTTACCAAACTACTTAGAAAAGAATTAAACCAAACCAACAGTTTTGGTTGAGGTTATCAGTTTGGATATAAACTAAAGACTCATAGTAGCGAGGGCACTTTACAGACAAAAAATAATTTGTCCTCATTTTTAGGCCCACTATGGCTGCTTGCCTACAATCTTCTTACCATTTTTTTCCGTTGTTTTGGCAGTGGGGGCTAATGGATCTGGAAAGACAAACTTCTTTCATGGTAATTTGTCGTTTAATATTTGATTGAACTTTAAATTTGTTTCTTATACAATATGGCTTGGTTTGTTGATCATCATTCTTACCTTTTTCTTTTTTTTTCACTATTTCTAACTTTGAATTGCATTTAGCTATACGGTTTGTCCTTAGCGATCTCTTCCAAACTCTGCGGGATGTAGACAGACGTGCACTTCTTCATGTATGCAACTTTACCTTATTTTTCTTTATTTTTGCTAGAGTTTGGTGACGTTTTCCTAGTTATTTTCTTTTTGAGCAGGAAGGGGCTGGCCACCAAGTGGTGTCTGCTTTTGTGGAAATAGTTTTTGACAATTCTGACAATCGTATCCCAGTAAGTTTTATTTGAAAATTTGGAGCTTTATATGGGTCACTCTTATGTGTAAAGTCGTTCAAGAATCTATTGTTCTGTAATCAACTAGCTAATTGTTTTTGGCATTTGCCCTGACATGTGAAAAGTAACAATTACAATCACCCTAACAGAATATGATTTAAGAATTTCAAAATGTATTCCAACCAAACATTCCACCTTGGCACCTGTGCACGTGTGCTGCCACTATGATCTGGTGGATTGTTGCCACTTTTGTATGGTCCAAAAGAAAACAAAGTATGAAGCCAATTTTGAGATAGTTGTAGGTTTCTGTTGAGTGAACAAAATGGATGCTATTAGTTTTAGCTTTTGTTCTTGTTCTTTGATTCCAATTTACATATAATTTACGTGTATTATTTTTTTGGTGGGTGTTCCATATATCATGGATTTACTCACTAATTATAATTCCCTAGCTGCCTAAGTTGACAATTCAAAATGTAGTATGAGTCAAGGTTTGAGAACTCAGTCTGAGATATGGTACTAGTTCATCCCTGGATTAGTTTGTACCGGATGGAACTAGCCAAAGAGGCAATGCACCAGCACGTACGTCGTCCTCGTCCTTCTCCTTCTTTCTTCTGTTTTTCTTCTTATTTTGTTTTGTTGGAGTTGGAGTAAGCAGTGGTTTTGATCTTCCTTCTTCTTGCTGGAGTTAGAGTACGTAGTGGTCTTGATCTTCCCTCTTCTTTTTCTCCTCCCCCTACCTTTTCTTTCTTCTTCGCTCCGCTCTGACATAGGTCCGTGTACCAGTCCCAGTTCAAATTGATACAAATGGCTGTATCACCCGGTTTATATTAGTTTTCAAACCTTGGCATGAGTAAGCATTTCACCTTATTGATTGTGCGCTTAATGTTGCTTCACTTTATCTTATTGGACATTGGCCTCTTTTGTATGGTTCAATAAACCAAGTTTGAACATGATAACACGGTTGGGATCCTACTTAGTAATAATAGAGGCTAGGATAAGAGCATATGATCTTAGATTCTATCAAATAGCATATTTTAAAGAAAAGCTTATTTACATATCGAAAATAGATTGAACATAGATGTGTCTAATAAGTAACAAATAATAATCAATATGTTGTTGAGAATTAACCTTTGGTATGAGTAAGCATTTCACCTTGTTGCTTGTGCGCTTAATATTGCTTCACTTTTCCTTGTTGGATAGTTGCCTCTTTCGTATGGATTAACAAACCATGTCTGAACATGATGACACAATTGTTAGAATCGGGATTCTACTTAGTAATAAAAGAGGCTAGGATAAGAGCATATGATCTTAGATTCTACCAAATAGCATATTTTAAAGAAAAGCTTATTTACATATTGAGAGTAGATTGAAAATAGATATTTCTAATAAGTAACTAATAATAATCAATACGTAATTGACAATTAACCAACTGCTATACAGCATAATATAAATTAACTCTAGGCCTCAAAATATTCGTTCTTAATAAGTTTAATAGAGGACATCAAATTGATAATTAAAAGACAAAATCAACAGTTAAAGTTATTGTATCAGGATTAGCCACCAACTATTGCATAACATCAACTCTGTTTCATAAATATAGAAAAATATAAGCTTGGGCACGAAATATAAATCCAAGCATCAAAATGCAAGTATCTACAAGTCCCATCATTCCTAATATCCAGAATGGTGTTTCTATCATGGATTAAAGAACTGGTCCGGTATCGATTGGTTCATTCCTACGAGCTTCGTTCAAAGTGTCCACCAGCGAACGAAGCCAGCGCTTCCGCCGAAGTGTGCTGCCGGATTTGCCATCGGTACATACCGGTACAAATTGGTCCGGCAGCGTAGCGGACCAAGCTGCCGGATCAAAATTTTAATCCATGGTTTTTATTGATCCCACATCTACTCCAATCAATGATTCTACAAGATACTCGTACAAGGTTAGTGTTATATATATATATATATATATATATAATTAATTATATATTCATTATCTGTACCCACTCGTGCTACTGGTACGTGCATACCATGTACTAGTTCAATAGTGAATTGGTACACCAAAATGGACCAATATTTAAACCTATAGCTACAATCCTACAATTAAATTTGGATCGATTGGCCTAATTTGGGTTATAGGATTGAATGATCTTATAGACCAAAGCATGACTATTATGCCATTGCTTGATAACTCTGAGATGAATTTAGGTCATTTTTGTGGTGTGATTTAAATGAATGTGATTACGCATAGCTCTCCTTATGTTTACTATTTGATTGCAATTGTATGCCAAATTACTCATTTAATATTTTTGAGGCTTCATACATCATGGACTGAGCTTTATCTTGGTGTAACTTAATGTTCTTTATGTTGGCGTAAGTATTTAGACATTTAACATCTAGCTTATGGCCTAATGCAGGTCGTGACCATTATTCAATACCATAGCTGAACATTTTCATAATTAGAATGGTTATAGTTAATATTTAATGTCATGACAAAGGTCTAACCAACATTTATCCGTGTTACTGCATAATGGTGTGAATTAACAAAAAAGGTCCATTCCTTTCTCAGGTTGATTTTTTGAGAAACTATTAGATAAAATTATTTTAAGCATCATTATTAGTAATTCTTAATCTTAGCTTTTGTACTATTTTTTTTTGCATCAGGTTGATAGAGAGGAGGTGCGATTACGACGGACAGTAAATTTTAAGAAGGACGACTATTTTCTGGACGGGGAAGCATGTCACGTATGAATTTCTCATGTATTTATTGCTATAAGAATATTTCTTGCTTTTATACTAAAATAACCTTTTTTTTCTCAATTTAATGCGTTAGTAAGACAGAAGTAATGAATTTGCTGGAGAGTGTTGGTTTCTCTCGGTCAAATCCATACTATGTGGTTCAACAAGGGAAAGTAAGCATGCCAATAATTGATTAATTCTTTGTTGCTCATGCAGTCCCTATGGCTCTAACCTCTTCCTTCTGAACGCCTTGATCTACTGAAGGAGATTGAGTCAGATGATCTAACCCAAGCACGATCCATATTTATTCGGGTCAACTCAACACAATTCAATTGATCCGTTTAATATTAAATAATTTAAATATATATTAATAAATATATATATAATTATATAAATATAAAAATATTAACCCGATTAACTCGACACGACACAACTCGATCCGAAATGATATATAAATATATGTAAATGTATATATTTATATATATTATATATATAATATATAATTATATAATATAATTGGGTTCAACAGGTCAACCCGATAGTTTAATTTCGGGTCATAAACGGGTCAATTACAACCCGACACGACCCGTTTAATTTTAGGTCATAAATGGGTCAACTCATTTATGACCCGAACACGATTAGACCCAATCCAAACCCACCTAACTTCGTATCAAGTCTAGTCGAATCAGCAGATCGGGTCAATTTTTGCCAAGTCTAACTAACAGTAAATACTATGGCAAAAATTTATTTTCACGTCTCATATTTATTAAAAAAAAAAAAGTAATATCACTCTACTCATAAAATTCTCCTCTTCCTCCTCCTACACATGAGATTGAGTCAAAGAAAGAAAGAGTTTTTTTAAAAAAACATGTAATAATTTTACAATTATTTGGTAATATAGATCTGACACATGTAATAATTTTACAGATACAATAAACGCAAATGATGAGCAAATATATAATAAAAATAAAAATATAAAAAGAGTTTTTAAAAGAACCAAAAGTGATCGTATTTGTCCTAAAACAAATATTTTTATCATTTGCACAGGCTTGTATTCATCTTCTATCCCAAAATATAATCACGAATGCCTTTTTTGCTCATAACAAATGAAAGCAATATTAGATTTTAAACTTTTATTATCAATAACTAAGATTAGTACTCATTAAATTAACTTATTTGAGAGCATATTCAAGATAATCTAATGTTAGCTGAAGGCGCTAACCCTATCTATTCAATGCTATCTTCTACAAATCTACACCGTTGGATGAATCCTAGTGCTAGCCTAACCAAAGTAGGTAGGGATGATAATTGGGTTGAATTCTTTGATTCGAATATGGTGGCAGATCCGGGACCAAAAAATATATGGAGAAAAAAATTTAAGAGGACAAATAGATAAAAATATATATATTTAGTAAGGACAACTACATTTATTTATGACTATATATAATCAATAAAAAAAATTAACAATGCGTAGGAACAGTTGCCTACACTACCTTACATGTGACTCCACCACTAGATATGAATAATAACAAGATTAATAGGTTCAAGTATGAAAAAAATAGCAAATTCCTAGGAGGGATGGGAGCCTAAGACCTAGTTCATCCAACATCCCATTAACCGATTATATATCTAATAGGTGTTGTTGATCTTATTCGTGTAAATTAATTTAATTGATTTTTTTTAAAAAAAATAATGTTAGATATTATAATATTATTTATAGACTTCTATACCCAAGCTTACTTCATCAATTATATGTGTGAATATTTAATTTAATCTTCCCAAGTTATTTGATTTTAAGGAGTGTGTTAATCAGTACAAATCAAGTTATTTAAATAAATTAAAGTAGGAATATAAAATCTTCATTTCAATTGTGCACATGTCTCCATGAGAGAAATATTGTTCCCATGTGGCAATTGGAATCTTCAAGCCGTACAAGCGTAGGATCCATTAATTATATAACAATAAATATATAACAAAAATGGATGAGGTATAAATTCTATTACATTTAAATAAGATAAATTATGATGAATGCCATTTTTGATCTGATCCAAAAAATATATATATTAATCAAACATGCTTTGACTAATATCCAGGTAGTTGAAATATAAAAATCACGTGCTAATGCACACATAAACAGTATGTCCATCACACACACACCCCACATTATATAATATAATATATGACTAATTTATAGATAATTTAATTAGTGTATTATATGGATAATTCAGTGGCTATTCATGTGTTTCCGTCGACATTGCATGCCTGCATCAAAAGAAAAGTCAACGTGATCTTAATCTATTTTCACAATGCTCACATGGGATGGGACCATGCATTGATGATGCTACGTGGCCTGTACAGTTTCCCACGCGTTCCTTGCATAGATGATGCACCGTTATGATCTGTTAGCTTCAAGGATGAAACTTGAATTACGTGCACGCATTTAGGTCTTTAAACTCATCACCGCAATAAAACTAACGTTGACGAAATTAAAATTCTAATTATTTTAACCACTTGCAGCAGGCCTGCCTGCATGTTAACGGAATGGATCGATCCAAGTCGCATGCGACATCATGTGAAGTCAAAAGATTGCTGCACTCGCCCAAGTTGTTGGACGAACAAAATAATCGTTGAACCCGGACGTTTTGGGGCGGCCGACCCTCGGCGCGCACATTCTTTGGTGTGCCTTATGGACTCACTCCTCACTCCATGACTCCGTTCCGTGAGCACAAAGGAATTCACCAGCGTTTCACTGTCGCCCGTGACCTTTGCAAAATATATGAATATATTCCCTGTAGATTGTTCGATCCAATCAGGGCTCGAGTGTTGGATTGCGTGGAATTCCTTGCATGCCCGTGCGTACGTGGCTATTTAAATCCCCCCTCCGCTCTCATGCTCACGGCTCACCCTCCCATATCCTTAGTTGAGAAGAAGTCGAACGGAGATCTAGCATGGCCAGCTTCGGTTTAAAAGTCGCCCCGTTGACCTTCCTGCTCTTCCTCATTCTTATTATGTGCTTTGTATGCTCTTCTTTTGTTACTTGCACTAGAGACTGGCTTCCCAAGTCAACGGCAGCGTCGACTTCGTCGGCAAGGACCAAGGGGAGAGAACCGAAGTCCTCCTCCGGCGAGCAACCCCCTTCGCAGCTACCAGAGCCAGCAAGCTCAAAGACTAAACCGAAATCGAGCCCCGCTTCGCCGCCGCCTCCGCCGCAGAGCGGAAGGTCAACATTCAGCGTGGTGGATTTTGGGGCGCAGGGCGATGGGGTGACTGATGACACAAAGGTAAATTATTTTTGAAAATATATGTAGAGAAAAAAAAATCAATCACTTTTTCCCTAAAACAATTAATTAAAATATTAGTCAAAATCAGTTGAGTTGATATTGAGAAGGCCGGTTTTGTCTTGTCGCAGGCTTTCCAAGCAGCTTGGGCGGCTGCATGCCAGGCGCAGGGGGTGACATCGAAGCTTCTTGTTCCTGCAAGCTCACAGTTTCTTGTTGGCCCAGTCTCCTTCTCCGGCCCTTGCAAATCCAAAATTGTGTTCGAGGTCAATTAATTAATTAATTCGTTAAATAATCAGCCGGCACAATTAAAGATCAGTTGTTAATTATACATTTCCGGCCAAATCATTCATCGTCTTGCAGTTGGACGGCATCATCGTTGCTCCAACCAGTGCCAGAGCCTGGGGTTCAGGTCTGCTCCAATGGCTCGAATTCAGAGTACTCAAGGGATTCACGCTCCAAGGCCAAGGCACTATCGATGGAAAAGGCAGTGTCTGGTGGAGCAGACAATCTAATATGCCTTCCACAAAACCCACGGTAATTAGATCTCAATTCTTATCGCTGTTTAAGTATGGATTGGAACTTGGAACTGAGGTGCGTGCCGTCATCAATGTCGTATTGCATGCAGGCTGTAAGGTTTTACGGGAGCTCCGCCGTCACACTAACCGGCATCACAATCCAGAACAGCCCACAGTGCCACCTCAAGTTCGACAGCTGCCAAGCCATCGAGGTTTCCAGCGTCTCCATCTCCTCCCCCGGCAGCAGCCCCAACACCGACGGAATCCATCTCCAGAACTCCGTCAGCGTCTTTATTCACGATGCCGCCATGGGCTGCGGCGACGACTGCATCTCCATCCAGACGGGGTGCTCCAACGTCGCGATCCAGAACGTGAACTGCGGGCCCGGCCACGGCATCAGCATCGGCGGGCTCGGCAAGGACAACTCGCAGGCCTCCGTGTCCAACGTCACGGTCCGGAACGCCAACTTCGCCGGCACGCTTACCGGCGTCAGGATCAAGACGTGGCAGGGCGGGTCGGGCTCCGTGAGTGGCGTGATGTTCTCCAACATCAAGGTGTCACAGGTACGGACGCCGGTCGTCATCGACCAGTTCTACTGCGACAGCAGCAAGTGCAAGAACCAGACGTCGGCCGTGGCCGTGACGGACGTCACGTACGAGGCCGTGGCCGGCACGTACACGGTGCAGCCCGCGCACTTGGCATGCAGCGACAGCAAGCCGTGCCGGAACCTTCATCTCCGCAACATACGGCTCCAGTTGGCGCAGAAGAGCAGCTCCGCTGACGCTTTCTGCTGGCAAGCGTACGGGGACTTGCAAGCCCCCACTCAGCCGCCCATCAGCTGCTTGCGGAGTGCTGCAAATTAAATAATTAATTACTAAATTGATGAACTTATACTTAGAAGAATATTATTAATTAGCTACGTTTAAATATGCAATTTATGTATATTGTGGATAATATAGATAATAAGACGGATGAATTGTTATATGTAATTCGCGACCTATTTTATGGCAATTTCATATACTAATGCTCACATATTTAGTTCAACCGTAAGTTTTTGCCTTTGCTATAAAGATTTATGAAATCAATTGGATGACAATCGGTCCAATTCAGCCGATTAAGGGCTCGTTTGGAGCTGCGGGTAGCAGCTTCTGCGGGTCGCGCCTGCTATTTTCTATAAGTTTTATTGTTTGGCCATCGACTTATCGGGCTGCACCTGAGAATCTATACTGTTTGCAGCCAGCCGATGGAAGGGTGCTTCTTCCGCCTGTTGAATCACAAGTGAAAGAAAAAAAAAACAAAAACCCTTCGAGCCGCCTCTTCTTCCGCCTCCTCAGCCTCGACTCCCAAGCCACTTCGAGCCGCCTCTTCCGCCGGAAATCTCCTTCCACCTCCTAAACTTCGACCCTCAAGCCCCTTCCGCCTCCTCGGCCTCAACGCTCCAGCTCTATCTCCACGTCTCTTCCGCCTCCTCTGATTCTCCAACTTCGACGAGGCTCACTGACGCTCCAGCGATCTTCTCTAACGCTCTAGCTCTAGTTCCGCTAACGCTCTAGCGCTAGGTCTCTCAATGGCAGGCATTACAAATTATCTGGGAGTAAGAAGTCTGGAGTGAAATAGATTAATTCCTTGTTTGTGGTCATATCTACTTCCAGTGTCCCAATAATAGCTTTCTCTAAGTCTGAAAACCGTGTGTCTACCAAAGTTACAAGGCATTTACAACCACAATATGCCCTATGTAATCCATGAACTCCTATAAGACAAAGTCCTAAATGAATTGTCTTATATTGTTGTGACAATAATTTATGTTTAGACTCCTGTGTTATGAAGTCTAACTGAATTTGGTCATCTCCTGTACATGTCACCAACGACTCAGAATAGTGTTGGTACACCTTCTGTTTAGTTTCCAAGATCTTATGTTCGTATAAGACCTCTGCAGGAACAAGGTCTGCCTTCTTAAACCGACTGATCTGTAGTTGTTGGTCAGGGTCAATAAGCCTTTCTAGTACCATCAATTTCTTATTTTTAAACTGGGCTAACAAGCTGGTTATGGTGTTATACCGCCGTATGACATCACTAGTGGATGCCACCTCAAGATTAGAAGTACTAGCGCCACTAGACATTGTTCTTCTTATATTCTTGGACCAATAAAGGTGGATCTGTCTTGACAATGAACTTTCTAGCGGGTGGTTTCACAGTTCCTTTTGCCAACGTCAAAGCTTGTAGACTGCTTTGAAGATTTTCTACCACAGTTGGACTCAACTGTTGATTTGAACTTGTAGCGATAGAATGCACTAACAAATTCTGGATTTGAATTAATAATTCAATGATCACGTTGTTCTGAGAAATTATCACTTTATCAGCCGCTGTTCCAGCAGTACTTTCAGGATTGACGAAACCCTTAGCAGGAGGAAAGGAGTTTTCGACAGTCTCAAGACTTTTCTGATATCTTATGTCTTTATCCGTCATAAGATTTGATCGATTTTGTCATGGAATTTGTTTACAACAGTTTCAATTGAATTCAGCCTTGATTCAATCTGTTCCACCTTCTGAACTAGTTGTTCAAGAGTTTTTATGACTTTTCTGCAGATGCAGAACTTCCCTAGAAGATCTTAAGTATTCTAACTTATCAAAGATTTCTCTCAAATAACTACCAGTAGCAGGTCTACTGGTTCTCTGATTATGTAGAATTGCTAACAGTAAATCAGTAATTGAGTTTAATTGTGGAGATTCCACCGAATGAAGCAAGTGCTCACTAGGGTTGGTAGAAAAACAAGCTAAGTTGATTTATTCCAACTGATACGTAGTTTGAGGTTTGATTTCCAAGTCCAGATAATCTAATTTCCTTGCAGACATACGATTAAAGTCATACACTCTGATTTTTTTCACCTTCTCAACGTTTGACTCGTCTCCTTCAGACTAATAAACGTCTTACGTCTTTTAAAAAATAGAAAGTAGAATCCAAGCATATGAAGCAAGAAACTGTGATTTTATAGAGAGGTATCGAAACCAGAACTAGTACAGTAGTACACAAAACAACTTACAACAGTTTTTCTTCCTTCCCAGAGTTTGAGCCTTGCTCTGATACCAAAATAAGCACACACACACTTAAATAGTAGAAGCGGAAACACACTTGCTAATGCATGGTTCTTGCTGTTAATGAGATGCACAGGCAGGCAAAGGATTTCTCCTTTTGCCAAAACATTTCAGTACCTGGAGTCTATTCTAGTAATCAGAAACCGAAGAAGTTTTTACGGAAAGCTTCGACTTACAAAACACACCCACATAAGAACCATGTACGTAAGTTGAAGAAGAAAAAACCTGGAAAGGCTAAGTGCAAATGTTTCATCTGCGGCGAAATAGGACATTTTGCCAATGAATGTAGAAATAAGAAGGTGAATCGAGAAAGGTTAGCAGTGTATCAACAGTTGGAATTGCTCCCTGAATGGGACATAGTCAGTGTCGGAGAAGACGAGGATCCTGACGATTCGGATCTCTGCTCGTTTTCAGATGACGAACAAGATAACCAAGAAAGGAAGAATTTTCTTTTGATGATGGCTTTTGATAAGATAGATTGGAACCCGATAAGAGAAAATTACCAGCTAAGCAAGGAGTATGAAGAGTGTCCCCACCAATGGGAAATGCATCCAGACTTACTCCCACATACCAACAAGTGCTTATTTTGTCCAATCAAGACCGTCAAAAGAGCCAGAATGAGGTGTACATTATGTTCTTTAGTTTGTTGCTCAGTTTGTAGTTCATTAAAGTTTAATGTAGCTATACCCTTGGGAGAGGCCCCTCCCAATCACATCAAAGTTGATTTGAGGAAACTAGTTGCAGAACAAGCCAAACATATTACAAATTTAGAGGAAGAACTGAAATACAACAAGAACACAAAAGGAAAATCAGTAGTTATTACTGAAGAAGTGATTCTAAAAGCTGAGGAGAAAAAGCCAATTCGGTATGCGAGCATCAGTAACAACTTGTTAAACTTAACAGCAACATTAGAAATCAACAATGAGCGGTACAATCTTCAAGCTATATTAGATACTGGAGCGTCAAAGTGTTGCATCACACCAGATGCTTTACCGACAAGCTGTTATGAACCAACAGGAGAATACTCCATTTACGGAGTAAATAGTGTTCAAACAACGAACACTAAATTGAAGAGTGGCTATCTCATCTTAAATAAAGAGAAGTACATAATGCCGTTCACCTATGTACTACCACTGTCCATAGGTGATAAGACTCAGCTTATCATAGGAATGAACTTTGTCCACAGCTTCAAAGGTGGACTTAGGATTGAACAAGGGACCCTAACGTTTTATAAGAAAGTGGAAGTCATTCAGACGACTCCCATTACTTCCAGGGTAGCTCTTAATATTTTTCATGAAGAAGAATCGTTGGATTTTACTAGTCAAGATGCAATTTGCGAAATGTGTACTTATGACTTAGGCAGACTTTCTGACTTTGAAGAACAAATCATGCCTACGCTGAAAGATTTGGAAGATTCCCAGCACATTGGGAATGATCCCAAAAAATTTTGGGAAGAAGATTCTGTGAAGTGTTATATAGAGATCATTAACGAAGATTTGGTGATCCAAGACAAACCCATTGTGCCCAGTCTAGAGATGAATGAGGAGTTCAGAAAACATATTACAGAGTTATTGGCTATGAAGCTTATTCGACCATCAAAATCAAAACACCGGACAGCAGCATTCATAGTGAATAAACATTCAGAAGAAATAAGAGGAAAGACTCGTATGGTCTGTAACTACAAGAGACTCAACGATAACACATACAAAGACCCATACATACTTCCTAATATTGACCTCCTCATCTCAAAGATAAAGAACAAATCAATCTTCAGCAAATTCGACTTGAAATCTGGGTTTCATCAAGTCGCAATGGCAGAAGCCAGTATTGCTTGGACTGCATTTGTCTGTCCGTGGATATACGGTTTTGAATGGTGTATCCTCTTATGTAATCCATTTCTCTTCTTGTTTTACCATTTAGAACTTAGAATTAGATATACGGTCTTTATGCTCATTTGGATGCAACCGCACAATATGAACTTGACTTGTAGATTTACATCTTGCTGCCGCGTCATTATGTCCATCTGTAATATCTTCGAGACAGGAGAGCATACATTTAGGCCATGTTTACTTGGACGAAAAAGAGGAAGGGAAGGATGGATTATACCTTTTTCCATCGTTTACTTGGGCGGACGGAAAACTGACAGAGGAAAATGGGAAGGAAAAATAGGGCATTTTCCTTCGTTTCTCAATCCGCCCAAATCGGGCGGATTGCTCACTGCTTGCTTCGCTAGAAACTTATAACATTTTAAGAAAGTTATGTATTTATTTTTTTTATATTTTAATTTTATAATTTTTAATAATACTAAATAATATTTAATAATTTTATAGTATTTAATAATATTTAGTAATTTTTATAATTTTTAATAGTATTAAATAATATTTAGTAATTTTCATATTATATAGTAGTATTAATAATAATTTTATAATATTAATAGTAATTATGTAATACGAGTAAAAAGATAAAAATTAAGAGTATATATATAAATCCATTAAATTATCCATCCTTTTAAGTAAACACAAAAAAAAAAACTTCTAAGTAAATATGGCGTTAACCTTTGCTTGTTTGTACGAGCACAAGCACCATGCGGGTCCGTTTAGGCTTCGATCCGCTTAAAACTTAGAACCCTCCCAGTATTTGGACGTACCCGCTACAGAATCAAATTCGGAAGCCGGACCCAACCCAGCTAAGCCCAGCCTCGAAGGAGTCGGCGGTATCCGCGGCATCCGCCTGCGTTCTTCGTTTCACTCCCTTCTCTTTTCCGTTGAACTCAGACCGGTCGTACCGCCGAAGAGGCTCTTCGTTTCTCCCCCTCACCTTCTCCCTTTTTCCTCCATCTCTACTTCAAACATGTCCTGCTCCTCTACCCCCTTGAAACCCTAGTTCCGCTGCTGGTCGTATTCTTCTCCTGTTCTCGCAGGCCTCGGATGGTCTAACCTTTGACCGCTTCGTTCACCGACGATGCACATAAAGAAGGTAATTTACTTTCTAACTGTATAGTCTTGTTGCTCTGCTTTACACTGTGGACTAAACTAGCGGATTTTGCCTTTGTATAATTCTGGGCTAGGTTGTCATCGAAGGCTTTAAGAGCTACAAGGAGGAGGTATCCACAGAACCTTTCAGCCCCAAAGTGAACTGTGTTGGTAATTCCTTGTCACCACCTTGCTCCTCCAAGTTTTCCTATTTATTCTTGCTTTTGTTAGTGATTTCGTCAAACCATTGATAAGGATCACTTCGGTGGCTTTCTTTCTCGCCATATGATTTTTAGTGAAAATCAAACCAAAATTGTTCCGGAAGTTAAATTGCAGCGATCTAGTTAGCTTTGAAACCCCAACTTCTTCAATTATATACTCTACAATTCATACTGACAGACATTTCCATTTGGGGTGGAATTTGTTCAACATATGCGCAGCAAAGATTGTACACTTGCTGTGTGAAGTATGTTGAATAGGTTAATTGTCTAAGGTAGTCTTTTAGATTACAACCAAATGGGTTAACATTCCCGTCCTTATCTATGCACTAATATTAGATAAAACACAAAAAAGCAACTTTCTTTAAAGATTCATATTTGCATATATAGCAAAGTGCAACCTAACTATCCTCTTCAAACAGTCACGTATAAGCTTATGTAGCAACCAATTTTAAAATGCTAGTATTGAAAGAACTACTCCATTGAATAAGCCAACTTAATATATTTAGTCAATCCAACTCAATGTTTAAGTGTTATCAAGTAAAGGTGATAGTTGCTAATACTTGTTATGTTGCAAATTTTAAAATACTCTTGTTCAAATAACTCATCAATTCAAAATTCTTAAATTGACTTCTCAGGAAATAAAATAACATCAATTTTAGAAGTTTATCCCTTACACAATCATATATTTTGAAACAACAATATCTATAAATTTGCTTTCAAGTGAATTATATTAGGATGACTCTTTTAAATTGGAATACATTATACCTGTTGAATATGATTGATCAAAAAAATTAAAACGTTCCATTGAACCTTATATTAGAATGACTCTTTTAAATTGGCATGATTTACCTATTTATGCTTTAAAAATCTCAAAAAGATAGTTTAAAAATGAATCATATAGGCGTACCCACATTAAATTGGCATGATTTACCTATTTTTATTACAATTTAGTGATTTACTATAGAAATTTCCTTGGCACATCATAAAGGACATTTACCATTAGGTCATAATAATTTTAATTTATCTTGATTACTTCCATAGATATTCACAAACGTAAAACTCAATAGTTCCATCAACTTATGATTTATGTAATTTATTCAATGAACATTGTTGATTGTCCATCAATAAAACGCTAAATCAATTATAAGATGATAATTAATTACTAAGGTTAATTACCACATTTATTTTAATAACCTTTTCTGGAAGCAAATACCTTTATCCGTTAATTATTTTTAATTTTTAAAAGTAACTAGATGATTTTCATAAGCTCGTAAATCAACTTAGGAATTTTTTCTAAATTTAATACAGATATATAATTGTATAAAAAAATAGAACCGAACAATAATATGGATAAAAATTTATTAGTACTTCAATGGAAAAACCAATCATAAATAATCTCATTTGAATGATAAGTACTATAAGTTAAATTTCAAAATCAGACAAAGATGGAACATGACGAATTTAAATTAGCATAATGAAATATGTTAAATAATTAATACTGTACTCATACACATAGAAACAAAATGTTCTAAATAATAATTTCTTATATAATTTTCAGAACTTCAAATTCAAAATAACATGATAATATTATAATTGATTTATGTATATTCTTAACATTCTTTGAAGATTTTCCAAACATTCTAATTATTCGTATAAAAATATAGAAATGCTCATGTTATTCATTTCATTAGGATAGACATATTTAGAAAATAGAGGAAAATCAGGCACAAGAAGTAAAGAAAAATATAGAGAAAAATGAGATTTAAAGTTTTTACCAAACTACTTAGAAAAGAATTAAACCAAACCAACAGTTTTGGTTGAGGTTATCAGTTTGGATATAAACTAAATACTCATAGTAACGAGGGCACTTTACTGACAAAAAATAATTTGTCCTCATTTTGAGGCCCACTATGGCTGCTTGCCTACAATCTTCTTACCATTTTTTTTCCATTGTTTTGGCAGTGGGGGCTAATGGATCTGGAAAGACAAACTTCTTTCATGGTAATTTGTCGTTTATTATTTGATTGAACTTTAAATTTGTTTCTTATACAATATGGCTTGGTTTGTTGATCATCATTCTTACCTTTTTCTTTTTTTTTTTTACTATTTCTAACTTTGAATTACATTTAGCTATACGGTTTGTCCTTAGCGATCTCTTCCAAACTCTGCGGGATGTAGACAGACGTGCACTTCTTCATGTATGCAACTTTACCTTATTTTTCTTTATTTTTGCTAGCATTTGGTGACGTTTTCCTAGTTATTTTCTTTTTGAGCAGGAAGGGGCTGGCCACCAAGTGGTGTCTGCTTTTGTGGAAATAGTTTTTGACAATTCTGACAATCGTATCCCAGTAAGTTTTATTTGAAAATTTGGAGCTTTCACTCTTCTGTATAAAGTCGTTCAAGAATCTATTGTTCTGTAATCAACTTGCTAATTGTTTTTGGCATTTGCCCTGACATGTGAAAAGTAACAATTACAATCACCCTAACAGAATATGATTTAAGAATTTCAAAATGTATTCCAACCAAACATTCCACCTTGGCACCTGTGCGCATGTGCTGCCCCTATGATCTGGTGGATTGTTGCCACTTTTGTTTGGTCCAACAGAAAACAAAAGTATGAATCCAATTTTGAGATAGTTGTAGATCGTTTTTGTTGAGTGAACAAAATGGATGCTATTAGTTTTAGCTTTTGTTCTTGTTCTTTGATTCCAAGTTACATATAATTTACGTGTATTATTTTTTTGGTGGGTGTTTCATATATCATGGATTTACTCACTAATTATAATCCCCTACCTGCCTAAGTTGATGACAATTCAAAATGTAGTATGAGTCAAGGTTTGAGAACTTGGTTCGAGATATGGTACTAGTTTTTCAAACCTTGGTATGAGTAAGCATTTCACCTTATTGCTTGTGCGCTTAATGTTGCTTCACTTTATCTTGTTGGACATTGGCCTATTTTGTATGGTTCAATAAACCAAGTTTGAACATGATAACACGGTTGGGATCCTACTTAGTAATAATAGAGGCTAAGATAAGAGCATATGATCTTAGATTCTACCAAATAGCATATTTTAAAGAAAAGCTTATTTACATACTGAAAATAGATTGAACATAGATGTTTCTAATAAGTAACAAATAATAATCAATATGTTATTGAGAATTAACCTTGGTATGAGTAAGCATTTCACCTTGTTGCTTGTGCGCTTAATATTGCTTCACTTTACCTTGTTGGATAGTTGCCTCTTTCGTATGGTTCAACAAACCATGTCTGAACATGATAACACAATTGTTAGAATCGGAATTCTACTTAGTAATAAAAGAGGCTAGGATAAGAGCATATGATCTTAGATTCTACCAAATAGCATATTTTAAAGAAAAGCTTATTTACATACTGAGAGTAGATTGAACATAGATATTTCTAATAAGTAACAAATAATAATCAATATGTAATTGAGAATTAACCAACTGCTATACAGCATAATATAAATTAATTCTAGGTCTCAAAATATTCGTTCTTAATAAGTTTAATACAGGACATCAAATTGATAATTAAAAGATAAAATCAACAGTTAAAGTTATTGTATCAGGATTAGCCACCAACTATTGCATAACATCAACCCTATTTCATAAATATAGAAAAATATAAGCTTGGGCACGAAATATAAATCCTAGCATCAAAATGCAAGTACCTACAAGTCCCATCATTCCTAATATCCAGAATGGTGTTTTTATTATGATAAATAACCGATTCGGTACCGATTGGTTCTGGTTTGTACTGGTTTGGCGAAAGACCGGCACTGGAGCAATGGTGTACCGGAGTGGAAGCTTCGTTCAAAGTGTCCACCAGCGAATGAAGCCGGCGCTTCTGCCGAAGTGTGCCGTTGGATTTGCCATCGGTAGTCGGTACATACCGGTATAAACTGGTCCGGTAGCTCAGAGCCGGATCAAAATTTTAATCCATGGTTTCTATTGATCCCACATCTACTCCAATCAAGGATTCTACAAGATACTGGTACAAGGTTAGTGTTATATATATATATATATATATATATATATGTTCATTATCTGTACCCACTAGTGCTACTGGTACGTGCATACCATGTACTAGTTCAATGGTAGATTGGTACACCAAAATGGACCAATATTTAAAACTATAGCTACAATCATACAATTAAATTTGGATCGATTGGCCTAATTTGGGTTGTAGGATTGAATGATCTTATTGACGAAAGTATGACTATTATGCCATTGCTTGATAACTCTGAGATGAATTTAGGTCATTTTTGTGGTGTGATTTAAATGAATGTGATTACGCATAGCTCTCCTTATGTTTACTATTTGATTGCAATTGTATGCCAATTTACTTATGTAATATTTTTGAGGCTTCATACATCATGGACTGAGCTTTATCTTGGTGTAACTTGATGTTCTTTATGTTGGTGTAAGTTGGTGCAAGTATGTAGACATTTAACATCTAGCTTGTGGCCTAATGCAGGTCGTGACCATTATTCAATACCATAGCTGAACATTTTCATAATTAGAATGATTATAGTTAATATTTAATGTCATCACAAAGGTCTAACCAATATTTATCCGTGTTACTGCATAATGGTGTGAATTAACAAAAAAGGTCCATTCCTTTCTCAGGTTGATTTTTTGAGAAACTATTAGATAAAGTTTTTTTAAGCATCATCATTAGTAATTCTTAATCTTAGCTTTTGTACTTTTTTTTTTTTTGCATCAGGTTGATAGAGAGGAGGTGCGATTACGACGGACAGTAAACTTTAAGAAGGACGACTATTTTCTGGATGGGAAGCATGTCACGTATGAATTCCCCGTGTATTTATTGCTATAAGAATATTTCTTGCTTTTATACTAAAATAACCTTTTTTCTCAAATTAACTCGTTAGTAAGACAGAAGTAATGAATTTGCTGGAGAGTGCTGGTTTCTCTCGGTCAAATCCATACTATGTGGTTCAACAAGGGAAAGTAAGCATGCCAATAATTGATTAATTCTTTGTTGCTCATGCAGTCCCTTTAATGGCTCTAACCGCTTCCTTCTTGCTTTCAGATAGCTTCTCTTACCTTAATGAAGGATTCTGAACGCCTTGATCTACTGAAGGAGATTGGTGGTACTCGTGTGTATGAGGAAAGACGGCATGAGAGCTTGAAAATTATGCAAGAGACTAGTGAGTTAGTCATGTAGTGCTCATAGGGGTTTTGTTTATGTTGAGCAAGCCTGTGCTTATGCATATGCATTATCTGCCAGGTAACAAGAGAAAGCAAATTGATCAAGTTGTTCAATATTTGGAGGATAGATTAAGGGAGCTTGATGAAGAAAAAGAAGAGCTTAAAAAATATCAGCAGCTTGACAAGCAAAGAAGGTCACTAGAGTATACAATTTATGACAAAGAACTTAATGGTGTCAGACAGAAACTGGAGGAGGTTTGTTATAATCAGATTACTTGTCAATTAAATCTTTAATTGTCCATTTTGCAAGGCAAGTCATTTTACTATTCAACATACTTGCTGTGAAGTGTGAAGAATGGTACTTATGGACAAAATTTATCTAATCTAATGGTAGTCTTATTGCCTTTTGATCAGTACGAAATAACTTCTCTAATTCTTCTTTTGTAGATTGAAGAATCACGGAAAAAAGTTTCTGAGAAGTCAACTAGTATGCATAACAGTGTTCTAGAAGCCCATGAGAACCTTAAGTTATTAGAAAAACAATCCAAGGTTTTAGCAAAAGAATTACAAAGTTTGAACAAGGAAAAAGAAGAGATAGAGAAGAAACGAACTGAAGCTTTAAAAGTTCACACTCAGATTGAACTTGATTTAAGGGATCTTGAAGAGAGGATTGCTGGTGACCTCCGGTCAAAGGTTTGTTTCCAGTTGATTTCTTAGATAAGTTATCGAATTCCTGAATTTGTTTCTGCCCAGATTGTTTGTGTTGTTTCCGTTATGATTGTGGGAAGTTGTTTGTCTTTATTGACCGTGTTGTTACATAAATTAAGTTGTTATTATTGGATAGGTTTTCTCTTTGTTGAATCTGTTATGAATGTAGGAAGATGCTGCAAGGCAGTTGGAGAGTCTACGGAAAGAAATTCATGAATCCAGAGATGAACTGAATTCAATCAGGCCTTTACATCAGGCAAAAGTGGCTGAAGAAGAGGAGATTACTAAAGGGTATAGTTAATAAATTCCTTCTGTTATATTCTTTATTTTATCTGAAGGCATTATTCTTCTCATTTAGGTCGCTTTGTTGAATGTTTGTATTTTGTTTGAATAGCATAATGGAGCGTGAGAAGCAGCTGAGCATTTTGTACCAGAAGCAAGGACGAGCCACTCAGTTTGCGAACAAAGCTGCTCGGGATAAATGGCTCCAGAGGGAGATTGATGATCTTGAGCGCGTGCTATCATCAAATATCTCACAGGTAATCAAAATTATATTTGAGGTTGCCATTGTCCTCTACCATTTTGTTTTTTCTCTTAGGTCCCATTTCTTCATCTGTGCTATCTGGTACAATTATAAGAGTAGCTTTCTTTCATTTTGCATGTATCATATAATCCAAAGCAAATTTGCCAAACATTTGGAAGAGAACTGTTTTTTGGCACTTTCTTGATGCTTCTATTCTTTACAGGAGAAAAAACTTCAGGAGGAGATTCAACAGCTTAAGGATGAGGAAACTAAGTTGGAGGCTTACATAAGGGAACGAAAAGCTGAATCTGAAAAACAACAACTGCTCATAGCTCAGTTCCAAGAAGATTCTGATCATTTGAGGAGACAGAGAGATGAACTACAAGATACAAGAAAGTATGGTGTTTATTAACTGCAGTTATAGTCTTTTTGCCACTATGTTTTGCATGTTCAGGGAGGTTACTGAATTTCAGATCTTTGTGGAGCGAAGAAGCAAATCTCTCAGCCGAGATTGATAAGCTTAAGTCGGAGCTTATAAAAGCACAAAAGAGCCTTGATCATGCAACGCCTGGTGTAAGTAAAGGTTTATGAAATTGTTTTTCTTTCGCATTCAGATAAATTGTGCCATAGTTTGATTCTCGAGTAAACATGGATTTGATAATTTATGATAAAAACTCTTTCCTTGAGCCATTTATTTTGCTGGAAACCATACTTTAAAAATTGGATTGGCTTTATTGACCTTAAAAATTGTTTGACTAGTTATGTCTTTGTTTCTGCTGATCTCATCTCTTTTAGTCCTCTTCCTATTAATACTTCTCTACCTCTACCTTGCTGCTGTAATGGAGGTTCGAATGCCATTAGTATTATTCCATGAGACCCACGTGTTATTTTATCTCTTGATACGAATCTCTCCATCTTCTCTATTTTAGTCTAAACTAGCATTGAATTCTTCCCAGATCTTCCACCCAACATATTGAACTTGATGTTTCTGTTGCTCTTTACAAAAGCAGACAACTCTCCTTTAATCATCAGCAATCTTCCTATTTTTCTTACAATATTTATCTGTGTTTTTCTACCTTACTCTCTGTTTTTTCTATCTTCTTGTTAGTTTTCACAGAAAAATAGTCTATGAATGAAGAAATGATCATCCTCCATTTTCTGGAAATTACGTATTGACCCCACCAATATGTACTGTACGATCTATTGCTGGTCATTGGGTCTGTATTTTGAATTACCATCTTGATGTTATTATAGTTTATTTTAGGTTTGATAGGTAGAAAGGGGATTTCTATATGAAGGTTTTTAAAACAGGTCTATGGGTAGTATATAGTAGTTCGAGATCAGTTTAGTACCGTACTTTTAGTATTGGTCCCGATACTAATACTTAGTACATTCCATATATACTGGTCCATGATAAGACCACTGAGATTTGAAGCCTTGTTCATTAGAGATGTCTTCCTAATGTTTAGTTTTGCCATCTTGACTCCCCTGTAAATTGAATATGTAATAATATAAAATTGAATCTTGTTATAACAATGAAAGCTAGATATACTTGTATCAAAATGTTTGCTTCTAATCCTTCATCAATGAGGAGTTCTAAATCCCATTCATATTTAACATAAAATAATATTTATTTATGCTGTATTGCAAAATAAGTAAAAATTAAATATACAATTCTAGAATAGTTTAACATGAGGTGTTAAATACTAGTCTGCATTGGTTCCACCTGATTCTTAGGCGGTGATTCATTGTTGCAGCCTGATATACTTAACAGCTTGATATACATAACAGAAACAAAAAAGACTGTACGACAATCTTTTCCGAATCAGCACCTTTGAACCCAGAATAGCTAGTTCATTTGACAGATGAAAACCCACAGATCAAATATTGTATCTTCATCCTCCGACAAGGCTCATTGCAGGCTTTCCTGTGTTTAAATTGTATATGCCACTAACACGAGAGACTGTTAATGCTTGATTTCATGTAGTAATTTTTTGATCATTTGGTAGTCATTTTGACTTATTTCTGAATTTAGTGCGTCAGGTTCTTAGTCTTTTGCTGCTCTCCTGACTAAAGGCAAAACTAGGTCATTTGGTTTATGTGCAGTCTAATGGGCACAGGGTATCTGCAATTTTCTTACTTGCTCCAGTGAGCTATTTATAATGTTCTTACTTGCTTCAAAGAGCTTATCTAACTGTAACAAATGAACTGTCTTCTTCCATGTGTACTCAGGATATTAGAAGAGGATTGAATTCTGTAAATAGAATTATCAAGGATCACAGCATTAGAGGAGTCTTCGGTCCAATTTTAGAGTTGATCGAATGTGATCCCAAATTCTTCACTGCTGTTGAAGTCACTGCTGGAAATAGGTGTAAATCCTTGAAGTTTGTGTGATGTTATTTACCGGCTAAGACTTTCAACCTCATGACTTCTTCTTCTTGTTATTTTGCTGCTCAGTTTATTCCATGTGGTGGTTGAATCAGATGACATATCAACTAAGATTATTAGATACCTAACCGCAGAGAAAGGAGGACGTGTAACTTTTATACCACTGAATAGGGTGAAGGTGCCGCATATAAATTACCCACAAAGTTCTGATGTGGTTCCATTGTTAAAGAAGTTGAAATTCCGATCAGACTATGCTCCTGCATTTTCACAGGTAAAATCATCTGTAATCCTTTTCAGATGATATTATTAATTTAGTTTCTTTCTTGTTCTGATTCTATTTCTGTTCTGGAACTATGATGCTTAATGCATGCTAATCATGTATATTGAAAATTCAGTGGCTTCTAATTAGACCTTAGATTTTAGAGAAGACTTTCACTTTAGTAAATGGTTATGTTTATAGAGATCTGGTGGAATTCTGATTTTCTCCCCTACTATTTCTAGTTTACAAAATGAAAGCAGCAGAAATACAAACTCATAATCCTCAAAACTTTTATCCTATTTTCTTGTTGGTTCTGTGCATAATCAGATTCATGAGTTAATAATTACTAGTAAAGAATATATATTTTAGTTAATAAAACATATTTTATGTGGGTTCTTAGATTAAGCAATGAAGAACAAATTTGTTTTCTCTTGGTAGAAAGACATGTTGATATTATATATACTACCTTGTGCTTAGTGGCACGTACCCTTTGTCTTCAGTGCTTGCTAAAGTTACATAGAGTATGTTCTAGGAGAGTTGACAAGATGCCTTTGCACAAGTGCAGAGCTTTTGGATTGTACATGTTAAGTGTACATCTTTGAGAACATATTTTTATGCATATCTATGTCACTTCATGTATGGTGAATTCAAATATTTATGTACTTTATGCATAGGATATTCTTAAAAAGAAATAGTTGTGCTTATCTTGCCTGACCATTTCATTTTTAACATGACAAAACTTGTTGCAGGTTTTTGGCAGAACTGTAATATGCCGTGATTTGGATGTGGCTACGAGTGTGGCTCGAAATAATAGTCTTGATTGCATCACATTGGAAGGTATTAGTTTGAGCATGCATTTTTCTTATCATTAATACAATCCCTAAATTTGTGCTATGTATCAGGTGATCAAGTCAGCAAGAAAGGTGGTATGACTGGAGGATTCTATGATTTCAGACGTTCGAAGCTAAAATTTGTCAACATAGTTCGGCAAAACAAGATGTCTATCCACTCTAAAACTTTGGAGCTGGATGAGATTGGAAAGAAACTTAAGGATATCCTTTTCTAATTAATGCTTTTGTTGTTGTATAACCAATAACCAAATTGTTCCTTTTACCAATTGGTGCCATTACCTTATGTGCTGGTCGTTTGGTACATAGAATTAAAAATGTATGGTCCGATCATGTGCTAGAATAGTTTCTTAAACCTTAATTTGATGTTTTGTTACTGATATGTGTGGTATGTAGTGGTGTATTTAATTAGTTCCCTTGCATTTCATTATTCATTGCCATTGGAAAAAAAACAGTTTATTTCTTTTCATATATATTCCGAAATCCAAACAGTATATACTTACAAAGCTTTGAATAGTGCCTAAATCATATCTGGGCTACATTTTTTAGGACTTTGTCAGTGTGTATTGTGTCAACTAGAAGCACTATGAAAATTTGGCTGCAGATTATGTTTTCTGTAACTTTCCATACAGATTGATCAGGAAATTACCAAGCTAGTTTCTGAACAGCAGAAAATGGATGCTCACCATAGCCATGTCAAGTCGGAGACAAAGCAGATAAGAAATGACATTGCTAATGCAACAAAACAGCAGCAGTCAATCTCTAAAGCTCTTGTAAAGAAGGTTCCTGTTCTATTCTTTCTCAACTTTTCTTCCTTAGCCCTACCTTCAATGTAGACATGATGGTTTTAATGATGTGATTTCTTCCAGGAAAAATTACTTGCAAACGCTCATAACCAAATTGATCAGATACAAGCTGGTATTGCAATGAAACAAGCTGAAATGGGAACTGAACTAATTGATCAACTTACACCAGAAGAAAGAGATCTCCTTTCGAGATTAAATCCAGAAATTACTGAATTGAAAGAGAAGCTTCTGGCCTGTAAAAATAATAGAATAGAGGTGCCGATGATTACTGAAACTTCTGTTATCTTGCGCTCATTTTGTCTTTCGTACCTTCTAATTAGTAATGCCTTGGGTAGATTGAGACCAGAAAAGAGGAACTGGAGATGAATTTGTCAACAAACCTCATAAGGCGACAACAGGAGTTAGAAAACATTATATTGACTGCAGATTCTGACACTTTACGTAAAGAAGCTGAGTTGAAACGACAGGAATTGAAAAATTCAAAGGGGTCTATTGATAAACTTAAAAAGCAGCTGGAAGGTATGAGTTGCAGTTGTTTTTGCCTCCTCTCTGAGATCTTGACATGTTTTTTGGTCACAAAATCTTGTGTAGGTCTTATGAGGAATATAGAGAGTCTCAATCAGAAGATGCAGGATATAAAAACTTCGAAAGAAAATCTAAAGGTCATAGGTACTTGGACTAATCCTCCCTTGCCTTTTTTTTTTGTTTCATTGTTGTTCTTTATGATGCAGATTCTTGAAGAGAAATATGAGCGCACACTTCAAGATGAAGCCAAAGAATTGGAACAGCTCTTGAGCAGAAGGAACATTCTTCTCGCTAAACAGGAAGATTGCATGAAAAAGATCCGGGATTTGGGCTCTTTACCATCCGACGCCTTTGATACGTAAGCTTCTATTCAATGTGAAGTTATAATAGCATATATGCCTTGGTGCTTTTACTTTCACCTCTTAAGACCTAAAAGAAATGCCCGTCTTGAAGTGAGTATCTGTTCTATATAATGTTTTAAAATATGCATATAAAAGAAATGCACTATGGGTACATGTCACGCGTGGTTCTGATCACTATCATCATTCTTAGTCATGCAATTTGTTGTAAAATATTTTGTGCTCTCATCCATTTCCGCTGACTTCATCACAAGTACGACATTGATTACGGGCATACTTGTGCTTTTTAAGTCTGATTAGAGCAAATTAGTCTCTACTATTTGTTGCTTCTCCACTGTCCTAGAACAACATTCTTCTTTTCATTTTTGTTTAGGTATAAGAGGAAAAACATGAAAGAATTACAGAAATTGCTCCATGCGTGTAATGGGCAATTGAAACAATTTAGTCATGTGAACAAGAAGGCTCTTGATCAGTATATAAACTTCACAGAGCAGCGTGAACAACTACAGAATAGGCGAGCTGAACTTGATGCTGGTGATCAGGTTTGCCTTTGATTCATGGATTTGGTTGTGGAATCATCACAAAGTACCATTTGGATATTTTCTGTTTTTGATTTCTCATCATTGTAATTCACAGAAAATTAGTGAGCTAATTCAAGTATTGGATCAACGGAAGGATGAATCAATAGAAAGGACATTCAAAGGTGTCGCAAGGCATTTTAAAGAAGTATTTTCTGAGCTGGTACAAGGTGGTCATGGCTACTTGGTTATGATGAAGAAAAAGGTTTTTACTCCTTTACTTTAAAAGCATTATGCCACACCATTCATGTGAAATTTTTTTATGTGCACCTAGTTTTTGTTGGTTGAGATCTAGATTGTACTTTGGTCTACTATTGAGTTTTTTTTGTTAATATTAATTTATGAACATAATTTTTGATTTTCTTAATAGCTTAAGCATTTAGCGTGAACAATAACCCAATTAATCTCAACACAGCACTATAGCGAAAGCTTGAATCCTGGCTCATCCCTTGCTAATTAATATAGTCACCCGTCATTTGTGTCCAGGATTTAGAGCCAACAGCTTGATTGTGAGGGGAGCATTAATTTATAATAAAAAAATAAAAAAATTAGGCCCTCTCTTAACAACTTAAGCTTTTAGGACAAATGAAAGTCCGATTAATCTCCAGAACAGGAACATTTAAATTTCATAAATGTGGAATGTTTGCTACAATTTTTACAAAAATCTGTATGCACATTCTGCTAAACTTTGTAGGAGGAAGATGAAGTAGAAATTTATTCATCAGACTACCTGAATATAAAAATATTTATCGTTTGCGTTCATATTCCTCCTGCCTAGGATTATGAAGCACATGGGATTGACATTCATAGTTCAATAATGAATGACTTCTAAGGTTTCTTTTATCCATGTTTATTATAAATCATCTTTAGGCAATTGAACTCTGAACTCATTTGGTATTGGATTTTTCTAATCATTAGAATCAATTGGTGTGCAAGTGGTTGAAGGCTTATGTACTGAAATATATTTATTTTCCTTCTGCAGTACTATATTTCAATGGGCAAGATTAAATGATAAGTCTTAGTAGTTTGAGCCACAATTTATGTATTCTCAAGAATCATCCTTCATATGACTAACTTCTTAACATGTTTGGTTTAAGATTTTTCAAATAAGAGTATGGTCAAGGCCTATTAAGACCATGATTCCATTGTTAAGTCCTATAAGTATGTTTAGTTTGCTTATGTGGGAAGGTTCTATCCCAAGGTTAACATTGGCTTTTAATAGTTTGAGGCGTAGTCATCTCAAGGATACACAATATTTCCATATTGGTAGGAGAAAGAATAATCTTATGTCATTGTGGTGCTACGCAAACTTATTGAGTTGACAAGTCATTTTGTTATGGTAGATCTCTTACTATATAATGGTGCTACACAGGGATGATGCTCTTCATTATTGAGTTGATGTGGGCTGATCCGCGGGTAAGATTATACCAGTATTATGTAGGCTTTAGGTTATAAGGAGAATCTTGTGAAGCTTCAAGCAAGTGAGAATATGATGCCAACTGAAACAGGCAGTTTGCGTACTTCAACATCCCTACATTGGAAAGTGAGAGATGATCTAAGTTAATATGGTGAAAGGAAACCTCGCTCATTTGACCTCATTTAGGTTGTTAAACTTAGAATGTCATTTGCAACTCATGATAAGTGTTGGTGCTAATGTGGTTGAAGGCAACACTATCAAGATTGCTTGTCATTTTGAATCAATGAATTTCTCACCAGATGACACATATGACAAGTAATATTCCATAATGTGCTTGTTATTTTACTATTAAGCCTACAGGTTGACGGGGCAGTGACCAATTGGTGAGTATGACCATAGGTCTTGATATGCAACTAAGGCGTTACAAAACTTTTGGTGAGGACATGTTATACGGTGATGTTATGCTAATCACTCATAGGATAGACAAGTATCTCATCCATCATAACCACATCTTTAAGAGAGGCAATAATCCATGGGTTAATGTGGTGAGGACAGACCCTCAAGGAGCTACTCATCTTATATGTTTTGCATTATTATGGCCATTTTTCTAACTAGTCTCTCTCTCTCTCTCTCTAACTTCTGAAGGATGGCGATCTTGGTGATGATGATCTTGGTGATGATGAACCTCGTGAACCTGATCTTGAAGGGCGTGTGGAAAAATTTGTTGGTGTCAAAGTGAAGGTATGAATCTCTTTGATTTTTGGCATTTCCACCATTTTCCACTCGACTATGTACTGTGATTTTTAACTACAATATTCCGGTACAGTTTTCCTATTTAAGTTGGTGACCTTGAAATGCGTTTGGCTTGTTTGATGTTTCTTGCAATATTCTGGTATAGTATATTGTTATTGTGCACGTGCTTGATCACCCTCCATCTCTGCCCTAGCCTTGTGTTGTGAGTTCACTCTGGTGCTGATGATTTATTCATGCTCCGCCCTTGCAATTCTCTTTATCTAGTCACTTCCATCTTAAATAAGCTTTCGCTAGTGTAATTTTGAATATGTTACTCAAATGATGTAATTTTTTTTTCCACGCCTAGGTTTCCTTCACTGGCCAAGGTGAAACTCAATCTATGAGGCAACTCTCCGGTGGTCAAAAGACTGTAGTTGCTTTGACTTTGATCTTTGCCATCCAACGTTGTGATCCTGCTCCTTTTTATTTGTTTGATGAGATTGATGCAGCATTAGATCCCCAATACCGAACTGCAGTTGGAAGTATCCTTGAACTACAGTTGGGCTTGCATGTCGGATACATGCACGCATATGCTTGGCCTTCAGTATTTGTTTCAATTTTTTGGCTTATTGTTGTTCACCTTAACTCCTGGTGTGAAGATATGATTCGTCGTCTTGCTGACATGGCAAATACTCAGTTCATTACCACTACATTCAGGCCAGAGCTCGTAAAAGTTGCAGACAAGATCTATGGTGTTACTCATTCAAACAGAGTGAGCCATGTGGATGTGGTCACGACGGAGGAAGCTCTTGATTTTATTGAGCACGACCAGACTCATAATGCTGATTGATCTGTAAGGATTAGTTACTCGCTCTTCATAACAATATTCAATTGTTTTCATCTTGGCCTTACGTTGATACTTTCTTGGCGTGCTGCAGGATTAAGTTGAAAAGCTTCAAGTCAACTATTTGAAACTTACTGAAATAACTCTTCTGCTAACTGAATGTAATACATGTATTAATTGAGTTCTGATTGTACTTTTCCTTTAACCATATAGTTAGAGTTAGGCAACTTGATGTGATTGTCAGTTCGTGTTGTATGTGTAGAATTTGGCTGTTGCTGCCTCATGCGCAAATCAACAAACTTGTGTAAATTTGATATGCTGATTGTGGGGGCAAGCATTCCAATGTTTGTAAATTGTATAAATAGCGCTGGCAAGTTTTGTTTGACTGCACAGTATTTTTAGTTCCATGTCCAATTTTGATTGCTTCAACTTGTTCAGTTTTAGAATAAGGCACTATTCTTTTTTATGCTTTCGATCCTTTACCGGTTATCTGGTGTCATCTCTCTCCATCCAAATTAGCCTGAGCTACGTTCGTGTTGAAAGAGATTCTTACTGTATCTCGGTGGGTCTCTTTGACTTTGGTTTGTTAACTGCCAGGCAAAGTTAAAAGTTTCAGTTACTATGACAAATCGTACTTTGTAACAAGCGTGCATTCAGGCATTGCAGCAACTAATTTGTAGCTTTAGTTTTACGTTATGGGAAACTACGCAATTGTTTGCAGGAAGTGGATGAACACCAGGACCAAATGTTTGTCTTGTTCTCTGCAATACAACTCTTAATATGTAATATAGCAAAGCAAAGTACCTTGCTTGTCTGTGCAGCATCTTATGCTGCAAGAATTGTAGCATATGGGTATGATGCATTTCGAGCTTAATGCTGAGAAATTTTCACAGCGGGGTATTTTGTTGTAAATTTTTTCTCATTTCGTATATAAATTTATTTTATCGTATAACGTTATACAAAATTTTTTCATATTATATGAATTTTTTTGTTATAATATTAGTTTTTTTCTTATAATATGATTAGATTTTATATAAAGATATATGAAAATATATTAATATTATAGAAAGTATATTATTTTTATATAACATGAAAAAATTTTGTATAACGGTATACGATAATATAATTTTATTATACAAAATGGTACCACGTTGGAAAATTTTGCAGCGGGTGAAAATTTTTCTGCTTAATGCCCCATTCACTGATAATATGAACAAGTGTTTCACTTAGGCGCTGTTTCCTATAGAGGATGGAGAGGAAATAGGTAAAGAAAGGAGGAAGGGGCGGAGAGAATTTAGGGCATGTGCTATGCATGTGAATAAAAAACTCCTCTTCATTTTGCGTGCGGAGCTCGTTGCCGAGCTCGCCGCCGCCTCTCCTTGCTGGACGGGGGAGAGATCGGCGAGGTGTTCACAATGACGAGCTTCTCTATCTCCTCTAGGTGAGCTCGGACGGGCAAGCGAGCTTCTCTATCTCCTCCAGGCTTCAACGACGACGAGATCGTGCGAGGTGGGCGATGAAGACGGCGAGGTGGGAGATGAAGACGACGGCGAGGTGGGAGACAGAGACGATGGCGAGGTGGGAGATGAAGACAGCAGGCTTGCGAATGCGAGCTCGCGTTGCACACGGCGAGCTTCTCTGAAATCGTGCGGCGAGCGCGGATGGACGGGAGCAGCCGGGAAGAGAAGTGGGATATCAAGACGAGAGACGGGGGAGAGAGGTGCAGACGCGTTCGCCTGACGACGGCAAGGTGGAAGATGAAGACAGCGAGCTCGCCAACGCGGCGGACAGACGGGAGCTGTGGGAGAGAGAAGTGGAGATGAAGATGAGAGACGGGGAGAGAGGTGCAGACGCGTTCGCCTGACAACGGCGAGGTGGGGGATGAAGTCAGCGAGCTCGCCAATGCAGCAGACGGACGTGAGCTGTGGGGGAGAGAAGTGGAGATGAAGATGAGAGATGGGGAGAGAGGTGTAGATGCGTTCGCCTGACGACGGTGAGCTCGCCGAGCTTGTGTTGCACGCGGTGGACGGACGGGAGTAGTGGGGGAGAGAAGCGGAGATGAAGATGAGAGATGGGGAGAGAGGCGCAGACGCGTTCGCCTGACGAGGAGCGCACGTTCCAACGCTTTTCGCCCGATTCAGGCGGACTCGAAAACGGTGGAAATGAGGGCATTTTTCCCTAGTGCTTTCTTTCTTTTACTTTTCATCTGTTGAAAGAAATGAAGGAAAATATGAATTTCCTTTCTGTCGCCTTGGAATCCATCCAAGGAAACACAATCTTAGTCTACCCCCTATGTGCAGTACGATAAGTTGAGTCAGAATCGGTGTAGGTCGGGTAAATTAGTACGTGCAACTCGGGTTGATTTGGGGTAGCAGAGTACCTTCAGTACCCTTTGTTATCCTGCATTTCTAATTATGCTAATGTATTAAAGTTTTATTGATGTGCAGCCTCAATTGATTTGGAATAAAACCTAATTAAATATAAATAAGGGAATGTTTAAAACAGGCTAAACTCAACTTGTGTTGGTGGCTGGGCTGTATGACTGCCGGCCATCCTGACGCCCTCCAAGGAAAAATACGAGGAAAGAAAAGAAAAACTAAAATAAAGAGTTTCCTTCATAATGGGTTTCACTTAATAGAGATAAATAAAATATATACATGTATTGCACTCACCATCGCCCCGCTACCTGCCCTTGGAGGTCAGACCCGATGAGACTTGCCCATGGCAATTTCTAGGATTGTCCAATCAGTTTAACTTAAATCGAATCAGACTAATTGGACTCGAACTAATTTAATTTTTATAATTTTTTTAAATAAAAAATCGTACAGTTTTGTGTGAAAATTGAATTGAACTGAGCCAAAAATATCAATTCGGTTCGATTCAAATCGATCGAAAACAAATTTTGTTGATTTTGTCGTTCACATTTACTTTCTAAATTTTAATATTTCTAATATTATAAAAAAAAAGATTTTGATAATGAAATTTTGTGAATCCAGTGATAAGCAAGTTATTTAGTGATTACTGATTAGTATTTAGTATATAACTTTTTAATTTTTAATTTTTAATTAGTATTAATAAATTTAGTTTAATTTATATAGATTTTAAAAACAAAAAATTAAAATCAAACTGATCAAATTTCACCCCTCCCAACCTAATTAAACTAAATCGAATTAGGTAAAATCGTATAGAAACCGAACTAATTAGTATTAAATTTCACCCCTCATGGGGAAAAAATTTTGCGGAAGGACCCCCTTCTGCGATCGTCGCAGAAGGGGGTCCATAATCTTCCAAGTACAAATCTCAAATCACACTTTATACCATAACGTTGTGATTTATACCATCGCATTTTATACGATAATGTATTGATTTTATACGATAATACATATATGTTGTACGATATTTTAATTATACAGATTATACTATAATACAAGTGTGTTATACCATATATATCATATAATCTATATAAATATGGCATAACATACTTGTATTATAGTATAATCTGTATAATTAAAATATTGTATAACATATATGTATGATCGTATAACATTAATACATTATCGTATAACATCATATCGTATAACACATATATATTATCGTATAAAACTATTATCGTATAACATGTATAAAACTATATCGTATAACATCAATACATTTTCGTATAACACGTGATGGTGTAAATCACAGAAGTATTGTATAAAGCATGCTTTGAGATGTGTGCTTGAAAGATCGGGACTCCCTTCTGCGATCGCCGCAGAAGGGTCCTTCCGCAAAAATTTTTTTCTTCCCCACCCCCATGTTGTACGCCAGCCCCCAAATGCTGAACCAGCCCATCATTGCTCTCTGGACACGTGCCAGTCACATAATCACGTGTGTCTAAATTTATTTTTTCTTATTTCTTTTCTTTATCACCTTTCAATCCTTCCATTTTTGTCATTTTTTTCACCCTCGAAAATAAAACCTAAAAGTCTTACCCAAACCAACTCATTATTATATATTTTAAATATAAAGTCAGCTTTGATTTGATGACGATAAAAAAATATATACTATTTATTGTGAGCAAAGTCTTAGCCAAATTGACTTTGGGCCTATTTGGTCGGCTGAAAATCAATTTTAGCATGATTTTCCAGACAAATAAAAAAAATTTATAAAGCTAAAAAATATGATATTTTTAATTTTATTTTTTGCTGTCTTAGATTTCTGACTCACATAATTTTTAGTGGGGCCAAACAGGCCCTTCAACTAGTGCCAAAACCCTTGCATTATCCTTAGGGTTGGCACCCATCCAATAAACAAATTGAGAATTTTTATTCGCTTTTGGGGTAACTTTCCCTAATAGATTCAATAAATACGGAGGGGAGCCTCTAAATATTTAAATAATATATTTTTGGGAGAAGTTCCTTTTGGATAATTCTAAGATTTTTTTTTAATTGGTTGGATGTCTTAAGAGGGGCAAGGTGATTAAAAAAAAAAAAAAAATCAAACTATAGCTTTTAGTTTGTCTTAACAAAAGAGATTATGTGGGGTTTGAGTCACTGTTAAGCCAAGTTGAATCAACTTAGTGTTAGGCCTTCGGGCCGATCTTTGGGCGCGGCCCAAAAGCCCAGCCAGCCTTGTATACATGGTTTATCAGGTATCGGATCGGGTGGTGTGTGCGCCACCCGAATCCGAGCCCGGTATCCGACAGGCGTGGCGTGCATCGGGCCGAAGTGCGTTCGGCGTGGGCAGCTGGCGCTGATTTGACACGGTGTTGACAAATGGGGTCGCGTACGCGACACGTCAACGTGGGACAGGGCAGCGTAGAGAAAAGGAGGACGTCATCCTCATCCCGCGACACGAGCTTCGAATTTCGAAAGCTCACCGGCGCATTTTCCTTCGTTGCCTCCCTCTTCTTCGGCCGTCGGTTCTCTGTCCACGCCGATCGTCGGCGGTGGCCCACTTTGTTTCCAGTGGTGTGGGTGGGAGGTGGAACGCTGTGGCCAACCCGCCTCTTCGTCGTCGTCTTCGTCCCTTCCGCCGCCTGCGTCGTTTGTTACGCCGTCGACCTCGTCGGACCTTACTTCTAGACAGCCTTGGAAGGCGCAGCCAGCAGCAGCTTCACCGGAAGGAAGGAGCCGGTGCCTAGCGCCGAGGTACTTTCCTCCCTCCCCTGATCCTCATTCTCGGCCGCGCCCTCGGTCCGGTGAACCCACTACGCTCCCTGCATGTCGTGGCCGCCCTCTCTTTTCTGCTCCTCCAGCGAGCCCTTCCTCCCCCTTTCTTTCGAGTGCCGGCTCACCTGCGAGCGAGAAGTACCGGGCTCAGCCGCCTGCATGCGGGTCATTTAGGGCCGTCGGCAACCATCGCCTACGTGTGACTTGGTCCGGCCGCTCGTCCTGTTGGGCTCAATTACCACTAATTGGGCTTTGATACTTTAAGCACAATACACTTAGGGCTGAATTTAATTTAAGCACACTAATACCACACAATATCTCTATTGCAATCAATTAATAACATAATCAATAATATGATACAATGATAATTAACACAAACAAATATCACCAATCGCTAAGATAATAATTTACGTGGAAAACCCTCTAACGTGAAGGGAAACATCACGGGGCAATCAATCCAAAATGTTCACTAGCAAAATATAGAGTATCACAAAGTATTCTCCATTTAAGCTTATTGCCCTAAGCTTAAGTTATAATCCAATAACAACACACAATTTGTTCTTCAAAGATAATAAATAATAACCAAATTAAAAATGAGATAATAAAGGCTTATCTCTTTCCTTGCTATTCCTTAGATTATCTAGGCAAGCTTCTTCTTTCTTGGCAGCAAAACTCGGCAGCACTTTGAAGCTCTTGGTTTTAAAACTCAAAATCGGAAGAACAGTAGAAAACCTCACTACTCTCGCATATGTTTTCTACAACTGCCACAGCACACAGCTCTTGGTTTTTCCCAGCCGCAGCATTAGTGTCAGGCCCGGATTAACCTTAAGCAAGGTTAACTAACCAAATCCGGCCACGTCAGCGGAAGCACGCGCCCGATTGAAGTTTCGCCCAAATTTCCTCTGCGCGCGCTGACCAATTTTGACCGCGGGCGTCCCTCGAAACGAACGCCCAAAGCGTTCGTTCGGCTTCTTCTTCCTCGCGCACGGTCGCGTCTCGCACACCAGGAAGCTAGCCGCCGCGGGCTTCGCTGGAGCCGGGAGAGGGGCCTGCCGGCAGGGAGGAAAGTTCGCCCGACCCTTCCGCCCTCAGCCGTCCTCGTCGCCGCAGCGGGGCGCCGGAACCCGTCGATCGGAGATGGGAAGATCTGCCGGAGAAAACAAACGCAGAGCTCGCCGGAAAGCACACCAAAGACACCAGAAAACACACCGATCGGAGAGGAAAGCTACCTTTTATTTATCCTCAACAACAGGCGCCTTAAAACCCCTCCCTTTCCTCTCTCTGTACACCGGTTACGCCCTCAACTCGCCCTCTCGCCTCCGCCTAACTTCCCATCGCCGGAACCCTCGTCGGCACAGCTGGAAGTCGACGCCTGAAGGGGAGCTCGCGTCCGCTCTCTACTCGTCGCTCGTCGGAGAGGAGGAAGCTCGTGTGCACTCGTCCGGAGAGAGATGCGTGCTCGCGCGCGTGTCCCTCTTTTTTCTCTGCTGCGCCGTCCGAACCCATGCCTCGATGGGACGTTCGCCACGGGACGGTGAGCCGTCGCCTCGCGCCTCCGCGCGCTTGTCCGGAGCCGGGTCGGGCGCGCCTCCGCGCGTTAGCCTGCCCGGGTCCGCCTCCGCCAGCCGCTGCTCAGCGTGAAGAAGAGCGGGCCTTGGGCCCGCGCCCAGGCCCAACGACGGTCCAGCCCGACCCAAGCTCCTCCGGGTCTGACAATCTTCCCCCGGCCAAGCTGGACGTCGCCCTCGACGTCATCGGCGTCCTCCGCCTCTCCCGTTGCCGATAAAGGCCTCGTACTCCCTCAGCATCCGCTCCACCATGCGTGCCGTCAGCATTGGCTGCCCACCGGCAGTGGGTAATCGCTCTGGGGATGTGAAAGAGCTCGCCTGCGCCCGCGCGGGATCCTTAATCCATTGCGCTTCCCATGCGCCGGAAGACAGGCTCACCACCACCATCGCCCCAATGGTCGCCGGGGTGGTGTCGTCCGTCGGCTCTTGTGCTGCCATCACCGAGATCTGCTTCCGACTCGGGCAGTCTCGCATCAGATGGGGCCCATGGCACAGGAAGCACCCCAATGGTCTGGGCCACTCTGGTGCTCTCGGCCGCTGCTCCGGACCTCTCTCTGCTGGTCGAGCAGGCTCTCGTCGTGGCTGGGGACGCGCCGGCTAGCCTCCGCCCTGCCGTGGAGGGTGTCGGTCCCGAGGGGGAGCTCTCGATCTTGTCGGAGAGCCGCCCTTCGGGGGCGACGTCGAAGCCCTCAGTGACGTCGGCCTCGATGCCCTCTGGTCCATCAGCCCCTCGGCCACCGTTGCAGCCTCTCTCCAGTCTCGTGGCGAGTGTCGCCGCACCTCTGCCTCGGCCCACGGCTGCAAGTGCCGAAGGAACATGTGCCGTCGGTGTGCCTCGACAAGTCCGGGATCTCCAACATGAGCGTCGAGTACGCTCGCACGTACTCCTGGATGGTGCCGATATGTCGGAGCGTGTCCACCGTGTGTCTGGCCTGGTCCACCGAGTTCCCCGGGAGGAACTGCCGCTGCAGCTCCCCCAGGAAAACCTCCCAGGTCCACTCTGCCGCTCTTGCCGTCGATCCAGCTGTGGTCCGCCACCACAGCTTCGCGTCGGCCATCAAGTAAGCGGTGCACACCTGCACGCGCTCGTCCTCGGGGATCCGGCTGGAGGTAAAGAAGGACTCCATATCCCATATGAAGTTCTTCAGCTCCCTCGCGGATCAAACTCCTCCAAAGGTGGTCGGCTCTGGAATCCGCAATTTCGGCTTAGGGGCCGCCTGCCTAGTAGCCGTCGCCGAAGTGGGACTCCCTCCCTGTGCCTGGGTCTGCGCCAGCGCCATGCGCAGGACCACAATCTCTGCCTGCGCCTGCTGCAGCAATGCTGAAAATCCGGCCACCTGGTCAGCGAGCGTCGCCATGCTCGCCACCGCCTCCTGTAGAGCAACAATCTGGAGCCGCTGCTCCTCTGCTCGTAGCTGCAGGTCCTCTACCTGAGGAGCCAAGGCGAGCTCATCATCGCCCGTGACGCCAATCAGCTCCTCCAGTCGAGCCACTCGGTCGGGTAAGGAACTCATCTCCGCTCTGTCCCGGAGTCTCTGTGATCGTCGAGGAGCCCTCGCCTCTGCCAGACTCGTCGCCCGATCACGATATCCACCTCTGTCTGCCTCTAATACCAATGTCAGACCGTATTAACCTTAAACAAGGTTAACTAACCAAATCCGGCCACGTCAGCGGAAGCACGCGCTCGATTGAAGTTTCGCCCAAATTTCCTCTACGCGCGCTGACCAATTTTGACCGGGGGCGTCCCTCGAAACGAACGCCTTGGCTTCTTCTTCCTCGCGCTCGGTCGCGTCTCGCACACCAGGAAGCTAGCCGCCGCGGGCTTCGCTGGAGCCAGGAGAGGGGCCTGCCGGCAGGGAGGAAAGTTCGCCCGACCCTTCCCCCTCAGCCGTCCTCGTCGCCGCAGCGGGGCGCCGGAACCCGTCGATCGGAGATGGGAAGATCCGCCGGAGAAAACAAACGCAGAGCTCGCCGGAAAGCACACCAAAGACACCGGAAAACACACCGATCGGAGGGGAAAGCTACCATTTATTTATCCTCAACAACAGGTGCCTTAAAACCCCTCCCTTTCCTCTCTCTGTACACCGGTTACGCCCTCAACTCGCCCTCTCGCCTCCGCCTAACTTCCCATCGCCGGAACCCTCGTCGGCACAGCTGGAAGTCGACGCCTGAAGGGGAGCTCGCGTCCGCTCTCTACTCGTCGCTCGTCGGAGAGGAGGAAGCTCGTGTGCACTCGTCCGGGGAGAGATGCGTGCTCGCGCGCGTGTCCCTCTTTTTTCTCTGCTGCGCCGTCCGAACCCGTGCCTCGATGGGATGTTCGCCTCGGGACGGTGAGCCGTCGCCTCGCGCCTCCGCGCGCTTGTCCGGAGCCGGGTCGGGCGCGCCTCCGCGCGTTCGCCTGCCCGGGTCCGCCTCCGCCAGCCGCTGCTCAGCGTGAAGAAGAGCGGGCCTTGGGCCCGCGCCCAGGCCCAACGATGGTCCAGCCCAGCCCAATCTCCTCCGGGTCTGACAATTAGCCACCACTTCAAAGCAAAAAGGAGAACTTTGTTAAGTCACCCTAACGCACAATTAATCCTAGCCGCTTGATTGAGTGAGGTAGGACCATCTTAAGCATTGAAGCAAAGCAAAGCCAAAATAAACGTGAGCTGTAAAGAAACATTAAGAATTAAAAGAAGCTGCGCGTAGAGAAAAGTAAGCAAAAGTAAACAAATAGGGTGGGCCCCACTTGTACTAATACAAAGTATAACAATCTACCCCTCCACCCCATTAGGAGGAGATTTATCATGTAGACATCTTCACTTGAAGCTCATCTTGGCCGGGATATTCATTCCGGCCAAGCTACAACACAACTCAAGTTTTTTCTTTAGTAACAACTTTTGTTAGCATATCTGCAGGGTTCTCATCTGTATGAATTTTCATCAATTGCATTTCACCATCTTCAATGGTTGTACGCAGTCAATGATACCGAATGTCAATGTGTTTGGTTCTTGCATGGTATATGGTATTTTTACTTAAGTCCAATGCACTTTGACTATCACAAAATACCACATGCTCCTTTTGCTTCAGTCCTAATTTATTTAGGAATCTTTTCATCCATAACATTTCCTTACAAGCTTCAGTGGCAGCAATGTATTCTGCTTCTGTAGCAGACAAAGCAACACACTTTTGTAGTTTAGATTGCCACGATATAACTCCCCATGCAAAAGTGAATAAATACCCTGAGGTAGATTTTCTACTATCAAGATTCCCTGCCATATCTGAATCTGTAAACCCTTCTAGGACTGTCTGTGACTTTCCAAAACCTAAACACATCTTTGAAGTACCTCTCAAATATCTGAAAATCTATTTGACAGCTTCCCAATGAGCTTTCCCTGAACATGAAAGAAATCTGCTAACAAGTCCAATAGCATGAGCAATATCAGGTTGGTGCAAACCATCAAATACATTAATGACCATACAGCTGAAGAGTAAGGTATAAAGGATATATCATGTTTTTCTTGCTCTGTACTTGGACTGGATTTCTTACTTAACTTGAAGTGGTTGGCTAAGGGTGTGCTAACTGACTTAGCATTTTTCATGTTGAATCTCTTTAGTATCCTTTCAACATATTTCTCTTGTGATATCCACATCCTTTTTTATTTTCTATCACGGATGATGTCCATCCCTAGAATCTGTCTAGCTAGCCCTAAGTCCTTCATATCAAAGGACTTAGACAACTCACCCTTTAGCCCTTGAATCTGTTTGGTATCATGTCCCACAATTAACATATCATCAACATAAAGTAGAAGAATAATGAATTCCCCATTATCAAGTGATATGATATAAACACATGGATCTGCATCAGTTCTCTTAAAGAAATGAGATATCATAAATGAATCAAATTTCTTATATCATTGTCTTGGAGCTTGTTTCAAACCATACAAGCTCTTCTTTAACTTACATACCATGTGCTCTTTTCCTTCAACTATGAATCCCTCTAGTTGACTCATATAAATTTCTTCTTGCAAATCACCGTGCAGGAATGTAGTCTTAACATCAAGCTGCTCTATCTCAAGATTTAAGCTAGCAGCTAATCCAAGTACAACTCTAATAGAAGTCATCTTAACAACTGGAGAGAAGATCTCATCAAAGTCAACTCCATTTTCTTGGGCAAATCCCTTTACCACTAAATGAGCTTTGTACTTCACTAGCTTATCACCATCCTTTTTTAGCTTAAAAATCCACTTATTCTTAAGTGTCTTTTTCCCTGTTGGTAACTCAGCAAGTTCATATGTATCATTCTTCTTTAGATAATCAATTTCTTCCTTCATTGCTTCCACCCAACACTGCTTATCTGCAGTAAATTGTACATCATGGTAACTTTCTGGTTCTCCATCTTCAGTAAGTAGTAGATACTCAGAACTAGGATACCGGGTGGATGGTTTGTGCCCTCTAGTAGATCTTCGAACCTGAGTCTCCATGTGATTAGGCAAGGGAGAATGCTCCCCCTGCTCAAAACCTACTACATCTGGCTGTGCACTGTCATGAACATTATCTGACTCATCACTAGTTGTTGGCTCAACTGTATCATGTTCTGTCTCTTGTGTAATTTCATCATCTTGTATAACTCTCCTTGGTAAGTTGGTTGTTTGTTCCAATTCATCATAGTCAACATGGACCTAAAATGATTTTTCTGGTTTCTCAAAGTCAGCAATGGTCTCATTCTCATAAAAAATGATATCCCTACTTCTAACAACCCTCTTCTTTTTTGGATCCCATAATCTGTAACCAAACTCCTTACCACCATATCCAATGAAAATGCAAGGAGTGGCCTTGCTATCAAGCTTTGACCTCTGTTCCTTATGTACATGAATGAAAGCCTTGCACCCAAATACTTTCAGATGTGAGTATGAGGGTACCTTTCCTGTCCATACCTTTCCAGGTATATCAAAACCTAATGGAACTAATGGAGACCTGTTAATTAGGTAGCAAGCTGTTTTGAATGCTTCACCCCAGAATGCCTTAGGCAATTTTGCCATCCTTAGCATACATCTGACTCTCTCCACAAGGGTGCGATTCATCCTTTCAGCTACACCGTTGCGCTGGGGTGTTCCAGGTTCTGTTAACTCATGCCTTATCCCATGCTTAGCACAATATGCCTTAAATTCACGGGATGTGTATTCACCACCATTATCTGATCTAATACACTTCAATGGTAATTGAGTTTCCCTCTCCAACATGGCATGAAATTTTTGAAAAACCTGTAGTACCTGGCTTTTGAATTGCAAACAAAATATCCAAGTTTTTCGTGAAGCATCATCAATAAAAGTAACAAAATACTTATTGCCACCTAAGGACTCTACTTCCATGGGACCACATACATCAGAATGTATCAATTCTAATCTAGTTTCTTTTCTTTTAGCAGGTATAGAAAAAGAAACTCTTCTATGCTTACCAAGTAAACAATAATCACATGAATTAATCGTCATATCTTTGCTAGCCGCCGAAGGGGTAGGAATGAGAGATTCTCTTGCCAATAGTTGCATCCCCTTCTCACTCATGTATGCTAGTCTGTTGTGCCAAAGATTTGGTAATACTTCATCTTGCACTGCATTAATATGACTTTCAGAATGCTTTAGCCAAATCTTGTACATTGTGCAACACAACTTTCCCTATGCAACTAACACAGACCCTTTGAGGAGCTTCCACTGTCCATCCTTATGTCTGCTATCATATCCTTCCTTGTCAAGGACATTCACTGCAAGCAAGTTCATTCTCAAATTAGGAATGTGTCTCACATCCCTTAGAGTCAATGTACAACATGTGTTGGTTTGAACAACAATGTCACCAATGCCTATAATCTGTTACACATTTTGATTTCCCATCTTGGTGTCTCCAAAATCACCAGCTTTATAAGTGGTAAATAATTCTCTTTTTGGAACACAATGGTATGTTGCACCTGCATCAACAATCCACTCTACCAATGGGTCTCCTACATGGTTGCAATCACCATGCCCACAGATTAATGACACTGTCTCTTCCTCAGATGTAACTGCAGTAGTGTTACTTTCCATAGAGTCTTTCTTGTTCTTGTTATCTTTTCTCTCTTGCTTTAAGGTCCAACAATATTTCTTGATGTGACCAACTTTTCCACAATGATGACATTTCATTGGTTCTCTTGACTTGGACCGATTCTTGGATTTACTTCTATCCCTGAAATTCTGACCTCTATTCTTGAATTTGCCTCTGTTTTCTGTAACAAAAGCATGATTTGACCCTGATTCCATATTATCTCTCCTTGCTTCTTCATTAAGCAAGATATCTGTTACCATTTGCATTGTTACCTTGCCATCTGGTGCTGAATTAATCATAGTGGCAACTAGAGTATCCCAAGTGTCCGGCAAGGATCCTAAGAGGAATAGGGCGGTGACTTCATCACCAAGGTTAATTTCCATAGTGGTCAGTTGATTCAACAAGTCTTGATTGTCACTCAAGTGTTTAGCAATAGACCTACCATCCTTGTACTTAAGGTTTGAGAGTTTTTTAATTGCAAATGCTTTGTTCATAGCAGTTTTTCTTTCATACAGTACTGTAAACTTCTTCCATGCAACAGATGAACTAGTCTCTTGTGCTACATGATGAAAGACACTGAGATCCACCCATTTTCTAATTGTGCCTAAAGCCTTTCTATCCAATCTTCTCCACTCATCTTCTAACATGTCTTTTGGTTTAGCCGAGTCACCTAATACAGGATCAAATAGATCCTTACTGTATAGGTGATCTTCCATCATTGGCTTCCAAATGGAATAGTTTGATGCTGTTAATTTCATCATAGTTCCCATATCTCCTTCCATGAGTGAAAGAATATAACCTGTCTCCGATACCACTTGTTGGGCTCAATTACTACTAATTGGGCTTTGATACTTTAAGCACAATACACTTAGGGTTGAATTTAATTTGAGCACACTAATACCACACAATATCTCTATTGCAATCAATTGATAACCTAATCAATAATATGATGCAATAATAATTAATACAAGCAAATATCACCAATCGCTAAGACAATAATTTATGTGGAAAACCCTCCAACGTGAAGGGAAAAACCTCGGGGCAATCAATCCAAAATGTTCATTAGCAAAATATAGAGTATCACAAAGTATTCTCCACTTAAGCTTATTGCCTTAAGCTTAAGTTACAATCCAATAGCAACACACAACTTGTTTTTCAAAGATAATAAACAATAACCAAGTTAAAAATGAGATAATAAAGGCTTATCTCCTTTCTTGCTATTCCTTAGATTATAGGCAAGCTTCTTCTTTCTTGGCAGCAAAACTCGGTAGAACTTTGGAGCTCTCGGCTTCAACACTCAAAATCGAAAGAATAGTAAAAAACCTCACTACTCTCGCATATGTTTTCTACAACCGCCACAGCACACAGCTATCAGTTTTTTCCAACTGCAGCATTAGCCACCACTTCAAAGCAAAAAGGAGAACCTTGTTAAGTCACCCTAACGCACAATTAATCCTAGCCGCTTGATTGAGTGAGGTGAGACCATCTTAAGCATTGAAGCAAAGCCAAAATAATCGTGAGCTGTAAAGAAACATTAAGAATTAAAAGTAAGCAATAGTAAACAAATGAGGTGGACCCCACTTAGATCACTGTTAATCCAAGTTGAATCAACTTAGTGTTAGACCTTCGGGCTGATCTTTGGGCGCGGCCCAAAAGCCCAGGCAGCCTTGTATACATGGTTTATCAGGTATCGGATCGGGTGGTGTGTGCGCCACCCGAATTCGAGCCCGTTATCCGACGGGCGTGGCGTGCATCGGGCCGAAGTGCGTTCGGCGTGGGCAGCTGGCGCTGATTGGGCGCGGTGTTGACTAATGGCGTCGCGTACGCGACACGTCAGCGTGGGACGGGGCAGCGCAGAGAAAAGAAGGACGTCATCCTCATCTCGCGACACGAGCTTCGAATTTCGAAAGCTCACCGGCGCATTTTCCTTCGTTGCCACCCTCTTCTTCGGCCGTCGGTTCTCTGTCCACGCCGATCGTCGGCGGTGGCCCCAGTGTGTTTCCGGTGGTGTGGGTGTGATGTAGGAGAGAGCCATGCCTGCCTCACAAGGGCCGTCCGGACATGTATGTCTGCCTCATTCGGCGCATCTGACATAAGCGACCCATGCCTGCCTCATTCGGCGCGTCTGACATGTTCGCCCCCCCTCCCCTACAACACTAAGGACCGGCGGAGCTCCACCGATCCCCTCGAGGTTAGGCATCCCAGAGACCTAACCCGCAAGGTCCAGGGTGTCGAATCCTGGCACAGTTATAGGCTGTGCAAATTTCGTCTGCAGCAGGATTCGAACCCTCGACTTGGCCTTCACAAACCAAGTCCCTCTTCAATGGTTAGAGGGACTTGGTTTGTGAAGGCCAAGTCGAGGGTTCGAATCCTGCTGCAGACGAAATTTGCACAGCCTATAACTGTGCCAGGATTCGACACCCTGGACCTTGCGGGTTAGGTCTCTGGGATGCCTAACCTCGAGGGGATCGGTGGAGCTCCGCCGGTCCTTAGTGTTGTAGGGGAGGGGGGCGAACATGTCAGACGCGCCGAATGAGGCAGGCATGGGTCGCTTATGTCAGATGCGCCGAATGAGGCAGACATACATGTCCGGACGGCCCTTGTGAGGCAGGCATGGCTCTCTCCTACATCAGGGTGGGAGGTGGAACGCTGTGGCCAACCCGCCTCTTCGTCGTCGTCTTCGTCCCTTCCGCCGCCTGCGTCATTTGTTACGCCGTCGACCTCGCCGGACCTTACCTCTAGACCGCCTTGGAAGGCGCAGCCGGCAGCAGCTTCACCGGAAGGAAGGAGCCGGCGCCTAGCGCCGAGGTACTTTCCTCCCTCCCCTGATCCTCTTTCCCGGCCACGCCCTCGGTCCGGCGAACCCACTACGCTCCCTGCATGTCGTGGCCGCCCTCTCTTTTCTGCTCCTCCAGCGAGCCCCTCCTCCCCCTTTCTTTCGAGTGCCAGCTCACCTGCGAGCGAGAAGTACCGGGCTCAGCCGCCTGCATGCGGGTCATTTAGGGCCGTCGGCAACCGTCGCCTACGTGTGACTTGGTCCGGCCGCTCGTCCCTCCGCCTGTGTGCCGGTTTTCTCCCTTTCCTTGCTTGGAGGTGCCGTCATCCTGCGTTGGAAGCAGCGCACGTTGCCCGTCATCCGCCTGTTCGTCTCTCCCGGCGGAGCCTTCCTTCCTCCAGCAAAGGAGCTCGGTGGTCGGCGTTTCCCTCACCCGCGTAGAAGAGCAGCCTGGGACAATCTTGCTTCCAGGGTGCAGCCGCCATCCGCTTGCTCGCTGCCTTCTGCAAAGTCGCCCTCTCCCAGCGCCGCCAGCCGCTGAAGCGGCTCTTCGCTTCTCTTCGAGTTCCTCACGCGAGTGAGGTGGTCGGCCGGCTCTCTGGCCTACCATTAGACGCACGCGAGGCGTGCTTGGGTGGCTCCGTCCATCGTCGACGCGTATGCGCGTGCGACCCCGGGTAGTGACCCTATGGTCGGATTCTCCTCCTCACCAGCGTGAGTGAGTTACCGATCGGGTCTTCCCCATCACCGGCGTGTGACGCTGGGTCGACGAATGTCCGTGATCGCCGGGCGCTGGCTTGATCAGTGGACGAGTGGGTGAGTCCGACTCCCCGGCGCGGGACGTCCGGCTACTCCCCTCTATCTTCTCTGGCACGTGTGCGTGCTCGGAAATTGTGTGGACCCCATCAGACGCGGTCGATTACGGGTGCGTCCCTTTTGGGTTCGGGTGAACCCGGTTCGACTCGACGACACCGGTCTCCGGTGAATTGTCAGCGTTGAACTGAATCGTGTTGGAACGGCAGCGATCTTCCGCAGAGTTATAGTCGGGCTGGGAGTCGGTTCGAGGAATCGACTCCGTCAGTCGCGCCGAAGCTAACGGTTACGACCGTTGTGCCCCTACGTGGGCGGGATTGGACTCGAGTCAAGCATTGACTCATGAGTAAAATAAACAAAAAATATTACCTTAATTCAGGGCGTGACACTTAGCATCATGCCTTTATAGGAGACCTAGGTGCATTTGAGGCTACAAGTATCATAAGCCACAAGAATTTACTATTAAGTACCATCATAACTTTAAAAAGAGCCTTGGCTAACTTGATCAAGAGAGATATCTTCTAAGGTTAAGAGATATCACCTCCACTAATCTTATTTTGAAACACTCTTAATATGGACCTCAATAGTTTTTGGTATTAAAGGTTAATAATACCTTAACCCTATCAAGGATCTATGTCATGGGAGAAATCAATTAATAGATTAAGATTATAGCTTTTAAAGCATCACATAGTTAAATCTCTATGGCAAGAATATATTAGCATCTTGCCTCTGATTTCCATGCATTATTCAATTGAATCTCTTTCATCTACACAATCATATTTAGAGCCGTGCAAATAATTCGAAAAACCTTGAACCGACGGTTAACCAACCGACTTGACCCAACGGTTCGGTTAACCGAACCGTCGATTAATTAAACGGTCAGTTTTTACAGTTGTAGATCGATTTACGGTTCGGTAATGGTTCAGACAATTTCTGAACACCGATTACCCGACCGAACCGTTACCCAGTTACGGCCATAACATGGCTGTAACGTGGCTGTAACATGGCCATTACGGCAATAAAATGGCTGTAACATGGCCGTAACATGGCTGTAACATGGCCATAATATTTGGTTACGTTCGTAACATGGCTGTAATATGGCTGTAACATGGCTGTAACATGGCCGTAACATGACCATAATAACAATTGATTTTTTGTTCACCAAATTTATTTAATCTGCTTTGTTCTTTTATATTTTGACTGCATCAGAAATAGAATGAACTAATATTAACTGCAGCTTGAAGTCTTGAACAATCTGCACATTCGCCTAATGTGCTTCAGCAATCTTATCAAATATTAATGTCATTGTTGTCACGCCCTCAATTACAGTAATATCTTTTTAAATATTTCAACGTGAGTCAACACTTGACTCGAGTCCAAATACACCCGCTCAGGAGTCACAACGGTCGGAACCGCTGGAATGGGCACGACTGGCGGAGCCGGTTCCTTGGACCGACTCCCAGCCCGATTGTGGACTCATGCGGAAGCTCACTGCCGTTCCAACATAACTCGATCAACACTGACGAATCACCGGGGACCGGTGTCATCAAGTCAAACCGGGTTCGCCTAAACCCAAACGGGACCTACTCCCTCGTCCGTGGGATCTAGCAGGCGCCCGGCGATCGTAGATGGTTGTCCACACAGCGCCACACGCCAATGATAGGAAGAATTCGGCCGGCTCCTCACTTGCACACCGGCGAAGAGGCCGGACGACGCCCCTTAAGCAACGTCCCCCGTGGGTGACGAAGAGTTTACGGCCTTGTCCCTCTCGCACATAGGCAAGACGACCGAAAAGGGGGAGGATCACCGGACGCCTCCCAGGAATGTAGACGACAGCAGCAGACGGAGAAGTCCGTCCTGGCCCACGCCCTCAAGGATGCTTACGCAGACGTACGCGAAAGGGGAAGGGACCCGCCGAGGATGAGATCGCCCGCCGGCGAGCGGCAGGAAACTACTCCAAGAGCTGACGGGAAGTAGAGAAAGAGCCACCTGCTCACTCGTCCCACACTGGAACCGGATTCGGTCCGAGACGGCGCCACTCCACACCACCCGGACGACGCCTGCTGATGCTGCTCCCAAGGCTGGCCGCCACTCAGAGTCCGACCACCAGCTACTACACCGAAGCCTAACCGAAGAAGGAGGACCACCGCACGCAGGCGGAGCAACCGCCTAGAAGTCGCACGCAGGCGACTGGTAGAACTCACGCACGCAGGCGACCGGTAGAACTCACGCACGCAGGCGCGAGGGCTCCGGAACTTCCCGCGCGCAGACGGGCCGACAGCCGAAGGTGGAGGGAGGGGAGCTCGGCCACGACAGGAAAAATGGCGACGTGGAATAAGCTGTAAAGAGGCGTCGCCGGGAGCAGCGCGCTCGACCAGAACGGAGGACGAGAGAGGGAGAGGAGTACCTCGGCGGACACCTGGCCGCCGGCTCCTTCTCTCTGATGATGTGGTTGCCGGCTGCGCCTTCCAAGGCGGTCTGGCAGTGTGGATGTCGCCGACGACGGCGATGGTAACGATGGCGAAGGTCGAAGAAGATGAGGAGGAAGACGGGGAAGGACAGGGTTCTCCCGGGCACACCGACCACCCACCCACACCACCGGGTGCCTGGAGAACAGCTGTCAACGATGGCTCCGGCAAGAAATCCGATCGGCCGGAGGAGAGGAACTCGAGTGGGATGCGCCGGTAAGCTTTGGAACGAAGCTCTCTCCTTTTTTTTTCGAACGTTCCATCTCTTCACACGAGGACGACGTCCTCTTTTCCCACTCTGCGCCCACGTCCCACACGCTGACCGAGGTCAGCTCCCATCAACTCATCCCACACGGAACGTCACTTGCGTCCCGCTCACGCATCTCCTTGCGTTCATTTTGAACGTTGAGGTGATAGTGGGCTAGCTGCGATTTGGGTCGCGCCCAAATCTAGCCAAAAGGGCCTAACAATTGTCATGTAGAGCGATTAAAGCCACTTCCTTCATTCCTTTGGGTTGATACAACTATACAAGCATCTAAGAATTTTCATTCTTCACTTCCTTCAGTTGCTCCAGCCTGCAACAAAATTTATAGCATTAAATATTTAATTTGTATTTGTTTGTACGAAGGAAAATAATAATTATTATTACAACTCAAGATTTAGTTATGCTAGAATTTAATCACTTGCCCATATTGTATCAATGATTAATTTTGAGTTATTTAAATTATAAAAAATTAAGGTATAAAACACACTTTAAAATAGCAAAATTAATAGATTCGGTTAACCAGAAACAGATGGTTAACTGACCAAAAAAAGGGTTAACCGGTCTACCGATTCGGGAACGGTTAGTAATCTTTCTGAACCGATTTTGGCCCCATTTGGTAAGTCCAACTTCTGGCTTCTGCTGGTGCGGCCAGCAGCTTCTGGTCGCGTTTGGATAACAGCTTCTCTGTTCCAAACAGAGAAGCTAGTACTATTAATGAGAAGCTGCTGAGAACAGCTTCTCGCAGCTTGTGGCCTCTCTTCACACTGTTCACAATACAGAGAAGCCGTCGCCGCCCTTCACGCTCATCTTCCTCAAATCCCGCGTCTCCTCTTCCAGATCTCTATGTGCTCCCGACATCTCCTCCCAGCGCTCCCGGCGTCTTCCTCTGCGGTGGCGCTCGGCGGACGAAGCAGCAAGTCACCTGGATGAACCAGATCGGCGACAAGAGCATACCCGCAGTTGCCATCTTCGCGCAGCAAGTCTCCCCCTCTTCCATCTTCGATCGGGTCGCAGCCACTGGTGCTATTGAGGTATGTCGAGCTGATGAGGAAACGCTACCGGCGTTGAGGGAGGCGACGACGACCGTGGACAGAGGCTGCGACCCGATCGAAGATGGAAGAGGGGGAGACTTGCTGTCGAGGTACGTCAATCGGGTCGCATCCGCTAGATCCGCAGCCTACGTGGACGGAGGCGACGACGACCGAGGAGGAAGGCAACGACGTTGAGGGAGGCGACGGCGACCGTGGACAGAGGCGCCGGCATTGAGGATGGCGACGACGACGGCTTCGAGCCAAAACGCAGCGCCAGCCCTAACTTGCCTTCTTTCTTCCCTAAAATTGATCTTGTTGACCGGTTGAAATTGATTTTGATCGGTTGAAGTTAATTTTGACCTAATTTGACCTACTAAAAACTGGTGTATCCAAACAACTAGAAATTTATTCAACTAGTTGTCAAATCAGCTCTGGTCTGACCAGCTCCAGCTGAACCAAACTGGCCCTCTATCGGTTCGGTTCAGAATTTAGCCTCACGGTTCGGTTAATTAAACCGTTCACAGGCCTAATCATATTCACTTTAAATAAATAACAAAATATCATTTTTGCCCTCCTCCATATAATAAATAAATAATAGCCATTATAATCTCAATATGTACAACGTGACCCGGTTTCTTACTCGACATCTGTTATTCGAATCAACGTGACCCGGTTTCTTTACCACGGGTGCGCCGAATAAACTTTTTAGAAATCGTAGTCGGGTTAATTTTTAGTTGATACTTGGTACTCAAATTTGATTATAGATAATTAGATACATATTAATCGGTTCAAATAGTATATATTATAATAATAATAATAATAATAATAATAGTAATAAATTTATAATCTAATCCCTTCTTTATCCCTTATATCTTTTTACCTAAAATCACTCGTTAAAACCAGCCGCCGCCGTTCGCCCGCTACCAACTCTCGTCGCCGCCAACACTCGTCGTCGTCGCCGCCAGCCCTTATCATCGTCGCCAGCTCTGATCGCCGCCAGTGCTCATCGTCGTCGTCGTCTCCTCCCGTAAGAGGCCGGCGGCAAGGGCCAGGCAGAGGCGGCGAAGTGTGGGAGGGGGCAGCCGGCGGCTAGAGCCAGGCAGAGGTAGCGAAGAGGGGGAGGAGTAGCCGGCGGCAAGGGCAACGCAGATTTGGGATATTTGGGCGATTAGGTAAGCGGAGTCTTTCTCGCTCGCGCTCGCCTCGAAGCTCCGGCGAACCCTAATTGCAGTCTCCTTCTTCCTCCACCGCCAGAGCACCAGCCCGAGTAGCCGCACCTCGAGCAACTGGCACTTTCTCCGGGTGTAGATATATTGAAGAAAACACTATAACAATAGAAAAAAGATCGAAGCAGAAGAGTTTATTGGCCCTGCCACCTCCAATGGCAATGAAACCCATGAAAGCAAAACTCTCTCAATCATCCATTGCTCCTCCGCGTACCCTAGACGTGCAAAAATTCGCGGAAGCCCGGGCTTCTGAGCTCGACTCACTTCACTCCATCATCTCCGCTCGATTGAACAACGACTTCCGTATCCGCCGTGACAAACGGAGGCGAACAACCAGCCACAGAACCAAAAATCAACGCCGCCTCAAGAGAAGGAAGATGGGGACCGGGGATGAAACCTTGCATGAGGAGAAAGAGGATCAGGAGATGAAGAAGGTATCACGCAGGACTCGTCGAAGGTTAGAGTTTCAGAGCAACCCAGCTTCAGGATTTACCACCGCAGGAAACGGTACTAAGAGGCTGAGGACTCATTTGTGGCATGCCAAGCGGTTCACGATGGTGAAGCGATGGGGATTTTACCTTCCTTTGGGACTTCATGGCAGGTGAACCTCCTATCTAGTATACTTCCTCCGTCGGCATTGAACTTTCTTAATTGAAAGTTTGGATTTTTTGGAACCTTCTATCTTCTGCTGCGCTTTATTCTTCATTCTTTGTGGAGAAGCCTGAATCTTTCCTTGTGGTGCTACGCGGAGATATATTACATCTTGTTAGCCCTATAATAAGTTACTAGAAGGCGAAGTACATACACGATTGAGTATGAGTATGCTGATTTAAACAAGAAACTTATGTAATTGTCGACTCTTGGGTGTAGCCAAACACTATTGGCTGATGTCTTAGTTTTGGATGAAGTGATTGCTGACTTGCTCGATTGTCAGAACCTATAAGTGCTATAAATCCCTTCCAGGTTTCTTAATTTTATGTAGTAGAGTGCCTTATAGTTAGGTTATCTTAGAAAGGTTCGTGATTATTAGATATGATTCACTGTAGTCTGAATGAGACTATGAGAGAAGTGATGGAGTCTACCATGTAAATGCTGCAATAATGCAAATTGATGTTGTGCTCAGTTTCTGGAAATGGTATGAATCGTATGAACTCTTTATAACAGAATTATGGTACATGAGTTTCCTATTTTGTGAAAACATGCGAACATTTATGTCAGATTATTGCAAATTATAAGTGGAACAGATTTCTTGTGACTACCTTAGTTTTATATAACAGGTTAGAAAAAGCCCAGTTTCTTATGTAAGAGATCTGAGTATAAAACATAATTAACTGTAGTTTGTTTGAAGGAATATAGTAGAATATCCATCGAAATACTGCAATTATACAGTTATAAGTTGTGCTCCGAGAATTCCTTTAGATGATATAGATGATAGAATATATTTTAAGGTGCTGCATAGTGCATATTGGTAGTTGATTTGCCTTTATCTAATGGTGTCTGAAGACTGAACATTATCTCAGAAAGAATTTATTGCTGTTTTTTGTTTTGCATAATGATTGGAAAACCCTAGTATTAAAATACATGGTTCCTATGTTTTTGATATGGCATACAGGTTCAAGATTATTAGATGAATATTTTATTTACATTAAATGATTGACTATTCTCACTACTGTTGATAGATTGTGTACATAATTTTCTGGTGATTTTTCTCTTTTGTAGTTTTTAGAATTATACTTCGGTTTCTTGCAGAGGAAGAAATTCAAGGGCTGTTTTGAAGTGGTTTAGGCACGGTGGACTTGTACAAGATGCTAGTTATTGCCTTCCGATCGAGCTAGTGGGGCTGCAGGCAGGCATTTATCCTTTCCTTGTCAATTTTGGACTGTTAAGTTCTCCCTTCTCTTTCTGTTCACCACACATAAGTTTTCATGAACTGATTTTTTGTGATCTAAATTACTTGAGGATATATCTTCAGGAATCTATTGTGGCAACACTGAGAATGGTTTTATTCCCTTCACCTACTATGCCTCCAAATGCTTCAGAGAAACTATCTGATTCAGTCACAAATGGAGCTTGCTATGAAAATGCTATGGTATGTTGTCAGTTCTGTGAAGATGACTGATTCGTTCTAATATTACCATATCAGAAAATACTATAATATTGCCATTCTTTTCAGCTTTTTCATATTGAAGAGCCACTGTCCAAACCAGTAGCTCCAGTAATTTACATGTGGCAGCCCTCAAGTGGTAGTGATCATATTAATGCTGAGAAAGATGAGATTTCAAACAGCTTTGGAGGCTCTCACAAAGATGAATGTAACTCTTCAACTCGAAAGTTGTGGATATGGATACATGCTGCTGCATTTGATGAAGGACTCTATGTACTAGATAATGCACGTCAAAAGGTATTCTAACCTCTCGATTACCTTTTTCTTTCTATTTCAACCAATAGTAAACAATATGTTCTCTATCATCTTTGGTACCTTTTTGTTGATGCATCCCCTAGTATTGAACTAATCTCCTAAATATGTGTTTTTCTTTTGTTTGTTTTCATATAGCATATTTTCATTACTTGAGTGGAAAAAGTATGTTTTGTTCAATAAAAAAAAAAATCATGAGTAACATTTACATTGTTAGAGTGACATGAAATAAGATAATGGACTAGACTAGTCATGTGGGAACAAAAAACTAAGATAAACACTACCCCTCTTAATAACCCCACCTTTGAAAATTAGAGCATAAATATTAATCATGATCATCTTGTTACATAATCTTACAAATTAAGAAGTTCCAAAACCTTTGTGAAAAAATTAGCAAGTTGTTTTGCTGTAGAAACGACAATTGATCTTTATGTATTTAGTACATTCCTGACTATCAATTTGCTTATGTATGTAGATATCTTCGTATTAATAGGATGCATAGCCTTTGGCTCTGGGATTATAACTCAAAATTCTTCAAGAAGAGATTTCAACTACAGAGTTTTATGCTTGCTTCATTGTAGACATAGTGATAAAATTTTACTTTTTGCTTGTCCATATAAGAATATTATTTTTGATAATGATATAATAATTAAAAATGGAATTTGCATAATCTGCATTACCATGAACTTTAAATTGTAGCCTTTCTCTATCCATATGCAATATAGATTTCTTGGAGATTTTACAACATAGGGAAATGTCGATGCACTTTTTGATTTTGTGTATATTAACAGTCTACACCGTTAAAACTATTTTTCTGATATGTTTATGTGCACAACTAGTTTGATGAACAATGTCATAATCACTTAAAAGATTATAAATACATTTTACAAACTCAATTCATTATCTATATGCAAACACTTAAATTATAGTAGAAAATTGAACTTGAATTTCACTCTACAAGATTGGAAATGTGGAGAGAATCTTGGATTGACACTTTAGTGGTCAACCAAGTGAACCTAAATGTGGTAATTATAAAAACAATAAAATAATGAAACCCTAATTTATAAGGGACTAAATTGACTTCCCAAGTATCTGAATGAACAAATATGGAAGGAAATAATCATCTAGTAGGCATAAAGAGAAGGAAGCATGTTGGTATTTCCCAAATTGGAAATCACCATATTGTGCTACTAATGAGGTAGGAAATTAAACTAATAAAAATGCAACTAGAACGTAATGGTGGTAGGTGAAACATTAAAATGCATGTTATGAAAAATTAAATTAAAATTTCATATATTAAATTAGTTATGCATTATATTGCTTTCATAATATTAAATTAATTTAATTAGTGGTATATTAGTTTTTTTTAGGCATGTGTGGGGTGGGGTTGGGGGCCGCAGAGGTTGTTGGATGTTGGCGAGTGTTCAAAGAGAAGATGGGGAGGGGGTGGCAACAACTTCGGCCCTGCTTTTGTACTCAGTCATGCTGTGGGTTGCACCATGCCTTCCCAAACGAATAAAAAACGCTGCCCATGACAACATAGCTTAAGTAAGATAAGGGATATCTCACCTGCTTTTTGTTGTTTCATGAGACATAAGAGATGCAATAATGGCCTTAAACTATTGTATATTCAATTAAGAACAAAATAATAAGACTGACACTACTGTGATTACTTAGCAAAATCAATCTTGTAGAAGAATCTTTGAGGTAGGAGAGCCTACCATAACAACTCACCAAAGATATAAACAAGAGGTTGGAAGAGATATATAGTACTATTACATTTCACTATTGTATTAGGAACATGAGATATTTTTGAATCATTAGCATGAAACTTGATTTGATCAAGCGAGAAATTTGAAAGAGATGACTTGCCAATTTAAATCATAGGACTAGAGAAACTGAGAGGGGCACACGGCTTGAAGAAAATGGAAACCCTGAAGAGTATAAGGATGTAGAGAAAAGGAGGTGGAGCAACAAGAGGGAGAGGAGAGAGTAGTTTCTGAGGGAGGTGCTGGAAGTAGTTAGGTTAAGAGCAGATGAAGGTAGCTAGGAAATGAGAAAAAGGCTTGTGGTAAGAAGTAGAAGATGGGGGAGTGGAGGGTGTAGGAGGATTGAAGATGGGGATAGTCACTTGAGGTTTGCAAGAAGGGACGACGCCATTTTAATACTTTAAGTGACATGAAAGAAGATAAGACAGTAGATTAGCACATGTGGAACTAAAATAACCTATGACAATACTAGTTCTAAGAACTAACTTTAGCAAAATTGTGGACCGGGGTGATTGGAAAAACTATATGACTCCTTATGCAGTATTGGCTTTAGTCATTTGTGCTGAAATAATTGTTTTAGTGGTTGCATGGTGAAAAGAGCACAGGATATGAGAAGTTATGGTAAATAGAAGTTAGACCCACTGTCATATGCAATAATCATGTTTCCTGCTTACATGGACATTTTTTTTTTTTTCTGTTGTGCTCCTGTAAGATACTCTAGTCATAACATTCTGTAGTTTTCTTGGGATGCTCATGAGCAACTCAATTTAATGTGAAAATTAGAGCAATTTGCAGTTTTCTACTTTTTATAGTTTAATTAGTGAACTCTCACCAGGTGTCTCACGTACATGCATTTTTCAGATGAATGAGTGTGCTGTGAATGTTAGATGCTCTACACTGGAGGGACAAGTTGCAAGATTAGATGTTATGGGATCCAAGGCAACAAAAATGCTAATGAAGACTTTGCATCCTGTTTCCAAGTAAGGTTTAATGCATTAAGATGAGTGTTTGAAATTTACCATTTTACTTCTTTATCTTTGCAAATTCCAAGGGCTAAAAATATTACACATTTCTTTGCAGGTCATGTGCCACTGCGGATGATTCTCTTTTGAATGTGTCATTTCTTACTCCCTGCAATGGCAACTCAGCAACTCATAAATCTTTTGTCCTTAGTCATGCTGACAAACTTCCTTCCCGCACAATTCTTTCTTTAACTGTTTGTGATCCGCGAGATTTACAATCTGGTGGAACTGAGGTTGGAGACAATGAGCTTCCTTTAAGCTTTGATAGTGATTTGCTGGGAGAAGATTCATCATGGTCAAACCCCCAAACCAATGAAACTTTCTTCTCTGACAGTAGAAGTTTGTGGGATTTTGGCAATAACTTATATCCTCCGATTCCAGAAAGTATTTTTTGCAAAGAGAAGCATGATAGGCGCTTGAAGGACTTGTACCTTGAGCCTTCCAGTCAAGCTGCAATTGAAGCAAAAGATGTATCCCGCCGAACCTGCCCTATCTTGCTTCTAAAACATGCTGAATATGGGAGCTTCTGCATGGGGTGATATCTTATCATATAATGTTGTTTTGCTATAGTATTCATTTTTTTCCATTCTGAATTTATGCTAAAGGTGGTATATTGAACAACACTAAATGTTTATGCTTTCCACTAAGGTTTTAAAAATTGGTTTGAATCGTTGTGTATGCTACAGTGAAAATGTCGCTACTATAGTAAAATTGGACCTATCTTAGACCGGTACAAATAAAATTTTTTGGCTAGTTCGGATTAAAATTTCAAACCTTGCTTCCCACCACTGAACAATCCATATAGGTCAAATCTTGTTTCTCATCACTAAACAATACATATAAGTATTAGGTAAGATTTAAAATCTTATTTTGAACTAGTATACTGGTTTTGTCCCAAATGTATAGGATGATCTAATACTACACTGTACTAGCATTGGATGTACCGATACTATATGCTAGTACCTAATTGATCTATGTACTACCTATATTGGGTGGTACGAAGTGGTTTTTAAAATCATGGTTCAAGACTTAGTACACAACTATATCCTTTAAAGCTGAGAGGATATTTGTAAACATGAACAATTCGTGCCATTTTATTTGGCTGTCGCGTGGTTCAATATAATTATGTGATTCCATTTTAGTTCATCTTATATTGTTCTGAAGGCTTCCTGCTTGAAGTTTTAAATTTTCTATGCCTCTAAGATTATGAAATATTTGACAGGTGGTCCATTATCCTACCGCTTTGTTGGGTGAAGTCTTTCTGGATGTCTTTGGTTTCAAGTGGATTCCGTGCAATTGGCTTGAGAGAGAGACGGTGGGTTGCATGTAATGTAAGTAATAGACAGAAATGTGCAATTTTGGTTAGATTCTTGTAATATGAAAATCAATGAGTTAATTTTGTACTTGTCAAAGGTGTGCAAGTAGAGATTGAAATGATAGTTTCCTTGGCATATCCCATTAAAGAAACCAGTAAAAAATCCTGCATTTGTAAACTAATAGTATAATTTGGCATGTGTTCTATTATCCATTTATGATGCTAATCTTTTTTCTCTAGTGTAGCAGTTAGGATGAATCTTTTTTTCCGTATATTTCCTTGTATTTGCAAAATTTTTGTTGCCACCTGAGCTGTCACATTTATTCTGATTTACTTTTTTTGCTTCAAATTTTCATCTGTTTATGGTCTGTTATATTGATCTTTTGTTTATGAATACGCATGATAAACCTCCTGCAGAGTGGCTTACCGTCATTTCCATTTGATTTTCCCGACTGCAAAGCATACTCCTCTTACAAGGTCGATGAAGCTGCTGCATTTGATAGAGCATCTGAGCACTGTCCTCCTGCTGTGAGACCCTTGAAAGTGCCAATTCCTCCTCCATGGTATTGTATAGGATCTACTCTAAGAAAAGGACCAAACATATTGCAAGGTTTTTGGAAACTGCCTGTTAAGACCTCTGCTGAGGTACTTCCTAAAAGTTCAATTGTCGATTTACACTGGAGAGACATATCTTCATCATCTGAGTGTCAGGTGGCTACAAAGTTTCCAGGTTTTGTACCAAGAACATTTGAAGTTTTGGACGGGTACTTTGAAAAGATTGGATGCAAAAACTTGCTTTCGCTACCTACTATTCAAAATATGAAAAGGGGTTTACCTGACTGTGCCAAAACTAGTTTTAACATTATGGATACTGACAGTGAACACTGCTTTATACGAGTTCTACTTCATGCGCACAAAAAAGGTGTTTTTGAGGAAGGAGCATTAGTATGCGCACCTCTTTTGACTGACCTATCACGATGGACAAGGTTAGTAGAGCCAAGCAACTTCTTTTCGTGTTGGTGCTGACCTAGGATAATCAATTTTTTTTAATCAGAATACATCATATAAATGAATAGTATAAATATTAATATGTATTCAAATCTATTATTTTCTGTTATATTGGATGTAGTCCATTGATTACCTAAAAAAGCTTTTGTATTATTCCAACCAATTTATATCCTTTTCTATGGTAAAATTGAAAATTAATTATACTGTTACTAAATGTTGTTTTATGTAATTAATTTCTCTCTTTCTTTTCTAAGTAGTCAACTTGTTGATTGCCATCGGGATTAGAGATTGAAATTTATATGATCTGAAGGTTTCTCCTAGACCAATTATATTGGTTCAATTTATGTGATTCCAGTTCCTCATTTTTTTTTTTGGTTTAAGAAGATGAACTATTGATCTATAGACGGTGAACTAACAAACATAAGTATCTTACTTGGCAAAAAAGAATCATCTCGTTTTTAGTGACAAACTAATTGTGTAAAATAAACATTTTCAAGCATAATCTGCTTATAATCAACCCAATTGGTTACACTCTTTGAACAGATCAGACGGTGAGGAAGAAGGTGAAGAACTTCACATCCCTCAGTCTTCTATGAGATCCTGTTTCAAAGAGGAGCAGTCAACTGGCAAATGGGAGCTGGTGGGTCCTGAAGACTGTTCCACCATGCAGTCATTTAGGTGGCCCATTGGATTTGTCACAACTGGTTTTGTTCGCGGAAGGTAACGGTCTGTCTTTGTAGAACCTTAGCTTGTTTGGTACTTGATAAATATACATCTTTGTTGAAACATGTTTCAGTACCAAGCCAGAGGCGGTGGCTTTATGTGAAGCAAAATTTCTTGCAATGTTGAGGGCACAACAAATATCTGAGTTGAGGGCACAACAATTATCTGAGACTCAAATAGCAGATTCTAAATTATTTTTATTTGTCCGGAATATGAGCTCTACAGTTTACCGACGCGCACAGGCTATTGTTGTTTTGGAACGTCAGAATGATGACCTGGAGTTTATGTAAAATGAGAATCATTTGCCTCTACGAATGATGTAAAGGTCAAAATGGAACTTATGCATCTTGTACGGGGAAGTGGGATAGGGTTCAATTAGTCGCCTTGTCTTGTAATGTCAGGAACCTTTACTGTGGTTCACAGTTATGATTAATTTTTGTTTATTGGCTTAGGTTTTGTTAGATTTTGAATATAAACTTTATTCTGATTGATGCAACATGTCGACACTATAAAAGGAATAATGTAATTTTTTTTTATTTAATTCGAAATGTGAATAGATGCCTCACGTGGAAGCTTGGTAACATTCCTAAATTATTAGTATATGTTGCCACCAACTTGTACTGAATTTTTGCAAATGGTTTTTCGGTGAAGCTTTAATATTCGCTACAACTTCAGGTACTATGGATACAATGCAGAGATTATTATTCAAGCATTCAATTTACCATTTGTTTTATTTTTATGCAGAGACTTTTTTACATGGATCCAATATATTATCCGTTCCGGCATGTTTGCTATTATGTTCTTTGTTTAAAGGGTGGTTTGTATAACGTGAAATTTTATGTATAATTGTATTCTCATAAATAGGCTTCTCATTAATTAAATTGTTAAATATGTAATTGACATTTTGATTCACATGATAATTAATCTACATATAAATTTTTGGATGTGTAAGATATTTTTGGTTCAATATTGTTTTTGACAAACGATGTCAATTTTAAAATTTTTATTTCTAATATTTCAATGTTCTCTATCATTTTCTGGTTGGGATGCATGTCACGTATGAATTTCTGATGTATTTATTGCTATAAGAATATTTCTTGCTTTTATGCTAAAATAACCTTTTTTTCTCAATTTAATGCGTTAGTAAGACAAAAGTAATGAATTTGCTGGAGAGTGCTGGTTTCTCTCGGTCAAATCCATACTATGTGGTTCAACATAGGAAAGTAAGCATGTCAATAGTTGATTAGTTGCTCATGCAGTCCCTTTAATGTCTCTGATCGCTTCCTTATTGCTTTTAGATCGCTTCTCTTACCTTAATGAAGAATTCTGAACGCCTTGATCTACTGAAGGAGATTGGTGGTACTCGTGTGTAAGAAGAAAGACGGCATGAGAGCTTGAACACTATGCAAGAGAGACTAGTTAGTTAGTCATGCAGTGCTCATAGGGGATTTGTTTATGTTGAGCAAGTCTGTCCTTATTGTTGTTTCCGCAAGTGCACGGATACTCGAAGTAATAAAAAAAGATATTGAACCACAGAGACTTCATTGTTAAGTACTGGTTAATTTAGTTCTCACTAGCTAAACAGATCGAGAATTATTAAATCAGCAAATCGGACGATGTAAAAGAAAATCTGAATGAGAAAAGCGGGACTGGGGTTTTATTTAACTTGATAAATATGACTAGACAGGATTAAGAATTCATCAATATACCTTTGTTATGGTCAAGATATAGTTCACTTAAGTAGGGAAGCTAACTCGCTCTCGCGCAATCAACTTGCAAAGAATTATCCTCACTCTCGTGCAAGATCGATTCGATGCTAAATAGAAGCGAACTTTGGTCAAAGAGATTAAGAATCACTCTCGTGCATTCCACCTCAGTACCAAGATCTCAGGCAAAACTAAGCACTCTCGCGCCTTAGTTTCACTAGTTTTACTCAAGGGTTTCGAACAATTCAACATCTATCTCTAGCATGTTATCATGTCTGAAGCAATAATAATTTCTAGTACAAAAACATCAACAAGAATTACGCAACTAAAATCTAAGGTTAGAAACGCAACCAATCTCTTGCGAAGGGATCTAATCCTAAATTCTAGGGTTCCAAGTTCTATGATATCATCTTCTCAGTCCATAGCATAGAACTCTAAGACATGATGGTGCATGATACTAATAACAATTAAAGGCATTAATCACTTGAGTAAAATAATCATAGCAAAGAATAAATTGATGAAAGAAAAGTTATCTAGTCATTGAAGTATCAAGAGAATTACACCCCCATGTCCCAAGAGAAAATTAAGCTAGCATGGAAGAAGATTTACAACGACACATGATTTTTGAATGATCAAAGAGAGTAAAGAGGGAGTAAGAGTTACAAAACAGGGCTGCAACTGAATTGCAGCCCGAAATTTGCTTCAGAAATCGCGATGAACAGTGTCGCGACCAAACTTTTGATGATTTCTTCCTCAATTGGTCTCCTATTGTTCTGAAACTTCTGTGGCGTCTTCTTCTTCCCCAAGCGAAGCTTCCTTTCGAAAATCGTGGCCGGAGATGATCTGTGCAGCAAACGGCGGTGAACCCTAGCGCGGTGACGATTCTCTCAAATTCTCCCCAAATCGTGGATAAAAATTGTCTCTTTTGTTTCGCGTGTCTTCTCCTTTTAAGGACGAGTCCGCCGCCTCTTTTTTTTTCTAAATTTGGACTCCAAAATCTCCAGAAATCGAGTTTCCAATTCTGCCGTGATAAACTCGGAAATCTTGGTTTGAAATTACGGTACCGTATGCCGTATTTTGCTCTGCGAAATCTGGGCAGAAAACACGGCACAGTGTATTCTCCCATAGTAGTGCCGCATTTGTGTCAAAAGTTCTCTGGTCAGAATTGAGGAAAAATACGGTACCGTGATAAAATCCGAGAGAAATACGGTAGTGCCGTATTTTCACTGGAAATTTTCTGTTCTGGATGGCTGAAAATCACGGTACCGTGCGTTTCTACACGGCAGTGCCGCATTCTCGCTTAAGACTTCTGTTCGGAATCATCTCAAAATACGGTACCGTGAGAGTTTAGGGGGAAAATACGGTAGTGCTGTATTCTCATCTGGTTGAAGCGCTGAAACACGGTACCGTGTAGATTTACACGGCCGTGCCGTATTTTGGCTAGGATTATCTTTTTGACTTGAAATTTGATGGGGAGACTCCTCTTCATGGTTGGAACTCGTTCATGCATTTTAATTGCTTGAAAACTGGTGATAGAATCCGCCTTTTTGCCTGAAATTGATCAAAAACTAAAGATGATGAAGATTCCGAAGCTTTTGACTAAAAGGGTATAAAACAAAGCAATGAGATGAAATTATGATTCAAAAGATCACTAAATAAGCATGAAAAACACGATGAAATTTGGAGTCATCACTTATGCATATGTATTATCTGCTAGGTTACAAGGGAAAACAAATTGTTCAAGTTATTCAACATTTGGAGGATAGATTGAGGGAGCTTGATGAAGAAAAAGACAAGCTCAAAAAATATAAGCAGTTTGACAAGCAAAGAATGTCACTAGAGTATACAATTTATGACAAAGAACTTAATGGTGTCAGACAGAAACTGGAGGAGGTTTGTTATAATCAGATTACTTGTCAATTAAATCTTTAATTGTCCATTTTGCAAGGCAAATCATTTTTATTCAACATACTTGCTGTGAAGAATGGTACTTTTGGACAAAATTTATCTAGTCTAATGGTTGTCATATAACATGCACAAATGATCTCATAAAAGGGGAAATTTTACTGGTGTATTTTCATATAGTGATAATTCTGATTGCCTTTTGATCAGGAAGAAATAACTTCTCTAATTCTTCTTTTGTAGATTGAAGAATCACGGAAAAAAGTTTCTGAGAAGTCAACTAGTATGCATAACAGTGTTCTAGAAGCCCATGGGAACCTTAAGTTATTAGAAAAACAATACAAGGTTTTAGCAAAAGAATTACAAAGTTTGAACAAGGAAAATGAAGAGAGAGAAGAAACGAACTGAAGCTTTAAAAGTTCACACTCAGATTGAACTTGATTTAAGGGATCTAGAAGAGAGGATTGCTGGTGACCTCCGGTCAGAGGTTGTTTCCAGTTGATTTCTTAGATAAGTTATCGAATTCCTGAATTTGTTTATGCCCAGATTGTTCTGTGTTAATTCAGTTATGATTGTGGGAAGTTGTTTGTCTTTATTGACCGTGTTGTTATATAAATTGAGTTGTTATTATTGGAAATTTGGAATAGGTTTTCTCTTTGTTGAGTCTGTTATGAATGTAGGAAGAAGCTGAAAGGCAGTTGGAGAGTTTACGGAAAGAAATTCAGGAATCCAGAGATGAACTGAATTCTATCAGGCCTTTACATCAGGCAAAAGTTGGCTGAAGAAGAGGAGATTACTAAAGGCTATAGTTAATAAATTCCTTCTGTTATATTCTTTATTTTATCTGAGGCATTATTCTTCTCATTTAGGTCGCATTGTTGAATTTTTGTATTTTGTTTGAATAGCATAATGGAGCGTGAGAAGCAGCTGAGCATTTTGTACCAGAAGCAAGGACGAGCCACTCAGTTTGCGAACAAAGCTGCTCGCGATAAATGGCTCCAGAGGGAGATTGATGATCTTGAGCGTGTGCTATCATCAAATATTTCACAGGTAATCAATATTATATTTGAGGTTGCCATTGCCCTCTACCGTTTTGTTTTTTTCTCTTAGGTCCCATTGCTTCATCTGTGCAATCTGGTACAATTATAAGAGTAGCTTTCTTTCATTTTGCCTTTTTCTATCCATATGCAATAGAGATTTCTTGGAGATCTTACAATATAGGGAAATATTGATGCAGTTTTTGATTTTGTGATATTAACAGTCTACACCGTTAAACCTATTTTTCTGATGTGTTCATGTGCAGAACTAGTTTGATGAACAATGTCATAATCACTTAAAGATTATAAATAGACTCTACAAACTCAATTCATTATCTATTTGCAAACACTTCAATTATAGTAGAAAACTAAACTTGGATTTCACTCAACAAGATTGGAAATGTGGAGAGAATCTTTCATTGACACTTTAAAGTGGTCAACCAAGTGAACCTAAATGTGGTAATTATGAAAACAATAAAATAATGAAACTTTAATCTATAAGGGACTAAATTGACTTCCCATCTGATTGAACAAATATGGAAGGAAATAATCATCTAGTAGGCATAAAGAGAAGGAAGCATGTTGGCATTTCACAAATTGGCAATCACCACATTGTGCTACTAATAAGATAGGAAATCAAACTATTTCATAAAGATGAGAAATAGAAAGATGACTAAGACAACAATGCAAGAAGAACCTAATGGTGATAGGCGAAACTAATGATGGCGGTGGGTAGGGAATCTGTAATTGTTGCACTACCCATACCCAAATCCGAATATTTTCTCTAGTACCCGTACTCGATTAACTACCCGAGTTTTTTTTTCCACACCCCTAACCGAACCCGGCCCTAATAAATTTTTTACTACCCGCTAAGTACCAGAACCTACTGACTAAAACTTTTAGATAATAAAATACTTGATTATCGGAATAAAAATCAGGTACCCGCCATATCAAAACCCTATTAATATATTTAATAATCATATAAAAAATAAACCAAAATTCAAATCTAATTTAGGGTTTTTGCCTGACAAATGGTGGGAGCTCTTCAAGGAAAAGTAGCTCAAGCAGACCAACATTTTTTCTAGAGATGTGGCTTGCAGCGACGGCTCCATGTGCAGCGATGATAGTGGGCTTGCGGTGACAGCGATGGTGGAGACAGCAACGGGTTCACAGTGATGACGATAATGGTGGGCTCGCAATGATGGTGACAAGCAGTGGGCTCGTGGCGATAGTGACAACAACAACTAGTGGCAGGCTTGCTACGACAGTAGCAACGAGTAGCGGCGATGAACAATGGACTTGTGATGGCTACGACGACGAGCAGCGAACGTGATAAGGTGACGGTGACGACAAGCGGCGAACGTGATGAGGCGATGGCAGCGACGAGATGGTGAGAAGGGAGAAAGGATTGAGATTTGAGAGTTGGATTTTAGATTTTAGGGTTTGATGTGGGTATAATGTGGGTTAGTGAATAGTGGGTTATGGATATTTTAAATTATAAATATAAATAATTATTTTATAAATTTATTATATATATATATATATATATATATATATATATATAATCGATTCTAGTAGTAGGTATCCGACCTATGCTACCCGAATCCAACACGGTAGTATACTCATTATCCATACCCTACCCGAACCCGAACCTGATAATTCTGCCGATTGCCATCCCTAGGCGAAAACATTAAAATGCATGTTATGAAAAATTAAATTAAAATTTCATATATTAATTAGTTATACATTATATTGCTTTGATAAGATTAGTGGTATATTAGTTTTTTTTGTTTTTGTTTTTGTTGAGGTGTGTGTGCCGTGTGGGGTGCGGTTGGGATGTTGGTAGGTGTTCAAAGAGTAGATGTGTGGGGGGGACCTGCTTCCCCCCCGCTTTTGCACACAGTTATACTGAGGGTTGCACCATGCCTTCCCAAACGGATAGAAAATGTTGCCCATGACACAGCCAAACACAACTTAGGCAAGATAAGGAATATCTCACATGCTTTTGCACACAATCATGCTTTCGGTTGCACCATGCCTTCCCAAACAAATAGAAAAGCGCTGCCCATGACCATATAGGCAAACCCAACTTAAGTAAGATAAGGTATATCTCACATGCTTTTTGTTGTTTAATGAGACATAAGAGATGTAATGATGGCCTTAAACTATTGAACATTCAATTAAGAACAAAATAATCATCAAAGATGTAAACAAGAGGCTGTAAGAGATATATAGTACTACTACTTTTCACTATTGTATTAGGAGCATTAGATATTTTCAAATTATTAGCATGAAACTTGATACAATCAAGCGAGAAATTTGGAAGAGATGATTCAACAATTTAAATCGTAAGACTAGAGAAAGTGAGAGGGGCACATGGCTTGAAGAAAATGGAAACCCTAAAGAGTATAAGGATGTAGAGAAAAGGAGGTAAGAGGGAGCGGAGAGAGTAGTTTCTGTGGGAGGTGCTGGAAGTAGTTAGGTGCAGAGGAGAGATGAAGGTAGCTAGGAAATGAGAAAAAGGCTTGTGGTAAGAAGTAGAAGATGGGGGAGTGGAGGGTGTAGGAGGATCGAAGATGGGGGTAGTCACTGGAGGCTTGCGAGAAGGGAGGGCACCATTTAAATACTTCAAGTGACATGAAAGAAGATAAGACAGTAGATTAGTACATGTGGAATTAAAATAACCTATGACAAACAGTACTGGTTCTAAGAACCATAGCAAAATTGTGGACTGTGGCAATTGGAAAACTATTTGGCTCCTTATGCAGTATTGGCTTTAGGCATTTGTGCTGAATAATTGTTTTAGTGGTTGCATGGTGAAAAGAGCACAAGATAAGAAAAGTTATGGTAGCTAGAAGTTAGACCCATTGTCATATAAAAAAATCTTGTTTCCTGCTTATATGTACATGTTTTTTGTATTGTGCTTGTGTAAGATACTATAGTTGATAACATTTTGTAGTTTTCTTGGGATGTTCATGAGCACCTCAATTTAATGTGCAAATTAGAGCAATTTGCAGTTTTTCTACTTTTTACAGTTTAATTAGTGAACTCTCACCAAGTGCCTCACGAACATGCATTTTTCATATGAATGAGTGTGCTGTAAATGTTAGATGCTCTACACTGGAGGGATAAGTTGCAAGATTAGATGTTATGGAATCCAAGGCAACAAAAATGCTAATGAAGACTTTGCATCCTGTTTCCTAGTAATGTTTAATGCCATTAAGATGAGAGTTGGAAATTTACCATTTTACTTGTTTATATTTGCAAATTCCAAGGGCTAAAAATGTTACACATTTCTTTGCAGGCCATATGCCACTATGCCACTGTAGATGATTCTCTTTTGAATGAGTCATTTCTTACTCCCTACAACGCCAACTCAGCAACTCATAAATCTTTTGTCCTTAGTCATGCAGACAAACTTTCTTCTCACACAATTCTTTCTTGATCCATAAAAGATTTACAATCTGGTGTAATTGAGGTTAGAGGCAATGAGCTTCCTATAAGCCCTGATGGTGATTTACTGGGAGAAGATTCATCGTGGTCAAGCCCCCAAACCAATGAAACTTTCTTTTCTGTCAATACAAGTTTGTGGGATTTTGGCAATAACTTGTATCCATAAAGTATTTTTTGCAAAGAGAAGCATGATAGGCGCTTGAAGGTCTGTTCTCTTGTATTTCCTTACATTTCCTTACAGGGGTCAGTAACTTATTTTCCTTACATTTCTTTGTATTTGCAAAATTTTTGTTGCCACCTGAGCTGTCACATTCATTCTGTTTTACTTATTTTCAAAATTTTCATTTGTTTATGGGGTCTGTTCTCTTGATCTTTTGTTTATGAGTAAGCGTGATAAACCTCTTGCAGAGTGGGTTACCGTCATTTCCATTTGATTTTCCTGACTGGAAAGCATGCTCCTCTTCATGTTTCAAAGAGCAGCAGCCAACTAAGTGGATCGTGAAGACTGTTCACCATGGAGTCATTTGGGTGGCCCATTGGATTTGTCACAACTGGTTTTTGTTCGCGAAAGGTATGTAGAACCTTAGTTTGTACTTGACAAGTATACAAGTTTGTTAAATTTGTTGCAGTACCAAGCCAATGGCGGTGGCTTTTTGTGAATCAAAATTTATCCAACTTAAAAAAATGTAAGTAAAAAAGATTAATCAATAACAATCCTTTCAAAAAAAATAACCGATACTATTTAGATTAAATTTAGATAATAATGACGTGATTTGATGTAGCCAAATCCACTAAACTGTGCAACTGCACTTGGCCCAAACTTTACTTTTGTTTCCTTTCTACCATCCCCGCGACGCAATCGGAGTTTGGCTTGCTCTCCCCTCCGCAGTCCGCCCCCACCCCTCAGAGATGGAAGTCTTATCTGGCGGCAAGTCTCCGACCGATGACCCGCCACCCAGACCGGCCCAAACCCTACAATCCGCCGAACCGGCACCGGCTCCATCCGAACCACAGCCATCCGAATCTAGGGTTCCGACTGACACCGTCGGCGATGGCATTTCCACCCAACCAGCACTGGCTCCATCCGAGCCACAGCCATCTGAATCTGGGGTTCCTCCTGACACGGTCGACGACCATGGCATTTCCAACCAACCAGCACGGGCTCCATCTGACCCACAGCCATCCCAATCTAGGATTCCGCCTGACACGGTCGGCGGTGCCATTTCTACTCCGGAGTTGGACCTCCCTCTGGAAACCCTCCCCCAAGCCGAACCTATATCCGAGATGTCTGTTCCGTGTGACGACCAGGTAACGGGAGTAGGGTTGCCAGCAGGTGAACCCCCGGGGGTAAACCCTTTCGCTGTCGGAGATCTCGTATGGGGGAAGGCCAAGAGCCATCACTGGTGTCCTGCGATGGTTTCTGACCCCTCTACTGCCCTTGACCCTGCCAAGAAGACCCATCGGAGTTTCCTTGTCCGCTTCTTTGGCAGCGGTGCCTTCTCCTGGTGTGAGCCTGCCCAGCTGAAACCCTTCATGGAGGAATTCCATGAAATGGTTCGGGATAGAAGCTCTAAGAGCTTTCTAGGAGCCGTCGAGGATGCGTTGGATCTTATTTCGTGGAGGCGCCAGTCAGAGCTCACATGCAGCTGCCTTCCGTCGGAAGCTCAACGGAAGCACACCGGAGGGCCAGATGGTAGACTCGCCGTTGCTAACTTCCAGCCTTCGGAGTTCCTTGAGCATCTGGGCGATTTGGCATGTGATGTTACTGCGATTGATGTGCTCCAACTTCAAGATCTGAAAGGTTGGGCGATGGCGTTCGGGAAGGGGTGGCGAGATGGTTCACCTGGATACCATCCTGGCCGTGAGACACTGGAGCTGGTGGACAAATTTGACCTTGATGTGCCACCAGGGGACTTGGGTGATGCCAGCGAGGAGGGTGATGTCGAGTGTTCCATCATTGGAAAGGGTTCCAAGGCATCCAAAGGTAGTTTGCACAATATCCAGAGGAAAAGGAGCATGGCAGCGCTCATTGCTGGAATGGATGTGGATACAGTTGAGTTTAGTGATGGCAATGGAGTGAAAAAGAAGTTAAAGCCAAGGAAGCAGAAGGGGAAATTTGAGGGTGATAAAATTAATGATATGGATGCTGGTTTTGGTGAGGCCCAAGAAGAAACTTTCTCTGGTAGGAGGGAAAGGAAAAAGAGCAAGTACCTTTCACCACCGTACACTTCTTTGGCTGCAGGCATCAAGTCTCTAGACTCAAAAGGTACAGCTGTGGTGAAATCGCCAAGAAAAAATGCTGAAGCAGAACCAGCTCTAAATTCTCATTTCTCAGCTTTATCCAGTTGCAGCTTCGAGGCTGAGCAGGATGAGGATACAGGGTCTCCTGTTGTTAGCATGGATGGTGTGTCCATGAATGACATTCTTTCGGAGTTTTTTTCTACTTCAAGAAATCCACTTCACCTACAGGGGAACCGTTTAGAAACAATGATTAGGAGTTTCTTCTCAAAATACAGAAGCTCTATGTACTCCAGCGGAACTGACTTCCTAACATACCAGAAGAACCAAAATGGATCCGGTGATAAGAATGCAGGGTTTTTGGAAAAAGTGACCCTGAATAATAGCTCTCAAGTTGGAACATCCACGGGGAAACAGGAGGATGTAAACGATGCTGTTAATTTGGAAATAAAGACTGGTTTTAATGCTGATGCAATGAGCAACTCCAAAAGTGACAAGGCTGGGAAGAAGAGGAAGATGTGCAATGGTGAACTTTCAGTGTCTTCTCAGAAAGGAAAATCTGGAGGGAAGAAGAAGATCAAACTTTTAGAGCCTCCTCAGGAAACCAAATCTGGACAGACGGAGAAGAGCCAAGTCTCAAAGCTTCCTCAAGTAGGCAAATCAAGGAAGAAGAAGAGCAAACCTCCAGAGCCTTCTCAAGATAGCGATTCTAAACAGAAGGAGAGCAATCTTTCACAGCCTTCTCTAGAAGGAAAATCTGAACATGAGGAGAGCAAACTTTCACAGCCTTCTCACGAAGGCAAACCCGAACTTAACGAGGAGGGCAAACTTTCACAGCCTTCTCACGAAGGCAAACCCGAATTTAATGAGGGGGGCAAACTTTCACAGCCTTCTGTAAAGAAGGCTAGTGAGCTTTTAGTGCCTTCTCAGGAAGGCAAATCTGCACAAAAAAGGAAGAGCAAACTTTCAGACACTTCTCAAGGAGGAAAATCTGGAGAGAAGAAGAAGAAAAAGAAGAAGAGCAAACCTGAGCATGCTGACGCACTTTTGGTTAATTTGGGTGGGGACGCTGCAAATGGATCACAGAAAAGCAAATCTGATGCTGAATACTATTATAGCTACCCTGCAGCTCTTCTCTTGACCTTTGATCCAGCAGTTTCTTTACCCTCCCAAAACGAATTTATCTCAGCATTCAGAAAATATGGTATTTTGATTGACTCAGAAACAGAATTGCAGAAAGAGACTAACTCCGCTCGCATTGTATTTGCCAAAAGCACTGACGCAGAGAGAGCCCTCAATAGCGCAGATAAGACTGGTGTCTTTGCACCACCACATGTTAGCTACAGTCTTCGCTATCTTCCTCCAATTGCAGGCTCTCCTCATCATACTCCTCCACTTCCACTTATAAGGGAGAATCTTGAGAGGATGATATCGACTTTGGCTACTGCTTCAGGCCCCTTAGATGAAATGAAACCGGATGCAAGGGAAAATCTAGTCGGGGACATGGAAAGTCTGCTGAAAAAAGTTAACACCATTATAAACGGAGATGCGCCCGGTGCCTAATTCAGCCAATGCATTATGTTCTTATGGTGATGCTCCTGGCACCTCATTCAGCGAATACAATATGTTCTAACCTCGCCTAGTTTTGGCTCAGAAAACATGGTATTACTACCATCTGTCTAGGATGTTGAAATTTGACTATGTAAGGCTGTGTATTTGGGGATCACTGCCACATGCCTTATTTGGTTGCTAAAATTTAGGTTATTTAGATTGCTAAAATTTTGCTTCTCGGCAGTATGCGTAGTTTATTCTAGATCACCATTGTGTATTCTTCACTCTCTTTCTTATCCTTTTTTGAGTCGTATAGTGGATATCTCAGGCTTTTAACCTTTCGTATAGCGTTTTGCATGTGGCCTGGGGGTTGTCTTGGTTCCCATGTCGATGGTAGGAACCATGAGACGCGAGACTGTTGTGTACGACCTTCCACTTCCAAAGTAGAATACATAGAGATGCGTTGAAACCCGGCAAATGATTCATTTTTGTTGCTCAAGCGTGTATACATGTACAATAGATTAAGAGTACTGTGAAGAAACCTGATAACCTAGTTCAATTGCTCTTCCTGTCAGTGTGGGTGGATGAAGTAGAAATATTATATGTTCACTCTAGTTTGCTAATGAACTGTTGACAATTGTGTGCCTCGACCTTGAGAAATTGTTAGAACGCCCATAGTTTCAGGTAATAGTTGCAATTATTATTGCTTTTTATGTTACACAGATCACGAGGCGAGGATCTGAAGTCCAGATGCGCAACCTAGTGGATAGATGCGGTATATAATTATATGCACCAGATTTCTTTAATTTATCATCGTTAGAATCTTATTGACTCTACAAACTGATGTGTTTGTTTGTCTACATGTGGCTATGAATGACTATATAGTTGTTTAATACAGGTTGCTTTGAGATAACCGTAGAGTTGGACATTTTGTAATATGATACGCCTAGAGTAACCATGTGGTCCATACTTTTGCATTCTCCTGCCAAAATACTTGAAAAGGTGAGTCGTTTTTTATAATTTTTATTACTTTTATGTGGTTATCCTTTACATATCATTTTTGCCTTAATAAGCGGCTGTGTTCTATTTCTAGTTTCTACCTTTCACCATGTTAGCACAGACAAAAACACTGTAGATTTTTTTTAAAATTATTTTTTCTTTTTTTTAGTATAAAAAACTCTGCAAGAACAAACCGGTTTTATGACTATAGATCATTGGAGCAGACTGGGGAGCTTTTGTTTTTCCAATAGGAACGAGAATATAATGGAAATGCTAAGAATATAGTACACTCGAAATTCCACTAACTTGCTATAGATTTCACGTGAATACAGTTTCAATTAGAACAAAGATACAATAGGAGCTTGTTTATTCATCACGGGTAAAAACAGTGTGTCATAACTTTTGGCCGGTTTACTCTTGCGGGGTGATCTTCTGCTCAATTCTGCCTAAAAATGATAGATGCATTTTTTGAAAATTTGTGTTCTTATACTCGTGTCTTGAACAGAACGCCTCATTTCCAAAGGCCAGGTAGTGGATAGCGATAATTTACGCAGAGACCATCAAATCCCAAACTATGTAAGATCAGTTACTTAGGAACAAATACTGCTGTATATTCTCATCAAGTGAACCATATCAAACAAGAATCATGTATATTCCACGCATACAACTTACACTAAATTGCTTTTCTTTTTCCACTCGAAAGATATTTTCAAGTAGGCGTAAAAGGCCTTAGCTTGAACAAATCTTAACAAAAAGCATGGGGGTAGTAATGATCTTGTTCAGGTTGGCGAACTTGCACAAGCATTTATCTCCACCTTCAACTCCATAACTAGGGCTGCTGCCAAAGGATTCAAGGGTGGGATTGACCTTGAGGAGGTAGAACTAGAATTTAAAGATTGAGAACTCATGTATGCCTCTTTTACATTCTATGTATTCTTCACTTTCTTTGTTGTTCTTTGTAGTGTTCATTGTGTTATTTTGCTAGAGAAATTTGTAGATTTTGTGATATACCTCCTTGTTTATCTTGATGATTTTATATTTTGTTTACTTCCTTTGTTGGTTTCTTACGTTTTCTATGAGCTTTGTCAGTTGGAGTTTCAAGTAAAAATATTATAGTGCTTTATCTTGCACTTGAGCTAGCCACTTCTTAATAGTCTTGAAGTTATATTGTTCTAAATGTTTTTAATAGTTCTTAATTGTAGGTCAAGAATGTGAACCTAAGCATGTTACCAGAAAGTCCGAGGACAGTCAGCACTTGGATATTCTTGGTCAAAGAGTTGACCTAGCTATATCATCCACAAGTTTGAAGTCTTGTTGGGTTAATTATTTTTAGTTGGATAGAGAACCTAAAACACTTGCAAGTCCGAGGGCTTAGATATTTGGTTTTCATTAGCCAAAAAAATGACCTAAGACATGCCACCCATGAGTTTACCAGGGATTCGGCTATTATAGGGGTTAATTGTGTTATTCATAAGTTTATAAACTTGATTACTTTGCTATTTGTGGTTAAAGAGTAACCTAATATGTGTCGACCAGAAGTTCAAAACTCGAGCACATAGCTATTGTTAGATTAGAGAGTGACCTGAGATTTATCATCCATAAATCCAAGGACTCAAGTGCTTAGATATTATTAGTTAACGAACAACCTAAGCCATGCCACCCACAGGAGTCAGGCACTTATTTATTGTTAGTTTGGTGTTAGCTATTGTAGGTTGGAAGGTAACTTATGCTGTCTCACCTATGGTTTAAGAACTTGAGTTCTCAGCTATTATTAGTTGGATAGTTGACCAAAGTTGTGTCACCCACGAGTTTAAGGACTTGGCACTTAGCTATTGTTGGTTAGAGAGTGACTTAAGCTCTATCACATACAACTTAAATGAATCAATCATTTAGATATTATTGATAACAGTGTGACCTAAGCTGAGTGACCTATTAGTTTAAAGTCTCTTATCACTTAGCCATTGTCAACTACAAAGTGGCAGTAGTAGTGTCATCCAAAAGTATGAGGACTTGAGAACTTGTAATGAGATTAACGCTGCGTTTCGGAGGAGGGAAAGAAATCAGAAAAGAAAAGAAACAACAAGAGAAGAAAAATAGAAAGGAAAAGAAATAACTTCTTTCTCTTATTTGCCTTGTGTTTCGGTTGAAGGAAAGAAATATTTTGACCAGTCAATAGTTCAATTGACTAAGTCAAAATTAACCCAAATCTTACTCAAATCCACCTAATCTCAACCAAATCAACAGCTCAATGTACTGTTTTGTGGGTGGTTGGTGAACAAGGACGCGTTCTCGGGCGTGGAGACATCGTTCGAGGTCCCCACCAGCGGCGGCGGAAGCGGGAGTAGGGGGAGCGCCAGCGCCGCCGACATGACGGGAGAGCGACCCTAAATTGGACGTCCTCGCCACCGCGGGCTCTTCCGTGCTAGGTAAGCCGAGGAGCACAAGACGGAGGATGCAACGGAGATGGCGCAGCGAGAGTGGCGACGTCGGGAGGGCGAGAGGGGAGAGGGTGCGGCCAAGCCCTGGAGCCTGGACAACGTCAGGAGGGCGAAAGGGGAGAGGGTGCGATGAGAGTGGCGCGGCGAGAGTGGCGACGTCGGGAGGGCGAGAGGGCGCAGCGAGAGTGGCGACGTCGGGAGGGCGAGAGGGGAGAGGTCGTGAGGGATACCTCTAGCCCATACGACCCCAGCTTCAGGTGACTGAAAAACTTCGTTAGGGACGAAGATGATGAGGGCAGGGGAACAAGGAAGCTCGAGGAAAGGGGCGTTGGCATCGGAGAACGTGGTGGAGAGGGCACGGTGAGAGGTCCGGAAGGTGAGAGTGGAGAGGGCGCGGCGAGAGGGGAGCTTAGAGCATGGACGACGTTAGGAGGGATAGAGGGGAGGAAGGACGCGGCAAGAGAGGAGGAAGGAGGCGCATGGGAGATCTTGAGAGTCGAGAGAACGGAAATAATTTCCGTCTCTTTTTGAGAGAATATTTTTGGAGAGAAAGGAAAGGTTTTTTTTTTCTTTCTCTTGTTTATTTCCTTCCTCTGAAACTAGGGAAATGGAAGGAAAGAACCCTATTTCTTTCCTTTCCCTCCTTATTTCTCTCCTCTGAAACAGACCGTAAAAGTAAAGTTGAGTAGTGATGCCAATGTGCTGGCAAGCATAGGGTGTTTAATTTTTGATTCAACCCGAAAAATCGAACTAAATCGAACTGAAAATTTTAGTTTGTAACTATCTTGGTTCAATTCGATTCAAAGTTTCTTTAAAAAATTTAGTTTTATTTTTTATTCAATATCAAATTTTCGAGTTGAACGGAATAAATTAAAATTGTAATAATTATATATTATTTTAATATTATAATATTATTTTATTTTAAAAATAATAAAATTTTTTTGTTTAAACTGAATTATACCAAACTAAAATATTTGGTTTGCTTACTGTTTATTTTTTTTTAAATTAGTTTGTTTTTTTTATTTTTCAAAAATAGATAAAAATTCGATTCAAATTGAACTAACTTGGTTTAGTACGGTTAAGTTGAACTGATTAAACACACCTAGGCGAGGAAAACACTAGTAACACATAAGATGAGTGATTGTGATAACTAGCCGTTAAGCTCGCTTCTAGGGCTAGTCATCAAAGTCATAGGGATCTACAACTAACTATTTCTTAAACTAGGATGAATTTAGAGACTTAGGGCCATTTGGCCCCGCTTAAAGTTCTTTTAGCTCGGAATCTAAGACAGCAAAAGTCAAAATTGAAAAAGCCACATTTTCTAGCTTTTCAAACTTTTGTAACTTTCATTTACCTTGAAAGCTGAGCTGCAGCTTATTTACAGTGGGCCAAACAGGCCCTTAGATTGCACCTTCCAAGTTTTTCTAGGTTCACCTATGTAAAGATGGGTGCTTAAAATATTTGTATATCCTTCGTACTTAAGTTAGAACAAGCGAAGATGGGTTAGAATGAGTGATAAATGCACAAAAAAGGATTAGCTTTCACATAAGTGAAGAGAGATTTATTCCATTGTCGTTGGGGATACGGTTTGTGTCGTATCTCGTGTTAACATGTGGAGGTGCTAGAGATTTCGTGAGCCTTTAAATATCAACACGGCCAGCGTTAGATGAGTAATGCAATTACTATAACCCTTCACAATATGTCCCATTAGTACGTACTGCACAATCTATATGTGACGCTCACACCATGAGATTTGATTACTTGGGTTACTTCTGAGTTCTGAGTAATCCAAGCACATAGCGGTTGGATCATTTGGTGCTTTCAGAGTGATTTGATTGTGTGGGGAGGCGACACTATATGATTTGATCAATTAGCTTTAAGTGTTCCTAGTTGAGCAGCGTTCCATTTGAGTTGCTCAAGAAATTCAATTAGCTAAGTGGCCATGTAACCTGGCATATGCATATATCTTCATATAAAAAGTTGGACAAATTAAAGGGGCACATTACATACTCTTTATCAACATTTGGTAGTATATACTATCTAATAGTATATTTGGTGGTATATGAGTACATAGGTTAGTAATATATGACTATTTAATGGCAGCATATTATATATATATATATATATATATATATATATAAAATATAACATAACATGTATTCCTTGTCTTTTGAGACTTTTCTATACTTGGTGTAGGGGATTAAAAAATTTCCGCACAAGTGATGCCAGGAGAGTCCTCTCTAAAATTGTATTATAAAATTAGGATAGAAGAATAATTGGAATAGGCAAGGTTTTAGGCGAGTCACAGCTAGGATTCGACATGCACTTTTTTTTACAGCACTAATTTCCATTCAGGCTGCTGCTGGACCTCTGACTGTTTCTTGTCTAATTCTTCCGTTGCCTAATAATTCTACTCCATCGATTGGTAACCACGTGATAAAAAAATTTCTCCAATCGACCCCACCTATTAATCTGACCATGTCCCAACCCGATCTTTTGCATTACTTTGGCTCGCCAACTACAACTCAAAACAAGTACACTTGCAGCCGCTAGGGGTCATCTAAAATCTTTCTTTGTCCATAGTTCGTCCTGTGTTTTCTGCCTGTATGGTTTAGATTCTGCTCATGACGTTTTCTTCTAGTGTGATTTCGTCGACTCTCTTGACTTTCTCTGGCAAAATTTATTAAATTTCATCAGTTTTCAAACTCTGGCGTTTTGGTTTTTGGATCCTTAGAAAAAAAAAAAGTTGCTCCAGTGATTCTATCTATTTTCTGGATTTTACAGAAAGCACATAATACTTATCTTTAACGACAAAAAAAACCAATTCTTGATAATACAATTAGATTTACTATGCTGGATGTCAATGGTACACCCTTCCTTAAAACCTAAGGAAAACAATGCTCTTAGAAATATCAACCTTTGTACATCTGCTTTTTTTCACTGTACTTGGCTATCAAAATAGTTCTTCAATTTATTTATTACATGCAAATTGTCATAGAGTCAAACTGCCAGAGAATATAACTTCGCATCAAGGACAAGGAGATGCACCATCGGCATGTACAGCTTAACATCTCAAGAGACATCCAATTCATGCTTTACAGAATGATTTAACTGTAATGCTAGCTATATTCCCGAGAAATTCCAAGTAGCAAACAAGTCGACTTTTGATATACCTTTTTTTTTTTATTTTAAAAAAGCCTACTAAAACCCAACCTTGCCCGACCGAGAAGAGATCGGTCCAACTTCTTTTCCTTATTTTCGGATTCAGTACTTTAGCATGGAATCACTTCTATTATTTGCCTAGCAAAAAATGATTAACCACAAATTCAATGTCATATATAAGAAATCCTTTATCTAAAATAGACCCATAAGTTCAGTAATGCTTGACAACGAGAGAAATCTTACAACGGTGGTGAAATTTGAAGTAGTGAACTAACTAAAGAAAATATACATTAACCGATAGATTCCATCAAAAAAAGTTCCTATGCAGGGAACGCTGTGAAGAAATCACAGGATCACCCACCAACCGTTGGATATGTTAAAAACAAGAATATTGAAGCAAAAGTCATTTTAGTACTGTTTTAAGATGCGTATTTTTTTAACTGATCCAACAGTAGGAAGAGACCTGCCTATGATCTTTGGGGACACTGCATGCTGTATGACAATAAAATTGAAGGAGTACCGTCAAGTTTTAAAATCTTAGTTTGAGCCATATGAGCTTTTTGGACCATTAAATACCATACTGTACCATTGCATACCAATTGAACAGTTGGTTATGTAATCAACTAAATTAAACAGTTAATGCATGTTTTTTATACCATTTCTCTACCAAGCTTATGGGCATAACGTTTGCATTTTGGCCTCTTGTCAAACCAACATGTACCAAGTCTGTACACAACGAGTCTCGATATGACAACAGTAGTATTCATGCACAAAGGGCATTTAGTACATTGCCAAAATCAATTATAATAAACATAATGATGAAAAGCATAAAATCATGTCTTGGTTCATATTGGGTGGCCTGACCAAGATGTACCAATATGATAGGTTTCAATATCAACCCATGCACCCATTTTAGTATTTTATTATGACAAACACAAGTGTACCATATTGATTGCGTGCATATACATACAAACCATGTCTCAGTTTTATAGATCATAGATAACACATTGAATTTGTATCAATCATGCAGCAGGGTTGCCAATATAGACCAATCATACTCATGTGGATTACTTTAGGTCATCCATATGGTAAGTACTCAGTGCTGACTTAATTCCCAGACCAGGATGCATATGCCCCAGCTAGCTCGGGGTTTACTTGCACAAAAGAGATGCTTGGAATATTTAAGAGTCCTCCCTTCGGTACTAAAGTCAACACAAGAGCTCATATGATAAAGTTTTAGCAATAAGATTTGCATGTCGTATCTCCTCTAGGCAACATTTGGTTGTGTACGGGGACTGAGTTATATATTTAAAACTACTTGTAGTTTTGTACCATGCATAACACTAGTCCGACGTCGTAGCACCATTTACATCGTTATAGAGTGGTATTTAAAACTTTGCTTTGAGACTACATTTTATGTTAGACATAGTAATGTCATATATCTCTAACACAACAATATAATGCATGAGTTTATATTTTTAAATGTGTAGGGTATTAAAACCACAAGATTCAATTAATCAGGGCTCCTAAGTGATCCAAACCTAGCCATTTGAGCTATTTGGTGAATTGATTAGGTTGCATAAATAAGTTTATGAAATGTTTGTGCAATCTATTCTTATGATGCTTGTTACGGTAAACCTTACCATAAGTGTCTCAACCAACATTTTAAAAACCATTTTGTACTGAGCATATGAAAACTTTGTACCAATCAGGGCTGGGACTAGTGTACGAAACGGAAGAAAAAACATTTAAGAGGGAGAAAAAAGAGGAGAAGAAAAAAAAAGAAAAAGAAGAGAAGTACGGCGATGGAAGAGGGAAGAAGAAGTAGAAACAAAAGAAGAAATATGTTACGCCCTAGAGCGCCACCCGGGACCCACACCGGGAATCCCGACCTTAGGACGTAACAACACTGTACCTGATAAGACAACACAAAAATCGAGAGGTACAACATATAATAAAATAACATAACATAAGGCCGACCCGGCCATAAAATATCCAGATACAAACAACTGACATAAGACCGGTACAACAGTCAACAGAGTCAACAATAAATAGACCGACACAGCGGTCCACAAACCCAACTAATACACGACGGGCGCAGCGGTCAACAAGTCCAAGACAATACATATAGAATACAACAATGGGATAACTGTGTAGCACAACCCACCCAAACTGGCAGTCAACATCTAACTATCTAGGGTGCTCAAGATGGAGCCGCGCCTGAACCTGGAGGCAAGTCAAAGGGGGTAAGTCGGAGACTAAGTAGGGATATAACAAATTATATGGTGCATGATCAAAACAGAGGAAATTTACCAGAATACCACTGTAACACTACATGTCCCATATATTGTATAATTAGACTAAAAATATACCTCAATATAATGTCATCACACACAGAGAAAACTGGGAGCTGATACAGCAATGGTCCGAGACCCGCAACTCTGAAATAGAGTGGTCCCTACTGATGGCTCCTCGAACAGTAGAGACGACTGTCCATCGACAGCCCATTAGTGTAGCTTCATACACTCAGTACAACTCATCTCATCAGGTTGACAACATATCCAAGACCTCAAGCCTATAACATCAGACTCTCTTGGTCTAGTACTATCACAGGTAGACGATCGCACGTCTCAGAATATAACAAGCAATAACCGAGGTATACTGAATTTACTATCGCTAGACATCCAGCCCTTAATGTATGTATACATAACATATACCAACTACCAACTACTGACTCGCATGCAATAATACTGACTCACATACCGTGTTTCATACAAGCACATTATATCAACAGGAATAAGATGCGAGCAGAAAGGAAATCAGAACAATAATCAATAGTCATAATAGCTATAAGAAGGTGCCGCTAATCTACACATGCGGTTGGCACCGTAACAAAGGAAAGAAGGTAGAATCCATATCTCACAAGCAGACGTACAATAATAGAATCAACCAGTAATCACGCGTATTAATCAACAGGTCCTAGCAGATTAATCAAGGTGTAAGTCAACGTATTATACTAAATCACTTATCATAATTATTAACATGCAGGTCTAAGTTAATCAGTTGATCATGTCCAGATCTAGGTATTTAATCAAGTCCATTCGTTAATACATGTGTCCAGGTTATGTTTTCGCATGCGTTCGTATAATTACGTACAGAGTTGGGTCGGGGTACTAACCGAGTTCGCAGCCACGTGCGAACGCAAATCACCGCGTGAAGTCGTAAGTCAAAGAACTAGCCCAGAATACGCAGAATAAGAAGTCAGCACGAAAATCAAAGTTCGCCAGAACAATACCACCGGAACAGTGACTTCGCAGGAACAGTATCACCGGAGTTCGTAACTCGCCGAAAATAGAGGGGAAAGACCCGTTGTTCGCCGGAGATCAGAGACGTGCTTATAGATTCGTCAGAGGCGCCACCCAAAATCACGTTTGGCGTGATCCAAACCCCAGTTCGCTGGACGCGGTGGCAAGGGAGGGCAGGGATCGACGTAGCGACAAGGTTAGGGCAGCCATCGATACCAGAAAGGGGAAGGAGGATTCGTCGGAGCTGGAAGAAATGCATGCGCATGGTGTGCCCGACGATGGACGGAAATCACGAGCGGAGGAGAAGGGGCAGCGCCGAAATCCGTTCGCAGGGCCTTCATGCTTTGTCGACGCCGGCAAGGAAGCTCGCCTGAGGAGCCGCCGGACACAGGTGGAGACAAGAGAGGGAGGCTAGTTCGAATGGAAGAAGCGAGCAGTCGTTCGTTCGCTCGGTGAAGAAGACGAGCAGCTGGGGAGAAATAAAAGGAGTGAAGAGTTCATGTGGAGACACAAAGGGATGGGCTCAGTCACGCGTGCACAGTAACGAGTCCCATCAATCCAAATCCATCTAATATTTAATAATCTCCTATTTGATTTTTCGTCTGTTCTAAGTCACGGACGTAACATTATTCCCACCTTCAAAGAATTTGGTCCCCAAATTCCAAACATATTTATTAACGGTAAATAAACAACTAGGATTACAGAAGCGGTAATACAGCAGTCACTCGTCTACTCCTCCATCTCCGGAAACAAATCCGAATGTTTACTCATAAACTCATCCTCACACTCGTCTACTCCTCCACTTTATCAGGCTGATAACTTTATTTCTCAATTGGTGCTCTTTGCGATCTAAGATTTCCACAGGCATCTCCGCATATGTGGCATCCTGCCTGACATGAACAGCACCATGGATCAATACATGAGATGGATCTGCTACGTACTTGTGCAACATGGACACGTGGAACACGGGGTGAATATGTGTGTACATTGGTGGAAGCGCTAATCAGTATGCGACAGGTCCAGCTCTCTTTAGTATCTCAAAAGGACCAACATACCGTAGGGCTAACTTACCAGAATATCCAAATCTAGTTGCACCCTTTTCGGAGAAATCCGAAGAAACACGTGATCGCCGACATCAAACTCAAGTGGACGTCGTCTCTTGTCCGCGTAACTCTTTTGTCGGCTTTGGGCAGTTAATAATTTCTGTCTAATAATCTGAACCCTTTCAGCATCCAATTCCAACATAGCCGGTCCCAATACACGGCTCTCACCTGCTTCGTCCAATAACACCGGGGATCTACACCTTCTACCATATAAAGCCTCGAAAGGTGCCATCTGAATGGCAGAGTGATAACTATTATTATATGCAAATTCCATCAAGTATAAGTGGCACTCGCAACCATCCGTAAAGTCTAAGATGATAGCCCGAAGCATATCCTCTAGCGTCTGAATAGTTCGCTCAGACTGACCGTCAGTCTGCGGGTGATAAGCCATACTGAACCGTAGTTCAGTTCCCAAAGCCTTCTGTAAACTACCGCAGAATCTAGAGGTGAATCGTGGGTCTCTGTCAGAAATAATGCTGGCAGGAACCCCATGTAGCTGTATAACCTCATTACAATATAATCTTGCCAGCTTATCCATCGAGTAAATTTTCCTTATAGGTAGGAAATGGGCAGACTTGGTCAACCTGTCCACAATCACCCAAATCGAATCGTGGCTAGTCCGTAACCTCGGAAGATCTGTCATGAAGTCCATGGTAATGTGTTCCCACTTCCACTCAGAGATCGGAATACTCTGCAACAGTCTTGAAGGTTTCTTATGCTCAATCTTGACTTGTTAACATACTAGACAACGTCCAACATATTCTGCCACGTCTCTTTTCATTCCTTCCCACCAATAAGATTTTCGCAGATCCCTATACATCTTCGTGGCACCAGGATGTACCGCGAATCTTGACTTGTGTGCCTCTTCCAGTAATTCTTCCTTAATAACCTTAGGTACACATAGGCGATTCCAACATCTTATTACACCGTCTGCGTCTTGAGTAAATTCCTCTCTTTTACCTTTTGTAATAATAGCCTGTATGTACCAATCATGTGGTTGAGCTTCAATTATCTTCTGCACAATTGGGAATTGTGTCATCATCACGGCCAAACATCCGTGCTCAGTGGGGCACACAACCTCAACAACTAAATCTACCACCTGTCTGGCCAACTCGGTCAAAGCTACTTGCAAATGTGCTAACACCCCTGCAGTCTTCCTACTTAAGGCATCTGCCACTACATTGGCTTTACCCGGGTGATAATTAATTGTACAATTATAATCCTTCAGAAATTCCACCCATCTACGCTGTCTCATATTTAACTCATTTTGTGAAAATAAATACTTTAAACTTTAATGATATGTGAAAATCTCAAAGGTAACACCGTATAAATAATGCCGCCAAATCCTAAGGGCGAATACCATGGCAGCTAACTCCAAATCATACACCGGATAATTCTTCTCATGTTCTTTGAGTTGACGTGAGGCATATGCAATCACTTTATCATATTGCATCAATATAACACCTAAACCTTGAAAAGATGATCTGTATAGACTGTATACCCCTCGTCACCTGTCAGAAGTACCAATATAGGTGCATTGACAAGTCTTCTTTTCAACTCCACAAAGGTATTTTCACAATTTTCATCCCAGAAAAACTTAACTTCTTTCTTCGTTAGGTTCGTGAGTGGATTTGTAATTTTTAAAAACCCTTCCACAAATTTCCTATAATATCCAGCAAGCCCAAGGAAACTCCAAACCTCTGACACGGTCTTCGAACTTTCTCATTCCACGATAGCCCTAACTTTCTTAGGGTCCACAGCAACACCTTCGCCAGAAATCACATGTCCTAAGAATGTGACCTCACTTAGCCAAAAAGCACATTTGCTGTACTTAGCATATAATTGCTCTCTTCTAAGAGTTTCCAGCACAAGTCGAAGGTGTCTCTTGTGTTCTGCTCTGCTACGAGAATAAACTAAGATGTCATCAATAAAGACTATCACGAACTGGTCCAGATAATCAATGAATACCCAGTTCATCATATCCATAAAAGCAGCTGGTGCATTAGTCAGGCCGAAGGGCATCACAACTCGTAGTGCCCATAACATGTCCGAAAAATAATTTTCGGCACGTCCTCTCCACGAATCCTCAGCTAATGATATTCTGATCTCAAATCAATCTTCGAATAAATACAAGTACCTTTAAGCTGATCAAATAAATCATCAATCCACGGCAAGGGATACTTATTCTTGACCGTCACTGCATTCAACTGTCTATAATCAACACAGTCGAAATGAACCATCCTTTTTTTTCACGAATAGAACAGAAGCACCCCAGGGAAATACACTGGCTCTGATAAATCTCTTATCAAAAAACTCTTATAACTGTACTTTTAGCTCCTCAAGTTCACGTAGCGCTATCCGATAAGGTGCTCTAGAGATAGGCGTTGTGCTAGGCTGGAGATCAATAGCGAAATCAATAGCCCGGCCCGGGGGTAATCCATATAAGTCTTCAGGAAATACATCAGGGAATTTCCTGACCACTGGTACGCGCTCAATAGGGATCGAGGTTTGATCCCCCGCAAACATCAAGTACCCTTGACATCCACTGCTAATTAATGTCCTGGCTTGTAATGCAGAAATAATAGGGGCAATTTGACTAGGTACCCCAATGAATATATAAGCTACGGATCCATGACGTTTGAATACCACTGTGCAGTCGTAGCAATCTACTATTACACAGTTATAAGAAAGTCAGTTCATCCCAAGAATAACCTCGAAATCTGAGAATTCCAATAACATCAGATCCGAGTAGATGATTAACCCGTTGAAACTTAGAGGGCACTGTTGTACCTCCAAGTAAGATCGCAATGTACCACTAGAGAGTACAGATACTATCATATCATGCTAAGATAATATGAAAACTAATCCCAAATTCTTCACAAACGCATACGAGATAAATGAATGCGAGCTACCGGTGTCTATCAATAAGCAAGCAGGCGTATCAAATATTGAAATAATACCTCGCATCACGTTGCCTATCTCGCGCTGGGCATCCTGCTCAGTTAGCGCATATGTCTGTCTAGTCGTAGGGACTTGAGCCTGCTTGTTCCGGGGAGTTGGTGCTGTATACCCACGGCGAGGAGGTCGAGGCTGTCCTCGTCAAGGAGGTGGGGTAGATATCTGAGTACTAGGGGCATGCTGGGGCTGCTGCCCCTTACGAGGGCAGTCTTTCTTATAGTGGTCCATCTCTTGGTAGTAGTGACACTGAATAAACTGAAGTGGGCAGTCCCGAGAAATATGGCCCACTTTCCCACACTGGCAACATGTCCTCGAGTCAGTAGACTACCCAATGCTAGGTGGCGGTGACTAAATAGATTGCCTCGACATGGACCCGGGGGCTCATGATTTCCGACCTGGCTTGATCGAACGAGAGCTAGATCACTGCATAGGAGAACTCCTATTGGCAGAAAACCCAGAGTCACGAGAATGGCTCGAGGCAGGAGCCTTGCCCTTACGGTGCTTCTGCTTAATTGCAATTTCAGTATTCTCGGTGCGGCGGGCCATAGCAACAGCTTGAAAATCCTCAGGAGGTGGTGCATTAGTCCCTCGTGCAATAAGAGGGTCTAACCCACGAATAAAATGATCTGATCGAGCCTCGACAGTAGGCACCATATTTGGAAACATCTTTGCTAATCGCTAGAATTCCGCCAAATATTCATTGGTCGAGCGACCCTTCTGCTCTATAGTCATAAATTCGTGCCACAGGCTCTCACGAGCAGTTTTCAGAAAGTATTCTGCATGGAACACTTCACAAAAAACGTCCCAATCATAACGAGCCGCGCCTCGAACCAGTCCTTGGCGTCGTCAAAAAGAAATATATAGCCAATACCACTCTCTGATCACACTCTGATCGCTTGGGCATTGTAATATGTTTAGCGTATCAGTTATGCTCTGCAACCATCACGTCGCTTCCCATGGATCCGGTTGTCCAGAAAATACTCCGAATCTTCGCTCCCCCATGGCCGTAAAGCGAGGCGCTAATTCCATCACCGCAGTCGATGGAGTTTCGCGCGCTCTACGCCGTGGCGGTTCTTGGACAGGACCTTCTGGAGCGTGTCTCTTGCTTCCAACTTCACTAAGGCTATCTTTGTGCTGAATGCGTGGAGCTACAACAGATGGTTCTTCCATTCCCGCTTCATTGGAAGCAGTAGCCCGGCGCATCCAACTAAGCGGTAAACTTATTGCTTCACGAGCTAATCCAGCTATTTGTCCAATACGGGAACTCTTCTTTGGCACTATTTCGTGTAACACAACAACGACAACAGACTTTACATTGATTAGAGTGTCACAAGTTATCCAAATCAAGACGATTAACACTAACGCACCTTTTAAATCCTAATGTTTTTTCCTAAGTCCTTACGTCCCATTTAAAATCCCAAACCAAAGCTCTAATACCAAAAATTATTACGCCCCATAGCGCCACCCGGGACCCACGTCGGGAATCCCAGCCTCGGGACGCAGCAACACTATACCTGATAAGACAACACAAAAAACGAGAGCTACAGAACAGATAATAAAATAACATAAGGCCGACCCGGCTACAAAATATCCAGATACAAACAACTAACACAAGACCGACGCAGTGGTCAATAGAGTCAATAATAAACAGACCGACGCAGCGGTCCACAAACTCAACTGATACACGACCGGCGCAGTGGTCAACAAGTCCAAGACAACACATATAGAATACAACAACGGGATAACTATGCAGCCTAACCCACCCAGACTGGCAGTCAACATCTAACTATCTATGGTGCTCCAAATGGAGCGGCGCTTGAACTTAGAGGCAAGTCAAAGGGGGTTAGCCGGAGGCTAAGTAGGGATATAACAAATTACATAGTGTATGATCAGAACAGAGGAGATTTACCAGAATACCACCATAACACTACATGTCTCATATAGTGTATAATCAGACTAAAAATATACCTCAATATAATGTCATCACACAGATAAAATTGGGAGCTGATATAGCAGTGGTCCAAGACCCGCAACTCTAAAACAAAGTGGTCCTTACTGATGGCTCTCCGAACAGTAGAACTGACTATCCGTCAATAGCGCGTTAGTGTAGCATCCTACACTCAGTACAATCCATCTCATCAGGTTGACAACATATCTGAGACCTCAAGCTCATAACATCGGACTCTCTTGGCCTAGCACTATCACAGGTAGACGATCGCACGTCTCAGAATATAACATGCTAACCGAGGTACACTGAACTGTCTATCGCTAGACATCCAACCCTCAATATATGTATACATAACATATACCAACTACCAACTACTGACTCGCATGCAATACTGACTCACATACCGTGTTTCATATTAGCACATTATGTCAACAAGAATAAGACGCGAGCAGAAAGGAAATCAGAACAATAATCAATAGTCATAACAGCTATAAGGAGGTGCCGCTAATCTACACATGCGGTTGGCACCGTAACAAAGGAAAGAAGGTAGAATCCCTACCTCAGAAGCAAACGTACAGTAATAGAACCATCCAGTAATCACGCGTATTAATCAACAGGTCCTAGCAGATTAATCAAGGTGTAAGTCAACTTATTATACTAAATCACTTATCATAATTATTAACATGCAGGTCTAAGTTAATCGGTTGATCATGTCCAGATCTAGGTATTTAATCAAGTCCATTCGTTAATACATGTGTCCAGGTTATGTTTTCGCATGCGTTCGTATAATTACGTATAGAGTCGAGTCGGGGTACTAACCGAGTTCACAGCCACGTACGAACGCAAATCACCGCGTGAAGTCGTAAGTTACCAGCCCAGATTATGCAGAACAAGACGTCGGCACGAAATCCAAAGTTCGCTAGAACAGTACCGCCGGAACAGTATCGCCGGAGTTCGTAACTCGCCGGAAATAGAGGGGAAAGACCTGTTGTTCACCGGAGATCAGAGATGTGCTTATAGATTCGTCAGAGGAGTATCAGCGCCACCCAAAATCACGTTTGGCGTGAGTTCGTCCAAACCCCAGTTCGCCGGACGCGGTGGCAAGGGAGGGCAGGGATCGACACAGCGACAAGGTTAGGGCAGTCGTCAACGCCGGAAAGGGGAAGGAGGATTCGTCGGAGCCAGAAGAAATGCGTGCACACGATATGCCCGACGATAGACGGAAATCGCAAGCAAAGAAGATGGGGTAGCGCCGAAATCCGTTCGCAAGGCCTTCAAGCTTTGTCGACGCCGGTAGGGAAGCTCGCCGGAGGAGTCATCCGGCGCATGTGGAGACGAGAGAGAGAGAGGCTGGTACAAATAGAAGAAATGAGCAGTCGTTCGTATGCTTGGTGAAAAAGACGAGCGGCTAGGGAGAAATAAAAGGAGTGAAGAGTTCACGCGGCAACACAAAGGGATGGGCTCAGTCACGCGTGCACGGTGACGAGTCCCATCAATCCAAATCCATCTAATATTTAATAATATTCTATTTGATTTTTGGTCTATTCTAAGTCACGGACGTAACAAAATAGAAGAAGGATAAGAAGAAGAAAATGAAGGAGAGGGGAAGAGCTACCGATTGTGGTCAAAAATCTGCTACGAGCGTGCACTGGTGAGTAGAGGCAGTAGCAATAGTGCTACTCTACAAGTTCCTCCTTCCTCTTCTTCTTCCACCTAGTCTTCTTCCACCCGCGAGCTTGGACGGCGAGTGCAGTTGTGAGTGCAGTGCCCACTTCTTCTTCAATCCAAGTGATATCTTGTATTTTGGTACTATTTTCTGATATCATTTTATCTCAAAACAAGGCATATTCTAGTGCTTTTATGTAATATTCAGGCTTATTTACTTACTTTGTTCAGAATCTTCACCTTTGCTTGGATTTTTGGAAATGTAGGTGAAATCACTTAATTTATGAAGCTTTTCGAAGATTTTAGAGCCATAGAGTGATTTTCGGTGATGAGACAAGGCTACATAGAAAATTTAGAGTAAAACAGAGTTTTCTCTGAAAATCACGGCCAGCCCAAGATTTTGGTGTTCACCCGTGATCCGCAAAAAGGTTCCAAAATCTATAATACACATCACGGTCGGGCCCATATTTGAATTTTTGGCTGTGATTCCATCAAAGATATTTTTTAGAAATAAACAGTACGTTTCACGGCCTGCCCATGATTTCGGTGTTCACCGTGAATTTAGAAAGCTAAGAGGAAGGCGAAGAGTTTGGGCGTAAAAGCCCTCTTTTTCATGATATATTCGGAGAGCAATCGACGGACAAACATAGAGAGGCGAGAAGACCGGCGACAAAGGCTTCCAAAGAGGATTTTGGGGCGATTTCATGACGAATCTTTGTCAAACCAAGAGGAAACGTGTGTATCATCTTCTCCTACCTCTCCTTAGTCTTTGTTTCTAGTTTGCTTTGTTGATTTGAGAGATCTGTACTGAATTCATGGTTGTACTAGCTTAAACCTTTATTCAGAGCTCGGATGATACCCTTTGATTTGATATGTTGTATGAATGGTTTATTTTGATGTTTATGAGTTATTTCTATGCATATTTTATCTAGTTGTGTTATTTGCATAATCTTACCTTGATCAAGTAATTCTATATTTTAGATGACACAATTTTGACCGCAAGGCGAATCGTGTTGTCAGATCCACTAGATAGAACTTTTGAATCTCTATTAGGGTTTAATCGAAGGCAATATAGTTTTCCATAGAACTTAATGGGTTTAATTAAATCGATAAGCCACGAAAGTAGAAGATCGATTTAAGTAAACACTGGGTTGTACTGACCGCAGGGGGCAACCTGTACTTCAAGATAAACTCCTTATGTAATATGAAAAACTCATGCATCAGTTAACTTCAGTTCAGTTGGATTGGTTAATGTAGTGAATTCTGTAGTTCTAATATCTCTCAATTAGACACCCTTCGAGTTTCTATCGATGCATTTCCTATTTTGTTTATAGTTGAGTTTGATAACTCTTATTTCCAAAGTACAAAAATTTAATTGCTTAGCTTCTAAATATTGGAATAGTTGGTACTTAACTCAGTTCTCTGTGGGACCGACATCTTTTGTATTACTTTGACAACGTCATGCGCTTGCGGTGTGCATCAAGTTTTTGGTGCTATTGCCGGAGAATTTCGGTCAATATTAATAAAATTTTAAAATTTAGTAGACTTAATATTTTTTTTTTACTTTTTATTTTTCTTTTTATTTCAGTTATTTCCTATCTTAAACTTTATCATTGTATCTGATAATTTTTTATGCAAGAAGCTTAAGAACAAGTGATCTATGCGATGGAATATATGACCCTCAACCGCAGTCAATGCTTAGGTGAGAGAGTTGACTCATCTAGAGCTGCAACTCTAAGTAAGTATGATTTAGACAACTTGAGCTGGGTAGCTGCGAAGGTAGATACTTTATAACGAAAGTAAGATTCCTTCATTGTCAATTCAGTTGAAACCATAAATTTTGTGGGATTTCAGGATATAGCTTCGCTGAATGCCAATCAGGAATCTTACAACCTGAATCTTTTGGAGAGCAAGCCAACATTTTTAGGAATCTCTACCCTAGACCACAATTGGACCTATTTTCTAATACATACAATTCAGGTTGGTGGAACCATTACAATTTTTTTTAGGAGAACAATCTCAACATAGTTCCCTAACCTAACTATAGGCAACCTCCTGAATTTCAACTGAGGCAGTTTGTGCCACCTCAAAAGTCTAAACTAGAGTCACTACTAGAGACTATTGTGGCTGCACAAACCAAGAAACATGAGAGTGTTTGTAAAACCATTAAGCAACTAACATCTAAATTGGATGCGCTCGAGACCCACAATAAGATGTTGGAAACCCAATTGGCTAATCAAGCTAGCACCCATATAAGAGCCTCCGGTAAACTCTCATCCCAACTTGAGATGACCCCGAGAGAATATTGCACTGCGATCATCATACATGGTAGGAAACAACTTGAGGAGCCTAGGATGCCTAAACATGACAGATTAGATCTCCTAAGATACATCAACCTGTAAAATCAAATGAGAAGATAGAACAAGAGAAACCACCTGTAGATGTAACTTCTTTTGTAGGTTCTTGCCATAATGTTGATATTATTGAGGAAGCGATTAACCAAGATGTGATTAGCGAATTGCTTGTGGATTCTATAGAAATCTGTTTTGCAGTTGAAAAAGAAGTAAATGACAAAAAAGAAGCTCAAGTTTTTTATGAAAATCTTTGATTCAACTGAACCGGTCAACCTAAGGAAGGTAAATTTTGAAAATCTACATGAGGAAGCAACCAAGGTAACTAATAAAAGAAACCTAGACTTAAAATCATTTTCTAACACTTTAAGGTATGAATTCCTTGGTATCAACTCCTGCATTCTCAACTCTGAATAACACTGTGGTCGAACTAATGACCTTAAACAAGCGCTTCTTGGGTGGCAACCCAAGTCTTTTCTGCTTTATTTACTTTTGCATTGTGTGTTTTGTTTATTTAGTCTTTTGAAGTTTGATAGTTTATTTTGTTTTGTATTAAAATGCTGATGATCTTGCTTTCTTATCATTGTAGGAACACCCCCAAAAAAATTAAAATTTTAGAACTTTTTGATTCATCAAGGTGCTACAGCCATGATGAAAATTTCACAATTGCTGCATTCTGCAACAAGAAGTTCACGGTTGTCCCTTACTGATTTCACAGCTATGATAGGACTTTTAAAAGCGACAAATTTACTTTACCTCTTCCTCACTAGACTCGCACAATTGAGCGAGACAAACAAAATTGAAAATTATATCCTGCATCTAGCGAAAGAAGGATCCCCTATTTTTACTGTAGCACCGTCATCATTTAGGTATTTTCATATTGGCACTTTTTCTTCCTATATAAAACAACTGTTACATCACATGTAGGAAGAATAATGGCGCCAAGCTTTACTACATAAAGAGATAATGAAATTCGGGGAGATGATGATGATGAAGATGACCCCCCAGGAGGAAGGTACTGAAATAAATTCTAATGATGAGGGCTTTAAGCCTAAGAGGAAGAAGTGAGTATTACTTTCTCTTATTTCCCCCCACTCTCTCACGATACATTGATTGCATAGAGGATTATGCTAATTTTTATGTGGGGAGGGGATGATTATGATGTTTGTTCCTTCTAAAGCTTAGTCTTCTAACTATTCAATTGATATTATATTCTTAACTTACTCTGACTTTTACTATGTCTATGATACATGACTATAATATTTTGACTATATTGTAATGATAGCTATGCTCTTATTTGACTCTGAGATGATGATGTTGTGACGATACTGTACTATTTTGGTATTCTGAGGATTCTTTGCTGATAATTCCTACATATCTGATGATTCTTTGACACGTGGATGTGCTAAAAATCTGATGACATGATGGTCATACTCTGCTGATAATTCGGTAATCTTTGTTGCAATATATTTTTTTTTCCATATCAATACATGTATTCAGTGATTGTGATTAAAAATGATATGGTGATTGTCTGTTAAACTTGATGATTTCACTCTGCTGATTTATCTTACTAATATCTATAATTTATTTTGATTCTAGATTGTCTTCTGATTATCATGCATTCTGATATTCTTACCTTGCTATGAGATATGGTGATGATACTTTATTGTCCTGATACTCTCGAGATACTTTTGATATTGTTGTGATAACCCATGTTGTTGATGAATTAATGATTCTGTGATTCATCGAGATACTTACTATAATAATGTTGTGATGTTTCTGTGATAGTCTTGGATAAACATTGAGATTGATTTCATGCATGGTATGAAGTTATTATGATATGTTGAATGCACCACCTGGTTATGATATCTTTTATGATCCTGTCCAATTGTTCTAAGCTTCTGAAATCTTTTGATTTGAATGTTTGAGAATGTTGAATTGATGGGTCACACATCTGAAATTGAGTAAGGATGACATGCTAGTAGCATACATATGTTTTTCTATTGAAACATATAGACTTGTTCATTCATTCGATAATGTCATTTTATCTGTTGGGTGATGATCACAAGTATGATATTAAAAAAGAAAAAAAAAATAAAATAAAAAAAAAACAAAAAGAAAGACTCTTCTACTTGGCATTACGAATTGGCAGTGGTACCGAAGACATGAGTTAAAGTCAAAAGATCACCATCAGTTTTGAGAGCATATCTAGCTACTAAAATAAAATGAGAGGTGATAAAGCTTGTCTTGCAATAATGCATTTGTGTCTGACCCCAATATTTGATTATGAATGAATTGAATTGGTGAATACAGTTTGTATGCTAAATTGAGTTCTCTGTATGCCCTTAGCTGAATGCCTTGACTTTTAAAGATTGTGAGACCTGTTTGATTTAATTATTGTTAATAGACTCATCATCTGATTTCTCAAACTGGATCATGGTTTGCTCATGAAAATATCTGACTTGGTTGCATGCTTTCAACTTGAATAACTTCTTCCATACCTGATATGTGTCTCATCTTTATTTATTACTTAAGGACAAGCAAAGATTTAAGTATGGGAGTATTTAATGTCATGCATTTTGGTATTGTTTTATTATATTATTTTATCTCAAAATAAGACATATTATGGTGTTTTTATATAATATTCAGGCTTATTTACTTTCTTTATTCAGAATCTTCACCTTTTCTTGGATTTTTGGAAATGTAGGTGAAATCACTCAATTTCTAAAATTTTTTGAAGATTTTAGAGCCATAGAGTAATTTCTGATGATAAGACAAGGCTACACAGAAAATTTGGAGTAAAACAGAGTTTTCTCTGAAAATCACGACCAGCCCAAGATTTTGGTGTTCACCCGTAATCCGCAAAAAGGTCCCAAAATCCACAAGACACATCATGGTCGGGCCAAAGATTTCGTGATTTCATCAAAGATATTTTTCAGAAATGAACAGTATGCTTCACGGCTTGCCCATGATTTCGGTGTTCACCCATGATCGCGCTGCCGCCTGTTGACCTTCCTCTTATTTTTCACTTGATTGACGGCTCTAAAAAATTCAGAAAAATCTGTAAAAAAATATTTTAAAAAGCTAAGAGGAAGGCGAAGAGTTTGGACATAAAAGTCCTCTTTTTCGTGACATATTCGGATAGCAATTGACGGACGAACATAGAGGGGCGAGAAGACCAACAAGAAGGGCTTCCGAAGAGAATTTTGGGGCGATTTCAGGATCTTGACCAAGCCAGGAGGAAATGTTTGCATCATCTTCTCCTACCTCTTCTTAGTCTTTGTTTCTAATTTTCTTTATTTATTTGAGAGATTTTGTACCAAATTTCGTGGCTGTACTAGCTTAAACCTTTATTCGGGGCACGGATGAAGTCCTTTGAATTGATCTGCTATATGAACTGATTTATTCTGATGTTTATGAGTTATTTCTATGCATATTTTATCTAGTTGTGTTATTTGCATAATCTTACCTTGATCAAATAATTTTATGTTTTAGACGACACGATTTTGACCGCAAGGAAAATCGTGTTGTCAAATCCACTAGATAGAACTTTTGAATCTCTATCACGAAAGTAGTTATGGTTCAATCAAGAGCAACATAATTTTTCATAGAACTTAATGGGTTTGCTTAAATCGATAAGCCACGAAAGTAGAAGATCGATTTAAGTAAACACCGAATTGTACTGACTGCAAGGGAGCAACGATAAACTCCTTATGCAACATGAATAACTCATGCATCAGTTAACTTTAGTTCAGTTAGATCAGTTAATGTGGTGAATTCCATAGTCCTGATATCTCTTAATTAGACACTCTTTGTGTTTCTATCGATGCTTTTCCTATTTAGTTTATAGTTGAGTTTGATAACCCTTATTTCCAAAATACAAAAATTGGATTGCTTAACTTCTAAATATTAGAATAGTTGGTACTTGACCCAGTTTCATGTGGGATTGACATCTTTTGTATTACTTCAACAACGTCATGTGCTTGCAGTGCGTATCACCAAGCATGAACCAAGATGAGTCTTAGCTACGAGATTTGGAACCTTGGATAAAAGAAAATATTTTGCTATTGAAACATGAAAAGCATTATGCTTATAAAAGAGGATAAAGAAATAAGCATACCAACTGATGCAAGAGGGTGTAAATTGATAACAAATGTGGAGGAAGAGAAGAAGCGGAGAGGGGGAGAGAATTCTATTTTAGGGGGTTAGAACAGAGAAATATAGAATAATTAAATAATAATAAGTATCCCTAACACTTAATAAGCCTGTAAATAGGTTTTTGTGGAACATAACAATTATGAAATTAAAAGTATCTACTAATCCATGATCTAATAATTACCCTACAACCCACAATATAATAGCCACTCATCAACTCATGATTCATTAACCCATGATCATAATATCTAACATAATATTCTAAATAAAATTAATATGATAATGGACACTGTATAACCTAAAAATTGAGATTAGAAAATAAACAACAAAATTCTCCTGAATAAAGCAGTACTTGAATGGGCTAATATACAGGGAATCGGAAAGAGGACAAATAGAAGCAAAAAATGAGCTCTCCAAAGAAACAAATGAGATCTATGAAGAGTATTACCAGAAAAGATAAATATAGAGAGGTAAATATTCGAAAATAATGATAGTAAAGCAATTTTTTGGGTTAGGTCAGTACGACTTCTGATAGGTCTTCACTAACAAACGCTAAGGAACTCTAATGTTCTTTATCACCTTTTAACAACTAATCTGTTCGTACTCTTCACAAATATCTATAACTTCAAATCAATATGGAAAATTAGTAATTACCCTTCATTATTTGTGTCAATCCTCCTACAACGAGAAGGAATATGCTCTGTCAGAAGAGAATCACTTAAGAATCCCTGATATTCTGGTTTATCCATAGAAGCACTTCTTTCGGGATGTTCCCCATTATACGTTCCAGATTTATGGTCCTTCAATTCTGATGCTTGCCGTGGTGAAAATACAGAAGCTGACTTCAACTGGATATTAGAATCAGGAGTCCCGGTAACCATGTCTTCACAAACATCAAAACATGCCCTGCATAAATTTTAGAAGTTCATAAACTCAGTCAGTTTATTGCATTTATATTTTATCAAATAAGCCACTAAAAATAAAGTTTTCTTACCATATTGGCTACTTTCTATAAAAAAAAGTTACAATTGTCGGTCTCCAGAATTTCCAAAGTACAAAAACGTAATGGAAAGAGAGAACAAGTTTGGACATATATATACATACATGTACGTTATATTATATATATATATATTTACAAGCCGGTCCAGAGCGGCTTTTCAAACCTTCGTATACAGTCCTTGTTCCCATGGTATCTTTCCATAGAAGGTAGTCACCTATGCAAGTTTGAGCATGCAGACTATAATATACCATTCCCGCATGTGTTATGGGTGCTATAGAACTAGGGATAGACATAAGTCCCATTCATCTGCAACAAAGTGACTTTACTAGAGAAGCTCTTAGTAGCAAGGTATTGTATCATAATTCATCTTATATTAGTATTTTTACTTTTAAATTTTAATTTATATAAAATCACAACAATAATTAATTTTAAAATTTTCTAGTCTTAAGGACATATGGGATGGAATTGAAGGGGCAAGGCCAAAAGGTTTAAAATTCAAGATATGATATAACATTCCAATGTATAAGTACTTTGATTCCAATTATGATTAAATAAATAAAAATTTTTCATTAATTCTATTTTTTTGGTTTCCAATACATGTGAAGTGGAGCTGAAGGAAGGTGGAACTAGTTCAAAATCAATGTCCATAGGCACTTCTTGCTATGGTAAAATATCATAGTTATGTAACTTTGTCTAAAGTTATACACTTACAATATTACTTGCTTTATGCCCAATTTTAATTTTCTTTCAAACATGAGCCCTTCAAAATTAATTAAATTTATATTTTTGCAGGTTTAAAGGAATCAAGACATTAAAATGAAAGAAAAATATACCTAAATAAAGGAAAAAAATGTAGACCGATTTGAACCAACTATATTGCTTGTTAGTACGATTAGTATTCCGAGACACAATGGTTCTATCAGAGACAAATGTGGTTTAGTCATTGCTATTTTATTGGTGGAATTTGAGGCTTAAGTATTTTTGGGGGATAATTGCCATAGTTTGGTCATTTCCAAAGATTTCTTAGGAAATACAAAAAAGAAGCTCATTCCATATAGGTAGCTGTTCTTTCTTATCAATTCAACCTAGGATGCTAAACAACATAAAACAGACAACAATATCATTATAAATTCTATCAAGCAAAAGGAGGAAAGGTTCATTATTGTGCTACTGATACTTCCAGTGAAGTGGCTGACTAAGATTTAACCATTATAAATAAAGCACTCATTCTCTTGCATTGTTAGAGAGAGCTAATGCTTCAAAAGGAAATATGAAATAGCGTTGCAATATTGACTGTTCAAGAACAAATTAGTTAAGTTAAACAGAGAATTTCAATACTAGTATTTTCTAGTTTAAAAAATCTCAATTTTCTTTATGATAATTCTTCAGATAAGGATGGATTGACTGATTATTGAACATTACAATCATATTAAGTAAAATTTTCATTCTTCAAATCACTAATCAATAAAACCAACACAACCATTTCAGAACAAAATAATGTCTAAATTATTTTTTTACAAAAAAAAAAGAAAAGAAAACCATCTCAATACCTTGACGTCTCTGTGGACGTGTCCCTGACCATGGAGATATACAAGAGCTTTAAGAACCTCATGCAAGAGAATTGCAATAACTGGTTCGTCAAAACCTTCTGGATAAGCATATTTCATTATATGAAGAGCAGAGCCCCCAGCCATATATGGCATCACAACCCAAAGGTTCTGTCCTGCTGTAAAACAGCAGTGAGCTCGCAATACATTAGGATGATCAATCAAATTCATTGTTTATACTTCATGTCTTATTGCATCCTGGGGGAAAAACAAAGAAGAAATTACAAATAAAAATCAATTAGTTAGCAGAAACATTAAATCCTTGAATAGATCTTGAAGCAACACACTTGAACTAAAAAATAAAAAGTATAATTTTCTAATTCATCAATGAACATCGTGAAAATTGGTTGCAGAGGAGCCTTCAAGAAAGATTGCTATCCCACAGAAACACAGCGGTAACATATATAGTGGAAAGAAAATCTATAGATGTTTAGCCTTCTTAAAGCAAGATATTTAAATAGGCCAGGAGATCAAATTCTAGTTAGACTTGTAAGATTTTGCATTTTTCACATTCTCTGCCACTATCATAAGTTGGCCATTACAATCTGCAAAAAGATTCCATACCATCCTCATCAAGTCATCATACCTAAGCCATTGCACAGCAGAATTATTTTCTCTAGGTTAAATGATTCAGGAAATCAAAGACTCACTCGCCACTCAGGAACTAAGGACTAAGGATTCACTCGCCACTCAGGTTATTCAGGAAATCGAAGAAAAGACAATATCCCTCAGCATGACTCAACTGAAAAAAGCAAATATCATTGAGCAAAAAGCACTTAGGAGGTGCATGAGTAATCAACCCACTTCATAACTACCCACGAGGATCATATAGCCGACATAAATAAAGACAAATCACCGTTAATGATAGCTCTAATTGCTAGATATGCATCAAACATTTTCAAACTATTTCAGATAATATATAATGTAAAAAAAACTATCTTCCACAATTACTACATCTAACATGGCCACAAATCATAGATGCTTTCAGCATCAGTGCTAAATACAATTTCCCCATTAAGGAACAGTTAGTGAACAAAATTATCACCATATGAAAGGTAGAATGCTCCTTCGAGCAAGAGAGAAAGTACGTGCTCTTTGCTTCTCTAAGCTTCGCAACATAGCTTCCTTGAGTTATGCCCCACATCCAAAACCTCCATTAACATAAGCATCAGAGGGAGGTCGCTATAAACCCTCCAAGCACCTCTTTTTGCAAGCATAGTAGAAGGAAGAAGATGGCAACTTCAAAAGTGGGCAACCAAGTCACATCCAATACCAATTACTTCAGCAACACAAATATCAACAACATCACACAAAAAAATTATTTATAAATGATAAAATCTATACTAAAGTTGACAGGTGCATCATTTGATGTCCGGCAGTGCAAGAGATAGGTTGAGGGGTGTTTAGTGTAATGAGGTGCACGAGTGGATGGTACAGGCATGATAAGAGGGGTTTGGATGTGATGCAAAAGGTGGAGATGGCAAGATGTATGTGTTGCTGAGGAGTGCAACCTGGCTATGCTATAAATTTGACATAGGAACCAACGGAGAGTGGAGGGAGACGGAGAATCAACAGAAAGTGATGTAAGGCAGGCCAATATCTAATTCAAGATTATAAAGGGAATGATACAAGGCAAAAGAGGGTGTTATAAATTGACTTCAAAACATGCAAATATGACTATTTGTGCTAATTTTGAGGTGTACTTTTCGAAAATATGTTGGACAATAGGAAGTAGTGGAAGAAAACTTTGTGTTATGAATGCACAAACATGAAGTTGTTTAGCTATGAACTATTGAAGCATGACATGAATTAAAAAATTAACAAGGAGTGGAAAAAGGAGGTGTCACCTAAGGCATACTTGTGATAGAAGGAATTATCTTCATGATCTAGATTCAAGTACAAGCATGGTGGGTAGGGAGGAGGACTCAAACAATTAAATTATAATGCATAGATAAGGGGAGACAAATATTCAAATTCCCCTTTATACATGTTTAACAAGCACAACATTACAAAATATTCCAAAGAAGATTTAGATAGATGGAAATGGATCAGAAAATTCCTTGAAATCCCTTGGGTTTGCGGCTTGGTTGGAGGAAGTACAAAGCCTCCTTTGCTTAAAGATATAACTTGCACCATCAATGGATGCAGGGAGACTTATGGCATCATCTTTTTATCATTTTCTTTCTTCTTGTGCTTGAAAAGAGACAAAGGGAGAAAAGGGAGCCCTCAGACTACAAGAAAAGGGAGAAGAACCATGTTTCGGCTAGAAAGAAAATCAGGGGAGAAGAGGAGGTGGTACATGGCTAGGATAAGGGAGGGGAGGAAAGAATAAATGTTACCATAGAAAAAAAAAAACTTTCTTTCATTATTCTTGACTCCATTCTTAAAATGCATCATTACAGGGTCTTAGAGACCATTTCAAAGCTTGAAATCCAAAAGGAAAATGTACCAACCAAGGTTAAATCCCCTTTGGGTAGTATGTGGCACCACATGGATTGCTTGATTTTTCTATGAAAGGCTTCCATGCTTGCATAGGATGAAGATGGAAAGTGGTTGGTTCATATGGAGGAATTTCTTGGTATCCCTGATTTCTCCTCTTCTTTAGACCTTTTGTCCTTGTCTTTCTTGAAGAGGGGAGTGTGGGTGTCACCAGAATGTTTGGGCGCATGAACATTCTCCCTTATAGCCATTGGAATGCCTGGAAGAATGAAATGGTGTTGGCATCTCCTTGCTTTTATGAATCAAGGATTTTCTATACAATCATTGGAATCCTCTTTGGTGCATGGCTCTCCATGTTGAATATTGCTCTATCCATGATTTGTATGCACATTTAGCTATTAGGATGTTTGGAGTTCAGGTGGTTCCTACTTCTCAATAGTTTTGGAAGTTTGCTTGATGAGGGAAGCATGTTGATTAATGGGAGATTCTTCGCCTTGATGATGTGTGGATTCTCCTATGAGGTGATGCTTGCTTGGAGGACACCCATGTCATTAATGACTCAGCTGGTGAGTGGGCCTCATTAATGATGTAGCTAATGACATGGCAAGAAAAAAAAAATCAATGCAAGCATACTATTGCAATAATAGTTTTTATGCATAATTTATAAAATTTAACAATGCATGAAGGCTACTTAATGATTTATTTTAATTAAGTCAAAATTACAAGTTATATGATAAAATAATTTTACTCCTGCATCAGAGAGGGGCACAGAAGAGTGTGGAGACAAGGAGAAATTAGAAGGAAACTACGGTTTCATTTATTGAAGGTTTATTTATAGGCTTTAAACTCAGCTCCAAGTAAAATACTAACCACATATCTCAATAACTATATACTTGAATTATAAAGTAAATAAATAGCATCCATTATAATAATAAAAGCTAAGTAGTAAAAATATCAACCACAACGCCTCAAGCACAAATGTTGGATGCCAATGGCAAAGTTGAATCATAAAGCAAGAAGGAGATAGTATAGTGTAGTCATCCTTTTCTATGTCAACCATCATATATATGTGGTCACATCTTGATAGTCATAATTGTTCCAAGTAACAATGGTAGTCATTTGCTGGCCCATTTTTTTAGTTTGCCATGCATGTTCTTACGAATGAGAGACCCAAAAAAATGTGATAATAGTTCTTAAAATCATCTTCAAAATGAAAGAAAATGATTAATAAGTACCACATTTTCTTTCTCATAAATATTTTTATAGTGAGCTAAGGGGGAAGGCCTCTACTTCCATGTTAGGGAAATTTAATTTGGGCAGACATACAATCTCTTGTTTTGGTGCTTCCGTGTTAGTATAGCAACCACAACATTTGTTTCTTACATCCTAAGTAGTTACTTCCCCTAATCAACATGTTGATAGATTCCTTTCATTATCTTAAGATCATTAACTTATGCTACAATGCAAGATAGGATGTTGTTCAATAACTGAGTGTAATGTTCTGCTCAATCTTGGGCTCAATTAAAAGTAAATTGCCAAAGAAAGGCTTCAAACTATTATTTGTAAGAGTCAACTCATGATTGGATCTAATACTGAATTATTATGAATGCATCTGCAGGATTGTGTCCACGGACTCTTAACTTCATTCTTTTAATTATTGATAACCTTCTACTTGAAATGCTAGCCTCTACATGCCTAATGATATCATTTACGACCTAAATATTCAGGCAAGGTGAACCGGGCGGCAGTGGAAGAGCGGCGCCACGAAGCTTCCACCTCTTCCATTGCCACCTCATCGCCGTCCGCTGCTCTAACCCATGCTCCGATGCCGGGCCCTCGCCGGACCGGTACCAACTAGAGAAACTAGCTGGTACCAGACCAGTTCCTCAAACACGGTATTCAGGCATTCTTTTTGGAGTGGTTCTACAAGCCTATTTGCTTACGACCTGAATATTCAAGCATTCTTTTTGGAGTGGTCCTACAAGCCTATTTTCTGCCCATTTTCTTGGCGGTTTTCATCTCCATCATCTATAGACTAGACAAACAATGAATGATCTTGGATGGTATCACCGTTCATGGTATGTACAAATATGACTATGTAAGGTCACTTTTCTTACTTGCATCTTATGGAAGTAATGCTACTAGTTAGCTTATGGGTTCATTGTGATCTATGAGTCATTGCAGCTAAAAAAGGGAAATCAAAATTCGTGTTAATTTCATTTGATTCTAAAGTTGTAATTGATATCCTTACTAATAGTTTGAACTTGCCTAGCAAATGTCTATATCACTCAATGTACTGGTGCTTTAGTTGCTTCTTTCTAGACTATCAAATGGAAGTATTCACCTAAGGAAGCTAACAAAGTGGTGGACTATTTGTCTCATGTATGTACTTCCGGTACCAAGGTGTTTATAGAGGACAATATACCTGAAAAACTTGAAGAGATTGATTGATGTTGATATTGCACAAAAGAGATACTTGATAATAGGGCAATTATATAGGTATATCTTATATGGTTATAAATATCTTATATTTTTGTGTGTGTGTGTATATATATATATATACACATACATATATACACAAGAAATAGCATGTATTCAATTGTGAAGATTCAAAGCAAGTTAAAATTAATATGTTATATGATTTAAAAAAGAAAGGTTCAGAAGTGTTGTTGAAATTTGGAAATTTTAAATCCTCCACAACAAAGTAGCAACCAGTGAGCTTACCAAGTCATTATTGTACTTCTCGAGATCAAGAACTTTAATAGCAACTATCTGATTTCGAGAGATACAGAGAGCTCTGTACACAGTGCACTGACACCTTCATCTATTTCCTCATACAACTTGTAATCTTTTGGATTTGTTGGGAATCTCTTCTCCAATTGATGTTCCGTATCTCTTTGTCATAGAACATCATTAGCAACCTTCAAACTCTTAAATTTCCAGGATGTAACATAAGTTGAATAGTTGAGCAAGTATGACTTGTAAAGCGACGATATCATTTTGATATTTATAAATTATGAGTAAGTTACCAGTAGAAATTTGGGAACATCATAAAGTAGCACTTGTATAATTCAGCCTCATCAGAAAACTTCACATGTTAGCATAAGCTGTATTTTCTATCTATCAGTAGTATGATTACTACTAAAAGCCCAAAATATTGCCAACTTCAGTCCATTGTCTGCACATCTGGGATACAGGAACTGAGAAGTATAATAAGGACCCACTGAAAGAAAATCAAGCATCTCAAAGAAAAACTAAATCAACCTGCATTGGAATAGTATTGGAATATAATGGACAAACACAAAGTCATACGTAATTTATCATATAAAAAAAAGGTAAATAATGCATATCCAAAGAGAGGAAACAACAAATAAATTAAATAGGTCTATTGGCATCATTTTAAACAAATAATGGCACATCTTTCATTAGTTAAAGGAATAAAAAATAACAAATAACAATTAGGCATCAAATGTGTTTATAAACATAAAACTGAAAACATGCTATGAAGAACTATTACATGAACAACCTCAATCAATCTTGAGACAAATTATAAATTTTATTTATATATTTCTCTCCTTTTTCAGTAACTCAACAAATGATTAGGCTCAAACAATATTATTATCGGAAAACAAGCAATGCTGAAACACAACCACTTATGAATCATATGTGTATATCGTTCAATGTTCAGCTAACAAGATGAAGAAACAGAAGCAACACCAAAGAGTGAAAAGTAGAAATATAGAAAATAATTCAGAATCATTTGGCTACCTAATAGTATGGACTAAGAGGGTTCCGGCAGAACTGCATTAAGAATATCTAAAGCAGATACCAGAAAAACTAAGTGTCTTCTAGCCTTGAAGACAATGAAAAGTTGAACAGATAGGCAACCGTTTTAATCATACAAAAAATTGATTGTGTAAGAATATCTGAAACAGACACCAGAAGAAATAAGTGTCTTCCAGCCTCCAAGACAATGAAAAAAATTAAACAGATAGTCAACATTCGAACACTAGTCTTATTGTGGAGATGAACAATATATTTACAATATATCCGCACAAGATTGAAGCTTACAATGCAAAAGAAGTATATAATTTCCTTACGAATTTTAAAACCAAGAAAAAGACTGCACAAAAGAACTAATTAATTTTCTTTGTAATATCACATTTGTGATCTTTGGCTTGACGTGGACTTCACCACGTCTCGTTCAACTCCTACCAGGCTACCACGATCCAAAGTCCTAAGCTCCCGTATGGAAAAGGATGGAAAAGAAAAGGGGTTCGGATTGTTGAGCTACCTTCACGCTAACCAATAATCGTTTTGGCCTGATTCAAACCCTTCAGCTAATCAGCTCACAAACAAAAGGATCGCATGTCCTCAAATTCAAGATAGTGTAAAACAAGCTCACAACATGTACATCGAAAAAGTAAAAAAAAAAAAAGCACGTGACAGTATAGAATTCGAAAAATTACAGTAATCGAACATATACATTCCTTGGCCAAAATTCAGCACATAGCATATACAACTCTTGACCCAAAAAGACTAATCGCAAACACATGGGCAAGAACAAACCAAATCAGTGAAACTAGGTCAAGTAGCCGAAATGCATGCGCAACGAAAAGTGCCTTTTTCTAATCGCGCCCTTCTTTCGATGGCAGGAATAAGGAAAAAGGCAAACAAAACGAAATCCAACACCGGAACAAATTTAGTGAAAGAGAAGCGAAAGAAGCGAAAAAGGGCTCAACGACGAAATCGCGGCCTCATCCAACTCGTCGCCAGAGTCGATCGCTGGAACAATCTGAGCGATGCTACGGCGAACAAATCTCAACTTGATGACGAAACCCCGATCGCCTGCATCCGGGCGGTTTCGGCGGGGTAATGCAGATGCAGTGCACTCGCTAGCAACTCGAATCTTGATTTTAATTAATATCTATAATATTTATTTAATATCCACTATATTTTATTTAATATCTATATTAATCTTTATTATGCGAAATTAATATTTATAATATTTATATACAATATTAATTAAATATCATGAATATTACATAGAGTATTAATCACGACCAAATATTCTTAATGTTAGGCCCAGGCGCTGGGCCCAAGCCCAGGCCCAGGCCCAGGCCCAATCAGCGACCAGCCCAACCCAACTTGAGGAAGCGGTTTGCGGGCTAGCGGGTCGAGCAGCATAGCGGGTTGGGACCAGTTTGGAAGAAGTGACTTAGGGCTACAGTGCCCTTGTTACTGTAGAGGATCGCGTTTGTTCGAACGCGTGCGGCGGCGCCGCGGTTCACCTCCTCTCCCCCGATCTCTCTCCTCTCCGTCGAGTGAGGTTTCCGGCGAGGGTTCCGGCAGCGGCGGCAGACGGCGACGGCTTCCCGGTGGTGTGGGTGTGGCGGTACGGGAAGCGGCGGAGCATCGGGGCGGCGTCCCCGAATCCTTCCTCCTTCTCTATCTTCGGTGTCGCCGGTGGTGGATCCGGCGGCAGTCGCCCGCCGAAGGTACGCTCCTCTCTCCTCCCGCTCCGGCTTCGTCCGGCGAGCGTGTTTTTCGGTCAGCGAGAGTCGCGACCTTCCTTCTTCTCCCTTGCCGTGTCTCCCTTCTCCGCTCGCTTCCGACGAGATCTGGGATGGCCGGTGAGGCTGGGGCTTCTGCTCCTCCCTCTGGCGACGTCCGGCGGCCATGGGTTGGTCGGCCGGCGTCTCCGGCGGCTGCTGCTTAAGCGGCAGCTCCGCCTCTTCTTTGGTTGGCGTCCGGCGAACGTGGGTGAATTCGCCGGTGCCGCCTGTGCCTCCGGCGAGGTCGGGCTTGGCTGGACTAGGCTCCGGCGAGCTTCGGCTGTCGATCCATGTGCGTCGGTTTGCGTGCACGTGCTTTGGTTGGCGTGCACATGCCTTGTTTTCTGTGCGCGCGCCTCTAATGGGTTCCGGACGCGGTTCCCATTCCTGGCCGATCAGCTTTCCTCGGCCGGCGTATTCCTCTCTCCGGCTCCCCGAGCCTCGTGCTCCCGGCCGAGTTGTCTTTCTCGGTCGGCGTCTCCTCGCCCCTCTCCGCGCTCCGGTCAAGTGCGCCGACCTTGTGTGGTGTTGCCCGGCGTTGGCCTGTTTGTTTGTGCCGGACGTCCCCTATTGGGCGAGAGTTGTGTTCGATCGCCTGTGTGCGGTCTAGCCGGAGCCTTGGGCGTGTGCCCGGCGTCCTGCGTGACGTCGTCTCTTGCGCGAGTGTGCGCCTTCGCCTGCGTGCGGATTGTCTATTTTCCGGTGTACCGGACTCTGACGTGCGTTGCGCCAACGTCGAGTCTCGGGTGATGTATCACTTTGGAGGACTTGAGAGTTGGAGCAAGCAGCGGTCGTCATGGCATATGGCGGTCGATGGTTCGTCGAGACGAGAGCCGAGGTAGCCGCCTGGGATAGGCTGAGGAGTGCGTCGAGGATGGACTCCTGCCGATCGTGCTCAGATCCGCGGTTCAGCCGCTTAGCCCCTGCGTGGGCGTGCTTGGGTGCGAGTCAAAGTGTTGACTCGGGTGTAATTTACTAAAATTTTTTGTTACCCTAATTCTGGGCGTGACAGACTGGTATCAGAGCCCAAGTTCTGCACGTTCCAACTTGTACACCGGCATTGTACTCATTTGGCAGATGTGATCAATACAATGGTCACACACGTCCACAGCATGGGGATGCTGATGGAGCCTGTCGGATATGGGGGAGCTTCGCTCCAAAGATATTGACAAGGTTGGCTGTGTCCAACTAGAGCCTCATGGCTCAGTTTTCTAGTCTCCCTAGTGGAGACATGTCTCTTGGGGGTCGGGTAGCTGAAGCGTGTTACCGCAGCTTTTAAAGCACCGACCAAGGCCAGAGGTGGCTATAGGGACTGTCGTGCGACGACATGTTCCGAAGGCAATTTTTTGCGCCTATGGGGATAATCGTGCGGCGATGTATCCCGGACATCAATCGATGATGTCATACGACAGTCGTGCGTCGACTTGTCCTAGAGAGTGGTTGCTGGTTGTTGAGGGACAATCGTGCGATGATGTGTCACGGACACCAGCCAATGTCTCCATAGGATTGTCGTGCGACGACGTATCCTTGAGATCGACCGATGGCGGCCAAGTAACTGTCGTGGGACAACACGTTCTAAGAACTGAGGGCATTATGACCCGAGAGATATCGTGTGACGATATTTGGGACTCCGGCCTAGAGTGGCTATGTCACCGTCGTGAGACGGCGTGCTCACGAGCTAGCACCCTTTTCAGGGCTTTGCTACGTTGAGGAAGTTGAGGACTTCCTATGGGGTATTGGAATTGTATTTCCAAAATACCCAGGTTCCTGCTGAGGAGCAGACATAAGACTTTATTGTGTATCTCTTTGGAGATGCAAAGCTGTAGTGGCGGACTCAGCCCGCACACAACCCTTTTTGGGGTCTAAACCGACCCTTAAGCTCTCGTGGGGAGATCTCAAAAAGATGAGATTGTGGTATACTTTCTACTTGGCAAACTTATCGTGGGGTTGCGTGAGGCATCCTAAAACGACTAAGGCATACTGGGCCACACGGGTCTAAATCCAGCGGTATACCTAGGTGATGCTGGAAACAAGGGGTTTCCATTGTCGACAACACCCTAGCGGTAGGGTTCTGCCATAGAGAGACATGGGTTGGCAACTCTCCTTGCGAAGGAGAGGTCCCCTCGATTGTAAAGGTTTGTTGGAAAAGTTATCCGACGAGTTATCCTCGGAGCTTCCTAAATACTTTCCCCAAAGGAGAGGGATCATCACAAGTTGAGTTTGTGACAGGATCCACTCCTCCACTAAAGGTCTTATACTGTATTTCTCCATTGGAGTTGGCTGAGCTTCGTTAGCAATTGAGTGGATTGCTCGAACCCGGGTTCATTCGGCCTACGGTATCGCCTTATGGAGCGCTGATCCTCTTCTAAAGGAAGAAGGATTAGTCGCTAAGGTTCTGGGTTGGCTATCGAACCTTGGATAGGATAACGGTGAGAGACTGTTGTCTTATACTGCTTATCCCTGATCTGGGTGATCGAATAGGGAAAGCATTGGTTTTCTTAAGGCTAGGCCTGAGAGCAGGTTAATTGGCAAATTCGTATCGCCGAGGGCAACGAATAGGAAAACCATATGGGTAACCCGATATAAGTCCTGGAGTTCAAAGTGATGCCCTTTGAACTACAAAAAGCCCCTTCTATGTTTTGTCATCTGATGAACAAGTGTTGACCCCTTGTCTTAGATGACTACATAATTGATTATTTGGACGATATCGTGGTATTCTCCTCAAGCGTTGAGGAACACCCAAGTCATATATGACTGTTGTTGAGGGAAAAACTAACTCTATTTGGAGTTGAGAAATTCTCATCTGTGGTGAATGAGATTTCTTTCTTTGGTCTTGGGATAGACCACGGACAAGTGCGCATGGACAAGGTGAAGGTCCAAGCCATTGCGGAATGGCGCGCCCACTCAAATTAAACCGAGTATGGAGTTTTCTCGGTGTGGTGAACTTCTATCGTAGGTTCATCAAAGGCTATTCAAGGAAAGCCTTACCCTCAGTGATCTGTTGAAAGGGAACTCGAAATGGGAGTGGCTTGATCGGTATCAGTCGACCTTCCGATAGTGAAGGTCTATATTGCCTCTGAACCAATCCTGAAGTTACCCGACTTCAGTATGCCTTTCGAGTTTCGCACCGAAGCTTCGGACCAAGCTATCGGTGGTATGCCTTTATAGGATGGGCATCCTTTAGCTTTGGAGAGTTGAAAGCTAATAGGACTGAGCAATGGTATTTGACCACGAGAAGGAAAAGGTGATAGGAGGCCATTATCTCCGGACGCGGAGAACCTTCTCGAGGTTATGAAGTCCGACAACATGACACCACATAAAGAAGTTGTCGGCAAAATAGACACGTTGGCCTGAATTCTATGGTGAATTCTAGTTCCATGGGGGGGAACATAAATCGGGTAAAGGCAATGTGTTTCCTTATAAGCTCAGTAGATAAAATGCCCTTGTGTGCTGTACCCTCTCCCGAGTGGACGGGGATCTGCTAAGCAGAATAAAGACTGCCTCAGCTTTTGATAGGGTGGATCAAAAGCTAAGTTCAGCAGATTATGTCGGGCATGATCCGACAATAGTATCTGGGTCTAGATGATATATCATGGCCAGAGGCGATAGGCCACTAGTCCCATCGATGGGCGGACTGCGCTGGGAGCTACTGAGGGAGCTCCATGGTAGACTTTGGGCAAGGCATCCAGGACAAGAGTGGATAGTTGTCCTGTCAGCACGTCTGTGCTATTGGCCCAATACGTGCGCAAACATGAGGATGTAGGTCCGCACTTACCAAAATTTCCAGGAAGGTAAGATCGATTGGAGACTAGGGGCAGGGTTGTTACAACCACTGCTTGTTCCCGAGACGTCCTAGACAAGGGTGTCCAAGGACTTTATTGGTGGGGTCCTAAAGTTGACGGGATAAGCTCAGTGCCGGTAGTCATGGAATGAGTTTCCATAGGTGGATTCTTTATTCCAGCACTTGAGCAGTGTATAGCAAGGGTTGCTATAGACCTATTCTTCCAAAATGTGGTGAAACATTTTGGCATCCAAGTGGATATCGAGAGCAATATGGATGCCCTTTTGGCTAGACACTTTTGAACCGTGTTGTTCAATAAATTTTGTCCAAGGTAAGTTTCTCTATAGCCAATCATCCTTAAAAGGATGGATAATCTGAGCGGGTGAATGCTCTTGTGGAAAAATTCCCCCGTCATTATGTGATCGCCAGCCAGGATGACTGAGTAAAGTGGATGGATGTGGCATGGTATGCCTACGACTTACAAAAGTCATCATCCACAAGTCCCACCTTATTTGAGCTTCGAGTTAGTGTTAGGGAGTCAGCCCCTAACCCCCGTTGATGTGGTACAAAGGGATTCCTACGGAAAATGCCCTATGACTCAACGGAATGCTCGGGAACGAATCTATTCACTCGGAGAGGCTAAAGGTAGCTAGGAGTTGGCTGTACAAAGGATGCAAAGGTATGCATACCGTCGTTGTTGGATCAAAGAATTAGTCGTGGGCGACTTTGTTCTTCTCTGACTTACCTCGTAGATCTATAGGAAGATCTTGGTGAGAGAGGCTCACCGGGGGTCTTACCCGAAGATACGACGGTCTGTGTGAGATACTGTGTCGAGTGGACTCAGTAGCATACCACCTGAAACTGCAATAGAGGATGTAGATGCACCCTACATTCCATGTGAGCTTGAGGAAGCTTCACTTGGGTCTGGACGATCATTATCGATCATTGTCTTACCAAGCCACACCGATGGTTCGAACGGAGTTCGACCGAGGGATACGTGATATTTTATATCACTAGGTGTTGGGGCAAAGTAAGTCAAACCGATGTACGGAGTTTTACATCCGAGGGGACGAATCCCCTGTGGAGGAAGCAACCTAGCACAAAGCTTCCGAACAATACTTCTCCGATGGTTCGGGTGAAGTTCGATCTAAGAATTGTCGAGATTCGAGGTTATCGACTCTTGGGTCATGGTTGAATGAGTAAACAATGGGTGTTTCTCATTCACTAGGAGAGTTATGCCTCAGGATTGGAGCACTCTAGTGAGAGGCTTTAGAGCTCTAGGGTACGAGGTTTAGCTGAGGAGCTACCTCGAGTCGCTGAGGGCAGAGACCACCTCAGGTGGGGGAGAATGTTAGGCCCAGGCGCTGGGCCCAAGCCCAGGCCCAGGCCCAACCAGCGACCAGCCCAACCCAACTTGAGGAAGCGGTTTGCGGGCTAGCGGGTCGAGCAGCTTAGCGGGTTGGGACCCGTTTGGAAGAAGTGACTTAGGGCTACAGTGCCCTTTGTTACTGTAGAGGATCACGTTCGTTCGAACGCGTGCGGCGGCACCGCGGTTCACCTCCTCTCCCCCGATCTCTCTCCTCTCCATCGAGCGAGGTTTCCGGCAGCGGCGGCGGACGGCGACGGCTTCCCGGTGGTGTGGGTGTGGCAGTACAGGAAGCAGCGGAGCATCGGGGCGGCGTCCCCGAATCCTTCCTCCTCCTCTATCTTCGGCGTCGCCGGTGGTGGATCCGGCGATAGTTGCCCGCCGAAGGTACGCTCCTCTCTCCTCCCGCTCCGGCTTCGTCCGGCGGGCGTGTTTTCTGCTCGGCGAGTGTCGCGACCTTCCTTCTTCTCCCTTGCCGCGTCTCCCTTCTCTGCTCGCTTTCGGCGAGATCTAGGACGGCCGGTGAGGCTGGGGCTTCTGCTCCTCCCTCTGGCGACGTCCGGCGGCCATGGGTTGGTCGGCTGGCGTCTCCGGCGGCTGCTGCTTAGGCGGCAGCTCCGCCTCTTCTTTGGCTGGCGTTCGACGAACGTGGGTGAGTTCGCCGGTGCCGCCTGTGCCTCAGGCGAGGTCGGGCTTGGCTGGACTGGGCTCCAGCGAACCTCGGCTGCCGATCTGTGTGCCTCGGTTTGCGTGCACATGCTTTGATTGGTGTGCACGTGTCTCGTTTTCTGTGCGCGCGCCTCTAATGGGTTCCGGACACAGTTCCAGTTCCCGGCCGATCAGTTGTCCTGGATCGGAGTATTCCTCTCTCCGGCTCCCCGAGCCTCGTGCTCCCGACCGAGTTGTCTTTCTCGGTCGGCGTCTCCTCGCCCCTCTCCGCGCTCCGGTCAAGTGCGCCGACCTTGTGTGGTGTTGCCCAGCGTTGGCCTGTTTGTTTGTGCCGGACGTCTGCGAGGCGTCCCCTGTTGGGCGAGAGTTGTGTTCGATCGCCTGTGTGCGGTCTAGTCGGAGCCTTGGGCGTGTGCCTGGCGTCATGCGTGATGTCGTCTCTTGCGCGAGTGTGCGCCTCCGCCTGCGTGCAGATTGTCTATTTTCCGGTGTACCGGACTCTGATGTGCGCTGTGCCGACGTCGAGTCTCGGGTGATGTATCACTTTGGAGGACTTGAGAGTTGGAGCGAGCAGTGGTCGTCATGGGCATATGGCGGTCGATGGTTCGTCGAGATGAGAGTGAGGTGGCCGCCTGGGATAGGCTGAGGAGTGCGTCGAGGACGGACTCCTGCGGGTCGCACTCAGATCCGCGGTTCAGCCGCTTAGCCCCTGCGTGGGCGTGCTTGGGTGCGAGTCAAAGTGTTGACTCGGGTGTAATTTACTAAAATTTTTTGTTACCCTAATTCTGGGCGTGACACTTAATATAGTCGAAATATCATAGGTATTAACTAGGATATAATAGATATTGACTAAAATACAATGAAATTTGTTGAGCCGAAATTTCACAGCAAGGGATGGAGAACACTTTTATTGCGTAACCAATTATACAGCAAATTCATTTGATGCAACATACATTTTGCTGATATAAAAAACACTCTATAACGCCTTTGCTTTTCCTATTCCACTGAACAAACGTAACTCACAGTGTCCTCAATCCTGCAAGCGCGGGTAAACTAAAATCGGTGCAGGCATGAAAGATGCAAAACAGAAGAACCAGAACACCAATTTCCTGTTATTGCAAGACATTGGGGTAAATAAACGAACCAAGAGCGAATGTGCTATCCAGAATTGAATCAAAACGGTGGAGTAGCTTTCTGCTTATCTTGCACTACCTAATAATCATAAGCCACAGTGAACAAAGCTATGCCAGCAACCCCCAAGGCAATTGTTACGCAATCCTCAATACCAAGTGACTTTGCCTCATTAAAAGACCATGAAAACAAAACAGAGCTTCCAAGCATTCTTGGACCAATAAAACATGGATATATCGTAGATAAAGCCACCTCTCTTCCGTCTGCCTGATGCCTCTACAAAGCAAATATAGCATAAGTATTCGGCATTTGTTAAGAGACAACTATTTGGGAGAAGTGAACCTGCTATTTGTTGCAGAATGTAAAATTAATGATAGGATTTGTCCGTTGAATCGTTGGGAGCAGTCCATCTATTGTTCAACCTAATAGAACTTGTCAGAATTCTAACAAAACAGGTAACAAAATCAGCTTGAGTAAAGCAAGGAGCATAAAATCAAGTAAAGGTGCTCGGAACTTTTGATGATCAAGACTAAAGAAGAGAGGGGATGCACAATGCGGGTCCAATCTTCATGTAAAAAAATTGTGAAGCGTTCAAATGACATTAAGATTGATGGTCAACCTTCAATGAAATCAAGTCAAAATTGATTGTGACTTAATGAAGTTGGAAATGCATTAAAATTGGATCAAAAGGAGAATCTGTCATACACTAGCATTTCAAGAAAAATGTTCGATAGCAAATAACGAAAGGGATTTGTGGCAAAGCAAACTAATAAGAATGAATAAATGCACCCCTCCTAATAAGGCAAGGCATTTACAAGGAGATAACGTAGCAGAAAACAAATGAGGAGAATAGTAACTCATAAGAAAAGACAAGCGTTGGCAGCAAATAAAATTTCCAAAGGAAAAAGAAGAAGCGCCAGAGGAAAATAAAAGTTTCCTAACGCTGATAAGAAGACAAAGGGACCTTAATTAGAAATCAGCTTCGCAAAAGACAAAAGAAAGGAAAATGAGAATAAAATATAAACATTTCTAAGGAGGACTGGAAATTGTCTGACACGGAACAGAAGCAAAAAACTGAAACACGCCAAAAGATGCAACAAAAAGAGTCATCACTCGCCACCAGCCCAAAAAGATGAGGGGACAAGTGCTGGAGAATGAGAAAAGGTAGCTGCCGCAGTTGGCAGAAGAAGAAGCGGCCTCCACAGTTGACAGGGATAGAGGGAGCGCGAAATAAAAAAGGGGAAGACAGCTGTGAGGGATCGGCTGAAACCTTATAAGAGAAGGGTCGCGACCAAAAAAGGGGGAGGGCGACAGAAAAAGAACAGAGACGGAGGCATCACAATACATCGTAAAAAAAAAGGGAAGGAAAAGAAGAAGCAGAAGAAGGTAAACGAAGAACACACACCCTCTCTCGATCATTGGTTTTCTTTAGGCTTCATGGTCGCATTAAGCGGCCTGGCAACACGAAAAACACACACACACTCTCTCGATCGCTGGTTTCTTTTAGGCTTCATGGTCGCATTAAGCGGCCTGGCACCACGAAGAACACATACTCTCTCGATCGTTGGTTTTCTTAGGCTTCATGGTCGCATTAAGCAGCCTGGCACCACAATGAAGCACACACGTGCACTCTCCCACGTACTTTCTACCGTTTCTTAGGCCTAAGATGCATCAAGCATCCTATGGCATCACGCTGAATAAAAAGGAGCGAAGTGCCAAAAGAAAAGAGGAGAATGAGGCCGTCACATAGAACAAAAAAAAAACGAGAGGCAGAAGAAGCAAATAAAAAAAGACTGCGAGAGGCAGAAGAAGCAAAAAAAAAAGGGGAAAACATGCGAGAAGTGAGAGGAGAAATGACGCAAGAGAATAAACAAAAAAAGAGAGAGAAGAAGAGGTTGCCCGAGCTGAAAGGACGAAGATTTCTTCTCATGCCAAAACGCAATTAAAATGAGAGTAAGAGTAAAAGAAAAATCATGAACTGAAGAAGATGTGCGGAGAAGACGCGGGTAAAAAAATAATAATAATGAGTACCTGTTTGAGTCCTCTGCTGCTCTTCTTGTCTTCTTCAGAACTAGACATACAATAAGCAGAGTCCGATTATTCCACGCTACTGTAAGATGAGGATCGTAGAGGAAAGAATTAAACTTTTGGGAAAAATGCTGCGAACATGAGAAGGGGGAAGTAAAGAAGATCCCTTACAGAAGTTCACAAATACATTTCAGCATGCTGGAAGATCACCCGAGTACAAAGAGTAACGAAGAACGCTCCTCAACCACCGACTTTCAATCTCCGACGGAACAATAAAAAAATCAGCCCTAAAAAAAAAGGAATAAAAAAGGGAAGAAAACAAAAGTGTCAATCCAAACGTCGAGAAAAATTCGACACTAACGGATCTGTGTCGAACTACATCCGACCCGAAATGCGAAATCCGACCAAACTTACCTCAGTGACCGTAAGCCCTGAATCTAGAAATCGAATGTAACGCACAAGGCCCCCGGCAGACAAACTACGGCAATAGTTGCATCGTCACCATCGCCACTTCCGCCTGTATCGCCCCACCCTTGATGGAGTCTCTTGGCCGGCCACCTAAAGGATGACAAGCTGACTGCCGACAAAACTATTAATGGAGATAGAAAAGATTTCAGAATGTCAGAATCAAGGAAAACCAAGCGTGAGAATAAAATCTCAAAAAGAACTCCATAACTAAGTACGAAGTTTGATTCATTGCGGAATGAAAGCTTCACCTTGGTAAAAGCTTGCTCTCACCGCTCATCTTGTACTACTCGGATCCACCGGCTACCAGCCAAAAGGGAATCGGGCATATGCCTCTTCGCTTCCCGTGGTCTTCGCCGCAACCACAAACACGCCGCCCGAAGTCCCAAGCATCCTGGTTGTCTCCCTTACTCTGCCGATCCGACGGCCGCGGAGAATTTCACGGTCGCCTGCCCTCTCGGATATCGCTGCCTCCACGATCTTTCCCTACTCCCAGCAAGGTTTCGATGGCATCTTGACGGCCGTCCTCTCCATGAACGAACCACTGGATCAATGTGTCCTTCCCTGCGGATGAGTGATACTTTGCCCCCTACTTCCCCTAGGGTTCTGATCAGACGGCGGGTTTGCGTTCTCTAAAACAAGCTCCGCCGATCGCCTCCTTTTCCTCGCCTGACCATTGGCGTCATCTCTCCCGAATCAGCCCTGCCACCGCCTGGTATAAACCGCCACAAGTAAATTCGACACCGTCGACACCCGAGGAAGAGACGTTGGCAGACACCTCCTCACCTCCACTTCCTCTCGTTGGCGAGTAGCTGGCGATCACGCTCAGCAACGCCAACCTTCTCTCGCCTGCTCCTCCACTGCAACACCAACCAACTCGCTGCCTTCTTCCGAAGACTCGGCCACCGGAAGCTGGATTGGGTCAAAAAGAGTACAGTTAAGAAATATTACGGCGTAAGAGGCGTGATATGCTTAATGCTGCCCATGTAAAATCCTGCTTCTGACTCAAGAATGTTCGGATAAAAAAATATATATATAATAAATAAAATAAAATAAAATAATATGTGTGCGATGCCAAAAATAAAATGATGTCAATGTCGGCATCATTTTGTCAATCGCCCCAGATTAGCTCAAGTGGTGTCTGGCTATGTGTTGACCCCCGGAATTCACAAGTGAGCATAATATTGAAAGCCTTATACCAATACGACGAAATATTGTTTGGGAATTGCGTACGTCGACGTTCATCGTTGGGGCGTAACTCCTCAATATGATGTTGCGTTCATCAAGGCTGAAGTAATTTTCAGACTAAATTATCCATTACGTCGCGAGACCGGATAGAATTCCAAGTCAAATTATCCATCATGCCGCCAGGCTGGATAAATCCTCAAATCAAATTATCCAACACGCCAAAAGGCCGGATAAATTCCAAACCAAATTATCCAACACGCCGTAAGGCCAGATAAATTGCAACTCAAATTATCCAACACGCCGAAAGGCCGGATAAATCCTCAAACCAAATTATCCAATACGCCGCGAGGCTGGATAAAATTCCAAGTCAAATTATCCAATATGCCGCAAGGCCGAGTAAAACTCCAAAACCAAATATCTGACACGCCACGAGGTCGGATAAAATTCCATGTCAAATTATCCAACATGCCGTAAGGCCGGATAAATTTCAACTCAAATTATCCAACACGCCGTAAGGCTGGATAACTTCCCTCAAACCAAATTATCCAATACGTCGCGAGACCGGATAGAATTCCAAGTCAAATTATCCATCATGCCGCCAGGCCGGATAAATCCTCAAATCAAATTATCCAACATGCCGCAAGGCCGAGTAAAACTCCAAAACCAAATATCCGACACGCCACGAGGTCGGATAAATTTCAACTCAAATTATCCAACACGCCGCAATGCCGGATAATTCTCAAACCCAAATTACTCAACACGCCGCGAGGCAGGGTAATTTCCCTAAAATCCAAGTCATCCAACACGTTGTCAAGGCCAGATGATTTTCCAAATCCAATACCCATCGTGCCTTAATGCATTACAATGAAATATTGTTTGGGAGATGCGTACGTCGATGTTTACCATCGGGGCGTAGCTCCTCAATATAACGTTGTATTGCCTAGGCTGGGTATTACCCAATATGCCATCACAAGACCAAAGTTTGACGAACACGAATCGCCCATATTGATGAAAACTCCCTTTTTTTTTATTATCATGCCAATCATGCCAAATTATGTATTACGTCAAATCAAATTAATGAATGATATCAGTTGACTATATCTCTAATTTTGTTGCGTATTATAGATCTCTTAATCAAAGGTTCCCCAATTTTAGGGGTAATTAACAATGAGCGCTTGCGCTCATTGGAAGCCCGAACCCATTTAACAAAAAGCCTTATTGATTTAAGGTGGATTTGAAACGGTCATAATATATTTCTCAATATAACAATTTTGACCCCACAAAATTGATTAAATATAGTGAGTATTGACTAAATATCATGGATATTAATCAAGAATCATAAATATTGACCAAAATATAATGAAAATATGGAAAAGATGAGGGACACACACAACAGTAATAAACAAAAATGGGACAAACATAGATAAAGATGGACACTGAGTGAATATTAACTGACATCAAGATTACGCTACGATAAGAGCTTTTATATTCGTGTACAAAAACGCGTCGGGGAATTGGGAATTGTTTCCAAGTCCCAAATGTCTTAGCGCTTTCATGAAATAATGGCCTAAGCTAGGTACCCAGTTTTGAATTTTTAGGCTGGGTACGTTGATTTGTCATTCACGAATCTTAAAGTCACATGGTGAATCTCGATGCTCTCCACTACCGTTTCTTACCCGTTACCCGACTCAACTTAACCCTGGTTACTGGTTAGGTTTTAATCCCTTTTGAAACTAAAATCCTGACCACGCGCCATTTACTTTCGTACACAAAGCTCGCTTCGTGTACTAGCTACCATGATCGGTGATTCTTGTCTCTATCCTTGTCTCCGGCGAAAGCTCATTGAAGTGATTGTTGATATCTTCTCCTCTCTTTGGTGGCTACTTTTGATAGGTTTTTATGATGGTTTTTATTAGATTTTGTTATGAGAATGAGAGTATTCTATCTCCTTTTTTTGTATTGACGTGAGTAGCTCTGCATATCCCGTGTTTTCTCGTGATGCTTTATTTTGGTGTGATTTTAGATATGAGATTCTTTATTTTGCTATGATATTTATGCTGTTAAGTTTTTGATATAGTTTTAGTCCTTTGGTGATGATATGGAGATGTTGTTTTGCTGAATTTTGCTGGGGTTAAGGGAGTTTCATGGCTCCATTCGTGCTTTGACGAGTTTACAGTCCAAATCTCATAATTCCTCTGTTTCCCCCCTTTTTTGGTGTTTGATTGTGGAGCTAAGCTCTCTTTGTTGGTGCTATCTATCCCTGGTTATGTTGGTATATATTAGCAGTTGATATAATCTTGTGTCAATAAGTTTTGAGATAGCTATATTACTAGATTGTTATGGTATTCTGCTGGAGTTTTATGTTAAAACTTTGATATCACAAAATTTATAATTATAATTGATATCAATTATAAAATATAGTTGATAACAGCCATAAAATACTATATATCAATTATAAAATTTCTTCTATTTAACTATAAATATAATTAATATCAACTATGAAATATGGTTAATATCAACTATAAAATATCTTATTTTAACTATAAAATATATTAACTATAAATCTGGCGCCCTTTCAGACCAGAGCCTAAATCTGGCGCCTTAGACCACTCAGCCAAACTGTCACTTTGCTATTAATTATTTTTAGCAAATATCATTTTAAAAAATAGGTTTTTTTTAATTGCATAACATTAGAATCCGACCTAAAGAAAAGACAAAGATCAATCATAACATTGGAGGGAATAAAAGCCACTCATGCGTGACCCAATCCAAGTTAACTAGTGTCGAGTCAAGTTGGAATAAAACTCTTAACTTCCTAAATTTAATCTTGTGACTAGCCAAATTTAAATTTTATTAAAAAAATCTAACCCTAGCTACTTGCGCCACTTGCCCCTCATGCTTGTCACCACACATCACTAATCCCTCGTCGGGAAAATTTTTTATGTATATGCGGATATATAAAAAATTAGGCATCCGCACATCAACACCGTTCAAATTGCATTGTGATATGCACACGGGATGTGATATGCACATAGAACAAGATTTACACATAGAACGAGATTTCAAAATTTGTACTATTACTAATCAAAGTATCAAACGGTGATATGCAAAATTTTCTAAAATTCTAGAAATATGTGGACTCCTAGAAAACCTGCTCTCGCTCTCCCTCGTCGCTTGTCGCATGCAGCTCATTACGGGATTGGATTTTTTTTGGCGCGGAGCCGATTACCCAGCAGGTCTTTGACACTTGATGGATCTGGCCCAGGTGATGAGATTTGGGGTCGAGTTTGTCAAAAACATCTTCGTCTTCTTCAGTTTGTTTCCCTAATTGAAAAATGAGGCAATCTTGGAATTAAAGAAAAGTCTACTGCCACTTAAGGCAATGAAACTGTGTAAATAGTATTTGCTTTTCAAAATAAAGAGACTGACAAAGCTTTATGGAATTGTGACTATACACCGACGGGTTGAAGAATTATTCTTCAAGATCTGTATTGATTAGTTCCATTTCTGTATCTATCCAAGTCCAATGTTATCTTCCTTTACAATTACCATGTGTTTATTGTGCGAAACAATAAGATCTTGTTTGTTTCTTTAGTGGAAATCCACAATGAAAAAAAAAATACATTGAATTTAGTAACAAAATTAGTCTAGATTTATTTTTTTTTTCTCTCCCCTATAAATTCCCTCCAAAAAACAAGACTTAAAGAGCGAATGTACTTGATGGAATTTATTGATTAAAAAAAATTCATATAAGGACGAAAGAAAAAGAACATTGCTCCTATTATACAATACTAAAAATCAAGAAGGATTAAGAAGGATTTAAATAATGCATGAATAAACATGCTTTGATCATGGATAAATAAAAAAACGTGTATTCCTGGACAGCGTACCCTCCAAGAACATTTTCTTGAATACTCCCCATGTGCCTGGCCTGCCTTCCCGCTCGAGACAGGAGCCACGTCCAGCGGTGCTGTTCACACCATAATTTCTTCGTACGATAACGCAACTCGACGCCAAATTGTCTGCGCAACGACTTGCAATTTGACCGAGCTGCAAGTCTGCAACATCCGAATTGTCTGTGATTGGGTGGCTGGTTAAGTACCGCAAAAGTGCAATTAATCATGGCAGATAATTAAGATTATGTATTGCAGTCCACTAATCTTAAGTGAAGCGCTTAAGCACTTGTGTGGGTCAATATAATTCGGGTTGACCAAATTTTCAGCGGACGCTGTGTCGGTTGTTGGGAAAAAAATTTGGCAGCGAGATACCTTAATCTTGCAAGCGGGAATCTTCATGCGGGAGCGTGAAGTTTGATGTAGCGAGGATTTCACGATAGCTGAACTGATTTCACGAAACCTTAACTTTTATCTAACCCTAGGTTTAAGTCAATTTCACGTTTCCGCAGTCAACTCACACGAAATCAAAGGGTTTAGGGATTTCGTCCGTCCCCTTTCCTGCCGTCCGCCGACCATTGAAGCCTCCGGTCTCCGGTCACCTTCAGGGTTCTGTCCATCTCGCCGCCGACCATTGAAGCATCTGGATGCCTTCCGTAGCGGCCAGCGAAGTGGAACTCGGTTGTCATCCACGCGGACTTCAGCAGCACGACGCGAAATTTTTGCCCCTTTGCTAGGACATCAAAATTTTGCTTGCTGACCTTGTTTTTTTTTTTCCAGCCACTTGCGAAATCTCCCCTTTCGGCGCCGTTCGCACTGAGGACAGTTGACTCCAGCATCACTTTAACCTCGGACGAAATCTCGCTTCAACTGGCATCACTTCAACCTCCTCCAACGAAATCTCTCTTCAACCGGCATCACTTCAACCTCCTCCAACGAGCATAAGTTGTAAGCATTTGTCCTCTAAATCATCTTGTCTTAATGTATTATGAGATTGTTTATATCATATCGCTTTAGGTAAAAACCTAAATTGGCTCCCTGTTTTAGTGATTGCCTAAAAATGACTAGCCCAAGCAGTGGAGGAAAAAGAAAGAAATATGTGGATCGTCGTCCCGTTCTGAATCGATGCTCATTGAGTCATTTGCATAAGTTTATAAGGGGGATAGAAGGAGGTAGTTTACTTCTAACGCAATTGGGACATACCCCATTTGGATATTTTTTGGGAGGCCCCTCCATTCAGCTGGATATGTTAGCTTTAGAATATCTGCAACCCACATGGGACACTGAGCGATGTGGGTTTATAATTAATGGAAATTTTGTTCCTTTCTCTGTGAGGGATGTTTCGATGATTCTTGGTCTTCCAGATGAGGGAGACTTGGTTCGATTTAAGAGTGCTCGGCCGACTACTGACTTTTATATGAGTGAATTTAGTGGGCATCCACTAAATAGAAATGTTATAGAAGACAAGTTGAGACAAGTTAGCTCTCCTCTAGCAGATAGAGTGGATGAGGAGAGAGTTAGGAGGTTGGTGGTCCTCCTAGTTTTCTGTTGCTTTCTATTCAGCCGGACTAATTTATCACTTGATGCCGGTGTTGTCTCGTATGTCGAGGACCTTAAAAAAATAGGAGACTATAATTGGGAGGAAGTTGTACACTATTATTTGAAAACTGAGCTCACAACTAGTATGAAGAAGAAAAAGAAAGTACCTGGGTTTGGTGGTTGCGGTATCGTAATTTGCGTAAGTATCTTCATACCAGCTATTTCGTAATTTGCACGAGTACGAATTATTAATGTCATTTCACATTATACACTATGTAGGTTTGGTTTTATGAGCATACCTCGTTGTATGCTGATATGAAGTTGGCTGGACCATACCCACGGATGTTTCGTTGGGCGAGAGTTAAAGTACCTCGACGTAATATTTATTTCAAAAAGTGTCTGAAAATAGACAAAGATTCGGTATAATGAATTACTTAGTTATACTATAATGTGTTTTAGTTATGTTTTGATATTAACAATGACAACACATGTATAGATTGTTTTTGACATAATTGAAGACAAGCATGTAAGAGAGGCAGGGGAAGGATCCCTTTTACCTACTGAGGCATCACTACCTACCGAGGCTCCATTACCTTCTGAGGCACCACTACCTACCGAGGCTCCATTTCCCACCGAGGCACCATTAGCTATAGATACAACACATGAATGGTCCTGGTTGAATAAGGGGCAGTAGTATCCCCGTTTACCCAAGAAAAGAAAAAAATGAAGACAACGGAGGTGAGTGGTGTTAGATGTTTCTATAGAGAAACATATCCATAAATTCATAAATCTGGTTAATCTTGTCCTCGTAACAATTTCAAATTTTTATGTAGATCGTGGTGTTAGATTGTTCAGCACCGAATATACCTGTAGTGGACAAGGTGAATGTTCTTTTGTTTAACATATGTTATTCTTAACTTTTCTATCAAATAAGAAGAAAGAACAATTCGACTGTAGTAGCAGAATTTTATAAAAGTAACTTACACATTGGTATTTCAGTATAAGGACAAAACAGACTATTGTGGCCGTCTGTTAATAGAAGAAGAAGCAAGAAGGCAGCTAGACATCTTCTTGTCATGGGATGTAAGTATGTTTAACGAAATTCATCATTGGAGAATTTCGAAGTCCCATGTCGGTGAGCTCTTATTTGGGCTATTAATTTCTGAAACTGTAAGTTCCTTATACTTATTTCGATATCTGATAAGTCCCATGCAGAAGTTCCTTATACTTAATGAATTATCTGAATGAAATTTTCTCATTGAAACAGGTGATAGATGCGTATGCCGCCTTATTGGCTAATAGATCCAGACAAAACAAAAAGAAATTTGCGTCATTTGCATATATACCCCCGGCAGCCTTGTATCAATTCGAGAATGGACTAATTGCGGGGTGCTTCTCGCAATTAGAGCATATTAAGAAGGACAATATCCAGAGCATAAAAAGTATTATGGCGTCGGTATGCAATTGCAAACACTGGTACTTGTTATACTTTGATTTCAAGAAAAAAGAGGTCGTCGGTTATAATTCGATGGCACCAAAGAGGAATGATGATGGTCTAGTAAAAAGATATGTAAGTATTGCACCTCGGTTTTCCATTATATATTATTTGAGAAATGTCTCTAATGACTGGGTGTATTGCTTTGGCTAGCTTGAAGTGGTTAGGTTCCATGTATCCGTTGTGTGCAAGGCAGGGAAGGGCAAAGATATTGCCCAATGGAATTTCAGGTGGGATGCCAATTGCCCTAAGCAGTCAACGGATAGTGTGGACTGCGCGGTATTTGTGATCAAATTCATGGACTATCTATCACGCTACGAGGAATTCGACTTCACCCAAGATGACATGCATAGATTTCGGGCGGAGCTTGGATTGGAGCTCTGTACTGGCAAACTATTGTGAAAAAGATGAGTTTTAGGTTGGTACAATGTCTGTGTAAGCTTGGTTGGTGGTAAGCTACAGTTACAGTGAATTTTGGATTGTACATTTGGTGGTAAGCTTGTTGGTAAAGAGTGATGTGTAAACCTGGTTGGTGGTAAGCTACAGTTACAGTGAATCGGCATTGGTATTGTACATTTGGTTGATACAATGTTATAATCTGGTGATGCATTGAGTTTCTTTTGAGTTTTTTTGAGTTAAGATATGTAATGAATGGTTGATACCAATGTTATAATCTAGTGATGCATTGAGTTTCTTTTGAGTTTTTTTGAGTTAAGATATGTAATGAATGCTTGATACAATAACCCGTATCATTTCACCACAAATCTAGATCATTTCACAAAAAACTGGGATATTTCACAATAATCTGCTTTCATTTCACAATAACTTGTATCATTTCATGAAAAACTAGGACATTTCACAATAACCTGCTTTCATTTCACAATAACTTGTATCATTTCACGAAAAACTGTTACATTTCACAATAACCTGCTTTCATTTCACAATAACTTGTATCATTTCACGAAAAACTGAGACATTTCACAATAACCTGCTTTCATTTCACAATAACTTGTATCATTTCACGAAAAACTGGGACATTTCATAATAACCTGCTTTCATTTCACAATAACTTGTATCATTTCACGAAAAACTGGGACATTTCACAATAACCTGCTTTCATTTCACAATAACTTGTATTATTTCACGAAAAACTGTTACATTTCACAATCACCTGCTTTCATTTCACAATAACTTATATCATTTCACGAAAAACTGTTACATTTCACAATAACCTGCTTTCATTTCACAATAACTTGTATCATTTCACGAAAAACTGTTACATTTCACAATAACCTGCTTTCATTTCACAATAACTTGTATCATTTCACCATATTGCATACTCACAAAAAACTGAAATCATCACTAATCAACTGCTTGTTGTTACAACACTGATTCTGAACTAATACATGAATAACATAAGCTACAATCCAAGTGAAATACCACATGGTAAGCTACAGCCGACAGGTATCATTTCTCATGTGAATGGATAGAATAATTATGCCCCTCTTGAGATGACAGGTGTGTGCCTTGAATCTGTGAGGCTTCATCAACCAACTGCATATAGATAACAGATTAAAAGAATGTTAATAAGCTAATCACGCACAAACTAAAGTAGCAAGATAATAATTTGTTACATAGTGCGAAGCAGATGCACCCATCATCAATTGCGTGTAAGACATGAATGGTCCTAGTTGAATCAGAGGCTGGTAAAATGGTACCTGTTATCATAAAGAAACATGAAATATAAATTTGATACAATGTCAACTACGTGGAACGGTCTGTTACTAAACATGAAAATCCATAATCTACTTAAGCAAACCTGGGCCCCTTGGTAGTTGTAAACAGGATTGCTGCTGCCTTCAGATTTGGTAACCGGTGGCTTCTTATGTCTTCGTTCAAGAGGCCCCTTCTTACATTTTTCCTTTGAACCTTTTTTAGCCACGGGTGGCTTAATAACAAGATCATCATCTGACCCTTCGATATCATGACCAATCAACTGTTCAGTCAGCCCGGCCTCTTTGCGTAATATCTTCTCTACATCTATGCTCAGTTGTTTGGTTGCATTTTCTATATAATCAAGTGCTGTCCTCGATTGCAAACTCATTGTTGATATACAATATTGCTTTTGACAGACTCGACTATATATAGAGCTCAAACTTTCTTTCCCTGAGGCATCAATCATCGGTGGACAAGCAATGGCCCCATCACCTTCTCTAGCGTACTTTGTCCATCTTTTTAATATATATTGATCTGGTATGCATGTCACATTATTGGTAGCAAGTACCTTTATAGCATGCATACAAATGATACCTTTGACTTCAAACATTTTGCAAGAGCACTCAACCTGAACCGGGCTAAGGCTGAGGTTGACAAATTCACATCTACTAGAGTTAGGTGAAGTCATCTTATATGTGATCCCCCTCTCATCAGAACTCATGAATTGCATAAGGCAATCAACATGAACCCTAAACTGGGCCAAAAACTCATCATAAATGACTTCAGTATAAATTTCAGCTGCTTGTTTACACATATTACCATAGCCACCACTTGGTGTTCTATTCCGAGACTTAAAATCAGCTTTTATCTCTTTCTCCCGGAAGAAACTCAGTGCTTTCTCATATTGTTATAAGAACTCAAATAAACCCAACTTTTTCTTAAAAATTTTTTTGAAGTGAGAGTTCATACTTTCACTTCGTTGGGTGGTGGTCATGTCAGCTGGAAATGTGTCTACTCAAAAACATGCAGCCCATTTAGTTCGAATTTTATAAAAATTAATCATCTAAGGGTGATCAACAAGATTGTACTTACTCAAAAGAGCCTCCCATAATTTTTCAAAAGTGTCAACGCTATACCGCTCATATATACACTGTTTAAAATCTTTCATAAATGTAGAACTACTATGAATCACATATGATAAATGTATCGCTGCATTTTGGAATATATGCCACAAACAAAGTCGGTGAGCTGTATTTGGAAAAACAGTATGTATTGCTTTGGATATTGCAGCTGATTGATCTGTAAAAATAGTTACCAGATGTCGGCCACACATAGCTTGCAAAAATGTCTCAAATAGCCAAATAAATGAATCAGCCGACTCATCATATAACAATGCAACACCAAATATAATAGTTTGTTTGTGATGGTTTAATCCAACGATCGGCGCAAAAGGCATGTCATATTCATTGGTTTGAAATGTAATATCAAAGCAAACTACATCCCCAAAATATGAAAAATCTATTATAGATCTACCATCACACCAAAAGAAATGAGTTATCTCTCCTGAATCTGAAGTTTCCATAGCAGAAAAAAACAAAGGATCTTTGGCCCGTCTATCCTTCAAGAATCTAAGAATACCACGAGTTTCCTTACCATCCAATTTTTTGCGTCTACTTCTTTGGATGTAATTGTTACTATCATCTCTGATAAAACCAACATCACTACTAGCTCCACCAGCTTGAAAGTAGTTATATACGTGATGAGCCTTAATACCAGATTCTGTCATATGGTCCATAAGAGAACGCTGGAAAGGTGAAATTCTCCTATGTGATCTGAGCATATAGGTCTTATTAGGACTTGTCATAGGTTGATTATGGTTCAGTTCGAATTTCTTTAATGTCCATACATCATTCCTATCAATCTTGAATTCAACACTAGCCATACAATTCGTTCGGGTATCAGGTAGTGATTTCTTAATAACACGATCTTTTCGTATTTGCTTTGTTCCTTGCTTGTTACAACATAATTTTTTGATATTTAGGACTCCCGTCCTTTCTACGTTCTAAAGAATACTTTTTAATACTAAACCCCATTCTTCTAGCATACTCATTATAAAAATTGTAAGCTTGATCTTCCCCACTAAAAGTCATACCAATACAAGGAACTAGAAAAGAGGATTCAGTTGGTGTACATGTCTCTATATCCTCACCCTTTTGTATTGCAATTGTTTCATCATCTACTTCCTGAGAAAGTGCATACATATAAGCATAGTTGTAAGCTGTTGTGTTGCCTAAAAAAATATTATACCAATTGAAGTATAACAGATTATATTAACTTACAAGTTTGACACTTATTGTCTCAAATTCAGTTTGTTCATCATCTATGTGATCATCATTCGAGGATGACCACTCAAACATATCACTAATCTTAATTCCCTTCTGCGAATTCTCTCATGTTTCCATTTCAATGTATAAATGGATATATCTAACAAAATACATACGATAGGTATTATGTTAGGTAAACAACACAATAAATTCATGAAAATTATATTACCTGATTTTATCCTCCAATAGAGTTCGCCGGACAACCGTAACTTAGGTTTCAAAAGGAATGGTTCAAAGAAGACAGTCCCTCAACAGACAATAAACAAAGATTGAATAATAAAGAAAATCATCAATTTCTACCTAGGAGCCTTCGAAGAGACAAAAAACCTAATTAGGGTTTTCGACGCAGATGTTTGGATACATACGAGATGTGCAGATTCAGATATCAGTACCGAAATACAAAGGTTGAAAACTTACAAGACAGTGTCCGGGGAGGGATGATCACCGTGGAAACTTTGATGAGAAAGAGCCGACGAGTAGCCGAGAACCGCTGAAGAGAGTCGACGAATGTCCGGCGAACCGTTGAAGAGAGTCGCCAGGAGGAAAGTGTCGCCGGAAGTGTCGCTCACACGGTGAAGAAGAGACAGGCGATAGGTGTCGCCGGAAGGAAAGTGGAGCGAGAGTTTTTCCAGCTTTCGTGAAATCCCTAACTTAGACTTGATTTCGTGTGAGTTGACTGAGGTTTCGTGAAATTGACTTAAACCTAAGGTTAGATAAGAGTTAAGGTTTCTTAAAATCAGTTCAGCTATTGTGAAATCTTCGCTGCATCAGACTTCACGCTCCCGTATCAAGATTCCCGCTTACAAGATTAAGAGGTACCTCGCTGCCAAATTTTTTCCCGGTTGTTGGTCGGCGAGTGCGTGGTGCATGCTACGATTTTCACACGTGAAAGTACTGCTGGTACTCCTCAGCCACCTCAGCCATTTTCCGTCTTCTTCTTCTTCTTCTCGTTCCACATTATTGTAGTATACGACGTTTCTTTTGTTGTTATCCCATCCCAATTTACCGCCGACGGACAACAGATTTCTCCCTCCCTGCCTTCACTGTAGCTCAGCGCCAAACACGCGGCTCTTCTGCTGCTATATATACATATTCGCCGCACGTAGCTCGGAGGAAGGGCAAAGTCGATCGACAATGAGGAAGGCGTGCGCTTCTGGAGGAGCCAAAGGCAATGCCAAGTTGGAGAGGAAGGCGCTGGAGAAGTCGCGAAGGATGCACATGAAGAGCTTGTGCCTCAAGCTCGAAGCCGTCGTCCCAAAAGTTTACACAACTGTCCACAAGGTTCTCCGTTATTTTTCTCATTTAATTAATTAAGAATCAGCATGCCGATCTCAGCCTCTGATCAGTCGCCACGGGCTGCGTGCAGGATGTGCTGACGCAGAAAGACAACTTGGAGCAAGCGACGTCGTACATTAGAGCGCTGGAGGGGAGGATCAAGAGGTTGAAGGAGACGGCGAGTTTGCTGCGCCGCAACAGCGTCCGGCGAGATGAGCTGCCGATTGTTGAAGTGAGGCACAAGGACGCGCACCTGGAGGTGGTTGTGGTAAGCCTTGCCTGCAGGAAGAGGTTCATGTTCCATGAGCTGATCAGTCTTGTCCAGGAAGAAGGAGCCCAAGTTGTTCACGCCAGCTTCTCCATTGTGGGAGACAAGATCTTCCACACAATGCACTCGCAGGCAGTTACTTGAGATTAATCGTCAATTAGGTGACCTACGTATGCATTCACACTTGATTATAACTAGATATAAAATCTTGCTTGCAGGCAGTCAACTCCAGAGTGGGCATGGAGATTTCAAGAATCACTGAGAGATTAAAGAAATTGGTCAACTAATTATGAAATGATTTCACGAGTCTTGTATCTATTTGTTTGCCGTTGTTCATCTATATGATGCATTGGATGTAGGCACAGTGTCCTGCATACTGTTTTTTTTTTATGTAACCTTCTCGGTCTCATCTAAGCCGTTCATTTTATACAATCTACGAATCTTAACACAGTGCTGTTGTGATTTTAACTATAAAATTCATAATTTCAAAAAGTTGGACGATTTGAATAGGAGTATGCCTCAGATTCTTAAGGCAATGCCGGGAATCTGCAATAAAACTTCTCGGCAGGCCCTGCCGATTAGCAATTAGGAGAGCGCGTAGCCGTCCGATGAAACCCGTTTACGAATCTTGAAGCAAATCTATATGTTAGAAGAAAAAATTTAATGCAGCCATCCGATGGAATCAACTAGCCGTCCGATGGAGGAGTCAACGCTTCAACATTTTCACCGTCGCTTCCAACGGTTACTTCCGAATTCTTACCCAAATTTTGGAAACCTTAGAAAAAACTTTTTCTACACCTCGCGACTCTTACTCTCGAAAAAATCTTCTACGATTCTCTCCCGCGGCTCGCCCCTTCACGGTCATCTTCGGTTGGCGCCCGTTAATTGCCTCCAACTCATATCTCGACGCTTCTCTTTGACTGGCGCCCACTGTCGACGATTCTCCTATGTCCCTTGCCCCTTGTCCCTCGTCCTCGGTCGGCGGCTCTCCAACCCTCATCTTGATGCTCCTCCTTGGCCAGTGCGTCTTGACGTTCTTCTCTGGTCTGCACGTCTTGACATTCCTCTCCAGCCCACACGTCTTGATGCTCGTCTTCAGCAAGCGGCTCTCCACGCTCCTCTCCAGTCGGCCCCCGTTGAGCAACGCTATCGATCTTCTACGACCAGCACCCCTCATTGTTTTCAGCCGTGCATCATCTCCGTCTAAGCCCGGCATCATCTCCGTCCGACCTATTTTGTAACTTTAAGTTGTTATTGTTTAATTTTATTATATTTATAATATTAGTAACTAATTTATGGTGAAAAATAAATCTTATTTTTTTTATTAGAAACACTAAATTATCTTTATTTATTATGTTTTGTAGGAGTTTAATATTTAAATATTAGTTCTGAATGTTTGGCCCATCAGCCTATTCACCCAAATTATGAATAATTGGTCCCATGACCCATTCATCCAAACTTTAAACGCTTGGCCTATCAGCTCGTTCAACTGAAATTCGAATGTTTGGCCCATCAGCCCATTCACCTAAATTATGAATGATTGGTCCCACGACCCATTCATCAAAATATTGAATGCTTGGCCTATCGGCTCGTTTAATCGAAATTCGAATGTTTGGCCCATTAGCCTATTCACCCAAATTATGAATGATTGGTCCCACGACCCATTCACCCAAATTTTGAACGCTTGGTCCCATGACCCGCTCACTAAAATTCGAACGCTGAGTCTATCGGCTCGTTCATCCAAATTCTGAATGTTTAGCCCAACGGTCCATTCATCCAAATTCTGAACGCTTAGTCCCACGACTCGTTCACCCAAATCCGAAAGTTTGGCCTCATGGCTTGTTCACCCAACTCTTGCACTCAACTCTTCCAATTAATTCAAACATAGTCATGGATAGAGGTGGCCAACGGGCCAGGCCGGCCCGGCCCGTTGACCAAGTCAACGGGCCGCGGGCGGCCCGTGGCCCGGCTCGGGCCGTGCTGGGCCGGAGGTTCGCGACCCGCGGGCCGGGCCGGGCACGGCACGGACCCGTGCCAGGCACGGCACGCGGGCCGGGCTAGGCACGGCACGGACCCGGGCCAAGCACGGCACGCGGGCCGGGCCAGGCACGGCACGAACCCCGGGCCGGGCCAGGCACGGCACGACACGACAATTCTTCTGCATTTTTACCTAAATGCCCTCATAATAGTTATAAAAATTTTAAAAGTTAGGGATATAATTGTCTTTATGGTATAAAATTACCATTTTAGCCCCTTTTAATAATTAAAAATAGGGTATAAATATGTAATTATACACCCAATTCATCCCTATAAATTGACCCCCCAACCCTCTCATTTCTTCACACAAGTTTCCAACTATCTTTGGAATAATTTCTTATTCTCTCTTAATACCCTCTTAATCTCTTTTCTAAGTCTTGAGTTACAATTAGTTTCTTAATTGAACTCAAACTTAAGCTTCTTTTCAGCCATCAAGAATTCAATGCTCTCTCGGTCTAGACTAGTCATTTTTTTCTATACCTCGTGCTCACCACGTGACTAGACGTGGAGAAGATCAAGTAAGTATTAAATTAATTTACTTTTATAATATAATTATCACGTGGTGAGCACGAGCACGAGGCATAGAGAAAAATGACAGATAATAGAAGAGTGAAGATAATTATCATTATGCCAAATTTTCAACGTTCAATCTTCCTTACATCTACCTTAAATTTCTTCAATGCTGATCAATGGAGAATCACTATTTTAAGTATTATCGAACGTGTTAGTCAAATTATACGAATTGATGTATTCAGGTTTGAAGAACACTTTATCCACTTATCTGATCATGCAAGACAAGAATTTTTGGCTTCTCCCTCTCCTTCTGGGGTTGAGATTGAGATAGAGGTTGAGGACTTTGAAATAAGTGATAGTGAGGAGGATAGTGATCATATCAACGATGAGCTGGAGCAATCTATCGAAACAAACCAAGCGGTCCAAGCACAAGAGTCACTTGAATTTTTTATTATTGAAGAAGGAGGTAGAGCTGAAAACATGGAGTGTGCAATATGCATAGAGAAGATGGAGCACGGAGCGCAAGTATGCTTAACACAATGCTCGCATATCTTCCATAGTAGCTGCTTGCGTAGTTGGCTACGAGTCAATTGTGTATGCCCATTATGTCGACAATTGATTTAAGCTTAAATGTATAATTTATGAATATGAAATTTAATCGAGTTGATTTTAACTTTAGTCATGTGTTGTTAGTATTGTTAATAAATAAATAAATATTAATTTAATAAAATATATTAAAATTAAAATTATATATGTTTAAAATAAAATAATTAATAAAATAATAATTAAATATTTTTTAAAAAAATTATGCAAATACATAATTCACATTCGGGCCGTGCCAGGCACGGCCCGCTGGGCCGACTGTAGCCCGCGGGCCCGTTTCAGCCCGCGGGCCGCATTTGGCCCGCGTGCCGAATCTGGCTCACATGCCGAAACTGGCCCGCGTGCCGGATTCGGCCCGCGTGCCGTGTCCGTGCCCGGCCAAATTCTGAGTCGTGCCTGGGCCGGCACGGCTAAACGTGCCGCGGGCCGTGCCGGGCCCAGATAAAATTCGGTCGTGTCGTGCCCGGCACGGCACGGTTGCAATCGGGCCGTGCCTGGCACGGCCCGACTTCTGGCGGGCCGAGGCGGGCCCGGGCCCGGGCACGGCCCATGGCCACCTCTAGTCATGGATGATAAATTCTTGACGTGTGTTGTTAATAATGTTGTTTGGGAGGTGCGTATGTCGATACTTTGTATCGGGGCACAGTTCCTCAACATTGTTACAACACAACTCAAATTTTTCTCCATGGCTTATGACAAATGAACATCAATCTTGAAAGTGTACTCTTGTAATCAAATTGTAACTCGTGTCATGACGCGAAGTTATAAATTATATTCATTCAACCATTCTGTCTTTACTTTGTTATATGTTATAGATCTCTTAATCAAAAGTGCCCTAAGCTACTTAAGAGTAATTAACAATGAATGCTTGCGTTCATTGGAAACTAGAACCTACTAAAACAAAAAACCTTATAATTTATAAGGTGAATTTGAAACGGTCGCACTACATTTTCAATATTTCAATTTATATTGAAATATAACCAAAAATGACCCCACAGCCCTGATTACTGCAAATAAAACTTTGATATTTTAACGATCCATCTTTTCAATGGTTAATATGATATTTCTTAATGCTAAAGCCCATTCTTCTTGCATATTCATGATAAAATGCATAAGCTTAGTCTTCGTTCAAAAACTCCATACCAATGTTTGGCTCGTTAGAAGAGCTCTCAAAATGTTCAAAAGTTTTCTATTACAAATAATCTAATTTAAGTATTCGGCATATAAATAAAAAATTTGTAATATTAAGCAAGATTACATGTTCAGATTATGGTATTTTCTCTATTGGTGCAGACTCACTTGGTGGTGCTATAACATTATTGAAATCCATTGTTGACCTAAATATGTGCTGGTAGAAAGAAATATGCATTAACAACTATTTAAATGTTGACATTATAATATTTAGGTCAAAATGAATGCATCAATACCACACACCTAGCCAAAGATATTCGCTGATGATTGAGAAGTTCATTGATGACGTTCGTTAAAGATGGGCGCCGGTTGTTGAGTGGTGCCGTCAAGCAGAAACAGAAGGTTTATGTACCAAAGAGGAGCTTTGATGGCCACTTGCTGGAGAGGATCGTCGACAGGCGCCAGCTGGAGAGGATCGTTGATGGGCACTGGCCAGAGACGCCGGAGAGGATCATTGAGGGCGGAGGAGAAGGGCGACTTGAAGAGAAGGGCTGGAAGTGCGAAGTGCTAAACCCGTTGGCATTAGCGACGTTTGATTTCTTGTTTACGTTGAAGCGTTGACTCCTCCATCGGATAGCTCGTTGACTCCATCGAACGGCTACATCAAGTTTTATCTTCTAACATATAGATTTGCTTCAAGATTCGCAAACGGGTTTCATCGTACGGCTAGGGCGCTCTCCTGTCTAATTGCTAATCGGGAGGGTTTTTCCGGGAATATGGGAAATGGCCCCTGCCTCTTGGCTTGGGACAAGCTAAAGACATATGGAACGCGATAAAAAAATTATATAAAACACGTATCAATCAAGCGAAATCATTACATTGATTAAAAATTTGGCCACTGCCGCAATCATAAACTTTGACTAACTATCTAAACTAATCCATTTGCCTGTTTTCAAACAAAGTCATATCAATGGACCAAACTCAATCATAAACTTTGACTAACTATTGATATGACTTTGTGATTGAGTTAGTCAAACTTGGTGTAATATGATTACTTAATAAATAAACTTGATTAAATTAATTAAATATTTTAATTAATTAGGATTAATATTTAGTAACATATGAGGAAGACATACGCCATGTACAGACACTCCTTCCTTCTCTACCCCCCTCCAAGTGACGACAACAGGAAGGAGGAGGGAACGAAGCATATGAACTCACTGACAATTCAGAGCTCTTCCTTTCTCCTCTCCACTCTTGTTAGATGTCCCGTTTGACTCCACGTTATTTCTGGCTGTACTAGGATGGCTAGCATAAATTAATTTTGTGCACATATTTCTGTGAAATAGTAGAAATCATATTTAATTAAGTATGATATATAATAATTTTAAAATTTAAATTTAAATTAATAATTTTATATTAAAATTAATTATTAATTATTGATCTTGTGAAAATTAATAAT